>OX579679.1:40938962-42225127 GCA_951230905.1 Cheilosia variabilis | reverse complement strand
CAACGGTTATCCACAGGCTCGATAGGTCTTAAGGAATGAGGAAAATCGGTTAATCGAAAGCTCTTCCAAATTCTCCACATCAAAATGACGACAAAAAAGGGGCAGAAGAACCACCTAGAGGACAACGACAAACGAATTCTTCAAAACGATCTTGACTTCTTAGAAAGTCATTTTTTGAACGCGATGAGCCCTGTGCTAGAACCACTCCAAAGGTTGACCTCCTGAAATATCGAGCGAAGGAGCTCTCATGTTACCACCAACACCCTTGATAAGCCTTATGGGTCTTATGATAAATAGGGCAAAGCCAAGTAGGGACACACAACATCGATGAATTGCACAGAACGTCACAAGGTTAGGTAAGGGACTTAGTCTACATCGGCTCTGTTAGCAGAAATCGAACGATTGGTATTTGGCTTAAAAGTGATTTAAACACGTACGGAACGAGATACTTATTTATTTTTATACTAATGGAGAACTTACCTTTTGAAGTAATGCATGTACTCGATCAACAGGAAGAACACATTTTCTCTTCTTTTTTAAGCTTTCTTTTGCTTCATTTAATGCCCAACAATCAATTGGCGCAGGAAACGTCTTCTTGACTTTTTCTTCTACATCCTAAAAAGAATAAAAAAAAATATTTATATAAATTAGGGCTGTCGGTCATTTTGTTTTCCCGGAAGCTTTTGATATCCTTGAAAAAATATTTTAAAACTATGCTTAGACAACTGTCAATCAATATTATTTGTTCATTTCTGTTTTTTTATTGTGGTCATTATCATACTCGCGTTGGGTTTACTCTTATTTCAATGTATACAAACTTTTTGATATATACAAGAATCAAAGAAAATGAAGCAGAACCTGCAGGATTCAAATGAAAATGTCGATATAAGAAATTTATTAGTTCTAAGAAATACTAGTCTCGCTTGTCGTCGAAAATCGACCCTACCTTTTTTTAAGTATGTGATACTAAAAAACATACCACAAACTTTGATCTTTATGTTGTTTCTTTTTTACAAATGAAAAAGCGTCATCTAGGTATTGAAAAAATACGCCACCTTTGAAAATAAGTTTTACTCATGATTTACTTTGAAAATTTGGAGATAAAAATGTATGGCGACAAAATGTTCGTTTCCGTAGTCAAATCATTAAAACGAAAGTGGTTGGTCAACACCTCGCACTTTGGCAGATAAAATTATACATTTGCTTACTTTTAGGGATAGGTAGATTGCATTCCTTCAAAAATAGGTTCTAATCTAAGATGATACATATTTGAATATTACTATGGTAACTGAGCATTTTGTATGAGGAATTCTTAACTTAATTTTACTTCTTAATGCACATCTATGGCACAGTACCTTTCGAATGATTTAAGTTTCATTCTCCTCATTTCAAAATTTCACGTTCACATATTAATACCTACAACGATGATGATGATAATAGCATCTCAAAATAGTTGTCATTAATGTTTTTTTTGTATAGGTATACATAATAATAGACATAACCTTCCAAGCTTATGAAGTGTTTTGTTTTTATAATCATCCATCCATAATAATAACCAATTTGTCCTCTGACAGATAAAAAAACAACTTGAGGCTTAGGGGCGTAGAGAGCTGAAATTTGAAACTAAGATCTAACGGAAATTATTTGCAAGAGCTTATTTTGGGCTCTTAATTTGCCGAATGCGAAAATTAATAAAACAAATATTATGGAATTTAGGTTCAGTTGCAAATGCGCAACGTGAATTCGGTTGTAAGGGTGGGACGTCATCATGGCTTCAGTGTGCAGGCTATTCGTTGCACAGTGGAAAAGTTTAGACGTGAGTACACTCTTTTGAACCATAAGCCACCAACCAGACAATGATTGATACGAAATGAAGAAAACACAGCCGTGGTAGCGGCCAGTATCAGAGAAGACAAAGAAATGTCGAATCGGCGCTGAACAGCTGAATTGGGTAAAAAATGATTATTAAGCTATGTTCAGACAATATTGTCGGATTCGTCAGTAAAAAAAATTGTCCCAAATGTCTTAAAACCGCGTGAACTATTTCCTTTTTCACTTCATTGTGAGTTCGTAAATTTTAGCCTGGACACTAAATATGATTACATATAAGTATCGCACACTGTCACATAATTGTCCGGCTGCCATCTAACAATGAAACTGTCCGACTGCCATCTGACAATGAAATTGTCAGGTATCTGCCAATCGTCTGAACACCCAATTGTATCATTCTCAGACCATTGTCGCTAAAAAATCTCGTGTTCTCTGATCAGAGCTCGCTCACAACTAATCGAACATTCTACAGGGTGCTTCCTACTAACTCCGGATGTTTGGGGAACGCCAGTTTTAATCTACTTCCTCTTACTTCCTCATACGTGAGTGCAGGCGCACATTTTCTTCCTTTTTACTCGTGGAACCTCAAATAAACAAATACATATCTAGTTCGGAAAATTCTGATAAAATCAATTTTACCAAACATTCTAAACTGAATATTGCCACATTCCTTATTTAAAATATATGGACAGCTCTTAGTCCTATTAAATAGCTACTATGGGATAGTTTTGCAGTGAATAAGTTCCGAACTATGTTGCTCTACATTTAACACATTTTTCTACGATTAATTCCAAACAACAGATTTTATTCTCTTTGATTTTTATTTTTATTTTAATGTAATTTCTTGTGGTTTAGCTGTTTTTATATTTCAATGCATTAAATACTGTCTCCCAACACACATTCTAAATTCCCTTTGTAGGTATTTTTGCAATATATAGTAACAGATTTTGAATATATTCTGTGTTTGTCCGAAAATAGGAAGTAAGTAAGTAAGAGATTAGGTAATTATGTATATCAATCAACTTGTTTTAAATAGAGAAAAACATCAGAAATAAACTTAAGAATCCAAAATTACTTTTGGTTGCGTTTTAATTAAGTGTAACCACTTTCATTCAAAACCCCATTATCGTTTGAAGATCTCAAAACATGTTAATGCAAATTGTTTAAACAGAAGAAGGCACAGTTTTGTGTTACATGACCATGAGTCAACCTACGTGGTACTGTTTCAATGCAATTTTCAAAACATTACTCCATAAGAAAATAAATTCACCTGCGATTTGCAATAGAAAAATCATTGCAGGTCAGCCACCCTCACCAAACAGACTACATACTTTGATAATGATCATTTCACTTTATAGTCGGACACGAACATCCACCAGCCACAATTAAACAGTGCGAATCTGCAATCAGATCATTTGACCAAGTTGGAGAAGAAATATAGTTCTTTGGAACTAAGTATGATAAATATAAATAATCCTGTCTTTGTAATTGCACCTAGTGTATAGTACTATAACTATAGCCTTTTTAAATTTTATAAATATTCTAATAAAAAAAAAAAATGTAGTAAAAACAAACGAACCTGAATAGTATGAGGAGATGGTTTTCCACAAAGCATTTTCAAAATACGAAGGCAAAGTGTTTCCACAAATAACAATGCATCCTCTTGGGCCGGTAAGCGCGGATGCACTTGTTCTAAAACCTATATTTTTAATGATGTGAAAAACAAATTTAAGATTCACTTTTTTTTTGCATGGATTACTAGACATACTTTTTTCAATGCAGGGCTAAGTAATCCTCTCCATCGAGCAATGTTTTCAGTTTTAAAGATATCATATTCCTCAGCGTCAGTATTAGGTTGATGGGAAAACATATTTTAATTTTTTTTTTTAACTGAAACTAGATACAGCCTTTATATACCTATGAATTAATAAAGCATTCGGAAATATTTAAAAACATTGTACTTTCAGAATGCTTGCATTATGTAGTTTTCTGAATTCACTTAACATCTTATTACACTGACTGTTACATTTTTTTATAATATGTAAACAGTTACATACAATAATTTGTTTTGAACAAGTCTCTATTTATTTAATTACACTTATAGTTGACATACAAGGCCGCCATTACTACGGAAAATTTGTTATTCTTTAGTATGTAGAGGTACTCAAAAAAGACTGAGTTTATTGATCGAAATATTAGACGTCAGTGTCAAAACAAAACTATCCGATGGGTGCATTCAGAAGTCAACTGAATGTGCCATCATTAATTCAAAACAAACAGAGCTAGGTTGTCTCTGAACTTAAAAAGAAAAACGCCTTATGTGCCCAAGTGTGTTTCTCTTGAAATCTTATACATCCATTCAGGTACAACAAACAATAAGCATTTCCCACCCTTATATCTTCCTCATAGCATTACATAAATTTGGTATATACCTACTTCCTTTCCCCATAGCTTATTTCGTATTCCACTAATAGGCGTTTTTCTTTTTTAGTTCAGAGCTGAGCTCACTCAGCCTGCTCAGTCAATTTATTCTGAGCTCATAGAGCGCACTCTGATCGTGCTCTGAACGAAAAAAGAAACTCAAATTCTGAGCTCTGATGTATCTGAGCTAAAAAAGGAACACGAACTTTTAGTATAACAGTTCAGTTTGTGCTCTGAACTAAAAAAGAAAAACGCCTATTGAATGCACAAGCGGGCTTGCGTCGACTACACGATGTGGTGTATTTTTGGATATTTTTCCGGCTGAAAAAAAGAGGCATTTTGGAATCTACATTCTCTGATTCGAGAGGAATTGGATGGTGATGAGCGTCACAAAACAAATCAAATAAATTTCCAAGTGACAAACAACAATAAACAATTGTCCTTTTTTTTTTTGTGAAATTTGACATTACGTAGGTTTAAAATGGATTAAAAACGGTTTAAACTGTTTTAAATCCGCATTTAAATCCATCTTTAATCCAGCGGGCATTAACATGCATTAACATGTTTTTCAGTAAATAATGCGGATTAATGGTCGGGTGTAAAATTAACTTAAACCTGAGTTACAGCAGGAGTGAATAATATGGTCGTTATGTGATATTTGATTGGGCTTTTTCAGATTCACTCTCAGATTTCAGTGCCATGATTTTGTGCGGTTTTTTCCGCAACGTTACGAATTGGATTTGAATGTGTGAGTGAACGGCGATTCTGAAATCGGAAAAAGATTGCTTGTTTTTCGTACCAGTCGAACATTATAATTTGACCTAGAGCAAAAAAGTGCGCTGAGATCGCCAATCCAATATCACATTACCATTGGTGAGGTGAATTTGTTGTGAGGTATGTTGTAATTATTATCACAGAATACGAAAAATATTATCGAATGAATCACAACAAACCTCACATCAAATTTACCTCACAAGAACTTAAGACTTGTGTTCAGGGAGAGAAACTCCGAGAGAAATATAATCCGACAGTGGCACCAACCTTAAAGGAGCCGAAATAGAGCTTCGAGATGCATATCACCAGATGAATTAAGGGGCTGTGTAAAGGCACCAGTATCCGGACACTTAATGTTTTTGTGAACTTTGACTTCCTTTTTTTCTCACTATTAAAGTGATCGCAAAAAGTTTTAGTGTTTATAAAAGGGTTGATAAATAAATATAACATTCATATTATAAAATAAAAAGAATATTTATAAAAAATTAATTAAAAAAAGTTCGGTTTGTTCTAGTATCCGGAGTGTCTCCGTAAGAAGATGATCGTCTAGACGATATCGTTTTAGAAATTTTGATGATCAGATTAAGTTATGTTCAGGCCGATTAAGGTTCTTAAACTCGTCATTTTTTCCCTTACTACCTGTGGAGGTCTATTGTTTCGACGATAATCGAATCAGACAAAAACGTGCCGAGGTAGATTACTCAAAAGCAGCAATTAAAAAAAGAATTTACTGTCGTTGGCTCATGTTTTAGTGGACGCCGAAGATGCATAAAAGTTAAGGGCCCAACCCATAGAATCTGTCGCATCCGTTGCGGCAACATATTCGACTGACAGGTTGATAGAATACACAGCACCTTATGGAAGCTGAGCCATAAGAACCGCACGTGCCGGATGCGACGGATAAAGTAGGTTTACTTTCTACTTTTCTGTCAGTTGCATCCGTTGACGGTTCTTACAGCGAGAGAGGCAGCACTTTCATTGGTGGAAATATTGAGAGCATGAGAGAAACTGTCATTGGCTGTCGTCAGTTTTCTTATATGGTGGGATTTCTTCCATTTTGTGGGAATTTCGAAGTCCGAAAGGCTTTTGTGGAAAACCCACTAACCTAATAGCGCCATCTAGTACCCGATAACCAACGACGAGTTGACACTTCTTCCCATGGTCGGCCATTTATTTCCGCTTTACTTTATTCTCGAAAGTCATGGGAAGAGGTGCAAACCGCGGTAAGTGTAACCTTACAATATTTCATCGTATTGTAAAAGATTTCCTTTTAAGAAATAAACCACCAATTCAGCAGTTTGAGTGTGCGCCTTTTTCTTCCCGCAATCGAGAACAACTTTATTTCGCGTGATTTCATTGTTCACGCGCACATGCTGAGTCGCACACCACCTCGTAGTAGTCCACGGAACCACGGCATGGAAATAGAATCCAATGTGCCAACTACTTCCTCCGCCGTCATAAGTAGCGCCAGCACTGTCGCCGCTGCAGCCGCAGCACCGATTCATCCAGCCGCCGTAGATGAGACTCCTGGGTACACTGTGTCGAATTTGGCTGCCACCACTGAGACTCCCATGTGCAAATTTCCTGCACAAATGGCATTCACAGCACCCATCTCTTCAGCCATTAGTGGGACTCCTGTGGGCAGTACGACTGCTGCTGCGTTCAACCCGATGGAAGTCTCTTGTGGTCCAGATGGCCCTCCATTAGCTTCCGCTGCTCAGATGGACCAAATTTTAGTTCGTTCCTTACAGGAAAAGATGATTGCCCTAGAAGGACAGCTCAAGGCCACGCAAGTCCATTTAAAGAATAGCGATTTACAGTGGAACACGCTTAAATTGGCGATGTAGTCTCAGCCGTTGCACATGCATCAACGTAGAGTCGTCAATGTCACATGCGCCGCAGCCAGCTCCGCATGAACAGCCGCCAACCTCGTATACAAATACACTGCAAACAGCTATATATGCGTCGTTACCGTCGTCTACGTATGTAACATTGTCGCCCGTGCAGATGACATCCAGTACATACGCATCGCCGCTATATTTGCAAACGCAGCCGATACATACGTACGCGCCGTCGCCACATTCGTACGTACAGCCGCAGTGTTCTCGATCAGTGTTATCAGGATCCAATGTATATACCTCGATGCCACGTAAGGTTCAAGATCTTCCTCCGTTTTCTGGAAATCCAGATGACTGGCCTATGTTTTACAACACTTTCCTACAGACAAACGCAGCATTCAACTATACGAACTGGGCGAACAACTAGAGGCTTCAAAAATCTCTTCAAGGTGAAGCAAAGGAAGCCGTCAAATCTCTTTTGATTCACCCGGACAACGTTGGAAATATTATGGAAGAATTACGTTTTCGCTAGAGTCTAGTTCGTGAAATACAGCCAATCAACGAATCGAGTATGGGTCGTCTCATTCCATTCGCGACAAATTTAAGAAACTTAACTATGTTTTTGCAGTCTGTCAATGGCCAGCAGCACATTGCGAACCCATCACTGCTTCAAGAGCTGGTTTGCAAGTTGCCTATGACAAGGCGAATGGAGTGGGCGAGATACGCAACAATAATTCAGCCTTACCCAACGATCATTAACTTCAGCGATTGGCTCTCTGACATAGCCAAGTTAGTTTGTTCCGTTTAAGACAACCAAGACAAGGAGATGAAGCAATATGGTCTTTGTTTTGCGTGCCTAAGGAAAGGGCATACTACTCGGAGCTGCCGTGTGAGGAGTATTTGTGCCACAAATGGATGCAAGAGAAGACACAACAAGCTACTCCATGAAGATCTGCCTAAGCCTACTCCATTAACTGATGATAGTCTTCAACGTTCCACCGCTGGTAGTGTGTTGGCTACAAAAGGGACTGCCAACGCCGAGCAGAAACTCTTGTTTCGAGTTTTGCCAGTGACGCTGTATGGCACGAATAAAGCCATCAACACCTATGCACTATTTGATGAGGGATCTTCGATTTCGTTTTTGGATCTGGATCTGATTAAGGAAATGGGTCTTAAAGGTGATTCGCGCCAGCTCATTATGCAGTGGGTTGCTGGAAAACAAGCACAGGAGCCATCGTTGGTCGTTGACCTGCAGGTGAGTGGAGTGGATATGAACAAAAAATATCAACTTCGTCACGTGGACGTTTACGAAATGCTAGTGATGACGTTTGGAGCTGGCTGTTCCCCTTGTGCTGCTCAACATATCAAGATCTAAAACACACAGCAGTATATACAATCGTCGTGCCGTCAAAGCCATTACTGAGTTTCATTATGTTGACGACTTTGTCGACAGCTTCGAGTCCGTCGAGCAAGCCATCGGAATTTCAACTCAAGTCCGAGAGATACATAAGGCCGCTGGGTTTGAGTTGCGCAACTTCAGTTCGAATTCGGAAGCCGTCCTCAGAGCTTTGAAGTGTTCTTTACCAGCTAACGAAGGGACGCTTTTGCAAGCTGAAAAGGTCTTGGGCATGTTCTGGCAGCCATATAACGACGAATTCCAGTACAAGTTGCAGTTTCATCGAGTAAGCAAGGACGTCGTTGATGGCAGCCGACGTCCAAAAAAACGGGATCTGCTCAGCATCGTTATGTCGGTGTTTGATCCGTTGGGATTCTTGGGCCCATTTGTGGTAGCAGCGAAGCTGGTGATGCGTGAAGTTTGGCGACGGGATATATTGTGGGATGAAGAACGTCCGGAAAATATCTGCATCTTTTGGGACAAATGGCTCTTACATATTGCAGTGGCACGTTTTTACTTTCGTGGCGGTATACCCCGGGATCTCCAGCTACACGTTTTTGTCGACGGAAGTGAGGATGCCATGGCAGCCGTTGCATATTGGAGGGCAACGAACCAGGACGGCGTAGTCGAGATCGCGTTAATATGTGCGAAAACCAAGTGTTCTCCATTGAAGCCCATGACCGTGCCCCGCATTGAGCTTCAAGCCGCAGTTTTGGGTTTACGACTGATGAGGACAGTACTTGAAGGACATTCCGCCGCTGTCACACGAAAGGTCCTTTGGAGCGACTCTTCGACGGTAATAAAATGATTCTACAGTGTGCATCGAAGGTACAAGCCGTTTGTTGCTCACCGAATTGCCGAAATTTTGGAAAACACGGAGCAGACTAGCTGGAGATGGGTGCCAAAAACCGAGAATGCAGCCGACGATGCTACAGTCAGAGAAGGACTGGCCAGTGAATGTCAATGTCCAAGCTCACCACGATGTCGAGGAAGAGCTTCGTCCAAAAGCAGCTTTGACGACAAGCTCAACGTCAATCATTTAGCACTGAAATAAGCCTCATTCAGCGTGGCTTATTAGTTCCAGAGCGCAACGAGCTCTTTAATCTTATGCCGTACCTCGATAAAGAAGATATCCTCCGCGTCTATGGACGACTTGACGCCGCCTCATGGTTGACGTATGCTGCCAGAAGTCCCATTATCCTGTCTTCTAATCACCGATTTATAACACTTGTGGTCGCTCATTATCACGGTCAGATGATGCATCAGAATACGGAAGCTGCAATTTGCGAGGTGCGTCAAAAGTACTGGGTGCCCCGCCTGCGCCAGGTAATGCGCAAAGTCGTCGCAAACTGCAGGGTCTGCAGACATCGCAAAGCCACGCCGATTCCACCGCTTATGGGAGCCTTACCCGAGGATCGTGTCATGCCGTATCATTCTCATACACTGGCATGGACTATTTCGGGCCACTCACTGTTTCCATTGGCCGCCGAGTCGAAAAGCGTTGGATAGCACTTTTCACTTTTTGTTATGGTCATACGCAATTTCATCAACCGCCGGCGAGTAACGCTAAGAATACGCAGTGACAACGGGAAAAATTTCATCGGCGTGAACCACGAAGCGAAGCGTTTTACCCAGGTTTTTGACTGCCATCGGATTCAAGACAAGGTGTCAGCAAAGGGCATCGACTGCCGTTTTAATTGCCCGAACAACCCATCCGAAGGAGGTGCTTGGGAGCGCATGGTGCAGTGTGTGAAGCGTGTTCTGCGACACACGCTCAAGGAGGTTTCACCACGAGAGGATACTTTGCATTGCTTGATGATTGAGGCTGAGAATGTGGTAAATTCGAGCCTACCAGCGACGGTCGATCAAGAGGAGCCGCTAACGCCCAACCACTTTTTGCTGGGCTCAGCCAACACAGCTCATACCCCAAGGATGCTGGAACCAGACGAAAAGTTGTGCCGTTTAAGGAAGCAGTGGAGAATCGCCCGCCAGTTGAGGGACAGGTTTTGGAAGCGATGGGTACTTGAGTACCTTCCAACTCTAACCCGCCGAGTGAAGTGGTACCGAAGGACGAAGTCAATTGAGGTCGGAAATCTGGTCTTTATCTGCGACCCCCACATTTCAAGACGAGAATGGAAGCGAGCCAGATGGAGGTGGCGAAGAGCAGATGGCACCGTCAGGCGTGCCGACGTTCGGACGAATACAGGCATTTTATCTCGTCCAGTTTCAAGATTGGCAGTTTTGGATGTGGAACACGATGGTGAATCGGAACGATTCACGGGGGAGGGGATGTGGAAAACCCACTAACCTAATAGCGCCATCTAGTACCCGATAACCAAAGATGAGTTGGCACTACCTTTTCGACCATGACACTTCTTCCCATGTTCGGCCATTTATTTCCGCTTTGCTTTATTCTCGAAAGTCAAGGGAAGAGGTGCAAACCGCGGTAAGTGTTTAAAATATTTCATCGTATTGTAAAAGATTTTCCTTTTAGAAATAAACCACCAATTCAGCAGTTTGAGTGTGCGCCTTTTTCTTCCCGTAATCGAGAACAGCTTTCCATGGGGAATAATAAAAAGCTGCAGAAAACATTCAAACTATAAATTTTTGCTGAAATTTCATCAAATTGGTACTTACATTTCACCATGATTGTTAAGACACTGAATGTTCATCAAAAACTTGCTTATGTAAATCGCATTTTAGAAAGATTTTCTAGTACAGAAAGGTAACCATTATAAAATTAACAAATTGCCGTTTTTATACCACAGGTGATTTTGTATCCGTAAAATATAAATTTTGCTTTTAAAAGTAAGATTTTTTCACAAAAAAGTACCTATGAAGGTTATTATTGAAGAGGGAGTTTGAATAGGGTGAAAGGGAAAAATTATTACGTTTCGTGGGAAATATGAGGACAGAGTACTTAAAACACTGAATGTCA
Organism: Cheilosia variabilis; assembly: GCA_951230905.1. Taxonomy (NCBI): domain Eukaryota; kingdom Metazoa; phylum Arthropoda; class Insecta; order Diptera; family Syrphidae; genus Cheilosia; species Cheilosia variabilis. Next base: position 42,213,930 of record OX579679.1, on the reverse strand, counting down.
CCGTAAGCGAATACGTCACTATTGACGGATCCGTCGACGCAACAGTTGAAGAAGTATTTGAATATACATACATTAATGACTCAGCAACACTTATCAAGTACCATTGTTATTTACCTAAGCACATAAAATATATATATAAAATCCTAATAGTCTTCTGGTTTGGCATTATTCTCAACAAAGGTTATGGGCCCAGTCGAACCTACATATATATTATAAGTTAATATGAGTTCCGGGCTATACCAAATCGATAAATTGGACGACGACAATTATGACTGCTGGAAAGTTCAAATGCGATCTGGAGCTGAAGTCATTTCGAAATGGAAGATGAAGGATGGGAAGGCTTTGGCGACTATGTCGTTGTCGGTAAAAACAACGCAAGTACTGCACATAAAGAATTGCACCACATCTTAATCGGCATGGACAAAATTGGAAGAGCTGCATTCTCCAAGAGGTCCAGCGCGAAAGGTAACTTTGTTCCAACAACTTCTAAATTTAGAAATGGCAGAGTATTCATCTGTAGTAGTAGTAATAACATTTTTGATTTGTTGGAAAAATTAAAAGAAGTTGATATCAAAATGCAGGATGAACTTGTTAGTATAATTTTGCTCTCAAGTTTGCCAAAGAGCTTTGAGAATTTCGTTATAGCAATACAATCAGGAGACGAGCTACCAAAGCCACATGCATTGAAGACAAAGCTGATTGAGGAGGGTAGAAGAAGAGAAGGGGATTCTGTTGCGGTGACACATGAGAGTGGAGAGTCAGCATTTTTCTCTAAGAATAAATTCAGACACCAATCACAATCGTCAAATGTGCAGCAGCAGCGACAAGACTCTCAATCGAAAAAACGAACAGTACGTGGTAAGTGCTATAAATGTAGTAAAAAAGGTCATTTCGCATCGTCATGTCCAGAACAAAATTCAACAAAGCAGTGGTCCAATTTCGCGATGTTAAATGCAGTGAATAGTACCAGTATTGAGCTAACTAAAAGTACATGGGTCTAAAATAGCGGCACTACTACTCATATGTGTTGCGACAAAAATATGTTTGTCAATCTTAGACCAAATAGAGAGGATATAGAGCTAGCGGTAAATAATTATATACAATCAGATGGTATCGGTGAAGTCATGATTGAGACAACATCAGTCCGTATAAAGCTGCATGATGTTCTTTTTGTTTAGACAAACTTCATGTCTATTAGCAAAATTGCCGAAAATCAGCATACGGTTTTGTTCAATGACAAAGGCGCAGTAATAATGAACTCGCGGGGAGTTAATGCGATAAAGTGTGGTAGGTTATTCCTCTACATGATGGACAGAGATAAGCTGTTACATATGGAAGCGAGTGTGAATAATTTGATGAATTGGCATCGACGTTTCGGTCATTTAAATGTGAAAGATTTGCGAATTTTATCCGAAAAGAATATGGTGAGCGGTATGAATTTAAAGGGTAAATTAACTGCTTTGGAGTGTGAAACGTGCTTGAGAGGAAAGTTGTGTACTTTGCCATTTAATATAGATAACACAAGTGTTAGAATTAATTCATAGTGACATATGCGGTCCTATCAATGAGAGTGGCCACACCAGCTGGTTTCAAATATTTTTGTTTGTTCATCGACAATTATAGCCGAAATGTCTTTATTCAGCTGCTTAAAAATAAAAGTGACATTTCTGAAGCTTTCAAAATATTTAAGGCTAAAGTAGAAAGAGAAACGTCAAAGAAAATAAAAATACTTCGCACCGATAATGGGGGTGAGTACCTCAGCAAAAATGTTTCTTGTTTTTTAGGCCAAGAAGATATTCAGCGACAGCTCACTGTTGATTGCACCCCACAACAAAATGGCATTGCTGAGCACGCCAATAGAACGATTGTGGAAATGGCGAGATGCTTGCTTCTGAGCTCAGGACTTCCAGAGATGCTGTGGGGAGAAGCTGTCAAAACGGCAGTCTATCTACGAAATCGCTCCTACACCAGAGCGCTGGAAAATATTACTCCTTACGAGGCTTGGACTGGACGAAAGCCCTCGGTGAGCCACCTAAAGATATTCGGTTGCAGAGCGATAATGCTGAACAAGCGGCCTGGAAAATCGAAGTTTGCTGCAAGAGGGATTGAGTGTTATATGGTTGGCTACTCCTCTGAGTCAAAGGCATACTTATTGTATGAAGAAAAGACAAGAACACTACACAAAAGCCGTGACGTTAAGTTTTTGGACAAAGTCGGTAAGAGCAAGTTTGAAAATGATTCTAATGATTACGATTTTGCAGAATTAGAAGAATATACAACCAACACAGATGACAATGCTTGTAGTGTGGGTATTGTTGGAAGGAAGGATGCCGATGACGAGGACGAGCATCACATTCAAAACGACTACTACGATACTGAGGATTCGATTGCGGATGCTAATGACGTGCAAATTCATTGACGTTCAGACGATTATTTTAATGGCGGTAAAGTTGTTGGTGGCAATAGCGGCTTTAAGTCGAAGTGAAAGCGATAGGTGGTTGCAATCGATGCAAACTGAAATAAGTTCAATTATAGCAAAGGATACATGGGTTTTGCTAGACCCTCCAGAAAACAGACAAATCATCAGATGTAAATGGGTGTTCAACATCAAACGCGATAAAGACGGTAAAGTCGGGCGCTATAAAAGTCGATTGGTGGCAAAAGGCTGCAGCCAAAAATTTGGGGTGGATTACACCGAAACATTTTCCCCAGTTGTTCGTTTTTCGTCACTGAGGCTTATCTTAGCGCTAGCTGCCGAGTTCAATCTAGTGGTTCACCAAATGGACGTAACAGCAGCGTATCGCAATGGAGAGTTGAAAGAGGATGTCTACATAAGTCAACCAGAACAATTTGTGGATAAAGATAATCCGCAAAAGGCTTGCAAGCAAGGTTTGAAGCAGGCCGGCCGGGAATGGAATGCCAAGCTGGACAAGGTTTTAAGAGATTTGGGTTTCAATCAGTGTAACGCGGATACATGTGTATACACGAAGAATAAATCAGGTGAAACCAACATTATCGCTGTCTACGTAGATGACATTCTGCTAGCCTGCTCCAATCCACAAATTCTAGCTGAAATCAAAAGAAAAATAAGTTTGGAGTTTGACGTAGTTGACAAAGGACCAATCGATCATTTTCTGGGTATTGAAGTTACCGTGGAGAGAAATCAAATTTGTATATCGCAGCAACAATTTATTCGAAGTTTGTTGGAGAAGTTTAATATGGAGCAGACTCGGAAGTGTAGTACTCCTTTGGACCCTGGCCAGAAATTAGTGAGGTGTGGTGGCTGTTCCGGCTGTGCGAAGGTTAATAAGACTTCGTACCTATCACTTATTGGATCTCTCTTGTACTTGGGTGTATGTTCAAGGCCTGACATCATCAACTCAGTGAATAAACTCTCACAATTAAATGTGAACCCTCATGCTGAGCACCTTGCTGCAGCAAAACACATATTAACACATTAAATTTTAAACTTACTTACAGAAAAACTGGCGGTCAGCTGAAATGTTTCGCTGATGCCGACTAGGCCGGTAGTAGCGATGAAGATCCTTCACTGGATATGCCTTCTTCATTGGCGACTCTACAGCAGCGATTACATGGGAATCAAAAAGCAACAATCGGTTGCCCTAAGCAGTACTGAAGCTGAATATATGGCAGTGTCAGCCGCCTCGAGGGAAGCAGTGTATCTACGATCGTTTGTGAAGGAGTTAGGCTTTCCTAGTACCGTGAGGGAGCCTATCGAATTAAACGGTGACAATATGAGTTCCCAACAACTTGTTAAAAATGCAATTTATCATAGCCGTAGTAAACATATCGATATTAGAGTACACTATGTACGAGAAGTTTTTCATAAAAATTTTAAACAATTGAAATATGTTCCAATAGATGATATGATCTCAGATATTCTAACAAAGAATTTATGTAAAACAGAACATTCCAAATTTTGCAAAATGTTGGGCTTAAGTAAATTACAATTTTGTTTTAAGAAAAGATTTATTAATGTACTTGTTAAGTTAAGTGTTGAAGAAGTTTTGAATATACATACATTAATGACTCAGCAACACTTATCAAGTACCATTGTTATTTACCTAAGCACATAAAATGAATTACTTTACTTAAAGCGCAGTCAGTCGTCAAATAAAATTATAACGTTAAAGAAGTCTCTTTAGTTTGACTCGTTCCTAATAGTCTTCTGATTTGGCATTATTCTCAACAGCAATGGATGCGACGGATTCTATGGGTGTGGCCCTTCAACACCAGATCACTTTCTTGTTTGTTCACCCAGCGGAACCAAACAACAGGGAGATTTCAATGATTCTTCTTCGAAAAAGCTGGAGAGTTGTTCAGCAGTTATCTAACCACTTTTAGCGATGTTGGATTCGGAACGGAAGTACCTATCTGCCGCAACTCAAACGAAGGACAAAATAGTTGCAGCCGGTGAAGAATGTTAGAAAAGGGTGATGTGGGAATAATTATAGACAAAAGCCGATAGGAATTGGTGTTCAAACCATAAGTAAACCATACTCTCAATCAGAGACAATACTGAGACCACCAACTCCGGCCGATTTCCCGTTACTTAGCCTACAAGCTATATTTTTATGGAGTGTTCACGTTTGGTGCGCTAGTATTCTTACATAGAAAATCGTATAGACAAATGTCACGAAACTTCAAAAATTCTGCTCCAGGAGATATGAGACACTTCCGCTGTGGGCAAAGTTGCTGGCAGACTTCATAGAATTTTATCCGTTTAATTTGAAATTGTTCGTTACGTGTGGATAATATTTTTTTTTAGGAATAAGTGCAAATTTGCTTAAAATGTTCATGAAAAATTAACAATGTAGATTGGTTGAGGGAAAATAAAAACATTTTGAGCAAATTTTCTTCATTATTTAAGAAAAATGTACACACGAAATCGAAGTTAATGATATCCAAAAGCAGAAAATTGCTACTTTTTGTTTTGTTTTCTGCAGTAATAAATACAGCCAAATCAATATATTTCAACTTAAGTTTACATTTTGCACGCATAATTGTATATTTTCGGATCACATAGCGAAAAATTTGTTTCTAATAACACAACAAACACTTCAATCTGACATTTTGTTAGTACCTATGCGTTGGTGAGTTCAGGGAAAATTGCTTTAAAAATATTCCGGACATTTCTGTCGTGTTAAGAATTGACCTGGAAGTGTACTTTTTTTTCAATGAAACATAGAATACATCTAGATTTGCTCTTTTCATAGAAAGGGCAATTCTTTTCTTCAATCGGAAACGCCATTAGTACACAACATAATGAACCGAATACCGACAGCCCCAGGCAGGCAAAAAAATAATGGAATTTCAGGGATACATAGCTTTCCAGTGGAAATTCAGCTACCTCCAAGGTGTTTGCCCGAAAAATTCGTGAAGTCAGCACACATGCTTGAGATATATATCTCTTTAAAATAATGACGGAATACCGAATGCTTGGATTAAAATGAACAGAACAGAAATGAGCATGAGTGCGTGAAAGAATTCAAAAATATTTCGGAAAAAACAGCTTGTAGTCAGCCGCTTTTCCACTGGGAGATAATGTATCTCTGTTAATTTCCTCATCTCTGATCTCAGCTGACTATGACAGTGACAGTATATTCTGTTTTGTTGTTTTGACAGATAGTTTGTGCATGCAGTTTGCGTGCTATGGTGTGACAATTTTGTATTTGTACCAAATATTGAACTATATGTCGTCTAGAATTTTTAAATTAATGAAAGCATGTTGTAGCTCTTTCAAGTATAGAACATTCACTGACAAAAAAGTACAAAGCGCAGTCATAATTAAAGAAATGAATGAGGCTAAACTGAAACGTAAATATCCACCGGGAACAGTTACTTTACAGATCCTCGGATGTGGAGCTGAAGGTTCGCCAGCAGCGGTCTATTTGTTTACTGATCAGTCAAGGTAATTTCAACGTCATATATTGAAAAAAAAAGGAACTCTACCTTATTGATCTGTAGATTATCTTAAACCATGAGTTTTGATATAAAAATTTGGTCACATAAAGTAGGAGATCAACTTTACTCTGTGGGAATTGTCTGAAAGTAATCCGACTAAAACCCAATAACAGCCATATTATTGGGCTTTGTTTTAGCCGACTTGCTTCATAGATGTGTATGCCAGAGAGACAGAGACCCCGCTGTAAAATGCCATGTTGTGCAATTTCCATTCATGCTTTTGAATACGTGCAAAAGTTTTGCCATATTGTGGTATTGGGCACATTCAGGCCTGCTGTCGCATGGTCAAAGGAAGAGCTTGGGACCTACTAAGGTCGGAAGCAGATTAAGGCGCTGTCACGTAACTTCTTCCACCCCATACTTATAAAAGTATGTGAAAATCACGTTTCTAGGAAGGGTCACACTTTTTCACATGTCAGTACAATTATTACTTTCAATAGCAAAACTAGGCAAGCTGTAAAACGAATAAGGAAAGGACCACATCAAAGAATCGTTTGGAACGTCTTGACACATTTCTTTCGTGTTTTCGACTTTTACTTCCAAGAGGCTTAATGCATTTTAGTTAAGAGCCAATAATCTTTTTCAGCCTTGGTGACGATCTCAGTTTACTAAGGAGAGATTCTATAATGGCCTTGCGATAGGGGTACCTAACTTTGAAGCGGTTTTGTCAGTATTGACAGTTCTTTGACGATTATACAAATTATAATCCGTGAAGCTTGCTTAGCTTTCCCCCTTTTGTTTTTATTTAGAGTGCACATAGCAGTTGTGTTAGCCCGTTCAAAATAATAGCAAAACTTGTTTTCTTTTTTCGCCTAATACAATTTTTTTTCTTTAGATACCTATTCAATTGCGGAGAAGGAACTCAACGGTTAGCACATGAACACAAAACAAAGTTGTCTAGATTGGAACATATATTTTTTACTGGAAAATGCTGGAGTAAATTAGGGGGGCTACCTGGGTTGGCTTTAACTGCTCAAGATGCTGGTGTAACTAAATTGACGTTATATGGACCACCTGAACTGGTAAGTATGAACCAATTTTTTACTTTTTTTTATTTTCTTAATTTAACTAACAACATATGACAACGTGGGAAGTGCGTGAGGCTACGTTTCGCGTTAATCTTCATAAATTGTTTATTTTAATCCTTATAAATTATTAGTTTCAATAAACATAAAAGCGGCGCAGTGGTTATTAAGCTAGTGGTCCCAGGTTCGAATTCCTAAAAATTCCAACTTAATTTTTTTTTTCACTGCGCCACCTCTCGCAAACGTCTGACAAAGATCCGAGAGTATAATTGTCATGAAAGTGCTTCTCATTTGGCCGTTTAGACTCGGCATTCGTGAAAACACAAAACGAATGGTTGTGAGAAAGTAGGCCAGGGTTCCTACGGATCTGTTGCGTCAACTATTTATTTATTTATTTAAACATAAAAGATAACAAGCTTGCCTTTCTTTTACTTCGACAACGATGTCCATTCGCTCTGCATTTCAAAGCACCCGATGCGTAATTTTTCCACTAGATCGATGTCGATGTACAGCTTTTGCTTTTGAAATAATCCAAGCTTCAGATCCATAAAGCAAGGCTATGTTAACCAAGGTAAGCTGCTATATGGGAGTGTTCGTATTAAGTTGTTATAGAACGCTATCGGATAGTTGGTTTCCATATATTTCCATAGATACCCTACCTACAGAGCATGCATCTTGGGACAATAACTACTTCTCAAAATCCACTAAATGAACCATTCAACCAGGGCAATAAAAGCCAAGACTCCCGTCCACCTAACCAAATGAAGTGAGGATCTACGCTGAAGCCCAACAAGGCTGCTGGACCAGACGGCGGGAGATGGCTTGGTATAGAGCATACACCAACTAGTCTCCAAGATTTTATCAGAGGAAAGAATGCCTGATGAATGGAGCCTCAGCATCGTTGCCCGATCCACAAGAAAGGAGACCCTCTAAACTCCGCCAACTACTAAGGCATCAGTTTACCTAACATCGTATACAAGATCCTGCCTGCTGTACTGTGTGAACGCCTGAAACCATTTGTCAAAGAACTGTTTGGACTTTATTGACATCCCTGCCGAACTTTCGGATCGTGCAGAATGACGATGGGAATCGCCCGCTGCTCCATAAAGGTCGGAAACAATCTACCGAGACCTTTGATGTGAAAAAAGGATTTAGACAAGGTGACGAGCTGTCACTCGTTCATTTGAAAGTATCAGTACAGAAGTGGCAAAAATGGCTTTAGTGGCGAATGAGAGCAAAACAAAACATCCTATGCTGTCAACAAAAAAGGACATACAACATCGACGAATCGGACAGATCGTCACGATTGATAGCTATAACACACTTGCCAACCGCTGTAACGTCGGCCAAAGTAGACAATTAATAGGTAAGGCGTTGTCCAGAAGCGCTAAGGAGACTCTATCTAAGACTCTCATCATCCCAGTCCTGCCTTTTGGCGCAGACTACCCGATTTTCCCCGCAAATTTTGAATGACAGCCCTCTCTCGCGCGCTGTTTTTTATTCTTGTCTGTGAATACGTGTATTCGTGTAGCAAACAATTTCTAAATAGATTTTTAACAATAAATGTAAAAAAAGTAAATGTTGATTATGGTTTTTTTAGATAGCATAACTTGATAACATTTCAGTTTTTTATACCCTCCACAGGAAGGTATATTCACTTTTTCATTACATTTGTAACGCCAAGAAGGAGTCACCGGAAACCTCATAAAGTATATTTATTCTAAATCAGGATCACATTCTGAATCGATTTAGCCATGTCCGTCTCTCTGTCTGTTAAAAGCACGAAAGCGTCCAAAGGAATCAACCTAGGCGAATGAAGTTTGGTGAAAAGACTTATTTTTATCGTCGTCAGGTTGGTATTGAAAATCGGCTATGTCGGTCAAGTAGTTTTGGTAATTCTGGTTGATAGACAAAACCAATATTAGACGATAGCGTCCATTCAAATATTCTTTTGCATCACTTGTATGCAGTGGAGGGTATCCAAGCATCGGCCAGGCCGATGATAACACATTTAATTGTTTTTCATTTTATTTGTATGAATTCTATATTTAACAGCAAATTTCATGCAGCTGCATAAATGAAATCCGTGGGGGTTGTTCCAAAAATGAGTTAACAACATGCAAGTTAAGCCCAAGCTTCCACTAGAGCATAAGTGAATTTTAGAAAATGATCACAAACATTGAATAAATTTCTATTAGGATTGGTGAAATTTTCCAAATTCGTTTATTTAACACCATATCTGTACAAAATATGAATGTTACTTAGGAACAGTAAAAAAGGCAAATGCTATTCTTTTTTTAAAAAAAAAAAAGTATTAATATCGCAAATAAAAAAAAAATTCACCTAACATAAAGGCAATAGGCGTGTTTTTTTGAGCTTCGATCTCAGCAAAGCAAAGTAAAATAGGATTTCCAGCACGCAATTACAACAACTACAACTGAGTCTCGAAGTGTCAAGTAGAGCGTAGTTGTTGTAATTACATGATGAAAATCCTACTTTACTTTGCTTTGCTGAGATCGAAGCTAAATTAACAAAAACAAGTGCACTCTGTGCTTTTGTAATACAAAAAGTGAACAAAATTTGTTTTATCTGTTCCGAGTATTTCACATAAATAAAGGGCGATCTACGAGGATTTTTGTATTATGGCCCATGCAAATTTGACAGCAATAGCTGTTTTTTATTATCAGCTATGATCCATATAGATCATCGATTTACATGCACCTACAACAAGAGCACATGATCCTGCTTCTCATCGAGATCACGAATCATGATCTGGAAATTATTTCTACTATTTCCGACTAGGTGGCTTGTTTTATTTTTAAATGTTGGTGTGCCTGTTATTTATGAAATGTTTCACAGTTTCCCAATCATTATGGGAAATAATTTTTGTTTTGCAATCCCTGCAGAGAGTGAGCGCTGTTTTTCGATTATTATTTGTTTTTAAATAAAATAAAAATGTCAAGAAAAGCTTTGAATACCTAATGAGAAAGATATTCATTTAATACGATTATTTGAATTAAATCACGTGTCGCGTGATTGCCGAGACCAGAATTACAAAAATGTTCTTCTAGTCCAAAACAGGATAAAGTTGAAACATTACATAAACATTTAATAAATAAACTTCAGAAATCTTTTATAAATGTTTATAAAATTTCAACATTTCATAAACATTTTTGAAATATTTCGGCGGTCTGGACACACCTTAATATGCCAAGATAAACTCAAGCGTTAGCAGCAAAATATTGTTCATGTGTTGCATATTTGAACATAAAATACTAAATTTGTTTCACAAAAATATATTTGAAAAGAAAAATTATGAAAATTTGATTCAAATATGGTAACACCCCCGACTTTGCAAGTGAAATGACATTATGTGCCTTGTGTGACGTCACGTTGAGAAGAATATTTGCAATATGGCTGGTGGCTGGTGAAGTTTGAAATACCCTGTATTATCTGTTTTGTTTTTGAAAGCAACTGTTGCCACAATTTCAAAATAAAACTTTTCAATGATTCGTTTTGTTTTATTTTTGTGATCTGATCCGGATCAGATCACGCTGATAATAAAAAACAGCTAATAGTATAAACAATAAAAATATAGAATTAATTTTTTGAATTTAACAAATGCATACTTGCATATGCTTATGTGCAAGTATTCATTTTACGTACTAATTACAGATTTTAAATTATGCTAAAACTAAAAAATATTTTTCGCCGAGACATAAAAAAAAAATGTTTTGACTAAAAGGTGTTAAAACATTTTGTTTCAATATGATTTCGAAATTTAAAGCATTAAAATCAACAAAAAAAAGTGTATTTTCTTTCAAATATGTATATAAAAAAAACTACAAGTTATAAAATCTCGTTTAACAATAATAAAAAAAGAAGCGTGTTAGTTCATTTTATAAAGTTCATAAATCATAAACTTTACAAACTCTTATTTCGTTTTCAATTTGGCAACAAGATCAATTTTTTGGAAAAAAAATATTTTTTTTTTTTATCGAGATTGCTTTTCGTGCTTGATTTGCAAAAAAAAACTCAATATTTTTTTTTAAATCGAGAGAAATTTTGATTTTTTCTCATATTTTACAAATACTTTCACTAATACCAATGTGACACACAGCTGGCTGTTACGAATTGTTTTTCGTTGAAAGGGTTGCTTTTTTAACTGAATTATTAATTTTTCGAGTATAGAAACGATTTTTTTACATTAAATTATTTCGAAATGAGTTATTAAAAATGTGTAAAAACCAATTGGAATGGATTTCCAGTGCAAGTGAAAAAAAATATTTTTGCGGCCAAATTTCGATTTGGCAGCAGAAATCTCAAAAGCCAAATCGAGAACGACATTAAATTCAACTGTGATGTGAACGCCGTGTAACTAATGGGCACAAAATATGCCGAACACAGTCGCCCCCACTTAAAATCCCACCAGAAAATGGCCGCCCGATGGAGATGGAAGTCCCTGCATATTGTATTGTAAGTAATAGGCCATGTACACTGCGACCAGAAGAGATCTATTGTGTTGGCCTCTATTATTTAACCCAGGGAGCTGTTGAGGCTCTTTATAAACCTCAGTACCCTTCTTGGTATATCGGCAGGACTTAAAAACGCCCCTTGCATATGGATCGCTCTGCCCCTTGCCACAGCAGGGCATTCGCAGAGTATGTGTTCCGTTGTCTCTTCCTCCTCTCCGCATAGCCGACAGGAGTCATCGTCGGATAGTCCCATTTTTTTGAGATGGTATCTTAGTAACCAGTGACCAGTAAGATAAGTATCCTTAGATCTTTTTTGCTTAGCTCGAGTAACTTTTTTGCTTTACTACGAGCTGGTCTTATGAATCTTTTTGCCTGCTTCTGTCCTTTGGATCCCGTCCAGTATTCGGCAAGGTGATCATCTTCCCATTTCCTGAAGGGCCTTAAGAGCTGCTTGGCTGTCTGATAGGATGTAGATGCGGGCACCTTTAGTGCGCCTTCGAAAGCTTTCTCGTACACATCTCTATGGCGTGTACCTCCACTTGAAAGATGTCTGGTGATTTTCCCAGTGCTATAGCTCTTTGGAACCGAGGCCCATAGACCCCAGCACCGGTGGCATCATCTTCCATCTTCGAACCGTCGGTTTACCAGATTTGTGATCCCGATGGTATTACGAGTTGGTTGGTTCTAATTATTTAAATTTAATTACATAATTTTTAAGTTATTTTTATATATTTTTAATTAAACTTATAAATAAATAAAAAATTATTAAAATTTATTTTTAAATAAACTTATAAATAAGTAAAAATTTATTAAAATTTATTTTTACCTCTCTTGATAAGTCGATGACTGCGTTATTCAGCTTGATCGGTCTCAGTTCTAGTTTTTTCTTTCTTGAGAATGGTATCGTGACTGTTTTTGGGGGATTTATGGTCAATCCTTTGTTCTGCCACCATTTATAAGTTAAGTTTAGGGCCCTTTGCATGATCTCCGATATCGTGGAGTCAAGCTTGCCCTTAACAATGATTACTACATCATCTGCATACCCTTGTATTATGTACCCCGATTGTGTGAGGTGGTCTAGGAGTTCATCTATGACTGAAGTTCACAGTAGAGGAGAAAGTACTCCTCCTTGAGGACAGCCCCTAGTGGCCTTTACAGTCTTTTGTGAGCCTCCATACGCCAGATTAATGATTCTGCTTTCTAACATGTTTAGAACCTATTTTATGATAAGTGGGGCAATGTCTTTCCTTATCATAGCTTTCTTTATGGCATCGAAGGAGGTATTGTCAAACTCTCCCTGGATGTCAATGAAGGCACAGAGAGCCGTTTCCTTTTCTGTCAGAGCTTTTTCATTCGTCATTGTAAGGCAGTTTCGGTAGACTTGCCGGCTTGGTATGCGAACTGGCTCGCATGAAGTGGGTTACCTGTAAGGAACTGATCCCTTATGTATTGATCGAGGACTTTCTCCATGGTTTTTAGTAGGAAGGAGCGATGGGGCGATATGATTTCGCTAGTTGTTCTGATTTCCCATCTGCCTTTGGTATAAAAACTACCTTGACCTTAGTCCAGCTCAATGGTATGTGGCCTAGAGATTTTTTTTTTTTTTTGATGTTCCCATGACTAGTTGGCAGACACTGCGACCTGAAAGATCTATTGTATCAATCAGGGATGTTACGGAGGTGGTTTTACCGGAGTCGGAGTCGTAGTCGGAAGCCTCATACCGACCTCCGCGGAGTCGGAGTTGAATCGGAGTCGGAGGCGGAGGTCGCACGCAGACACAAATTAATTATTAAAATATAAAATTTGAAAAATCAATTTTTATTAGAAAATTAACAAAAAAAAGAAAATACAAAACAAAATTGTATTAGCACGCACTCTTAACTTCAATGCAAATCTCGCCTACTCATTTAAAGTAAATAAAAGAGTGAAAAGACAGCCGTATTGTATTGTAAGTGTAACATGTCGCAACTCGATAATTCTTTGTCGTTCATGTTTATCGGTCGTCACCGATTCTGAACGAAAAACCTCCGATGTGATTATATCGGAACCGAAGCCGGATTCGGAGGTGTAATTTAAACCGGAGGTTCCGACATATCGGATTCGGAGTCGAAGCTCCGTATCAACCCTGGTATCAATGGGGAGAGGTTTAATCTAAGAGACGTTCGACCTCCCTGATGAAGGTCAATAAGTCCTTAGTAGCAGAGTGCGCTATATCTGCTGGTGTACGAGTCTCTCTATTAAAGACACGTTGTCACAGAAGATGTGTTCGGAGGATTCGACATCCTCCAGACAAAATCTGCATTCTGTTTCCGGACAGAGGTTCATTTTGTTGAGGTGGTATCTAAGGCCACAATGACCTTTGAGGAAGCCCACTAGCTTTCTTATATTATCCTTACTGAGTCTAAGGATTTCCTTATAGGAGTAGGGCTTAATTAATCATTTGGATTGTCCTAGACCAGGGACATATTCCCAGTGATCAAGACGAAGCTGGTTTTCCCAATCGTTAATTTGCCTTAGCGCAGTAGTCCAATTGACTGTGCAGTAGGGTTCTGGTCCACAGAGAAGAGATTCGGAACCAGCCCTAGCTAGTTTGTCTGCATGTTCGTTGCCTGCAATAGCCTGATGGCCCGGCACCCAGCCAAGCCTAACCTTGTTGTGTTTGGCTAGGGCTTGCAGAGCAACGTGACAGCATTTACCTGTTTTGGAGTCCATTGTATTGGACGCCAAAGCTTGTAAAGCTGCCTGACTGTCTGAGAAGATTTGAATGATTGCGCCTTTCATACCTTTTTTAGATATTAGATCAGCACAAATTTCGATCACATGGATTTCCGCTTGAAAAACCGTGGGACACATTCCTATGGGTATCGAGACTTTGGTGTTGGGTCCAAAGACACCAGCTCCAACTCCGGAATCCATTTTTGATCCGTCGGTGTACCATACCAGGCTTTTTGGGTCAAGTGTCGGAACACCATTGGTCCAAATAGCGCGTTCAAGTATTTCTACCTCATATAATTTCCCGAAACTATACTCCCTAACCATAGTGTCAGGAACGGAGCAGAACATGTCCAAGTTTGGGATTAGGTTCAGAATTTTCAGATGCCCCACATGGTCAACTGATTTAAACCTATATTCTAGCTGCAGTTTAGTGGCGTATCTAGCTGCCGTCTTCATAATAAATTACTGCAAGGGTGAGAGCCCAATAATGGCCTCAAGTGCTGTTGTTGGGCAAGTGCGCATTGCACCTGTGATGCCGAGACAGCCAATCCTTTGAAGCTTCTGAAGCTTGTTTGCCGTGGTTCGTTCAAGTACTTTCGGCGACCAGACGATTGCCGCGTACGAGATAATGGGTCTTACTATCATGGTATATAACCAGTGTATCATACTGGGATTAAGACCCCAAGTTCTGCCGTACAGACACCTACAGGCCCACATGGCTTTAGGGGCACGTTCTGTGGCGGACTTGATGTGTAGGTTCCAGTTTAGTTTCTTATCAAGGATGATTCCGAGATATTAAACTTCGTTGGAGTAGTTTAATGTAGTTTCTTTCAGGATAAGGGGTCCTAAATTAAACAGTCTCCTTCTGGTGAAAGGAACTAGAATAGTTTTGCTAGGATTGATAGATAAGCCTTCCGTAGAACACCATTCTGAAACATGTAGTAGAGCATTCCTCATTCTACTATTAATGGTAGCACAATGCTTTCCACTAATGATAATTGCCAAATCATCGGCATACCCGATGGCGTCATAACCTAAATTATGTAGCTTGACTAGTAGGTTGTCTATGACGAGTGACCACAGCAATGGGGAGAGCACACCCCCTTGGGGGCAGCCTTTGACTGCTGTCACCGACACGGCCACTCCTCCTGACGAGGATGTTATTACTAGACTTTCTAGCATGGCTCGGATCCAACGGTTAGTCGAGTCTTCGATACCTTTACAGCTGATTGCCCTAGCAATGGAGTCGTATCCGGTATTGTCGAAAGCACCCTCAGCATCTAAGAATGCGCCTAGGGCAATTTCCTTGCGGTGAAGGGCGTCTTCTATCTTTTTGACGAGATAGTGAAGAGCACCCTCAGTGGACTTGCCTTTTCTGTACGCAAACTGACTTGAGTGGAGAGGGTTAGATATTAATATCTGACCTCTGATATGAACATCAATTAGTCTTTCCATGGTGTTAAGAACAAAAGATGTTAGACTGATAGGTCTATATGATTTAGGTAGTTCGCTTGGCCTGTTGCCATTTTTGGGAATGAAAATTACATTCACCTGTCTCCAAGTGTAAGGAATGTAACTCCAATTGTAACTAGCTCTAAATATGGTTGTATTTGCTGGCAGTATGACGTCAATAACCCTCTGAAAAAGGGCTGGAATATGCCGTCCCCACCAGGTGCTTTAAAAGGTTTGAAAGAGCCTACTGCCCATCTAACCTTATCTGGACTAAAACTCTTGCCAGATAGACTATTTACTCGTCTGGAAACAGAGATCCTGGGATCAGTGTCGTATGAGTATTCGTGTGATTCACGGATGGTCGAACCCGGAAAATGAACCTGAAGCAAGGTTTTGATTGTTTCCGTACGGTCCTTCGTGTAGGTTCCATCTGTTTTCTTAAGTAGGCCTACACAGTTAGACTGATCTTTTCTCAGAGCCTTGTGGATACGAGCTGCCACTGGCATATCAGATATGTCTTCACAGCATTTTTTCCAGGAGGCCCTTTTAGATCTTCTCAATTCTGAGTTGTAATCTGTGAGAGCGGATCTATATTCGTCCCACATTTTGTTTACTTTTGCTCGATTGAAGAGTTTTCTAACCTTCCTTCTGAGTTTGGCTAGTTGGTCATTCCACCAGGGAACCTTACGTTTACTCAAACTGGTTTTGCTGACACAACTACCATGATAGGAGGTTATCAACACGTTGTTGAGCTGGTGAGCAGCCTCATCAATGTCCCATATGGATTCAATTTGAGAGGCAAACATATTCGTTTTTGAAAAGACAAGTTCTCGATACTTATTCCAGTCCGTCGACTTGGGATCGTATCTATCTTGTGCAAGTGCAGACTGACCGGGTATATCAAACCTAATATGTTGGTGGTCCGATAAAGAGGCTTCGTCAGACACATGCCAGTTTACTACGTAATTAGACGTAAATGGACTGGCAAGAGTGAGGTCAAGTACCTCCTCGCGTATCGCATTTATAAAGGTTGGCTTAGAACCTTTGTTTAAGATATCAACGTTACTACCAACTAGAAAATCTAAAAGACACTCACCTCTTTTATTGTTATCGCTGCTGCCCCATACCGTAATGTGCATTTGCATCGCGCCCGATGATGTAGTGCAGGTTGTTCTTCATGCAGTAGCGGATCAAGTTTCCAACTTCGATGGGCGGAATATTGGTGTCGTCGCCAGGGAAGTACGCTGAGGCACAGACGATGTTATGTGTGCGTCGTTCCGTTGGTACTTCTATTAAGAGGGTCGCCAAGTCTTTTGTGATGAAAGCTGGAATTGGAAGAAAGTTGATATTTTTGTCGATTAGGCAGGCCGCTCGTGGCACTGGCTCGACTCGTTTGTAAATAAGCTCACCTGCTTTATTACCAAGACCCTTTATATGTCCGCTGATAACCCATGGTTCTTGGATGAGGCCAAGGGCTATCTTTTCCTCGGCGAACCTTTTGATAAGAGTAGCGGACGCGCCCTTAGCATGATGGAGGTTCGCCTGTAACACCTTGAAGGTGCTCATTGGTCCTCTTTGGAGGAACCGCCCTGGCTGAGTAATTGGGCCTTTTTGGGGCCTTTTCCTCTGCGGCAAGCAGTCTGATCAGGGCGACCTGTTTTCATGATCCTGTCAGACTCGTCTTTCTTTTTGTAGTTAACGCGCCCAGAGGCTGCGTTACTCTTCGAATAGCCGGCTTTACCGCTATTTTTGTGGGCCATTCTACCCGTTGGTTGAAGAATGGGGCGGGTTGACGAGGAGCCCGTCGCTGACCTCGTACTACACCCAGAACCACTAGGAGTGGTATGTCCAACAGCACTACCACTGCCCAATTCTCGGGTGCGGTTCACGACAGAGATCAGCGCCGTCACATTTCCGCTGCTGGCGTCACTGGGGCTCGGTGGTATGGTGGCACTGCTCGTAACTGCAGGCACCTGTTGGGAGGGCACGATTCCAGTAAAAGGTGCCGACTCCGAGCTGGCTTCCACTCCTGGTGAGGGGGTACCGATGTCAGACACTGGATTCTTGTCGGTGCTCTTGAGAATCAGCTTTATCTGACCAAAACGGTAGGAGACTTTCCCCTTCAGCTCAAGAAGTTTGGCCATGGAAGCGTCGTCAATTGCCAGAACAAGGTGAAGTAATGCACCATCCTTAACCCTCTTGACAACCCTCCAGGTGTTAGCCCTTAATGCGGCATTTTGAGCCGTCAGGGTGGCAAGCACTTTCTCATTTGAGAGTTCCAGGCTATGCGGAAAGAAACCTCGAACGATGTGTGGCTTTGGAAAGGAGTCCTCCTCCACCAACATCAGGTCCAGACCACATTTGGCTCTGATACTCCCAAAAATTGAGCGCATCCATCCTGCGGTAGCACCATCTATGCAAATAAACATTACCCACCCCGACTTTGGAACTGATGCAGAGAACTTGGGCCACGCGCCTCTATTGGTCAGTTCTATCGAGGTGTCAATGACCGCCTCCTGCACAAGAGCCGTTTGCTCAGAGGAGAGGGGTTGGTTAACCAAGTCGGTCGGGACGATACCTAACCTGACTAGGTTCGCCACCTGAAAAAAGGTGGGGACCTCAGGTAAAGGACCCTTCCTAACTTTCTTGGCGGCCGATGCCGGCGGTGTGTTGTCTTCCGACCTGACTCGTTTAGAGATCGGCCTGTCTTTGGGAGCGGATTTGGCTAAGATGAGAGCGTTTTCTCTGTCTAAGCCTTGTCGCAGTGCACTTTTAAAGCGTCTTTTTTCGAAGCCAGCCAGACTCTTCCCAATAGAAGAGCATCCCGATTTCTCGGAAATTAAACTACAGGAGTCAACGATGGTGGATGTGTCGGAATCGGAGGTCGAAGATTCCCTGTGCTCAAATCTGGCACAGCCCGCCACGGGAAGGCTAGTGATAAAACCGAAGGTCACCAGGTATTCGGAGTTCGCATACTAACGACTAATCTCTCTTATAGCCATGCATCCCTCGGCGTATGCTGTTCCGCCTTGGATTAGAGGTTTATTAATGAGGTTTACTCCTCATTGGTAGTTCTTAGTTTGTTGCTCCTCTAGCAGCCTGTCTGTCATGGGTGACCCTTCAGACGACTACCGCCTCCGACAGCATAGCCCGCTGAGTCTTTGCAACATTACGCCTCCGCACCAGCGCGCTTTACAAAAAAGGCGCACACGTCAAGGTGCCTACCATCGCGGAGGTGGCCTAGAGATAGGCTGGATTTGAAGACCCTAACGAGTTGAGGAGCTAATAGATCCATACCCTGTTGTAACAGACAGGGTAAGATGCCATCAGTTCCTGGTGATTTAAAAGGGCTAAAGGACGAGATCGCCCATTTCACCCTGTCTCGTTGAAATATCTTTCCGGATAGACTACATATAATCCCATTTTAATACCGTAAGATCCTGGTGCCTCATCGATACGAGTGGGTTGTCCATGTGGATGCATTCTGGGAAGTGTGTGTCAAGAAGACATTGACAGGTTTCCTCAGGGGTATCCGTAAATTCCCCATTATGCTTTTTCAGAGAGCAAATGAAGAAATTTTCTATGCTCTCACAGTGTTTTCTCCATAAGATTGTATGCGTGCGGCAGTAATGGCGCTCCTTTGATTTGCTTGTGGGAAAATGTACCGATTCTGCTCTCAGTTGGCTGTCTAGTTTATTTAGTCTGTGGTTGCGGTATTTGAAAAATGTGTCTGCCGTTCCTAGGTAAGTGGTGATCGATGCAGCGAGGTCATGAATGTTGGGACCTGATGCTAGAATAGTGCAATCATCTGCATATGATACTATGTTTATTGTTTATGCCTGCTGGGGGTGGTGGTAGCCTTGAGATATAATAATTGAAGATAAGGGGGGACAGTACCCCTCCTTGAGGCACACCTTGTTTGGCTTTCCTGCGTTTAGATTTGGAGTTCCGGCATTCTACAAATGTTTGTCTTGCATCTGAGGTAGTTTGCAATCCAGCGTTTGGTGGAGTTTGGTTGTGACGACTCAAAGATATCTTTGAGCGATAAGGAGTGGATTACTATGTCAATGGCTCTGGACAGGTCTTGGTTGGTTTAAGCCATTGCTGATTTGTCTGGTGTTGGCGTTTAGGTCTGACGTGGTACTGTGAAGTCTGCGGAATCCGTGTTGGTGGTTGGCTAGCGGTAAGTGCTCGGTGAGCTTTGAAAGAAGAAGGGCCTCAAGGATTTTCGCGACTGGAGTTAGAAGAGAGATTGGTCGGTATGAGTTGGCTTGATCTGATGGTTTCCCTGGTTTGAGCAGTGGGAATCAGTAAGCTTTGAGTTGAGAGGTTGAAGTTTGCTTTTAGGTATTTAATACCCGAATCTCACTGGTGTTTCAGCATAAGCATTGATATCCCGTGAGGTCCGAGTACTTTGGATGGTTTTGCTGATACTTGATCTGGGGTATAGTGGTCGCTGTCTTCAGCTGTTTGCTGGTGGTGAAGCTTACGTTGAGTTGCTCTTTTGTCTCGGTGGTGGGATGTTGGCTGTTCATTGAAAAGTCAGTTCAACAGCTTTGCGCACTCTCCTGGGCTATTCTCGGGACTTTCGTTCAAGTATATGGCCATGTTGTTGTTGGTATTGTTTGGGTTAGACAGGACTTTTATGGTGGACCAGCTGTACAGTTAACTGTAATGGTGATTGGTAAGTGGTTGGATTATTTTGACACTTGTATTTCATGTGATGTTGGTTAGCATGGAAGCGTGGGCGAGACTGATGTCGGGGGAACTTTGGCAGTTCCCTGTGAGTCTGGTGGGAGTTTCTTCATTGAGGATACCGAAATTTGAGCGATCTATCAGATCTAGATGTCGGTGATAACCATTGTTGGTACATCAGATGCATTTGCTCAAGAATGACATCCGAGGTTGCGGGTTGCGGGATAGGTGTGTATTGTATGCTATCGTGCACGATGAACGCAAGTCCGCCGCCATGGTCAGTGGTTCTGTCATGACGAAAGGATTGTGTATTCTCCTGATCTCCTGAGTGTGTTTCTAGGAGTGAGTTTGGTTTCTTGAATTGCAGCTATGCGGATGTTGTGGTGATCCATGAAATAGGTCAGTTCGGCGATCTTTCCTGAAAGACCATTGCAGTTGTTCTGGAGCACCTTGAGATTGGTGAGCGGCTGTGGTGTTCTGCTTGTGGTTAGTGGGGGGAATAGTGATGTTGAACTAGAAGTTGTGAGTTGTGGTGGAGGTGAGGATCTACCAATGGAATTTTTGGACCACATTCTATGGTTTCTCAGGCCTGAGCAGTTGCGTTGGTGGGACCATTAAAGGCATTGATTACATTTCACTGAGGTGGAGTTCTGGCGAATTATGTTATGGCATGCTGTTGCGGAGTTCTGGTGGTCGTGTGTCCGGAACGGCAGCATCGGCCATTGAATTGAGTGATCCATTCTCTGTGGTTGTTAAGTCCCGAGCAGTTGCGTAGGTGGCACCATTCAAGGCATTAGGTTCATTGAATGAGATGGTGTTGGATGTTTTTGCTGCAGACCGAGCATATCCAAACATGGGGGCCAGGATTGGGCTCAATTCCGGCGATGAGAAGTAGTTGTCGGAGCAGATCTGCCGGATAATAGATCGCTTAATGATCGAACATCGCGTTAAAATTATTATAACTAACTACAATAGTGGTGATTCAAACGTAGCTACTTTAAGCGCATTACTCGATGATTATGGTCGTCATAATCGACCGTATAAAATTGTGAAGAAATTTGGAAGCGTTACTGATTTTGTAAGGCCTGTGCATCATCGTAATGCACGCTCAGTCGAAAATATTGCTGCTGCAAGTGTTGCTGGTGATCCGAATTCATCGATTTCCCGGCGTTCGCAGCAATTAAAAGTGTCGTACACCTCACTATGGCGTATTTTGCATTTGCGATTGAAGATCATGACTTGGACGATATGTGGTTCCAACAGGACGGGGCAACAAGCCACACAACACGACCAATTATGGCTTTATTGCGTGAGAAGGTTCCTGGTAGCGTAATTTCACGTTTTGGCGACTTCATTTGGCCACCAAGAGTATGCGATTTGACACCGCCGTGTTTTCGCGAATGATCCCCGAACTCTAGACGCATTAAAAACCAACATTACACAAGTTATGGCCGAGAATCGCATACTGCGAATCTTCCCGAGGCGGCCATTTGAATGATATTGCATTTCACGCTTAATGGCAAAGTCCAAACATTATAATGAAATAAAATGTTCATCAAAAACGTATCGTTGTGTGAATTTTATTTAGTTTTACTTCCGAAACCGAAAAATTAAAGACCCTTTACCATTAATGTTGAGGTTACCTTGCAAAAAAAAAACGGGCCCGAACTGTAAGCCCAAAAACTCCAAATCCGAAGCTTGAGCGAAATCCGGGTAGGCGTTTAGGCTGTAGGCCGCGGGACACACGGACAGACAGATGGACAGAATTTCGCGACACACTTTTTTTAGTTCCTCTATCATCGTAATGTCATAATTAATTAACATCTCGAAATCGAAATTTTGTACGAATACAATACAATAATCGAGAAAGTTAAAAATGTTATTAGTACTCTTTTATTTTCTTAAGAAAACCATTTGCTTTGTTTTATACTGACCAATTAAATGAGTAAACATTATTATAATTTATTAAAATTAATTTATAAATATAAACGCTTAGACTGAAGAACTGCAGCAACAGGATCACTTTGGACACACTCCTCTTTAAAATGAAGTTACGGGAGAATTTATTCAGCTAATGCCTGACATAAACATGTACAGACAAAAGTAGATTAGTGGTTGGGCTGATTCAGTTTTTGATCTCAATGATCCAATCTTGGTGTTTTCTGCACGTCATCGTTTCCTACCCCATAGTTTTGGTTACGTGGCATTTTGGTAAGGCTGCTCCTATCTTCGAGAACGGTCGCCCATTTACAAGGTTTATGGGCTCATGTTAAGGATGTAGGGTTTTGTGTTGTAGTTTGGTCCCACGTACGTGTTATATGTTTTTCGCGGTTCACCAATTGTGGACGCACCTTCTGCGGCTATTATTATTATTAATAACAGATATTATCATTTTTGCTATTATTTAATTTTTTTTTTAGCATCTTAATCTCTTCAAATTTGGTTTATTCCATTTCCATAGAATACTCTATTTCAAGCAATGAATCGCTTTGTGGTACTTAAAAAGATACAAATTGAAACTCGAAATCCTTTGAGCAATGACTTCTTTGAGGATGAAGTCATGACTGTTCGTGCGTACCCCATACACAGGTAAACTGCAGATATAAAATGTTTACAAAAAATTATTCTAAATAATATGATTTTAGATCCAATCAGGAAAAAGACGATGACTCTTCAACAAATTGTCTTACGTCAACCATTTTATACGTGTGTCAACTTAAAGTAAGTACAAAAACCGAATAATCATAGTAAACTACAATTTGTAGTGTATATGCAAATACTTATTATTAAAGTGTTATAACAGTAATGCAGAATATACATCTATAGTTAAATATCATACCATCTCTTTTTTCAATAAATTTTATTTATTTTTTAAATTAAATTATTCAGGCATTATTAGCTGGTGGTTTACCAAGTTGTTTGGTTGTCTCCGTTTTGATGATAAATCGCTTAGCTATTTTCACAATTGCTATTTGATCCCGTTGTTCGCAATTTCTCCTGTAAAAATTAGCAACTCAGATTCTTTTTTATTTAAAACAAACTTTTTAGGTCCCCAAGGCGAATGTGGCGTTGTTTTTGTTTTAATAGATTTGTAATAATTTTATAATACACTATATTCAAGTGGCCTTAATGACCTCGAGCCTTTACTGTTGAGACACAGCTTGCCTTTTAGGGAATGCTTCCGAATGAATTGCACCGAACATCACAATTTACAGCTATAATTTTGAGGTACTAAGTGACTTTGTCTACTTCGACTCTGCTCTTCCATCTGAGAACGACATCTCTTCGAAAAAGAAATATAACTGTATAACTCTTGCCAACCGCTGCTTCCCTTAACCAGCTTTGAGTGCGCATTTTGAAAATAACTGACTAGAGGATCAAAGGATTCTTCTGAACTGGCGACACGCGATCATTTTGCCTTTAGCACATTCGTTTGTGGGTTTTTGTATTCACTTGTTCGCAACTACACGAATAACTTTGGTGATCATTTTATTAATGTTTGGTGACAGATTTTTATCTGAAAAGTTATCTAAAATAGTCTTTTAGAAAAAGCCGAAATTAGTTTTGAATTTAGGTAAGCAGAACCATTAGCTATTGGGTAAACATTTAGGAACGGAACTAGTAAAATATTCCTTAAACATTTTAGGGAAAACGATGTGGGTCGAGAATAAATTGACTGGATCTGTTTTTTCTAACTTTTGTTATTATAATCAGGGGGTGATTCAATAAATTAACATCAGATGATGACTTTTCCTTACATACAGCCAATAGGTTGTTTGCTCTTTGTTGAAAAAATAATACGCCCCGACATATCCTGCGCTGCGAATTTACTCAGATTTGGAACCAATCCAAAGAATGCGTACTGGTATATCATGGGTTAAAAAACGCCTGCGAACTGTTGCACTATCATCAACTGAAGCTGAGGTAATGTCAGTTGTTGCAGCAGCAGTTGACTGAAGCGCTTGGAAATCAAGCTTTCTCCAGATTGGACAAAAACATTGACACTTTCATATGATAACAAAAGTGCTATTCAAATCGCTTCGAATAATTCATATTCACCGAGGATAAAGAATTAGAACGATACAACTTTCAAATATGTTATTTCTCTTTTCTAATATACTTGGAAGTACTTTTTATTAACCTCTAACCAAAACTGATTACACGCATTCTTCTTTGCTGTCTCTTACATGTGCGTTGCATTATTGGTTAAGTGTACGGCGATTCTGCATGTCGCATTAGATAATAATAGATTAACAGACAATAATAAAATAATAATATACCGTTATTATTTTTAGCCAAGACCTGGAAGCTTGGACTTGAAAAAATGTGTGGAAAAGGGTGTTCCACCGGGTCCTTTGCTTGGTTTGTTAAAAAATGGGATGGATGTCGTATTGGATAATGGAACCACTGTTAAATCTTCGGATGTGAGCGAGCCAACTGCTGGAGACCAAGCTCTAGTTTGTGAGTATATTTTTTTCTAATAATTACCCTATTATTACATTACTATGAGTTGTTACAACTATTATCGATCAAGTTTTGCTAGATTCACAAGTAAAAGCAAATTTAGTTGTGACGTTTGATTACTTTGCATCGAGTGGATTTTAAATAAAATAAAATGTAAATAGTAATAGATACTACGAATTTTGAAGCGCATCATTAGTTGGATAGGCCACATGCCGCCGTTCATGCAATTATGTTTTGTACCCTCTGACTAAACAGCGTTGTGGTCTAAAACACAGTGGTGTGCTGAAAATTTATGTCTAGTCTAGAATGTCATTCTCCAAGTTTATTGCTCCCGACGAAGAACCAAAACAGCTGTATAAATAATCTTTCACGTGAATTTTTTTTTATTCATAAACAATTTTAAAATTATTTGTTGTAGAGAAATCGCTCTGTAGAATTTATTTTCATCCGGTAATTTTACTGGTTTCAGAATCAATATCACTTGGGCTTGTGTTTTTATTGTAAGTAATGTTGGCTAGTTCTTGCACCGTGACTAATCGGTAGTGGAGCTAGTGCATGAACTTTAATATCAGAGTCACTTGTATAAAAACAAATAAGTCAGACGAAACAAATTAATTTGACGTCGATTTCATTTATACTTTGAATAAGCTTCAGCCTAGCAATTAATAAAGTACACAAGTCAACAGGAAGTGTTAATAAAAGTAAATTGTGTGTCAATTAGATAGCCAACAAAGTGCTGACATCGATAAATAAATAGAAATGCCGATAAAGTACACATTGGAAAAATCTGTATCTTCAAGTGAGGTGGTTGCCTTATCATGACGTTTATAAGCTTCTGTTTGAGGTTTCCGTTGGCTGCTGTCAGAGCTGACCTGCATTAACAACCCGTTGAACTATGTTAGCTCCACAACATATGTTGTTGTTTCATTTGGTGTGGAGAAATGAGCAAACGACGTATTCTTCTTTTATGTCTGAAAGAAAATTTGTTATTGCCGATTGTGTGCGTTGAATGTTTGAGCAATGTGAGTGGGTATGATGCATCTGTGTTGTTGGAAATAGTACGTATACTGTTGATCCTGTTATTGACGTGTGGTGTTTTGACAGGCCTAGTAGGTAATCTTATATCTTTTCGATTGCCCTAGATTTATTTATTGCATACTGAAAGCCTAGAATTCCAAATAAGCTGCACGGAGAGAAAAATAAAAAGTAACAGTAAGCAAAAAGACGCTAAAATTAATTAATTTTGAGCTCATATTCATCGCTATGTCAAGTTTGAAATTTCTAAGTCCATGGTTACCTGGTGATGGCGATTGGCCCGCTATATTTCCGGGTCTTTTGTATGGATCTCAGAATCCTACTCAGCCGAGCCAAACTTAAGTCCATGGGCAATGTAGATACTAGCTGTACCCGCCCGCCTTTGCCCGTGCCCAGAAACTTTGTTGCTTAGATATGTTCTTGCCCATCTAACAAAGGACGTGACTTACCTTTCATGCTGTTTCGGAAAACGAAAAACAAGGTTCCATATTTTACAACTTCATATAGTAATATTTTTTTTTTGTGTGGGATGTGCCAATCCCCTTTGTCCGGTTTTGACCAAACTTCACAGAAACTGAGTCCAATACCGAAGAATGCCTGCAAATTTGAGCTCATTCGGTTCGGTGGTTTCGAAGTCCATACGAACAAAAAACATCAATTTTTGTTATGTATTCATGGATAGATGCCTGAATATTACGGTTACTTACTGCGCGCACATGATGTAATACAGGAATACAGCAAAATACAATAAAAGAAGACAGCGCATGCGCAATTCGACTATTTGGACAAAGCCAATCACATAAACGATCCCTATAAGATCCCCTCAGAATAGATCCCTTTTTAGTGTAAAGAAAGAGATTTCCCAGCATTATATAATAAGATATTATTATTTTACTAGGATAGTTAGAATCTCATACTTTGCAAGAGGTACGAGAAGTGATAGAGCAATTTTTAATAAGCGTTAAATTTCACTGATAAATTGATATCAGTCCTGGATTTTTTTAAACTTCGATCTCAGCAAAGCAAAGTAAAGTAGGATTTTCAGCACGTAATTACAACAACTACGCACTACTTAATACTTCGAGAACTCACAGTAGTTGTTGTAATTGCGTGCTGAAAATCCTACTTTACTTTGCTTTGCAGAGATGGAAGCTCAAAAAAACATCCCTATTGTAACAGTGAGATTAGCGGCAAGAATTCTTTTTGGGAACTTTTCCGTATTGATATTGATAATTGCTTAAAGTATGCATGTACACGAATTGTACGTGTCCATATAAAAAAATAATTTTATTTGAGTTTCGATATACTTATATGAAAAATTCTTACTTATTTCAGTTATTGACATTCCAGACGAAGATTTTCTGTGTTCCCTAAATACTCAATTCGACAGCTTTCAAAATGCCTCAGTTGTTATACATTTCACTCCGGAAATTGTGGCGAATTGTTCACCGTACCAACAGTTTGTGTCGAAATTTGGAAAATTGACAAAACATATATTTTTAAATACATCTAACCGGTAAGTTAAAACCTTGATTAAGTCACAAAATTATTATGTCCACAACTCTGCCATAAATATAATAATATATAGATTTCAATTCACTTTCAATGAAATAATAAATTTATTTCCGATTATTTGCATTATATCTCTTATAACGGTAATATTTATTTTTGTTATGTGTTCCCAAGACTTATATATTTTCTTGTCTTATTAACATGTACTGCTTTTGATTATAAATCTATACTAGCAGGCCTACTCAACTTTGCTGGAATATTTTATAAATAAACTAAAAATAGAGCATGTAGACGTCCAATCAGAGCTTTTTTAGTTCTATCTATGAGAGCTGTTTCTCCTTTTCCACTACCAGTTAACATAATATCCTCTTGTGGAGCGTCTTTACTTGACTCCAACCAATCGGGAGCCCGAGAATACCGTTTAAGTTAAACATATTTTAAATAGTTTCGAATTGACGCTATAAAAAAAATACAGTAGAAATCGTTTATAACGATATCGAAGGGACGTAGGGGCCAGCATGTCCCCCATATATATTCCACTGTTTATACATTTTGGACTTACATATGTCGTCGGTGCTGAGGTCGAGCTTCAAAAACTACGATATGAGGTACGGCACTTGAAAGAGCTACTTATGGCGCAGTCAGTAGAACCTGCAGGAACCCCGTAAAGGCGGACCAAGCTCTTTGATTGGGATAACAACTGACGGGCTGGGCGAAGGTAACCGACATCTAAGAAATCTACCATCTAGATGAAAAGCTAGTTCTGGTGGCAGCATATACGAAACTGGTGGGCGTAGCCAAACTGTGGAGCTTCAGCGTCAAGTTTAATAAACTGTTTCATGGTCTATGTAGAAACTTTGCAATTATAGACGACGACTCGGATTTTCATGAAAGTCTGCGGGAGCGAAAGCAACGGGGATACATTTTCGAGATGAAGATGCGTGCGTTTCGGGAGTACGTCCGAGAGGGATCGCTAGTAAAATGTGTAGATCAGTGGATTGAAAAAGTTGGAATGTCTGAAGGCGCTCCGAGCGTTGAAACCATCGTCTGCCGAGGACCCGTTGGAAAGGGTCCGATTGATACTCAGACTAAGCGCCAGAAGAAAATAGGGAGACCAACGGATCGCTGAACGAGTTGGCTACCGAAAAAGTGGAGTACTTTACGAGCCAGTGGGTCGGACACTTCAGCAGGGGTTGCACCGCGCCACGCAGCGGAGGGCACACAGGTGAATCAAGTCAGCCGCTAGTAAATGAGTAGAAGGCGGCGTCAGAGTAAGTGAAACAGGCGAATGTGACCAGGCAGAGATAGCTAGCATTCATACATCTCAGCGGTGATTGTTTGAGACTACGAAAAGAGGATGCAGCTGTACAGGGTTAAGCATAAGAGGCATAATGGTTTAATTAAGGAAAATTCTGTTTGTTTAAGAATTTTTTCTCAGAATTAACTTCGAAAAACTTTTTTTTTTTTTTTGTTATTGAAGGTGAAAATCTCGAAAGACACAATGGGTCTAGAAACCCAGAGTAGTGTGGGACTCTAACCGCACTAAAAACACCTCCTTGATGATGACCAATCCAAGAAAGATCGACAAATGATTTTAGTTTCAGCGTTCAGTTGTGTTTGAGAAGGTATTACAATTTGAATACGGGTTCTCATTATTTATTTAGATTATAAGGTCGTGAGGTTTAATTCTTCTTAATCTACGAATATTTCTAATATAATATACCATGGGGCATTTACTATTCCCCGAAGGACTTTGTTTTGGAATGTTTGTATTATTTTTACATTTGTTTTCTTTGTACAACCCCATAATTGGATACCATATGTCCAAACAACAGTATCTGGTTATATAATAAAATTTTATTCTCAATGGACATTTCCGAATTATGTCCTAGCAACCAATAAAGTTTTTTATATCTAATATTTAGCTCTTCTACTTTCTTTTTCACATGTTCCTTCCATTTGAGTTTAGCATCTAGATTCATACCCAGGTTAGCTGTGTTTGAATAAGGAACTATTTGGTTATTAATAACTACGGGAAGATTCGTTATTTTTTTATTAGTAAAATTGATATGGATGAACTTTGACTCGTTAAGTTTAGTTCGCCATCGTTGCGCCCAATCACATTTCTCATTAACTGAATTTTTCGGCTTTTCTGTTGCTTTAGCCACGCATCTATCAGTGGATAGAAGAGCAGTATCATCTGCGAATGTAGCTATCATCGTATCAGTCGTATTTGGTATATCACTGGTATACAGTAAGTACAGGGTTGGTCCTAGAACACTTCCCTGTGGAACTCCTGCTTGTAGTTCTTTGAGTTCAGAACACGCTGAACCATAGCGAACTCTAAAGAATCTATTTGAAATATAAGATTTTAGTATCTCATAGAACTGTCTGGGTAGATCCATATGAAGTTTATACTCTAAGCCCTTATGCCAGACTTTATCAAAAGCCTGTGCAACGTCTAAGAATAATGTAGAACAAACTTGTTTCTCTTCTAGTGATTTTTCTATTATGTCATTTATACGATGTACTTGGTCTATTGTCGAATGCTTATTTCTAAACCCGAACTGGTGGGTGGGAATGAGCCTTCTTTGCTCAATGATTCTATCCAGCCTTTTAAGAAGAAGTTTCTCAAAGAGATTTGATAATACTGGTAAAAGTGAGATTGGCCTGTATGAGGCGCTTCTGATAGAGGTTTACCTTGTTTAGGTATAACTATAATTTCTGCTATCTTCCAGTGATGGGGAACATATCTTAGTTTAAAGCAAGCATTTATTAAAAGCTTAAGTTTTACCAATGCCATGAGGGGTAGTTCCTTCAAGATTTGATCAGTTATGAGATCATAACCTGGTGATTTTCTATTAGATAGCCTATGAATACATATTCTGATCTCTTTAAGCGAAACATAAGTGATTACGTCTTCATCTATTCTATCAAGGAACTCAAGGCGTTCGTTTGCCACGCTAGGTGGAAACAGTTTAAAAACATTTGTCAGATATATTTGGCAGCCTTCCAAAGGGAGTAGTCTGTGCCTTTGTCAGCTGTTAAGTTGCAAAGGTAGTTAGATAGAGATCTATTTTTAAATTCACCGATTAATATTTTAAGTTTGTTACTTAGTCTATTGAATATAGTTCTATCGACGGGATATCTTGTCATTTGCCATTTTCTGCGAGCTCTTCTCTTTTCTAGTATTAGTTCCCTAATATATGTGGGATATTTTACCGATGCTTGTTTATGTTGTTGATAAGTTGGTGTACTATCTTCTGCTGCCTGTTGTATATCGGCAATGAATTGTTCAACTTCAATGTCAATATGCCTTGTTGTGACCAGTGGAGATCTAAGGTTAATAAATCGTTCGAGTAATTCTTTTATTGGTAAGTTTTTTTTTTTTGTTTGATTGCTCTATTGACATGCCGTTGACCGTTAGGATAAGGGGTGTATAATCCGATGACAAATCATCACTGTTTTCAACTTTTATTTCTTTTCTATTGATTCCTTTCGTTATGTAGAAGTCAATGAGGTCTGGTATTTTCGCTGGGTCGGATGGCCAATAAGTGGGCGATTCAGTCGAAATAAAATTACAGTGGAAATTTCGCCCTACTTTATAAAGCTTCCTGCCTTTTGCCGTTACTGATATTGACCCCCAGTAGGTGTGTTTTGCATTGAAATCACCTCCAATGATAAAGTTATTGCCTAGAACGAAAAAGGTCATTAAGATCTTCCTCTGTAGGCGAATGCCTTGGTGGGCAGTATATAGCAGCTATGTTGAATTGCTTGCTTTTAGTCATAATGCTTACTGTCGCTACTTGCATAGTTGGTTTTTCTATTTTTGGCATTTCATAAGGTTTTAAAATACTTTTTACTATTACAGCACTACCTCCCCTGGCACTGTCAGATGGATGGAGAGAGTGGTAACATAGGTACCCAGGGATTGTAATCCTTGTTCCCTGTTTAAAGTGGGTTTCAGAAATCAAGCAGACATCAATGTCTTCATTGCATAGAAATACCTGAAATTCAGAGATGTGTTGGTGTAAAGCGTTTGCATTCCAGGTTGCGACTTTCAGATTTCTAGTCATGATTATTTTTTTGATTATTTCCTTTTGAAACTTCTTCGCTCAGTAGCTTAATTACATTATCTTGATTATCCAATCTTTAAATAATAGTAGAAAGCATTTCCTTCACTGACAGTTCTTCTTCTTCTTCTTTACGTGTATTTTTCACAATTTCGTAATACGATTTGGTTTTTACAACTGGCGTATTTCTTTTAGCCGCAATTGGTATTTTGTCACTTTAGCGTTTTCAACATTTACCTGTTGCTTGTTTCTATTTTTGAGAGAGCTCTGTTGGAGTTTGGCAGTACCTCTCTTTTTCTTTTCTTCAAATTCTTTTGCTACCGGGCAGCCTCTATAATTTGCTGAGTTATTTCCATGAGAGTTGATGCATTTTACTTTCTCATCCTTTTTTTTTGGACAGCTATTTGTTGGATGTTTCCTTCACATTTAACGCACGCAAAATGTCTTTTACAATAGCTTTGCGTATGCCCGAAAGCTTGGCATCGTTTGCATTGGGATATTGAGTTGGTTTTTCTTCGAAGTGGCTCAATCTTGACAACAATATTCATTATTGACTTAATGGCGTATACCTTTTCAATATTTTCTTGATTTTGAAAGGATAGCTTAAAAAGGGGTAATTTTCTATTTCTTGTAGTTGGTTCCCCATCATTACCTGTTGTTTTTGCTTTTTTAATTAGGTTTTTGACTTCCAAAATTTATTACTCAAGTCTTTAACAATATCATGTTCATCACACGAAAAACATGGGAAATTTTTTATGGAAAGATTTAATTTTGAAAGTCCGCATTCGATTGTTCAGACACAAAGATCATTCATTCTTAGCCAAGTGATGGAAAAGCAAACAATGGGCACTATTCGAGAGATATTACCTTAAATGTGAACATATTTGCAGTATATAATCTAAACTTTAATAAATGTCTTAAATAAATACAACAGAAAGAAAAACACACTCAAGTCATTTAAGCAGGCGCTGGTACAAGTGTTACTTATTTGTGAAAAAAAATTTTTGAAGTAAAATTTGCGGAAAGAAATTCGCATTACATTAACATAAAAATCAGTTAGAAAAATCCTTCTCGAAGGATTAAAAAAAAAAACCGAACGCCAACTTGTGGTTGGTCCAACTTGCTCGTACTTTAAATTAAACAATCGTTATCACGTTATAATTATTATATTTTTTCTCCTCGAATATGACTTCACAATCTCGATTCCAACTTAGAACTAACTTATTCTAAAGCGTCTGGCAGTGGATAGACGCATGTGCCATGCCCAATATGCTGAGTCGCCAAACCAATGCGGCGCGTGTATCCGGTGTCCAGTGCATAAAGTGCATATCGTGAGAAAGTGCTGATGCGGTTGAAACTGTTAACTATGCGCGTGTCTGATCGTGTTAACTCCTCCCTCCTTGAAAATCTACGTCCCGTAGATCCGCTAAGCTATGACTGGTCAACGACCGGATGTTGGTTGTCGATCGGAAGTGACCCTTGAAGGTGAAGGTTTAGTCTTGGGATCTTCGATCCGACATTGAAACTCCGTAATGCCCTCCAGGCAAGGATTAGAATACGGAGCAACATACTCATGTCTGCAATTAAAGAAATGTTCATTTTATGGGTTAAATTACCTAGCCTTTCTAGGTTTTTGACGCTTAGGCTATGCACATATCCCAGATCAATCGTATGTCCTTTGGTGGTGATATTTGACATCGCTGGAGGGAGAGCTTGAAGGTGGCTGAATACGGAGCTGGTAAACATCCTGTCTTTGAGCTGGATTGTCTCGTTGCTTAATTGGATGATATATGTACCTGATAAAGACCTTGAAAAATTATTTACAACTGTTTTTTTGAAAAAAAAAATGATAATTTTCCAAAATTTTTTTTGGCGTTAGAAACTAAAGTGCCGTTAAAGTTTGTTAGATATATTATGTCATCTTTAACGAGTTCGATGACCTCGTTGTTGTTCGAATGAAAGGTACACGCTGCCTGTCCACCCTTTAGTAGCCTAGATACGCAGTCGTCTTCCGGAAGTCTCCTTAGTGCTCCTTCTTTGCAGACCATTGAATTACCTATGGATAAGCACTTGCCAATTAGGCCATACGTTTCCCTATGGTTGATAAGCATCCTGTCAAATTCCAGGTTGACCTGTTTCCCTTCAATAATCGATGACCTCGTCAGCAACAGATTGTAGTCCTCGTTTCTTACCTTGGGGATTGAGAGAACGTATAACAGGATTGAATTATTAGTGTAAATGGATGGTATTCCGTGCTCTATGGCTTCAACTTCATTCTCGTAGGGTAGGGTTTCGAGTTCGCTAATTATTCTACTTATTTCTTCTCCATCCAGAATGTTCGTATTGATCATGCCATTTTTTGCCATTTGGCAAGCTCGTACAATTTCGTTTATTTCTTCCTTCAGGATCAAAACCTCGTTTAATAAGCCCTGTTCGTAATGTCCTTTAATTTTGTCTCTAATCCCCATGTTGACCCGATCGATCACCTGGTTTATTTTTTGGGTAAAGTTATCCATGCTTCTGAATAGTTCATCGTTGATTTTGGTTTGGTGGTTATTACTCTCTATTATATTTTCTTGTTCCAGTCGGTTGCGTCAGGATTACCTGCTACCCATTTCCAGGCGGAGACAATCCAATCAATGGACCTCGCCCTCCTAGAAGATCTGCCTTTTAGTAGATCAATGCGCTCTTTCGATTTTCGTAGATGAAGTTGAATGATCGGTTTGTTCTCTCCTCCAGCAGTAAGGTTCGTGGTCGCATCTGTAATCAGGTTCAGCACGTTCTCGAACTTCTCTAAATCGATTACATGCACGAGCTTGAAATACCCGTCGATTATCCAACCCTTTCCGTCTTTTATGGAAACTATTGGTGCCTTGGGTGATAGCTTCTTTTATTGTTTGACCTTTGTTTCCTTTCAATTTCTCCCCTCAACTCGTGATTTACTTTGGCCCGAAAGTTAACCATGTTCTGATAATTTATTCTCGCGGTTCTATTGAAGAATACATCGGCCGGTTTCTTCTTAGTGACAGAGTGTACGGTGTCATTGTATCTGTCTACGGCTATGTACACCATTTCTTTTGTACGCAGGTCCTTATACTCTGCTTTTAGACATCTGTAAAGCTCTAAAACCGTGGAGTGTAGCCGTTCGACTTGTCCATTTACCTCACTACGGTAAACGGGTGTTAAATAGAGTTTTATACCTAACATCTGAATGAAGTTTTGTATGATAGGGCTGAGAATACTTCTCTCATTGTCGGTTACCAATATCTTGGGGATATAGGAAAAAAAAATATATGATAGGGTGTCTATCATATTTATTTGCCAAGCAGATTTCACATGTCTTGGTAAACTTTGTGATTAAACTGTTCATCCTAGGGAAGTAACATCGTTCCAGAAGTTGTAGCTTTTCCCTAGCATTTCTATGAGCCCTTCCATGCTCTTCGCTAATCAGCCGCCATACCCTTTAGTCATTTTTCACATCCTCCACTATCCTCTGGGTAATGCGAATTTTATAGCTAACGAAGTTGTTTAAATAGATTCTCTGGAGCATGCCTATGTATGCTTCTGGTATTTTAATACCGTTGATCAAGTTTGGCCTCAGTTTAGCTTTAAGAATTCGTACCAGCTTTGGTTCATCTAAGTTTGGCTCAGCGACGTAGTGTCGAGAATAGCCGGGATGAGGCTCTTCATATATGTCAAGATCCTTATCTGCCCTTACAATTATTTGATTTCGGAACACATTGAGAGGTGCTTCGACGTGTGGGATTAGATCCGAACCGTCCTGCGTCGCACTGTGCATGGTTTCGCTAGCTGAGTCTGTTGAACCTTGCGATTCCATGGCTGATTCCGTTGAGGAATGCGATTTTGCGCTGGCCGCGACGACTCCTGCGAGTGAGTTATTCTCGCTGGCCGTATCGGTCACAGAGCCACATTATTCGAACTTGGTGCTGTCACAGTTCTAGCTGTGTCAGACAAGTGATTTATCTGTGTTTTGAGTCTCGAGAGAGCATCCGCCACGAGATTTGATTTACCCGGTTTGTAGACCAACTCGCAGTTGTACTCCTCGATGCGCGCCTTCCAGCGCTTCAGCTTCGCGTTATAGTTGCGGTTTCCTAAGGCATATATTAAGGGTTGATGGTCGCTATAAATTCTGATTTTTTTGCACCGTAAAGGTACGAACGTAAATTGTCATGGGCCCAGACAATCGCCAGCATCTCTTTTTCGTTTGTAGCGTAGTTCTCTTCAGTTTTATTAAGAGACCGAGATATATACGAAATTGGTCTATCATTGCCGGGTTCGCCCTGGGACAGTACTGCTCCTATTGCGTAGTCAGAAACATCGGTGGTAAGACTGAATGGTTTGCTGAAGTCAGGGAAAGCCAATACCTCTGATGAGGTCAGCAACGTTTTAAGGTTGCTAAAGGCCCTTGTTTCTTCCTCATTCAGATTTATGGGGATGTTTTTAGACTGGTTAGCTTTAATTTGGGAATTTTTCCCTCTCGTAAGTAAGATTGGTTAGGTGTTTGGCCACGTTAGCGTAGTCGCGAATAAATTTCCTGTAGTAAGAGGTAAGGCCGAGAAACGACTTAAGTTCTTTGAGATTTCTAGGGGGAAACATCATCTATCATCCGCTGGAATATAGCGGGAGCGTTTTTCAGACCGAATTGTAGTCGGAGGAATTCCCATTTTCCATTCATGGTGGAAAATGCAGTCTTAGGAATGTCCGATGGCTTCATCGAAATTTGATGGAATCCGGAGGTAAGGTCCAGAGTAGTGAAATATCTTGCCCTGCCAAGGCTCGCTATTGTGGAATTGATATCTGGTATAGGGTACGCATCAGATATAGTTACAGCGTTGAGGCGTCACCTGAAGGTTTAGGTTTCTTGGGTACCACCCATATGGGCGAGTTGTACGGGCTCTTAGAAGGTCTAATGATTCCCTCTTTCAGGAGTACAGCGATCTCTTTATCAACTTCTTGTCTAAGGGGTGTTGGATAAGGGTAACTTTTCGTGTATATTGGTTCACTGGTGCTTGTCCTTATTTCCGCAAGTACCATTATCTGAACTGTTTCGTGGTTGCTGATGGGACCAAAAAGGGAATTGTATTTTTTGATAATATGATGCAGCTTGGACTGGGTTACTTTCGGTAGATTCTTGTCAAGGACAATGTTGATCTCCTTTGAGAATTCTTCTCTAAGAGGGAGAACAATGTTAGGAAACAGTCTTAAAACATTTGCTTGTCTGTCGATTACCGCCTCTAGTTCCTTTAACGTATCATCTCCTATGATACCGTCAAAAGACAGCAGACCCGGCAGGATATAGAATGTTATAAGAGTGCACTCATTAATTTCAATTTTCCCAGCTGCTGAGTGCACTGAAAACGGTTTTTGAAGGC
Organism: Cheilosia variabilis; assembly: GCA_951230905.1. Classification (NCBI taxonomy): domain Eukaryota; kingdom Metazoa; phylum Arthropoda; class Insecta; order Diptera; family Syrphidae; genus Cheilosia; species Cheilosia variabilis. The sequence goes on along the minus strand of OX579679.1, from coordinate 42,177,106 downwards.
GGGTGGTTTTGCTGGAGATGGACGGACTAATGAAATTCTTGTTCGCCCCTGTATCGACAAGGAATTTCAATGTGGTTCCATCCCTTATGCAGTACCCGATATATGGTACGCTGGATGTCCGCCTGACATAAAATTTATCTCGTCCTCCAGATTTTCGTTCACTGCCTCGACATATCTGTCGACCTCATTCGATGATTCGGGCGAGTCTTCATTGAAGGCTTGCAGGTTAAACATCCTCTGCTGTTTCCGAGGGTAGTTGTCGGACCATGCCCGCCGTTTGAACTGTCTGTTGCCCTGTGGTCGATTCATGTAATTGATATTGCGTGATTGAGTCGATTGATCGACTTCCATTCTTTCGTCTGGCTTAGGGCCACTCGTCCTTGGAGGGATACAATTTTCGCGATAAGGAGCAGAATACGGTTGTTGATTAAACTTGTTGAAACTAGGCCGTGGCAATGCAGGCCTTGTGTCCTGTTTGAAGGTTTGGTTTATCGGTGCGGTTACCGTATTTGACCTTGACGGGGCGTGTATTGTATGGTTACGATAATTGAGATTCTGAATCTCCAAGCATGCTGAGTAGGCTTCTGGAGGAGTTCTTGGTTTCTGAATAACTAGCATCTTTGAAATTTCGCCGTTCAGGCCTCGAACAAAAACAAATAAAGCCCTATTTCGGTAGGTTTTAACTAGAGCCGTCACCGTTTCCTGACTAAAAGTCTCTGTCTTGATTTTATTGATCATCAGCGACAGCTGATGGTTAAATGCCGCATAAAATTCATCAAGTTTGAGACTTTCTTGAGATAATTGATTGAGCTGGTGCTCCAAGGTCCTCATGTCCCTTTTGTCTGCATAATGCAGCGAGAGACATTGTTTGATTGTCTGCCAAACATTGTCAAAGATGTTATACGAAATAAGGGCTGCGTCAGCAGATCCCCTGATCTTTTGCCTAATGTGCTGAATTATAGCACGATACAAGGGTTTCGCTTTCATTATTTCGTAATCTCTTAGAATTGCTTCGACGACATGGACCCACGATATATACTGGGTTGGGTCGCCTTCGAACGTCTGCAGTTCCTTGACGCAGTCAGGGAGTCGACTAATATCCTTCAGGTCAGATTCGTTCTGGGGTCCGCAAAGTTCAACTTGATCTCTGACAAGCATTGCCTCTCGCACCTGCCCGTCCTCAAGCGTTTTGAGGCGTGTTTCAAACGCTTTGAGTTGAGCAAGGATAGAGTTCACCGCACCTGTTAGCTCGGTTAGTGACCTACTTATAGCAACCATGTCACGTGAAAGTACGGGTAAGGTAATAGACAAAAAAGGAAAAAAAAGATATGGTACTAATCTTACTTGCTTGGTTAACTTTCCGATGCCACTCACGTTCCCACTTATGCCTCCTTATTATTGCAAGGCTCACAGTTATTTTATTTTAGCTTTCAACCTAAAACTATGCTTTTTTCTTTTCTTTCACACTTTATAATTTGTGTAATATTAATTATTGACCCTTCATATAGGGCAGTATTTCCTTCTTATCACTAAATTACCACTAGCACTTATTCTTATTTCTTTTGAGTTACTTTTAACACTTTATATTTTTAGTCTCTTTTCCGAACTCAGGAGATCATTCTAGCTTTTATTTTTTGATAATAGTTTTTTATCTTTTCCCGTCGTGGTCTAAAAAGAAAAATTATTAAATTAATCTAAGGAACCGATTTCGGAAGGATCGTGTTTTTCCCGTTTAGTCGCAAGCGTTTATGATTGCAGGCGACCTACTAATGGCACGATTAACTTCACAATCCCATTCTATTATCCTCTAGTGATCTTCGTCATGTTCCCATGTGTATGACGAATGTAGTAGTATTTAAGATTTCAATAGTTACTGTGTTCCCATGAGTACAGCAATTTGCACTCGATAGAGCGTAGCAATCTATAGTCCTGTATGAAAGGACACTACTATCACACGGATTAAGAATGAGATTTTTGGAAGCCGGTCCCTGCTCGGGCGCCAGTTAGAAATATCCTTCTCGAAGGATTCAAAAAAAACCGAACGCCAACTTGTGGTTGGCCCAACTTGTTCGTACTTTAAATTAAACAATCGTTATCACGTTATAATTATTATATTTTTTCTCCTCGAATATGACTTCACAATCTCGATTCCAACTTATAACTAACTTATTCTAAAGCGTCTGGCAGTGGATAGACGCATGTGTCATGCCCAATATGCTGAGTAGCCAAACCAATGCGGCGCGTGTATTCGGTGTCCAGTGAATAAAGTGCATATCGTGAGAAAGTGCTGATGCGGTTGAAACTGTTAAGTATGCGCGTGTCTGATCGTGTTAACTTAATCGCAGTTTATTTACATAGCAATTATTATTTGTTGGTACTAGAAATATTTTTTGATACATAAAAGACGATTTATAAGACGAGAGCAGGCAGGATTTGAAGCGCCTGGTAGACACTTACCGATATTGTTTTGCGAGAGGCTTTCGTTTTCTTCTTCTCGTTCGCAAGGGCTTAGGAAACGAAACGGTGTGACAAAAAAGGTTAAAGTTTGAGAAGCTATATATGAAATTTGTTGTTTGACGGCTAACAGCTGACCGCTTCCAATGTAAATATTGTTTGTTTGTTGATGTTTTGGTCGAATCAAAAGGAGAATACCCGAATAATAATGTAAGTTGTACAATTAACAATTACTGTCATACAAACAGTTTATTTAAATTAATTGCATTCTTATAGGACGTCAACAACAACATTTCCATTGCATTAATTGTTTCATGTAGTATCTTCGACAATGTACCTATTCTGTGCAGGAGGAGACGCAAAGTCGTTCCCAACTAGCCACTGGTAACCACCTCCAGCCAGTACTTCAAGCGTGGAACATAGCCGTAAAATGGGAGCGACGTATGTGTTTCCCGTTCCTGTGCAAAGGTTAATGTTGTTCAGCACATACTTAAAAGAGCACTTTTATTCAACCGAAAGCGTTGAACAAAACTAAAAAAAAAAATAATATTAACTCAATATTCAATGCACACAAATTTAATAAACAAACCTTTCATCGAGCAGCGTAAGAGGAATCGAACAATTTCGAAGATTTTTTTCGGATTTTTCTTAAATTTACACCACATCGCTATCATCACTATCGCTTGCTATTAATAAATAATTCGCCAGCATATTTTTTGTGAAAGAAAAATTTGTCACAACCACTAATTAAACAATGAAAAATAATGAGAAACGTCAACGAAATAGCTTTCGCTTTTTTGCTTTCGCGCAAAAGCTGATTCCCTAGTATCTTCTATTTCATTACAGAATTTCTGCCAGGCTGAGCGTTTAGCGCTAGTGACGGCACTTTTAAATTTACGTTGACCGGCTTTGTATAAATCCCAGTCTGACTGTGAGTTAGTGCGCTTGGCCAAATTAAACAGAGATCTGCCTTTCCTTCTGAGTTCGAGGAGATCTTTGGACCACCACGATTGAGAGTTTCTTTTCCTGATTGTCCGTAGAGGACAGGCTTTCTCGTTTGCCTTGTTTAGGATTTTATTTAAACTCTCTGTGAATGCATCGATTTCGTGTGGTGTTCTTATTTCTTGGTTCTTAAGATTTTGACCATTCCTCACGACCTCTGAGAGAAAAGTATCCCAGTTGGTGAGTCTTGGGTTCCTGAATTTACCTGGGCCTATTATTTGTTCATTTACTAGAAATTCTATGATCCTATGATCCTTCACAGTTGGAGTTTGTGAGTTACTGTAGAGTGTTAAGTCTAACACCTCACGTCTGTTCCTAGTTACGAAGGTTAGCTATCAAGAGATTGTTGCTAATTATAAATTCTAAGAGGGACTCACCTCGTACATTAATGTCCGTACTTCCCCAGAGCGTATGATGGGAGTTGGCATCGCAGCCAACAATCAGGTCCCATCTTTCTCTTTAAGCTGTTCTGGCTAGTGTGCATGATAGCTCTGAGGGTGGATTGTCTGTTTCATGTGGCATATATATTGTCGCCAGTACCAGCGCGCCTTTTCCTGCCCTGTCCCATTTAACAGCCGTTTGGTCCGAGTCGCTGAGGCTAGGTAAAAGAAAGAGTTTTAGCTGTTTGCTGGCGACAATACATGTACGAGACTTACCATTTACTGGTGTATTGTGGTAAATAACCAAATTTTTAGAGTTCAGCCCGCTTATCTTTCCCCGGAGAATCCAGGGTTCTTGAACCAAGGCGACATCTATATTTTTCGTTTCCAAAAGGAGAACGAGGTTGGCCTTACTGTGATGAAGATATATTTGCGCTATCTTCATCACGAGTCGTCGGTTGCTCTCCCTTTACTTTAGCCGCTAACAGACGGAGTTTGCATCGCGTTATGCCTACGCGGACCTTGAACTCTTGCTTACGGAGTAGCGGCAGCGATTTGTGACTTAATAGTATGGTCACGTCCATACCATTCTGGGTATATTCACCCGTTTCCAGGACTTTCCATTACCTATTATCCTTTCCACGGGTAGATAAGGTCCCCTCATGCGGATGAGACCTTTTGGCCTGGTTAAATTTAGTCAACAACGCGCAGGTCAGCATTTGACCAAGGTGCGTTCATGTTGGTGATGAAACCCTTTAACCAGTCCAAAGTCTCTTGGTTGTCACATTCCATGGTCTTGAACCCTTTGAAGGTAGATAGCTGGCCAAATAATGGAGGCTTGCCTTCTGACCTCACAATAGCGTCGTTGACACCATCAAGGATTCTCTGTTCTGTCAGCTCCCATTGGTTAGATGAGAGCTTCCGTTTTGGGTTTCCGTAGTCAACAATAGCGACGCGCAGACTTTCCTTCACCTTTTCGGCGAATTTCAGCCTTTTTGCCTGCCTACCTACTACCGGGGAGATCGTGTCGTCGTTGCGACCTCTTTTGGAGGTTCCCGGGCTTGGACGTATCCTTGCCCGAGACCGCCCCTTGACACTTTGAATCAGCCGCAGTCGAGGTGAAAGGCAATCGGCATTTCGCCCCCGCTACGGCCAATCTCATGTCGGCTCCTCCAGAAGTCTCGCTACAACCCTACCAGGCAGAATCTTTTTCGAGCAACCAGGTGTCTGCTCAGCCTTAGACGAGTCCTTGGCTGGGCCGGCACCTGATTTTACAGGTTTTGCCTTTCCCAAGGCGAAAGGCAAACGGCATTCCTCCCTTGGTCCAGACAGCTTCCCTTTGTCGATCGGGTTCTGCCTCCTCGCTACTAGGCTGCTGCGCCATGCGTCTTCGGTTGACTTGACTGTCTCCCGGGCCCTAGCTAGTTGAGCTTTTTCCCTTTCCGTGAAGGAGCTGGGGTCGCGGTTTTTAAGCCTATTTAGTAGGCGACGCGCATTTTTCCTCTTGAGCGGATCCGTCTGTTGGTCTGTACTGAACAGCTTGTTGCCTTCCGTCATATTCGCCGCAGAGACAGATGAGGCTTCGGTTATGTCCAAACTTTCATTGTCCTTTGGCTTTGACTTGTCAACAACAGTCACTGCGCTGTTCAGAGTCGAGTCCGCCTCTCGCGGTGAAACTACGTCCTCTTTGTCAACTTCCTTTGCGGGGTCAGATGCAACCAACCCGTGATCAGATGCACCACAGGCATTGGTGGTCGCATAAGAGCTCCCTCGCTCGAGATTTTCGTAGGGTCAGTCTCAGGATTGCTAGCATGAAGCTCGCCACTATCCTTGGACTGCCTTTCTAGAAAATCAAGGGCGGTTTGAAGTCTTTGTTTGTCTTTGTCCTCTAGTTGGTGCTTCTTCTTCAGTTTCTTGATCGTCATCTTACAGTTCAGCACTCTTTTCCTAATTGAAGCTGTAGACGATATGGGGAATTTGGATGAGCTGGCGATAGAGCGGTTGTCATCTTCCTCGAGAAAAAGATTCTCAAATCCGAAGTCAACCGTTCTAACGCTTCCCTCAACCGAAGCTGCCCTACTAGTTGACGGTTCTTGGAGTAAGCGAATTTCTTCCTCCTCCGTCATGTTCGTATGAGAATCGGTGTTGCCGAAGTTCTTGGTGCCCGATTCAAGTACACCAGTCCCTTTGTTTTGTGTTTTAGTTTTTAATTTATCTATTTTGGACCCACGAGTAAGCGGGAAGGCGATGTCATTCTGTACTCACCCCCTGTATACAGAAAAGGAGAATTTGGATTGAAACTAGAGGTCCCCAGGTATCTAGAGTTCGCCGCTAAAAGACACATAACTTTGTGCCATACATCCCATGGGCGCGGTAGTTAACCCGGGATTACGGGTTTTATAGAGTTATTCCCCTCTAGATCCGTTATATTCATATTCAGTCGAAAGCAGTGGCACCTCGTGCAGGGTGGTTCTTCACCACGTGTAACGGTCTTGGGCAGTCCCTTGCGGAACGACCCCTGGTTTCCTTACGTCAAAACCTCGCCACCTCTACCGACTGTTGGCAGTTAGTTAATAAAATTATTTTATTTTTCTGTACCAGACTCTAGCTGACATAACTCGGATATAAAAATTCAGGAAAAACATAATAGGTTGGAGTAGGTGCGTATTGCATCCGATTGCATCTGCTTGGGTTGTGTTCGAAATCGCGACAGAATTGATCATGACTCTTGACAAACCTCATATTTAAACTTATACTGTAAGAATATGATAATTTAGCTAACAGAGATTGGCTACTTAATTGGAAGTTTGTTCGATTGTGCTATAATAATTTTTGATATACCGCACAGTTATATTTATTAATTCGTATTATTAATTCTTATATGTATTTTTTTTTACATGTACAACATTGCAAAAATGCTGATTTCTGGATTTGGTTGATATTTTAAGCTTTTCTGGACATTATGCTGCACATAGAATCCAAATTCAACTGAACCAATTACACCAACAAATATTTCCTATTTTGGGGTAAGTTCTGTTTCTATACCGTTTCTTAGTCGCTATATTTATTTTAGTAATTCCAAAGGCTAGTATATGTATATATGTGGCAAGCAAGTTTATTTCCATTCTGACAAGCTGACAAGTTGGAACAATGCCGGCTTTATCGCAATGACTTCAAAGCAATGCAATATAGAAATCTTGCTTTGCCGATGACGCACTCTTTTAAATTTTTTTCGAAATAAAAAAAAGCTTTACCTTTATTGCATGATGTCTATGCAAAATTACAACTTGTTGCAAGTTGTAGATAGATAGATATATAATTTTATTTCTTATAAATTCATAATAAATTAACAATAGTTCTTAAAACTTTAATAAATTATTACTTTAAGTATAGTATATATATATATAGAAGTAGGCGCAGTGGCTTAGTGGTTAGTGTGTTGGACTACTAAGAGAGGGGTCCCAGGTTCGAATCCCGAAAAAGCCCAAATTCCAACTTATGTTTTTTTTCCGCTGCGCCACCTCTCGCGAACGTCTGACAAACATCCGAGAGTATAACTGTCATGAAGGAGCTTCTCAATTAGCCGTTTGGACCCGGCATAAAATTGTGATCCCTTCCATTCGTCCCAAAAATGAAAAACTCACACAAACGAATGGTTGTGAGAAGCTAGGCCTAGGGTCCCTACAGACCTGTTGCGCCAACTATTTATTTATTTATTTTTTTACTTTAAGTATATTAATAAGAAATATAAACAATTCTGTATTTTTTTATACTTAGTGGCATTCAACCACTTCAATGGCTCTAAACAAATTCAAATATTATTTTTTTGGGTGGGGCAAATTTAGCAAAACTGTGTAGTAAAAATATAAATTAATAGTTTACTACAAAGAAATAATAAATAATTATTATACAATTAAAAAGTTTTTACTGAAATTAAAGTTAAACTTAAAAATGAAACTAAACCAGAATATCAGAAGGAAATACTTCTATATTAACATGATTCAAATTTAAAAGCCATGGTTTTATACGTTTTAAGGCCATTCCAGGTATTGTGATAGTCCTGATCGATTGCGGACGTTTATTAAATAAACGACATGATGAAACTGTATAAAAATTACGAAATGCAGTAGTGCGAAATATTGGTACTAAGTAAGAAAAGTTTCGACGTAAATTATAATTTGAAATTAATCGATAGTTGCGATTGCCAGATTTCGTAAAAAATGTCTTTAAAACTTTAAAGCAGTACAAATGTCGGACTGGAAGAATTTTCAGGTCTCAGAACAATGGAAAACTCGGATGTCTACTAGGTTTAAGACATATTTTTCGTAAAATATGTTTCTGCAGAACTAAAAGTGATTGAATTTTGTTCACATGTCTCTCGATGACACTATGATCTGCATTTTTTTTTTTAATTTGTGAATGGAATTTTATGAAGTCTAATAATGTAAATGATGAACACAGCAAATGTTCAAAAACGCGCAAACAACCACATTTTGAAATACGAATCGTTATGTAGATATCAGTATAAAAAAAAAGAAAATTAAAATGTTCTGTGTATGACAAATCATAAAAACATTTTGACCTGCTTTCAAAATATTTGAACATTCTAAGTTACTTTAACATTAAGATTATGTGCAAACATTTTCTATTTAAAAGTAAGCATTTTCAATGGCGTTATTAACTGTTTTGCCTTCGCCGATTTATATATTTGGTTTGAATAAGTGGGTGATTCATTTCAACATTTGTGATTCATTCCCTCGCTGGTCATACCGTTCCGCAATGTCAATGAATTTCTATATATTTTGCTTCGGAATTATATTAATGTGTTTAGTTTAGAAGCATGTATAGACTCAGAAAATGCACTCACACGTTGAATTTGTAAAATTCATTGCGAATAGCACTTAGAGTAGGTAATGCAATACACAACCATGTTTGTCCTAATATGTTTCTAGTATATAGAACATCAACTTTAGATAGTTTTACTAACCAAACAAATCAAATTATTCGCCTTTTAACAATTTATAATAACTAACCAATGGCGTTCAGTAATGAAAAAATGTGGAATTCCCGAACTCTTTCACATTTCCCCACGGTTGCCGAGGTTGGCAGCATTTATTTTTGCATTTTTTGTGTGTTTTTGCATGTCACACTGATTCTTTTTTGACATAACACCGATGAGAAAACAAAATGGCGAATTTGAAAAAAAACTGAGGGGGCCAGCGGCAAGAGGATTGTGAGTTGGGGGTCTCAGTATGGTTTGTCTATGCTTAGCATTTAGCTTGTAGGCAAGTAACGTCTCTGCCAGAGACAATACTGAGACCACCAACTCCGGCCGATTTCCCTTTACTTAGCCTACAACCTATATTTTTACGGAGTGGTCCACGATTTGGTGCGCTAGTATTGTTACATAGAAAATCGTATGTCACGAAACTTCAAAAATTCCGGCTCACCAACACACTCCCAGGAAATATGAGACACTTCCGCTGTGGGCAAAGTTGCTGGCAGAGTTCATAGAATTTTATCCGTTTAATTTGAAATTGTTCGTTACGTGTGAATAATATTTTTTTTTCGGAATAAGTGTACATTTGCTTAAAATATTCATGAAAAATTAACAATGTAGATTAGTTAAGGAAATATAAAAACATTTTGAGTACATTTTCTTCATTATTTAAACAAAATTTACACACTAAATCGAAATTAAGGCCCATTCAGACGATCATTTCAGTTTCAGTTTCAGTTGAGCTATCAGTTAAGCATTCAGTTAAACTGATGTTTAAATGCAAAAATTGAAGCGTTTAAGTGAAACTGAAACTGAGACTGAAACTGATGGAATTCCCATAAGTTTTCAGTTCAGCTATCAGTTAAAGTGATGTGTAAATACGTTTCAGTTTAGTTGTCATTTCAATTGCAGTTGGCCGTAAATTAAAGATATACGCTTTCACTCATACGTAAATAGTTTGACCAATCACCATGTTCAAACCTCAATTCCCTCATAAAATGAAAGCTGAACTGAATACCGGACTGACGTCTAAATACAATGCCTTTTTTAACTGAACTGACAACTGAACTGATAACTGATCATCTAAAAGGGCCTTTAATGATTTCCAAAAGCGGAAAATACACAACCATGTTTGTTTTAATATGTTTCTAGTATATAGAACATCTATTTTAGGTAGTTTAATTAACCAAACAAATCAAATTATTTGCCTTTTAACAATTTATAATAACTAACCAATGGCATTCAGTAATAAAAAAATGTGGAATTCCCGAACTCTTTCACATTTCAACACGGTTGCCGCGGTTGGCAGCATTTATTTTTGCATTTTTTGTATGTTTTTGCATGTCACACGGATTCTTTTTTGACATAACACCGATAGGAAAACAAAATGGCGAATTTGAAAAAAAAACTGAGGGGGCCAGCTGGCATTGGTTAGTTATTATAAATTGTTTAAAGGCGAATAATTTGATTTGTTTGGTTAGTAAAACTATCTAAAGTTGATGTTCTATATACTAGAAACATATTAGGACAAACATGGTTGTGTATTTTCCGCTTTTGGATATCATTAACTTCGATTTCGTGTGTAAATTTTTCTTAAATAATGAAGAAATTTGCTCAAAATGTTTTCATTTTCCCTCAACCAATCTACATTGTTAATTTTTCATGAACATTTTAAGCAAATGTGCACTTATTGCTAAAAAAAATATTATCCACACGTAACGAACAATTTCAAATTAAACGGATAAAATTCTATGAACTCTGCCAGCAACTTTGCCCACAGCGGAAGTGTCTCATATCTCCTGGGAGTGTGTTGGTGAGCCGGAATTTTTGAAGTTTCGTGACATTTGTTAATACGATTTTCTATGTAAGAATACTAGCGCACCAAACGTGAACACTCCATAAAAATATAGCTTGTAGGCTAAGTAACGGCAAATCGGCCGGAGTTGGTGGTCTCAGTATTGTCTCTGGTCTCAGTATGGTTTGTCTATGGTCTCTGCCTCCTACTGTCTTGTAACTGGAGCCTAGCAGGTCGCCTTTGGATTAAGGGGTCTTAGTTTTTTTAATTAGTTTTGTTAGTTTTTGTTTGATTTTATTGACACGGGTATTACGGGAAGTGCTCCGTCCTGATAGAGACTTTATCTCGCGGTAAGGAATAAATATACGAAAGACCACCTTTGCGTCTAAAGGAGCTCCTTATTTCTTAGTTTGACCCCCAGCCTTGAATTACTGGACACAGTTTTGTGCATTAAAGCGCTCACAACGTCACTGAAGTTAGCTATTCATACGGAATGGTCAAGCATGTGTCATGTATTAAAATACATATTAAAAAGAAAGATTCCTATAGGATAAAGTTAGTACGACGATTTCAAAGAGTAACTTGCCTGTTTGAAGTTGTCGTACTAACGTCTGGTTTTAAAAAATAAATAACCAGTCTGAATTGCTTAGTTCTTTTTTGTTTGTAAACATGTTTCCATTGTTTTTGGTACTGCAAGTCTGCTTTTTATCGATCGATGCTGACTAGTGTAAGTGAATACATAATTTGTGCGCATTTATTTTACCTTAGGAAATGTATCTTAGATAATGTCTTAATACTTACTTAATTGGTTTTTATTTGCAGTGAAGTTGAAAATTTCAACGCAATCGACGAGAACATTAAGCGAACGAAACTTATTTCTCAAGCGGATAATGGCATGGTCTTAAATGGTGAACAATTGAATTCTACAGTTATTTCCGACATTGGGTCATTAACGTGTTTTCGACTGCGTCCATACAAAGGCTTAGATAGGTCCATGGAAATTAAATTGACTCCCGATGAGTACGTTAAAGAGACGCTTGTTTTAGAAGGGTTCACCGATGCTCTCCAACTTCTAAAATCGACTTTAAATAGTAAAGAACTTCAGCGAACTAACGAAACAACGGCTTTACCGAGAATTACGTTTTTGGGCACAGGCTCATGTATTCCAAATAAAACACGAAATGTAAGCGGTATTTTGTTAGAGCCTTATGACGACGCATTTATTTTACTGGACTGTGGCGAAGGAACTCTTGGCCAAATTATACGATTTTATGGTCCATCTCGTTGGCAAAACGTCATACGAAATTTAAAAGCAATATATGTGTCTCATTTACACGCTGATCATCATATTGGTATATCATTTTTCAACACTGTTCTTTTATTTGCATTTTATGTGTGTTTTTTTTTAGGTTTAATTGGTATTCTTAAAGAGCGAAGCAGATTATTTGGAAACAAAATAGCTCCTTTGTATGTATTTGCACCCAAGCAAATACATCCATGGCTTAACTATTACCATGAAGTGATTGATTCTATCGAAAGCTCTTATTCGCTGATACCAAACGGTGATATGGTAATTATTTTGATTTATACAAAACCCCAAACATTAAGCTTATTTACATATAAATTACTAAAGTGAGCAGGTGTTCTCTGCACACCCAATCCAAATATATTTTTCTATGTGCTTAACTAAAGTTTACATCTTTAATATATAATTTATATATTTACGAATCAGCATTTGTGAATAAATAGTTAAAATCAACATAAGATGTTGAAAAAATTACATCGAACCAAAATCCAAAACTCCCTGTATCGATAATTCCACGTCACAGTCAAAGTAACTTTGTGGTAATGAAAGTTACCCATCGGGGTGTTCATCTCGCTTTAGGTAGTAGGTCACAATATGCAATTTTAAATGGAAAATTTCGCCATAGTGGATTCGAACAAGTTTGCCTGGACACTAAAAATGATTATTAGTATCGCGTAAATTAAAAAATAAAAAACCCTTTTCCGTCATAAATTTACCTGGCTTGGTTGACATGGCTCCTACTCCTACATCAGTTCGCACTCGTAGTTTCATTTTCGTTCCACCCTGGCAAACATAGAGTTGTCGTACCCGTGCGTGTGCCTATTGTATGCAAGAACAGGAACAAGCGCAACACGAGATCATACAAGATACCGGGCCAGCGTGACCGTTGTTCGGCTAAAGTTGCAATTTGGCACTTTTTTGAGAGCGTGCACAATTTTTGCTATTTTGGCCCTTTTTTAAGTTGGAGAAGAAAATTTTTCAAATGCTGTTACTTCCAAATAAAAACCTTTAAAAGTAACGCAGTTGCCTATCACAACACTATAGTAATATTCTTTAGCGAGCCAAGGCTTCTATAATATCGTTTATCGTTTAAGAATTCTAAATTTGCAGAATAGCTTCAGAAATTGAAATTTTTCTTCCATTGGCCCTTTTTTTGTTTGTTTTGTTGCACTTTCATAAAAAAAAAAGAAGATGAATCCAAGCTTTGGTTGGTGGTTGCCCTTCTATAAGCAGTCTTCTGTTGGCTGTGCCTGCTTTTTTCAATTTATTTGGTCATTTCAGAGTTGCTGTAAATAAGCACATTGTTTCGTAATAGAAAAAGTAAAAAGCAAAGAAAACAAAAAATAAATATACCTATAAGAAAAACTAAGAAATGCTTTGTTCGCTTTGTTCTGGAGCGGCGAGAAGGGGGGCTCCTGTAGTGGAATAATTGGACGCGAATTGAATGTATGAAGTTGATTGTACCACTTAGTTTGTCCGGCGACCAAACGTACCACTCAACCCTGATGACGAGCACTGGGTGTCATGAGGCGCCAATTGGTCCCCATGCTAGTTTGGTTTGCAGTGCAACAGTCACTGGAGATTTTAAGATGGAATTTTTCTGCTGACAAAACTGGTTAATACATATAGGAACGCCTATACAACATTCACTGCTTTCATGACCATGCAAATGGTAAGATCGATCTTGACAGCTGTGCGTAACCACTTTGCTCCTATGCGCAGTGTAAATGGGCCACTGCAATTCACGCCCGTTGACATAAAGGGTGAAGCAGCATTGACTCTTTGCTTTCGTGATGCAGGCATTTGCTGTGTGAGGGTATCACAGTGATGGCTTCGACAAATGATACAAATATATATAAAACTGCGCACCGCTCGTCTGGCATTCAAAATCTAGAATTTTCTGCGAAGATGGTAAAGCTTTGAAGGCTTTTTTGATAGACTTTTTGAATGAGCAACCAAGCCTGTGCTCCGTTCCGCGGCAATATAATTGGAAAGCCATGACCGTGAGGTATCCTTGACTCGTTCAGTCGAGCGAAAATACTAAAAAAAAAAAAACGTTAGTCTACCCGATACTAATAATACTTATTCAGTTTTTCGTCTAATTCATCCACTCTGCCCTCAGCAAGTGCATGAGACGATGAAGTGAACTCGCCATCTAGTCGTTGCGTTGTTAACTTGGGCCCAACTGTAGCTACCAATTCATCTTGTTCAAAGTGCGAAGATATATTGTCATCCACCAACCACTCTGGGCGGTGACACCACGACTTATCTTCCAAATAATCTTGCTATCAAACTATATGACCAAAATTACCAATATGGTCATATTTGCCTTGATGGTAATTTAAGGCATTTGTTATTTATTAACAAATGTTGTAGTAGGGTAATTCTGTAAAGAAAAAGAAAGCAAGACATGTAGATGAAAAAGATGAAAAGAAAAAAGCAGACACACAAAAGAACTAAAAAGGGTAAAATGACAAACAAAATATACACCAAGTGAAATAAGCAATCGAGCCAATGAAAACACATAACGAATATTCACAAAAATACAAATATCTAAAACAAAACAAATAGGCAAACAATTTTTACACAAACAAATTTTCACAACAGGCAAAAGTATTATAGCCACAATTACTGGAAAAGGATAAAACACTAATTAAACCTAAACAAATTACAAAGAAAAGACGCAATAGAATAATTTACACAAATGATAGATTGAATAATAAACAAAAAAAAGAGAACGAAAATAAATCAAAATCTCACGAAAACAAACAGTCAAACCGATGAGAACAAAATAATTCTTGTTCCATCAAAAATTATTGTCCGATTACACTATATGCTATTTGGGCATTTTTATCTGTCAAAATCAGCCATCTTTCACGTGGCCCCAAAGGAAGAAGTCGCAAGGTGTTAAGTCACAAGAACTCGGTGGCCAATTGTGATCACCTCTTCGAGAGAAAACACGGTCCGGAAACTTTTCCCGTAAAAGATCAATGGTTTCGTTGCTTGTGTGGCACGTAGCGCCGTCTTGTTGAAAGTAAACGTTGTCCAGATCAATACCATCCAACTCCGACCATAAAAAAAAGAGGGGTTCCAGGTTCGAATCCCGAAAAAACCCAAATTCCAACTAATGGTTTTTTCCACTGCGCCACCTCTCGCGAACGTCTGACAAACATCTGAGAGTATAACTGTCATGAAGGAGCTTCTCAATTAGCCGTTTGGACCCGGCATAAAATTGTAGATCCCTTCCATTCGTCCCAAAAATGAAAAACGCACACAAACGAATGGTTGTGAGAAGCTAGGCCTTGGGTCTCTACAGACGTGTTGCGCCAACTATTTATTTTTATTTATTTAATAGCACTGTACATTATCACAAACAAAAATCGGGAAATCATTTATTCTGACCTGTCTGCGACGAATTATAAACATAGATGACAGCGTTCGCATTTACGAGAAAATACCTCACAGATGTCTAACGGTTTTTGTCAGACGTAGCTGCGACAAATACCGGAGAAATAAAATACTGGAAATTGCGCACACAAGAAAAATAAACTAGTAGAATGTAAATATATGTAGATATTACTTACAGCGCAGTGCGCATTAGTGCAAACACACAGTGAAAGCACATACAAACGCAGTTGCAGTTGGTCTAAAAATGTTGTTTCGACACGAAAGTAAAGCGAAACAAAACACTAGCATTTTGTCCAAAAATGTTTCGTTTCCATGGTAACACGTAAACAAAAATGCGACATTCTAGTCGCATCAGAGTACTCTATTGGCGAGATTATTATTTGGTGCAACTTCAGTGGTGCTTCGGCGAAATTTTATTATTATTATTATTATTCCGAAGAAAGGCAAGTTGAACAAAATCCGTTCCCTGTCGATGACTAAATGGATGTCATTAACTGATACCCCAATCCGCAACATGGGGGATACAGAAAAAGTTTGTGTGGTCGCCAGGTTGATCGACACGTTTCATATGACCCAGCGCCGCGCTAGCTGAGGCCCGATCTTAAGCGTAAGTTTAAACTTTGATTTAGTTAAACACTCAAGATTATACAAAGAATTTAGTTCGTATGTGTCTTCCGAAGAATTTAAACAAACGTTAGTTGAACTTCGGTTTAACTTTTCACCTCTGTACTGAAGCATCGTGACTTGAAACAGGCCATATTGAGATTGAGACCACATTCAAAATTTTCAATTTCTGTTTCGAAATATCTCATCCGTTTCTCCACCGAAATGAAGACAAAGCGCGATACTAATAATAATATTTAGTGTCCAGTTACGGGCTCACAATAGTGAAGTTTTCCATATAAAATTACGCATATTAACACACAAAATCTTTAGTGTGAAGGTCAAAAATGATTATTACTAGAGCCCAATGTAAATTTAAACATTATTATACTTTTTTATATAGTTACAAAGGCATTTTTTTATTTTTTTTTAAATGATTCAATAATTTTAGGTTAACACTTCTTTTCAATCAGCCGTCTTGAAAAATATCGGAATTACTGCCTTATCAACGTGCTTAGTGAAACATTGCGCACACTCTTTTGGAATATCCATAACACTAGAAAAAACAGATGAATTTTCGGAGCCATTTAAAATAACTTACAGCGGAGATACCATGCCTTGCGATGATCTAATTGAGTTGGGTTCTAACTCTACAATATTAATACATGAAGCTACAATGGAAGATGAACTTATAGAAGAAGCAAAAACTAAAATGCACTGCACTGTCAGCCAGGCATTAAAAGTGGCGGAGAAAATGAATGCGAAATATACAATCTTAACACATTTTAGCCAAAGATATGCTAAACTACCTCGAATGCCAGAAGAGCCATTTATCAATGTGGCTATTGCTTTTGACTTCATGCAAGTAAGTTTTTGTTAACTTTTGTTTTGTTTTAATAGGTATTTCACTGTTGTACTAAATACAAGCCTAATGGCTTTGACCTATATGATGGAGACATTTTACTGTTTCGACAGCCATGAGGCTATCTGGGATTACGGATAGTTGAAGAACTAAATTAATTTTTGGGGTTCCAGTTTTCACTGGAATCTCGGGACTTCAATTTAATTCGAAACTCGAAACTAAACATAAACGAACTTTTCCATATTCCTAAAGATTATTGTTCAGAATTAGCGTTACATAGAATTTTTTTTAACGCTGTAAGTGTTTTATATTTAAAAAAAAAATTGCAACAAAAAAGAACTCATTGCAAAAAAATGTATAAGTAGTTTATTCTCTAAAACTGTCGACAATGTACTAAATGGAACACTAAATTTGTTTGCAACATATTTTCTTCATTTCTCCCCTTTTAACTAATCGAGAATTCTAAGCTAATCGATAATTTCTCTGAAAGTGAAATAGCCTTGCGTTTCGACATTTTTGTATAAACGTTTCACGAACTTAAAATGCTAACTCAAACGATGGACCTGTTGATATGCGTAAAATTTCTACTTCACATGTACACTTGTTCATACATCCATACATCCAAAAATTCTTGACAAAACGGGGAGTTTCTTTTAAAATTAGGAACAAAAAATCATAGTAAGCTTTGTTTTCAAATTTGACATTTCGTTATAATGAAACATTTTTGCTTTTGGGTCAAAAAAATTAGTTCCTTATAAAGAGAATTTCGTTATAAAGAACCCATTGACTTCTTATATACTAGCTGTACCCGCCCGGCTTTGCCCGTGCAAAATGTGGTTTAAAAACAGTTGATGGAAAAAAAATATTGAAGAAATTGGCTGTCTTGTAGGGGACACAATTTTTTAGCGGTTTTGTTTCTATCGGCTAAGATATTGATATTTGCTGCATTACTTACTGCCCGGGCTTAAAGCAATTCTTGCTTAAATCAACTCCCGCTTTTCTTAAGGTTTGATCCTGTGACTTATTGATTGTCATGGCAAAACAAACAATAATAGGAAATTGAATCCGTTTAAACTGAAATGGATGATTGTTGGGAGTTATTTGTATTCCTGGTATAAACACCGTAGCTCCTTTCCCACACCCAGTTACAATTAACGCCTCATTAAAGTTTTTCTGCAATGAAATCACTCTCAATCCGGTTCCGTTACAAAGCCTGTATGTCCCGAGGCATACAGCCTGAACGGCAACCCGAATTTCGTTCAAACTTCGGATTTGGAGTTTGAGGGCTTACAGTTCGGGTCCGTTTTTTTTTTGCACGGTGACCTCGATATTAATGGTACTTCCCATATAAAATGTTCATACCAGTTTGATTTGTTCGAAAACGGCTCTAACGATTTCAACCAAAATTATTTATATAAGATATAAAATTATATAAAGGCTTAAGTGGGCGAGGTTAACAAAATTGCAATATTTGGAAATTTTTACAAAAAGCGCTCTAACGATTTTGGTCAAAATACACATTAGATAAAATCAGTATTCGAAATAAGATCCCGTACTTAGTTTTTCTTAAAAAAATCGAAAAAATCAATGTTTTTAATTATTTATACTTTTTTTTTACGCTGGGAGGGGGTAATCTTCCCAAGACGAAACCGAGCCCGTACTCAGTAACAGTGTGGTGATTTCTACGCACTAACCCCTTCTCCAGTCTTCCCGTTTTCCCTGCGATACAACCTTCTTGGTATTTCATTGTCGCAGGGCGGGGAATAGCCAGCTTTCCAATTATTGCACCTAGTAGTTAAACCAATCAGCAATTTGTCTTTCATATTTTAAAATTCATATTCTAAGTATTTGTCCATAGAGGATTTAATACTGTTTTTGTTTTAATTTTCGAGCTATGTAGCTAGTTCAAAAGGTTTTATTCCTCTTAACCTCCTAGTCATATTGCTAGTATTTAATAGTTCCTTCATTTCTGAGCTGACGTGATTGAGAAGCCTAAGTTTATGTCTTTTAGCTACTTTTTTGACTTCATCTTCAATCATTTCTATTTCTAGATCTCTATGCAGATCAGCGTTTCTTATGTACCATGGGGCATTTACTATATTCCGTAGAACTTTGTTTTGAAATGTTTGAATTTTCTGTAAATTTGTTTTGCATGTGCAAACAAATTTTGAATTTGCTTATAAAGCAGTAATTTATTGTAATTTGACAAACAAGAGTATTTCCCTATAAGCCAATACATTTTACTGTAGCGCATATTTAGTTCTTCTCTTTTTTTTTTACATGTGCTTTCCAGCGCCGTTTTGCGTCTAGTGTCATGCCTAGATATTTGGCTGTGTTTGCGTAATCTACTTCTTTATCATTTATGAATACTGGTATGTGCTGAACATTTTTATTTGTAAAATTTATAGGGACCGATTTTAGGTCATTTAGTTTAGTGCCTTCTGCAGTTTTTTTGTCGCTACTTCGACAGTTTCTCCCACAGCAAGTACAGCAGTATCATCTGAAAATGTTGCCACAGTTGTTTCATCACTGTTCGGCAAGTCGCTAGTAAATAAGAGATATAATACAGGACCTAACACACTTCCTTGTGGTACACCAGCTTTTATTTCTCTTAATTGGCGTAGTCATTTCCTTGTTTAATTCTAAAGAATCTCTCTAATATATAGGACTCTAAAATTTCTGAAAATTTGGCAGATGCTTTTGCAATTTATAGATCAGTCCTTTGTGCCATACTTTGTCGAAAGCTTGTGCTATATCGAGAAATATAGTAGAGCATATCTTTTTTTCTTCAAGTGCTTTTTCGATTTTATCTGTTATTCTATGCACCTGATCGATCGTGGAGTGTTCATTTCTAAAACCAAATTGATGGTTTGGGATTAGCGATTTTTCTTCGATTATTTTGTTCAGACGTTTAATCAACATCTTTTCGAATAACGTGGACAACATAGGTAGTATAGATATGGGGCGATAGGAGGTGACTTCACTAGGCGGTTTGCCTGGTTTTGGTATCATAATCACCTCCGCGACTTTCCACATGCTAGGTACATACCTTATCCTGAATGCAGCATTTATGATCTGTGCTAGTTTCTTTAAGCCCTTTTTTGGGGATTGGTTTAGGATTTCCCCTGATATTAAATCAAATCCCGGGGCTTTTTTAGTACTGATGCCCTTTTTTATTTCATTGGCAATTTCTTTAGCCGGTTGAAAGACGCCTTCAAGATATTCAGCAAATAAATTAGCTTTTTCTAGGTTGTTTTTTGCCCAGTTTCCTGCACTGTTTTTAACTGGTGGGATGTGAGCAATTGGCCTTTTCATTTTCTTTGTTGCCTTCCACAGTGAGTACTCGGTACTAGCATCATTTGTAAGATTGGTAAGGTATTTTTTAAGAGACTCATTTTTAAATTCTCTTATCGATCTTTTAAGCTGATTGTTAAGTTATTCAGTATTGTTTTGTCTCTGGGCGCCCTTGTTTGTTGCCAACGTTTTCTAGCTCGTCTTTTTTCCGTAATTATATCACGTATTACTTTTGGATACGTGTTTTGTTGGATTTTAGATTTCGTTTTAGGTGTTGCAGCCCATGTAGCTCTTTGGATATTAACAGTTAATATTTGAACAGCATCTTCTATTGATCTTCTGTTTCAATTGTTTCTAAGAGCTGAATACTATCCTCTAGATGCTGCCTGAAGTAGCTCCAGTCAGTCAGCTTATTTCCTAGCCGTGCGCTATTTTCTTTAATAGTGATTTTATCGCCAAGTGTTAAAAGTATTGTGGAATGATCTGAGTCAAGATCTGGCCCTTCTTCTACCTTTATATTGTTAGACGAGATATTCTTTGTAACGAAGAAGTCGACAAGATCAGGGATTTTGTTTCTGCCTGTTGGCCAATACGTAGGTTTTCCCGTTGAGTGATACTTGCCGCTAATTTCGATTATTGCTTCATAATGTTCTCTTCCTCTTGTATTTGTCAATTTATACTTCCCGACTTATTTTCACATATCACTTCCGATAAAAATGCAATAACAGCTACGCAAAAATTTATTTTAGCAAATATTACCCTTATTTCAACCTTGTTAAATATGCACCTTAAAATAATTGCAACCACTTCCTTACACAATCTAAAACTCCCACTTTATCTGCACACCAAAACACGTCCATAGGCATATTCGGTTTATAACTGCTAGTGCAAACTCAAAAATAAATCTCTGAAAACTTACATATATACATCTATGTAAATATATCGGTCTAACACGTACCCTACTTCCAATCATAGACACCAACGTTACTAATAATATATTCCAGTCAAAAATAAAAACATCAGAAAACAGAAATCCTTCTACACTTTGCCTTGTGCTCAAAAATCTTGTAAAGAGTAAGAGCTCATATGTAAAATACATTGCCTTATTATATATGGACTGCTAGTAGACAACTTCGCGTTGGTTCCAACATAAGCTCTAGCTCTCGTGGTTCGGAGCGGAAGAAATTGGAAACTCACTGTGTTATTGCGATTAATTGAATAAAGATTTAAAATTAAAAAAATTAAGTGTTGTAAAGGGTGATTTTTTAAGAGGTTTAGAACTTTTTTAAAAAAAAAAACACAAAAAATGAATGAAATATTTATTTGAATCGATAGTTTGAACCTTGCAATTTAATGTTTAAAGATAATTTCATGCAAATGTTGACCGCGGCTGCGTCTCAGGTAGCCCATCCGCTGAGTCCAATTTTGGCATACTCTTTCACACATATCGGCCGGTATCTCACGAATGAATGCATGGATGTTGGCTTCCAGTGCGTCAATCGAAGCGGGCTTGTCCCTATACACATTAGCCTTGGCATACCCCCACAAAAAATAATCTAATGGTGTCAAATCGCACGATCTAGGCGGCCAATTGACCGGCCCGAAACGTGAAATTAACTGTTCACCAAACTCGCCTCGCAATTGCGCCATTGTTTCGCGTGCTGTGTGGCATGTGGCACCGTCTTGTTGAAACCACATATCATGCAAGTCAAGAACTTCCATTTCGGGCAAAAAACAGTTTGTTATCATCGCTCGGTAGCGTTCACCATTGACAGTAACGCTGCGATTCGCATCATCTTTGAAGAAATATGGCCCAATAATGCCGCCGGCCCATAAACCGCACCAAAAAGTGGCTTTTTCGGGATGCATTGGTAGCTGTTGCAATGCTTCTGGCTGATCTTCACTCCAAATGCGGCAATTTTGCTTATTTACGTACCCATTCAACCAAAAATGAGCCTCGTCGCTGAACACAATTTTTCGATAAAAAAGCGGATCCTCGGCCAGCTTTCCCAGAGCCCATTCACCAAAAATTCGGAGTTGTGGTAGGTCGGCTGGCTTTAGTTCTTGCACCAGCTGTATCTTAAAAGGCTTTACGCCCAAATCCTTCCGCAAAATTTTCCACGTAGTGCTGTAACAAAGGCCTAACTGCTGGGAACGGCGCCGAATCGACATTTCGCGGTCTTCTGTCACACTAGCTGATACGGCCGCAATATTTTCTTCACTACGCACAGTACGTAAACGTGTTGGTGGTTTAATGTCCAACAAAGTAAATTTGGTGCGAAATTTGGTCACAATCTTCCGAATAGACTGCTCAGAAGGTCGAGAATGCCGATCATAAAATGGAAGCAGCGCGCGATGAACATTTCGAACCGAGCACGAATTTTGATAGTAAAATTCAATAATTTGCAAGCGTTGTTCATTTGTAAGACGATCCATGGTTAAATTGCAAACCAAACTGAAGCTGTTTGACAGTGACACAAGGTACTAAACACACGTCAGCTGTCAAAACCAGTGTTGCCAAAACCAAACCAGCTAAAAAATCACCCTTTATAATTGGTTGCAATTTGCAATATGATTCAATTTTCATTTCACTTGTCAAATCCACTCACGCCCGATAGGTGGCTCTAGCATTCTATGGAGAAATCCCAGATGGTTGTCATTTTGTTTCACTTATTTTTCGCATCGAACCACGAGCGCTAGTTATGTTGGCGTCATTTTCTGGGCTGAGATTGTATGGAAGTGACATTTCACAAGCAGTCCATATATAATAAGTCAATGGTAAAATAGTACTGTAGACGTTTTTAACTCTTTAACCATAACTTGGGACAATTACCCATTTATATATTTATGTACTGCCCATCAGATGAATAACCAAACAGTAAATTTTATTTAACACTACATATTCCTTTTCCTATATCTTATTCACCGTTTCTTTGATCTAGCATCTTTACCTACCTACTTAATAAAATAAGAATTCAACCAACCAAACTTTTGATTAACGGGAAGAATTCGTTCGACCCATCCGTGCACTTAATTTTTTTTGTTCTGAGATAAAAATGTCCTTCTTCGTTCTTTTAGCTTTTTTTGAAAGGCAAAATGCCCACAAATGGGTAATAACCCACGATCTAGTATCACTGATAGCTATACCTGTTTGACATTTCTTTCATAGATACTTTTTTTGTAAGCAAAACAGAGTTAAACAAACCTTTCCTACATATTTGACATTTCTTTTATGGTTTTTTTTTTTCTTAGGAAACCAAACAGCATACTGACTCTGTCTGTCTCCCTCTCCGCCATATGAATAAAATAAGGTTAAAAGAGATGTCAATATGTTGTGCGGTTAGTGTGTTTGATTTGGTAATGAAGTGCATATCCACTCACCCAGGTGAAAATTGTATGAATGTTTCAAATTTTGCCTATTTATTTAAAAACCTTTTAAGTAACCGAGTTAATGGATATCTTAAAATGTAACCGCAAATATCCTGTATAAGCTGGTGTTTACTATATTTAAAAGCTCCCTGTATTTTCGCACGGAAAGCGTGACAAAGAAAAAAGCGAAACGAAACGAAAAAATAAATTACTCTTGTCCAATTTTTTCCGGAATTTATAGAGATATAGAGTTAAAACAAAGTGGATATTGTAGGCCTAGGTATCCTCTATAGGACTAAGAAATATGCACCAGAATATATTCAGCAGTTTCAAAGATTTTTGCATTTAAAGACATGCAGTCAAATTCAATCTTAGTCGAACAGAACTACACCAGTTTTATTTATATGATGATGATGATGATGATGATGATGGACTGCTAGTAGCCAACTTCAAACATGTTCCAAAAATTCAGAACGCCACTGTTTTATAGCGGAGGACAAAATAAACTTTAAACGACCAAGTTTACTTTCATTACATTTGGATGTAGTATACCTATGCGTTGAGAGGGTGAGTACTAATGTAGGATTGGTTATTGTTTTTTTTTATCTATTTATTTATCAAGAGATGTTTCTATATTTCACTTAGTCTCAGTACCTACTTCGTTCCGTTATTTATATTTTACTACTGTGATCTCAATTTAATTAAACCATTAACGTTAACACAAACCAAGTTAATACGAAACACAAAACAAGTAAATAGCTACCTTATATGCCCATAAAAGCAAGAGGATTGGTGGCCGGCCATTAGCAACATGCTTTTTTGTAGTTCACAAGCATTTATAGACAGGGATTGGAATTATAAAAACAACAATGTTTTGAGTTTTGGGGGTAGAAGTACGAAAGATATCCATCTCTTTAAATTCATTCTTCTCGACCGAGAGTATTAACTGTCCTGGAAGAGCTTCGCAATTCAGCCGTTCGGACTTAAATAAATAATCTGCATAAAGTAATTATAGGTCTCTTCCATTCGTCACAAAAATAAAAACATACAAAACGAATGGTTGTAAGAAGCTAGGTCTGGGGTCCCTACATGAATCTGTTGCGTTAAATACCTATTTATTTATTTATGTATGATCTTTGTTTAGCTAGTTGATCACACATTTTTAATTCAAATAAAAAATTGCTTGCTGGATTCACTAAAAAGTCATTGTATGTATTAGATCTTAAAACTACATCCTTAAAAAGAAAAAATAAGAAAATAGGTAGTCGCATATCATGATTGATAAAATGGCTATAGGGAAGCACATTCAGTGGGATGAAGTTAAAAAGACACGTCGATTGACCACGGCACTGATTTCAATTTCACCGAAGATTTACCTCCCGCGATATAAGTATAAGTGGGATTGAACCCATGGGACGTACCTGTAGATTATTTTTTTAGTTTATGGTCAATAAGTAAAGAAATTGTTATTTTGTTTTCTTTTTCAAAATAAT
The DNA here is from genome assembly GCA_951230905.1 of Cheilosia variabilis. NCBI lineage: Eukaryota > Metazoa > Arthropoda > Insecta > Diptera > Syrphidae > Cheilosia > Cheilosia variabilis. The sequence goes on along the minus strand of OX579679.1, from coordinate 42,152,141 downwards.
TAAAAAAAAAACATTATAAAAATAATTTCACATCACTCTTTGTAGCTTTGCATTTTTTTAATAGATGACGCTCTTTTGTTTACACGTACCTAACCTACCTAGCTATGGAAATGATTCGAACAAGATGTCGCTATCATAGACAAACCATACTGAGACCCCCAACTCACAATCCTCTTGCCGCTGGCCCCTCAGTTTTTTTTTTCAAATTCGCCATTTTGTTTTCCTATCGGTGTTATGCCAAAAAAGAATCCGTGTGACATGCAAAAAAAAAAATGCAAAAATAAATGCTGCCAACCTGGGCAACCGTGGGAAAATGTGAAAGAGTTCGGGAGTACCACATTTTTTCATTACTGAACGCTATTGGTTAGTTATTATAAATTGTTAAAAGGCGAATAATAAATAATAAAGTTGATGTTCTATATACTAGAAACATATTAGGACAAACATGGTTGTGTATTTTACGCATTTGGATATCATTAACTTCGATTTCGTGTGTAAATTTTTCTTAAATAATGAAGAAAATTTGCTCAAAATGTTTTCATTTTCCCTCAACCAATCTACATTGTTATTTTTCATGAACATTTTAAGCAAATGTGCACTTATTCCTAAAAAAAAATATTATCCACACGTAACGAACAATTTCAAATTAAACGGATAAAATTCTATGAACTCTGCCAGCAACTTTGTCCACAGCGGAGGTGTCTCATATCTCCTGGGAGTGTGTTGGTGAGCAGAATTTTTGACGTTTCGTGACATTTGTCAATACGATTTTCTATGTAAGAATTCTAGCGCATCAAACGGGAATACTCCATAAAAATATAGCTTGTAGGCTAAGTAACGGGAAATCGGCCGGAGTTGGTGGTCTCAGTATTGTCTCTGGTCGCTATTTTGTTTACATGTTTCTATGGAGACACAATTTTTTTGAAAAAATTTAGCTTTTTTGTTTACGACAATTTTGCTAGTCCGCTGTAAAACGGTAGCACCTGTTCTGTTTTGGGACCCAATTCGTATGGGATACTTTTGAAGGCGAAAGGGAACAAAATGAAATTCGAGCAGAGGACAGACAAAGAGGACAAATATCATTTTTTTTTTGATTGACTCTCTTTTGAGAAATCTAGATTTTTTCTCATATTTACACATCCTTTCACCAATGCCATTGTGTATGACACACAGCTGGCGATTACGATTAACTGAATTATTAATTTTTCGAGAATCGAAACGATTTTTTATATTAAATTATTTCGAAATGAGTTATTTTAAATGTGTACAAATCAATTCCAATGGATTTCCAGTGCAAGTGAAAACAAATATTTTTTGCGGCTAACTCAATCGACACAAGAAACAATAAAATTCGGATTTTATGTTTGATTAGGCAGCAGAAATCTGAAAAGCCAAATCCAAAACCACATAAGAACAATTGTTATTTGGCCAACACAGCCGCAACACGATAGCGAAATGAAAGCCCACCTTAGGCTACCGACATCCGACTTAAACCGGAAGAGTGTAGTGTAGGCTGTTTTTTTTTTCAAGTATGAGTGAGCCCCTTTGAAATACATGAATTCAAACTGGGCTACATCCAAGATCAAATTCAGCTTGTAGGCGATTTCTCTTTTTCGGCTGAAGCTGTCAGTCTATTTAGTAATTAGTTTATGCTTACGACTCAAAGATCAACTGAATACTAGACTGACGTCTGAATGAACTGCCTTTTTTATCTGAACTGACAACTCAACTGATACTGATCACCCAAATGGGGCTTTACAGGTGCATCTTGTAAAGTTATAAAAAATAACTCTAGAATGCGATGCAAATATAAAAGTGTGGGAAGAATATAAATGATAATATAGGATGGCTGTTACAGTGGTGTTTTATGAAATACTTATGCATTTTTATCTTTTTCAGGTAACCGTCGATGACTTGAAGAATTTTTCCTGCATGTATCCTGCTATGAAAATGATGTTTTCAGAACATTGTGAACAAATGGAAAAAAAAACACAAATGCGATTGCTAAAGTCAGAAAGAAAACGGAAATCAAACAGTTAATAGTTTTAAAATGGAATTATATGCTTTATTACACATCTTGTCGATTTTGTTTGCTTTTCTGTTACTAATACATAGTTAAGGATTAAGTTAAGAGCCTGATATAAAAAAGACTAACATAAAAATAAAAGAATAGGTATCTGTTATCGCCTAATATTTAGTTGTTAAATTAAAGTGCTTTTCCCCGGTATATCGATGTCAAAATCAAAAGCTAAACTCTCCATCTACCTATTTTTTTCATTGCTCAATGGAAGATTCTTGGGAAGACGGGGTTTGCTTTTGAATGATAGACCTCTTGACTGATAGAGGGCTCGTTCTTTAAAAGTTGGTAATGGGTCCCCAGCTAACTTATCTCATCAAAGACTTATCAATCAAAGGCTCTGTATTCGCCAAATTGTTTAACTGCGTGGGTCCATAAGTTGCATAGCTCAGCAGATCTACTGCAGTAGAGTTACGGCTGGGTAATTCACACTGCCAGTAGGTAATTAAACGATGGGCAGCTAAATACATATTTGATTACCTATACCTATCGACATTTATTTCTTTTTATATACACTCTTTTTTTTTGAAATCTGATAAATGGAAGCCAAAAATAAAAAGTGTTTTAAGTGCGACATATTGAACAGCTAATGCCCAAATTGCCGAAAGCAGTAACTCGCCGAGAATATACTATATGGAATATTTTACAGCTGTCAACGCGTCAACAGCAGCAAAAATTTTCCGCAATAAATTAATTCAGGTATATAAGAGCAAACCAGCCCGCTTTTGCTGAGCACATTTCCAAGGGCCTGTTCCCTCTTGAGAAATGCTAAAACTTAAGAGAGCAGAAAGAAAATTGTGAATAAAGTTCTTTTTAAAATATCTAACATTTTATTCTAATTCTTTGTTATAGACATTCTTGGTTTTTCCATCTTTTACATAAATAAAAAGTGCGGTGGGTTTCCCTACTCTAGTACACCCAACATATAGCTGTGTAGCAAAAGCCCTAATAAACAGTTTAGCAAAACAAATATTGCTTATTTGTTTTATAAATAAGAGCTTAAAGGACAAAAGCAACAATTACAATGTTTGAGAGATAAAGTTAAGTACAAGAAGCAAGGTAGATTGACGACGACTGTCTAACATGAACGTTGCGTTCAAACTTTAACGAGTACATGTTTCGTTAAAAGTAGATAGGAGTAAATGATCGCGTTCACAGTGCAAGTGCGTTTGAATATAGCAAGAAATTGACCATGAGAAAGCACCGGATATTTTAAATCCATACCGGAAATTTTGAAAGACTGAACTTGCGCTTTATTTTTTGTGATGGCAAATGCAAGGCGAATAGGAAATTGAAGACGTTTAAAATCATATGGCAAATCAGTAGCTTCAACCAGATTGTTCATTAACTTTTTGCAGCAAGTCTCGTACCATTGCATAGTCTTGGTTGGTTAATGTTACGCAGCATTATAATCTGGGCTCCAACTTTTAGCGCTAAATAATGAGGTGGCAATCACTTGGAAACTTGAATTATAATGCTGAATCTTCGACAAAAAATGTGTTGATTCCAATGATTCTCCAGAAACTAAGGACATCAAAGTTTCGGGGGTGGATTCAATGTAGGCAATTTCACTTTCCCATTTGCACAGCACATTGCCGGTGTTTCTGCTGAGAATTTCAATGAATGGCAATATTCACAGACTTTGTCCATTTCACCAATCGAAACTGATCGAAGCAAACTATAATCGATTGTAGTGATATAATTAAATGCAGCAAGTTTAATATTTCCAATTAAACGTATTTGCCGAGGTCGATTTTGGCTATTATTACGCTCACGTTCATCATTTGAACGCCTCGAACGTGATCTTGTTATCCAATCACGTTCACTATTGAGTCGAACGGCACGCTCCTCTTCACTTTCTGTCGCTCTTACAGCCGCTTTGCGTCTACTATCGCGTGTACTAGTACGAATATTTCTACGTCGTGTTTGAGTCATGATTTCTTTCAAATGAAACAAAATTCGAAACCTTCGAAACAAATTATAAAATGCGGAACAAAAACATTTCATTTAACACAAACAAAAACCAAATGTGCTCTGAAATATTGACAAATTTTGATACTAAAACGCCAAAAAAAAAGTATATTAGCAGGTAAATTGCTAATTTTTATTCACAAAATAGAAACAGGTGGCTATTCAATAAATTTCAAACCAAGCAATTATGAAAGCACTTGTCATTGAAACAGCGTAGCCTCCAAAACAAATATGGAATGCTCAAGTATATGTACGCGCAAAGTGATCCCATATCTTGTTTTTTTTTTTTTTATTATTATTAAGCTTTATTTCATGTAAGAACTTAAAGCTAACATATGTTTCTTATAACTAACAAGAAATATCAAAACGTAACTTAAAGTTCTATGAAATAGTTAGGAACATTCAATTGTCAAAAGACAAGAGGTGAATGTGCCCTTATATTTTAAATCATTATGTAAATGAGTTTATATTGATGGGGATCAATGCAGACTTATAGTAGTTACAATAGATATTGTGCAATTCAAAAGGAAGAAAAATTAAAAAGACAAAAGAACTTACAGAAAGTTATGAATTAATAAAAAATCAAACTAATACATTTAGTAGTGAATCTATTTCCTCATAATTAAATAAAAAAAGTACTGTTTTTAATTTAGTTAAGAAAACTGCTAGGCGTCTCTCGCATCTTAGACTTAAAGGTAAACTATTGAATAACCGAGGCGCGGTGACCTTATAGAAGAGCGAAAAGTGTGATTTGTGTATGGTGGGTATATTAACTAAATTCAGATTATTTACACGCAAATTATGGGACCCATACAATATGGAAGCAGAATACCCGGAATGTTCAAAAAATGTTTTCAGAACTTTATAAAAATATAAATGCTTAAGAGGGAGTTCATTAAGGTTTTTAAATAACACAAAGCTGTGAGCTAACTCTGCATAAAATACGAATAGCATACTTTTGTTTGGTAAGCAAAGGTTGAGTTTTATTGGAGTGAGTACCACCCCAACATGTTAAACCATATTGCAGCTTAGATTTAAATAAACCATTGTAAACTAGTTTTAAAATATGTGCTGACTACAGTAAAGGCTGAGATGATAAATCTGTCTCAAAATGAAATTCAAGTACTGTTTCAAATTCGAAGTATGGTCTTTCCAGCTTAACCTGCTATCCAATATCACACCCAAATATTTAAATATGTCAACACGTTCAATATTAAAGCAACCATTAGAACATATAGTATTGGTATTGTAAGAAGACTTGCAAATATGATGTGTGCATACATTTGACAAGTTATATTTGGGACAACTAGGTGAATGATAGGTCAACACCATATCTTCACAGATCGAACCAAAAATGTTGAACATCATGAATTTAGTTTTTTCACTCAAAATTAAATTATGGTTAAAAAACCATTTGCGCAGAATTTCCAAGTCATTATTGACAGCAATAAATGAATTAAAATAATTTTTTTCAGAGTATGACAAAGCAGTGTCATCAGCGAATGCTCTTATTTTGCCTTTAAAACTTTGAATGAAAAGTGAATTCACAAAAACTAAGAATAGAATAGGGCCCAAAACGGAACCTTGAGGAACGCCTATGTTTATACAATTTTCCGAACTTAGACTATCCAGAACCCTAACCCTTTGTTTGCGGTCTTTTAGATAAGATGCTAACCAATCATAAACAGATCCTCGAAAACCTGCCCAATACAGTTTTTGAAGTAGCATAGCATGGTCTACCATATCGAAAGCCTTAGTAATGTCAATGAACAATGAAATAGCAATCTCTGATTCATTAAGGCTATTATAAAGTTCACCACAGAGTTTTAAAACAGCTTCTTCTGTTGATCTACCTTTTCTGAGCCCAAATTGGGAATCACTAAAAAAATAATTTTTATCCAAAAAAGACAACATTCTAGATTTCATACCTTTTGAAAAGACTGATAAAAGCGAAATAGGGCGGTAGTTATTGAGACGAGTAGCTTCTTGTTTCTTGTGCAATGGAATAACAACTGCCAATTTAAGTGCATCTGGAAAAACTCCTTTATGTATGCTAAGATTAAAAATATACATCAAGACATCAGAAACATAGTACGAAATATTTTTCAAAATTGTATTAGAAATCGAATCATTCGATGAAGAATTTGAATTTTTAAGAGACATTATTATTTTATGAATCTCGTGTGAGAAAAAATCTTCAAAGAAGAAGCTATCGGTGTTAAAACAATCTTGAATTATACTCTCAGAACACTGACAAGCACTCGAATAAGGAGTTACGTTGATGTTACGAGTTATGCTGGAAAAATAGTTATTAAATAAATTTGCCACTTGTAAAGGGTCATTAACTAAAGTGCTACCATTTTGTATAGAAATTTCAGCTTTAGGCTTGTTATTATTTAATATTTCATTAACAACTTCCCGTTCCTTTTTCGAGTTACCAATATTATCAGCAAGTTTATTTCTAAAATAATTATCCCTGCAACGCGGAATTTCAGTTTTAAGTTCTTTGCTAAGTTTATCATAACATCTTTTAAGCCTAACGTTTTGAGGATGCTTCTTAACTTTAACACTTAGTTTGTTCTTTAAATCAATCTTCTTGAGAAGTGATAAAGTGATCCACTTTTTTAATCTTTTTAACTTTTTATTGCTTTTATTTAAGCATTGGCTACAGGTTGAAATATAGAATTGAAGCTTCTTCAGAAAAATGTCAAAGGCAAGCGAAGGATCACTTAGACTATAAACTTCATCCCAAAACTCAAAAGTTAAAACAGACCTAAGTGCAGAAAAATCAATTTTTTTAGATGTATCAGCGTAGGATTGCTTATTTCTAGTAATATAGCTATCAATCTGAATCGTGGTCAAGCTGTGATCAGTTATTGTAAGATCGTGTACTTCAGTTTTGTATCTAATATCGTTGTTCCTATGCAATCTTGTAAATATTGTTGAAATATACAACTTGATGTGTTGATGTGGCAGCACTGCGTCCTGCAGCTCAACTATTGAACGCGGCCATTATTTTATTTTATAAGAAACTCAACGTTCTCTGCGAGAGCATTGTTCTGGATTTTTCTTTTCAATAAAACTGAATTTTATAATTAAACAAAACCAACTAATTTTTGTACTTTTCATTCTATATATATCAACAGGTTATGGGCCCAGCACCCTAGAAAAATGGAGGAAGAAAAGTATCGAGTAAATCTGTTTGATGGAACCAATTTTAATAATTGGAAATTTCGTTTAACAGCAGTATTGGAAGAACATGGAATAGAGGAATTCATTAGAAATAATTTGGAAGATATTTTAAGAAAAGAAACAAATGAAACCAAACATGCTGAGATCATCAAAAGGGAAAAGAAATGCAAGTCTTTGATCATTCATCGGATAGCGGATAGCCACTTGGAATATATCAAGGACAAATCAAGTGCAAAGGAAATTTTCGAGTCTCTCGTACAAACGTTTGAAAGAAAAAGTATCGCATCGCAATTGTTTCTTCGCAAAAAGCTTCTGACTTTGAAGTGCACTGAGGGAGAGAACATGGAACAACATCTTCTCACGTTTGATAAAATAGTTCGTGAATTGCGTTCGACTGGAGCTAATCTGGAAAAAGTCGATGTGATTTGCCACTTGCTATTGACGATGCCACCTTCTTTCGAATCTTTGGTTACTGCGCTGGAAACAATAGAAGTTGACAAATTAAGTATTGAGTTCGTCAAAAGCAGACTACTGGATGAGGCCAACAAGCGTACTAACTCGTGCGCTGAAGGAAGCAACGATACGGTGGTGATGTACACAAATCGCAAATTCAAATGCTATCGTTGTGGAAAGCTTGGACACAAAAGATCGGAATGCCGGAGTGATAGAAAACAAAGTTTTGACAAAAAGACATCTGATGCTCATGTAAGTACTATCAATACGGAAACTAAATTTGGATTTGTTGCACATTCAGATGTTGTATGTAAAGCTGAAGCTGAAAATTGCATTAAATTTTATTTGGACTCTGGGGCAACAGAACATATGGTTAACAGCGAAAATTATTTAACAGGGTGTACGACATTAAAGAGCCCAATTCAAATTTCCGTCGCAAAAAGCGGTATTAACTTGTTTGCTACAAAGGTAGGAACCATTCATTGTAGTATGCTGGTCAATGGACGTAGATCAACCGGAACGATAGATAACGTTTTGTACGTAAGGAACTTGTCATGTAATCTTATGTCTATTCGTAGATTGGAGAGTAAGGGTATGAGAGCAATTTTTGAAAATGGAAAGGCGCAGATTTGGAAAAATAGAGAACTGTTAGCGGAAGGTATCTGTAATGGTAAGTTGTATGAACTCTGTGTGGAACCTCGCGGAAATGATCAATCGGAATTTGCTGGTATTAGTGCTGGAAACAATCTTGAATTGTGGCATAGACGATTTGGTCATTTACATGTCGCTGATGTTCTAAAATTGAAGCGATATGGAATGGTCGAGGGCATGGATGTTCAGGAGTGCAGAAGAACAGATCATTTTTGTGAGTCATGTGTCGAAGGGAAGCAAAGTCGCAAATCGTTCAAAAGCATTTGCAAAAATTAGATCATCAAGACCTCTGGAACTTATACACAGTGACGTTATGGGACCGATTACACCTGTCAGTTATGACAATAAACGATATGTTGTATCTTTCATAGATGATTACACGCACTTCGCAGTGGTTTACTTGTTGGAAGGAAAACATGAAGTACTTGACAAGTTTAAAGAATATTGTGCGATGGCAGCGGCTCATTTCGAGAGAAAAATTTCTCGTTTGCGTGTTGATAATGGTGGTGAATACTCATCAAACAACTTCAAGCGTTTTTGTTCGAAGAAAGGAATCCTGATAGAGTATACCGTACCTTACACGCCTGAACAGAATGGTGTATCTGAACGATTTAATCGTGTTGTAATGGAAAGAGCGAGAACTACGATCATAGACTCGAAGCTAGAAAAAACACTTTGGGGAGAAGCTGTTATGATGTGTGTGTATTTGGCAAATCGTAGTCCAACGCGTGCGTTTGAAAGAAGAAAGGAGAAAAATATCACTCCAGCGGAGATTTGGTATGGAACGCGGCCAAATGTATCAATACTTCGAATTTTCGGGAGTGCAGCTTATGCACACATTCCAGATCAGCTGCGAACAAAGTTAGATTCTAAAACAATCAAATGCATCATGGTGGGGTACGCGAAAAATGGCTATCGATTATGGAATCCAGTTTCGCGAAAGATTATGATTGCTAGGGATGTTGTATTCAATGAAAAGTCTCAGAATCAGATACAGAAAATAGTCGAATCGGAAACCTGGGATCACGATCCTGATATTGAGACAAAGTGTGAAGAAAAAGTGGAAAAGGATAAAGTGGAAAAGAATGAATCTGAATCACAGGAATCCAAGGAGGACAACGACTCAGACTACGTAGATGCAAGTTCGGATAATCTGGAAATTAATTGTGATGGTGATACAAGACGTGATAAGAGATCTATTAAGCTACCACTCAGATTCAATGAATATGATATGTCAAGCAATATTGCATATGCATTGAGTGCGGAAAACTACGTGGATGATATACCGAACAGTCTAATGGATGCAAGGGCAAGCAGCAATTGGAGTAATTGGAAATGTGCTATTGAAGAGGAGTTGAGTTCCCTGGAGGAAGCGAAAACTTGGACATTAACAACACCTCCTGAAAACAAGAAAGTCATTGGCAGTGAACGGGAACTTGAACGAAGAAGTGTACATGAAGCAGCCGGAAGGTTTCGGAAAAGGAGATTTGGTGTGCAAGCTGCATAAAGCCATTTATGGTCTCAAGCAAGCTTCACGTATGTGGAATGAGCGTTTTCACAAATTTGTTACCACTTTGGAATTTAAAAGGACTAATTCGGACTACTGTTTATACAGACGAGAGAGGAATGGTAAACAACTATACTTGCTGATCTATGTTGATGACTTGCTGGTAGTTGGAAAGGATATGGAGGAAATTAATGCAACAAAGAGAGCATTATCTAATGAATTTCAAATGAAGGACTTGAAGGAGATTCGGAACTTTTTGTGGATCAATATTGTTCGAGATCACACTGAAATGAAATTAAGTCAAAAGGAATACTTAAAAAATTTGATCAGGCGCTTTGGGATGCAAGATGCTAAAGATATCTCTACACCGATGGAATGTAATCTACAATTAAAAATTAACGATACTATGGAGGAAAAATATCCATATCGCGAACTCATTGGCTGTTTGATGTATGTCATGCTGTCTTGTCGTCCGGATTTAAGTGCATCTGTGAACTATTTCAGCAGATATCAAAGCAATTATTCAGAAACTCATTGGAACCATTTGAAGCGGATATTAAGGTACATCAAGAAGACGATAGATTTGGATTTAGTATATACTAAGAGTAATGACAGCACACCATTGCAAGGCTACGCAGATGCAGATTGGGGAAATGATGTCAACGATCGAAAGTCCATATCTGGGTATGTTTTTAAAGTTTTTAACTGTACGGTTTCTTGGTGTTCCAGAAAGCAACAATCAGTCAGTCTCTCATCGACGGAAGCTGAATATGTGGCTCTATGTAATGCCACTTGTGAAGGTATCTGGCTCAAGGAACTCATTAGTGAGCTGGGTGTGCCATTAAACACGGTGCCTATTTTTGAGGACAACCAGAACCTAGGGAACACAAAAGAATGAAGCACATCGATATCAAGTACAACTTTATCAGGGAAGCTGTTCAACTTGGAAAAGTGAAAGTATCGTATTTACCTACTATGAAGCAGATAGCAGATATAATGACTAAGGCATTGCCAAAGCCTCAGTACATTGAACTCCGGAAGCAGCTGGGTTTACATCATCAAGCTGAGGAGGAGTGTTGAAATATACAACTTGATGTGTTGATGTGGCAGCACTGCGTCCTGCAGCTCAACTATTGAACGCGGCCATTATTTTATTTTATAAGAAACTCAACGTTCTCTGCGAGAGCATTGTTCTGGATTTTTCTTTTCAATAAAACTGAATTTTATAATTAAACAAAACCAACTAATTTTTGTACTTTTCATTCTATATAAAGGGTGATTTTTTAGCTGGTTTGGTTTTGGCAACACTGGTTTTGACAGCTGACGTGTGTTTAGTACCTTGTGTCACTGTCAAACAGCTTCAGTTTGGTTTGCAATTTAACCATGGATCGTCTTACAAATGAACAACGCTTGCAAATTATTGAATTTTACTATCAAAATTCGTGCTCGGTTCGAAATGTTCATCGCGCGCTGCTTCCATTTTATGATCGGCATTCTCGACCTTCTGAGCAGTCTATTCGGAAGATTGTGACCAAATTTCGCACCAAATTTACTTTGTTGGACATTAAACCACCAACACGTTTACGTACTGTGCGTAGTGAAGAAAATATTGCGGCCGTATCAGCTAGTGTGACAGAAGACCGCGAAATGTCGATTCGGCGCCGTTCCCAGCAGTTAGGCCTTTGTTACAGCACTACGTGGAAAATTTTGCGGAAGGATTTGGGCGTAAAGCCTTTTAAGATACAGCTGGTGCAAGAACTAAAGCCAGCCGACCTACCACAACTCCGAATTTTTGGTGAATGGGCTCTGGGAAAGCTGGCCGAGGATCCGCTTTTTTATCGAAAAATTGTGTTCAGCGACGAGGCTCATTTTTGGTTGAATGGGTACGTAAATAAGCAAAATTGCCGCATTTGGAGTGAAGATCAGCCAGAAGCATTGCAACAGCTACCAATGCATCCCGAAAAAGCCACTGTTTGGTGCGGTTTATGGGCCGGCGGCATTATTGGGCCATATTTCTTCAAAGATGATGCGAATCGCAGCGTTACTGTCAATGGTGAACGCTACCGAGCGATGATAACAAACTTTTTTTTGCCCGAAATGGAAGTTCTTGACTTGCATGATATGTGGTTTCAACAAGACGGTGCCACATGCCACACAGCACGCGAAACAATGGCGCAATTGCGAGGCGAGTTTGGTGAACAGTTAATTTCACGTTTCGGGCCGGTCAATTGGCCGCCTAGATCGTGCGATTTGACACCATTAGATTATTTTTTGTGGGGGTATGCCAAGGCTAATGTGTATAGGGACAAGCCCGCTTCGATTGACGCACTGGAAGCCAACATCCATGCGTTCATTCGTGAGATACCGGCCGATATGTGTGAAAGAGTATGCCAAAATTGGACTCAGCGGATGGGCTACCTGAGACGCAGCCGCGGTCAACATTTGCATGAAATTATCTTTAAACATTAAATTGCAAGGTTCAAACTATCGATTCAAATAAATATTTCATTCATTTTTTCGAATTTTTTGTGTTTTTTTTTTAAAAAAAGTTCTAAACCTCTTAAAAAATCACCCTTTATATCAACAAATATATGGTCCAAGCAAGAAGATCCTCTGGTAGGTTGGTTCACCAGAGAGCTAAAGCCAAAAGAAGCTAAGACCGACAGAAAATTATCAACTTCAGGTGCGTTCGACAAAAGATCAATGTTAAAATCTCCTAAGAGAATTAGAATTTTGCAACTTTGTGTATCCAAGAAACCAGAAAGTTCCTCAACAAAAGCATTAGTTGTATATAAATGCAATTTATACACGCCAACAAAACAGTAATGAACCCCAGATAAATGAAAATTTAAACAAATTAAATCAGCACTTTTAAGTTTGAGCTTTTTTCCATCACACACAATATCACTCCTATAAAAGACCGCCACTCCACCAGCTGAATAAGAATGCAATTAGCTTCGAATTTAAAATTGGGAATATGATAGTTGGAAATTTCAGATTCATAGATCCATATTTCAGAGACGAATATGAAATCTGGTAAATGATCTAGGGATGCGAGATGAGCGAGAAAGCAATCAAAATTTGCACGTAGTCTACGAATATTTTGGTGAATTATAGATAAACCTGAGTAAGATACCTAGTATGGATGATCAATACAATAACAGTTCGTGTTGTCATTAATAGGCCTTTTTTATTATGCTCAAATGATCTATATAGATCATGGATTTCCATGGTTTACAACAACAGTTGGATCACGTACTGTTGTTGTAAACCGTGGAAATCAATGATCTTATAGATCATTTGAGCATAATAAAAAACTCCTAATAGAAGAGCATAAACTAGTACTACTTATACTATCGATATCATGAGAATATATTAAGAAATTTGTATTGTAATTATTATTATTACTAATCATAGTAAAACTCATATTGAATCAAAACCGTTTTTAGTAAAATCCTCATAATTACTTATTTTGATAACTTTATCGCCTTCCTTTCGTCTAATGAGTACAGATGAGTCCATTATCCATACATATTTGCATTTATTTTGTAGTCTCAGCTGCTTTGCCTTCTGCAGAAGAGATCTTGTGTACGCTGTGAGACAATCGTTGATATACAAGGTGGCGCAAAAGTAATCCTCCTATCAGAAAATGCTATAAATTTTGCGATTGGCCCCTAATGTCAGTTCTGTTTTGACATTTGTGTAGTAAACACATGCGAAATACACGTTAATAAACAATGTTACGCTACACTGCTCCAGAACGCGGAATATTGGTGACTAATACGATTTTCTATTATTTGAGCAATAATCGGTCGGTGACTTTGGCACAACGTGAATTTCATCGCAGATTTCCTAGCCGTCCAACGTCTACTGGTGAAACACTGCGACATTTAGCCGCTCGCCTCGAAGAGACTGGCACAACACGAGATGCTGCCAGGCGTGGTAGACCCCGGAGTATGTATGGTGTGCTGTTTTCGCTGGAGGAGTCATCGGACCTTTTTTCTTCGAAGACGTCGCGGGCCAAACGGTTAGGTTAGGTTAGGTACGTGGGTTGGCGGGGAATGCTCCGTGCCACACTCAGGTCAATACTGACCCATTGTGATGCCCATTGGGGGAAGAGGTTGTCCCTTACCCATAATAACCCTGAGACTAAGTACTCACTGTGCTATTGCATACAAACCATCCTGTGGATTTGATGAAGCCCATTATCTTGTCTATATGTGTGCCGGAAAGTTCCTCTAGGTCGTGGAAGAAGTGTCTCCCTAGGAATCTGTGCCTGTAGTGTTGGAGACCTGGGCAGTGACATAGGAAGTGGGTTGTGTCCTCAAGAGCTTCCTCATCACCGCAGCCCCTACACAGTTCTTCTTCAGCGTAGCTTGTTCATGTGGTACCGTAGAGTATTGTGCCCCGTTATAATTCCTACGAGGGTGGAAAGAGATTTTCTATCCTTTCGCATTAGACTCTCGGTTCTGGCTTCATTAAAAGTTGGCCATAGCATTTTTGTGGTATGACAAGTTTCTAGTGCAGTCCATCTAGCGTTCGCCTCTCTTGTGGCTTTTCTTCCTGCTTCAAGCTTGAGTGCGCAAGGCGGGATTTTCACAGAGGGGTCAGCTTGTTCTGATACAGCTGCCGAACCTAGTCTTGCTAATTCGTCAGCTTTCTCGTTGCCTGGAATGCCTTCATGTCCCGGAACCCAGCAGAGCAATATCTTATGCTGAGTGCCAAGAACCCTAAGTTCTTCGCGACAGCATTTCACAAGCTTTGATTTTATTTCTATCGCAGTTAACGCTTTTATTGCTGCCTGGCTGTCGATAAAAAAAGGTAATACCTTCAGGTGGTATTGCCCTTACCACAGACTCACGGGCTGCTGTTGTCACTGTCATGACATCTGCTTGGAAGACACTGCTATGGTCGGGAAGGCGAATCGATTTTGATATGCCCAGCGACTCGGAGAAGACGCCAGACCCTACACCGGTTTCCATTTTGGAACCGTCCGTAAAGACGGCTACGGATTGTGCGTTGGGCACGAGTCCTTCGCTCCATTCTTCTCTGCTGGGATAGGCGCTCGAGAAAGGTCTTGTGAACTCTAGGTATGGGGCCAAACGGTTACTGTGAATGGTGAGCGCAATGAGCAATGATCAACGAGTTCTTTTTGCCGCAACTTGATGAATTGGGATTGGAAAACATGTGGTTCCAACAGGACGGTGCAACGGCACACACTGCACGTGCCACAACCGATATGCTGAAGGATGCATTTCCCGGGCGCCTAATCTCCCGTTTTGGCGATTTGCACTGGCCAGCAAGATCGCCTGATTTGACCGCTCCAGGCTTCTTTTTGTGGGGCTTTTTGAAGTCGCGGGTTTATGTCAACAAGCCTCAGACTCTTGCAGCTCTTAAAGACAATATCCATCAAGAATGTGAGGACCTATCGCCGGAAGTTTTGGCCAAAATGCCATAAAAAGGGCTCAAATCACAATCAACTGTGGCGGCGGCCATTTACATGACATCATATTCTCGACTTGATGTAAAAAAAATTAAAAGACCAAATAAAAATAATCCACAAGAAGAATCAAATCATTTTTTTTTTAAATTACAGCCAAAAAACATCGGAAGGTTATTTTTGCGCCACCTTGTATATGCGGCGGCCTTTGTTGTTGTTTGCAAATAATTTTATTCTGTTTTCCCGCATATTTTGCATTATCTGCTTCTTACATGAAAGAGAAGTAAACTTCACACATACGATGTTAGGAACAGCAGCGGCATTATTTAGGTCATTGCCCTTTCTATTGTTGTTCTTCACGTAACAAGATTCAATGTCATTTGAATTTATTTGTACTCCCACGTCGTCCGTTATTAGTTTGATGACTTTCTCTCTAACGTTAGCATTACTCAATTCCGGCACACCTACAATGTCAACTGCATACTTTTTATCTCTTTGCTCCATTGCATTTATTTTGGACTCCAAGATGTTCACTTTGATTGTAAGAGCAGTTTTACTATCTTCCAGAGATCTGATTTTTTCGAGAGCATCAGTGTTTAGTTGTTGTAGTTTAATAATCTCATGAAATAGCATATCAAGAGTAATAGTTCGGTTTGGAACACCAACATTATTGGGTGAGGCAACAGAAACAACTTGGTTGATAGGAACAGCGTCAGCAGCAGCAGAGCAGGAAGCAGTAGCAGTATATGAACCAGAGGGGCTAATTGTTATATCAATGAGATTCGGTAGTAAAGAGAGTGTAGAGACGATGGGCAATTCATTTGCCAAAACAGATCTACGTCGCTGACCACTACAATTTTCGCACTTGTGGCCTAGCTTACTCTTTTCGTAATAATCAACATCTCTTTTCTCCAGCTTCGCACACTTAGCATGGAAATATTCACTGCAACTTTTAAATACATTGTATTTTTAGGTCTTTGATTCTGTCAATTTTAGAATTACACAAAACACACTTCATTATATTATTATTTGGCTTTACTTTATGAAGTAAATTGCTGTATATATGTTACTTAAGACTTTAGTAAGCAAATAAAAGTATAGATTGAAGTAAAAGGTTTATTTTTTAATTGATAGTTTGGAGTAAATCTCAAACAATTGTGACCCCATCAACACTCGCTCAAGACTGAGTTGGCATG
The DNA here is from genome assembly GCA_951230905.1 of Cheilosia variabilis. NCBI lineage: Eukaryota > Metazoa > Arthropoda > Insecta > Diptera > Syrphidae > Cheilosia > Cheilosia variabilis. Next base: position 42,135,654 of record OX579679.1, on the reverse strand, counting down.
GGCAAAACCCATAAAATCCGTCGCGTCCTTCGCGGCAACGTTGTCGACAGACATGTTGATAGAATACACTGCACCTTACAACTATTTCATGAAAATTACATTGGCTTTGGTCTGGCTTGCCAGGCACGTCACCGGATTGGCCGTCATCCTTCTCAGAAACGTCAACCCCATCTTTGCAGCGGTACCTGTATTGCAGGTTAAAGATGAACAATTTCATCATTTCATTATTTTCTTCTAGTCCAAAACAGGATAAAGTTGAAACATTTCATAAGCATTTAATAAATAAATTTCAGAAATCTTTTATAAACGTTTATAAAATCTGTCCGATTTGCTTCAGAAACATTTCTGAAATATTTCGGTGGTCTGGACACACCTTAATATGCCAAGATAAACTCAAACAGCAAAATATTTTACATGTGTTGCATATTTGAAAATAAAATACTAAATTTGTTTCACAAAAATATATTTGAAAAGAAAAATTATGCAAATTGGATTCAAATATGATAACACCCCCGACTTTGCAAGTGAAATGACACGTGCCTTGTGTGACGTCACGGTGAAAAGAATATTTGCAATATGGCTGGTGGCAATATGAAGTTTGAAATACCCTGTATTATCTGTTTTGTTTTTGAAAGCAACTGTTTTTTTTTTTTTTTTTTGATGTTCCCATGCCCAGTTGGCAGACTCTGCGACCTGAAAGATCTATTGTATCAATTGGGAGAGGTTTAATCTAAGAGACGTTCGACCTCCCTGATGAAGGTCAATAAGTCCTTAGTAGCAGAGTGCGCTATATCTGCTGGTGTACGAGTCTCTCTATTAAAGACACGTTTTCTTAACCAATGAAAAGCCGGGCAGTCACAGAAGATGTGTTCGGAGGATTCGACATCCTCCAGACAAAATCTGCATTCTGTTTCCGGACAGAGGTTCATTTTGTTGAGGTGGTATCTAAGGCCACAATGACCTTTGAGGAAGCCCACTAGCTTTCTTATATTATCCTTACTGAGTCTAAGGATTTCCTTATAGGAGTAGGGCTTAATTAATCATTTGGATTGTCCTAGACCAGGGACATGTTCCCAGTGATCAAGACGAAGCTGGTTTTCCCAATCGTTAATTTGCCTTAGCGCAGTAGTCCAATTGACTGTGCAGTAGGGTTCTGGTCCACAGAGAAGAGATTCGGAACCAGCCCTAGCTAGTTTGTCTGCATGTTCGTTGCCTGCAATACCCTGATGGCCCGGCACCCAGCCAAGCCTAACCTTGTTGTGTTTGGCTAGGGCTTGCAGAGCAACGTGACAGCATTTACCTGTTTTGGAGTCCATTGTATTGGACGCCAAAGCTTGTAAAGCTGCCTGACTGTCTGAGAAGATTTGAATGATTGCGCCTTTCATACCTTTTTTGGATATTAGATCAGCACAAATTTCGATCACATGGATTTCCGCTTGAAAAACCGTGGGACACATTCCTATGGGTATCGAGACTTTGGTGTTGGGTCCAAAGACACCAGCTCCAACTCCGGAATCCATTTTTGATCCGTCGGTGTACCATACCAGGCTTTTTGGGTCAAGTGTCGGAACACCATTGGTCCAAATAGCGCGTTCAAGTATTTCTACCTCATATAATTTCCCGAAACTATACTCCCTAACCATAGTGTCAGGAACGGAGCAGAACATGTCCAAGTTTGGGATTAGGTTCAGAATTTTCAGATGCCCCACATGGTCAACTGATTTAAACCTATATTCTAGCTGCAGTTTAGTGGCGCATCTAGCTGCCGTCTTCATAATAAAGTACTGCAAGGGTGAGAGCCCAATAATGGCCTCAAGTGCTGTTGTTGGGCAAGTGCGCATTGCACCTGTGATGCCGAGACAGCCAATCCTTTGAAGCTTCTGAAGCTTGTTTGCCGTGGTTCGTTCAAGTACTTTCGGCCACCAGACGATTGCCGCGTACGAGATAATGGGTCTTACTATCATGGTATATAACCAGTGTATCATACTGGGATTAAGACCCCAAGTTCTGCCGTACAGACACCTACAGGCCCACATGGCTTTAGGGGCACGTTCTGTGGCGGACTTGATGTGTAGGTTCCAGTTTAGTTTCTTATCAAGGATGATTCCGAGATATTAAACTTCGTTGGAGTAGTTTAATGTAGTTCCTTTCAGGATAAGGGGTCCTAAATTAAACAGTCTCCTTCTGGTGAAAGGAACTAGAATAGTTTTGCTAGGATTGATAGATAAGCCTTCCGTAGAACACCATTCTGAAACATGTAGTAGAGCATTCCTCATTCTACTATTAATGGTAGCACAATGCTTTCCACTAATGATAATTGCCAAATCATCGGCATACCCGATGGCGTCATAACCTAAATTATGTAGCTTGACTAGTAGGTTGTCTATGACGAGTGACCACAGCAATGGGGAGAGCACACCCCCTTGGGGGCAGCCTTTGACTGCTGTCACCGACACGGCCACTCCTCCTGACGAGGATGTTATTACTAGATTTTCTGGCATGGCTCGGATCCAAAGGTTAGTCGAGCCTTCGATACCTTTACAGCTGATTTCCCTAGCAATGGAGTCGTATCCGGTATTGTCGAAAGCACCCTCAGCATCTAAGAATGCGCCTAGGGCAATTTCCTTGCGGTGAAGGGCGTCTTCTATCTTTTTGACGAGATAGTGAAGAGCACCCTCAGTGGACTTGCCTTTTCTGTACGCAAACTGACTTGAGTGGAGAGGGTTAGATATTAATATCTGACCTCTGATATGAACATCAATTAGTCTTTCCATGGTGTTAAGAACAAAAGATGTTAGACTGATAGGTCTATATGATTTAGGTAGTTCGCTTGGCCTGTTGCCATTTTTGGGAATGAAAATTACATTCACCTGTCTCCAAGTGTAAGGAATGTAACCCCAATTGTAACTAGCTCTAAATATGGTTGTATTTGCTGGCAGTATGACGTCAATAACCCTCTGAAAAAGGGCTGGGAATACGCCGTCCCCACCAGGTGCTTTAAAAGGTTTGAAAGAGCCTATTGCCCATCTAACCTTATCTGGACTAAAACTCTTGCCAGATAGACTATTTACTCGTCTGGAAACAGAGATCCTGGGATCAGTGTCGTATGAGTATTCGTGTGATTCACGGATGGTCGAACCCGGAAAATGAACCTGAAGTAAGGTTTTGATTGTTTCTGTACGGTCCTTCGTGTAGGTTCCATCTGTTTTCTTAAGTAGGCCTACACAGTTAGACTGATCTTTTCTCAGAGCCTTGTTGATACGAGCTGCCACTGGCATATCAGATATGTCTTCACAGCATTTTTTCCAGGAGGCCCTTTTAGATCTTCTCAACTCTGAGTTGTAATCTGTGAGAGCGGATCTATATTCGTCCCACATTTTGTTTACTTTTGCTCGATTGAAGAGTTTTCTAACCTTCCTTCTGAGTTTGGCTAGTTGGTCATTCCACCAGGTAACCTTACGTTTACTCGAACTGGTTTTGCTGACACAACTTCCGTGGTAGGAGGTTATCAACATGTTGTTGAGCTGCTAAGCAGCCTCATCCAGGTCCCATATGGATTCAATTGGAGAGACAAGCATACTTGTGTTTGAGATGACAAGTTCTCGATACAAATTCCAGTCCGTTGACTTGGGATCGTATCTGTTTTGTGCAAGTGTAGATTGACCTGGTATATCAAACCTTATATGCTGGTGATCTGATAACGAGGCTTCGTCAGACACGTGCCAATTTACTATGAAATTAGACATAAATGGACTGGCAAGCGAGAGATCAAGTACCTCTTCGCGTATCGCATTTATAAAGGCTGGTTTACAGCCTTTGTTTAATATATCAACATTATTACTAACTAGAAGTTCTAAAAGACACTCACCTCTCCTATTGTTGTCGCTGCTGCCCCAAGTCGTGTTATGTGCATTAGCATCGCACCCGATGATGTAATGCAGGTTATTATTTTTGCAGTAGCGGTTGAGTTTCTGGACCTCGATGGGCGGAATATTGGTGTCGTCGCCGGGGAAGTACGCTGAGGCACAGACGATGTTATGTGTGCCCCGTTCAGTTGGTACTTCCACTAGTAGGGTCGCCAAATCGTTTGTGATGAATTCTGGAATTGGAAGAAAGTTGATATTTTTGTCGACTTAGCAGGCCGCACGTTGCACTGGCTCGTCTCGTTTGTAAATAAGCTCACCTGCTTTATATATATAAGACCCTTTATTTGTCCGCTGATAACCCATGGTTCTTGGATGAGACCAAGGGTTATCTTTTCCTCGGCGAACCTTTTGGTAAGGGTAGCGGACGCGCCCTTCGCATGGTGGAGGTGACCGAAGGTCACCAGTTATTCGGAGTTCGCATACTTACGACTAAGCTCTCTTATAGCCACGCATCCCTCGGCGTATGCTTTTCCGCCTTGGATTAGAGATTTATTATTGAGGTTTACTCCTCTTGGGTAGTACTTAGTTAGTTGCTCCTCTAGCAGCCTGTCTGTCATGGGTGACCCTTCAGACGACTACCGCCTCCGAAAGCATAGCCCACTGAGTCTTTGCAACGTTAAGCCTCCGCACCAGCGCACTTATAATAAGGCGCCCACGTCAAGGTGCCTACCCTCGCAACTGTTACCACAATTCCAAAATTAAACTTTTCAATGATCCGTTTTGTTTTATTTTCGTGATGTGATCCGGATCAGATCACGCTGATAATAAAAAACAGCTGATGTTGCAATTTTTAACGGAAAATTCCGAGGACTTGAATTCAAACGTTTGCAGTTTTAGAATACATGATTTTCGCATAGTATGTGGTTTGCTCGCGATTCGGAAAACCTTCCGGCTCCCAAGAATCCACCAAAATGTAGAGTTTTGCAAGATACGCGGATGTTCTGTATTCACTCACTCCGGTTTGACATGAACGGCCCTGGTCTAGAACAAATTCGAACTCCATGTACGTTTAATCTGGTTGCTTTGCCCTTTCCAAGTACAGAACCAACATAATTCAATCCGGTTGACTTAAATGCGTAAACGGTGAACCTGATTGTCTTTCATGGGTAGATTGTTCTTCTTTTTTTTTGTATTTGGGTTGTTATGTACCTGAAACATTTCTGAATAGTACATGCTTTTACAGGTGCAAGGCCTAGGGGTTCAGTTTCGATCTTCAGTTTTTACGATGGTGTCAAACGCATTCATTTTACCGACTGGTGAACTCTTCACTTCGAATGGATTTTGCAATGAAAAGTTTTGAATTTGAGTGAAAAATTTTAGTATTTTGCCAAGCCAAAGTAGCACCGGTTTCCTAGGATAATTCTTCGTCGGATCTCCACTAGGGTGTCATTCGTGGAGTTCTTGTTTACTCCGAGGTATATGAACTCCCCAACTACCTCGAAATTGTTGCTGTCAATAGTGACGACTTGTCCAAGGCGGTTGATTCATGCATTCGCCGTGAACGACATCTGAACGACAGATGTTGTCAATATCGTCCGCATAGCCAGTAATTGAACGGACTTATTGAAGATAGTGCTTTACGTGTTGACACCTGCCCTGCGTACTATCTGCTTCAGAAAAAGTTTAAAGAAGTCACACGATAGAGTATCTCCTTGCCGAAGTCCGGTGCATTTAGGAAATACAAAATACAAACTGCACGTGGCAGCGCGTGTTTTCCAGTATAACGCTATGTCACAGTTGGATCATTGTTTAGGAACTCGGCCATCACCATATTAAGCTCCTGGCGATGAATGCTGTCATTATGCGTCTTTTAAATCGATTTAGAGATGGTCTCGACTAGAAATTCGTTGTTTTTTCTAGGATTATTAAAATGGTTTCACATCTCAAGTTTTCATCCCGACACCAATGCAGATGCAATTATTTCGCATGTTTCATCAAAACTCGAATTTGCATCCCAATGTATATCTTGTTTCAAATTGAGTAAGCTTAAAGACAATCAGCTTCCACTGAAATTTGTGAACTTTAAAATTGGAGTAGGTACCAATGCAATACGCAAATATTATTTATGATGGGAATTTGTGGCCGAATGGGGTAAAAATTCGTTCTTTTATTTTCGTTCACAATCCAACAAAAAACTAAGCCCTGCTACTGCTGATGGTGGTGATATTCATAAACAACGTTTGAGAGTATATTACCATCATTACCATAATGCGAGTGGATGCAGAACGAAGACTTCAGACTTGTTTATTGCATCTTGTCACATTGATTACGACATAATTACAATTACGGAAACGTTGCTCTATAAAGATATTTGGTCATCAGAAATTTTCGACGAATCAATTTATGTAGTTTTTCGTAGTGATCGATGTAAATCTATTGAGGAGCGTGGTGGTGGAGTACTTGCTGCCGTTCAATTAACGGTCTCCGGTAAACAGATTCCATTGCCGAATTTAGATGCTGATCAAATTTGCTTTTCAGTTTTTATTGGAAGCACAAGATTTATTTATGTTGTAACTTATATTCCTTCGGGGAGTAGAATAGAGACTTATGAAAAATGTATTGAGAATTTTGAATTTGTAAGCCATTATTGTTCTGAAGCTGATATATTATGTGCCCTTGGGGATTTTAATATTGGTGATGTAAATTGGTCTTGGTCTGAAGAGGATAATATCTTTATTCCATATAATGTTAAAAAAGATTACGAATTAACATTGATTGATTGTATGTTTTCAATAAACCTATGTCAAATTAGTTCAATCTTAAATTCGCAGAATCGATTATTAGATCTTGTTTTTATTAACGTTAATGAAGTCAAAGCTAATGTTTCTGAAGCGCCATTTCCACTTCTAAATAACTCAGTTTATCATAAACAAATTATGTTGGAAATTGATTTGTATTCATAATGTTAAAGCTAAACCGTGTTCAGTGAGCTCTCTTAATTTTTCTAAATGTAACTTTGTCGGTCTTAATGAGTATCTCAACTCTTTCAACTGGGATACGGAATTTGAAAATCTATGTCTACTTGATATATATAATAACTTTATTTCTGTACTTAGGGCCGGCTTTTCCATGTTTGTTCCATGCTCCGTGAGGAAATGTAGATCTAACCCCCCTTCGTATAATAGACAACTCTTGCACTTAAGAAACATAAAAAACAAAGCTTACAAGCAATTTAAAAAATCGGGAAGCAGTACGGATAAAGTGATTTTTAGCAAACTAAGGAAGGATTTTACTTGCTTAAATACATTTTTGCATAACATTTTCATTATCAATGTTGAAAACAATTTGAAACGAGATTCGAAGTCGTTTTGGTCTTTTATAAATCAAAAAAGGCCCTCGAAATGTTTGCCTAAAGAAATGTTTTATAAAAGTAATGTGTCCAATGACACTAAGGATTCTGTCGAACTATTTGCTCAATTCTTTAAATCGGTTTTTTCGAAATCTTTTATACCTAATTTGCCGGAATCATATTCATTTCCTAAATTCAAGATATTGAGTCCGCTGTCTGTAGCCTAAAACCTAATCCTAAACCTGGCGCTGATGGCATTCCTGCAATAATTTTAAAAAAATGTTGCAGCTCTATTTGCAAACCCCTACTTATGATATTTAATCTATCACTAGCATCGGGTTCATTCCTGGATGACTGGAAGGTCTCATTTTTGGTGCCGATCTTTAAATCTGGCTCTAAAAATGACGTAGAAAACTATAGAGGTATTTGCAAACTTTCTGCTATACCAAAGCTTTTTGAATGTATAGTCAAAAACAAAATAAATTTTCATATTAAGGGCAACATATCAGAGTTTCAACATGGTTTTGTTTCGGGTCGTTCGACAACATCTAATCTGGTCCATTTCACATCTTTTGTTATAAATACTGTTGAAGGCGGATGTCAAGTTGACATTCGACTCTGTAAACCATGTACTTCTGATAAGAAAGCTAAAGCAATTCGGATTTCACTCCGCTATGCTGAAATGGTTTTCATCATTTTTGATTGGAAGGTTTCAGAAAGTCTGTCTTGATAACCATTATTCAAGATTAATATCTTGCACTTCTGGAGTTCCTCAAGGTAGTCATCTTGGGCCGCTCCTTTTTATAATATTTATTGATGATATTGTTCAACAGCTGCAATTTTGCCACTGTTTAATGTATGCTGACGACCTCAAAATATTCTTAAAAATTAATAGCTTAAATGTCCAGATGGACCTGAACAATTTATCAAGATGGTGCGTCAATAATTGCTTAAAGTTAAACGTTCGAAAATGCTTTGCTATCTCGTTCATAAGATCTCGAATGAAATATTCGCATACCTATTGTATTGATCTCATGCCATTAATAAAAGTTGACAAAATTAAAGATCTTGGTGTATTCCTTGATACGAAACTAACCTTTGTTACTCATATCGAGTATATAGTCGCTAAGGCTAATTCTCCTGTTGGATTCATCAAAAGAAACGCGAAAGATTTCTCCGATCCTCACGCATTTATATCGATTTTCAATACCCTAGTAAGGTCAACACTTGAATACGCCGATGTTGTTTGGAATCCAAACTATTTATCACATTCGGACCGTATTGAAAGAGTGCAAAGGCGATTCACAAAATATGTCTTCTTTAAAATGCGTTGGGATTTTCAGCCCTCTTATAAAGCAAGATGTCAACTTTTAGGTTTAATGACACTTAAAGCAAGAAGGAATGCACATGACATAATGTTTGCGAGAGACGTACTGTGTTCACATATCGATAGTTGTGTACTTTTGTCTATGTTTCCAATTAATGCTAGGGGAAGGGTTTTGAGGGATAGTCACTTCTTTTACCAACTGGGGCATGGAACAAACTATGTTCGGAATGAGCCAAATACTAGATGCCTTAATTCGTTCAATGTGGTAAGCAGACATATGGATTTTCATATTTCGAGAGAACGCTTCAAGAGCATTTTATTTAGATTGCTTTCAAACTAATGTCAAAAGTATTTTTATCTCTCCATTAAACTTAATGTATTATATATAAATTTAAATTCGTAATCTGTAAGCTAAGCTTGTTGATGAAATAAATAAATAAAAAAAAAAAAAATAAAAAATGTCTCTCAGTGTGAAAAATATGTCAACAGTTGAATTGCTGGGCCGGGAGCTGCACCGGTACGTGCCGATTAGTGTATTGCTAAACGGTTTAAGACGTATAAACCGTACATTGTATAAAATTTTATATGCGATTTTAGGAAGGGGTATGCCTCGATAGTTCTTGCAAAACATAGGATCGCCTTTTTTGTAGATGGGACATATGGTGCTGATAGTCCAGACATCGGGCATAAATAATCAAGTAGGCCTCAACTTCAGTTACTTTAAAGTGGATCCAAGACAGAATTTGGTATATTTGCCAAAACGGTATAAAAGGTAAGTAGGTACCTATCTAATAAATCTCTTCATAAGTATTTCTAAGATATGTACTATTATACTGATGTACTGATGTTAGCTCAAACGCGATCTGCTGATATGCACAAGTTGTATAGTGATGGCATCCCAGTTGTTTTCAAGTTTACTGTTTTTAATTGTAGGAAAATATTTGTACAAGACTCTGTAAGTAAATTTAAAATTGGCTTCTTTTCAACATTTCGAAAAAGGTTTGTAATACCAGTAAAAACTTATCAATAGTTGAAGGTGAGTTTTGGGCGACCGTTTTAAAAACAATGTTATGCAATAGAATCTTTTAAATTGGATATTTTTAAAATCTTAACAAAAGAACTACTATTGATACCTTCACAAATTGTAAAGATTTTCAGATTTGAAACTTATTTTCGAATGTGGGAGTCCAGGCATAAGTTGTATCTTCAGATGGGGAGTCTCGGCTCCTTCGGGCAATTATAATACAGTTTGATGCCTAAAACTCCAAACAATTGGAGAGAGTAGTTTTTCTATGAGTAAAATAGTGACCCTATTTGCATACAAGATACGTTACATTGCACATATTCAACCCAAGCTACGAACAAGATCTCTCAAAACGTCAATGAATAATATGACCACGGTATATTTTTCCGTTTATTAAACAAGTTTTTAAAAATCAAAACCTTTAGGTGATTTGGATCTTGAAGATAAAATGTATATTAAGATCAAAATGCCCAACGAGTTTGTTGGTGAACCATTGAAGAAGTAATTAGTGGCAACGAAGCAACTGCAACATTCCTTAAAATTATGGGCGTACCTACTCCAACTTCAGTGTACCCTGTACTTCCAGTTAAAAATATCTTGTACATGTTGTAAACAAACCTTTTTAAGAATATGGAGGAAGTATATATACATAACTTATAATGCTACAACGCTATAAATAAAAACATCAGTCTACCTCTGGAGGTAGTTTTTCTATTCTCTCGTCACTTAAAGGTTAAAAAGCTATCAAATGTATTTATTAATAGGTTTTATGTATATTCAATAAAACCGTTTTTTAACCTAGTTGGCCGCGTTTTTTTTTTTTTTCTTACTAATAGTGCTGCAAATATCCACAGTGACTTAACATGGCCTTTAACTTAAATTGACTAATGAGCCATTGGTCTTTATTTGATTGAAAACATTTTTGCATTAATATAAATAACTAAATCTCTAAAATATCGATTTAACTAAAGAAAAAATACGTGGTTTATTTTGCTTATACTCAGTTCAGTAATTAAAACACTTTGTTGATTGATCTGTATTTTAAAATAATTTTATTATTCACGAATTTATTGAAGTGGTATCAGTATGTTCCTATTCCAAATAAAAACAAAAGTTTAACAGATTCCCATAAGATTTTTCGAAATTCCATTACTGTGTTTCATGTAAATTAAGAACCCAGCCTACAAATTATGAAAGATATTTTTTTGGTCAAGATCTCTTTATGATTGATGAAAGAGAATTCATAACAGAATAACAAATTTGATAGAATAAACTCTATAAAAGACTAGCTAATTTCGGTTCTTAAAACGCAAATATTATCTTAATAAATGCATTATTTATTTATGTTTAATTTTATAATGAAAAAATCGTACTTATAGTATTACGGAGACGGGTATAAAATGTATAGTATAGATTTAAGTGTTTACAGATTTAAAATATTTAGTGAATATATATAAAAGACGTTGTTTCAACATAATATGTCATGCAATATTTTATGGCTTATTTAATGCATTTTTATGTGATTAGTGTTGAAAGTATAATTCTGCTATACCCAAAATAGCCAATTCAAATGCACGAATTGTGTTATGTAAAAAAAAGTTTTTGTAGTGACAAACACATGAACACAAAATAATATATGTATATTGTATATTAAGAAGCTATGTCAGCTGTGCAAAATGTTTAATTTCATCAAAAATTGTATAATGAATGTAAATATTATTTAAAAAATGTTACCTAATTTGTATGAATAATTGTTACGTTTTTGTATTACATTAATAATTATAAAAGTCTTTTAAGTTTGTAGAGACACAACAATAAAATCTTAAAATACAAAAGCTTACAAATAAACATTGAATTACAAGATATGAAATGTATAGCTTTCTAAACATTTGATTAAATTTAATTTCACAGTATCAAATAAGTGTTGTCGCAAAGATTATATCCTTGTTATATTGATGGTGTTAGTTGGTGAGTCTCGTCGCAGTAAATACCTTTTATCATTTTCCAAAGGTGAAATACCGCCGTTTTGATCCTCCATATATTTTGACTCCTCTTCAGATATTTTTTCCATGAAACCACCTGATAAATTTGCTGGAATAAGAATGGAACTCTTATCTTATTGAAAAACGATATTGTCTATTTATTTAAAAACATAAAAACAATTCAAGTTTCAAGCGAATGATATACAAATTTTAGGGAGAGTAGTCAAGCCTATTTATTTTAGCTCACTCTGGCACAAATTTAGGGCACTTTAGCACAAATTTTCTCGCGTACCGATCTGACCGATACTCTACCTCTTGAAAATGGAATTAGGCTAATTGACTTTGCTTCGGGGGACATAGTTTCATCACCGTCAAACCATCAGCCAAATTCTTCATGTTGAATCAATTTTATTGATTTGGTTACACAACTTATGTTGCGATCGACCGTTAGCAACTCCTCAGGGGCCCTACTATGAAACTCGTTTCTAAAGTGAAACTGTTCGAATTCGCAAAATTCTGTAATTCTATAAGTGAGTTATGAAAGCGAAATTCGAACAGCTCTAGTACTGCCAACTTTTTTTTTTGTTTTCCTGGTACAAAATTGGTACTACATTTTCCGAAAGTTAATGTCAAATTCGTTCGAATTCGCAAATAATCATTCTACATCAAATGTGCTTGTGGAGATGATCGATTTAAGAAGTTTTTTTTCAGAATATAAGTAAATAAATTTTATAAATTAATAATTCATGAATATTTCATAAACATAGTAATATGTATGATGTTTGTTTGTTTTTTGTCCCAGGGAATCATCTAAAAGTCCAAACACAAAAGTGTCACAGTTTGAAAAGGTGCAATATATGACCCGGGATCCAGATTTGTCCAAGGGGTATTTAAAAACAGGGTTTATAACGTTGGGAACAAACGTTTGTTTTTTGCTAACACTTAGTTCTGTTGAAATATTGTTCAAGAAGTAGTACATTAAGGCATCTTTCGAAAGGCGGTAGTTTTTAACAAAGCTGAATAAAGTTATTTTAGGTTATTTTATTTTTGGATTAAAAATGCTTTAAATAAATACTGAATTGAAAAACTTTTTCTTGCCAAGCTCCATTATGTTAGATTTATCTCTAATCCGCCTTCGTTCAGCTTGTTGAATTTGTTCCGGATTTCCTTCAGACTCCAACCTAATTGCGACACAGTCCATGTTTATTTATTATTATTTAATTGTTTCTAATATGCCAATTATAATGCGAGAATCGTTCGAAAATCACAAATTTTTTGGCAAATAGTTTGGCATTACCGGCATTCGATTCTACTTTCATAGAGAGTGCCATTTGAAAGTAGAATCGCAAATATATTTCGAATAGAATCAATAGTAGAATCGAGTTTCATAGTAGGGCCCCAGTATTGTAAATGCCCGCACGTTGTGAGCTGCCGATATATACTCGGACCATTGCGTTGAACAGTGGCAATCACTAGGTGATTTGATGGAGAGAGGCCTCTGATTGATATTAACTTGAAGCTAAAGTTTGACAACTGTCTCGCGTTTGGATAGAAAACAGGCTCAGTAGCAGAACGATTCTTTCCGAGCTGGGGAGTTGTGAAACCAAGAGTTCAGTGTACGGGGGTGCAACAGGGAGGACTGCTCTCGGTCGCAAATACATTGGATCATAGTAGTAAACGAAGCACTTACGATTCCGAGATACGAGGGACGGACGTGTGTTCAGTTAGCTTGTGTAGGTTAAATACATATGCATTATTAATACCTGCGTAGCTTTCAAACTAATTTCGCCAGAACTATATGTCAAAAGAACTCTTTCTTTAAATGTAAACAAAATCAGCTTCGATGTGGGACATTATCTAACAGGACACTGTTTGATAGTCAGGAATACCCTTTAACGATTTCTGCAGGACCTGGAGAGACGAGCATGAAGAAAAAACACTGTTTTCTCCTTCGCATCTATCCAGCTTTTGCCACTTTCTGTACGGCCATTTTAGGAGGTTACTTATCTGAACCTGATCGACCTATCTCACTCCGTCATACGAGTACGCTGTCTCAGAAAATTCGTCACAAACGGCTCTTTTTCAGTTCAGAGCTGAGCTCTGAGCTCGAGCATTATGAGCGCGCTCTGAAGCGAGCGTGCTCAGATTGTTCTGAGGTATTTATGAAACACACTTGAGCACATAGCTGTCATTTGTTTTAAATCTATATACTAAAAGAGTAGCGTGATTGTGTTAACAGACATCGTACAGGCCAAACCGCTAATTGTAGGTTCATGAAACTTTCAGGATATGTTCCACTAGCTGTGTAGACGCGCACTAAGACCTTCCCTGGCCTTTTTAGAGAGGTTTTTCTGTTACTCGCGATACGTTAATCGAATAAACTTGAAACTTTCTAAGTTTTTAGAAAATACAAAACCATCGAATACCTATTTCGCCTTTTTTTTAATTCGCCTTAATAAGGTTGAAAAAGAGAATGAAACCTTTTTTTATTTTAACCTTACTTCACTCAACCTGCTATTACATTCATAAAGCTTGGCCAATCCAAAAAAAAACTTAAAATGCTCTTTAGTCAATACTTCCTCGTGTATTATAAGCCATCATTTATCTTTCTGCTCCTTCCAGAGGCTTAGCTAGAAGAAATTAAAGACAGATCTTATTTAATCAACAAGAAATTTAGATTGATTTCCCGATTGCCAGCTATGCTTGGGGGTGAGTGGGTTGAGTATATCGTAGACGTAGATCGTACCCATGGAAAGCACTATAGATGGATACACATATAGGTACACATACCCACAGCCAAAGTGAAGTTCGGTTTCTTTACAATCGTCAATCTTCATATTGTTACGACTTGACGTTTCATATTCCATTCCGTATCGGTTTTGGACTTTGGGTTGTGTGCAGCGGGCATGCGAGTATGACTGAAATGAATAATAATCGCAGCTACTCCACGTCCATAACAACCCATGCGTGCGTATATGGCTATTTGCTGTGCGCTGTGCGTTTGGTGTCGGGTGAATTGGTGAATATGAGTGCGAATGTGTTTATCGTTTTATCTCATGGCGTCTTCTATAGAATATGGATTTATGTAGAATGTACCGTAGCGTAAGTATCATTTGCGGTAGCGACCTCATGCTGTTTGGTGTGTACTTCGTATTTCCTTTTCGTTCTGCAAAACGTAGACACTGTTTGCAATGAAGATGAAGCGGTTAACTATCCGGAAGAGTTTTTAAATTTCCTTAAACCATCGGGTATTCCATACCATATACTAACGCTTCGGAAGGGCACCAGTAATGCTCCTTCGGAACTTAAAACCACGAAAACTATGTAGACTGCAAATCAAAGCTTTGCATACAAATTTAATCGAAGCTACATATTATATTGACCGGGATTGCTCAAGGGGAAAAAGTATTCGTGCCGCGCATTCCTCTGATACCTAATGACCTCCCCTTTAACTTTAAAAGATAACAATTTCCCCTTAAAGTGTGCTTCGCCATGATGATCAATAAGTCTCAGGGCCAATCATTGAAATACGCTGGTATAGATTTAAGGGAAGATTGCTTTACGCACGGTCAGTTTTACGTAGCTTGCTCTCGTGTAAGTTCACCTTCAAGTCTGGTAATATTGCTGCCGCCCGATAAAAAAACAAGAAACATTGTCTATAAAGAAATAGTACATTTTAACAGAGTCCCGCGCGGATGAACTGATAGTTTATGTATAAATTGAATATTTATTAATTGTTATTTATTAAATTGGTTAATACTTAGTTCCAGAACAACAAGGTTCGTCCGCCATTTCAACTATTTTGCTTATCCTGTTTGTTTTCTCTGTCAAATGTGACTGGAAGTGTGTAATCAGCTTTTCACTCAGGATGCTCAGTCAATTTATTCTGAGCTCATAGAGCGCGCTCTGATCGTGCTCTGAACGAAAAAAGCAGCACAAATTCTGAGCTCTGATGTATCTGAGCTAAAAAAGAAACACGGACTTTTTGTATAACAGTTCAGGATGTGCTCTGAACTAAAAAAGAAAAAGGCCTAAAGTAAATACAATTGGCTTCATTGAACAACAACACGGAACGGAACGACCGCTTGGCACACCCCATCAATTTTCGGTGTAGTATTTGGATTTATTTCTTTAATCACCGCGTCTGCCCCGGGCCAGTCTCCGCTTAGGGGATGTCAGACTATAAGCACGGGTACATGTCTTTCTAATGATTTTTATTAAGGGAAAAACTCGGAGATCGAGCTATTGAATGAGAGTTCCCATTGGCCATATCGTTCAGCTCCCTTTTAACCATAATGGAGGAGTTGTGACGTTGTTCTCAAACAAAAACAAACAAAACAATTTATGGATATGAGATGGACTATTATAAAAATAGTGGCCTGTCTGACTACAACTCTAATATCTATACATTAATAATGTGAAAGGTATAGATTAAAATTTATTAGACTGTTCATAATCGTATCTTTGCAATGTCTGGTATGGCAGAAACGTTTCCGCTTTTCCTGGCACTTCCCTCAAATGGTCTATGCTATTTGTTTGACTAGAAAATAATAAAGGTCCCAACCTTTCTTTTAAGCTTTTCTTCAACAACGCGGTCTAACAAACTTTCTCTTATAAAGAGCTTGGAATCTTTAACCGTAGCATAATTAAACGAGTAGTTTAACAGGCGACTTATAGCATTTTTTTAATCATGCTTTCACTATATCACTATATTCTATATTCAATAGACTAAGTAACAAACTTAAAAAAATTAATCGGTGAATTTAAAAATAGATCTCTATCTAACTACCTTTGCAACTTAACAGCTGACAAAGAAACAGACTACTCCCTTTGGAAGGCTGCCAAATATTTAAAGAGACCTCAAGCGCAAGATCACCCGTTAAGAACATCCGATGGGAAAGGGATCGGCGACCCAAAAGAAAAGGTCAAACTTTTTTCGGACATCTGACAAATGTTTTTAAACTGTTTCCACCTAGCGTGGCAAACGAACGCCTTGAGTTCCTCGATAGAATAGATGAAGACGTAATCACTTATGTTTCGCTTAAAGAGATCAGAATATGTATTCATAGGCTATCTAATAGAAAATCACCAGGT
Organism: Cheilosia variabilis; assembly: GCA_951230905.1. NCBI lineage: Eukaryota > Metazoa > Arthropoda > Insecta > Diptera > Syrphidae > Cheilosia > Cheilosia variabilis. The sequence goes on along the minus strand of OX579679.1, from coordinate 42,119,012 downwards.
TATGATCTCATAACTGATCAAATCTTGAAGGAACTACCCCTCATGGCATTGGTAAAACTTAAGCTTTTAATAAATGCTTGCTTTAAAGTAAGATATGTTCCCCATCACTGGAAGATAGCAGAAATTATAGTTATACCTAAACAAGGTAAACCTCTATCAGAAGTCGCCTCATAAAGGCCAATCTCACTTTTACCAGTATTATCAAAACTCTTTGAGACAATAATGCTCATTCCCATCCACCAGTTCGAGTTTAGAAATAAGCATTCGACAATAGACCAAGTACATCGTATAACTGACATAATAGAAAAATCACTAGAAGAGAAACAATTTTGTTCTAAATTATTCTTAGACGTTGCACAGGCTTTTGATAAAGTCTGGCATAAGGGCTTAGAGTATAAACTTCATAGGGATCTACCCAGACAGTTCTATGAGATACTAAAATCTTATATTTCAAATAGATTCTTTAGAGTTCGCTATGGTTCAGCGTGTTCTGAACTCAAAGAACTACAAGCAGGAGTTCCACAGGGAAGTGTTCTAGGACCAACCCTGAACTTACTGTATACTAGTGATATACCAAATACGACTGATACGATGATAGCTACATTCGCAGCTATCTATCAACTGATAGATGCGTGGCTAAAGCAACAGAAAAGCTGCAAAATTGAGTTAATGAGATATGTGATTGAGCGCAACGACGGCGAATTAAACTTAACGAGTCAAAGTCCACCCATATCAATTTTACTAATAAAAAAATAACGAATCTTTCCGTGGTTATTAATTACCAAATAGTCCCTTAATTAAACACAGGTAAGTACCTGGGTATGAAACTAGATGCTAAACTCAAATGGAAGCAACATGTGAAAAAGAAAGTAGAAGAGCTAAATATCAGATATAGAAAACTTTATTGGTTGCTAGGACATAATTCGAAAATGTCTATTGAGAATAACATTTTATTATATAACCAGATACTGAAGCCTGTTTGAACATATGGTATCCAATTATGGGGTTGTACAAAGAAAACAAATGTAAAAATAATACAAACATTCCAAAACAAAGTCCTTCGGGGAATAGTAAATGTCCCATGGTATATTAGAAATAATGACTTGATTTGCAGATTCATCTTGTAACGGAAGTAATTAAATATTACGCAATTCGTCACAATATGCGTCTGCAGATGCATATTAATCCTGAAATAGAAGACGTCTTAAATGTACGAAACAATATTCGTAGATTAAGAAGAATTAAACCTCACGACCTTATAATCTAAATAAATAATGAGAACCCGTATTCAAATTGTAATACCTTCTCAAACACAACTGAACGTTGAAACTAAAATCATTTGTCGATCTTTCTTGGATTGGTCATGATCAAGGAGGTGTTTTTAGTGCGGTTAGAGTCCTACACTACTCTGGGTTTCTAACCCCATTGTGTCTTTCGAGATTTTCACCTTCAATAACAAAAAAATATGCTTTCAAAAGAGTTTTTCAGTGATAGTCGGTGCTGAGAATTTGTAAGGACCACTCCTGTAGGCTATTAAACGGTAATGACGATCAAAAATATCAATCGCACGCAGATAAAGATGAAATATACTTGAATCCAACAAAATTTTGGGAGGTAACGAATTCAACACTTGAGATGGAGGAGGTGTTTAGACAGGGAAAACTCACGGAGACCTCAATATTGAATACGAGATTATCTGCAATCATCTGTGAACGACCTAGTGTCAGAAGCATGTTATTGCAAATCGATCTGTTTTCAGTTTGTATTTCATAGCATAGCATCGCTTTTGCGATATGCCTCGCTGCTCCGTAAGGGTAGGCAAAAAAACAACAGTGACGCGATTTCCGGAGATATATAGCCGTATTTTACTATCAGCGATCCGCATCAGATCACGAAAATAAAACGAGACGGATCATTGAAAAGTTTAATTTTGGGATTGTGGCAACAGTTGCTTTCAAAAACAAAACAGATAATACAGGGTATTTTAAACTTCCTATTGCCACCAGCCATATTGCAAATATTCTGCTCAACGTGACGTCACACAAGTCACATGTCATCTCACTTGCGATGTCAGGGGTGTTACCATTTGAATCAGATTTGCATAATTTTTCTTTTCCATATTGTTTTATAGAAAATAAATTAGTATTTTATGTCCAATATGCAATACTTGAACAATATTTTGCTGGTAGCACTTCCGCTTATCTTGGCATATAAAGGTGTGTCCAGACCAGCGAAACATTTCAAAAATGTTTATAAAATGTTTCTGAAGCAATTCGGATAAATTTCATAAACACTATAAAAGATTTCTGAAATTTATTTATTAAATGTTTTTGAAATGTTTCAATTTTATCCTGCCTTGGACTAGAAGAAAATACTGTGGTAGGATTATAAGCAGCGAGTAAAGTTTTATTTTTTGTAATTTTGGTCTCGGGAATCACGCGATTTAATTCAAATAATCGTATTAAATGAATCACTTTCTCATTGGGTATTCCAAGCTTTTCTGGACATTTTTATTTTATTTTAAAAAAATAATAATCGAAAAACAGCGCTCACTTTCTGCAGGGAAACTTGTAAAACAAAAATTATTTCATAAACATTTCATAAAGATTGTTTTGTTTAATAAATGTTTTAGAAATATTTATGGAACATGTATAGGTATTAAATTGTTTATCAAATGTTTGGCTGGCATGGACATACCTTTATAGAACGAGAAAAAACAAAATAACTCGGAATACGGACAGGTAGTTTATTCGAATGCGAAGAAAATCAATTGATTTTTGTGTTCAATTTTTTAGTCTGGCAACGTGACTGTGTGGCTATCGTTTGCAGGCACACCAACATTTAAAAATAAAACAAGCCACCTAGTCGGAAATAGTAGAAATATTTTTCAGATCATGATTCGTGATCTCGATGAGAAGCAGGATCATGTGCTGTTGTTGTAAGTGCATGTAAATGGATGATCTATATGGATCATAGCTAATAATAAAAAACAGTTATTGAAAGTGCATGCAAATCGATGATCTATATGGATCATAGCTGGTATTAAAAAACATGTCCCCAAAGCCTGTGCAATTGCTCGCATACGCCTATAATATTGACATAATCGGAAGAATCTGGCGAGCTATCCGTGAAACATTTCTGAGTATTGACGTATAAGCGATTTTAAAGCATTTTAGGTACCTACACAGGTTTTGCTGTGCAGAACCGCTGATTTCACAACGTGGGTAAAGCTGGAACCGCCACATTCGAATTTTGCCAAACAAAGTACATGGGATTTAATTGCTATTTAATCGCTAATTAATTGCTCTATTCTTGATTTTTCCGCTCTTCGGGAAGTGGGAGATTTTGTGGCGGACCTAGCTTACCGGTAAAGCTGGAACCGCCACATTGACTTTTGAAGGATTTTTTTTGCGCATACCAATCACCGATTTAATCGCTCTGGGGAAATGTAAAAATTTTTCCAGCCGGGTAAGCCGTTCGCCCACAATTTCAAATTTGCGTTTTTTGTAACGGTCAGTTCGCTATAAAACTCTTTTAAATTTGAAGGAAAATCAAAAAGATTATTAAAAAATTCATAAAAAAATAACCCTTTCGAATATTAATATGCTACATATCTTAAAAGAAGCGTATAATTATAGGCTACTATCAGTTTAAATCAAATATTTTGTCGCTCTTCCTTAAATGGGCCAAAAACGGTAGGATAGATCCATCATAAACAAACACTTTGAAAAATTAAAAAAAATATATTCCGTTACAATTTAACAAAGTCATATACACCAAAAGAAGCGTCTATTCATTACCTATCAGCCCATAGAATAAAATAATTTGTCGCTCCTCTCTAAATGTTGCAAAAACTAAAAAGTTTATTTTAAGACCAAAAAAGTAAGCTAAAAATACAAAAATAAAAATGTTCAATACTAAAAATCCATATATCCCGTTCGAATCCTACTATGTGACATAGCTCATTAGAAGCGTGTATTCATTAGCTATCAGCCCAATTCATAAAATAATTTGTCGCTCTTCTCTAAATGTGTCAAAGGCTAACAAGTTCATTTTGCCAAAAAAACCCAAATATTCCCCTAGTACAAAAAAAAAATTGGAAAATTTGGAAAAATCCATATATCCCGTTCGAATCCTACTATGTGACATAGCTCATTAGAAGCGTGTATTCATTAGCTATCAGCCCAATTCATAAAATAATTTGTCGCTCTTCTCTAAATGTGTCAAAGGCTAACAAGTTCATTTTGCCAAAAAAACACAAATATTCCCCTAGTACAAAAAAAAAATTGGAAAATTTGGAAAAATCCATATATCCCGTTCGAATCCTACTATGTGACATAGCTCATTAGAAGCGTGTATTCATTAGCTATCAGCCCAATTCATAAAATAATTTGTCGCTCTTCTCTAAATGTGTCAAAGGCTAACAAGTTCATTTTGCCAAAAAAACCCAAATATTCCCCTAGTACAAAAAAAAAATTGGAAAATTTGGAAAAATCCATATATCCCGTTCGAATCCTACTATGTGACATAGCTCATTAGAAGCGTGTATTCATTAGCTATTAACGCAATTCATAAAATAATTTGTCGCTCTTCTCTAAATGTGTCAAAGGCTAACAAGTTCATTTTGCCAAAAAAACCCAAATATTCCCCTAGTACAAAAAAAAAATTGGAAAATTTGGAAAAATCCATATATCCCGTTCGAATCCTACTATGTGACATAGCTCATTAGAAGCGTGTATTCATTAGCTATCAGCCCAATTCATAAAATAATTTGTCGCTCTTCTCTAAATGTGTCAAAGGCTAACAAGTTCATTTTGCCAAAAAAACCCAAATATTCCCCTAGTACAAAAAAAAAATTGGAAAATTTGGAAAAATCCATATATCCCGTTCGAATCCTACTATGTGACATAGCTCATTAGAAGCGTGTATTCATTAGCTATTAACCCAATTCATAAAATAATTTGTCGCTCTTCTCTAAATGTGTCAAAGGCTAACAAGTTCATTTTGCCAAAAAAACCCAAATATTCCCCTAGTACAAAAAAAAAATTGGAAAATTTGGAAAAATCCATATATCCCGTTCGAATCCTACTATGTGACATAGCTCATTAGAAGCGTGTATTCATTAGCTATCAGCCCAATTCATAAAATAATTTGTCGCTCTTCTCTAAATGTGTCAAAGGCTAACAAGTTCATTTTGCCAAAAAAACCCAAATATTCCCCTAGTACAAAAAAAAAATTGGAAAATTTGGAAAAGTCCATATATCCCGTTCGAATCCTACTATGTGACATAGCTCATTAGAAGCGTGTATTCATTAGCTATCAGCCCAATTCATAAAATAATTTGTCGCTCTTCTCTAAATGTGTCAAAGGCTAACAAGTTCATTTTGCCAAAAAAACCCAAATATTCCCCTAGTACAAAAAAAAAATTGGAAAATTTGGAAAAATCCATATATCCCGTTCGAATCCTACTATGTGACATAGCTCATTAGAAGCGTGTATTCATTAGCTATTAACCCAATTCATAAAATAATTTGTCGCTCTTCTCTAAATGTGTCAAAGGCTAACAAGTTCATTTTGCCAAAAAAACCCAAATATTCCCCTAGTACAAAAAAAAAATTGGAAAATTTGGAAAAATCCATATATCCCGTTCGAATCCTACTATGTGACATAGCTCATTAGAAGCGTGTATTCATTAGCTATCAGCCCAATTCATAAAATAATTTGTCGCTCTTCTCTAAATGTGTCAAAGGCTAACAAGTTCATTTTGCCAAAAAAACCCAAATATTCCCCTAGTACAAAAAAAAAATTGGAAAATTTGGAAAAATCCATATATCCCGTTCGAATCCTACTATGTGACATAGCTCATTAGAAGCGTGTATTCATTAGCTATCAGCCCAATTCATAAAATAATTTGTCGCTCTTCTCTAAATGTGTCAAAGGCTAACAAGTTCATTTTGCCAAAAAAACCCAAATATTCCCCTAGTACAAAAAAAAAATTGGAAAATTTGGAAAAATCCATATATCCCGTTCGAATCCTACTATGTGACATAGCTCATTAGAAGCGTGTATTCATTAGCTATCAGCCCAATTCATAAAATAATTTGTCGCTCTTCTCTAAATGTGTCAAAGGCTAACAAGTTCATTTTGCCAAAAAAACCCAAATATTCCCCTAGTACAAAAAAAAAATTGAAAAATTTGGAAAAATCCATATATCCCGTTCGAATCCTACTATGTGACATAGCTCATTAGAAGCGTGTATTCATTAGCTATCAGCCCAATTCATAAAATAATTTGTCGCTCTTCTCTAAATGTGTCAAAGGCTAACAAGTTCATTTTGCCAAAAAAACCCAAATATTCCCCTAGTACAAAAAAAAAATTGGAAAATTTGGAAAAATCCATATATCCCGTTCGAATCCTACTATGTGACATAGCTCATTAGAAGCGTGTATTCATTAGCTATTAACCCAATTCATAAAATAATTTGTCGCTCTTCTCTAAATGTGTCAAAGGCTAACAAGTTCATTTTGACAAAAAAAAAAGAAGCAAATATACCCCTAGTACAAAATTTGGTAGCCCACAAAGTATGCATCAGATTTGGAGTGTTGTAAATCCTGCCTGACAATTTTTATAAATCCTGAAAGTATGCAATACCCCTACGATTAAATATCGCTAGCCCTGAACGTACGCATTGATTTTAACTTCGAAATTTCCATGCATATACTGGCTGATTAAAAATGGATCGTGTACAAGTCAACCCCACTTAGCGCCATCTACCAAAAATTGCATTACTCAGCCTTAGTGGATAGTGCTACCGAGTATTGTTTTGAGTATTAAGGTTTCTCTAAAGTCTAACAGCCGAATTTATTACATTCCCTTACATCGCGTAACGATTTACGCAGCCTTTACGTGGCTTACCTGACATTTTTATTTATAAACATTTTTTCGCTGTAACCTTACCAAACGTGATTTGTGTTAAGTAAGGTAAAATTTCGATAAACTATTACAGGAAACACTGAAATCCATTACACAAAAAAAGTCAAATTATCTGCCACAATTCCAAAATGCTTTCGAATGGACTTTTGCAATGTCAACCTGCAATAGGGTAGCTGCGACAACGTCAATATCAAATAAGAAGAACAAAAAGCCAAGTGACAGCTAAAAAACTTATACATGTGGAATTTGGAATAATATATAAGGGAAGAAAGGATGTAGGTACCAATTTTATGTAATGTTAGGTACAAGATATAAGGGTTGGAGATGCTTTATGTTTGTGGTACCTGAATGGAGTTATAAGATTTCAAGGCTGTAAATATTTAATTAATTTAAATCTGAAGCTAAAACAAAAAGGTTTTTGAGAAAATAAATTGACAGCTTTAGAAAATTTGAGAAAATAAAAGTAAAAAAATTGCGTTTGTTTTTAACTTTAGAGAACTTGAGGGAATAAAAGACAAAAATTCGCAAAAATATTCATCCGTTCATGGGTGTCCGTATACATAAGTGAATTTAACCTGGCTTGGTAGCAACTACTCCATTTGTCAAACTGGTTTTATAGTATGCTAACACTTATTTTCCACTTTAATGTGACATTCGTTTGGGCGTCTATAGATTCGCTCTAAAATTTCAGATTTCGTGTGGCAAATCGAACACAAAAAGTAATCTGATTTTTTGTTGGTGTTAGTGGGGTATCTGTCAAATTGTGCGTACATTTTTTTTTTCTTTTTATTTTCTTTGTAGGCGAAATGTCAAATCAGAAGTAGGTGTATTGGTAAATTGAAGCAACTCTGGGAAAAAACCCGGATTCGCAAAAGTGCTCTGAAATCTTAAAAAGATTGCTTTTTTTTGCACCAAACGAATATAAAAAGTGATCTGAGATCAAAAAAGTGCTCTGAGAGATCCCAATCGAATACCACATAAATACTACAGAATAGACTACAACCTGAACGATGAAGGTAAGTAGTGAGAAAATATGTTTCCAGTTGCAGATTTGCGATATAGATGCCGCTAGGTGCGAAACTTGGCTGGGGATGAAAATTCATTGAAAATGTATCAAATTACATTTTTCAGCTGCAGGCAGCTCTTTTTTGACATTTAAACATTATTTTTTAAATAAAATCCTTCGAAAATTCCTTATCGCTTTGCAAACAGTTGTTGCCATCCGTTTCGCAATACAATTTTACAATTTCTTTTACAAGCAGCTGATTTTTCAACAAGATTTATTTCATTTTCTTTTATTATTTTTTCAATATAGATCGTTGCAATATTTAAACCTGTAGGAGAAAATGTTCAGAAAATTTTAAAGGCTTATATGATTATATGTAAAAGAGACAAAAATTGTGTTGCGAAACGGATGGCAACAACTGTTTGCAAAGCGATAAGGAATTTTCGAAGGATTTTATTTAAAAAATAATGTTTAAATGTCAAAAAAGAGCTGCCTGCAGCTGAAAAATGTAATTTGATACATTTTCAATGAATTTTCATCCCCAGCCAAGTTTCGCACCTAGCGGCATCTATATCGCAAATCTGCAACTGGAAACATATTTTCTCACTACTTACCTTCATCGTTCAGGTTGTAGTCTATTCTGTAGTATTTATGTGGTATTCGATTGGGATCTCTCAGAGCACTTTTTTGATCTCAGATCACTTTTTATATTCGTTTGGTGCAAAAAAAAGCAATCTTTTTAAGATTTCAGAGCACTTTTGCGAATCCGGGTTTTTTCCCAGAGTTGCTTCAATTTACCAATACACCTACTTCTGATTTGACATTTCGCCTACAAAGAAAATAAAAAGAAAAAAAAAATGTACGCACAATTTGACAGATACCCCACTAACACCAACAAAAAATCAGATTACTTTTTGTGTTCGATTTGCCACACGAAATCTGAAATTTTAGAGCGAATCTATAGACGCCCAAACGAATGTCACATTAAAGTGGAAAATAAGTGTTAGCATACTATAAAACCAGTTTGACAAATGGAGTAGTTGCTACCAAGCCAGGTTAAATTCACTTATGTATACGGACACCCATGAACGGATGAATATTTTTGCGAATTTTTGTCTTTTATTCCCTCAAGTTCTCTAAAGTTAAAAACAAACGCAATTTTTTTACTTTTATTTTCTCAAATTTTCTAAAGCTGTCAATTTATTTTCTCAAAAACCTTTTTGTTTTAGCTTCAGATTTAAATTAATTAAATATTTACAGCCTTGAAATCTTATAACTCCATTCAGGTACCACAAACATAAAGCATCTCCAACCCTTATATCTTGTACCTAACATTACATAAAATTGGTACCTACATCCTTTCTTCCCTTATATATTATTCCAAATTCCACATGTATAAGTTTTTTAGCTGTCACTTGGCTTTTTGTTATTCTTATTTGATATTGACGTTGTCGCAGCTACCCTATTGCAGGTTGACATTGCAAAAGTCCATTCGAAAGCATTTTGGAATTGTGGCAGATAATTTGACTTTTTTTGTGTAATGGATTTCAGTGTTTCCTGTAATAGTTTATCGAAATTTTACCTTACTTAACACAAATCACGTTTGGTAAGGTTACAGCGAAAAAATGTTTATAAATAAAAATGTCAGGTAAGCCACGTAAAGGCTGCGTAAATCGTTACGCGATGTAAGGGAATGTAATAAATTCGGCTGTTAGACTTTAGAGAAACCTTAATACTCAAAACAATACTCGGTAGCACTATCCACTAAGGCTGAGTAATGCAATTTTTGGTAGATGGCGCTAAGTGGGGTTGACTTGTACACGATCCATTTTTAATCAGCCAGTATATGCATGGAAATTTCGAAGTTAAAATCAATGCGTACGTTCAGGGCTAGCGATATTTAATCGTAGGGGTATTGCATACTTTCAGGATTTATAAAAATTGTCAGGCAGGATTTACAACACTCCAAATCTGATGCATACTTTGTGGGCTACCAAATTTTGTACTAGGGGTATATTTGCTTCTTTTTTTTTTGTCAAAATGAACTTGTTAGCCTTTGACACATTTAGAGAAGAGCGACAAATTATTTTATGAATTGGGTTAATAGCTAATGAATACACGCTTCTAATGAGCTATGTCACATAGTAGGATTCGAACGGGATATATGGATTTTTCCAAATTTTCCAATTTTTTTTTTGTACTAGGGGAATATTTGGGTTTTTTTGGCAAAATGAACTTGTTAGCCTTTGATACATTTAGAGAAGAGCGACAAATTATTTTATGAATTGGGCTGATAGCTAATGAATACACGCTTCTAATGAGCTATGTCACATAGTAGGATTCGAACGGGATATATGGATTTTTCCAAATTTTTCAATTTTTTTTTTGTACTAGGGGAATATTTGGGTTTTTTTGGCAAAATGAACTTGTTAGCCTTTGACACATTTAGAGAAGAGCGACAAATTATTTTATGAATTGGGCTGATAGCTAATGAATACACGCTTCTAATGAGCTATGTCACATAGTAGGATTCGAACGGGATATATGGATTTTTCCAAATTTTCCAATTTTTTTTTTGTACTAGGGGAATATTTGGGTTTTTTTGGAAAAATGAACTTGTTAGCCTTTGACACATTTAGAGAAGAGCGACAAATTATTTTATGAATTGGGTTAATAGCTAATGAATACACGCTTCTAATGAGCTATGTCACATAGTAGGATTCGAACGGGATATATGGATTTTTCCAAATTTTCCAATTTTTTTTTTGTACTAGGGGAATATTTGGGTTTTTTTGGCAAAATGAACTTGTTAGCCTTTGACACATTTAGAGAAGAGCGACAAATTATTTTATGAATTGGGCTGATAGCTAATGAATACACGCTTCTAATGAGCTATGTCACATAGTAGGATTCGAACGGGATATATGGATTTTTCCAAATTTTCCAATTTTTTTTTTGTACTAGGGGAATATTTGGGTTTTTTTGGCAAAATGAACTTGTTAGCCTTTGACACATTTAGAGAAGAGCGACAAATTATTTTATGAATTGGGCTGATAGCTAATGAATACACGCTTCTAATGAGCTATGTCACATAGTAGGATTCGAACGGGATATATGGATTTTTCCAAATTTTCCAATTTTTTTTTTTGTACTAGGGGAATATTTGGGTTTTTTTGGCAAAATGAACTTGTTAGCCTTTGACACATTTAGAGAAGAGCGACAAATTATTTTATGAATTGGGCTGATAGCTAATGAATACACGCTTCTAATGAGCTATGTCACATAGTAGGATTCGAACGGGATATATGGATTTTTCCAAATTTTCCAATTTTTTTTTTGTACTAGGGGAATATTTGGGTTTTTTTGGCAAAATGAACTTGTTAGCCTTTGACACATTTAGAGAAGAGCGACAAATTATTTTATGAATTGCGTTAATAGCTAATGAATACACGCTTCTAATGAGCTATGTCACATAGTAGGATTCGAACGGGATATATGGATTTTTCCAAATTTTCCAATTTTTTTTTTGTACTAGGGGAATATTTGGGTTTTTTTGGCAAAATGAACTTGTTAGCCTTTGACACATTTAGAGAAGAGCGACAAATTATTTTATGAATTGGGCTGATAGCTAATGAATACACGCTTCTAATGAGCTATGTCACATAGTAGGATTCGAACGGGATATATGGATTTTTCCAAATTTTCCAATTTTTTTTTTGTACTAGGGGAATATTTGGGTTTTTTTGGCAAAATGAACTTGTTAGCCTTTGACACATTTAGAGAAGAGCGACAAATTATTTTATGAATTGGGCTGATAGCTAATGAATACACGCTTCTAATGAGCTATGTCACATAGTAGGATTCGAACGGGATATATGGATTTTTAGTATTGAACATTTTTATTTTTGTATTTTTAGCTTACTTTTTTGGTCTTAAAATAAACTTTTTAGTTTTTGCAACATTTAGAGAAGAGCGACAAATTATTTTATTCTATGGGCTGATAGGTAATGAATAGACGCTTCTTTTGGTGTATATGACTTTGTTAAATTGTAACGGAATATATTTTTTTTAATTTTTCAAAGTGTTTGTTTATGATGGATCTATCCTACCGTTTTTGGCCCATTTAAGGAAGAGCGACAAAATATTTGATTTAAACTGATAGTAGCCTATAATTATACGCTTCTTTTAAGATATGTAGCATATTAATATTCGAAAGGGTTATTTTTTTATGAATTTTTTAATAATCTTTTTGATTTTCCTTCAAATTTAAAAGAGTTTTATAGCGAACTGACCGTTACAAAAAACGCAAATTTGAAATTGTGGGCGAACGGCTTACCCGGCTGGAAAAATTTTTACATTTCCCCAGAGCGATTAAATCGGTGATTGGTATGCGCAAAAAAAATCCTTCAAAAGTCAATGTGGCGGTTCCAGCTTTACCGGTAAGCTAGGTCCGCCACAAAATCTCCCACTTCCCGAAGAGCGGAAAAATCAAGAATAGAGCAATTAATTAGCGATTAAATAGCAATTAAATCCCATGTACTTTGTTTGGCAAAATTCGAATGTGGCGGTTCCAGCTTTACCCACGTGATTTCACAGCACAGATAGAAAAACTAAGAGAGAATTTTATTTTCAAAATTTGCGGGATAATTGGGTAGGAGCGCTGGAGCTGACGGTCTATTAATACTTAGTTTGTTAGTTTACGAAGTTTACGAATCCACTTAACTTTATTTTGTGTGTGCGTATTACCTATCAGATCAGGGGTGGAATCCCATAAGGTGGTAGTCACTTTTGTGATAGTCAAATGCGATAGTCACATTATTCTCCTCTACGTAAGGCAAAATAACTATACAAATTTGGCATCACTTTGTTATTTCAAAACATAGTTTTGTTCTCAGTTGTAATTTTTTGCACAGAAAAATTAAGGTAACGAAACTAAGATTTTTACTTTTTAACGACCGCAAAACCAATATTTATGAATTTTGGTATAGTAGTAGATGGGACCTCTGAGAATGGAATTGGTTACTTTTTGTTGCGAAAACAACACGTGAAGGTGATGAAGTTGGGGATGCAAGTTTAAATGACGAACCAATTATTTGTCAAGTAAGGGATAGTAAAATTCATCATAGGTATCATCACTTTTAGTAAGAAATAAATACATTTGCCGCGTATTTTACCAATAAATTTAAATGTGTGGGTCTGATTGGTTGGCTTGAAAGATAGGATGGTTTTGGACCCGATATGTGGCGCTGTTGTTGATATAAATATTTTAATTGAGTTACTCGAAGTACTAATTCTACGCAGACGAAGTCGCGGGTACCTGCTAGTGTTATATGCTTTGGGATCGATGTGTCTTATTTAACTACGCGAAAAGTACAAATCTTACTTGTAACTGCAGGTATATCTTGTTCAGATGTTTCTCCAATTATTGTATTTCCTGATATATCGTTTACACTACGTGCAGAGTTTTGCTGTAGCGCCACAGCTTTTCTTGTGTGGCGAGTGGTTAGGACCCCTGTTTCAATATCTCGCTCCAAACGATGCCCTGATCGAGACCTTGTAAGCTGCCTTTGAACATAATCTTCAAGATCCTCCTCTTCCTTACGGCTTATTACACAATTAAGAACAAGCAAAAATACTCCAAGTCCTAGAGAAAATAGCCCGGTACAGGTGACTTCATTCCACCAAGCATTCGTGGGTCCTGCAAAAATACAATCAGAGCTGCAGCCTTTCTTTTATGATATGAGGTACTCCAATCACATTTGAAATGACAATAGGTTTTAGAAATCCTTTTCACAATGCAAAAGCATTTCACTAAACCATGTCACCAAAAATGAATTTGTAAAAAAATCTTAAAGCAGGAAATCGAGAATATTTTACCAAATATATTCCATGAAGCTGCATCGTCGGGTATTATGCCGGCTCCTAGTAAAAAAATCCCAAATACTACGAATACAACTCCAATGTGTAACATTCCGATACTGGTAACAACCTGTAATAATATGATATTTAATGCGTTTTTATTTTGAGTACATTTTTATTTGATATGTATTGCAGTTTCTGGGTTCGGACTTCACTGCAATTGCAGCAGATTTGCTAAAAATTAAGTGATTTACTGCGCTACTGCCTCCCCACCCCAATCTACTGCACATTTTGAATAAAAGTATTATATTTCTTTTTTATATGTAAAATGTGAAACTTAGGTTTAATTTCTAATTCGTATGTCTCTACCTATATTCAATGCAATTTATAAAGTCCAAAGGTATCATTTAAATTCAAAAAATGGCAAAATGCAGACCGCTGGCCAGCGTTGCCAGTTTGGGGGTTTTCCCCCCAGATCTAGGGGTTTTTTTGACCGACGGGGGGAAATCTGGGGGGAGAAATTATTTAGGGGGAAATCTGGGGTTTTTTATTTTGTAATGGTGTTCAATTATTTTTTTCTTCTCACTAAAAAGTATCGTAAGTGAACATTAAAAGCTATAAAGCAACACCAACAAACCAAATAAATTCATGTTCCATTTATGCCAATTCCATTCCAACGCATTCCGATATTCATTGGTGCCAGAATATTAATAAGCCCCTATCTAAAGCTACATACATCACACACTATTGCATTTGCGAAAAGGTCACAAACATATGAGAAGCAATAAATAGAGCGAGGCTTTCTTTGTATTTTGTCTCTTGCCAAAACCAATTTGTGATTGTTCCTGCATCGGGATGTATCAATTTTACCCCTTCCGATCAAATGATCAAAATGTTCACGAGCAGATGTTCAAAAACAAAAATGAAACAACGATAACTATATTTTAGGACTTATTTATGAAGGTTGATTATTTTTACTTCTCTTGATATCTAAATTCACTTCCTTTTTAAAAAAAAAAAATACATATATACTAAAAAATCTTTTTAATTCTTTAAATTCGTGTCTTTGTATTTAGTCTTAAATTTACAATAATTTGAGATAAATAAATTTGGGTTTTTTTTTTAGAAAATAGCTAAATCTGGGGGTTTTTCAGATTTGTCTGGGGGGAAATATTTTAACCGTCTGGCAACGCTGCCGCTGGCATTCAAGAAATGTAATGACCAACAAGCATACATTCATCAACTGCAGTTCAATGGGTGTGAATGGGTAGACATAAGGTTTAACCCAAATGATTTTACAAAACATGAAAGCTAATTATAAAGAAAATGCAAAAACAACAAAATTTACTGCACTTTTTCGAAAAATCAGCTGCGTAAATGAATTTCCCGAGGCCGAACCCTTGCAGAATTATTTTTATTGTTCAGAACTCGCGGCGCCATCTAATTAAGCGAATTATTTTTTTCAGTTCAATTTGATAATTTGATTTGATAAATTTTGACATAAAAAACGAAGGGAAAAGTTTGTGTTGTGTTTACTTCTGATTTTTTTGTAGGAGGCCGCAGAAAACACTTGCCTGATAAATGAAAGAAAACCCAAAAACAAAAATTCCTTTTCATGCGATGAAAAAACAAAAAAAAAATTGCGGGGCTTGTGGAGGAACGATCAGCAATATGGAAATTGCAGAAAAATTCCACTTAAGATAGGTATTTACCCGACACGAAAGAACGTGCGTCTTCTACTTGCTACTACAGAAATTATTAAAGCTGCTGCAGCATTGATAAGACTTTTCTTGTATCCATTGTTTTGAAGGTATTGAAATATTGCGGTGTAGGTACTTGCAGTCTGAAATTCGAAATACTAATTCTGCGTACAATTAAAATTACGTTTACTGACATTCGCCATATGAACATAATGGTTTTTGTCCCATCCATATTATGATGTTTAATAATTTAGCGAGCATTTATCTTTGGTGTGGAGAAACGAAGTGGAGACTAGGGACGCTAAAATTAGGCGCGAGCAGGAAACTGGGATTAAGCAGTGCACATGCCGGATGCGACGGATAAAGTAGGTTTACTTTCTACTTTTCTGTCAGTTGCATCCGTTGACGGCAGCACTTTCATATGGTGGGGACTTCTTTCTTTTTGTGGGAATTTCGATGTCCGAAAAGCCTTCCATGGGAAAAAATTAAAAGCTGCAACAAATTTAGAATTTTTTCTGAAATTTCATCATGGCTGTCACCGCATGCAATGGATTCTATGGGACTGCTCGTTCCGTCGAAACGACGGATACAACGGATTCTATGGTCTGGGGCTCTGGGCCCTTTTCATGAAATTTACGAATATCAAATTTTGCATTTCTCACAAGCTGCTTAGTTTTTTTTATCTTTTCGAACAGATAAATGTAATAGATTTCTCCTTTTCAGTACCTTTTTTGACGCAAGCCCTGTATAACTAGTATGCATGGAAAAATGTTTTATAAATAAGAATTTGTGGAAGGGTGTATAAAGGCTGTACAAATCTTTATACACTGCATAGCTATACAGGTGTTTAGGCGTGTATAGAAAATTCGAATAAATAAGGCTGAAAATGTATAGTCTGAGAATAGCAATCATCTCTCACAACAGACGATTGCGTCTCAGTGTACAACCAGTGTATAATGGTCAATCCAAATACTCGTAATACTTCCTTACACTCATCGGAGAATAAACAGTTCCCTCCTTTACCAGCTACTTCATCTTCAAACCAGCGACAATACTGAGACCACCAACTTCGGCCGATTTCCCGTTACTTGCCTACAAGCTATATTTTTATGGGGTGGCAAATGATAAAGTGCGTTAGTACCTATTGTAACATAGAAATTCGTATTGACAAAATGTCACGTAACTTCAAAAATTCCGGCTCACCAACACACTCGCACCTTGCCACCTCCGCTGTGGGCAAAGCTGCTGACAGCGTTCATAGAATTTCATCCGTTAAATTTTAAATTATTTTTGTGCGTGTGGATAGTATTTTTTTTAGGAATAAGTGTAGGCACATTTGCTTAAAATATTTATGAAAAATTATCAATGCAGAATGGTTGCAGAAAATAAAAACCGTTTGACCAAACCTTTATCAGTTATTTAACAAAAATGAACACATCAAATCGATCTTTGTGATATCGAAATACATAACAATGTTTGTCCTAATATGTTTCTTATATGTAAAACATCTCCTGTAGATAGTTTTATTGACAACAAAACAAAATCGAATTATTCGCCTTTTAACAATATAAAGGGTTTTCCAATAAGAGCTGTTATTGTGAATGACCCGCTATTTCGGTAGCTGTCACTTTCGAAGCTTTTATTCTTTGACATTTGACAAGTAGAAACTACGCCATTACTAAAAATGGAACGATACACGCTTCAACAACGCATTGAAATTATTAAAATTCACTACAAAAATGGTGAAAATCTTGCAGTCACAGTTCGCAAAACTAAAGCATTTTTTGATTAATGATTTTTTATGGTCGGAGTTGGATGGTATTGATCTGGACAACGTTTACTTTCAACAAGACGGCGCTATGTGCCACACGAGCAACGAAACCATTGATCTTTTACGGGAAAAGTTTCCGGACCGTGTTATCTCTCAAAGAGGTGATCACAATTGGCCACCGAGATCTTGTGATTTAACACCGTGCGACTTCTTCCTTTGGGGCCACGTGAAAGGTAAGGTCTACGCCAACAGCCCAGCGTCGATTCAAGACCTCAAAGATAAAATTCGTGAGGCTATCGAGGACATAGGGCAGCCACTTTGCGATTTGGTTATGGAAAATTTCATGAAAAGGATATGGTCTGGTCCTGTATGCGTGCTCGTGGTGGCCATTTGGCTGATGTTGTTTTTCATTATTAACGGCATACCTTCCTCTTTATTATGAAATAAACATCCGATCATTTATCTCAAAAAATGACATTTTGCTTTGAATACCAAAATAGCACCTCTTATTGGAAAACCCTTTATAAAAACTACTAACCAATGGCATTCAGTAATGTAAAAATGTGGTATTCCCGAACTCTTTCACATTTCTTCACAGTTGCCGAGGTTGGCAGCATTTATTTTTGTATTTTTTGTATTGTGACATACCTAACACCGATAGGAAAACAAAATGGAGAATTTGAAAAAAGATGAGGGGGCCAGCGGCAACAGGATTGTGAGTTGGGGGTCTCAGTATGATTTGTCTATGCTTCAAACGCACAAGTCGGTAGTCCTAGTGTTATTAATGCGGCTATTAATCTTCTCAACTTTAAATCGTCAAACATAAGCAATCCTAGAAAACTATAATAATGCGGTTGAAATGGAAACCAATGGATCTCATTTTGGTTGGGTTTTAACAAATTTATAAAGAAGCTGGGCTCAGCGTAGAAAATCTCATACCAACCCGGATGTTTCAACTGACTGCATTCGGTTCCACCCCCTTAGAACCCTAACCTTTCACTTAATTGATGAAGCAACGCAAGGTATCAACATTAATAAAAATAATATTAAGAAACAAATCAATGTTTAAAACGTGTCCTTAGTTGACAAAATTAAGTATTGCCCTGCTATCATTATTTTTAAAACTAATAGAGGATGTTAAATGTAAAACCCCTGATTTAAGGTTAAGGGTAGTAAACTCCAACAAATCGAAATCTTAACTCTATGTGGATGACCCGAAAGATCATACCCATCTTTTAGAATTGCTGAGGGAGTCTGGTGACATTAAGGCCGAGTGGGCCTCCGGATGAAAATAAATCCATAAATCTAATCCTTAGGGTTCTCACCACAGATTTTGAAGTGGAGGAGGTTAAACAGGAGTTGGAGCGACTGGTCGCTGATAATGTGGAGTCGAGTCAGTGAGCATTTTCGAAACCATCAGATCCAAGAAGGATCAAATTAAGTTTGATCTCTTTATAATAATAATTTTGAATGGAAACTCATCTGAATGCTTTACCAAAATTAGAAGTTTATTTCATACCCGAATCTCGTGGAAAAAACCGTATGGCAATAAAGGCCCCGACAGTGTCTCAGGAGACAGGATTTTGACCACATCGCCTAAAATTTGCCAGAAGGTACAGATGCGTTAAATGTAGCATTCCACATAACCCAGGTGAATGCAAAGTTTAAAAAAGTGAGGACTCAGTCGCGTACTGCACAAATTGTGATTCCGTTGGCCATCCTGCGAACTTCAGAGGTTGCCCTCATTACAAAACATGTATGGATCGCAAAAAGGATCTTATTAAACAGTCATCTCTTAAAAGAGAGGCACAAATTCTCCAGTCTACATTAAAAATGGAAAGCGCATACGTAAAGAAAAAAAAAATGAGTTGAACATGCGAAACAGTAAAATGTATTAGCTTATTGGGAGATACTCATCCCTGTCCAACTACAATAAGATATTGCTATACACGCAAGTTCTGAAACCAGTATGGATCAGTATGGACCTCCAGTTGTGAGCATGCACAGGACAAACAAATTTACAAAAAATTCAGGGGTCAGATTCTGTACGGCGAAACGATCAAACGTTTTCGTGCGCACGAATGATTTGCCATATGTTACACAAGCATATTTCCTCGTCCACACGAAAACGTTTGAACATTTCGCCTTACAGAATGCTGACCCAGGTCTTTCAAAATAAAGTACTAAGGAACATAGTTAATGCAACGTGGGTAAAGCTGGAACCGCCACATTCGAATTTTGCCAAACAAAGTACATGGGATTTAATTGCTATTTAATCGCTAATTAATTGCTCTATTCTTGATTTTTCCGCTCTTCGGGAAGTGGGAGATTTTTGCGCATACCAATCACCGATTTAATCGCTCTGGGGAAATGTAAAAATTTTTCCAGCCGGGTAAGCCGTTCGCCCACAATTTCAAATTTGCGTTTTTTGTAACGGTCAGTTCGCTATAAAACTCTTTTAAATTTGAAGGAAAATCAAATAGATTATTAAAAAATTCATAAAAAAATAACCCTTTCGAATATTAATATGCTACATATCTTAAAAGAAGCGTATAATTATAGGCTACTATTAGTCGCTATATTTATATTTATATTTTGTCGCTCTTCCCTAAATGGGCCAAAAACGGTAGGATAGATCCATCATAAACAAACAATTTGAAAAATTAAAAAAAATATATTCCGTTACAATTTAACAAAGTCATATACACTAAAAGAAGCGTCTCTTCATTACCTATCAGCTCATAGAATAAAATAATTTGTCGCTCTTCTCTAAATGTTGCAAAAACTAAAAAGTTTATTTTAAGACCAAAAAAGTAAGCTAAAAATACAAAAATAAAAACGTTCAATACTAAAAATCCATATATCGCGTTCGAATCCTACTATGTGACATAGCTCATTAGAAGCGTGTATTCATTAGCTATCAGCCCAATTCATAAAATAATTTGTCGCTCTTCTCTAAATGTGTCAAAGGCTAACAAGTTCATTTTGCCAAAAAAAACCCAAATATTCCCCTAGTACAAAAACAAATTGGAAAATTTAGAAAAATCCATATATCCCGTTCGAATCCTACAATGTGACATAGCTCATTAGAAGCGTGTATTCATTAGCTATCAGCCCAATTCATAAAATAATTTGTCGCTCTTCTCTAAATGTGTCAAAGGCTAACAAGTTCATTTTGCCAAAAAAACCCAAATATTCCCCTAGTACAAAAAAAAAATTGGAAAATTTGGAAAAATCCATATATCCCGTTCGAATCCTACTATGTGACATAGCTCATTAGAAGCGTGTATTCATTAGCTATCAGCCCAATTCATAAAATAATTTGTCGCTCTTCTCTAAATGTGTCAAAGGCTAACAAGTTCATTTTGCCAAAAAAACCCAAATATTCCCCTAGTACAAAAAAAAAATTGGAAAATTTGGAAAAATCCATATATCCCGTTCGAATCCTACTATGTGACATAGCTCATTAGAAGCGTGTATTCATTAGCTATCAGCCCAATTCATAAAATAATTTGTCGCTCTTCTCTAAATGTGTCAAAGGCTAACAAGTTCATTTTGCCAAAAAAACCCAAATATTCCCCTAGTACAAAAAAAAAATTGGAAAATTTGGAAAAATCCATATATCCCGTTCGAATCCTACTATGTGACATAGCTCATTAGAAGCGTGTATTCATTAGCTATTAACCCAATTCATAAAATAATTTGTCGCTCTTCTCTAAATGTGTCAAAGGCTAACAAGTTCATTTTTCCAAAAAAACCCAAATATTCCCCTAGTACAAAAAAAAAATTGGAAAATTTGGAAAAATCCATATATCCCGTTCGAATCCTACTATGTGACATAGCTCATTAGAAGCGTGTATTCATTAGCTATCAGCCCAATTCATAAAATAATTTGTCGCTCTTCTCTAAATGTGTCAAAGGCTAACAAGTTCATTTTGCCAAAAAAACCCAAATATTCCCCTAGTACAAAAAAAAAAATTGGAAAATTTGGAAAAATCCATATATCCCGTTCGAATCCTACTATGTGACATAGCTCATTAGAAGCGTGTATTCATTAGCTATCAGCCCAATTCATAAAATAATTTGTCGCTCTTCTCTAAATGTGTCAAAGGCTAACAAGTTCATTTTGCCAAAAAAACCCAAATATTCCCCTAGTACAAAAAAAAAATTGGAAAATTTGGAAAAATCCATATATCCCGTTCGAATCCTACTATGTGACATAGCTCATTAGAAGCGTGTATTCATTAGCTATCAGCCCAATTCATAAAATAATTTGTCGCTCTTCTCTAAATGTGTCAAAAGCTAACAAGTTCATTTTGACAAAAAAAAAGAAGCAAATATACCCCTAGTACAAAATTTGGTAGCCCACAAAGTATGCATCAGATTTGGAGTGTTGTAAATCCTGCCTGGCAATTTTTATAAATCCTGAAAGTATGCAACACCCCTACGATCAAATATCGCTAGCCCTGAACGTATGCATTGATTTTAACTTCGAAATTTCCATACATATACTGGCTGATTAAACATGGATCGTGTACAAGTCAACCCCACTTAGCGCCATCTACCAAAAATCGCATTACTCAGCCTTAGTGGATAGTGCTACCGTACCGAGTATTGTTTTGAGTATTAAGGTTTCTCTAAAGTCTAACAGCCGAATTTATTACATTCCCTTACATCGCGTAACGATTTACGCAGCCTTTACGTGGCTTACCTGACATTTTTATTTATAAACATTTTTTCGCTTACCAAACGTGATTTGTGTTTAGTAAGGTAAAATTTCGATAAACTATTACAGGAAACACTGAAATCCATTACACAAAAAATGTCAAATTATCTGGCACAATTCCAAAATGCTTTCGAATGGACTTTTCCAATGTCAACCTGCAATAGGGTAGCTGCGACAACGTCAATGTCAAATAAGAAGAACAAAAAGCCAAGTGACAGCTAAAAAACTTATACATGTGGAATTTGGAATAATAATTATATGAGGGAAGAAAGGAGGTACCAATTTTATGTAATGTTAAGTAGAAGATATAAGGGTTGGAAATGCTTTATGTTTGTGGTACCTGAATGGAGTTATAAGATTAAGGCTGTAAATATTTAATTAATTTAAATCTGAACCTGAAACAAAAAGGTTTTTGAGAAAATAAATTAACTTTTTAGCTTTAGAAAATTTGAGAAAATAAAAGTAAAAAATTTGCGTTTTTTTTTTAACTTTAGAGAACTTGAGGGAATAAAAGACAAAAATTCGCAAA
The DNA here is from genome assembly GCA_951230905.1 of Cheilosia variabilis. Classification (NCBI taxonomy): domain Eukaryota; kingdom Metazoa; phylum Arthropoda; class Insecta; order Diptera; family Syrphidae; genus Cheilosia; species Cheilosia variabilis. Next base: position 42,096,488 of record OX579679.1, on the reverse strand, counting down.
AATATTCATCCGTCCATGGGTGTCCGTATACATAAGTGAATTTAACCTGGCTTGGTAGCAACTACTCCATTTGTCAAACTGGTTTTATAATATGCTAACACTTTCCACTTTAATGTGACATTCGTTTGGGCGTCTATAGATTCGCTCTAAAATTTCAGATTTCGTGTGGCAAATCGAACACAAAAAGTAATCTGATTTTTTGTTGGTGTTAGTGGGGTATCTGTCAAATTGTGCTTACATTTTTTTTTTTTTTTATTTTCTTTGTAGGCGAAATGTCAAATCAGAAGTAGGTGTATTGGTAAATTGAAGCAACTCTGGGAAAAAACCCGGATTCGCAAAAGTGCTCTGAAATCTTAAAAAGATTGCTTTTTTTTTGCACCAAACGAATATAAAAAGTGATCTGAGATCAAAAAAGTGCTCTGAGAGATCCCAATCGAATACCACATAAATACTATAGAATAGACTACAACCTGAACGATGAAGGTAAGTAGTGAGAAAATATGTGTCCAGTTGCAGATTTGCGATATAGATGCCGCTAGGTGCGAAACTTGGCTGGGGATGAAAATTCATTGAAAATGTATCAAATTACATTTTTCAGCTGCAGGCAGCTCTTTATTGACATTTAAACATTATTTTTTAAATAAAATCCTTCGAAAATTTCTTATCGCTTTGCAAACAGTTGTTGCCATCCGTTTCGCAATAAACCTTTTTGTTTCAGGTTCAGATTTAAATTAATTAAATATTTACAGCCTTAATCTTATAACTCCATTCAGGTACCACAAACATAAAGCATTTCCAACCCTTATATCTTCTACCTAACATTACATAAAATTGGTACCTCCTTTCTTCCCTCATATAATTATTATTCCAAATTCCACATGTATAAGTTTTTTAGCTGTCACTTGGCTTTTTGTTCTTCTTATTTGACATTGACGTTGTCGCAGCTACCCTATTGCAGGTTGACATTGGAAAAGTCCATTCGAAAGCATTTTGGAATTGTGCCAGATAATTTGACATTTTTTGTGTAATGGATTTCAGTGTTTCCTGTAATAGTTTATCGAAATTTTACCTTACTAAACACAAATCACGTTTGGTAAGGTTACAGCGAAAAAATGTTTATAAATAAAAATGTCAGGTAAGCCACGTAAAGGCTGCGTAAATTTTTACGCGATGTAAGGGAATGTAATAAATTCGGCTGTTAGACTTTAGAGAAACCTTAATACTCAAAACAATACTCGGTACGGTAGCACTATCCACTAAGGCTGAGTAATGCGATTTTTGGTAGATGGCGCTAAGTGGGGTTGACTTGTACACGATCCATGTTTAATCAGCCAGTATATGTATGGAAATTTCGAAGTTAAAATCAATGCATACGTTCAGGGCTAGCGATATTTGATCGTAGGGGTGTTGCATACTTTCAGGATTTATAAAAATTGCCAGGCAGGATTTACAACACTCCAAATCTGATGCATACTTTGTGGGCTACCAAATTTTGTACTAGGGGTATATTTGCTTCTTTTTTTTTTGTCAAAATGAACTTGTTAGCTTTTGACACATTTAGAGAAGAGCGACAAATTATTTTATGAATTGGGTTGATAGCTAATGAATACACGCTTCTAATGAGCTATGTCACATAGTAGGATTCGAACGGGATATATGGATTTTTCCAAATTTTCCAATTTTTTTTTTGTACTAGGGGAATATTTGGGTTTTTTTGGCAAAATGAACTTGTTAGCCTTTGACACATTTAGAGAAGAGCGACAAATTATTTTATGAATTGGGCTGATAGCTAATGAATACACGCTTCTAATGAGCTATGTCACATAGTAGGATTCGAACGGGATATATGGATTTTTAGTATTGAACATTTTTATTTTTGTATTTTTAGCTTACTTTTTTGGTCTTAAAATAAACTTTTTAGTTTTTGCAACATTTAGAGAAGAGCGACAAATTATTTTATTCTATGGGCTGATAGGTAATGAATAGACGCTTCTTTTGGTGTATATGACTTTGTTAAATTGTAACGGAATATATTTTTTTTAATTTTTCAAAGTGTTTGTTTATGATGGATCTATCCTACCGTTTTTGGCCCATTTAAGGAAGAGCGACAAAATATTTGATTTAAACTGATAGTAGCCTATAATTATACGCTTCTTTTAAGATATGTAGCATATTAATATTCGAAAGGGTTATTTTTTTATGAATTTTTTAATAATCTTTTTGATTTTCCTTCAAATTTAAAAGAGTTTTATAGCGAACTGACCGTTACAAAAAACGCAAATTTGAAATTGTGGGCGAACGGCTTACCCGGCTGGAAAAATTTTTACATTTCCCCAGAGCGATTAAATCGGTGATTGGTATGCGCAAAAAAAATCCTTCAAAAGTCAATGTGGCGGTTCCAGCTTTACCGGTAAGCTAGGTCCGCCACAAAATCTCCCACTTCCCGAAGAGCGGAAAAATCAAGAATAGAGCAATTAATTAGCGATTAAATAGCAATTAAATCACATGTACTTTGTTTGGCAAAATTCGAATGTGGCGGTTCCAGCTTTACCCACGTGTTAATGCACCTTGGTACATACGTAAGGTGACTAGACGTCCCGCTTTTAGCGTATGTGTCCCGCTGTCCCCCAGACTTCAGTGGGGATAGCGAAATGTCCCGCTTAACTACAGATGATTAAAAAAAAATATCCAATAACATCCATTGCAACGAGTAGCAATTATGACCTATGTGAAGTTGGCACGCACTTTTTCTAGAATGAAAAACGTGAAATACAGTTCGATAGACATTCGTTTGTAGTTGTTTGTAGTGATTTTTTTTCGTTTGTAGATTGACCGTTAGAAAGTTAGAACCATTTGAAAAAAGAATTTGCAATCCCTTAAAACCGTGTTATCTCCGAAACCGTAGCAAGCAGAGTGATAAAATTTTCTATTTTCGAAAGTGTCCCACTTCACTAATCTAATAAAATTCAAATTGTGTCAATCAGCCTAACGCTTTATGACTTATTTGAAATAAATTTAATATAAATCATAAACCGTTAGGCTGATGAATACAATTTGTGTTTTATTAGATTGGTTGTTGGAAAACTGTTGAAAATAGAAAATTTCATCACTTGGCTTCGTACCGTTTCGGAAATAACGAGGGTTTTAGGTCGATCGTTTAAATTGCATATAAATTCTCTTTGGTTGGAACAATTTTTCTATTTTCTATTTTTGATCTGTAGCTTAAAAGTATTGTTTGAATAATGGCTAGTTATAAGGCATTGAAGTACAAAAAATCTAAGAAGCTCGAGAAACATTTCTAAAAAAATCATGTAGGTAGATGAGTATTTATTTTAAATAAAGTTTCTTATCCATTTTGGACGCAGTGGCTTAATGGTCAGTGTGTTGGGGTCTCAGGTTCGATCCACGGAAAAACACAAAATTACATCTTAAGGTTTTTTTCCACTGTTCCATGTCTAAATGTCTGACAAACATCCGAGAGTAGAGAGAGTATAACTGTTATGAAATAGCTTCTCAATTAGCCGCCTGGATTCGGCTTAACATTTTTCGGCATTTAAGACAATAGCCCTATTTTTTTTAGCTTCGAACTCAGCAAAGCAAAGCAAAGTAGGATTTTCAGCACGCAATTAAAACAACTACGCTTTACTTGACACTTCGAAAACTCACACTAGGTATTCATTCCCAGCAAGAGCCACTTGGGAGTAAATGATCACTTCTGAACACCAGAGGGAGAACATTTTTTGTTGCCACCCTTGTATAAGATGGATCTGTTCGCAGGGTGTCTCTATTTACAGTACATACAAGGCGTTGGTTGTGATTGGCGGAAATGCATAAAGAAGTGCATAAGTAAACAAAATTTCAAAATAACAACTGAATGTTAGGGATAGTAATAAAACTTACATAAATTATTTTTTATTTAAGCTGCAAATGTTGTTTAAGACAAATTTACCTTATTAGTACATACTTGAAATCATAAAATATTAGTGTGTTTATCTTTGAGATCCATTTCTTGCACCAGAGTGTCCTCAGAATTTATATTCTCCATTGTTTTTAAGCCCAAGAATATGAGGAAGGATGAATATCGCTTAGACTTTTTTATGAAAAAAGTGTATATCTTCGGCTAAAAAAGATACTTCTTTGATGTGCGCAATCAATTGCTGCCTACTTACCCATGATACAATAGTTTTTGTTGCATCATGCAACTCACCGAACAAGCCCACACCGCCAGTCAGCCGCAAATACCAATATTTCATCGATAAAACCTACTGTTCAGAAAGCTGCTGGGAATCGTTTATGTGCACATTTTCTTACTTTGATTTGCTTTGCTGAGATCAAAGCTCAAAAAAACAGGCCTAATATTTCATCGATAAAACCTACTGTTCAGAAAGCTGCTGGGAATCGTTTATGTGCACATTTTCTTACTTTGCTTTGCTTTGCTTAGATCAAAGCTCAAAAAAACAGGCCTAATATTGTTCCATTTAATGCATGTAATCTTTGATTTATTTATTGTTGTAAACACTTTCTGAAGCTGCTTAAATTGATTAACATTAGCCGCCATTTTAAGTCACCTTCCTTTAAGTGTCATTGATTTTTTACTCTGACATTAGTAACAAATGTCATGCTAAAAGTAGGTAGCTAAATAAGCAATCGTCATTGAAACATGAAACTTATATTGTTATGGCATGGTATGTGGAGTTTTATACAGTCCTCATACAATCACAATATTAGGTACATTTATACACCATCATACATAATGTTGAAATTAAATGAAAACCTGCCATATACTATGCAAGTTGTAAAGTACCGTGATTGTAAGCTTTTGAAAAAATCATAATTCAAATTAAGGTTTGAGTGCTTTTAGGTTTGCTTTGCGTTCAACTATTTAAAATTCCACTTTTAATTCGGTAGTAAAGCATAGCAACACTCTAGCATATCAGTGTTTGTTTCTGTCCTCAAAGGGTTCTTAATTCCTTATAATCTGATAACGAGTAGTGAATAATAAGGTACATAAGGTATAGAGATTGAAATAAAAACCATACATAGTAGTACAAGCACTCGAAAATTGAAATGATCTTATTTATCAATTGATATTGATATTGCGATATTGTCTAAATACGTAATTGATTTAACGACATAGTCTTACCTGGCTTTCCAGCATTTCGGGAGCAGTTTTCCTAGACGATTTGTAAGGATGATTCCTTTTCCTAATGGATCCATTTGGTGAATGTAAGGTGTCTCCGCTGTCAGAACTTTGCGTACTGTATCGCCTCCCTTTTGCCTTTTTCTGTTCATCCCTTCGCTTTCTTTGTCTTTTGATAGCCAAAGCGGAATGTATTCCAACTGAATGCATCTTTATCTGTAAGCACATAAATATACATGTTTATATTGCATTTATAACATCACGCATGCGCGTTTTTGCACGAGACGGGACAGAGAGATCCTTCATCGTAAGAATGAGATCAGAAATCAGACACCTAAAGTTTCATGGAATTTCCACCCATAATTTCAGATACGGAAAACGGATATAATAACAAGTTCCGAGTAAACGGGTTCTTTGGTTTGACAAGGCAATTTAGTTGCAAAGGCATATCTCGAAGAACTAAGGAGATTCTTTATAAGACCTGATCATCCCAGTCCTTCTTTATGGCGCTGAAGTGGAAGGGCACCTCTACCAGCTTGGAGTGAGCACTGGAGACAGGTAGCAAAGAAGTGAGCTACTTAGAGGGGGCCCAATGTCACTCCGAACAGTAGCGTCGCCAAAGAAGAAGAAAAAGGAGTCTACAAAGATCAACGCGATCGAGTGGCAATTCAAAATATGAATATATCACCTAGAGAGGAATCTACATACACCAGTTTTAGTGATATGTATAGGTACGAATACATAATATCTTATGATGTATACCATCAGGGGTCTTTCATTAAGGAATTAACAACTTCTTTTTTAAATAAAGTGCAAACTACTTGAGATATCTCAAAAAAAATGTATTGGCTTGAATAACTATATAAAAACATTTATGAATAGAATTCGACTTCGTTCATATGTCCACCACGGGAACGTATGCAGCGGTCGATACGTTGAACCCAAGTTTCGATGACTCGGCCGCACATTTCGACGGATACGGCCGCTATTTCTCGTTCAATATTGGCTCTGAGCACCTCTAACTTCGCCGGCTTGTTGGCATAGACCAATGATTTTATGTATCCTCAATCCTCATAAAAAAAAGTCTAGACGCGTTAAATCACACGATCTCGGCGGCCAATAGACGGGTCCGTTTCTCGAGATAAAACGTTCACCAAACTCAGACTTCAATAACTCGATTATTGCAACCGCTGTGTGGCTTGTGGCACCGTCTTGTTGGAACCATACATCACTGATGTCCAATTCGTGCAATTGCTGAAAGAAAAAACGTTACGGATATTTTGCTTATTGACGAAGCCGTTTAACCAAAAATGCACTTCATCTTCAAAATTGAAAATTGGCGTCGGAGGTTCGGTAATAAATTTTAATTATTTAATTATCATGTACTTCACCATGATAAAAATGTTGATTTTACTGAATATTTTGACAATGACAGTTCGGAAATTTTGGTGTTGACAAGTCGCTAATGAAATACCCTTTATAACGAATGTAGTAGGAATTTACTGTTAAAATTTCTTACTATGTAACAAATTATTTTTGGCAGAGAGAAACACATTTTATCAAAAATATGCGTGAAGCGTTTTCATGTGACGTACCATCAGGCATAAATAGCCATTGGTTTTTCTGGTTACAAATGGTTGAGCTCTTGTACCCAGTGACGTTTATTCACACCTACTCTTTTGTTTTCCTATTACAAAACTTCAAAAAACGTACGAGTTTTTCGACTTCAAAGATCGCAAAATAATCAGTCATTCGTACTTTATCAGGTCTGCAATGGTAGCAAAAACAATTAGCAAAACCCGAATGTTTTTGGTAGGTTTATAGCCTACCTTTTTACCATTTAGAAAAGAGCTTCAATATATTTTATTTAATGAAGTAGTAGTATATATACGCTTCTTCATTTAGCGTAGCAGAATTATAACGGGTTCATTTTTTACTAATTTTTTTTGAACTGATTTAGTTGCAGTTGAACGCTTCAATTTTTGCACTTAGGCATTTAGACATCAGTTCAACTGAAAGCTTAACTACTAATAGCTAAACTGAAATGATCTGGAAGATCATGGGGATTTAGTATCCTTGAAGGCAATTATGAGTATACACATAAGTTAGGTGCAGCTGCAAGAAGCAAAGACAAAAACAACATATTTATGAAAGACCGCGTTCTAAAAGCAAAAGCCAGCAGAAGTACAGAGGCGTGTGTTGCATTTGTTCGTATCGTCGATTTTTTTTTTTTGCAGCGTTCTGTACCATTTCCGATTATTTAAGCAACAAAGTTTCAACAAGAGCAAAGGCGGGCGGGTACGTACAGCTAGTATAAATTAAAATACACACCAATGAAACCAAAATGAGAGCCAAACAGAATCAGCCTGAAACACTTAACCCACCCTGTATTCAGGAATAAATTTGCAGTGTCTGTGAGAACCAAACGCTCATACAAAATTTTAAGGGAAGGAAACTTACAGCCAATGTTTTGTACACTTATTCTTAAACATTTATTTCATACGGTTCTATCTAGTGTCATATACAAATGGTTATTGTAGTAGCTTAACACGTACTTCATATGTATATTGAGGCTACACTGTTTTTTTTATTTTAGAATACCAACAATGCAATTTTAAAACTTAATTGCACATAGGAACTCATAATGTAAAACATGTATGAATTACGGTTTAACATATTATTAAATGCGTCTTTCATGAACTGCAATAGGTATACCTTTTGATTTTGCTTGAGACCAACTCTTTTAGTTTGATGTCTTCACATAACATTTATACTGATGGCTAAAGCAAAACTGTTGACATATTGATGTCACCGCGATTATATAAACATAAACACAATTACATATTAATATTTCCCGACGAAATTGCGATTTCTAAATTCTACACAATTACACTGTTCTACGATACACTAAACCATTTAAATTATTAATGATAACTCAGTGGAATGAAAAGTCATAGAGCAAAAGCTTCCAAAGCTCAGCATTTATGGAACTTTATTTCAGGGTGTTTTATTATCCGCAAAACTATGAGTTTAAGTAACATAATAAAATGTTCTTAGCCACGCTGTGACATTGTACTTCTTAAACAATAACAATTCAACAATATCCGGACTTAGTTTTGTTTTTAGCGTACATAATGACAAGGACCAAGGTCTTGTGTATCAGCATTCGTTCAAAATGCGCAACTCATGAAATGTCGAGTTGAGTATCCATTTACTTTTTTACATGTTATATTTACAATAGCATACAGGGTGGCTATTATTTTTGTTCCTTTCATACTGCAATGTGCATGTGCTGCTTAAATATAAAGTTGGTGCTAAACGAAAATGTGTTTGTTCTATTATTATTTAATTGAAATTTTATCCCCTTTCTTAAATAACACGTAGCAGAACTTAAGCTTACTTTATTGACCAATAAACTTTTTTTTTTTTCATGATTCCCAGATGAGTTCTAGCCTGGCTTCTGGGAATATTAAGGATATATCTGATTTAATAGAGAAGGTCAAATAGTACGAAAGTATTCGTAGAAATTCACGTCACGTAGTGTCTAATGGATTTCCAAAACCAGCGACCAGGACTACTAGCACCACAGTTACTTGCTATAACTGCCAGCAAGCAGGTCATTATGCTAGAAAATGCACTCAAAAGAGACCGTTATTAACTTACCGTGAGTAAAACAGTCGTCCACCAACTCGGGACGAAAAGGTTTTAGACAAAAAATACCGGGTGAACAGTATCTGTCATGGGAAAGAAAACGATTGCTATCACAAACCGGTGATAATCAATGGAAAACAATACCACGCATTGCTAGACTCAGGAATCGAACGTTCCATTATTGTTAAAAGCATTGCGGCACAAATTGAAACTCCTATAGAGCAGTGCAATGCAACTTTATATGGATTTGGCGGCGGAAAGTGTCACGCCATCGGCAGTGTTCCCTGTATTATACAAATAGATAATGTACGATTTACGGTTCACGCAATAGTAGTTGCAGATGAATGTCTTTCATGTTCTGTTTTAATTGGTAAGGATATGCTGAACAACCCTGTCTGCTCCGTTAGCAAACGTGGAACGGATTGACCATTTGTCTGAAGAGAGCTATGACGTACAGCTAACCGCAACAGACATGCGCGTGAAACAAATAACTTCTACAGACCTTCGATTTAATTCAGATTTCGGTTCAAAGGATTTGGTCAAACTCCTCAATACATATCGCCAGTGTATAGCAATGAACCCGAAGGAACTTGGTCGAACCAGTCTAGTTGAGATGGACATCGAACTACTAAAATCAGAGCCCATTGTACATCATCCGTACAAGGTTCCATATGCCAAAAGAGAAGCTCTTGCATCTATGGTTTCCGAGCTGTTGGACGGTGGTATAATAAGAGAATCGAAATCCGATTTTGCTTCGCCTGTTATATTGGTGAGGAAGAAAAACGGAGAAGACCGCATGTGCGTGGACTACCGTAGACTTAACACTGTCACAAAAAAGGTGAAGTTTCCAGCGCCGCTTATTGAAGAGCAAATTAATAATTTAGTTGGATTTAAATATTATATCGTACTTGATCTTCCGTCAGGGTATTATCAAATTCCCATAAAAAATGAACATACCCACTACACAGCCTTTATAACCCCAGATGGTCTACACGATTTTGTAGTCATGCCTTTTGGTGTGGTGAATGGTCCAGCGTACTTTCAAAAACTAATGAACATTATTAAGCAGGAGATGAAACCTGAATCTATCGTTTGTTATATGGATGACTATGTAATACCTGACAAAACTTACGAGGAAGGAATGCGTCAGCTGGAAAAGTTTTTGATAGTACTTAGACAAGCTAACTTAACATTGAACATCAAGAAATGTGAATTTTTCAGGACAGAAATAGAATTCCTGGGCCATATAATAAAGGATGGAACAGTGTGTCCAGGAAAAGCTAAAACACTCGCCATTGAAAATTTTGAAAGGCCGACCACCGAGCTTGAAGTCCGACAATTTATCGGACTTACTAGCTATTTTCGGAAATTCATAGAAAATTATTCTGTTATAGCTCTACCGCTGACTAACCTAACTAACACAAATCGACAATTGGAGTGGGGTGAAAGGGAACAGGCAGACAACGACCCGTTGCATACTATAGTCGTTAGACCTCCAAGGAAGAATTAATATATCATAGCTACGAACTGGAAGCACTTGCAGTAGTAGAGACAGCCAATCGTTTTCGTCAATACATACTAGGAAAGCATTTCGTGAAAAAAAAGGGAACTTGTTCCCCGTATCGCACGTTGGTGGCTCCGTATGCAAGACTACAACTACTCGGTAATTCATCGACCGGGAAAACACATGAGGCACGTGGACTCACTATCCAGGAACCCATTCGAAGACGCACAAGAACCTGATGTGGTGGATATGTCCATCTTCAAGGTTTGTATTGACGAGTCTGACTGGTTGTATTCCCTACAGAAACAGGATAAGGAAATCGAAAATATCGCAGCAATGTTACAAAATCCACCGATCAACGAGGTGCAGAAACAAGCCCACCATGATTTAAAGTTGCAGGAAGGGCGAGTATATCGCATAGTCGATGGCAACCTGCGGCTTTTTGTGCCGAAAGGAGTCCGAAATCGAGTATTACGTAGCAGCCATGACCTCATGGGCCATTTTTCTGAGAGCAAGACAACGAAGCACATCAAAGCAAGGTATTCGTTCCCAAGAATTACTCAATTCGTGAGAAAGTACTTGAAGGCGTGTGTCGAATGTGCTTACAACAAAAAGGAGATACAACCTCGTGGAGAACTATTCCCTATCGAAAAGAAAAGCATACCATTCGATATATATATATATATATTTCGAGAGATAATCGAATCAGACCACCATTGTCGGGTCTCTTTTCGTCTCTACCACTGTAAATCTTATCTCAATTCCTAGTGTTAACGCTAGCATCTGTTTATGGGAGATCCGTTTCATCGACTGGGTCTCGACCCATTGATGTCCCAAGATCCTCATTCTTCTGCCAGCCAATGCCGGGCATTGACACAGTATATGTGCCGCTGTCTCAGATTCCTCCAGGCATAGTCTACAAGTATCATCCTCTATAAGGCCCATTTTCCTTAAGTGATACCTGAAATTACCATGTCCTGTAGACAAAGCCACCACCCATTTCAATGTTCCTCGACTCATGCTTAGAACCCTTCTTTGAGTGGAGCAGGTCGGCCACTTTGTTGCCATTTTAGCTTGTCTACATTGTTCCACGGTTGACCACCTTCTCAGGTGTTCTGCCGTGATCCATTTGTGGATAAGCTGTTCAACCATTCCTCTGCCAATTGAAGAGAATGGTTCTGGTCCCAGCAACTTTTCAGTTGACCCCTGTTTTGCAAGGGAGTCCGCCTTTTCATTGCCTTCGATCCCTATGTGTCCTCGTACCCAAGTCAGTGTTACTTCATTTTTAGATGAACACTTATTGAGTTTAAGTACGCATTCCAGTGCCAGTGATGTTGTGATGTTTGTTTGTTCCATGCATCTGATCACCGCCTGATTGTCCAGTGCTATAAGGATATTTCTTCCTTCCACCTGACATTCAAGCAAGTAGTCCAACGCATAAAGCAAAGCAATCATCTCAGCCTGGTATACTGAAGTGTATACAGCTCTTCTGAATAGATACCGGCCCCCGCCCCGCCATCCATCATGGATCCATCCGTGAAAATCACTATTCCACCATTTCTTTTTTCTGGAAGTAATCCGTTCTCAATACGAGTTTTGTGATTTCTTTCCATAATACGCACCCTTGTTATTCGATCCATAGGCATGTTTAGCTCCCTAATCTCGTCTTTGACAAGTTCCAGGATCTTCCTATGTCCATAGATCGTACCACGATGGTGCCATATCGCATCTCGATGCAAGCGAAGTGCCGTTTGGGCCGCTGTTTTCTTAATAAATAAGTCTAGCGGTAATATCCCCATGATGACTTCCAATGCACATGTTGGGGTTGTACGTATTGCACCTGTAATTCCCATACATGCTAAACGTTGAACCCTATCCAGGTGCTTCCTCACAGTTTTCTGAGAGGCTTTCGCCCACCATACAACCGAGGCGTACGTGATAATGGGTATATAGGTAGTTATCATCGTATACATCCAGTATGCTGACCTAGGCGAGAGTCCCCACCTCTGTCCACATACACTTTTTGCCTTCCGGACCTTCTCCTCAACATGGTAATTCCAAGTAAGTCCAGTATCTAGATAGACTCCCAGATACTTAACCTTCTTAGTCATTGTTAGTTCCGATCCGAAAAGTGTTAAGGGCCACAATTCCAGATTTTTCCTCTTCTTAGTAAAGACTATTAGATCTGTTTTCGCCGCATTAATGAAGAGCCCTTGTTCCATACACCACCGCTCAACCACTCGGAGTGCATTCCTCATGATATCTGCGGTGACGTCCATTAATTTGCCTCTGGCCATTATTGCTATGTCGTCGGCATATCCCACTTTGTGAATGCCCGTCGCCTCGAGTCTGTCGAGAAGAGAGTCCACAGTGATATTCCATAGTGTAGGTGAGAGAACACCTCCTTGTGGGCAACCTCTGCTAACCCTTCCTCTGAGTTTTGAGGTTCCCGTCTGAATATTAATCGCCCTTGTATTCAACATATTGTCCACCCATCTTACCACCAGTGGGTTAACCCTACGTTTTTCCAAGGCTTGTTTCAGACTTTCAAAGCATATCTTATCGAAGGCACCTTCAATGTCCATTATAGTGGTCATCGCAATGCCCCCGGTATTTAGCTCTTCCTCCGCAACGCGTACTACTTGATTTAGCGCTGTTTCTGTAGACATACCTACCCTGTATGCATGCTGTCTACTATTTAAAGGATGCATCTTAAGCGCAGTACTCTCCATATAGTCCACCATCACCCTTTCCATTATTTTTAACAGGAAGGATGTTAGGCTGACTGGTCTGAATGACTTTGCCTCGGTGTAGTCCTTTTTTCCCGGTTTTGGAAGGAAGACCACATTTGCTTCCCTCCATGTTATCGGGATATAGCCTATTGCTAGGCATGCAACGTATATATTCCTGAGCCTTGGTGCAATTACGTCTATACCCCATTGCATTAGACCTGGAAATATACCATCCGGTATATATGAGGCCTTCCTTGCAGCCTTTTTTAGCTTTTCAAGTTCCCGGCACCACCAAGGCGCAGGATCTTATTTTTCCACTAAAGTAGGTGTACAAGCCACTCGGTACGCAACTTCAATAGCTGATTGCACATGCTTCAGCTGTGATTCTACATGCCAAGTGTTTTTCGGTATTCCGAATGTCATTACATTCAATTTTTCCTCCAACACTTCAAGGTATCTTATCCTATCTGTGTTCTTCGGAATTCTGATGTATTTCCGATCTGTTTTCCTTTTAGATCCATAGCGAACATCAAATGAAATGGCTCTGTGATCCGACAATGTAGCCTGATCCATTACCCTCCAATTTGATATTCTTTCAATTATCTGGCTACTGCACAGGGTAACTTCGATCACTTCCATTCGTCTCACATCGACGAAGGTTGGCTCTGTTCCCCTGTTTAAGATAGCTAGATCCTTGCATGATACAAATTCGAATAAGGCTTCTCCTCTGTAATTATCGTTGGTGCTGCCCCACACTGTATTATGTAGATCCTCGTTCCTGTTCCTGCATGCATTCACCAAAGACTCTAACTCTCTTGTCGGAGAAGGTTCTGGAGAATCATACGGCAGGTATGCAGATGCTATGACAAAACTTCCAGGTTGAGTCTTTTCCGATGATCCTTGGAACTTCACGAATGCTATGTCCAACCCGCAAAAGAGTCTATCTCCTGCTTGTCTAACCAGCCTCGCTTCCTCCCTCGGACACCAGATCGTCAGCTTGGTTCTACCAATTTTTTTGTCATCATATCTTCCCACATGAATAACAAGGATGACATCTTTGCTCACGGGTTGACCGGGAACGAAGATTATCAACCTTTCCACATCCTTTAGTATGTGAAGCCTGTCTATTTTAAGGTTGATTCCCTCCCATAGGTCGGTCATCGATATCACCTGCATTTGTCGGAAGTAAGTCTAGAGCCCTCAACAGAGCATTTTTGGAAATACTGAACTGTGAAGCTTCTATCCCCCCCTCTCGACTCATGTCGGCAACACCCATTTGGAGATCGTTCGCCGCTGTCTGAGCAAAGGTTTTTACACCCTTGTCAACTTTGGCTCTCTCACTCCTAGCGTAAGGCTTTGCATCATCTGCTTGCTTTGCTCTCCTTCCCATAGCTTGCCTCAGCTTTCGCTTTACCTTGCTTGGTCCAGGTTGCTCGGCCTTGCACGATTCCTGCTTTCCGAGTTGACTAATAGTCCGTTGTACATGTTGTCCATCCACATAACCACTGGAGTGTGGTACCTGTAGACTGACCCCATATTGTACAGACTGTCCGTCTTCCCTTCCGCCTTCCGTCCCCTTCTTCGCAGTTTTAGGTGGATTCATGGTCCCGGAACATTTGAACCGTTTCCTAGATCCATCGTCTTCTGGAGAGGTTTCGGTCGACGTCAAGTTGGCAACAATTTCAGTCAACTCCTCGACCGACTTACTTATGCCTTTCGCCGAGACAGATTTGGCCAAGGCCAATCTTTGCCTCCTTCTGACCCTCTTCATTCTTTGCTTCAGTTGCTGGTGCAACTTCCGCTCGGAGTCGGGACTTCTCTCCTCTTCCAATCCGGCTTCCGCAAAATGCGCCAAGAGGTCAGCCGGAAACCTCTTGGCGCATTTCTACTCCGCATTGTCCACCTCCACTGACGATTGGTCTGCTAACTCTTTTGGTTTCCCATCACAGTCCACTGACCCCTCGAGCTTATTCGGGTTCATGTCAGCACCTTCCAGCGCCTTCTCGACCCCTCCTAAGCCTTCCACCTCGTTTTCAGAAGGAATATTATTTTTATTCGATACCATTCATATCGACCATCTGGGTCCATTTGTGAAGTCTACAAAAGGAAACACTCATATGATAGTACTAATTGATGCTTTTACCAAGTTTGCATTTTTAAAAGCTACTCCGAATGCGCAGACCAAACCAGTAATAAATTTCCTCAAGGACACGTTTCATCTTTTTGGGACACCCCGGAGAATAGTATCTGATCGTGGAACAGCATTCACGAGTTTTGGCGAGATATCGGGGACCTTAAGTTATAACCACGGAGCTACCACATGATAGATACCAAGTGGCAGACATTCCGTTCGCTCCACGTTGCCAAAAACTGTATTCTGCAGTATGGGCGGAGATCGTATCAAGCGGTGGATTGACTTGAGCGCTGAGTTCGTCGAGGACGCCGAAAATGTCAGGACGGACGATCTGTAACGAAAGAAAGAGACGGCTGGAAGGGATGGCGGTCGAGGACCGGCGAATCGCGGAATGAGGGAGAATGAATCAGGCCGTCGGACGAGGCAGATCATTTTCTTCCAAGTCAAGCTTTATTTTTAAGTACTTTGAAATTCGTTTTAATAAATATCCTCATTAAATACGTGTTAAAATCGCCTAACTGTCGTTATTAAGTAGTTGAACTACTTCTAAGCTAGCATAGTTGCTAGCCTAACTTCATGTCTTCTTACAACCTTTCTGATCTCATCCTCTACCACTTCCATTCGGTGTTACTTATGTACCTTGGCGAAAAGTAAAGTACGAAAATGTGCTCTTAAACGGTTCCCAGTAGCTTTCTGAACCCAAATTCTCAAATATTCCTGCATACGTTTATCTGTCAAATTCTCCGATGCTATGCGAAAAATTTTAATTTGCAATTCTGAATATCCGCATACTAGAATTTCTTTTCGAATGTTACTCGCCTGTGTTTTCGATGCAGACTCGCATCTCGTATACAGAATTATGAGTTTGATACTTCAAAGTACGGTTTGTTTTTTTGATTTGCGTGTGAGAGAATAATAGTCTAACAATTTAAATGGAATGATATCCCTTTCCATTGGCATAAATATGTTTGGAAATAGTGCCATTAGTTAAAAAGTAGTCTTGGGACTCTTGGATAGTTCGGTATGTTTCGATTTCGCCCAACTGCTTCATTGCCAATCGAACAAATGCTGAGCTCATATCGCCCAAAGTAAACAAATTTTAAGCGATTCATTGAAAAGTTTGCATCAAGTAAAGGGTCCGCCAAATAACTTTTTTTTTTTGAAAATGCTATAAAAAAAAACTACTGAATATTTTCTCAAATTTCTTTTTTTATTTGAGAGTACAATCCTTCCGGTTAATAATGGAAAATAATTTCATTCAAATGGCTGCCTCGGCTGGCCATGCAGTAGCCTACACGATCGGTCCAATTTTTAAGCACATTATCGATTGTGTGCAGCTGTATTTCACCAATGGCTTCACGAATATTGTCCTTTAAAGCGTCAATTGTATCTGGCTTGTCGGCGTAACACTTATCTTTTACGGCACCCCACAAATAATAGTCAAGCGATCTTCAAAAACAGGGCGCAAAACATCGAGTGTAGCTTCGGCTGTGTGGCACGTAGCGCCGTCCTGTTGAAACCAAATGTTGCCAATATCCTCCTCTTTATTATTATGCAAAATTCGTCTCAATGATGTCTCCGAAATGTTCAATTGTTGAGAACGACGGTGAATTGATGTTGATGGCGCTTCACGCACACTTTCTGCCACAGCAGCAATTTTCTCGGGTGTACGCACTGTTTTTGGCTTTTCACGCTTTGGTTTATCGATGAGGATGCCAGTTTCTTTCACTTTTTTCACAAGATAACGAACACTCGGAGCTGACGGTGCTTCGCTTCTTCCAAATTCCGTACGCAATTTTCGCACACATTCTGCAACATTACCATGATTTTCAAAGTAATGTCGCAATATTTCCCAGCGTTGTTCAAGCGTATACACAACCATATTCGTTCAGCGGAAGGATAAAACTAATTATCTGTCAAATCAGACATGAGCTAAGTGTTACCATTCGCGAAATAAGCACTTGTCGAAAAAAAAATTTAGATGACGGACCCTTTATATGGAATAGATTCTAATAATTTTACAATAGATAACAGCAACTGTAAAACGTGAGCCATGTTTATTATGGCATTTGTTATCAGCACCTTAGCCCGCAACAAAACTAGGCGTGTTTTTTTTTAGCTTTCATCGCAGCAAAGCAGTCTTTTTTCAGTATACGCAATTACAACGCGGTCATCGCATCTCATCCCCGGACAACTCATCCCCAGCACCTAGCGGCAACTACATCTCAACTCTGCAACTGGACACTTACCTTCTCACTACTCACCCTTATCGTTCGAGTTGTAGTCTATGGTTTTTAATGTGGAAAATAAGTGCTACCATATCAGACATTTTGTGCTCGAAGTTGGGATGCTCGTTTTTGGAAACAGGCAGGTAATATTCACTTATGAATACGTACACACGTGAATATCGTTGCGAAATTGGTCTTTTTATTCTCTAAAGTTAAAGCAATAAGTTTTTTGAGATAATAAATTTCCTTTTTCCGCGCGAATTTTTTACTTTTATTTTCTCAAATTCTCTGAAGCTAAAAGTCAATTAATTTTCTCACTTCTTGTTTAAATTTTAGATTTAAATTAATTAAATATTTACAGTCTTGAAATTTATAAGATTTCAGGTTCAACAAACATAAAGCATTTCCCGCCCTTATATCTTCCTTCTAGCATTACATAAATTTGGTACTTCCTTCCTCCATACATTATTCCGAATTCCACTATGAATCTATTTAGACCTACAGAGACTTTAACCTAACAATCAACTAATCAACGAAAGCTAAGATTAGACTGTATGCCAAGTGGTCATAGAATGCCAATTTCTGACAGTTCTCCTGTCAGAATTGAAACCGACCCGATGAGCTTTCCGGAAATGAGTTGCACCCGATGCCTGGCGTTCCTTTACACCATCGAACTCATACACCAAAGCCGGCAGTTCTACAGCCTCTATGGATACCTGCGAAAGTGTATTAGTTGACGAAAATCTGAATAAAAATGGCGTCATTTTGGCACTAAACAATGAAAGCACAGTGAAGCCAATTCACTTGCGAAAATCTCAATTCAAAAAAAAAGTTCGAAATTTACTCAATTTGGAGTTCTGACATTGAAAACGACCCCATCTTCAAAGAACGAATATTAAAAAACGGTACTATGATACATCCAGCACCACGCCAAATAAAATAAAAGGGAAGGAATATGAATGGTCTCCACCAGTATTCGCTAAAGGGGTAAACTCAAGGCATTTGCCAGAGTTCCTAAAAAATAATTACAATGAGAGTCTAGACAATGTCGAATTCGAAAATTTACATTCATTTCTAATGAAACCCTTTGCGACATGAAAGTTGACGCTTTTTCGATTGCCCCAAAGCAATTAAAGAAGTTTCCCATACTCCTAAAAGGTCTTTCCGATGGTTTCACCACCAAGATGATAGAGGACGATATTTTTGGGGTGGATCCTTCATTGGGGGTATCAATAAAACCATTCTCCACCAAATGGTCCAAAGATAAAATTGCTCTCGGCATCTATACATGTGTAGTGGATGACAGAGATAGCTTTAATAAACTGAAAAATATTAAAAACATTCTTCGCCATAGGATCAGATGGGAAACGATCAAATAATCCAATGTTTTAAATGGCAATGTTTCAAAATAGATGTGTTAAATGCAAAGAATCTCACGACCCAGGAACCTGCTTCTTGGATTCAGGCATTGACAAGTCCAAACTGACACAAATAATACCATATCCACAAGAATAGTCTCAATAACCCTTACTCAAATTACGGGCTACAAAAAATCTATAGCATTTGTCTTTCTTTACATTCCATGCAATACCGGTGCCAGGTTAATAAGAGCCATGAACGACCTCTGCTCCCTTCTCTCCAGTTTTGATTTTTTCCTCATCGGCGGTGACTTTAATGCGCGTCACAATTTTTGGGGGCGACTCAATGATAAATGTTAACGGTCATCATCTTTTCTCATGGTTTCAAACATTCCTAAACATGGACATTATTTCTCCCAATAGCCCTACCAGACCAAGTTCATTATCCACTATTGACTTATTGATTGTGTAAATCTGAGTAAATACTAATTTTTTGTCGACCCCTTACCTCGGGTGGAGGAAGTCAACGTAAATAAGTCAATTTCTCGTGAAGTTCCTTTCATAGCTCATCGTCTTAATTTTATAAACTACCTTAGATACTAAAATAATGCTTAATTCACAAAAACATTGTTTCGACGAATCTGGTGGCACCTCAGCACGCTGCACGAAATTTGAATTGTCTTACATTAGACCCTTTCTCTGATCAGTTTTCAGTACTCCTCGCAATTGAGATGGGTAACATATATCCCCTCTCTCACTACTAAATTCATTTAAAAATACTAACTGGGAGTCCTTCAACAATGACCTTTCACATAAACTAAGTGCTCTTCAGATTCCAGTCGACAGAAACATTGAAAATGAGGAAATAGACCAATTTATTCAGCTTCTCTCTAGCTCCGTTCAAGATTGCTCCGAGAAGCACTCGGAAAAAAACAAATTTACAAGTTCAGACGAATCCCCAGGTATTAAAATCGTGAAACTCCTTAAGCTCGGGAAAGCTTGAAAAGTTCAACTTAAAAGAATTTTTCACAGAGCTGGAAACAGAATCAATTCAGCTTACATTTCTCTCTCGCCACGCATCACCTGCTTTTAAGAAAAGACCGTATGAAAATACATATGAACAACCAATTTAGAAACAGACTCAATCAGCTAGAGCTTCTCCAGCAGTCTTTAAAGAAATTGACCGAATTACTGGCCGTAAACGAGCACCAGACCAGACCTCAGCCTCTATCATTTACGAAAACACACAACACTACTACTGAAGAAAAACTTACTGCATTTAAAATTTTTTACAAAACAATATAGGTATCTTAATTTTATCTTGAGCAACAGCTCATTCCTGGCTCGGAACTCAAATTCCGTACTAAACGATTTTTCCCCTAACAATACTTCTTCTTCCACATTCGTGAAAGAGTTTTCCTCTATTGAACTGATTGAATCCATCATTCAAAACCTCAACAACAACAAAATCGTCAGGACCTGGTAAAATTTCAAACTTGTCTGGCAAGCAATCTGTCATGCTTTCAAATTTAATTTCCTTGAACTTTGCACCAAAATTATCTTCATCTTTTTTTCAAAAAGTTGCCTTGATGACGTCACATCCTCCCCCGTATCAGTATCCCCAGGAGTATCCCAGGGCACTATCCTAGGTCCTCTTCTTTTCAAAAATGTTCTCCATGACTTTCCATCACGTTTTCAAACCTTGAACTCGCTTCAATATGCAGATGACACCATCATTTTCCACTCCCGCGAAAAACCTCATAATGTCCTCCTTAACTCCTCCGAGGTCGAAACCAAAACCAAACTCTTAAAGTACAAAGCATTCATCCGCCCAATAATAGCTTACGGCCTTGCGGTCTGGTTTCAAATATCGCCGACGGTCGCTCACGAACTTCAAAGATTTAAAAGAACTATACCTAGGAAATGCACGACAAAATACAGAAGCTCCTCGGGCAAATGGTTTAGAAATAAAGGTCTTTATGATACTTCTGGAGTCACATCTTTATTAGACTACTTAACTAACTTCGCCAAACTAAGACTTCGCAATCTTAGGCATCATCTAAACCCTTACTTACGTAACATCTCTTCGAGTTTGAGAATGTATGTCATTTTTTGTCGGATTTCTATAAAAAAAAACACAGTTTGATCTACAGAGTTTAAATTCACCAGCTGAGAGATCTATAAGAGGGAAATAAAAAAAAATAAAATTAAAAATTTAAACGTATGTAAGTCCACCTCTTAATTTAAAATTCAATCCTTTGTAAATTAAAAAAAAAATGTAAATAAACAAAGCACATGTCACAATCTCCATATCTATTTATAACTTAAATTTGGTTACGTTTTACCCTCAACAAATTAAAAAAAAAAATTCAATAATTGAAATACATTACAAATGTAAATCAATCTAACCTTAAAACCTAAAAATAGCAACACTGTTACATCTCAAATAAAAACAACCCATGAATTTACCTTTTACTTATACATATAAATTAAATCTATACAATTCATAGCTAAAAACCTTACCATACAGTCTTAACTTTAAAACATTATCTCCGCTCCCACCATTCATATGGTTTGGTATAACTGGTGACCAGATCACCCTCCCCCTTTTGTTACATCTCCGTTATAAAGTGTAAGCGGAATTATTATGACTCGCCAATTTTAATAGAACATTACCCAGTTCTTAAGTAGTTGGTAACTCTATAGCATAGACAAACCAACCGCTGGCCCCCTCAGTTTTTTTTCAAATTCGCCATTTTGTTTTCCTATCGGTGTCATGTCAAAAAAGAATCCGTGTGACATGCAAAAACATACAAAAAATGCAACCGTGGGGAAATGTGAAAGAGTTCGGGAATTCCACATTTTTATATTACTGAATGCCATTGGTTGTTATTATAAATTCTTAAAAGGCGAATAATTTGATTTGGTTGGTCAGTAAAATTATCTAAAATATATGTTTTATACTAAAACATATTAGGATAAATATGGTTGTGTATTTACCTCTTTTCGATATCATTAAGATCGATTTATTGTGTGAATTTTTCTTTAATAACTGAAGAAAACTTGCTCAAAATGTTGTTATTTTCATGCAACCATTCTGCATTGACAATTTTTCATAAATATTTTAAGCAAATGTACACTTATTCCTAAAAAAATGCTATCCACACGTATATAAATAATTTCAAATTTAACGGACAAAATTTGATGAACGCTGTCAGCAGCTTTGCCCACAGCGGAAGTGGCATATGCAAGGTGCGAGTGTGTTGATGAGCCGAAATTTTTGAAGTTACGTGACATTTGTCAATACGAATTTCTATGTAACAATACTAACGCACTTAGCGTTTGCCACCCCATGAAAATATAGCTTGTAGCCAAGTAACGGGAAATCGGCCGAAGTTGGTGGTCTCAGTATTGTCTCTAAGACATATGTCCGAGTTCGCTCGTAAAGGAAGCTAGGTATTGTTGATAATACCAGTTTATAAAAGTTTTAAGTTAATTTATTTTATCCATCTGCACTATGTCATGTTTCCATTGAGCGTACATGTGTACCTATTTCTAACAACGTAAAGTTTTATAATACTCCAATCTCGTTAAGCCAAGCAGAATTTTTAATGCCTTTCAGTACCTATGAGAAGTTGGCCCGCACTTTTTCTAGAATGAAAAACATGACATGCAGTTCGACACATGGCTATTGGTTATTCTTGGTAAGAAGGAATTGGTGAGAAGCTGAGGTGTGACCAAGTCGTAGTCGAATGAAGTTCGTTATTTTTTGTTTAGGAATGGTTGTGGGGTAAACGGGATAGAGTTTCTCCGGGTTTACTTTTTTGTAGTGATGGTGTAGGCTCCAATCGTTTTTGATACGGGTTTTTGAGGCAGTTTGAACTAGTTTTATCAAATCTAGTTTTGTGTAGATGTTGAAGCTATATACCGGAGCATTTTTGGCCGAGATAGCTGCAGTATCCGCGTTTTCATTACCTTGGATCCCGACATGCCCTGGAGTCCACATAAGCTTGACGTTCCTTGGTGATTTTATTAGTTGATATCTGATTTTTGACATAGCTTCTGTGTTATTGTTTGGATTTTTTATGGCGTTAAGGACAGATATGCTATCGGAACATATGATGTTCTCGTCGATTCATCGCTGTCTTTGTTGCTCGAAGGATGGCGAAGGCTTCTGTTGTGAATATTGAGGCGAATTCAGGTAGCCTATGCAGACAATAGGTCCATTTTCGAGGGTCACGGCAAGTGATGTATTGTTTATAGTTTTTGAGCCATCAGTGAAGATTATATTCCATCAATCTGATTTTAATTTTGCTGCAATGCTGGCGAAAAGTTGACAGTAGGTTGTATTTGCCTTTTGTATAATTGGCAAGAGTAAGTATGAGGGACTTGGGGTTGATTAGCCATGGGGGGTAGCGTGGAGGAGCAGTATTTTTTTGCTTAGCTGGTAGTTCTAGCTCGGTTGCTTTATCGAGGGAAATAGCGATGGCGGATTGAATTCTCTTGTCTTATCTTTGTTTGGTTTAGGGATAGGGATTATTGTAGCTGTTTTCCAGGTTTGAGGAATAATCGCGTTATTAAGTATATTGTTGTACAGGTTAATGATGCGTTGCTTAGTTTCTTGGGAAAGGTTTTTCAGCATAGGGTAGGATATTCTACCTCTACTTGGCGTCTTGCTCTTCACTGAATTTAGTGAAGCTTCAAATTCAGATAAAGAGATTGGTTGTACAATGCGTCGAGCGGTAGGGTTAGTTGCATTCAGGGGTGTGGTGTTCAATATTTTGAGGTTGAGGTAAGTTCATAAAAACTGTTTGCCTTGGAGTCTTTAAGCAATCGGCGAAACTTCGCGTTTGACTTTTTGTAACATATTTCTTTCCTTAGTCATGATAGTTCGGGGTTCCACCAAGGAACTACCTGTTTGCGTTTTATTGGTGCAGTCTGGGGATGGCAATGTTAGCAGCAGTTCTAATAGCTTTTTGTAAAAGCGCAGCTTCTTTGTTATTGCATGTGTATGCAGCTTTATCAGACAGGTACTCAGTGGATTTATAATTAAATAATCTCCAATTGGCAAGGTTTGTTTTGAATTTGGGGATGGGTGTCTTCGATTTGGTAGTACGTCCGATATTTACTGTCGTAAGTACTGGGTGATGGTCACTATTGTGAAGATCCTCCAGTCTTCCAAGTTATTTTTGGTACTAATTCAGGAGAGGAACATGTTATGTCGACGTGAGTCAGTGTATCATGCGTCGATAGGTGGGTAGGCGATCCATCGTTTAAGATGACAAGGTTGGCGTTCAGAAGAAAGTTTTCAAATACGTAACCTTTTTTGTTGGTGATAGTGGAGCCCCGTAAGGTACTCCATGCATTAATGTCGCCACCAAATATAATAGGGGGGCTGATTTGGTTAATGATGTCAATCAAGTCGTTCTTATTGATTGTATTTTTTGGATGGAGATATATGTTTATGTATGTGAACCTTGTTTTTAGTTGAAGCTCGACAGCCAGCACTTGTAGGCTAGAATTTAGGGGTATGATTTTGTCAGGTGTGTTTTTTTTAATTAATAGTGCTATGCCTTGCTTATATGTGCTATTAATTGGTAAGTTGTGGAAATAGCCTTCAAAGGCTCTTGGGTATTTTGGAGTGTAATTGAATGGACAGTGTGTTTCCTGTAAGGATATAATGATTGTGTTGAGTTGCTTACTTATTATATTGAGTTCATCCAGGTTATTAGTAAATCCATTCATATTCCATTGCAGAATATTGAGGGTTACATCTGGCTTGCGATGGTTCCAGGATCTTGTTTTACCTGACGCAAAAGAAGTGTGGGTTGCATCGATTTGGTTCTGTTTTTGGTTTGATTCGTTTGTTTTGTTAGTGTTATGATTGGATAGTGAGGGTTTTGGATTTATTGGGTTTCGGTAATTAGCTTGTTGACTCCGCAGCCCAGATGATGAACAGCCCAAGCTCGTTGTCCAGCCCGGTCTACTCAAATTCCGGACTGCAGAGTCAGGGTTGGTGGTGTATTTAGACATCATCCGCATCGGGTTCAATATTGTGAATGTCGTGTTCTTTTTAATTGATGGGTGATTGTGTGAAATATTTTTAGTTATTTATAAGAGAGTGATGGCTGAGATTGGTGATTGTGGGGTATTGTTGTGAGTGGGTGTGTTTGGTAGTAATGAGTGTTGTTTGAGTGGTTTTGTTCTTTGTAAATGAGTTTGGCTTCGGCCATGCTACATTTACTTAGTCTTTATTTTAAGAGGCTCTTTGCTTGTTGGTAACGTGGGCACGATATAGATGAGGCGGGGTGATCATCATTGCAGTTGGCGCATGAAATGCGTGTACATTATTCGGGGGTGTAGGGTGGAAGATTACAGTTGACGCATGAGGGATTGCTCTTGCAACGTTTGGTGGTATGGCCCAGGAGTTGGCAATTTTGGCAGCGCATTGGGTTGGGGAAATATTCAGTTACTTGGACATTGTACCATCCTATATTTACTGTGCTTGGTGGGCCTAAACAGTCAAAAGTGAAGAGCACAAGCCCTGTAGCGCGAGGATTCCCGTCTTCCATCTTTTTAAATTTAAAAACGTCTGTGACACCTTGTGATTTCATTTCATCAATGATCTAATAAAAACATTAACTTTACTGCTTTTGGTGACCGAAATCTTTCGCGGGCTCCGAGCTATGCAGTTGGACTATATTAACACAACAAAGGGACAAACATATATTTACATGTTTCTGTTTTCCAAAACATTAGACTTTATTAAAAATTATGTGCTAACAAGTCGCTTACAATTTTTCATAGTACATATACCTATAAATGTGTAATGGGTACCTTTATTTGAAACAAATAAAAAAAAATATGACTGGCGTCACTGCTTATACCTTCTTTACCATCACTGGATTAGTTTGGTAGGTGTGTTGTGTATGTGGCGTAACAAATTCATTCAATTCACAATGTTATCATATTTCGAATAAAATTTATTCCAATATATATTACATTCACACTTCGACAGATATTCATTTTCAACATTTTTTTTCTCTCAAAAACTTAAATAAATGTAGGTAAATAACTTATTCGTCCTGCATATCTTCCGGTAGTTCGTGCGGATTTAACATTCCTGGCACATTACGCTGCATTTGTCTTTTGCTAGCTTGTTCTTCACGTAGAGCTGCCTCGCGTTCCTCCAAATATAAATCGGAGTCGTCTTCTCCAGTTACTTCCTACAAAAATATTAAGAAATAAATATTATTTAACTTGCTGATTTACATATAAACACAAACAAAAACACTCATAGTTAGTTAAAACAATGAGACAAATAAAACTTTGATATATCGGTCATACGAATTTATCAATGTGTATTTTCGCTGACGCTATTGCTTGTGGTACGTTTTTCTACATTCTACTTAATGTTTCCCATTTCTATTTTTTTTAGTGTGCACATACCCATACATAGGGCTCAGAGGAAAATGTTCTTTTGCCGTTCTGCCTAGGTATAAAGTAAAGTCCGTCCAAAAGGATTTGAATCTTCCCTATATGCGCAATAGCAATTTCCTTAAGGGGATCAAATAAACTTTCGATCAAATGAAATTGTTTATTGCTTTTCTCCACTATATCTTTCTTTACCATTTTTAAATAAGATAAAATATAAGCACGCGTCAAATCCACCTGCTGTTCACTTGAAAAGAAAGGTTATCGCACATAAGATTTGTGCCAACCCTTTTAAATAGTAGCAGTAATGCCATATAATACCTAACAACTACTCAATTAACACAAAACTAAAATTTTCATCGATTTATTCGATTGTGCTTATCTAATGTGGTTTTCGATTGGGCTTCTTCAGATTCGATCTGAGATTTCAGATTTCGTGTGTCTAATCGAACATAAAAACGCCACTTGCTCTTTTTTGTGTTGATTTTTGTGCGTTTGGATTATGTGTAGCTTCGACACTTTTCTAAGCGTTTTCAATTCACTGGTTAGATCTATATATATAAAAATTGAGGCTTAAAATTGTGTTCGTTTGTCGCCGATTCACGCCTTTTACCGATTTTAACAAAACTTTCACACATCTTTGGTATTGGTCTATACATGGGTTTTGTGAAGTTTGGTTGAAATCGGAAAATGTATGTGTGTGCTTTGCGTGCGTAAAAAACACATGAATTTCCATACATTTTGTTCGACGGCTCGACGGATTTGAAAGATTTTTTTATATTTTGTTTGACTTAAATCAGGGATGGTTTAGGAAAAATGAAAATTCGAAAAATTCTCAACATGTGGCGCTGTAGGCTGTAGGTGAACCGATTTTGTATCTCGAAAATTCAAACGAAAGGTGACGTCAATACAAATGTTTGTATGTGGATTGGTTATACGAGTTATCGGCATTTTAGTGAACAACCTGTGTTGTCGACCTATGGAACCATGCAATTAATTTCTATGAAATTTTGTGGATGGGTATGTTTGGTTCCAGCTAGGAAGATATGATAATTTTGGACCCGATAGGTGGCGCTGTTGCCGATCTCCGAAACCACGAAACCACTCTACTGATTTCAATGAAATTTTGTGGATGGTTATGGTTGACCCGATAGTTCTGGTCTTGCTCTGCTTTGGGGTAATGTGAATTATGTGATTTGGCATGTGGCCTATGCGTGCGTAGGCCGTACGGCGCGTATCGCTTGGTACAAAGAAGGGGAGGTATATTGTGTTGGTTATTCGTATACTATCATTTTAACAAATTGACACTCGGCCAAGTAGTCCAGCATACCAGCCACTGAGCCACCGTGTTCACAAGTCGCAACTACCGATATTTAATGTTCAATAGCACCTTTATCCAATGTGAAGTGGAAAAAAAACATCTGAACGTGGATTCTTACTTCCTGCGCAAACTTCCCAAACTGCTCACATTCTGCTTTGGTTGATTGAGAAAATCTGACCGGACCATCTCGATTAAACCATTAGCGCGGAAAAAACGACCGAGAAATCTATGAAGTCGTTCAATAGAGAGGTTCAACTATCGAAAGGGATGTTAATTTAATCGATTTTGGGCGGTACGAAGTTCGCCGTGTCAGCTAGTTTTATAACATTCAAAAGAGTATAGAGCCATGATAACCGACTATTTTGTTTCCGAATTGGATGGCATGAATGTGGATGAGATTTGGTTCCAACAAGACGGCGCTACATGCCACACAGCGCACGTCACAATCGATTTATTGAAGGAAACATTCGATGAGCGCATAATATCGCGGAATGGACTTGTCAATTTGCCACCAAGATCGTGTGATTTGACACCATTGGATTATTTTCTTTGCAGATATGTGAAGTCGCTCGCCTACGCCAACAAACCAGAAACGTTAGGGGACTTGGAAGCCAACATTCGTGGCGTTATTGCCGACATACAGCCCCAAATGCTCGAAGAAGTGGTTGAAGATTGGACCTCTAGACTTGGCTTTATTTGAAGCAGCCGCGGCGGGCACATGCCCGAAATAATATTTAAACATTAATGGCATAAAATTATCCTTCCAATAACGCCAAATTGATGGACATTAAAACGATTTTTTGTGTTTTATTTCAATTCGAAGTTCTATACCTCTAAAAAAAACACATGTGATAACTAGATCCAACTGCTTTACAGAATCACTTTGGATGACTTTGGGAAGCGGGGTAAAACTAGTAAGGCAGGGAATAACACTTTTACATTTAAAGAAATATGCACTCTATTTGCAGAAATTGAGACTTTATTAAATTCCAGGCATCTTTTTGATATTCCTGATACTGATTTAACCTTGTAACCCCCCAATATTTTCTCATAGGCCATACATGGCGATAGCTGCGCCCAGCTATCTAGAGGTTCAACCAAACTAAGCATTTGTGTGGCGATGGCAAACCGACTAAACGTCAAAAATATACCTAATGGAAAGACTAAACAAAAAAAAATCTACCACACAAAATGTTATCTAGGCCGAGTGGAAGAGGTTCGCTTTCTCAATTTTTGTGGCAACCACCAAGCAATTGTACCGTTGGGAAACTTTAAATTACAGTCCACTGAAATAGTTTAATAAATTTCAATATAGTCGCTTTATATGGATTTAAATTGACATTTTGTCAATTATAGGGGAAAGAAGCATTTGAATAGGATACAACGTTTGTATTTCTAGTTAATTGTGTTTGTGCTAACACTAATCACCAAAATTACGAATGGATTTATGATGAATATTGTTCCAGAGCTATAGTTGGATTGGGAAATGGTGATCTGAACAAACTGATATAACAAGGCCAAGACTGAATACTGGAAAAGTCAAAATGACATCCAAAATGTTCCAAGAGAAAAGTTCAAAGCATGAAATGGGTAATAGCTATACTCGTATGAAAGGGTAACCTTATCATGTATCACCCATAAATAGATTTTGAACACGGCGATCGAGGTACTCTAACTGCCGACGCTTTTTCTTGTGGTACACATTAACCATACTTAATGTTAACCAATTTTATTTTATTTTAAAGCGTATGACTTATAGATGTATCAAAAGAAAAATTATTTCAAAAATGTATTCGCAAAATAATTAATATAGTCGTTTTAAATTACGTTGGTTAAAAAAACCAACATTCTATATATACAAAAAACATTTCGGCTGCGCTCAGTCGAACAGTGTTTGAAGGAGAAAAAAAAGAAAATCAAACATGGAGAACGTTGCTATGACTAACCGAGAAACCTTTCTCTGTCTCTCAGAACGTTGCACGGAACGGAACTATAACCAACGAAAGTTGTTGGACAACAGTTCGCAAGGTAGAGCCTCTATTTACCGCTGAAACTGTACGGCGTGCGAAGTTTGGAGAGAGGAGAATTAAGTAACAAAACTGAATTAATTTTTAGTTTGTTTTAATTTTCGTACACACATCTTTGTTAGTTTTGCGGAGAATTTGACACATCCTACGAGTAGTATGCTCAGTGATTCCCTCAGTCAAACTCTGTGTGAAGGGGAAATAAAAAATGAGAATCATGCACAGAGCGTAGCTGAAGTATTTTTCCCGCAATGTCGGTTGAGGAAAGGGTTCCCGTACAGGCGGATTCTATAAATGTGAAAGTGACATCGAGAACTGACAACAGCGTAACCGTTGTGCGACAATTTGGTACTTCTTTTCGGGGACCCTGTACAATTCGTTGCTACTTTGTCTCTTTTTTTAGTTTGAAAGGGCACTTCGCAAATTTTTTAAAAACTGTAATTTCCAAACAAATATGTTTATAATGTAACGTCCATCACAACACAAAATTCTAAACTTGCAGAGTAGTAGAAATTGTGTGTAGTAAAATTTTCGACCAACCGGCAAACTTAGTACGGTAATTTATATATGGACACAAGCAGTCGGCGCCATTGGGACTCAAAACCAATACCATTGGACAAATCAAGGGCATTTGTCTTGGCCTATAACAGACCCCTACGAAAAGCAAGTAATATGTAAACATTGCGTGCAGACTACAAAATATGAATTCGTTGATTACTGACATATGTAAAATGCTCATTAATACGGAAAAGGTTAACATAAAATTAGCTCCACATACGTTTTTGTCCATTGTTTATACATAATTTGTTTATATATTTGTATCATTTAGCAACTTACCCGAATTTGTATTAAGAAATCTCTTAGGTGTTCTTTAAAAGCAGGAACATTTTCATCTAAATTAAACAAGCCGGTAACAAACACTTTGATTTGATTATCAGTTAAATGGTTAAATGCGGATTTAAGAAGTGAGGCCACGTATTCCTGAACGAATATTGTATTGTCTGGTATTGGCCCAAGGTTTACGGTTATTTTATTATTTTCCACCAAGGAAAACATGTATGCCAAAATAGTTGCATGAATCGCTAACCCAGCAGTATGAGAAGTATCAGTAACTACAGAAAATATTTGCATTAATATATCTGTAAAATAGGTTTGATAAAAACTTTGTGCTGCTTGGGGATGTTGCTCTAAGTTCTGTAGCATCTACAAAAATCAATACAAAAAAAATCTTAGTAAAATATATTCATAGCATATAATATACAAACCTTATACAAAATATTTAATCCCATATCAGCAACATTTCGCATTGTGTGTTTAAATGCCCATACGATAGAATCGAACACCAGTTTAAATTGGGCTGGTGGTATATTTAGAAACGCCTTAAAGCAGTGAGCGTTTGTTGCCTGCAGAAGTTCATAGAAACTTGTTCTATGCTGGGGATGATCTTCGAAGTTTTTATTTATCATATCAAGAGTACATTCAAAAACGGCATCGAATATTTTTGGTACTTCATTTGTGATGTGCCCCTTAAGTTTACATACTATTACTGCCATTGTACTTAGAACTTTTGGTTCTCGAGCGGCTGGAATCTTACAACGCTGCAAGTATTATAAATATATGTAATAGGTAAAATTGAAAATAAAAACATCCCGAATTTATACCTGATAATCAAGGAGAACGGCATTTAAAAGAGGAGGTATAAAGTTTTCCATTACCATTTGGTTGTCGTTTGAGCGTGGTACCCATTCCGAAATCAAGTTTAATGTCTCCTTTTTTACTACGTGCATGGCCTTTATGAGAGGTTGATTATTTACGTTTATTCCATTAAGAGCAATCGCCTGAATAATATTTTCTGAAGTTATTTTATAGACATTAAGCATATCCAAATAAATTCTTCCCAGCTGTATGACATAGGCATGACCAAGTGCTTTGCATGCTGCGACATTTGTTTTCAAAATGCTACCAAGTTGCTTAACTGCAGACATATTTTTTAAGAAGTCAACATTTTTTGAAGCTCGTGATATTATTTCATCCCAAACTTGATTTGGAAGCAACATGTACTTTTCAATTAACGCATCTTGTTGGACTTGATCAGAACTGGTTGCAATCATATGACCGACAGCCTCATAAAAGGTATGTACCTGAAAAATATATATAAACATCTCTATATAAAAATAAACAAATTCATAATTTGAAATGGAGATAATAATACGTACAAATAAATAGCTAACACAAGAGATGGGTTTTTCTTATATATATTTTGGGACAAATGAATGCCAAAAACTTTCGGATATTGCTCTGACATTCGCAAGACGGACAATTGCTAAGGTGAAATTTGTTCTTTTTCGGGGGATTGAACTCAATACACCTTGCTCAATAGTCTAACATTATTTTTTACTTAGGGGTTGTGTGAGCGTACAAAGAAAATTATTCCTTGCCGAAGAATGGATGGCGGTATCTATGGAGAATAAAAGTTACTTAAAAAGAGTCGACCTCTATCCAGCTTCCCAGCAGTCAACTTAATTCCAGAGTAACGGTCATTTGCTACGTAGCCCATATAAGAACGATCTTTGCTTATGGCTGACCAAGTTGTGTATTAGATAGCCTTACACCAAACAAGACACTATATGCCTGAATAGGATTGACTGTTTCCAAATTAAGATGATTCGAAGGCACGTAGCAAGGGCCATTGCCAGTGATTATAACTTGATCTCAGGGATTTACCACCCGAATTTAATGAACCATGAGAGTATGCTTAGGTCTGGGTTAATCCCGCCTGAGACATTTTTTCTTTTTGCCATAAAAACGTTAGTTCAAACAAATGGTGGTGTGCCGATATTGTGTCATAGCCATCGCGGCACGAGTGATAAGCGGCTCAAACACAACGAATACGCCGCCACAGGAATTCTTCGGTTTTAGCACCGCAACAGTGAAGTGGAAGATGGTGTATACTATAAACTAGTTGACCGACCGAATGTTTGTGGCTTAAGAAAGAGGTGAAAATTGATACGCTCTATCAATTCGGTGCGTTAACTATTCACATGTTCCCTTGAAAACAAAAACTTGCATTGCAAACAGAAATAATGGACGGTTTTTGTTATAGTTTGCAGTGTATTCACTTCATTCCTAGGTTTCAAGTATGCATTTCATTGCTAGAGTCAATGCAGCTTGTTATGTATTAAATACATCACAGTTTTCAGCAAAATTACGTTTATTTATGGATAAACTAATGAGGTAGAGGTGGAAAGCGCATCGAGTGACTGTTTGCCCTAGTTACGAAACAGCTTAATGAAGCAGTCTACCCCGAATCATAGCTACTGACATCCCGTCTGGAAAACGGTGACTTGTGCGATGCAGAAGCGGTGATTGGAGCAATCAACAATACTGCTACACCAAAAATGTATGGGGTGTAATTAGGTGAAGCTATACTATCAAATGGTTTTGTTTCCGTGTTGAAATTGCTATGTGTTCTGATTTATTCTTATTAATTACTTTTTAGAATTTTCTATTAAGAATTTTCTTTCATTTAGTACATAAAAATAATAATCATTAAAAAAAAGAAGACTCTAATAGCTGAAGGCGCGTACACTAGTGTAATGTTTATAAGAAGTACGTCAATATTTCAAAGAGCGCCTACGCACGCGGCTGTCAACGCGGCGTTGTGAATTGGGCATACGTCTGTATGGAGTTAAGAGAATTTATTTTATACTTTTTACTAATTTTTTCTTCTTTTATTTTATCCAATTGCATCTACATATATGACTTGATGTTATTGAAAAAAAAAACACTGAAAATGTGAACACCATTGGGTCATAACACATCAAGAGTACTTACAGTACATATAAATATCTACAGGTAAAAACAACGTTACAAATTCAACATGTCCAAATGACTTGTGAACTCGTTGTTTAGTTTTAAAAGCTCATAATAAATAGATAAATTTCCAATGCTTACCTGTTGTGGTTGCAAATCACAAATTATTGTACTCATTGTACTTAAAATTTCATCGATAAAGGTGCAAGCTTCGTTTGGTTGAATCGTTACAAAATGCCTTCTGCATTTGATTGCTATTTTAATAAAAGTATCACAGGCCATATCCTGAACTCCATCGTGTGTTTCGTGCATAAACTCAAATAATTTGTTAACCACAGTTTTTAAAAATTTCCAGTGAGCACGCAAGAATCTCGGATACTGCCCGACGACGTACATAATATTGGAAGCAATAATTGCCTTGTTATCCTTTCCTTTTTTTTGTTCACAGAGGCCGAGTAAATCTTTTATAACAGTAACCAAAAAACGTTTTTCGTCTTCTTCACTGAAAGCACCTATAAAAATATGCATAATGATATATTAGTGAAATAAAGTCTGGCATTAACTCAAAATAAGTAGTTGTAGTAGTAGTGTGTTTTCATTTACATATCTGTACTAATATTAGAAATGTGAAAGTTACTCGGTCTGTTACCTTTTCACGCCTAAACCGCTAAACCTATTTTTATGAATTGTTGTACAGAGATAGATAGGTAAACCTCTGAGAAGGACATAGGCTACGTTTTATCGTTAAAACAAAACTCGAAGGGAATGAAATAGTGGATGAAAGTTTTTATGGGAATCAATTATTTTTCAAGTAAGAAATAAAGACTGTTTCTGCGTTTTTTTACCATTCAAATTAAAATGGATGATGATTTCAAATACTACCTTTGTTTTCTTCTTATTACCGTTGTAGAGAATAGAGAATATTATGTATAGATTAAAGGCAGCTACTAATAACATGAAATCTGACTCCGTATAAAAAACAGTTTTTTTCTATAATTGAAGTTCATATAAAAATTTGGTTTAAAAATCAATTTTTTAATATAATCTAATTAAAACCAATTCCAATTTAATATTACTGCGTTATATATCCACATCATAGGTATGTGGTCACAAGCACAAAAAATAGGCTACTCAAAGTATTAATTCTACGCAGACGAAGTCGAGGGTACCAGCTTAAGAAAATAAATATGAATATGCAATGGTGGTCCAGTATAACGAATGATATAATGTCCATGTGTTTTCGTTAAATCGAAAAATTCGTAATATAGAGCACATTTTACTTGTACGAAACGTTAAATAAAATGTACAAATATTGTTTCTATTCATTCGCTTTGTTTTATTTATTCATAAAGTTAAAAAAAAAAAAAATTTTCAAAGTAAAAAGTAAAAAAGGCCGTATACATATATATATATTCATTAATTTTTTGAAAAGAAATCGCCAATAAACTTTGAGCGCAGCAATTTACAGCTTTTTCCTGAAGACTTATTAGAACAAATATTTTGGAATGTTCAACGTTGTTTTCGTTGGTCCATTTAATACACGTGGTTAAATTCTCAACCGCATCGGTATGTTTTATTTACTTTTTGAACAGAGTTTGGAACCGTTTCTGATGACCCGCATCTTCATCATTGTCAACATCAATAACATCCTTTTCTTTCGAAAGACGCGCTAACTAAATGAATATACGCGACTCGTTCTTACTTGAAACAAAGATTCATATGTGGATACCAAATGTGCAAGTGCCCCAGACAAAACAAACAAGAACAAACTTGCAAACCGAAAGTTGCGAAAGTACAAATTCATAGCAGTACTGCACAATAACAAAATGTTCGACGCAGTAGCTAACAGTTTTACAACAGACCCATACACATGCATACATACATTCGTAATCAAGAGAGTTGCTTTAGAACTGCCTACATATGTATGCACAAACATATTTCTTTACTACAGATATGTATAACAGAAACATTCGTTATATCGAATGTCAACCCTATTTTTCATACGTTATATAGAGACACCAATAAAATTGAAAAGAGTGTACGTTGTATCGTTATATCGGCATTCGTTATACTGGACCACCACTCTATTACCAATATTGCTTTCCAACATAAGTGGACAGTAGATAAGACAATAGATACATAAGGCATGTTTAATGCTAAATAAAATACTTACGCAATTATGTAAATTATATTTCCAGGTATATAATGCCGCATTTACTAGATTTCTTTATGACAGAACTACGATGTTATTTAGTGAAACATCGCTTTTGGGTAATGGAAGCAAGTCATATATTGTTGCCTGGCAATACATTCATTTATACTAAAACATCCGTTACAAACAACGAGAACAGAAGCATCATTATTTTATATTTTGCACTAGCCGCGCCCGCTACTTTTTTTGTCCATACAAAAATATTTTTCTCATTGTGGCAATGTAAAAAAAGGACTCCAAGTAGATTCTCTTAAGTACAGTGCCTTTCTATGAAAATAAGCTATGAAAAAAAAACAAAGAAGGGGAGCAGGTTTTCGTCAAAGCAATTTTTACTCACAGTTAATCGAGTTTTTCTTCCAAAAACCATCACACACACCATTCGTATTCACACCAGTAAATCGCATATACATATGCACATATGGGGTAGACCTAACATCTTTTTTCAAATCTCCATTTCAATAAGAAAATATAAGTCTGAAAACGGTTAGGTCTGTCTCGTCGTCTCCAAACTGAAAGTCGACGTATTTTGGCTTTTTGGTCTACATCCTCATCGAGTACAGCTCATAGAGATCGCGTTTGTGATCGTTTCCCCCTTACCGCACATAGGACCAAAAAATCGTCGAAGAATTTTTCTTTCAAAGGAGCACAGTATTAGCTCTTCTTTCCTGCTTATCTTCCAGCACCCGGCGCCATAAAGCAGAACTGGCAAGATCAGAATAATGTAAAGCATATATATTCCTCGTCCTTCGAGTTAGTAGTTATGATCGTAATTGTTTTGTCAAACCGAAGTAGCAGCAGTTTCCTAGAGCAATTCATCGCCGGATCTCAACTACGGTTTCATTCGTGGAGTTATTGTTTACTCCGAGGTAGATGAACTCCTTATCTACCTGCAAATTGATTTTAAGTCGACGAAAAGATGGTGAGTCTCGACTTCAAACTTGTTGGTATTTTCCAGCATTTGCCTAGTGTAAAAATATGGTCTACAGTCGATCTGTCGGGGCGGAAGTCACACTGTTATGTGCCGATTAGTGTGTTGCAGAACGGTTTGAGATGTTCACAAAGTACGTTGAGTATAACCTTATATGCGACATTAAGCATGGTCATGAATATACCTCCATAGTTCTTGCAAGACATAGGATTGGCTATTTGTAAAGGGTGATTTTTAAGAGGTTTAGAACTTTTTTTAAAAAAAAAACACAAAAAATTCGAAAAAATGGATGAAATGGGGCATTTGGAATTGATAGTTCAATCATCGAGCATGCCTATTTCCACCATACTTGGTTAACGATTTGGTGCATGAGCCCTACCCAAAAATCGCCCCCGTATTTCAAGGGCCCAGTTGGTAAACCATCAGAGCCCCTGGCCTCGTGGTTTCTAAGCTTTTTTATGCCTAAGCCAACTCTGACTACACTGAATCATAAAACCCGCGCCCAGGTGTAACATCAGCCATCTGGACATTTTACATTAAAAAGCACATCGCAACATTCGATGTCCATATATTGATTTATAAAGTAATATATTTATCGTGCCAAGTCAAAGGCAACGATTCAGGAAAAAATGCTGACAAAATTTATGAGTGACGAACGACATACCCTGTAATCTCAGACTTAAAAAAGAAGTTTTCACGCCTTAAGCCTAGTACGCACCTGTTCCGGATCGAAAAATCCCATAAAAATGACACATCGAAATCATGAACGCAAAATTTCGCTCTCCTTTTCATTTTGCAGCACGCAGCTGCTGCGAAATGATGGCGGACAAAGTGGGTAATTGTAGTTGATTGCTACAATTCTCCGCTCTCTTCTTGAACACATTTATTATCCAGGACATTATTTGCCTACGAAAATTTAACATTTGTACTGCAGTGTTACCAGCTTTTATAAGAGGTAAGGAGCCAAATTTGAAAAATCTTGTAGCCAAAAATAGATCAAATCAAGTGAGCATTTTTTGCAATTTTTAGGGTTAATTATTCTGATAACATTGTTTTTAATTACGACAATATTAAAATAAGATAAAAACACAACATACTCATAATTGCGAGAATTTTCTAGTTTCCATTTTCCAATGTTAACAAAATAAAAATGCCTATGATAACGAGTTTTTATATTATTATTTTTTTAAATGGGTTGGAATAAATGTGTAAAAATCAATTTCAATAGATTTCCAGTGCAAGTGAAAAACAAGTGTTTTTTGCGGCCATCTCAATATACAAAAGAACCAGTAAATTCGGATTTAATGTTCGATTTGAAATCTCAGAACAAAATCCGAAATGCCCAATCGAAAACGACATATGTGTTTAGAAAGTGTTAGTGACCTATACGGAAAGAGACTGTCGCAATAGAAGTATGCATTTTTTTTTTACAAATTCCTAAGGAGCCTATAAATCGACAAACTTTAAAGTGAATAGCATAAATTAGGATAAATCCAAAATGACAAGTTTAAGGAGCCAGTGAAAAGTTCGGGTAGCCAAATCAGAGATAAATAACCAGTGCTGGTAACACTACTAATTGTTCATCAGCCGATGGAACTCTCAACAAATTATTTTCCGCTGCCTTTTCGCAAACGCTTCGCTGTCCATTTGAAGACCACCGGAATATTTCGTCCCGGAACAGGTGCGTACTAGGCTTTAGGTCCCAGACATGGAAGTTTGCCCACTTTTTGTGTTTCATTTTATGACAAATATGGTGGCGGTTGAACCATTCATGGACGGAAGCTCTTACATCCCCAAAGTAACTGGCACTGGAAAGTTACAAGGCAGTTAAATTTGCTTTTAAACTAAATCAAAAAATCAATTAATCAATGCATACTGAAAATAAAAAACTAATCAATTAAGAACTAGGCGTTAAAACTAAGGTATCAGTATTTAGAAGGACTCCTCAAGGTGGGGTTCGTTCACCACTTCTCTGGGTCCTCTTGGTAAACGATAGAATTTAGTGGAATCAACGCAGTCGCCTACCCAAACGACCTAGTTCAGCTTGCAAATGGAAATTTTATTTCCACTATCAGTAACCAACTAACAACAGCTATACCCATAATTAACATATGGACAAAAAAATTACGCACTGGCAGTGCCTAATGCAGATATCGCTTTTTTTATTGACAGTCAAGGAGCAATAAAGCGACCTCAGCCGTTGAGCTTAAATCTAAGATTGTAAGTCGCGAATAACTACGGATTCTTGCCGCTCAGCTCAATGTAATAATCTGCTGGGTCCCCGGACCCAAAGAAGTGACAGCTATCAGCTGGTAAGAAAGAGTTCTTCACTTGAACTTAACTAGAAAAGCTGGTAACACTGCAGTACAAATGTTAAATTTTCGTAGGCAAATAATGTCCTGGATAATAAATGTGTTCAAGAAGAGAGCGGAGAATTGTAGCAATCAACTACAATTACCCACTTTGTCCGCCATCATTTCGCAGCAGCTGCGTGCTGCAAAATGAAAAGGAGAGCGAAATTTTTCGTTCATGATTTCGATGTGTCATTTTTATGGGATTTTTCGTCCCGGAACAGGTGCGTACTAGGCTTTAGGTCCCAGACATGGAAGTTTGCCCACTTTTTGTGTTTCATTTTATGACAAATATGGTGGCGGTTGAACCATTCATGGACGGAAGCTCTTACATCCCCAAAGTAACTGGCACTGGAAAGTTACAAGGCAGTTAAATTTGCTTTTAAACTAAATCAAAAAATCAATTAATCAATGCAAACTGAAAATAAAAAACTAATCAATTAAGAACTAGGCGTTAAAACTAAGGTATCAGTATTTAGAAGGACTCCTCAAGGTGGGGTTCGTTCACCACTTCTCTGGGTCCTCTTGGTAAACGATAGAATTTAGTGGAATCAACGCAGTCGCCTACCCAAACGACCTAGTTCAGCTTGCAAATGGAAATTTTATTTCCACTATCAGTAACCAACTAACAACAGCTATACCCATAATTAACATATGGACAAAAAAATTACGCACTGGCAGTGCCTAATGCAGATATCGCTTTTTTTATTGACAGTCAAGGAGCAATAAAGCGACCTCAGCCGTTGAGCTTAAATCTAAGATTGTAAGTCGCGAATAACTACGGATTCTTGCCGCTCAGCTCAATGTAATAATCTGCTGGGTCCCCGGACCCAAAGAAGTGACAGCTATCAGCTGGTAAGAAAGAGTTCTTCACTTGAACTTAACTAGAAAATGGGACCAATGTATGACAAACAGATTGCAGAAAGCAAACACGGGGAGGTTAACTATTACCTATATCCACAAGATCGTCAAAACGAACAGTCCAGCCTGTCAGTACGTAGACTACCGAGAAGACGACCTGCAACATACCTTATTTGCCTGCAGCACATGGAAAGCCGAAAAAGGAGAACTAAAGACAAATACCGGTATCATCACTCCATACAACATAGCCGAAAATATGCTGGCCAGTGAATAGAACTGGAACCAAATCTCAGAAAAAAGAAAAGAGAAGAATATCAATCCCGCGGGACAGAGTGCCCCTAAAAGTAATGCGAATAGCAGTCCCGGGAGGGTGAGTCAGAAACCGAAGTGTCAGGAGGGGTTTTAGTTTACGTATACCTTGCTAAAAAGGGAGAAGGAACAGGCAGGATGAGCAAAACCAAAAAGACCTCCTTATGGCGCATAAAGCATATCTCCTTCACCCAAAGGAGAAAAAAAAAACCCTCAGCCCCGACTGGTACTATACTACAAAGTTCGATTATTTATCTTTGCAGGTTTCCTTAATAGGTTTAAGCACACTTCCCTTTATTCATCTCGAAATAATATTTCTGGACGAAATGGACCGTTCACAATTTTTGCGAATATTCTTACCCTAAATAAAAAATTATTATTTTGCTATTTTGTTAAAGCAGAAAAACATATTTTCAATATTTCCAAACGCAATAAAGAATCTACTTAAAATAGGGTTAACAACAACAATAAAATCTCGTACTGTGTTTTAAATCAATGATCTATATAGATTTTCTGGTAAAAATAAGCGTTTGTTTAAGAAAGAACTATGAAAATCTAAAGCTCACCCTTGGCGAGCTCGAGCAGAAACAAGTTTAGCTTAGAGAAAAACGTTGTTTATAATAAAAACCGCCTATTATAAAAAAGAATAATAATAAATAACCTAAATATGAATTTATTTTATTGTATTACTGAAAATCACCTGATATCGATCCAATTGCCCAGCATAAGGTGTTCAGGTTTTTCCATGAGAACTCCGTACCATTTACTTGGTTTAAAAGTTTGAGTGTCATTATACGCTCTGTATCAACATAATCCAAATGCGTTAAAAAAACCAAGGTCTCACGCATATTTTTATACAAATTGATAGCATTTGTATCCTTCATGAATTCTCGAACAACTTCACCGTTTTCGTTTTCGACAACCAGAACCTCTTCGGGTTTTGCCATGCGCGATATCATAATAAAACGAACTTTCGATAGAATATTGGCGTAGAAACGACGACGAGAGAACGTATTACGTTTTGCTAATGAAACAGAATCTTGTTGTATATGGGCCGAATTAAGGCCATCTGAATTGTAAAGGTCTTCGACGAGACTATACCAGTATTCAAGGCAAATTTTAAATATTTCAACATCTTCTACTTCTGATATCATCACTAGATAGAGCAATGCTTTATTTAAATACTCAATATACTTCACATCTTCCACAAGTTTTCCATGTTCTTTTAAAAATGTGCACAAAAACATAGCTAAATTTTGCACGAATTCTTGTTCCATGTCAGATCCGTTAGCGTATATGTGATTCATATTCGTGTTCTGACCAATCATTTGATCTAATTGTTCCATTGTATCTTTGAATAGTTTAACAAAGTTCTGATTATAGTTAGGGACATTTAGACCGGCGATTTCCGCTAAACACTTTAAAGTTACGTTCCGGAACATAGGAACACTAAGAAATTTAAAAATTAGTGTTTCAACAAGCGTTGTTTCGAAAATATATCCCAATGGAATCCAATTGAGGAATCTTAAGAGTGTGTCTAAAGTAACAGCTATGAGAGGTGCGTTCATAGAACTCTCAAGAACAAACGAACATAGTTGGAAAATTTCAGAAAACTCAAAACACATAGCATCTTTTAAATGTTTTGCTTTTGTTTGCGTTATTTGTCCCCCGCAAAAGTCAAAAACTTCTTCACTTAGATTTTTTAAAATAACCATGTTGTTTTTGCATAGGCTTTCATTTGTTTTTGAGGCTCCAACTATATCACTGATAAAAGTATGCCAATTTTTTGGCCATTCTCTTTTCAGAATTTGCACTAGAATCATGTTTAATTTGTTCAAATAAACTTTGTTCGCTTCCATAGTTGCTTGATCAGATGACGTTTTTATTATTAGTCCAACCACATACTTTTTAATGCCTTCACATTGATTTCTTGGTAAAATTTTCCAACGCGTTTTAATGACTTCTTCCAAAATTTGTAAAGCATAAAATTTCGTTTGCTGGTTTTGGGAATATTCGAGAATACTATCCACTCTCGTCCAAGCATCAGGATGTTCCTTTAACGTTGTAAGAATATCTTGTGCTAAACGTAATTGCTCCCCTTGCGAAGTGTAAAGACATTCAACGATTTTGTCCAAAAGACCGATATCCAGCTTCTCTGAAAAGTCTAATAGTTTGCTAGCTTCTTCTGTCGTTAACATTACAGCCATTTTTTTGTAATAGAAATATCGTTCCTTTCTCTTGGAATAAATGTTGATACTTGTGTATATGTAATATAGCTGTTATAATTAGTAGAGGTATATTTGCAAATTAATTTATATATTTTGCAAATAGTTGTCGTTTGTTTATAATAGTTAATCAGCACTCGTCAGTAAGCCAAGTTCTATATAACTGAAAGTAAAATATAGATGTTGTATTAATAATATTAAAAAAAAAACAAAAAAACAATTTCATAAAAAAATATATGCAAAAAAATAGGACAATTAAACCATGTAAAAGAAGTACCCTGCTGATGCACATAAGACCGAAATTATTTGTTATCTCTCTTTTACTCTCGTGTTTTTTTCCTATTATTTCTGTATTTCTATTGAAATACAGTTCATTTTGAATCATCTTGCTGTCACAGTTATAATACTCATTATCATTTACGCATCCGTTGTACGGTGGGTGAAAGCCTTCCAGAAAACTTTAGGAAGCACCTGAATAGGTTCCAAAGTTT
This sequence comes from Cheilosia variabilis, assembly GCA_951230905.1. NCBI lineage: Eukaryota > Metazoa > Arthropoda > Insecta > Diptera > Syrphidae > Cheilosia > Cheilosia variabilis. The sequence continues at coordinate 42,053,772 of OX579679.1, read as the reverse complement.
CGAATGTATATGACTTTTCCCCACTAAACGTATTTATTATCAAAACAGCGCCTAACAGCACTTCGTCTGCACCGAGATGCGGAATGGCAGCTATGGTGCCTTCCTATCTTCCTATATAGGAAGATCAAAAACGAGATAAGTGAACTTGACATGCATATAGATGGTATAATAAGGATGCGTATTGAAAACAATCTAACAAATTTTATTTAGAATGTATTACTTCCCAGAAAAAAAGGACTGGCGACATAATAACTTTCACTTTTTAATTCATTCTGGATGGCGGAGCTAAAAGAAGCATATGCCAGGGAAAAAAAATTTCGTATGGAACCTTGAAATTGGTGGTAGCTTTTCTGGTATTATTTAAAAAAGATAGGCCTTAAAAAATTGATACCTGGTTAAACCAATAAATGAAACAGTTCTCATCTGGTTATTACGTATGCAGTAACAATAATTCTTTATGATTTTACGATAGGCACAGAAATGACGCTCTCAACGCAAGCCAAGTCAACAATACATGTAAAACAATTAGCAACGAGATGAACAGGTTCTCGTAGCACATTATCTCAAACTTGGTGACCATTATCAAAATTTATGCGTTAGTGAGTCCCGTAGCGAGTCAAAACAGCCACCAATATGAATCCGACACCTGGCCTATACTGATGTATTGCGTGAGTCTAGAAGACTAAAAAATAAAATAGTTGGCGCAACTGGACCGTAGGGACCCTAGGCCTAGCTTCTCACAACCATTCGTTCTGTGTGTTTTTCATTTTTGGGACCAATGGAAGGGATCTACAATTTTATACCGAGTCCAAACGGCTAATTGAGAAGCTCTTTCACGACATTTAAACTCTCGGATGTTTGTCAGCCGTTCGCCATAGGTGGCGCAGTGGAAGAAAACCTTAAGTTGGAATTTGTTTTTTCGGGAATCGAACCTGGGACCCCTCGCTTAGTAGTTCAACACACTGCATGGAGCACTCAGGGCCACTCCTGACGATACGGATATTTTGATCCAAGTGCTTACGCATACTATCTATTGCAAACAAATGGCAGCAAATAATGCAGCCAACCAAATAAAAGCAATTTATTGGTGAACTTATGGGAGAGTGATGTAGCGTCTCGCATGGGGTTTTTTTGCTTACAGAAGGGTTAAAAACGGCAACTGGAGTTCAGGAGGCGATTCCTTCCAAAATCGAAACTATAGGACCTCCTTCCAGTCGGATATCGTACCGATTAAGGAGACCATGTCGTGGCTGAGGTATAATGTAGTGTCTTCATATCATATTAACATTTCTCCATTTCGATCACCCTCAATTACAAAATTCATTTTATTTGGGTGCCGGTCCATAGACATTCCATTTTACGAGCTCGCCGGGCTTGGGACAACTTAATATGTCGATTCCACCAGAGAAGGATAATTACAAAAGTGCTACAATCGATAGGTGGTCCAACTGATTTACGTTCTCCATCACGAAACGTATCTGACCCATGCTTGATTTCAAGAACTAAAGAGATCTGTATAAGCACGGTATTAGGTGTCATTACAGGACACTGAATCATTGGAAGGCGAGCATCGAATATCCGATTCATTATTGGCCTAGATTCAATGCATCAACAGTTTTTTTCAGTTGACATGATGTATGTCTAGTCACGAATTTCTCGACTGACGACTCAATACATATTTGGTTTTTGATTGGGTTTCTCAGATTCCAGCAAATTTATGAAAGCATTAAGATCACCATTTTTCCATTTTTGTAAAACATTTCTCGGCTGTGCATCATGAATTGCTATCGCTTAAAATAAAATCGCAAAACGTTTCAATGATAATTGGAAGACATTTTTGTATTGCAATTCTAGCTCGATTACAAACTTATTTGCCTATTTCACAATAGAATCATGGGAAATTGTATTTCTAAATTTAGCAAGATTTTCACTTAACCTGATTACATTACGAAGTTGGTATCGTTCCTAACTCTCATTTTCCCAATTTTGACCAAACTATGCATACTTAGGTCCCAGACTATTTCTTTGCCAAATTACATTACGATTGACTCAGTCAGAGGTTTAGCCGTTAAAGATAATAGACAAACGGATTTACTTTCGCATCTACATATAGGGAACTAATGAGATTATTTGAAATTTGCGCCCAAATTGATTTTCAAACATTTGTGCATAAATAAATAAAAGAAATAAGCCCACTCAATGCAATCTGTTTCTTCGCAGTTAATTTTTTGTCAATCGATCATAAAACTGGTAAAAGTGATCTTTTCAGCCCAACCAAAACGCATATAAGTTCACACTTTAATTTTATTTTATGACTAAAAGAGTAACTGGGGAATTAGAAGGTCTGACAACTGGCTTGAAGTGTTTTAGTCTTGAATGGCCTAGATTGGTCACGTGAACATTTTTTTGAGTTGAAAAGAATCGTGACTGAGTATGAGTACTAATGTGGTGCTCGTTTTTGTGAAATATTTCAACTGCAAAGAAATGCATTTCACCGACTGGATCTATTTTTGTTAATTCTTATGTACAAATGTTTAGCAATCATTCTGAGACGCGGTGAATGGAAAACGAGTTGGTATGTGTCGTAGGCTACACATATTCCAATCGTACGAATATAAACAAAGAAAAAACACGAATTGTTTGATTGAACAGAATTCATGTAAAATGTAATCTGAAATCTGAGAGCAGAATCTGAAAAGCCCAATCGAAAACTACATAAGTTGGCATCAAAGAAAAATTAAGTTACCAACCAATCAGTTTTCTGGGTTCAGGGGAAATCTAGTCTAGATAAATTTAGTCGACTTTAGACTAGAGTTTTAAACGAGCACACTAAAAATCCGAGTGAAAACGTCGCGCCACCATGTATGGGTATAATATTCACATCTCATAAATGTGTAACAAATAACCGGTGTGCACCTATTCTGTAATATCATAATATTCATTATACGAAGTACTGACTGACATTTGCCTGGCTAGGAAGTTATTATCATTTTGATTAACAATGGTGTTTAAGGAAACAAATTGTACAGGATGTTGTCCGAAAATTAAATATGTACTGTAATTTAGAATCTGCCGCCAGCCACTTACCGCAATATATCTTTAACATTTCATTAGATAGCCGTGGCGAATAACAACTGGCTATTTGAAAACTTGTTGGGGTTGTTAAATAAGCCTTAAAAACTTAATTTGTTTATGTTAAATTATTACTATGGCCGCAATATTTTATTTTTATTTACATATATCAGACTCCGTAAAATTCCGAGACGCAAGGTCAACATATGTATAATATAATACATATATTATATTTAAGTAGTAGTTCTAACAAATAATATTCGCAGTGTTCGCGAAAATCTTCGGCGAACACATGGTAGGCATTAACATAATATTCCAAATTTTTACGGAATAAGGCTAATTGTTAGATAATTTAATTTTTAAAATGTGGTACAAACATTTAAAAGAAAAATTGCATTGCTCAAAAAAAAATTAACATTTAGAGAACCGCCAATACTCTTTATAATTTGCAAGCCAAACAAATGCAGTTGGTGGCTTTTGCAGCATGCCATCTCGGAACGAAACTGACATATAACTTTTAGTCGCCATAATTTCCAAAATGCTTTTTATGTTATCTATTGTTTCGTAGTCTTTTTGAAAATTGTTTTGCAAAATTTCAATTTAACCCGCGTGAACAACATCTCAAATGATTATACAAATATTCATAGGTTTTACTAAAATAAAATTGCAGCACCAACATCCTAGCACACATCCGCAGAAGCAAACGATTACTTACATTAAGAGTATAGAATTTATATAACTTTCACGATGAATTTTATTAGACACACGGAATAAATAAATTATTTTGAATATAATAAGAACTGTTTGATGTATTATGCGCCCAATATTTAAAAAAAAAAACTGATATTTTCTCAACAAAAGTACTCAGGTCAGCCCAGTAAAGATGTCAGATATTAACGCAATCACTAACACTAACACGCACCAACACGATCCGAAGTGTGTGCTGATTTAAAAATAAACACATCCAGTGCATGACATATTTTTTCATTTGAGTCAGTCCAGTCTGATAAATAATTACAGGGTGAAGCTTCGCGAGTGGAACATGTGTGCTGAGCAATTGCATTTGTAGGTACCTACGGTAGTACAAAGAGTGCTGTAAAATGAAAAGTGAAACGTTTTGATAGAGATTTTCGAGGATAAATTTATACATGGTGACAAGTTTAAGTATACATTTAACTCGAGTCAAAACTCAATTTCATAATATTGACATTTTTTCGCTAGCCGGCAATAAGAAAAGGACAAAACTGAAATAAAACGTATCAAGAAGCTAAAAAACTTCATTCGTGAAATGGATGAAATGTTGACGTCTTCTCAAATTCTCTGAAGCCAAAAGTCAATTTATTTTCTCAAACAACTTTTTGTTTTAACTCTAGAGAATAAAAAGACAAATTTCGATATTCATCTATTCATCTGTGTACGTATTTATAAGCGAATATAACCTGCCTTTGTACCTCCTACTCTATTTCACAAAATGGTTTCCAAAAACAAAAGCACCACCAACTTCGAACACAAATTGTCTTGTAATATTGTAGCACTTATTTTTGACCAAAAACAGCATAGACTACAACCCAAACCATAAGGGTGAGTACTGAAAAAGTAAGTGTCCAGTTGCAGAGATGAGAAGTAGATGTCTCTAGGTGCAGGGGATGAGTTGTCCGGGATGAGATGCGGTGACCCCGGTTCTGCCTAGTTGTTTTTGTGGGGTCACCGCATCTCATCCCCGGACAACTCATCCCTGCACCCAGCGCCATCTACATCTCAACTCCATAACTAAAAACCAATAATCGCATCACTCGCCTTTAGTGGATAGTTTACCCTCAAACGAGTATTATGTTGAGTGTTAGGTTAAGGTTTCTCTAAAGTCTAAATAGACACATTAGTGGAATTCGGAATAATCCATGGGGGAAGGAAGGAGGTAGGTACCAAATTTATGTAATGCTAGGTGGAAGATATAAGGGTTGGAAATGCTTTATGTTTGTTGTACCTGAATGGATTTATAAGATTTCTGTAAATATTTAATTTATTTAAATCTGAAGCCAAAAACCAGAGACAATACTGAGACCACCAACTTCGGCCGATTTCCCGTTACTTGCCTACAAGCTATATTTTCATGGGGTGGCAAACGCTAAGTGCGTTAGTATTGTTACATAGAAATATTGACAAATGTCACGTAACTTCAAAAATTCCGGCTCACCACCGCACTCGCACCTTGCATATGCCACTTCCGCTTTGGGCAAAGCTGCTGACAGCGTTCATAAAATTTTGTCCGTTAAATTTGAAATTATTTATATACGCGTGGATAGTATTTTTTTTAGGAATAAGTGTACATTTAAATATTTATGAAAAATTGTCAATGCAGAATGGTTGCATGAAAATAAAAACATTTTGAGCAAGTTTTCTTTAGTTATTAAAGAAAAATTCACAAAATATATCGACCTTAATGATATCGAAAAGAGGTAAATACACAACCATGTGTGTCCTAATATGTTCTAGTATATAAAACATATAGTTTAGATAAATTTACTAACCAACCAAATCAAATTATTCGCCTTTTAACAATTTATAATAACTAACCAATGGCATTCAGTACTATAAAGCTGTGGAATTCCCGAACTCTTTCACATTTCCCCACGGTTGCCGAGGTTGGCAGCATTTTTTTTTTTTTGTTTTTGTGTGTTTTTGCATGTCACACTAATTCTTTTTTGACATAACACCGATAGGAATACAAAATGGCGAATTTGAAAAAAAATTGAGGGGCCCAGCGGCAAGAGGATTGTGAGTTGGGGGTCTCAGTATGGTTTGTCTATGCCAAAAACAATGCGTTTTTTTGAGAAAATAAATTGACTTTTAGCTTCAGAGATTTTGAGAAAATAAAAGTAAAAAATTCGCGCGAATTTTTGACAGACATGAGGTTCATCTCCATACAGCGTTACCACTTGTACTACATATATAGTACTGTGCTACATATTTGCTGGATTTTTCAACGCCGTACTACATACTACATCGTTACCCTAGGTTAGGTTAGGTTGATGGGTGGATGCTGCAGAGTAGCCCTGCAGTACCCCACTTAGGTCCTTGTGGACCCATTGTGATGCCCTTGTTGAGGGGTTAGCCGATGTCGTTGGCGATGAAGTTTTCTCCCTCACGTTACTCGACTTTGTCCAGCCATCCTGATAAGTTTATGAACCTGCAAAGATCAGATAAAGAGACATTCGAAAGTTCATATACGTCTTGGAAGTAGTATCTACCAAGTGCTCTATATCTCAAGTGCCAAAGACTGGGGCATTGACAGAGGAAGTGAGGTGTATCCTCGTGTACCTCTTCGTCTTCACACCCCCTACATATGTCGTCATTCTTGAGTTTCAGTTTCATTGTGTGGTTTCTTAGGAAGTTGTGACCTGTTAGGGCCCCTACCAGTTTATACATCGACGTTCTGTCAAACTGCATGAGTTTGCTAGTCCGACTTGGATTGTATTCCGGCCATAGCTTCCTTGATATTTCGCAGGTAGTTAATTCTTTCCACCTGTTGTTGGCTTTCATTCGGATCTTATCTTCCACCCTCTCTCTGAGATTGCAGAGTGGTGGCCTGATAAATTTGATCGCACGATCTTGATCCATAGCGGATCCATTCCTTGCCAGTTCGTCAGCTCTCTCATTGCCGGTTTTATCCCTGTGTCCAGGAACCCAGCATAAGCGCGTAATGTGCTGCGAGCAGAGAACCTTAAGCTCTTCACGGCAGCGGCGAACTAGTTTTGATTTAATTTCAATAGCAGACACTGCTTTTATAGCCGCCTGCCTGTCAATGAATATGGTAATATCATCCCTTGGTATTTCCAACATTGATACCATATGGGCAGCTTCGCCGATAGCCAGAACCTCCGCTTGAAACACACTACTATGGTCAGGTAATCTGATCGAGTGATGTATGTTCAATTCTTCAGAGAAAATTCCAGCACCTGTTCCACAGTCCATCTTAGAACCATCTGTATAGATGAATATCGATTTCCTTTTTGTGGGTTCATCTGTGTTCCATTCTTCTCTGCTGGGGAAATAGCAAGAGAATGGTTTATCGAAGTCAAGGTAGGGAGACAAGTAGTCAGAAGTGACCGCATCTCCCATGTATTTGTTCAGAATCTGTGCGTGTCCCATTTTATAGGGTTTCCAGCTTTTGGATTGGCTGATCCTAAGGGCACTTTTGGCTGCAGATTCTTGCATATAAAGATCTAACGGTATCAGGTTGAGGATTGCCTCCATTCCAGCCGTAGGTGTTGTCCTTATTGCACTGGTTGTGCTAATACACGCTAGTCTTCGAATCGTTACCCTAATGTACTACATTTCTTAAGATCCGTCTAACCATTTCACTTTTTTACGAACAACAGTTCGAATTTTGCCCCTTTTGCTTTTATAACTAAATAAATAGATTTAAAAACTTGGCATAGCGCAAATCTTCAACTCGCACACAAAGATATCGCATGGAATGGGAAAACCAATTTTCGTGGGTCGAATGTAGGTCTGGCAAACGCTTTTGTCGCGCTTGTCAGAAGTCATATGTTTGCAATATGACTTTGCTTGTCAGACAAGAACTCTTACCCATCCACATTTCCAATTATAATAGTGCAAAGCAAATCTAAGTGTGTCCGACTGTTTTAGAAACATAACATATTTTTTTTGTTATACTACTTAATTTAAATTTCAATAGAAAAAAAAACAGGTACTACATTTTTTTTGAAAATGCTACATTTTGTTGGCTAACGTACTACATTTGCTAAAGATTCTAGTGGCAACGCTGTCTCCATACCATGGCAAAGATAATGGAATACCGAAAGATAAAACCATAGACAAACCATACTGAGACCCCCAACTCACAATCCTCTTGCCGCTGGCCCCCTCAATTTTTTTTCAAATTCGCCATTTTGTTTTCCTATCGGTGTTATGTCAGAAAAGAATCCGTGTGACATGCAAAAACATACAAAAAATGCTAAAATAAATGCTGCCAAACTCGGCAACCGTGGGGAAATGTGAAAGAGTTCGGGAATACCACATTTTTTCATTACTGAACGCCATTGGTTAGTTATTATAAATTTTTAAAAGGCGAATAATTTGAATTGTTTGGTTAGTAAAAGTATCTAAAGTTGATGTTCTATATACTAGAAACATATTAGAACAAACATGGTTGTGTATTTTCCGCTTTTGGATAGCATTAACTTCGATTTCGTGTGTAAATTTTTCTTAAATAATGAAGAAAATTTGCTCAAAATGTTTTCATTTTCCCTCAACCAATCTACATTGTTAATTTTTCATGAACATTTTAAGCAAATGTGCACTTATTCCTAAAAAAAAATATTATCCAAACGTAACGAACAATTTCAAATTTAACGGATAAAACTCTATGAACTCTGCCAGCAACTTTGCCCACAGCGGAAGTGTCTCATATCTGCTGGGAGTGTGTTGGTGAGCCGGAATTTTTGAAGTTTCGTGACATTTGTCAATACGATTTTCTATGTAACAATAGGCGTTTTTTATTTTATCCACATGATCTATATAGATCATTGATTTCCACGGTTTACAACAACAGTATGTGATCCAACTGTTGTTGTAAACCATGGAAATCCATGATCTATATAGATCATTGGAGCATAATAAAAAAGGCCTAATACTAGCGCACCAGATGTGTACACTCCATAAAAAATATAGCTTGTAGGCTAAGTAACGGGAAATCGGCCGGAGTTGGTGATCTCAATATTGTCTCTGGATAAAACTTTCCACTGGAAAGGCGGAATCCTACAAGCTGTTTTCTCGAAAAAAAATGGATGAACTCACGCACATATGCTCTTTTCTTGTTAATAAAAGCGAAAGATTTATATAATATTTCGGGATTAATTTATTAGGACTTCCTTTCACTTCAGAGTAAGAATCGAAAGAGAAAGAAAAGAAGTAATCTTTTGACAATTTTGGTTTGACAGGAGAAGAGACAATTGTGAAGTTGTCAGCTGTCACTTAGGGCATGATTGCAATGATGTATTTTATTTCAACACCCTCGCTCAAGTTCACAATTGTCTACTTTCCGTAATAAAAAGAAACAGGAGATAAGATGAAATAACTAGTACAAAATCTTACATTTCTTTTCATTTCATTATATAAACCAAAAAGTTATTCAAAAGACATACCCATGTCTATAAAATGTTTGTAATGTGTTGTTGATGGTAGCTGCTTCGCGAATGCGTCGGCTATCATATCTTCAGACTTGAGAAACTGGATGTTGACAATTTGTTCGGCTATTGCTTCCCGAATGTAGTGGTATCGGACATCGATGTGTTTTGTTCTCCCTTGGTTTGACTGGTCACTTGCGATGTGCTTTGCGCTTTGATTATCGCAGAAGATATCAATATGCCCGTCCTGTAGTCTTAGCTCAAGCAAGATGTTACGGAAGTATGCTGCATCCTTTGCCACTGATGATAATGTGATGTATTCGGCCTCTGTGCTGGATGTGGCTACTAATCTCTGCTTTCGGGATCCCCAGTGAACAGCTCCTCCGGCATAAAGAAAAACATACCCGGATTGTGATCTTCTGTCGCCTATATCCGCAGCCCAGTCAGAGTCCGAAAAGGCTTGGAATTTTTGATTTGTTTTTCGATATGTAATGTTTGCTGTTTTAGTCCCGATCATGTACTTTATAACATTAAGTGCTGCAGTCCAATGTTGACGTCTCGGATCTTCAACGTGTTGTGAGAGAACGTTAACCATGTCCGGCCTACTGAAATTGGATAGATAAAGCAAACGCCCGATTAGTTGCCTATATGCAGTGTTATCAACTTTTTCGTTTCGCCTTTAATGGTTGGTTCCCTTTGAATGCTGAGTTTAACTTGTGAAGGTAAACGTGATGGTTTCGCATCATTCAAATTATATGAGTTTATAAAGCTGTTGATGTATCCCATTTGACGGATGCTGATTTTCTCGTTTTCCTTCATGATTTCAAGACCTACGCATAGCTTCGGTTCGCCCAGATCGCGAATATCGAACTTGTTTAACAGTGTAGTAAATATAAGTCAGTAAGTAGTCTTCAGGATCGTTTGTTGCTACCAGGAGATCATTGACGTAAACGGTAATGATTGCAAAATTCGTCTTTGTAATTTTGTAATAGATGCATTTATCGTATGACGACTGTGTGAATCTAAGATTCTTTAATGTCTTGTCCAACTTGAAATTCCACTGGCGGCCTGATTGTTTAAGGCCATATATTGCCTTTTTCAACATACACACCTCATTGGCAGCGTTCTGCTCGAAAATGTCCGGTTGCTCCATGAAAATGACTGTATTTAAATCCCCATTAAGGTACGCTGCAGAAACGTCGACATGGTGTAGCTTCAGGTTATGTTGTATTGCAATCGCCAATATGAGTCGAATGGAATGGATGGTAGCTACCGGTGAATACGTGTCAAAATAGTCTACCCCTTGGATTTGGTCGAATACCTTTGCAACCTGCCTGGCTTTTCTCCGCTCTACTGTACCGTCTGCAATATATTTAGTTTTTAACACCCATTTAGATTTTATGACCTATCGGTCTGTTGGCCTGTCCACCAACACCCATGTTCCATTCCGAATAAGTGATTCGTACTCCTCTTGCATGGCTTTGTACCACTCGTCTCGATTTTCGTTGCTTTCCAGCTGCTTCACGCTCACAGGGTCGGCTCCAACGCTGTAAGCTTCTTGACTGATGCTTGTTACCTGTAAACTAGTATCCACTAAAGTTTTCTCAGCATCCTCTTCAGCTGAATCCTCTAAGTTGTTTTCTTCGGAGACCCTGCCAGATCTTACTTGTACTGCATCTTCACTGGCAGTAATTTGATTTTCTGGCGGTTTTAAATCGAAAACGTAGAAGTTTGAAAGGTTTGCTTCTGCATTTTCGACGTCATTGGATTCTTCTTCCAAGAATCGTACATCTCTGCTTCTGATGATTATACGTGTTCCGGGCTTCCAGAGCCGATATGTACCATGTTCATTGCTATAGCCCACGACTACATGCGCATTGCTTTTGGGCTCGAATTTACCGAGATTGCTTCCTTTGTCCAGTACATATGTCCTTGTCCCGATGCACTTGAATGATGACACATCTGGTTTTCTTCCCGTCCACAGTTCCTCTGGGGGGGTTTGGCCATTTATTTTTGTTGGGCACCTGTTGCGAATGAAGGCTGCTGTACACACCAGTTCTGCCCACAGGTAATCAGGTAGTTTTGCCTCCAGCTTCAGACATCGCGCCATTTCCAATACGGTCCGTTTGGCCCTCTCGGCTATACCATTTTGTTGAAGCGTGTGTGGTGTAGAAAATGCGTGGTCGATTCCGTTTTCATCCAAGAATTCTTTAAATTTGGAATTCGTGTACTCCGTCCCGTTTTCGGTTCTTAGAGATTTAATTGACTCACCTGTTTGTTTTTCTGCGAATGCCTTGAAGATTTTAAATTTGTCTATGGCTTCACTTTTCTTTTGCATGAAATATACAAACATGCGTCGGGAATAATCGTCTATGAACGAGATGAAATATGCTGCTTTACTCAACGACTGAGTACGCATGGGACCACACAAATCCGAGTGGATTAACTGCAATCTCTTGCTTGTCCTCTTGTTTTCACGCACACTGAATGGTTTGGTTGATTGTTTAGCACAAATGCATGAAACACAACTGCTTTCTTCAGACCTAAACTTTGCTGGTAAACCAGTCACCATTCCTGTTGACTGGAGTTGTTTAGGTGGCCCATTATTCGGTGCCACAAGCTCAGCGAATTATTTCCTTCATGCGTGGCTAGGGCTTTATGGTTTCCAGAAACGATATATAAACCTTGTCTTTGGTCAGCTGTAATCAACAACGAACCAGTTTTGGTATACAATTTCGCCTGATTGTCGCTTTGCTTACCGATATGAGATTTTCCCTTAGATCTGGAATATATAGTGTGCTGAATAATTTAATGTTTTTCCCAACATTGCTCAGATGTAATGGTAAGATTGCCGTTCCAATTCAAATTATTCGCACTCGCTGTCCATTTGCTAAGGTGACGTAGGAATCCCTTTCGCACATTTCCAGACTTTCGAACAAAGATTTTGTCGAGCACATATGCGACGTAGCTCCAGAATCAAGACACCAGTTTTTGTCGTTAGTGGACACTTTAAATGCAGATTCCTCTGTTATTATGAAACTGTAGTCAGTACCGTCAGAGGTAGCCAACTGCGCTGTTTTTGCCTTTTCTTTATTTTGATAGCAGTCTTTCGCCATATGACGTTTTTTCCCACATATGCGACAATTAAATGGGAATGAGCTACCTTTGTTGGTGTGGTTTGGCTCTTTATGTTTGTTTTTCCACTTGGTGTATAACGCTGTGCTAGGTCGATCACTTACCTCCAAAAGTCTGGTGCACACAACGTCGACCTCTGGATACTTGCTTTGGGCGTCGAATGCAACTTGGACATCTTTGTATTCGTCAGACAGGCCATCCAGAAGTACGACCACCAATAAATCCTTATCCAGTGTCGCCTCCATTTCCTGCAATTTGTTGACGGTCGTCTTGAACTCCCGAATAAACTCGTCCATGCTTTGGTTCGCTTCCATCTTCATGTTGATGAGACGCCTAAACTCCTCGTCTTCTGTCTGGGTCCCTTCCGATCATACGTCTCGCTGAGGAAGTTCCAAATATCTTTTGACAATTTGTTGTCTTTTACCAATGAAACGATACTTGGTTCTATTGATAAAAGCAGCTCTGCCCTTGCGTCCATGTCCTTGTCGTCCCAATTCTGTTGGGAATCTGGATCCAGCGGTCGTTGTGTAGTTCCATATACATAGCCAGTTAGTCTTGCTTTATGAAGAATTGCCTCCATTTGTGGCTTCCAAGAAGCAAAGTTTTCTCCATTGAAAAGTTGAATGCGGCCTAGTATATTGCTACTCATTTTTTGAGGTTATGACGTGGGAGCTCCAGGAGTGAATTCTTTAAATGTTTAAATTTAGAAATTTTTACAAAATATGAATTCCTCGATATATTATTGGATGTTTAAAATATTCTGGGCCCATAACCTGTTAATAAAAGCGAAAGATTTATATAATATTTCGGGATTAATTTATTAGGACTTCCTTTGACTTCAGAGTAAGAATCGAAAGAGAAAGAAGAGAAGTAATCTTTTGACAATTTTAGTTGATAGGAGAAGAAACAATTAACAAAAAACAAACAAGTTCAATACGAAACACAAAACAATTGAACGCGATGCCCATAAAAGCAAAAGGAATGGGTCCGACCATTAGGAACATGTTTTTTTTTAAGTCACGTGTATTCACAGACAGGGATTAAAATTACAAAAACAACAACGTAAACAAATGGGTTTTGGGGAGATAGACGTACGAAAGATATCAATCTCTTTTAATCAGTCATCTCTGACCATGGCATCGACACCATAGGTCTGTCCCTTTACTTTTTGTAGTAAGAATGGAAAAGACTGTCAAAATGGCAGTGGTGGCAGGGATGCCAGATTGAGGGATTTTTCCTGTTTTTCGGGAGTATTTGACCATAAAGGGAAAAGGGAAAACTAACCCAGAAAACGGGAAAATAAGTCACCCAAAAACTTTCACGTTTCAATACCAAAACTTATTTTTACAACGTTCAGAAAGCAGACAAATCATGATAAATTCAATAAAAAAACAATTGATGAACATAGATAGCCCTTATTCTTCACAAGCGCTTCCAACTTAATTTTTACACTGGGTGGAAACCTGGTTATAATTTTTTGTTTCCAGTTTCCAGTCTATTTGCCTTTAAGTTTAACAGATTTGTCATTTGTGGGTGAAAAAAAGTCGAAAGTAAAATCTTGTCTCTTGTTTGTGGTTCTAAATATTTTTGATATTTATATAATTAATTAAATAAATTATTGTCATGCGAAATGGGTAGGTATACATGGATTTTAATGTTGTATGTATATATTCGTATCACAAAAATTGTTTTACTTTTTCCTTTCTGAGAACAAAAAAAAAGGGAATAAAAACGGGAAAAACAGGTATCAAAAAAGGGAAAAAGAAAAATTTTGGATGAAAAAACCGGGAATCCAATTGCCAAAAGTAAGGCAACGCTGAGTGGTGGCTACAAATTCTCTCAAAGAGAGAGGCACTAACGAAAAAGTCTAGGGAATGCTTTTGTAGTAAGCGTAGTACGCTGCTCGAGCTAAACTAAATTTTATCTGGTCTCCAACTTTTCTCGCCAAACATCAGCTAAACAAAGTCCTAGCTAAATTTTGACATAAAGTACGCCGTGGATAAGTGTCATAGAAAACAGCTGTTCTTTGAAGAAACTTCCTTCAAAAATTGAATTCTCTCTTATGAGAACTAAGTCTGATTCTAGGTACTTCTCGTCCATGTAATAATTAAAAGAGCTCATCCTTGCATACTTTTCCGCAACAGAACAACAAATACACAACGATCTGTCACAATTTAGATTGAGAAAATGTGCCGACCCATTAAATGGGCACGGTAAATTTTGACAGACACATGAGGTACATTCTGAAACAAAAGTTTGACTATTTAGCTTGAGCTGCGTACCACTGTTAATTAAGGTGACTGACAGCTTTTTTCAGTTCTTACACCAAGAAATTTGTTGAGTAAAAATTCGTAGTGGAGGGGTAATATCTCGCTCTCTCGATGACGCTTTGAGTAAAAATTTGTAAAAATAAGTAAGAATTAGTAAAAATTCGTAAGATTTAAAAAAAAAGGAACATACTTCATTTATGTGTATCATAGGCATACTACTGCATTTACACCATTACGCACGAGTTAAGTATTGGTCATGAAACTATACTATACTCGTCATCAACCATGATTGCTTGCATTCACCTTTATTAGAGTAATATGGAAGTTATTATCGTCATCGCTTTTATGGTGACACACAAAAGTGACGACGACCGAAATACGCCACACCGTAAATTATCATTAGTCAGCAAAGGTGTCGAAGACCGACAATGTAAACAACAAAAAAATAAGCCAATGCATTGGGTTAACCTATTGAGCAACAATGTAAATAAACGAACCCAATGCATTGGGTTAACCTATTGAGAAATACTGTGAATAAACGAGGCCAATACAATCTGCTGACCTCGGGTAACAAATAACGTGAAGGCAAGCAAGTCAATGGAAGATGTCACAATACGAAGAACCTTTCTGCTGGCGTTCTTTTTTTAAAGTTAAGTTAGTTTTTCGTCAAAAGCAAAACCGAACGGTGCAGCCCTGTTTCGACAGCGACCGTTACATACTCAACCAAATTGATTCAATAAAAATAAATAAAAATGGTTGTACTCAATCAAATAATAAATAAAAATTGTTGTACTTATTTTTATTTTGTTTCAATTTTTATCTCACGCGCATTTTTGCACGAGACGGGACAGAGAGATCCGTTTGTCCGCAGTCAATGCTAATAAAGGCGTAAGAATGAGATCACCAATCAGACGCATAAGGTGTTATGGATGTTCTACCCATAATTATAGATAAGTAAAACGGAAACAAACACAAGTTCCGGCGAACAACATCTCTACAATCACTTGAAAACATTTATATTTCTGATTTAAAACATGTGAAATGAGAGTAAATTTCAATAAATTTAACAAACAATTCATCAATCAGTTATACGAAATAAATAAATAATTGTCCGTTCATCACTTCCGGAAGGCATTGTGTTTTATAATAAAGCGAAATTTCGTAATAAAAATATCCTACCACGTAAACAAGATGGCCGACCAAAAAACATAACACTTTTCGGAACGCAACTAACAACGACTAAGAAGGTTAAGTATCTTGGAGTCTATCTGGTTGGTTGGTTGGTTTAAGTGGCTGTATTCCCGTCTACTGACGAGGGAAAAACACATGTAACGCATTGAGCGCCGTTTTGAGACCACAAACTAACGGAACCAGAAGATAAAAAGGGGGGAAGGAAGTTAAGAGAGCTCAAAACCAGCCTGTGGAGTTGAGGAATTTGATGATTTTATTAAAATGGATACTTTGGATAGCCGAAAGGTCATCATAAATGGGATGACCTAGTGCACTGAGTCTGGTTTTTGCTAGTGCCGGACACTCTTGTTTGTGTCAGTGCAGCTACGGCAGTGGGTGTTATGAGGGATGCCAAGCTTGGCCGCGTGAGTTCCTAAGGGCCAATGGCCCGTACTAATTGCCGTTAGTCGGGCGACTTCTACACGCGTTCTAGATAAAAGGTTGTTAGTTCTGGCATCATCGTAGGTTGGCCATATCTTTCTTGAAATGATACAGCTCGTCAGATTCACCCATCTCGTCTCCGCCCTTGAGGAGAAGTACAGGAAGATTTCTCTCTTAACGTATCCCAGCGGAGGGAAGACTTCCTCCGCCTGCGACACGCACAGAGCAGAGCCACATCTGGCAAGTTCATCGGCTTTTTCATTCCCGTCTATGTTCCTATGACCGGGAACCCAGGCGAGGGTGATTTCAAACCGATGGCAAGCCCTGGTCAATGTCTCCCTGCAATCCACAACAAGTTTTGACGTTGATTTAGTAGAACCGATAGCCTTAATGGCGGCCTGGCTGTCGACGAAGATGCCTATTTTTTTCTGAGTGTAGTTATGTTAAGGAGCAGTCTACACGCCTCCTTGATTGCGAGTACTTCCGCTTGAAAGACGCTGGCTGCGTTGGGGAGGCGGAAGGATGTGGAGATGTCTAAATCTGCTGAGAAAATGCCCGCTCCCACTCCACAGTTCATTTTGGAACCATCTGTGAAGATAGGAATGTCGAATTCGTTTACGACCGCGTTCTCCTCCCATTCTGATCTAGAGGGGAATCTAACAGAGAAGTTTTTATGGAAGTTAAGTTTGGGTACTGTGTAGTCTGTAGATAAGCGTCCAATTCCGTCGGGGAGGGACATTAGGATTCTGGAGTGGCCATAAGGTCTTTCTGACCAACATTTAGATTCCTTCAATCTAACTGCACTACACGCTGCAATATTTTTTATGTACAGATCCACTGGCAGGAAATTAAGAATCACATTGAGCGCTTCGGTCGGACTTGATCGTAGGGCTCCCGTGATACCAATACCGGCTGTCCTTTGGACTCTACCTAATTTCGTGATGTTATATGCTTTACTTAAGGCGAGCCACCATACCAGTGATCCGTATGTGAGGATGGGACGTACGACAGCTGTGTACATCCAACGAACCATCTTTGGTCGAAGACCCCACTTCTTGCCGAAAGTTTTACTACAGGCGTAGAAAGCTATGCTTGCCTTCTTCACTCTGTGACTATTTACTATATATTTGACTTCCAGTTGAGTTTAGGGTCGAGGATGACTCCTAGGTATTTGGCACTGGAGGATAGAGTAAGATTTTGGTTATTCAAGCGGGGAAGTGAGAAGGTTGGTATTTTGGTTTTGGTGGTGAAAAGCATCAGTTCAGTTTTACTTGGGTTAACGCTAAGACCACAACTTGTGGCCCACCCGCTAATCTTACCCAGTGCTCCTTCCATGATTTCGCTTATCACGTTCGGAAACATTCCTGATACTATAACAACCACGTCATCCGCATACGCAACGACTTTAATACCTCCACTGTCGAGTCTTGACAGAATTTTGTTGAGTACCATAATCCATAAGAGTGGCGAAATTACCCCACCTTGAGGTGTTCCTCTGCTTACTGATTTGGTTAAAAGGGGGTTACCAAGTTTTGCTTGAATGATCCTTGCTTTCAGCATGGAAATGATCCATGAAGTAACGAAATCCTCTACCCCAAGTTCTAAGAGAGATTTCTGGATCGATTCAGTGTGTACGTTGTTAAAAGCGCCCTCTATGTCTAAGAAGGTAGCTAAGGTGTATTGATGATGGGAAAGTGACCTTTCAACTGTACGCACTACTTCATGGAGAGCGGTCTCCGTGGACTTGCCCTTGAGGTATGCGTGCTGTGAGTGACATAAGGGAGACCTTTCAAGGCCTGTTCTTATGTGAAGGTCAAGTATACGTTCTAAAGTTTTGAGTACAAAGGAGGTTAAGCTAATAGGTCGGAAGTCCTTCGCAGATTCGTGACCTCTTTTGCCGACTTTCGGAATAAAAACTACTCGGACATACTTCCAAGACTGAGGTGTGTGATTTAGTAGGATACTGCTTCTGTAAACTTTAACGAGTACGGGCAGCACTATCCCTTCATGTTTTTGCAGCATGATAGGGACAATGCCGTCCTGTCCCGGTGATTTATACGGAGCAAAACTGTGAATGGCCCAGGAGATCTTTTCCTTGGTTATAATGCGTTCAACTTCTTCCCGAACGAAAACTCCCCCGCGAACTGGACGGAGTTTCGCAGTGGTCTTTACAACCAGGAAAGTGAGTGTTGAATAGAAGTTCTAAGGATTCTTTAGTTGATTCTGTCCAGGTTCCGTTCGATCTCCTAATGAAAGATGGACTTGAGCGTTCTTTGGATAGAATCTTGCTGAGTCTAGCAGATTCCTTTAGAGTATCGATAGATTGGCAGTATTCGGACCATGCTTTTGTCTTAGCTGATCTAATAGATTTTTTGTTGAACTTTAGGCAGTCTTTATAAGGTTTCCAGAACTTATGCCTATAGCAGATATTGAAAATGTCCCTAGTCATCCTTCTAAGGATGGTTAGGTCCTCATTCCACCACGGCGGTTTTTTTGCTGTATTTAACGGGACACGACGCCTTAAAGGCTGTATTCATCGCCCTTTCTAGTGCGAACGATATTGTGTCCAGTTCTGCACCTGAGTCAATTTCTAGGTGTGGGCTATTAGGCAGTTTAGATTTTAAGATCTGACCGAATTCTCTTTGGGTTTCTATATGGGACTGGAGTATCTACCTTGATACTAAGATTGAAGAGAATCCACTCGTGGTCTGAGAAGGACTTTAAGTTGGAGACTCTCCAATTCTCAACCCCCAAGATATCACTGCTAGTTTTGAGTGTAATGTTTAACACTTCTTCCCACCTATTATAATTGTCTGTGCTAGGAAATACAAAGGTTGGGGTGTTACCTACATTACATACGCATAGATCGGCAGTTAAAAGAATATCAAATAAAGACTCACCACGTTCATTAATTTCCTTGCTGCCGCAGAGGTGGTGTCTTGCGTTAGCGTCACAGCCAATAAGGAGGTTGCCTTGCCTCGCCTGTATCGATGCAGTAAGCTGCTCCACTTCTTCTGGCGGGGATGGTCTGTCGTGTGCCATATAGGCGGACGATATGAGTGAAGTAAGTCCTTGGGTGTGTTCTACCTCAACAAAGGTTAAGTCACCCGAACTAAAATTGGGACAGAGGAAAGCGTTAATGTATTTTTTTGCTAAAATGCATGTTCTGGGCTTACCGACGTCTCTTTTGTAAAAAAGGTTGTAGTTGCTGTCTGAGAGGCCCATTATGGTCATCTTCTTGACCCAGGGCTCCTGAATTATGCCGATGTCAATGTCTTTCTCTCTGAGGAAGACCAAAAGATTCTCCGATGCACATTTCGAGTGCTGGAGATTCGTTTGGATGACTTTCAGCATAATACTTATTGGGTCTTGCTAGCGATCGCCAGGTCCTCCAACAATTTGTTGGCAGCGACGACGTTGTCCGTGTCGTCTTCAGGTCCTGTCGAACGGAAAATTTTGAGTTTGGCTAGCCTTATGCCAAACCTGAGCTTAAAGTCAGCCGCTTCTAGTGTCCCTAGGCACTCCTCGTTGATGAGCAGCAGGTAAGATAAGCTGTGTTTCTGGGGAGCTTCTGCCTTAATGACAGCCCAGTCGTCCATGGGTATTTGCGGGTTTTGCATCTTAAGGCACTTCAGAAGACTCTCAGAGTCTATCTTCATCACGGGTAACCAAATACGTGCCCTGGGTCTCGTGGGGATATCCCTGGCTGGGATGAGCTTAAGCTTTAAGCCATTCCAAGCTTCGCCAATCTTGGCTATGCAAGATCCAAGAAAATCCTTGGAGTATTGGTATACGCATTTAATCACCCGGTACCCTCGAACAATTTCCGCGCAGTCAAAACCAGGTTGTCTACTATCAACACCAGAGAGAACATGTTCCACAACCATCTCTGATAGTTTGGCTTCAATTCGGCTCCAATGTGACATGATTGAATTTCCACTTTAAGACAGCTCGTCTATGATGGCAACTTGAAGGTGATCCCTCACCACCTCGGTGAAGGTCCTGTTTGCCTTGAAGGTTGGTGAGTCTCGGAGCAATCTTCGACTTTTTAGAGGCGTGAGTCTATCTAGATTCTGGACTTTTTTTTCTTTTTTTTTAATTTCTGACTCGCCAACGCGATAAAGAGGCACTTCGACCGATACTGGACTTACTATGAATTACCATGTTGAGGAGAAGGCCCGGAAGGCAAAAAGGGTACTACATCAGTGCAAACGTGTATGTGGATAGAGTTGAGGACTCTCGCCTAGGTCAGCATACTGGATGTATACGATGATAACTAGACCCATTACCACTTACGCCTCAGTTGTATGGTGGGCGAAAGCCTCTCAGAAAACTGTGAGGAAGCACCTGGATAGCGTTCAACGTTTAAAGGTGCAATACGTACAGCCGCAACATGATGTGCATTGGAAGTGATCATGGGGATCTTACCGCTAGACTTATTTATTAAGAAAACAGCGGCCCAAACGGCACCACGTTTGCATCGAGATGCCAAATGGCACAATCGTGGTACGATCTATGGACATAGGAAGATTCTGGAACTTGTCAAAAACGAGATTAGGGAGCTGAACATGCCTATGGGTGAAATAACAAGGGTGCGTATTACGGAAAGAAATCACAAGACTCGTATTGAGAACGGATTACTTCCAGAAAAAAGAAATGGTGAAATAGTGATTTTCACGGATGGATCCATGATCTATGACGGAACGGAGGCCGGTATCTATTCAGAAGAGCTGGAACTTGCCCGTCCCATTAGCCTCGGGAAATACACTTCAGTATACCAGGCTGAGATGATTGTTTTGCTTCGTGCGTTGGACTAATTGCTTGAGAGTCAGATGGAAGGAAGAAATATCCTTATAGCACTGGACAATCAGCCGGTGATCAGACGCATGGAACCAACAAACATCACAACATCATTGGCACTGGAATGTATACTCAAGCTTAATAAGTATTCATCTAAAATTGAAGTAACACAGACTTGGGTACGAGGACACATAGGGATCGAAGGAAACGAAAAGGCGGACTCCCTTGCAAAACTGAAAAGTTGTTGGGACCAGAACCATTCTCTTCAATTGGAAGAGGAATGGTAGAACAGCTGATTGACAAATGGATCACGGCAGAACACCTGCGAAGGTGGTCAACCGTGGAGCAATGTAGACAGGCTGAAATGGCAATTAGGTGGCCGAACTGCTCCACTCAAAGAAAGTTTCTAAGCATGAGTCGAGGTAAATTGAAATGGGTGGTGGCTTTGTCTACAGGATATGGTAATTTCGGGTATCACTTAAGGAAGATGGGCCTAGTAGAGGATGATACTTGTACACTATGCCTGGAGGAATCTGAGACAGAGGCACATATACTGTGTCAATGTCCGGCGTTGGCTGGCAGAAGAATGAGGATCTTGGGACATCATTGGGTCGAGACCCAGTCGATGAAAGAGATCTCCCATAAACACATGCTAGCGCTAACACTAGGAATCGAGCCGAGGGAAGAACTCTGGAGAAATCCAGAGAGTCTCACTGGGTAAGATTTATAGTGATAGAGAGACGACCCGACAATGGTGGTCTGATGAAAATATTTCCTTGAATGTGTTCACTTTGTATGGGCAATGGGAGTTTTTTAACAGTTTTTTTTATGGAAATAGTGGGTCAAAAGTCGCCAATGCTGTAAAAAGGGGCAAAAAGAGAGCATTTGTGAAAAGTTGTTGGCGGGGGCCCTGTGGTGTAAAAAGCTGTCAAATGTCGCCCATCGGCAACGCTCCTTGACTTATTATATATGGCCTGCTAATAGCCAACTTCACGCATGCTCCAAAAATACTGAGGCGCTGCTGTTTTAAAGCGGAAAATAAAGCAAACTTTAAACCAGAGTTGAATGAATAAAAGAGATGGATATCTTTCGTACGTCTATCCCCCCAAAACCCATTTGTTTACATTGTTGTTTTTGTAATATCAACCCCCGTCTGTGAGTACGTGTGAGCTACAAAAAAGCGAGTTGCTAATGGTCGGCCGCCAATCGTTTCGCTTTTATGGGCATCGCGGTGTTAAATTGTTTTGTATTTCGTATTAAACTTGTATAGTTTTTGTGGAGGTGTTGATTGAATTGAAAAAAATATTAGAAAATACCGAATTCTTGCATTCAAGTCCAATTCATGAACTCAAATATACTAGAAAATAAATGAGCATATGTGCGTGACTTCATGCATTTTTCGGGAAAACAGCTTGTAGGCAGCCGCTTTTCCACTGTAAAGTTATATATCTCTGTACTCCGTTACCTTTGCCCGGTGTCTCCACGAGCAATATTCTAAGGCATGCCATATCATACTATGAAATAATACGCTATAAAAAAATTATTTCTATGTGTCTATTAGTATCAAAAGGGCGCATTGGCATGTTAAGTGGAAGTGGAAAAAACCTTGCCGTTTGATATATAAATCGACATGGAAAGGATACCAGTTTGAAAGTAATACCTGCGTGGGTGTGAAATGAGACCGTTTGTTGTTTCAGATGCAAATTGATCTATAGACATTTGTATGGAGAATCAAATGACATCTCTAACTTTTTTTTATAAAAAGTGGAAATGAGCCCTTTTGGCTCAGCTCATGGCATGCTATCGATAATATGCTAAGTGCTGTCAATTCTGTGAATTTTGAAACTTGGATTTTTTTCCCGCTATGGCTGAGTGGCGAATGAACGAAGTATTATGCCGAATTCACAATGCCGCGTTGAACGCGTGCATGCGTCGGTGCGCTTTGACACGCTTTATCGAAACTTTACGATTTTAAATGCCAAAGTGCGCGAGCAACAATTTTGCTAAACGAAATGCTGCTTTGAAGCGAATGCGCGTTGAGAGAGTAGAGTATGACAGATTAAGAGTTTGGTTTGGTTTAAACTAATGTACACAAATAGAGAGCAGAATTCAAATTTCAATTGAATACATTAATTTCAATTAAGAAAAAAAATATCAAACTTCTTATGGATTTCACGTGAACAGCTGTTAACTTGAATGTCAAATTCGTTTGGAAATGTAGTTCACCCGATGGATAGCAGAATGGCAGAGTGAAAGGGAATCGAATGGGTGAATCGAATCTACGATTCACGTGAATAGTAGAATAAGGCTGTACAAGTCAAGGAGGATCATCCAGGGCCTCCTCCCTCCTGTCGCGATAGCGGACGGCATCAGGGCCATGTGAAGCTGATCGCATGTGCTGATCAAAGGTTCGCAGACCTATACAAAATAGCAATTTCGTCTCTGGGTGAGGTGTGGAAAGAGGCGCATCTCGAGGTCGTAAGCAGGGAAGAAATTCCTATCAGACCTAGAACTCGCTCCTGGATCCCTGCCGAACTCTTGACCCCGCGACAATCTTGCAAATTATTAGGGCAAGCAACCCTCATCTTCCGACTGTCAACTGGGAGATTGCTAAGCTGAAGGAACCTAAAGGGGACAAAAGATCTGCGATCATCCTGATCAACGTAGAGTCTCTGGCTCCTCTGACTGCAACGGAAGTGCAGATTAGCTACGGCTTCGGAGCTATAAATCTCAGGGTTTGAAAGAAGGATGAGGAGGACCCTTCCAGGGTGGGAGTGCGGCCCCCTCCTCTGCCGACACTGTTGAATAGGTCGGTTATAAACCGACCAGTCCGGAAGCGAAAGCGGAGTTGGAGGGCTGCAATCCCGCGAAAGAAGTGCAATCACTCAAAAACTGCTTCGGCCTCTCTTCTTCAGCGGTTATCTAAAAGCGCGGAAGACATTGTCCTGATTCAACAAACCTGTCTCATTAACGATCGGGCGCATGGACTCAGGACTCTTAGCTATACATGTGAGGAATGAAGGTACACCGAGAGCCTGCATCCTTGCGAAGAGCACAATAAATATTTTCCTTCTCATTTTCACATTTGTCACTAGAAACAGACAAGAGGTCCTAGACATAATGTTATGCCCCAAAAACGCTGGTCTCCGATACCATATACTACGATATGAGAGACTGGAAAGTAACACTCCTTCTCAGACCACAGATACATTCAATTTGGCATAGACCGCCTCCCTCAAGTCCAACCCGTTTTTAGGAATTTCAGGAAAACGGATTATTTTTTATATATTAATAGAATTCCTGTTCCCCCTTTTTTTCTTATGATCTAAATTGCAAAATCTCATTCAGCTTTCCTAATCACTGTAGTGTATTCCAGGCGGAAATCATGGCGATCAAAGAGGCCTTGTCGTGGATTCAGTATAATGTAATATCTGTAAAGGATATCACCATCTTTACGGACAGTCAAGCAGCGATTAAATCCCTGGATTCTGTAATCTTCAATTCCACAACTGCCCTAAATTACCGATTATCTCTTAACGAGATGGCGAAACAATTTAAAATTCACCTTATATGGGTGCCGGGTCACAGAGACATTCCAGGTAATTGTATGGCCGACGAACTCACCAGACAAGGCACTACTATGTCGGTTCTACCGGAAAAGGAGAATCTCTACATGCCTCTTACTACTTGCAAGCTCCTCATTAAACAAAACACTTTAAGCGCTACTAATCGCAGGTGGTCTGAAACGTTCAAACGTTTTCGTGTGCACGAAGAAACTTGCTTGTGTAACATAGGGAACATCATTCGTGCGCACGAAGACGTTTGATCGTTTCGCCTTACAGAATCTGGCACCTGGCCTCAGCTGGATCTCAAGCGCTCTAAAATTCTCACTACACTGACAGACCCATGGTAAGCACTTTAGTAGGTGTCATCATGGGACACTGCATCATAGGGAGACATGCTCTCAGGTTGGGCCTCTCTTCAAACAAATTCTGCAGAAGCTGTATGGACGACGAGGAGGAAGACACTATTCTTCACCTTCTTTGCACGTGCCCAGCACTGTCATTCCGTAGAAAAATATACCTCGCAAAATACATCTTCGAAAACCTCAGCGAACTCGCAAACTTAGGAATCAACTGCCTCCAATACTGATCCTGTGGTATCACAATGGGCCTACTTTGGCCTAAGTGAGGCTGCACTTGAGGCGGCCTGCCACTCTAACTTAACCTAACCTAATCGTTCTTTATTGCTATTAAAATTGACACATTTATGTCGTTTTCCATTGGTTTAACTCACAACAACAAAACTGCTTCTGAAAGAATCCACAATGTAATGGTGAAATGCCAAAAAAAATAATCTACGCTCTACGGCTGCTGTCAGCTGACTTGTATAAAATACATAAATTTGACTTGTGAGTGCATCTTGAGTGGATTCTGACTTCAAATCAGTGTTCTTATTTGTGGGAATTTCAATGTCCGAAAAGCCTTCCGTGGGATAATGGGAAAAACCACCAAATCGTTGGATTTTCAGAAATCTAGCAAAAAATCATTCAAACTACAAATTTTTGGTGATTCTATCAAAACACCTATATTTCACCACGATTATCTAAACACTTATGTCCATAAAAAATAGCTCATGTAGGTCGTCTTTTATCAAAATTTTCTAGTACCAAAAAATAATCATGCTTCAAATCGAGAAGCGAAATTCTCTTCTCAGAATCATCAGAAGAGAATTTTTTGTGACAATGGAACGGTTTCAGAAGTGATTTCTTCGATTTCGGACTCTCCCGGAAGCTTCTTTTTGCCCAATGGAAAACGACAATAGCAAGCTATGAAATATTGCTTATGGAGACGCGATGAGAAGTGAGATGGCAGCCATCATGCATCATCCATCAATACGATTTTCTATGCAAGATGCAACCAATAATACTATCGCATATAATCATATTGAGAGAGTAAAATTTAGCTTGTTGACAAATAACTGTAAATTGCAAAAGTTGGAGGTCTCAGTCAGAGATGAATGAATAAAAGAGATGGATATCTTTCGTACATTTATCCCCCAAAACCCATTTGTTTACATTGTTGTTTTTGTAATTTCAACCCCCGTCTGTGAATACGTGTGAGCTACAAAAAAAGTTGCTAATGACAGACCACCAATCAAAATTCAGAACGGCCGGGCGAATGTCATAAAACAGCATAATTTTGTATTCACCATATGGTGACACTCTCTTTTAGATAGGTCTGTTCGTTAGATATACGATTTTTCGGTTACCTCCAGAATTACCCCATTGTATTATTCCGACTGGAAGGAACAACTTATTTTATACGTAAAATTATTAATTAACTATTTAATTTTACACGCGGATGAATTTATATATTTAAAAGAGTGGTTGGTGTACTAGGGTTCAAATTATAAGAACTTTGAAAAGAAACATTTCGAAAGCATTATGTGCTATCTATCGGAAAAATTGCGATATTTACTTGTATGGCAATTATCTATTCTTGTTTTTTAAATAAAAAAAAAAGTTATAATTTAATTCCAATGCAGTAGGCTAAAATGAAGAAAAAAAAGAATTAAGGTTTTCAAATAATATATAATAAACAATAAAAACATTTCATGCCGATTTATAGTAGATAGCCTTGACTAAAATGTTGGATTTTGTTATTTATTTGCAAATTGATTGGTAAATTGTAAATAATTTTAATTTATACAGCCTGCTTGCGTTCGATTTTACAAGAAAGCTTTTTTCATTACTGTGTTACCTAAATGTTACCATTTTTGATAAAAGGCAGTGTCAAAGTGGTAGAAACATATTAATTTATATTCACTGCATGCAAATTAACGGTCAACCGTCAAAATTCAAATTTTCCTAGTGAACATACCCAAACCAGTTTTCCAGGATATTTGAAAATTTTATGAATTTCGTTGGTGAATTTTCCGCCATCTTCCGGGTGAATTCACGAACACACTTAACTAGTATAGAAATGAGAATGTGTGAGTGACTTCATGAATTTTTCGGGAAAACAGCTTGTAGGCAGCCGCCTTTCCACTGGAAAGATATATATCTCTGTATTCCATTATATTTGGTCTCAGTATGTATTGCCTCTGGTTTTTTGTTTTTGATGTTATATTTTGCTCAATGCTTTTTTGAAATTTAAATAATGTTACAGTTGCAAGAAAAATTTAGAAGTGTGGTTTCGGTAAACGATTATTAAGTATTATATGTTTGTGGTTTTGCGTAAACAAATTTTGAGATGAAGAATTGTGATACTTCGCTAGAAAATACCTTGGATGACGAAGTTTGGATGGATTCATTTGATCGTCTTCTTAACAAGCGATCGTAAGTGATGTGCATACAATTATTACAACTCGCTACCTTTTCAGGCATCTAGTCTAGAATGAAAGCACTGATTATATCAATCCGTACCTACTAATACCAGGTGTTGGGCGGTAGAAGTGTAACCAATCAAACATTTCAAATATTTAGTAGTTTAGGGTATTTGCACATAATATATGAATTTTTTGTGAGGATTGTGGAGTTATTTTATGGAGGCATGCATCATCGGTACGGTTGGATGTCTTCACAATGCTACAACTGTTTGCAACATATTTGTACAAAATAAATTTTATGGTGACAAAATTGGTCGGAAACCGTGAACCATCTCGCATTTTAACTCTTAGCTTATTTATGTCAATACGTTATCATAAGATCAAACAATATTTTTTTCAAAATTTGCGAGATGCAATTTAATGCAAATGCAATTTAATGTCGTTTTTTAATGGGACCACCAGATATTTTTTCAGACCTCAGATTTTATGCGGCTCATGGAACATGCCACGATATTTACCTGCTTCTGTAAATGGATTAGTGCGTTATATGACAGCTTGCAGTTCAAATTGCATTCGTTTTTGGAAAAATCACAAATATAGATATCGACATGAAAAATCTTTCCCCTGTTCTAGACACAAATGGAGTAGGTATAGTTTTCAGATGACGTAGAAGATAATAAATCCTTTAGGTACCTTACGCGTTTTCGCTCTTCAAAAAATCTTATGATGAGATAAGATGCTTTAGCGAATTTTGTAGAGATATACATTTCAATTGCATTTTATTTCAGATCGACTTATGTATTTTGTATGGCAAATAAAATTATAGCTTGCCAGGAAATGTATGTATGTATGTAGTTTGCTTAAGACCATTTAGCAAATGGTAATTCGCATATTTATCGACTCAAGATGATTTGGTTTTTGTATATCTCGGTAAACATATTAAATTGGTGTATCGAACGCACTAAACTGTAAAACAATTACCCCAATACTGATGTTATTCGATACCGACAGTGTTTGCTCAATTTTGGTCCTTTGTTTTCGTAAATTCAGTTATGATCGAAACCATTTTAGCTCGATACCTTTCACTCCGTACTTCTCCAATTTGAAATTAGCGATTTTTGCAATCTCTGTCTGCCAAACAACTTTTTTCAGATTTAAAAGAGATTTTCAGCTATGTATGTATCGACTGAAGTCCCGATTGGCAATCGGCAAAAAACTCGATACCTTCCATAAACTTTCGAAGTTTAGGTTTTAGAATTATTGGTCAGCATGTTGTAACATATTAGCTTATCGCTCAAGGACTTAAACGCGTTTCGAACAAATCAATGCTGGTACCGTGTGTCTTCCGTGTTTATCCGCACTGCTATTTCATGCAATCGAGTTCTGAATCTTCCCGCATGAAGGTACACGGAATATGTGCGCATAGAGTAGATATGTTTGATGCATGTCTCTCTCTTTTCAGTCTTAAGGGAGACAGATTGGTGTGTGGATTTTTTTCCTCTTTAATCGATAAATCTGTAGATGTTCTTATATTTTTTTTGTAAACGTTATGTGCTTTTGTTTTGTAGCACTATACCACTTATAAATATTAATATGTATTTTGATATTGATCTGTGGCCACAAGCCATAACCGCCTAAGTTTTTTTTTCATACTTTTCAGGAGAGCAGATTTTAATCACTTTAGTTGTCAAATCATCACTTCAAATCACGGATATTTGTTTCTAAGCTTATTTTTGTCATTGGAAAAACTTTTGTTAAAAAAAAGATTATGGTCATAAAAAATTAAGTGGAAGTAGATTTAAATGCTGAACACGATAGTGACCATAACTTCATTTTGTCCTAACTCGAGTTAAGCGGTTATGGCTTGTGGCCACTGAAATATTTTCGCATAAATTTTATATGATCTCAAATTACTGTGTGTTCCAGATTTGATAACGTTATTTAAATTGGCTGACGAGACAAGAGCCATTTACAAATTTAAGCAGGTCATTCACAGGCGTCAAAAAGTTATTTTAAGTCCTTAAGGATTAGATAGATAGATCGTTTATTCAACTCAGCTGAGATCCCTATAGATCTATATAAATTGTATAATATATTATTAACTTAATTTATTTACGTAGTAGGTATACTGAGTAAGTTAAGTTATGATACATAATGGGCCTTACTAAAAATTATGTTTAACCTTTACACTCAAGTTTTTTGTAGGTTACAACGGATAATTTTATATGGAAAATTTCGCCATTTTGAGTTCATAAAATCCAGATATGATTATTTGTATCGCGCAATACGTCTGCCTGTGGCAACAATTGAATTTATTTACAAATAAATATTAGTTTAAACAGAAGTGTAATTACCTCTTCTATTTTTCGTTGCTAGGTGTAACCTCCGTGTTTCAACTCCATATAAAAGTACTATCCAAATGTAGCATTTCAATAACCTTATAATGCTTAAATATACATATTTCTCTGCTGCATACCTAATACTTTTCTCATTTTTCAGAAAACTGCTCTGGTTAGTTCCATCCTTCACTCTATTTCCTTCTAGGATTGGCATTATAGTTAATACAGGTTCCTAAGTGTTTAATTTTGTCGACTCTATTTTTCTATTTTTCTTTAATTCGAAATTCAGGCGTACCATCGGACCCCTGTGCCCGCTTGCTTTGCTAGGCGGTAAAATTGTCATTTATCAAAATATGTACACATTTAGCTTCGGTGAATGTTAATGGTATTTGACACGGATTTTCTATTGAAAAACATAAACCATTTTCTTCTTTGTGACAGCTTGATAAATTTGTATTAAAAAAATATCACGTTATTACGTCATAACAATAGACAAATCATATTGAGACCCCTCAGTTTTTTTAAAATTCGCCATTTTGTTTTCCTATCGGTGTTATGTCAATCAGAGACAATACTGAGACCACCAACTCCGGCCGATTTCCCGTTACTTAGCCTACAAGCTATATTTTTTATGGAGTGTACACATCTGGTGCGCTAGTATTGTTACATAGAAAATCGTATTGACAAATGTCACGAAACTTCAAAAATTCCGGCTCACCAACACACTCCCAGCAGATATGAGACACTTCCGCTGTGGGCAAAGTTGCTGGCAGAGTTCATAGAGTTTTATCCGTTAAATTTGAAATTGTTCGTTACGTTTGGATAATATTTTTTTTAGGAATAAGTGCACATTTGCTTAAAATGTTCATGAAAAATTAACAATGTAGATTGGTTGAGGGAAAATGAAAACATTTTGAGCAAATTTTCTTCATTATTTAAGAAAAATTTACACACGAAATCGAAGTTAATGCTATCCAAAAGCGGAAAATACACAACAATGTTTGTTCTAATATGTTTCTAGTATATAGAACATCAACTTTAGATAGTTTTACTAACCAAACAATTCAAATTATTCGCCTTTTAACAATTTATAATAACTAACCAATGGCGTTCAGTAATGAAAAAATGTGGTATTCCCGAACTCTTTCACATTTCCCCACGGTTGCCGAGTTTGGTAGCATTTATTTTAGCATTTTTTGTATGTTTTTGCATGTCACACGGATTCTTTTCTGACATAACACCGATAGGAAAACAAAATGGCGAATTTGAAAAAAAATTGAGGGGGCCAGCGGCAAGAGGATTGTGAGTTGGGGGTCTCAGTATGGTTTGTCTATGATGTCAATTAAGAATTCGTGTGACATGCAAAAATAAATGCTGCCAACCGCGGCAACCGTAAGGGAAATGTGAAATAGTTCGCGAATACCACATTTTTACATAACTGAATGCCATTGGTTAGTTATTCTTATTATAAATTGTAAAAAGGCGAATAATTTGATTTGTTTGGTTAGTAAAACTATCTAAAGTTGATGTTCTATATACTAGAAACATATTAGGACAACCATGGTTGTGTATTTTCCGCTTTTGGATATCAGTAACTTCGATTTCGTGTGTAAATTTTCTCTTAAATAATGAAGAAAATTTGCTGAAAATGTTCTTATTTTCCCTCAACCAATCTACATTGTTAATTTTTAAGCAAATGTGCACTTATTCCAAAAAAAAATATTATCCACA
Organism: Cheilosia variabilis; assembly: GCA_951230905.1. Taxonomy (NCBI): domain Eukaryota; kingdom Metazoa; phylum Arthropoda; class Insecta; order Diptera; family Syrphidae; genus Cheilosia; species Cheilosia variabilis. The sequence goes on along the minus strand of OX579679.1, from coordinate 42,022,335 downwards.
CGTAACGAACAATTTCAAATTATAAACGGATAACATTCTACGAACGCTGGCAGCAACTTTGCCCAAAGCGGAAGTGGCTCATATTTTTTGGGAGTGTGTTGGTGAGCCGGAATTTTTGAAGTTTCGTGACATTTGTCAATACGAATTTCTATGTAACAATACTAGCGCACCAAATCGTGACCACTCCGTAAAAATATAGCTTGTAGGCTAAGTAACGGGAAATCGGCCGGAGTTGGTGGTCTCAGTATTGTCTCTGGTCATAACTATATTCTTGAAAGTGTTAAATGTCAATAGTTCTTAATCAATGAAATTAATTTTGAGGTAATCCTTTTGGGATTGGCAAAATACATTTGACGTTTGCAGAAATCGGTATCATATAACAGCAGCACATACCACATAGTTGTGATTTGATCTTATGACAAACAAATTTGACGTATGTGCGGTGTATAACAAAAAATTAAATACTCGGAATAGGTTAGGTTAGGTTCAGAGCGATCAGCTTGTTCTGATACAGCTGCCGAACCTTGTCTTGCTAATTCATGTCAAGAGAACCTTGAGCTATTCGCGACAGCATTTCACAAGCTTCGATTTTATTTCCGTTACAGTTAAGGCTTTTATTGCTGCCTGGCTGTCGATATAGAAGGTAATGCCTTTAGGTGGTATTGCCTTTAACACAGATTCACTGGACGCTGTTCTCAGACACTGCTGTGGTCGGCGAGGCGTACCGATTTAGATATACACAACGATGCGGAGAAGACGCCCCATCCCGGTTCCCATTTTAGATTCGTCTGTATTACGTCTATGGATTGCGTGTTAGTTAGGAGTCCGTCTCTCCATTTTTCGTTGCTGGGATAGGCGTTCGAGAAAGGTCTTGTAAACTCTAAGTATGGCGATTTGGTACATAGCCAAAATATTTCTGTAGGATCGAAGAATGACCCATTTCGTTCAGTCTCCAGTTTACTAATTGACTTATTCTCAAGGCATTAATGGCGGTTGATGATTGAATAAAGATTTCTATCGGATGCAGATTAAGGATAGCCTCAAAACCCGCGGTTGGAGTTGCCCTCATCGCACTAGTGGTATCGATACACGCTAATCTTTGTACTTTCGTAATGTCTTTTAGATAGGTGACCTTGTTGGTTGCTGGCCACCTTACGACACTGCCATAGGTCAGTATAGTGCTTACTATAGCCGTGTACATCCGGAGATTAATTTTGGGAGATGGTCCCCAGGTTTTCCCAAAAATTCTTGTGTGGGAGTAAAAGGATACTGTGGCTTTTTTTAATGCTTACGTAGGTGTTTATTTTCCAATTTATTTCTTTGTTTAGAATATGGTATTTTTCGCCGTCAGAGATTCTGATCCGCCAACAGAAGGTGTGACAAACTATGGTATTTTCTTTTTATTTGTGAAAATTACTAGTTCGGTTTACTGGGGATCTTCTGTTAGGCCGCAGTCTTTGTTAGAGTATGCTAATAATCCGGTTAAAAATGAAGAGTACCTAGCGTTCTGCTTAGGATATCAGTGTTGACATTGTGAAACGCTCCTTCAATGTCCATGAAAGCTGCTAGGGTGTACTCTTTATCTTTTAGTGTTTTCCCAATTGTACCACCAACATAGTGTAGCGCTCTTTCCACTCTTTTGCATTTAGTGTAGGCATGTTGGGCCGGAGATAAGTCTTCCGGGCGTAGCCTGGTACGAATGTGTGTGTCTTGCCATGCCAACCTTTGTTTTTTTTTTTGATTTTCCTCAATCAAGAGGTTTCTGTAGCGCCCGTAATTTCATCACAGAAATTTTTCAGCGATAACAACGTACTAAGAAGTCTACTTGTTCTCTTCCTAATAGCGGCAATTTCCTGGTTCACCATAGGTTAGGTTAGGTTTACGGGTGGATGCGGTAGAGCAAGCCCTGCAGCACCCCACTTAGGTCCATGTGGACCCATTGTGATGCCCTTGTTGAGGATTAGCCGATGTTGTTGGCGATGATAGTGCTCCCTGGAAAGATCAGATAGAGAGACATCCGAAAGTTCATGTATGTCATGGAAGTAGTATCTACCAAGTGTTCTATTTCTCAAGTGACAAAGACTTGACTTGACTTGACTTGAAATAATCGAATTCTGCTCTTAGACGGTCAAGGCTACCTACGTTCTTGAGAAAATTGGTGGCATCGAAAGTGGATTTATTGATGGTGATTTTGATACTACGAGATTTAATTCCCCACAAGGCCTAAGCTTTCTCAATGACGATGAACTAATAATTGCTGATAAGGAAAATCATGCAATTAGAAAAATAAACTTAAAGGAAAAGTACGTATCTAGTATTGCTGGTACCGGTTTGCAGGGAAATGATAAAGTTGGTGGCCGGATTGGTTGCAAACAACAGCTTTCCTCGCCGTGGGATGTGGAGGTCTACAAAGCAAGAGATATGGATATGTCATTTCACATGGATGAACAAAGTGTACCAGAAAGAAATATTGTGCTTATAACAATGGCTGGAACACACCAAATATGGGGAATATTTTTTGGATGGTATTACTTGGTGGAAGTTCAAGAAATATGAACCACTGACCTGGGCAGCAATTATAGGCAATGGATTGGAGGAGAACCGCAATAATTCGTATCCCCAAAATGCTGCTTTTGCCCAACCTTCTGGCATTTGTTTATTTAACAATATGCTTTTAATTGCCGATAGTGAAAGTTCGAGCATACGAAAAGCCTCATTGATTGATGGCAAAGTGACAGCTGTTGTTGGTGGTGATCGAAATCCTCTGGTAAAGTCTGCTTTTATGGGACAAATTATAAACTGTTAAATAACTCGATACTTTTTTAAAACTATTTTTAGAATCTATTTGCATTTGGCGACGCTGATGGTAAGCAATTCTCTGCTAAATTGCAACATCCACTAGGTGTAGATTATAATCCGGCTGATGGATACTTATACGTTGCTGATACATAATAATCACAAAATAAAGCGTGTTGACGCTACGAGTAATGTTGTAGAAACATTTTTTATTGATGGAGTTTGCATCGATTCTAGCGGTCAGTTATTATATGTTGCGGATACAAATAATCATTCAATACAGGTGGTGAACTTGAAAAATATGATTACGTCACCGTTGGAGATAAAATTCCACTTGAAATCTTCCGATGAATTGGTAGATGGTACAAGTAATATTATAATGACATCGAAAAAAGTCATCAAAGTTAACACCAAAAGCAAACTGGTTCTAAATATAACCTTAGCATGCACAAATGCAATGGGGACGTTCAAGTATCTAGTTTAGTAAGTCTGACAGCTCTCTCACTAGATGAAACTCGACTCTGATTGGGGGAAATCGGTCGTGAGAGCAGATGTTTCAGTTGACGTTTATGGAGGGGTAGCCGACGAATCTAGTCGAGAAATTCGTGACTGAGTACTAAGTTGACAGTTTTCATATGTGGCTGACGTAGAAAACGTGACGTTCCCGACCAATCTAGTTTTTGCGTTCAGGTTACATCTCATCCAGACCAATCTAGTCGACTTAAGATGACTAGATTCTTGAATGCGGCCAATGCAATTAACGGAAAATGCTCCCCAGAAATGGAATGTACGCTTACCGGATGATGGGTGCTACGCCAAAAATTCGTTTGGTCTAATTACAGACGGAAAGTTTACTATAATAGTGGATGTAAATTATGACAAGCATTTTGAAAAAAATATAGAATTAAAGTGTCATTTAAATATTTGTACTGCCAACGTATGCATCTACAGAGAAATTTACACTCGATTAAAATTGATCTATGATGATCAGTGCCGTGATGTCATTCATGAAAACTTAACAATTTCCCTAAAACCCGACAGCATTTGCTTATTATGAAAAAAATAAAGCTCGTTTGGTTTAAATTTGTCTTTTATCTTTCATTTTTATATAAGTAAATCAGAATTTTTCTTTGGCATAATTTCGCTTCACTATAATTATTGTCGTTTTGCATTGGTTTCACTCGGGGATCCACTCATTCTGAAATCCAATGGAACAACAAAACTGCTTCGGAAAGAATCCACAAAAGTATTGGTGAAATGCCAAAAAGTAATCTACGGCTGCTGTCAGCTGACTTGTATAAAATACATAAATTACACTTGTGTGAGTGCTTCTTGAGTGGATTCTGACTTCAAATCGAGAAGCGAAATTCTCTCCTCAGAATCACCAGAAGAGTATTTTTTGTGCCAATGGAACGGTTTCAGGAGTGATTTTTTCGATTCCGGACTCTTCCGGACGCTTCTTTTTGCCCAATGGAAAACGACATATGATTATGTGTAAATTCAGAAACGTCAAACATTTTCGCAGTTATTTGCGATGCACAGTTTATGCTGATGCGTTGCTGATTGAATTTGACGATTTACTTTTAGAACGCATCAAACATTTTAATGTCAAGATGGAAGTTTTGTAACAGACGACAAATTTGTTTTCATGCCTTAGTCTTGTCGTTATTAAAAGCTTCACCTCCGCCGCGCTGAAATACTCAATGTAAAAAAAATAAATGTTTGTGAGAAAAATTTAAATAAAGAATTCAACAAAAATTTATAAATTTTTTCCATCAAATATTTATTTACTTTCTTTTCTTTCGCTGCCGACATTTTTCTTACTTTTTTATTAAAAGTAGTATCTACCAAGTGTTCTATTTCTCAAGTGACAAAGACTTGGGCATCGACAGAGGAAGTGAGGTGTGTCCTCATGTACCTCCTCGTCTCCGCAACCTCTACATATATCGTCATTCTTGAGTTTTAATTTCATTGTGTGGTTTCTTAGAAAGTTGTTACCCGTTAGGGCCCCTACCAGTTTATACAACGACGTTCTATCAAACCGTATTGGCTTGCTAGTCCGACTTAGATTGTATTCCAGCCACATCTTCCGTGATATTTCGCAGGTAGTTAATTCTTTCCACCTGTTGTTGGGTTTCATGCGAATCTTATTTTCCACTCTTTCTCTGAGGTTACAGAGTGGTGGTTTGATAATTTGAGTTGCACGGTCTTGATCCATAGCAGATCCATTTCTTGCCAGTTCGTCAGCCATCTCGTTACCGGTTATGTCCCTGTGTCCAGGGACCCAGCATAAGCGCGTGGTGTGCTGCGAGCAGAGAACCGTAAGCTCTTCGCGGCAGCGGCGAACTAGCTTCCATTTTATTTCAATAGCAGATACTGCTTTTATAGCCGCCTGGCTATCAATGAATATAGTAATATCATCGTTTGGTATTTCTAACATTGACACCATATGGGCAGCTTCGGCGATTGCCAAAACCTCCGCCTGAAAGACACTACTATGGTCAGGTAGTCTGATCGAGTGATGTATATTCAGTTCCACAGTCCATCTTAGAACCATCTGTATAAATGGATATCGATTTCCTTTTTGTGGGTTCCTCTGTGTTCCATTCTTCTCTGCTGGGGAAATAGCAAGAGAATGGTTTATCGAAGTCAAGGTAGGGAGACAAGTAGTCGGAAGTGACAGTATCTTCCATGTATTTGTTCAGAATCTGTGCGTGTCCCATTCTATAGGGTTTCCCGCTTTTGGATTGGCTGATCCTAAGGGCACTTTTGGCTGCAGATTCTTGCATGTAAAGGTCTAACGGTATCAGGTTGAGGATTGCCTCCATTCCAGCCGTAGGTGTTGTCCTTATTGCACTGGTTGTACCTATACACGCTAGTCTTTGTATTCTGGTCATTATTTTGAGGTTCGATTCTTTGTTTGTGGCTTGCCACCAGACTAAGCTTCCGTACGTGAGTATTGGACGCACAATAGCCGTATACATTCAAAGAATTATTTTAGGGCTTGGTCCCCACCTTTTGCCGAAGATTCGGTTACATGCGTAAAAAGCGTTTGCAGCTTTTTTTACTCTTTCATTGACGTTAATTTTCCAGTTAAGCTTCCTATCTAAGATTGTACCCACATGCTTAGCACTATCGGCTACCCTGAGGGGTGTGCCCTCAATAGCTGGAGGATCGAAGTTTCGAATCCCTCTTTTGTTACAGAACAAGACTAGTTCATCAGTCTTCTGTGGATTGACTCCAAGGCCGTAGGTAGGAATTTGCCTGTATACCAAGTATTACTACATCGTCTGCATAGGCGGTCCTTTTGACCCCTTTATTCTCAAGTTTCACTAGTATAGCTTGGACGGTTGTTTCGGGGATGCATCCCATCTATGTTTCACCATAGAGGTGACATCTTAGTATTTCGTTTTACTACCGGACATACTCTTTCGTGACAGTGACTATTTTCTCGGCTTTCAGGTCGATGTTGGTCGGTCAATTTAGATAACCTTCTTGAAAAAGATCTTTCCTTTTCTAGACCTCCTTGCTAAAAAGAACCCAGTCAGTTTTTTTTAGGATTTTATGTGACAGCAGAGGGTTGCAGCAGTTGCCTAGAAATAATTCAATTAATTTGTCATCAGATTAGGATTGCACATTCAGAACGTTGCATTTATCAATAGTAAGGGTGTTGGAGTTGTTGAATAGCGTTATATCTATAACCTCCTGAGTATTCCTAACAACAAATGTTGGTTCATCACCTCTATTAGCTACTATAAGATTATTTTCAATTATAAAGGATTGTGAAGGATTGCTGCGTCGCATTCATTTCATTATTGAGTTCCATCGCTCCTGTTCAGCTATGTGGACTAAGGCGTGGGTGATTGGAGCTGGCAGTCCTTCATCTTCGTATGGCATATAAACGACCGTTCGAGCCACGGTCTAGATTGCCGCATTAAGCGGCGTGATTCCAGTGCGAACCTTCCTGTTGAATTTCCTCAGCTAGGACATTGATTTGTGGTTAGGTAGAACCACAATCTCATTGCCTGCTTCGGAATGTTCACCTACTTCGAGCACCACCCAGTTCTCACTATGGAGGGACTTCCGGATTGAGGTGCCGTAGGTTTCTTTGGATTCTTTCTTTCGGTATATGCGGGCCAGGAATCGAATTCTGAGCCTTTGGTCTCGTGAATTCCAACAGGTCCTTCTTTACGACAGTCAGCATTTGCCCATGGAGTCTGAGTGTTCTCAACAAAGGATTTCAGACAGTTCATCGTGAACTCGTTGTCACACGATAGGAGCTAGAATTTAAAGGTCGAGAGCTGCTCAAAGAAGGGTAGCTGACCCTGTTTGTTAACGATACTTCCGTTTACACCATAAAGGCTGCGCAACTCTATGAGCCTCCGTTGGTCCTTGCTCAACCTTCGATCTGGATTGCTAAAGCCTACTAGCGCCTCTTGGAGACCTGGAGTTGGCAGTCGCTGCCAGTTTGGCTATTGGCGCAAAGCTACCCGAAGTGGAATTGCTACTGGGCTGCTATCGCCTGACATTGCAGGTAAAGATGACTTCTCCTCCAGAGAAAAGCAGAGGCTTGTCTCTTTTAAATGATTCAAAGTTACCTACCTGTAGTCAACTCTCGCTCAACTGCGGAACAGCCCTGACCGTCGCTGAGATGGATGGGTCCTCGGAAGACTCCACGCTAGCTCATACGATCACCGTTGGTCCTATCTGGCAAAGTCTTGTCGCGGATTTAGGTGGCCCCATCATTACCGCGCAGACGGCAGCGGAGTGCAAGCCATTGGAGTACACCCCGATCAGACCGCCCCTGTTGTAGGTAGGCCCGTGCGTTGGTCCGTCTCTTCCTATCATTTTCGGGCAGTTCCTACCACTCCTTTGTCCCAGCATCTTGCACTTTCTCCCATGTATTATTTAAACTAGAACCATCTCACCGGTCCTTTTAAAATGAAAACTTTAATGACGTGTGCATTTATAAATGTATATGAATACTTTAAGCATTCCATGTAGGATAGTATAATGAGTTTATATATTTACATGATGGAATTACAGAGATCTCGTTTAATTTAGTATTTAGTGAAAAGTCGCAAAAAAAAGGAGCTCTCTTAACACTATAATAACGCTGTGATATGCAACCACGTTACATTTTACACGTATTTATTTGGTAATAGCAGTGTTTACTTGTAGTGGTGGTGGTGTTGTGGAGGAGAGAGATGGCTGTCTACAGAAGACGAAATAAAATTGTGGGAAATGAGGACTAGGGTTTAGGGACGGAGAAAGGAAGCGGAAATCGGGACTTTTTGGCAACTCATATGCGGGCGCATGCCTTGCTGGTCACAGCTGGAGCTCATCGGAGGGTGAATTCTTCCACCCGAGATCCAAAAAAAAATCACCCATACACAAAAGAAAATGCATGCGTAAATAATACAAAAACTGATAAAAAAGGAAAGTAAAAAAAAACAAAAAAAGAAAGTCAATAAAAGACTATTTGTAAGGGACTTCTAACGATACCTCGGGAGGAACTGATGGTCGTCCTCCTGGTGGTCCTATACCCTCCCTACCATGTACCAATAACCTCTAAAATTACATTCTGGCACCCTAGCGATAGCCCTATGCTTTCGCTATTCCAATTCCTTGAGCGTTTCCGTCGAAATGAGACACAAAATGCTCGCTTTAAAAACTCATAATATTTTTTTATTTCATAATCTTAATTAATTATTGTTGTTGCATCCTTAGGATACATGTTTAGAAGTTATTCCTAGACAAGGTAATACATTATAAAATCAAAGTCAATTGAAACTAACATCCAAAATCCATCGGCGTATAATATAAATACAACATTTATAATTCTCGACTTTTCGAGAATTAGGAAAAAATATTCGATACAACAGCAAATCGTTGGAATTCTGGCAATTTATCTATACTTTAAATTACAACGCAACTCAAATAAGTATACATATATCGTTCTATGTACTATTCGCGAAATCTTATTATTTTTAAATGGCTGTGCATGTGAAAACCCGAACCGATCAAACAATCACAAACACATAAACTGCTGCAACTGCAACCTATCGAAGTCGCTCGGTGGATTCCGTTGTCTACCGTGTGGGTGGCGTTTCGGTAGGTGCATTTCTTACTTCTACCGTCAGGATTGGGTCTTGGAGCAGACGGGTCGGATTTTCGCTATTGCGAATTCCAATTGCAGATGACTCGTCGGGCCGGTAGTTTAGGACGGGACAGGTACAGGGGTTGATCAATTTTATTTTATTTAATTTGGGCTGATTAATTTACGCGAACTGACTGGCGATGTGGGAGTAAAAGTTTTCGCAGCGTTTTTTTTTTTTTTTTCGCTTAGAGATTATTACTTACACGCGTTTAAGGATGTTGGAGCGCGTGAAATGTTGCTGTTCTTGTTTTATTTTTTTAGTTATTTTTGCTTCCCACCATAAATGCGAATTAACAGGGGGGTAGGCACTATGCACAAAAATCAAACACATTGCGCAACGATTCGGGGAGCTTTACGCCGGTATCGTTAATTTGCGGCTCAATCCAAAACAAATTTTGTACTTCAGTTATTAATATTCAGGACTTTTAGAAAAGTACTTATTGCAATCGCACGCGTCTCTTATCCCGATTACTGTAATAGAAATGCTAATGTAAATATGAATTCTTATTATTATTATTGTGAATCCATCATGTAATAGAAATGCTAAATATTGTAAATATGAATTCTTATTATTATTATTGATAATCCATCAACTTGCATGTAGAGAGGAGGACTAAACGTCAAAACAGTTGAGCTTCAATCATTTTCTCCAACGCGCAGAAAGCATCTACCAATAAAATTAATTAAAAACCAAATATACTAATTGTACGTCTTTTAACCACCTTATTAACGTGTTGATGACACACGTTACATGGTGTCAGATGTGGGATCTCATATTGAAAATTTGAAAACGTACATAAGAGAACACGTGCATAGACTAAATTCATAACCCTTTAAAATGACAACGACCGATCGTTTGCCAAGACCGTTGGACTGCTCCAATTTGGCAAAAGAATAAACAACATGGAAACGCACATTCATGGTCTACATGATGGCAAATAATAAAATGAGCGAACCGGAGAAACAAAAAATCGCAACATTTTTGTGGTTAATCGGCCCAGACGCAGGAAATATCTACAATACTCTGTACCCGAACGATGGAACACCTGATAGCATGTTTGGGTTAGCAAACGAACCTGCAAATGCAAGTGCAGCAAATCCAAATGCAGGTCAATCCGAAGGTGAAGGAAACGAAGAAGAGCAGGGTGATGCTAATGAGGAGCAGCAAAACGAAGAAGCTGCGCAAATGGGAATCACATTGAAAATTGTCTTAAAGGCATTCGATGAGTACTGCCTCCCCAGGAAAAATATTGCTTATATATAAATTATTATATAAATTCAATACAATTATGCAAAAGGAAAATCAGACGTTTGCTGACTTTGAAACCGAATTAAGAACTCAGCTGCGATTTTGTGAGTACAACTGCAAGTGTGGCGCTTCTTATGAACATCGAATGTTACGTGATCGCATAATTATCGGTGTTTACGATAAGAAACTACAATTAAAACTATTGGACGGAAAGGATGATCCATTAAAATAGGTCATTTAAACGTGTAAAATATATGAAGCGGCAAATGCAAATAACATTTTGCTAGATCGACGAAGCAACAACAATCCATCAAGTGTGACTGCTGTGTCGGAAAAAACAACTGACCCATCATGCAATGCTATCTCTCGCTATTGCTTCAATTGCGGCGCGCTTTTCACTCCAACTCATATGCGCTTGTGCAAGGCAAACGACGTCAATTGTTTAAACTGTGGAAGGAAGGGACAATTCGCTAAATTTTGCAAACAAAAAGGAAAAGCAAAACAACATCAATCGTCAGGGAACCAACAGGCAAGGAGGGAAAACAACAACATCAGCAGCAAGAAGCAGGCAGACAGTCTCAACTGGAATGCCGAAGGTAATTATAGTTTAGAGCAGGTTGATGGAACTAGTATATTAAGTAGTAATCGCTATGTTTTTAGATTAAATTCAAGCACTGACAAAGCAAACAGAATAAGATGGACTAAAACTTATCGAATAAACAATCGGTTAACCACATTCAAGATTGACACGGGATCCGACGTCAATTGCATACCAATTAATGTAATTAAGAAATTAAATATTACTTTTGAAAAGAAAAAAAATGGATTTGTTGTACTCGACTATAGTGCTAATAAAATCAACATTCACGGTTTGGTTAATTTAAAATGTTTTGATGTAGAAACGGGAACTATGAAAACGGCTGAATTTCTTGTTGTTGATGATGCGCTTCAGCCGCTGCTGGGATTGGCGACCTGCATTGAATTCGATTTAATAAAACGCTTGAATACTGTGCAATCAGTTCCATGTTTGCCACAAGAGAAGGGGGAATTCTTAGAAAAATTTAAGAAACACTTTAGTGGTATGGGTAAATTTCCGGGTACTTGCTCCATTAGGTTAAAAGAGGATGCCATACCCACATTGCACTATAACAAGCGCATTCCTTTGGGTCTTTGTGATCGTTTAAAATCAGAACTCGAATCGATGGTTCAGGCTGGAATCATTACTCCAGTGGATTATCCCACCGATTGGGTGAACACTCGCATGCATAAAGCGCGAGAATTTCCTCATTCCAACGATCGAAGACGTGATGGGGCGACTGGCAAACAAATGTGTATTTTCTGTGCTTGATCTTAGTAACGGATTTTGGCATATGGAACTTGATGCCAAGAGCGCAGATTTAACTACTTTTATGACACCGGTCGGTAGATTCAAGTTCAATCGCGTGCCATTCGGTATAAACAGCGCACCGGAAATGTTTCAGAAAAGAATGGTGCAAACTTTTGGAGATATCCCAAACCTTTTCATATATTTCGATGATATTGCCATTGCGGCCTCAAATGAACTTGAACCTGACAAAACATTGGCAATCGTAATGGAACGCGCTCAAAAGTATAACATTAAATTTAGGCAAAAACAAATTAAGTTCATGGGACATCTAATTTCAGAGGGCCAAATTAGACCAGATTTTCGATATACTAGAGCCATTCTAGATATGCCCAAACCAACAAACAAATCTGGGGTTATGAGATTACTGGGGCTATTTAAGTATCTTGCAAAGACATCCTAATTTGTCGTGTCAATCCGCAGCATTGCGTGATTTAACCCGAAAGGATGTCGAATGGAGTTGGACGGATAGACATGATAACGAGTTAAAAAATTTGATAACCATAGTAACATCAGAGCCTATACTAGCAGTCTATGACCCAAGAAAATCAGTTATCATTCAAACGGATGCATCAAAGGATGGTTTGGGATGCGTTTTGGTACAGAATGGACATCCAATTGCTTACGCTTCGCGCACTTTAAGCTCTAGCGAAAAAAAAATGGGCACATATTGAGAAGGAATTATTGGCAATTGTGTTTGCCTGTGAACGCTTCCATTTTTTCCTATACGGACGAGAGTTCACGGTTCAAAGTGACCACAAGCCACTCAAGGTACTTGTCAAGCGTGACATTGACGATGTTACTCCTCGATTACAGAGGATGTTTATGCTTCTTCTCAAATATCCGAAGATGACTATCGTTTATACACCGGGAAAGGAAATGCTTGTGGCGGATTGCCTTTCAAGGGCACAGTTGCCAGATCAATTGGAAAACCCAGATCTTCTTGGGGTGATACATAAGGTGACTCGTAAGGTGTGCTTATCGGAAGATAATTATAACTACTACTCGCGTGTAATTAAAGATGATGAAAAGTACATGCGCCTATGTAAATATGTGCAGACGCAATGGCCCCGATATCATCAGCTTGATGAATTGAGCCAAAAATTTCACAAATACCGTGATAATTTGCCGAAAATGGACTCCTTTTTAAAGATCACAGACTTGTTATTCCTTCTGAACTACAGGTAAAAATTTGCAAGTGGTTACACGAACCACATTTGGGTATTGAAAAAACACTTGCACATGCACGTTCTCTTTATTTTTGGCCTGGTATGTCCGAACAAATCAAGGAACTCGTTTCGCAATGCATCGTTTGCGAAAAATTTAAGCGAAATGTTCAAAAAGAACCGTTGGTTCAAGACTCTAATCCTCTGTACCCATTTCAAAGAGTCGCTATTGATTTATTTGAAATTGCAGGGCACGATTATATAGCAATAATTGACGCATACTCAGGCTTTGTCATATCGGAGAAATTGACTCGGAAAACTTCCAACCATATAATCGAAGTAATGGGGAAAATATTTGATCGCGTAGGATATCCATCGGAAATCGGATGTGATAACAGCCCGTTTAGGTCAATGGCATTCGAAAAATCTGCCAATCAGGCAAATATTTTATTTACTTTTTCTAGTCCAAGGCATCCGCAAAGCAATGGATTATCGGTAGTAATTAAGCTTACAAAAAAAAAAGAAAAAATAAGCGTGTAATAGAAATGCTAATGTAAATATGAATTCTTATTATTATTATTGTGAATCCATCAACTTGCATGTAGAGAGGAGGACTAAACGTCAAAACAGTTGAGCTTCAACCATTTTCTCCAACGCGCAGAAAGCATCTACCAATAAAATTAATTAAAAACCAAATATACTAATTGTACGTCTTTTAACCACCTTATTAACGTGTTGATGACACACGTTACAATTAAGCCACGCGTGCGTAAAAGAACAACACATCAAAATTGTGGGAATATCAATAATCTGACAAAAAAAATATTCACACTACATTTAAAATAGTCATTATAATGTAAACACGCAGATTTGTATACTGAAGGTTGATTTTATGTGATTTTCTTTCCGAAGTATACAAATTTTACTTTTAAAAGTAAGATTTTGTTACAAAAAATCGAGGGGATTTGAGTTCGGTGAAAAGGGAAAAATAACCACGCTTCGTGGGAAAAATAAAGAGAGAGTGCTAAGAACATTGACTGAGAGGAGCTAAATTTAGCAGGATTATTTTGTTTTCGGCCTCTTTTTTTCCAAATCATCAGCGTATTTTTTAGCATGATTTCACGATGTAGCAGGCAAAATAGCAGGGTTTTGGTTTAGCCATATTATGAATTAAAATAATAAAACAAAATTAATTTGACAGTGAACACTGAGCACAGCCTTTCAACGAATTCATTTATTTTATTCGACGAACAGAGACTGAACTTAATTGAATTAAAATATTTTTATATGTAATACATAGTAAGAGTCACGAAGTGATTTTTATTTAATGATATTTTTGTGAAATATATCTTATTTTTCCTGAAAAACATCTTTTTTTTTAATTTTTTTGGGTTTTTAGCAGGCTTCGATTTCAAAAAAAGCATGCTTTCCTGCTGAACTTAGCATGATTTTAAATATTGAATTAGTCAAACTGACTAAGAGTTAGTGTATTTGGTGAGTTTCTATCAGCTGATGGATGAATAATGGTTAGTAGCTAATGTATACGTAAAAAATTTCGAACTGGAGATGTTAATCAATTCAGACATTACGATGAAAGAAGAACTCAAAAAAGTGTCCGTTCTGTTCTGTCCGTCTGTCTGTCTGTCTGTCTGTCTGTCTGTCTGTCTGTCCATATGTCCCGAGGCCTACAGCCTAAACGGCTGCGCGTATTTCGTTCAAACTTCGGACTTGGAGTTTGAGGGCTTACAGTTCGGGGCTGTTTTTTTTTGCACGGTAACCTTAATACTAATGGTACTTCCCATATAAAATTTTCATACCAGTTTGATTTGTTCGAAAATGGCTCCAACGACTTCAACCAAAATTGATATTTGGGTAAACTTGACTGCTGAAAAATCGAATAACGGTACTTTTTGACATATCTCGAAAACGGTCCATACGATTGTAACAAAAATTAATTTCTTGGTCCTTTCTAACTTGATGGCAAACTGTGTTCTTCTCTGTGTTATCGTAAAATGAATTTTTGAAAAAAGTCATTTCTTAAAAATTTAGTTTTCTTTAGTTTACCTGAAAACGGCAATAACGATTTTGACAAAAATTATTATTTTAAAAACTGCTCTTATCTCCAAAACCCCACTTTCAATTTCGATAAAACTTTAAAAAAATGCTTACATCCTGAACAATAACTTGAGCTCAGTTTTTAGCTACCTAAATAGTTGAGCAATATTATTTTTCAAACTAAACATTGCAATATTTGGTACTGTTTTGTCTGTCAAATGTAAAAAAAACCGCTGTAACAATTTTGATCAAAATGCATATTAGAGATAAAATCAGTATTCGAAATTTCCCAAAAAATTCGAAAAAAACATTTTTTTTAATTCTTTATATTTTCTGATCTATTTTCACATAATATGTATGCTTTATTTCTGTTATAATCTACACACTTAACACAATAAAAATGCAATAACTGCTACGCAAAACTTCATTTTAGCAAATATGTATTACCCTTTTTGCAACCCTGTTGAAAATGCACCTAAAAATGCATAATTCCACCCACTTGGAGTATATCACAATCAGAAACTCCCACTTCATTTGCACACCAAACACGTCCATCGGGATATTCAGTTTATAACTGCTAGTACAAACTCAAAAACAAATCTCTGAAAACTTACATATAATATCTATGTAAAGATATCGGTCTAGGACGAACGCTACTTCCAATCATAGACACCTTAAACCTTTAGGTCTATTTCAGTCAAAAATAAAAATATGCATTAGTAGATCAGAGAACTGAAACCACTGCTACACTTTGCATTGTACTCCAAAATCTTGAAAAGTGTGAGAGCTTATAAAATAGTACTGTAGACGCTTTTAATTCTGTAACCATAACTTGGGACTGTTACTGATAGCTTTAACTTAATAAAACTCACATTGTTATTTATATTTATGTACTGCCTATCAGATGAATAACCCAAAAGTGAATTTTATTTAAAACCATTAATATTCCTTTTCCTATATTCTATATTTATCTAGCATCGGTTCTCACCTTTTTGCCTACCAAACTAACTACTTAATAAAATAAGAAAACAACCAACCAAACTTTTGATGAACGAGAAAGCTTCGTTAGACCCAGTCTTGCACAGCGTTTTCATTTTTCTCCTACTACTATTTATAAAAGGAGTTTTTGATTTTGCCCACATAATCTATATGTAGATCATTGATTTCCATGGTTTGCAACAACTGTTGGATCTCGTACTATTGTTGTGAACCACGGAAATCAGTGATCTATATAGATCGTGTGCTTAAAATGAAAACGGCAAATAGTAAAAAGACACGAAGCGCGTCGCAAAAGTAAAAGCAAACTAAAAAGTTTATTTAATGTTGTACAATGTTTGAAATAGAAATTTTTAGGGGAATATTAATTAAAAGAAAAACAAAAAGGGTCATTAATTTTCGGGTTTCGAAAGTACCTTAAGCTAAATAAAACACATATAGCCATACATTTTTGATGAAAATTTTATTTCATTGTAAAGTTCGGACTTTCAAGTGCTCGCCTCGGGAAGATTCGCAGCATGCGATTCTTTTGGTATTTTAGGGGATATAATGCGTAACTTCTTTGTTTCACCAAAGAACTGCATCTGAAATAAATAAAGTCTTGTTTTATCTTCTTTCATTGCTATATAAATCTTCAACCTCTTTTACTGACGATCGCTATTGCGACTCCCCAGTAATGAAATTCTCTTGTATGGTAATTCAGAGAAAAACTGATTTTGTTCAAGGAATGACCAGATTACATCAAGAATGAATTTTCGCTTAATTCGTATGTACCTACCTACCGTTATCTAATTTTCAAAAGTAAATATATCGGGAAACTGGGTATGCGGTTATGTTAACCATGTCTACCTTAACTCAAATATCATTTTGGTTGAAATCGTTAGAGCCTTCTTCGAAAAGAAAACAATAATTTTTAAAACCGTTATATAGAAACAGTAAGTCGGTTAATTAGGTTGTAGGACTAAGGAGCCGACGGACAGACAGACAAGACGGACAGAATAGCGCGACCCTCTCTTTTGATTTGCTCATCATCATAATGCCAGAATAAATAAAAATCAGCAACGGGACTTGCAAATCCTTAGACAACGAGACTGCAGTACGGTATAGCCAGCTCGGAAAGGACGTATATTTGTCTTATTGATTGCAAAAAATAGATTCACTCCTAGCTGGCCCTTAGCTATTCGAAAATCTTCGGGTTTGTCGCATAAATAGCTCTACATAAAATCTTAAAGGTTTTTTTTTTTTGAGAAGTGGATTTTGTTCGACACTCCGGGGCTCAGAATAATATGGATTGCAAGTAAATTCATTGCAACTGGTACACAATTCCGCCTCCAACAGAACCCGCTTTTCAAAATTTTATGCTGCAGCAGCGCCAAAGCTCTTGAACCAATGGCCTTTAAATACGAGCTTTAAAAGTACGACATTTGTTTTTAACCAAGGTAAAAGAGTGGCTATTTTCATTGGATATTTCAACAGTAAAAAATTTATTTATTAATGTAGTGTAAAAGCCTCACTAATGTTCATTTCACAATGTAATTTTCATCAGAACGAATCGGAGCTATAGATCAAAACGAACTTTGCTTAAATACATCTTCCTATTATTTTGTTTAGTTACATCTGACGACAAAATTCATTGATTATATGTAAATAGATAAAATTAAACAAATCCGAAGTGGTTTATTAAAGTACGAATGGAAAACAGACAACGTTTTAACCGATTATTTTGTTTTATTTTTGTTTCACAGATTGCTACGAGAATTAAAAGTTATAAAAAATAATGTTCGTTTATCGTTCAATAACGACAGCAGTGTTGAATGTTCGAAGCATAACATATCAAAGCAGCTCAATTCAGAAGGAGGTACAAATAAATATATTGAGAAAAAGAAAACATCTAGATCAGTATCTACTCCAATTTTTAACAACAAAATGAATGGGCCCTTCGATTGTCCTCTATCTCCAATATCGTCGTGGCGGCTGACACATTTTAAAGAACGCAACGCCTGGGAGTCTTCGAGTAAGGAAAAATCAAACACATCATCAGAGAAAGGTAATGTAATTATTATTAAGGCTGTATAAAAACATATAAGACTATTTAATGTTAATTTTTCGGAACAATATACATGTGGAATTATAGTCATCGCGCCATAGGTAATTATTTTCAACAGGTAACGACTATGGCAAGGTTTTTCACATAAAATTGTAAATTGCAAAGAAATGTTTAATACGAAAGTTAAAAAATATGATTAGTAACGTCCATTGCCCGCGACTTTTTTTTGCATGGATCGTATGATGCCGTGGAGTTGGGAAAAATATTTAATTTAATATTTAATTGCGCAGTGGCTCAATGCTTAGTGTGCTGTGCTACTGAGCAAGGGGACTCAGGCTCGATTCCTGGAATCACACAAATTACATCTTAAGGTGTTTTCCACTGCGCCACCTCTCGCGAACGTCTGACAAAGGTCATGGAGAGTCCCTTTCATTCGTCTCAAAAATAAAAATAAAAAACTCAGACAAAACGAATGGTTTTTAGAAGCTAGCCCGAGGGTGCACGACCTTGTTGCGCCAAAAGCCAATCAGGGACTATTTCATTATTTTATTGTTTTTTTTTTTATACCCTCTACAGGAAGGAGGGTCATTACATTTGCAACGCCAAGAAGGAGTCACCGGAGAACTCATAAAATATATATATTCTGAATCAGGATCACATTCTGAATCGATTTAACCATCCCAAGTAACAATTTTACTTCGGTAAGGTTCAAATTTGTAATTTCTGTAGGCAACAGCTTCGATAGATCTTCTATAGTCTTTGTTAAACGAAGTTGATCTATTTCGAAGCAATTGTTTCGATAATAACTTTAGTAAGTCCTTTACGAAGCATATACACAGGCTTTATAGAGGGATATGAAATTAAGCTTCGATAAGATCTCTATTAGACATCTGAAAATGTGTCTGGAGATGTGTGGAAAGTGAATTGCTTCAATAAAGCTTGTGGTTCGAAGCCCTTCCTAGAAGCTTCTTTAGAGCTTCTGACCGAAGGCATTATAAAGGGTGATTTTTTAGCTGGTTTGGTTTTGGCAACACTGGTTTTGACAGCTGACGTGTGTTTAGTACCTTGTGTCACTGTCAAACAGCTTCAGTTTGGTTTGCAATTTAACCATGGATCGTCTTACAAATGAACAACGCTTGCAAATTATTGAATTTTACTATCAAAATTCGTGCTCGGTTCGAAATGTTCATCACGCGCTGCTTCCATTTTATGATCGGCATTCTCGACCTTCTGAGCAGTCTATTCGGGAGATTGTGACCAAATTTCGCACCAAATTTACTTTGTTGGACATTAAACCACCAACACGTTTACGTACTGTGCGTAGTGAAGAAAATATTGCGGCCGTATCAGCTAGTGTGACAGAAGACCGCGAAATGTCGATTCGGCGCCGTTCCCAGCAGTTAGGCCTTTGTTACAGCACTACGTGGAAAATTTTGCGGAAGGATTTGGGCGTAAAGCCTTTTAAGATACAGCTGGTGCAAGAACTAAAGCCAGCCGACCTACCACAACGCCGAATTTTTGGTGAATGGGCTCTTGGAAAGCTGGCCGAGGATTCGCTTTTTTATCGAAAAATTGTGTTCAGCGATGAGGCTCATTTTTGGTTGAATGGGTACGTAAATAAGCAAAATTGCCGCATTTGGAGTGAAGATCAGCCAGAAGCATTGCAACAGCTACCAATGCATCCCGAAAAAGCCACTGTTTGGTGCGGTTTATGGGCCGGCGGCATTATTGGGCCATATTTCTTCAAAGATGATGCGAATCGCAGCGTTACTGTCAATGGTGAACGCTACCGAGCGATGATAACAAACTTTTTTTTGCCCGAAATGGAAGTTCTTGACTTGCATGATATGTGGTTTCAACAAGACGGTGCCACATGCCACACAGCACGCGAAACAATGGCGCAATTGCGAGGCGAGTTTGGTGAACAGTTAATTTCACGTTTCGGGCCGGTCAATTGGCCGCCTAGATCGTGCGATTTGACACCATTAGATTATTTTTTGTGGGGGTATGCCAAGGCTAATGTGTATAGGGACAAGCCCGCTTCGATTGACGCACTGGAAGCCAACATCCATGCATTCATTCGTGAGATACCGGCCGATATGTGTGAAAGAGTATGCCAAAATTGGACTCAGCGGATGGGCTACCTGAGACGCAGCCGCGGTCAACATTTGCATGAAATTATCTTTAAACATTAAATTGCAAGGTTCAAACTATCGATTCAAATAAATATTTCATTCATTTTTTCGAATTTTTTTAAAAAAGTTCTAAACCTCTTAAAAAATCACCCTTTAGAAGCAATGAACTGTCATGCAGTCAACCGCTTGCGATTGGAAGCTGTACAGAAGCATTTACTCGTACTTCCTCCTAACATACATATGGAGGCTTTATAGAGGTAAAAATTAATTTCATATGAAATGAATCAAAGCTGTCTACAGAAACATCAATTAATTAATCGGGGAAAAATGACAAAAAATAAAACACTTTTAGCATTCTAAATAAACACTTTTAGTGATTCTAAATAAACACTTTTCACTCATAAATAAATTAGGTAATACTAAATGTCTTGCTTACAACTTCGGTCGAGTAGGCTGCAAGTTTATTGTAAAGTTTAACGAAACTCTAAAATGTATCAAGTAGTTCAGATTTATCACTGCTACAGCATTATGAGGAATTAGCCTAGGGGGTAGCGTATTGGACTACTACGCAGCAGGACCCATGTTCGATTCTCAGTGCGGCGCATGTAAGCAAAATATAAATTATAAAGAGTACGTAAATGGTAAACTCCATGAAAATTGCAAAAAGTCGTTGGATAACATTTAATAATAGGAACAAAAAATAAAAGAATAAGAAAATGAAAAATTTATTTTTCGTCCAACCGTCGTCAGGTTGGTATTAAAAATGGGCTATGTCGGTCAAGTAGTTCTGGTGCCAATATCAGACCCATGTGTCTCTCTGTCTGTTGTTCAATGTAATTACGTACTACCTCACATGCCTAAAACTTTGCATGAGTTGTATGCAGTGGAAGGTATCAAAGCATCGGCCAGGCCGATGATAACACTTTTACTTGTTTTACTTTGTTTAGGGGATTTAATTATAAACAATGTTACTTGTATTTTTTTTTTGCGACACTAAGAGTTGCAGACTTGTGGGTGAACTTGCGCTAGAGCAAGCTATGTAAAACTAACCGTGGGAGAAACAATCGTCCCTTATTAATCGTCATGGTAGGCGCACTTTAAGGGCAAATTGCCTTCTCTACGAGTAGGTATATAGCTCGTGATATATAGAACGAAAAACCTACACAACTTCATCAATGATAAACGGATATTGTTCTCGTTCAACTTACCGGTAAGGCAGGCTTGGCTTGAGCTACAGGCTAAAAAAAAATCCGTAATCCGCAAAAGCGGCGATCGGGAATAGTGGTGGAGTGTGGGTGAGGACATCGTTCACATAAGAAAACTCCCACAATATTGTCGAAGAGAATACTATCCTCCGTACAATCATATTCCAATTTTTGATTCACTAATCACCAATTGAAAAATCAAAGCATAATGATAGAGTAACAACAAAGCTTTATTGATTTCCTTAGTTAACAATGAGTTAATTATGCGAGCAATTTACAACTTAAAAAGCAAAAGAAACCAAAAAAATGCAGTCCACGACCGCCGACGCTTGATGTTATTTCCAGACTGCCTTCGAAAAACCGCTTTTCCAACACCTTCGCCATCGTCAATTCCCAAAGATCACTGGGTTTTTCCCAGAACTATACGACTTCGTCTTGTATTTGACTGCACACAAATCAGGTCATCCCTCCTAGCTGATGCGACACAATCCGTGTTATAGTAATTATGTGCCAGATATTCTTGATAACAGATGATGGCGTTGGAATGTGCTATGCTGATCATAATTACACAACATGATTTGCTTGCTTGGCGTAGTAATGTGCTGTCGGCGGTCTGGAAACACTTTTGGTAAGTAATGAAATAATATGCTGCTAATATAATACTAAATATCTTTTCCTGTTTGCCCTATATGATTATTTAAGTGAACTATGCAATACTTATTCCGATACACTTTTTATACCCACAAGCTATACCTTCCTTTTTTATCTTCTATAAAAAAACACAAAAAAAAACAAACATATTAGGTGTATCTACCTACAGTTACCTTTCACAAATTCAAAAAATACGTAAGCCGTTACCGTTGGCAACCTTAGCAAGGTGACCGTTCTATTCAGAAAGCAGTATAATAATATCTGCATCGTATCTGTCTATGCACGGCGTAGTTAGCAAAGCAAAGCTGGTCACACCGAACGAAATACTGTGTCCCTGGAAAAAACAAAAAGATGAATTCTTCAAAATACTTCTTTAAAATCGGTTTTCAGCATTTTAGGATTTACCTTCATAAATGCATTAAATTGGCAAGTCGAATTGAACGTCAAAATAAAGAATTTGCACCCTCTTTTTCAACTCTTATAAGAAGAGTTTTGGATAACGCCGAAGCAAGCATTGAATAATTTTTACTTTTCTATTAACGAATGCAATTTCAAGTTTTTTTTTTTTTGTTGGAGGTTGTTTCTATCCGTTGGAGCACTCAGACACAACTACTGGTCCATTGAACTGCCAAACAGACACCTTACTTTTATGTACACTTAGTTTTCCCGTCTTTCGAAGAAAGAGGAGAAGGAGCTTCAGTGATGAAGAGCTTAGATGTTCGGCACTCACCACATCAGCCCCAAAGATCCGCCACTTGATGCGAGCAAAGGCAGGACAGCTACAGAGGAAGTGTTCCGCTGTATCGTCGTCCTCTCCACAAGCAGGACAGATGGTGTTGTCGCTCAAGCCCAATACATTTAAGTGTTTGGCAAAAGCTTGGCGGCCCGAAAGGACGCCCACAAGCAGTCTGCAGTCAATTCTCCTAAGGGATAGAAGGAAAGACGCCGACCTTTTACAGATGTCCGGACAGCACAGCACAGTCACGCCACCGACACTCGTGTTTACGGGAAACCCAAGTATCAATGGAAGCCCTAACTGCAGATGCAGACCCAACGCAGGTTCAGGTCCTGAGAAAGATTCTTCTGAACCCAGGCTGGCAAGCTCATCAGCGATCTCATTTCCCTGGATACCAGTGTGACCTGGGACCCAAAGAAGATTCACTGTGTTTAGCCTTCCTACCGAGCTCAGAGAAAGCTTGAGTTCGAGCACTAACTTAGACGAGGTAAGAGGGTTAAGCAGCGCTTTTTATGTAGCTTGGCTATCACTGCAAACGCAAATGCTTCTAGACCTCCACCTGTTTGTCTCAATATAGCGCATCGCCATAAGGATAGCGAAAATCTCCGCTTGGAAGACAGACGCATGGTTACCTAAGGGGTAGTGTAGTCTAATGTTCTCGCTTTCCACGAAGACTCCAGAACCGGACAGGGGTCCGTGAATACACGATGGAATTCTTTCCCTGGTTCAGAGTCTGGCCGAAGCCATTCCGTTTCCTGAGGAAAGTTGACGTTGGAGTTTTGTCGCAGTAGTAAAGGGTGATTTTTTAAGAGGTTTAGAACTTTTTTAAAAAAAAAAACACAAAAAATTCGAAAAAATGAATGAAATATTTATTTGAATCGATAGTTTGAACCTTGCAATTTAATGTTTAAAGATAATTTCATGCAAATGTTGACCGCGGCTGCGTCTCAGGTAGCCCATCCGCTGAGTCCAATTTTGGCATACTCTTTCACACATATCGGCCGGTATCTCACGAATGAATGCATGGATGTTGGCTTCCAGTGCGTCAATCGAAGCGGGCTTGTCCCTATACACATTAGCCTTGGCATACCCCCACAAAAAATAATCTAATGGTGTCAAATCGCACGATCTAGGCGGCCAATTGACCGGCCCGAAACGTGAAATTAACTGTTCACCAAACTCGCCTCGCAATTGCGCCATTGTTTCGCGTGCTGTGTGGCATGTGGCACCGTCTTGTTGAAACCACATATCATGCAAGTCAAGAACTTCCATTTCGGGCAAAAAAAAGTTTGTTATCATCGCTCGGTAGCGTTCACCATTGACAGTAACGCTGCGATTCGCATCATCTTTGAAGAAATATGGCCCAATAATGCCACGTGTTGGTGGTTTAATGTCCAACAAAGTAAATTTGGTGCGAAATTTGGTCACAATCTCCCGAATAGACTGCTCAGAAGGTCGAGAATGCCGATCATAAAATGGAAGCAGCGCGCGATGAACATTTCGAACCGAGCACGAATTTTGATAGTAAAATTCAATAATTTGCAAGCGTTGTTCATTTGTAAGACGATCCATGGTTAAATTGCAAACCAAACTGAAGCTGTTTGACAGTGACACAAGGTACTAAACACACGTCAGCTGTCAAAACCAGTGTTGCCAAAACCAAACCAGCTAAAAAATCACCCTTTATTTCTGGTGTCATTGCGTCAGACGGCATATCCATAAGACATGGGTCAAAGGATAATTCTCGCACAAGTTCTTCAAAATTCCAATGCGCGTGATACCAAAAGCCACCTCTTTTTAACCGAGAGATGGTTTTCAGCGTACACCCCATAGTAAAAATGTCAAGAGGGGGAGGTTCATCATAGCATCTAGAGCAAAGCCCGCCACCAAACAACCGATGCATATGAGAGAAGTGGTCTTATCATCGCCGTAAAGATCCAAAGGACCCTTCTAGGAGATAAGCCCCATGTCTTGCCAAAAGCGCCTTTGCGCTGCATGAAAGTTGACAGCGGTTTATCGGTTTTTGATTCAACATGTTTGGACCAAAGAAGATCGGGAGATCGGGATAGTGACGCCTTTTAGCACGAGCTGAGTCAGACCAGTGACATTCCTTCTTCTCGTGAAGAGAACAACCGTAGTTTTAAGAGGATTCACTGAAAGCCCATTTCTTGTGCACCAATCAGTGCACAAGACTGGAAAGCCTCCGCTTACCCCAGTCATGACGCATTTGCCACAATCCGCCTCGGCAATCAACGTCCTGTGCATTAGCATTGCTTTAATCCACAACACCAATGTTTCATCTACACCATGATATGTCTGGCTGCATTGCACATGCTGTCAAAGGTCGCATTATCGAAAGCACCCCCAATATCAACGAAAATACCCAACGCGTACTCCTTCCGATCAAGAGCGCTTTCAATCCTACCAACGAGGTTTTGAAGCGCAAGTTCACAGGATTTTCTGCGTTGATAGGCATGTTGCATCGTAGAAAGAGGATGCGAGCAACATTGCGCACGTGCAGCTCAACCATTTTTCCAAACTTTTCAGCAGGAAGGAGGACAGACTTATGAATCTTAAACTTTTGGCGAGAGTGTAGTCGGTCTTGCCTATCTTTGGTATGAACACGACTTTAACCATACGCCAAGGAGAAGGTATGTTGGCCAAGGCCAATCTGGCGGTGAAAATTCTTTTCAGCGTCGGCATCAGCTGACTAAAACCTTGTTTCAGCATAGCCGGATAGATTCCATCCGGACCCGGTGACTTGAAACCCTCAAAAGAATGCAATTGCATATTTGATAGCGTCATCCGTCACCACTCTGGATACAATATACCAGCTACGCCGCGTTTTATTTGTCCGTTCAGAAATGGCCACCGTTGGCGGTACCACTGAAGAGCACGTAGTGACCTGATTTCCCGGGAAGTGAGTCTCCAGCAGGAGACTAAAAGTCTCCGCCTTTGTCTCAGTGTAGGTACCATCAGATTTTTGGAGCGATTCCAGTTTACTTGGTCTGTCCCTTTTGAGGACTGTAACAAGCCTGCTGGTTGCACTTAGTGATGCGTTTTTCGATTTACGAATAAGTCTCTTAAATTCTTTTTGTTTCGATCGATACAGATTCCAGTCTTCTTCTGAGTTGGTTTTTAAAGACCGATTTATGAGCTTCCTGGTTTCTCTGCGAATACACTGCAGTTCGGTATTCCACCAAGGTACCTGTTTTCTACAGGAGTTTTTTGAAACTGGACACGCTAGTTCAAAGCAACGGGTAATAACGCTGCTCAGATCTTGAGCAGACCCTTCCACCCCTTGTATTGATCTTAGTTTGAGTGGAGCTTTAACAGAATTGCCAAGCTCCTTCTCAAACCGATCAAAATTTGTTTTTCTCGGATTTCTCCTCTCCAGCGAAGGTGAAACTTCACAGTAGATCTGAAATTCGATGTATCTGTGGTCTGACAGAGTGCTATCTGGCGATACCCTCCAATTTACGATAGTCTTGCAATGCCTATTGGACAGGGTAACATCGATTACTTGCTGTCTCCTGGCTGTAACGAATGTGGGTCGACAACCCATATAGTTGATGGTGATGTCAGACGATAAGATGAAGTCCAGAAGACGATCTCCTCGTATATTACATTTGCTGCTGCCCCCATCGCAACATAAGACAAGACCTATCTTTTTGGACTCTATGAGCTCAACAACAGCCTTTGGTGGTGGAGGAGTTGAAAGAGTCATAGGGAAAGTAAGCCGATGCAACGACAAAGGTTTCCCAATTGCATGGTAAGTAATAGTTCCAGCAAGCAAATCTTGGCAACAGAACCGTTTGATTGTAACTGGTTCCTGGATGGATGTTATGCAGTTTTTTGTTGTACGAACTGCAAGCCTACTACTTAAAAGAGCAGTAGCAGCCTTACAGTGTTGTAGGTTTATCTGAGTAAACAAAATGGATGTAGACTCTGAGTTACGGCCACTATTAGCACTACTTGGCATTGCAATGGAAATTAATCCTACAAGATGCAGATAGGGACGCATGTTGTACCTAGACTTAATGATCTCGGCAGAAGCCCTGTCTATGTTCACAACCAGAGAACTACCATCTTCATCGTGACGGTTTCTGCTCTGCCTGTGAGAACGGACAATACAGGCTTTTGTGTCGAGTCCAGGATTCTGGGTACGCAGACGCTGGAGCACATCCGCCGATTTCTCTAGTTTCCCAGGGAGCCAGCAGACAGCACGCGTAAGCTTGGGTGGCTTGTAGACCTCAAAAATTGTGGTCCCAAGGGGAGGGATCTTCGGCACCATACTGCTGACCCATTCAGAGGTTTGCTGCGAAGAGGTCTTCACCATGAAGGTTCCGTCCTTGAAATCACAGCCCTCAACCTGGATACAAGCATTAGTTGCCGCGACAAGCTCCAAAAGATGGGCTTTGCAGTGTTTGCACTCTGCATCGCTCATGCTATTATCATTGCCTGCTTTCCCTATACGAACTACTAGAGAGGAGACAGCAGCATCCTTATAGGACAGCCTACTATCACGCACCTTAGCTGTTCTGCGTTCAAAAGGAGCCCTCTGACCGTCAGAGTCATCCGCGACAACAATGTTCTGTCCGCTGGTACGCAACCTGAGTTGGTTTCAGCACCTGCTTCATTCATTACAAGGGCACGGGCAGCTCCAACGACTGGAGAGCCTCCGGAGCTCACGCTAGTAGGTACTGTCGCAGCCGGTACTGCTTCCATTGCTGGTAGCGGCGCCAGCTTCATTTGGAGACCGCGCATGGTCAGACTCATAGACTTGAGGGGGGTTTATTCTCTTTACGAGCTTGGGTCGCTTCTTCTTGTTTTTCGGTTCGGCCGAAGAGGAGGCGGCGTCCAATCCAAGGGGCTGGTTGGCTTCAGTTTGTGAGACCTCCACCGACCTGTTCCTTTTCAAAGGCACCACCGAAGAGCTGAGAACCCTGCTTGCGCCTTCAGCAGATAAAGCATCTTTGCGCCGCAGATCCAACAGCTTGGACAGGCGCAGCTCAAGGCCCGCCTCTTCAGGAGCCCGTTCAACCAAAGAGGTATCCCGAGTCTGGCCGTCAGTGGCAGTGAAGCGGACATAGAGCCGCAAGAGTCGCTTGTGGGTTCAAGTATGAATGTTCCTAAGAAAATCCATCTCCCTTCAGAAACGGAGAAGGGCTTTGTATTTCGTGCGGTCTATGTCCTGGAAGAAGCTTGCAGGTAATTGCAAAATCTGCAAGTTTCTAGTGTCTGTTAATCTAAGCCTTTTTGCTTTTTTCTCAGGAGGCAGTGTACATACCAGGATTCCTACTGTGAGTGTGCTGAGTTGTTCCTTTCCCAGTTTGATAATTTTCCCAGAACTCTTGCTGTTAAATTGTGGCCAAAGTGCCTTGAACACCTTATCCCAAGTAATATTTGACCACCTCCGGTCGCCCCTCTTTGTTATTTAGAGGTACATGGAGGTAGTTTAATTTTCGCTCCCTCCCCCTTTCTACTTCACCTCCTTTCCTAGCAAGTTCATCAGCTTGTTAATTTCCAATTATACCGCAGTGTCCTGTCACCCAACACATTTTCACTCGGTTCTGATTGCATAATGCCTTAACAGATTTCAGTGCCTTGAGTGCAGCCGGACTAAGGATTTATATGGCTATATTCCTTATAAAGGCCACCGCAAAATTAATCATCCAATTTTGTTTTTGTTTTTGATTTACTTTTTTACTAAATAAAAAAAAAATATTTTGAAATCTTTATTTGGACCTTTACAATTGTTTCTGTTAAGTGGAAAAGATGATATCCGTCAAGTGGCTGCCGCCAGTGTTGATATACATTTGTGCCCGTTTTATCGAATTTTCCATGACTTTCCAGAAGATTTCCTGTGATAACTATTCGCATTCGTGTCGAATATTCTCCGTTAGGGCTGCGGTTGTCTGAGGCTTGTTGGCATAAACCAGCGACTTCAAGTAGCCAAAAAGAAAGAAGTCTGGGATGGTTAAATCGAGCGATCTTGCTGGCCATACCAGGAAACGCTTCCTTCACAATATCCATTAATTATTCCACGCTCTTCCGGAGTATAGCGCTCCATTGCTTGTCTGTTTTATACTGCAGCTGTCCAGTGCTAGTCCACAAATGTCAAATATGATTGACATACGACGCCATTTGCAAAAATTATAACATCTTCCGATAGCGTGATTAATTTTGCGCCACCTTGTATATCTCCTCTGCAGAAGCTCTGCCGACTTCAGATCAGTCAGAACTTGTGATTTTAAGACTCTGTATAACTCTTGTATCCTGTAGCCGTATAGACACTTTCATTTCTAGGTCTACAGAATAGATGCCAGAACCAGTACCTTCCTAGATGGAAAGCTTAAGAACAGAAATGAAATATTCGTAAAAATACGAAACTTCAGCCATTCGTAGAATTTACGAATCCCTTGTACATTCTACGAACGCCGTTCGTACTTTCGTTATTTGGTAAGATGGAAAGTTTAAAAGCAGAAATAAAACATTCGTAAAAATAGAAACCTTAGAAATTCATAGAATGCACAAATGCTTTTTACATACTACGAATGTCATTCGTCTACAAAATGGCAGCCGAATTAATAACAAATAAATTATTCGTGTATGTACAAATGATTACTTTATATAGTAGGAGTGCCATTAGTAAACAAAATGGCGGCTGAAATATAAACGAAGTATTCGTAGAATGTACAAATGTTTAGCGAATAGTACAAACGTGGTTTGCGATTCACAAAAAATTGTGCAAATATGTACATGAAAATTCTTTGAAAACTTCAATCAAGCGTGCAGCTACTATTTTGTTCTGCTTCAGTTCGATGTTCGATCAAATATTTCAGAGAGGAAAGACGTAGACGCAGACGTTACTAGAGCCAGAAGGAAAAAAGTAAAACAAAATTATTTGGGATTCAAATGGAATTGTAAGTCGAATCCGCAGGTAAGCCCGCACTTCTGAGCTTTTGAAATGAGAACTAATCAGTTGCATTCGAAATCGTTTGTAATTGTTTGTAGTGAAATTCCTTTTTTTCTCAAAAATGCCTTATTTCGGAGATATAAGGACATTTGTGTTTGCACCTATAACTCAGACAAGTTATAATTTGAAATCACTGATGCATAAAGCATATCCCAACTTAAATAACTGCTTTTAAAATTTCTGAATTCACTCAAGCGTTACTTAATAAAACGCAATTAAACTCAAAAAATGCATTCTTTTACGGTTGCATCCATTATATCGATTTTCCAACAACAACAAAACAACGGTAAACACATTTCCGCAAAGCATTCATACGTGTCCATCGATAAGAGTCACTATTTGCCGATTAGCAACAACAACCAATCAATAAAGCCCGATTTGGTCCAAGAAAATTTTCTAATCCTTTGAATAACATTAAAAAACGACCACTTATAAACAATTTATAGCAACAAAAGCTTCATTTTTGCAAAGTCTGTACTCCTGGCTATCTAATCCAATTCAAATCATCATTATCACATATCAGAAGATTTTGATGCAACTTAAACAAACAGTGGGTCGTTATATAAACTCATATCAATATTTCGGTTATTAAGCAACTCAAAATAGAGACATACATTTTTTCTAATGCTTTCTATTAGATGTTTCTAATGGAATAAAAAAAAGTGATTTTTTGTTAATAGATAATGATTTATTCAAAATATAAGAAAATGGGTTAAATCGTCCGCGCAACCCGATATAAGGGTACAGATATTTCAAATGCTGGACAAAAACTAGTTAGTTGTTGGAAAACATGTATGCTCTATCTAATAAAATCGAAAATAGCAAAATTGTTCTAACCAAAGAGAATTTATATGCAATTTAAGCAGTCGACCAAAAACCCTCGTTATCGCCGAAACGGTACAAAGCCAAGTGATGAAATTATCTATTTCCAACAGTTTTCCACCTAACCAATCTAATATAACATAGATTGTATCCATCAGCCTAACGGTTTATTATTTATATGAAATTTAAGTGAAATTGCAGCTTAATTTTGTTTGTGAAGTTAGCCCGCACTTTTTCTAGAACTGAAAAAATTCCACTGAGGATAGGGATTTACCCGACACGAAGGAACGTGCCTTCTTCTAAAGGGTGATTTTTTAAGAGGTTTAGAACTTTTTTTAACGAAAAAACACAAAAAATTCGAAAAAATGAATGAAATATTTATTTGAATCGATAGTTTGAACCTTGCAATTTAATGTTTAAAGATAATTTCATGCAAATGTTGACCGCGGCTGCGTCTCAGGTAGCCCATCCGCTGAGTCCAATTTTGGCATACTCTTTCACACATATCGGCCGGTATCTCACGAATGAATGCATGGATGTTGGCTTCCAGTGCGTCAATCGAAGCGGGCTTGTCCCTATACACATTAGCCTTGGCATACCCCCACAAAAAATAATCTAATGGTGTCAAATCGCACGATCTAGGCGGCCAATTGACCGGCCCGAAACGTGAAATTAACTGTTCACCAAACTCGCCTCGCAATTGCACCATTGTTTCGCGTGCTGTGTGGCATGTGGCACCGTCTTGTTGAAACCACATATCATGCAAGTCAAGAACTTCCATTTCGGGCAAAAAAAAGTTTGTTATCATCGCTCGGTAGCGTTCACCATTGACAGTAACGCTGCGATTCGCATCATCTTTGAAGAAATATGGCCCAATAATGCCGCCGGCCCATAAACCGCACCAAACAGTGGCTTTTTCGGGATGCATTGGTAGCTGTTGCAATGCTTCTGGCTGATCTTCACTCCAAATGCGGCAATTTTGCTTATTTACGTACCCATTCAACCAAAAATGAGCCTCATCGCTGAACACAATTTTTCGATAAAAAAGCGAAAAAGAACATTTCGAACCGAGCACGAATTTTGATAGTAAAATTCAATAATTTGCAAGCGTTGTTCATTTGTAAGACGATCCATGGTTAAATTGCAAACCAAACTGAAGCTGTTTGACAGTGACACAAGGTACTAAACACACGTCAGCTGTCAAAACCAGTGTTGCCAAAACCAAACCAGCTAAAAAATCACCCTTTACTTGCTATTACTGAAATTATTAAAGCTGTTTTAAAGATGTTCAAATATTGCGATGTATTTGCAGTCTGAAATTTGAAATCTTAAATTACATTTACTGCTTCTGCCATATGAACATATGGTTTTTGTCCCATCTATATGATGTTTAATAATTTAGCGAGCATTTACCTTTGGTGTGGAGAAACGAAGTGGAGACTAGGGACGCTAAAATTAAGCGCGAGCAGGATACTATGCTTAACCGTTAGAAAGTTAGAACTATTTGTAAAAGAAATTTGCAATCCCAGGGCCTTGAAGCGTGGAACGGAACTTCAACCGTTAGAAAAGGGTAGTTTCATTGGAAAAAAACATATGCCATGCTTCGAAGCTTTTTAGCAATGGAAATATCGAATCGCTTAAAAATTAACAAATTTAGACCATTTAAGGCTCTTAAAATGCGAATAAAAAGTTCTTAGAGGTTAGAAAGAGTGCATAGAATAGAAATGTAGAATTTCATCGTTTGTAGTTCCACAGTTTTTGAGTTATGGGAACCTTAAGTCGGGAGCTAAAATTTTGCTTAAATTTCAAATAAATCATAAGCCGTTAAGCCGATTGACACAATTTGAATTTTACTAGATTAGAAAATTTTATCACTCTGCTTGGTAAGGTTTCGGAGATAACATGGTTTTAAGGGATTGCACATTTTTTTTTCAAATGGTTCTGACTTTCTGACGGTTAAACTACAAACGAAAAAAAAATCACTACAAACAACTACAAACGAATGTCTATCGAACTGCATTTCACGTTTTTCATTCTAGAAAAAGTGCGGGCCAACTTCACATAGGTCATTCAGTACTCATAAATTGGCGCCGGCTCCAGAGGACTAAAAATGTTTCACGCTAATGGCATAGTTCCCCTGCTGAATAACATTATACCTCAATGGTTGCCGGTAAGCCGAGCTCAGTTATCTGACTGGTGAGGATGGCTTATAGCATGAATTTATTTACAGCGCATACATATAATAGATGGACTACAAACAGCCCCAGCAAAACTGTAGCATATCCACAATAATAAACAAACGAACAAATTTGTTAAAAAAAAATCGACATTTTACATAAACTTCGCATGCACAAAATGTTACTTCGTATAACTTATTATTAGATTATTACATTCTACAAAATCGTTTTTACTTTCAGCCGACGTATGCCCGATGGGACCGTTTGTACATTGCACGAACAAACAAATTATATATTATAATATTATACCAAAACTTTCCATTCACGAATAAATTCGTACTTTGAACCAGAGACAATACTGAGACCACCAACTCCGGCCGATTTCCCGTTACTTAGCCTACAAGCTATATTTTGTATGGAGTGTACACATCTGGTGCGCTAGTATTGTTACATAGAAAATCGTATTGACAAATGTCACGAAACTTCAAAAATTCCGGCTCACCAACACACTCCCAGCAGATATGAGACACTTCCGCTGTGGGCAAAGTTGCTGGCAGAGTTCATAGAGTTTTATCCGTTAAATTTGAAATTGTTCGTTACGTTTGGATAATATTTTTTTTTAGGAATAAGTGCACATTTGCTTAAAATGTTCATGAAAAATTAACAATGTAGATTGGTTGAGGGAAAATGAAAACATTTTGAGCAAATTTTCTTCATTATTTAAGAAAAATTTACACACGAAATCGAAGTTAATGCTATCCAAAAGCGGAAAATACACAACCATGCTTGTTCTAATATGTTTCTAGTATATAGAACATCAACTTTAGATAGTTTTACTAACCAAACAAATCAAATTATTCGCCTTTTAACAATTTATAATAACTAACCAATGGCGTTCAGTAATGAAAAAATGTGGTATTCCCGAACTCTTTCACATTTCCCCACGGTTGCCGAAGTTGGCAGCATTTATTTTTGCATTTTTTGTATGTTTTTGCATGTCACACGGATTCTTTTTTGACGCAACACCGATAGGAAAACAAAATGGCGAATTTGAAAAAAAAACTGAGGGGGCCAGCGGCAAGAGGATTGTGAGTTGGGGGTCTCAGTATGGTTTGTCTATGCTTTGTACGACATAATTCTATAAAATCTCTTTTACTTTTAGCCATATTGTACAGTAAGAAAAATAAATATTTTACCTAAACATTGTAGACTTAGTGTGGTTAGTGGTTAGTGTGTTGGACTACTAAGCGAGGGATCCGAGGTTCGAATCCCGAAAAAAACCCAAAATTCCAACTTATGCTTTTTTTCCGCTGCGCCACCTCTCGCGAACTTTCTGACAAACATCCGAGAGTATAAATGTCTTCATGACTTCTCAATTAGCCGTTTGGACCCGGCATAAAATTGTAGATCCCGTCCATTCGTCCCAAAAATGAAAAACTCACACGAAACGAATGATTTGTAAGAAGATAGGCCTTGGGTCCCTACAGACCTGTTGCGCCAACTATTTATTTATTTAAACATTGTCCATCCAAAGAAATTCGTACTACCTATATACAAAACAATTCCACTAAATCATTTTTTTTTCAGCATACGAACACCTTTGTACCAGTTTCATGTTTTATTCGAATGAAAAATCGTTTTGTTCTACAATTGCATTTGTTTTATTCACAATGCATTTGTTAAATAAAAATATACATTTATTCGTAAAAGTTCAAATATATTTGTCCAATAAATAAATGGATTCGTAAATATTTCACGAATGAATTTTAACATTTTACGAATGCATTCGTCGTATTTATTAATTGTTTGTAGATTAGGCGAATGTGTTTGTAAAATATACTTTTGTTCGTTCGTACATTGTACAAACATCCACACGTAATTTGTACAAAGGCGTTCGTCTGCTGAAAATTACAAACGGTTTCGTAAAATGTAACAACTATTTCGTGCATATAACGAATTTTTTTTGGGTGTAGTGCACCATATGTGATATAAATCTGACCACCGTGTATAGTCAGTGTCCAGGTTTAGGTCTTGCCAACCGTTTCCTTGCAAATAAAAACAGTATTATATGTATTATATGCTTAGATTTCTGTTTGGTTTTCTGTCCAAAATGACCCTAAGATACTTTGCACTGGCTTTTCTGGTGGAAACTAATAGTTCCCTTTTGGATTGGTTGGCATTAAGTCCATACCTTAGCCCACCGGTCAATTATTATCTTTAAAGTACCCTCCATGATCTCGCTTAGAGCGTCCGCATAGGTTGTGACACTTATTTCCCTACAATTTAGTTTCTTCATGACGTTGTAAATAACCAGCAACCACAAGAGAGCTGATAGGACTCCACCCTGTAAGTTTTATCCTGTTACCGATATTCTGAGGGAACTTTGCCCCTTTTTTTTTTTTTAAGTTCCCATGCCCAGTTGGCAGACACTGCGACCTAAAAGATCTATTGTATCAGTGGGGAGAGGTTAAATCTAAGAGACGTTCGACCTCCCTGATGAAGGTCAATAAGTCCTTAGTAGCAGAGTGAGCTATATCTGCCGGTGTACGAGTCTCTCTATTAAAGACACGTTTTCTTAACCAATGAAAGGCCGGGCAGTCACAGAAGATGTGTTCGGAGGATTCGACATCCTCCAGACAAAATCTGCATTCTGTTTCCAGACACAGGTTCATTTTGTTGAGGTGGTATCTAAGGCCACAATGACCGGTGAGGAAGCCCACTAGCTTTCTTATATTTTCCTTACTGAGTCTAAGGATTTCCTTATAGGAGTAGGGCTTAATTAATCGTTTGGATTGTCTTAGACCAGGGACCTGTTCCCAGTATTCAAGACGAAGCTGGTTTTCCCAATCGTTAATTTGCCTTAGCGCAGTAGTCCAATTGACTATGCAGTAGGGTTCTGGTCCACTGAGAAGAGATTCGGAACCAGCCCTAGCTAGTTTGTCTGCATGTTCGTTGCCTGCAATACCCTGATGGCCCGGCACCCAGCCAAGCCTAACCTTGTTGTGTTTGGCTAGGGCTTGCAGAGCAACGTGACAGCATTTAACTGTTTTGGAGTCCATTGTATTGGATGCCAAAGCTTGTAAAGCTGCCTGACTGTCTGAGAAGATTTGAATGATTGCGCCTTTCATACCTTTTTGGATATT
The DNA here is from genome assembly GCA_951230905.1 of Cheilosia variabilis. Taxonomy (NCBI): domain Eukaryota; kingdom Metazoa; phylum Arthropoda; class Insecta; order Diptera; family Syrphidae; genus Cheilosia; species Cheilosia variabilis. Next base: position 41,986,634 of record OX579679.1, on the reverse strand, counting down.
AGATCAGCACAAATTTCGATCGCATGGATTTCCGCTTGAAAAACCGTGGGACACATTCCCATGGGTATCGAGACTTTGGTGTTGGGTCCAAAGACACCAGCTCCAACTCCGGAATCCATTTTTGACCCGTCGGTGTACCATACCAGGCTTTTTGGGTCAAGTGTCGGAACACCATTGGTCCAAATAGCGCGTTCAAGTATTTCTACCTCACATAATTTCCGAAAACTATACTCCCTAACCATAGTGTCAGGAACGGAGCAGAACATGTCCAAGTTTGGGATTAGGTTAAGAATTTTCAGATGTCCCACATGGTCAACTGATTTAAACCTATATTCTAGCTGCAGTTTAGTGGCGCATCTAGCAGCCGTCTTCATAATAAAGTACTGCAGGGGTGAGAGCCCAATGATGGCCTCAAGTGCTGTTGTTGGGCTAGTGCGCATTGCACCTTTGCCCTTAGCAGCAGTTCATTTTTCTGCTTGCGAGCATGTAGCTTACCCAAAATGTTATGCCTTGCTCGATGTTCGCATTTACCAGAGCACTTTTAATTGATCTACCCTCTACGTTTTTGAAAGCCCCTTCTATATCAAGGTTAGCTGCTCAAGCCAAGTGCATGCTTCCTTCTATTTTTCATATGGGTACATTGCGTACAGCCGTTTCTACTGACTTTCACTTCATGTATGCGTGGTGTGAATCATTTAAGAAACCATTACCCACTCTTTACATGTGCCTCTAATAGGCTTTCAAGGGTTTTTAACATAAAATATGACAGACTTATTGGCTAGGAGTTGTATAGCCCGGCTTTTCTGCTTTGGAATTGAAAACAACGTATTAAAGTTGACTTAAAGGATGAGAACGTATTTTTTTCCAGTTTATGAGATCAACTATTTCTTCACCCGATATGGGGTTACTGTGCCTTTTCAAGTCGGTTTTCTCTGGGACGGAAGCCCGGGGGAAGTTGGACTCTACCAGGGTTTCCAGAACTTCTGCTCTGTCCAGGTTCCATTTTTCTTTTTGAAGTTACTGGTAAACTTACCTCTTTTGAGAGCATTTTATCCAATGTAGAAGTTTCATCTGCAGCGTTGCCAATTATTTAATTTGGATGATTGCAAATTTTCGCAGCAGTTGCTGAAGTTGTCAAAGAAGTGGATTTATACCTTATCGGTGCCATGATAATGGTGCCATGATTACTTGCCTCACTAAGTTGAACTTTTGATGGTCACCCTTACAGAACTTGTACGTAGAGGCTTTGCAGCGGCAGTTGTTTTGTTTCTAATGCTTTTAAAGATTAAAAACAGGTTTCAAGGAAGGAAGCTGAGCAATTGACTCATTTATTTTGGTAGAGATTTGGGCTAATAAATCTTCAGCTATGTCTTCTTACTCCAAGTACTCCTTTAGATTGTAGTCTTATGCGATGGGGTTACCTTCGCGATCTCCTATCTGCCGATGAGCTCGTTCTTCTAAAGCCAGTATTTGTGAGTCCCATCTATCTTCATCGAAGCTGCTAACATGACGAGGAGAGTTTAGTCTTCTGCCATGAACGGCCATTTACCTAGCGACAATGATGACAGTATCTGTGTCGGTTATCCTCATTCTTGTTTTCATATTGTTCCACTTTGATTATGTTATGATGTTTCCAGTGATTGCACCATTGCTTAGCCCTGGTAAAAGCTTTTATTATTTTGTGATCACGTCAAAGTCAAAGCGATATACCTATGTGGGTAGGTAGGTAGAGGTGGCGGTATGGTATGAAACCAAGTAGCACTGGGATAATATATCTCTTTATCCGAAATGTCACTAAGAAGAATGACAATGTTGTCGAAGAATGGTTGATTCAGTGTACGCAATCTGGCTGTTGTTAGTGCCGGACATGTAGAGGAAATGGGAGAGTGTTTATCTCTTATTTGTATTCCCGTAACTGCGGCATTGGGGTTGTATGGAATGCCAACTTTGACCGCTTCTTCTTAATGGTACTTCCCATATAAAATTTCAATACCAGCTTGATTTGTTCGAAAAGGGCTCTAACGATTTCCAAAAAAAATTATATTTAAGCTTAAGTAGTTGAGGTTAACATGACTGCATACTCATTTTTCCGCTGAAAAATCGAATAACGGTACTTTTGAAATTTGGACATACATATCTCGAAAACGGTCAGTACGATTGTAACAAAAATTAATTTCTTAGGTATTATGGTCATTTCTAACTAAATGGCAAACTCAGGTTTTCTCTGTATTATCGGGAAATGGATTTTTGAAAACAGTCATTTTTTAAAAATGTTGTTTGCTTTAGTTAACCTTGAAAAGCTAAGAACGATTTTGACCAAAATGCATACTTAAAGTAAAATTGATGTTTTAAAGCTATTGTGTCCTTAATTTTCAATTCGAATCGTCGAAAATGCTAATTTTAGAAACTGCTCAAGTTCATATTTCGATAAATCTTTAAAACCAAGTAATGCTTACATCTCAAACAATATCTAATACTCAGTTGTCAGCTAAAGAACAATAGTATTTTTCCAACTAAACATGGCAATATTTGTTACTGTTTTGTCTGCATAATTTTACAAAAGCGCTCTAACGATTTTTATCAGATGCATATTAAAGATAATATAAGTATGTATTCTTAATAAGATCCCGTACTTATTTTTTCCTTAAAAATTCGAATAAATCAAACCAAAGTAAAGATTTTCGCAACAAAAAGTAACTTTAGAACACACTCGCCCGTTGTTCTAAATACATCCATTACTCTTTGAACATACATTGACTTCACCATACTCGCTACGGTTTGATAAAAACTTTCAAGTCTCCGCTCCCACAAGATCATTTTGAGAGGGCGATGTATTCTTGGACGAGAAATCGATCCACAGATGGATAAGGGTTCGTGAGAGCATTCACCAACTATCCTGCTATGGAGCTGCAATCAAGTGATTTTTAATTCTGTATCCAAAGGTTATATAGCAGTAATTTAGTGGCAATTACAGCATACTGTGATAGGGTCTTTGACACCAGATCAATGCATTCCGAAATTTTTGTCAAATTTGGCAAAAGTTCGTCAACTCAATTCCAATTCGCAAAAATTGGACAGAAAAGAGCAACAACAAGAGTGCAAAATACTTTCCCTTCGTAAAGATGCATATCATGGCCTAGAAATGTCTTTGGGCTATATGGTTATAGTTCAAATGACAGTTTGTATTTGATTTCATTGTTTTGATCCGTTCCTGTGGCTCTCTTCATCTAACATCTTTCATTATAATTTCACTTTTTTTTTTCGAAATTTTTCCATTTCCTAACAATTTATTTATATTTTTAAATATTTTAGAGACAATTTCAGAAGTTTGCTTGCCAACGAATGAATCTGCTTTTAACAATATACCAAGTCTTCAAATTAATGGCGACGCACCTTTTCATCGGAGTTGTCTGAGCATAACCAAGGAAAATAATGTGCTTCAATTCGGGTTTGCTGCTGATGTTAACAATGCTACTGTAGTATTGCCACCAGGGAAGTGGCGTAGATCACTTACTGTTTGGAAACGGCTAAATCAACTTAAATGTAAATTATTAACCGTTAAATTGTGTGCGTTGTAACTCTAAAATTGTAAAATTCCAGATGAAGATCACTCGAAAATCGATTGCGGTTGTCATACTCAGGACTTTCAAATTCAAAATAAATTTTCGACTTTGAAACCACGAGCTAATAATCCTTTAAAAATGATCAGGCAAAGTGAGATAGAGTTGTTAAAAATCTGCAAGCAAACACATGTCTTGCATTTTTCAACTATCTACTCAGATATCGCTCTACGCAAATGCAGAAAAATCGGAGAAGGCGCTTATGGAGAAGTGTATTTGAATTCGACTGAAGCTGAAGAAACTGTACTGAAAATTATACCTATAGAAGGACACATAATTATTAATGGAGAATTTCAAAAAAGTTTTGAACAAATTTTACCTGAAGTTGTAATTACATCAGAGCTGAGCAATTTGAGGCAATCTGGGTCATTCAAAACATCAGGATTTGTTTTTCTCAAAAATGTAAGATGTTATCCAACAATAATCAAATCGTGAATATGTTAAGTAACCTAAAGTGTTGTTTAAGGTTCGTTGTTTAAAAGGAAAGTATCCAGATCACTTAATAGAGCTTTGGGAACTTTACGAACGAAACTATGGTTCTGAAAATGATCATCCGGCGGTATTTAAAAACGAGCAGTTATATGTGGCCTTAGAAATATCGTATGGGGGCAAGGAGTTAGAAGGGTTCGTTTTCCGAAATGCTGAACAATCATACGCTGTATTTTTGCAGGTGAGACATTCGGACAATATAATCTTGGGTATTCATGATGAATCTAAAAATAAATATACTTTTCTATTAAAAAAGAAGATTATGAGACTATGTTATGAAAAATTATGCAGGGATAAGTATTTTGTTAATATAAATGGACTGCTTATGGGTCTAATCATCATCATCCTCATTGATTATAATTTTCGTTTTGCCGACCTACGGCATTATTTCAAAACCGGTTTTTATAAAATGTGGACGCAACGAAAGTTGAACTTTCGTTAGTAGATACATAAAAAAAAATAAAAAAAAATTACCAAACCACAACAAAATCATTATGAAAGCATAATGAACTACACATACACAAAATATAGAAGAAAGGAAGAATGTGTTGCATATGATAGGCTGCACCATTTTTACCCGACTGGACACAGGGAGGGTTATGTGTTTCGCGCGTATCCTATGTACGTCCCTGCAGCCCTGCAGCCTAAACGGCTTGATCGATTTTGAAGAGTGAGGTGTCATAATATTCGTATTCTTCCCCGGAGTGTCATAGGCTAAAAAGATAAAAACAAAAAAAAAAGTTAATTTAAAAAACCAAAAAACCCGACTGACTGTAAAAAAAAGAATTAATAAGATTTGAACAAGACGCATTTAAGTACCTATAACTACCTATTTGGCAGTCGGAGGCTACTCAATACTCATACATACATATATTTGTTAGACTGTGTAGGTCATTGACTTATTATATATCTACTGCTAGTGAAATGTCACTTCCATACAATCTCTGCCCAGAAAATGACGCCAACATAACTAGCGCTCGTGGTTCTATGCGAGAAATAAGTGAAACAAAATGACAACCATCTTGGATTTCTCGATAGAATGCTAGAGCCACCTATTGGGCGTGAGTGGATTTGCCAAGTGAAACGGTTGAAATTCAAATTGTTGCGGCATAGCTTACAATAGATGTCATCTCGAAATTGTGCTAGTTTAAATAATTAATAATAGATGGAACCAACAAAATTTGAATAAAAAATCGTTTTTCATTATCCCATGAATTGATCAATGATCAATAAATACTTATGAAATGATTGTCAAGAATATCACATTCAAGTACAAAAACTTTTTTTTTTTTGAAAATGCTATAAAAAAAAATACTGAATATTTTCTCAAACTTCTTTTTTTATTTGAAAGTACAATCCTTCCGGTTAATAATGGAAAATAATTTCATTCAAATGGCTGCCTCGGCTGGCCATGCAGTAGCCTACACGATCGGTCCAATTTTTAAGCACATTATCGATTGTGTGCAGCTGTATTTCACCAATGGCTTCACGAATATTGCGTCAATTGTCTCTGGCTTGTCGGCGTAACACTTATCTTTTACGGCACCCCACAAATAATAGTCCAACGGTGTCAAATCGCAGCTCCGAGGTGGCCAAACGACATCAGCTCTGCGGCTGATAATGCGATCTTCAAAAACAGGGCGCAAAACATCGAGTGTAGCTTCGGCTGTGTGGCACGTAGCGCCGTCCTGTTGAAACCAAATGTTGCCAATATCCTCCTCTTCAATTTTTGTGAACAAAAATTCGTTCAACATGGCCCGATAACGATCGCCATTGACTGTAACGGCCACTCCTTGCTCATTTTCAAAGAAAAATGGCCCAATTATGCCTCTGGACCAAATTCCGCACCAAACAGTGACTCGTTTTGGGTATTTCGGCTTTTCAATGTATGCGTGCGGGTTTTCTGTGCCCCAAATGTGACAATGCGATAACGAACATACGGAACTGACGGTGCTTCTCTTCCAAATTCCGTACGCAATTTTCGCACACATTCTGCAACATTACCATGATTTTCAAAGTAATGTCGCAGTATTTCCCAGCGTTGTTCAAGCGTATACACAACCATATTCGTTCAGCGGAAGGATAAAACTAATTATCTGTCAAATCAGACATAGCTAAGTGTTATCATTCGCGAAATAAGCACTAGTTGAAAAAAAAAGTTAGATGGCGGACCCTTTACATAAGAATTTTCAAAAAGTTATTTTTAAATTCCGCATGCAAATAATAAAGCCCATAAAACCCACTTTATTTCTGCTTTTTACGATTTGTCGGTTATTTATTGTTAAGCCGCTAAGATATTTTATTGCGTTATCAAAGAAACAAACAATTTGTTCTTTGTTCTCTTTATTTAACCCTTTTTTAAAGTTGCACCCAAACTTTGACTTTGTGTTTAAGCAATCAAAAATATAGTTTATTGTTCTAATGAACAGAATTCTTGCTTCACATCCCACAAACTCAGTTTCTCCACTATTCAAGAGGAAAAGCCGAGAATTAGCGGTGCTTTCACTTAAAGTCTGGGCAGCAAGACTGACATTCATGATTTTAGAGCCAGTTATTATGTTTGTCTTTTAAATTTTTTGCAAAGTGAAGCCCAAGTTATGTTGAAAATTGACCAATTTTTCAATATTCTCCCACTTTATTGCCTTCCCATTCTCATCGTAAATTACTTTATGGGCTCCCCATGTATTAGGAATTAATTTTACAATGGCAAGTGTCTATGAAATTTGTTCATCTTTTTCAGGATGTTTAGAAATTGGTTTCAACTCCTCTAAAGACCAACACTTCATTTTTAAATTTTAAATCTTTATTCAATTAATCGCAATAACACAGTCTTATGCAAAACTATCTGCAACGAAATGGAAACGTCTGATGTGAGTTTCCAATTTATTCCGCTCCGAACCACGAGAGCTAGCGCTTATGTTGGAACCAACGCGAAGTTCTCTACTAGCAATCCATATATAATAAGTCAATGGTGTAGGTATATAGTCTCCGATTGTCAATAAGTTAGGTATGTACTTAAATGCGTCTTGTTCAAATTTTATTAATTCTTTTTTTTACAGTCAGTCGGGTTTTTTGGTTTTTTAAATAAACTTTTTTTTTCCTATGTACGCAGTTGAATGAACCAAGAGAAAAATCCGTTACCGTTATAATCTCAAATTATGTGCATTTAGCCAAATATTATTTGGTAAGTGTTTTTACAGTTAATTGTGTGATTGCATTAAAGCCTTTGTAATTCTTGAACACGTTTCTCATAGCAATGAGAGTGGTGTGTAATCTAATATGATTGAATTTAATGCGGTATTCGATTGGGATTCTTCAGATTCGCTCTCAGATTTCAGATTTTGTGTGTCTAATCGATAATTGATATTCGCGCGATTGGAATATGAATGAATTTTCATTCACTGGTTAAATTTTTCGAAAAACGATTTTTTTTTTTAAATTTGGTTTCCTATAGTTACCATGGAAACGGCTTCCAACGATTTTAACCAAAATTGATATTTGATCATAAATAGGTGGGGTTAACATGGTAGTGTATCCAGTTTTTCGCTAAGGAGTCGAATAACGGTACTTTTGAAAATTGGACTTACAGTAGGCGTCCAGTATAACGAATGATATAATGTTTGATGTCATTCACTATATCGAGAGCGTTCGTTATATCGATCGAGTTTTTGTACTTTTTTTTAAAAATAAGTCAGAGATCTTAGGAACCTCAATTTCGATTTATATATACCCTTACATCCTGAACAATACCTACAGGGAGGCCCAAACAAAAGTTTATTTTTAAAAATGCAATAAAATGAACAAGACAAAATTCTTTGCATGTATTATGGCTTTATTAGTAAGAGCAAACATTCTGTTGTATATTCCTGAACGCTAGAACTAAGCGATATCAGCGCACCTATACGAGAATGGTTACCGACATATCTACTTCCGTCTACATGTTAAATGAGCACATGGTCCCTTTTAACCTCTCTCTTTCGCTGGCAGTCAATCCATGGAGTAACATCGGTTCCCTTTTTCATTATACAAGATATATTTAAAATTAATGAATAAACCACTAAATTTCATTTTATCTGTTTTTATTCGGAAGCCTACAGGTACGCAAGATACACAAAACACAACATATTCCCTTTAATTATGGAACACAGCGTCGTTCAAGTGGCTGTCTCGGCTGGCTTCACAGTAGCGCATTCCATTGTAGCATTGCCACTCCAATTTTCCAAGACCTTGTTGATGGTTTCGGGCTGTAGCTCACGGATTACTTGGATGATATTGACCTTATGTGCTTGAATCGTATCGGGTTTTCCGAGTTCCGAGTTGTTGGTTAACGTAGCCGCCGAGATGAAAATGCGCCTCGTCAGAAAAGATAATTTTTCGCCTAAAATCGTTGTCCAATTCAAGCTGCTCTAAGGCCCAAACTGCGAAGCGGATGGTCGTGCGCCCTCAATTGCTGAGTCAATTTGAGCTTGTAAGCGAATAATCCGAGATCTTCGTGCACAATTCTCCTCAGGCTAGTGCGTGAAATGTTGAGCTGTTGTATCGATGCGAGTTGATGTTGAGTCTCACAAACTTGCGTACAGAAGGCGCGGTGGGTGTTTCATATCGGTCAAAACGTCTCTTCCAAAAACGAAAAACGCACTGTTTGGGCTACACAGCACTTACTTTGGAAATAAGTTTTTAATAATTTAAATAAACAAAAAGTCATCTGAATTACTAAAAAGAGTAAAATAAAACTTTCAATTTCAACGGCTACTTGTTTATGCAGTCTTTGTCATTGCAAAAATAGTTGGGAATGCAAAAACTGCTGTCTTATTCATATCCATAATTGTAAAATTGTGTTAGTTTGTTGATGAACTTTAAATTCCATATCTATTTACATTACGACATATATAATATCCTTAACTAACACGAACATAAGGTGACATAGAACAAAAAAAACTGACACTGAAATTTAACAGAAAATAATTTATGCCGCCTCGTAATAATTATACTGTTAAAGTTAAAACAAGTCGTGATCGTAATTTTAGAACTAATTTGATAACATAAGAATTAAATATAAACGCATGGTCTCCAACTGGCCAATGCCCCGTGATTATTGCCGTGACTCTGTTCTATTTTGATCGTATGTAGGCCATATCTTCCTTGATATGACGCATTTGTCCACCCCATTCATTGAAGATTGACTTTCTGCAGGATATGTGAATGGATCTGTCCCTTGATTGGCTTTCTGCAGGAAATGTGAATAAATTTGTCCCTTGACCACTCCTAGTGGAACGTGGACCATTCCCGCGATTGAGCTTTGTAGAGCTGACCCCCGCTTGACCAGCTCATCTGCACGCTCGTTACCTATTATGTCACTATGGCCTGGTACCCAGAGAAGTGTTACAAGCTCGTTCCGGCATTCCTGCACCAGCTTAGAGGATATGGTAGCCGAATTGATGGCGGCTTGGCTATCTATTAGGATAGTAATGTTCTGTTTGTGCGTTGTGTCACGCCCTAATTGCGCGCAGGCTTCTTGGATACCCAGTAATTCAGCCTGGAAAACGGTGGCAAAATCCGGCAAACGATACGATAGTGATATATTCGGCGATTCCGGGTAGACCCCGGCCCCCACACCACAGTTCATCTTAGATCCGTCAATGTTTATGACCGTATCGAAACCCTGCACTACTTTGTTCCTCTTCTACTGAGTTATGGAAGGGAAACTTACCTGGAAGCCTTTTTTGAAATTAAGTTGGGGTGTGATGTCGTCCGTTGGGAACGTGATGCCGTCTGGTAACGAGTCCAGGATGTTGCTGTGGCCATACGGCCTTGCACTCCAGCACGCAGACTCCTTGAGTCTTATAGCACTGCATAAAGAGGTATCCTTTGTGCGTAGGTCGAGAGGTAAAAGATGCAGGAGCACAACAAGGGCATCCGTTGGGTCCGACTGGCTGGCTTCTTAGGTTTGTAAGGTTGTAGCTATTGCTTTACGCGGGCCACCATACGAGTGAAACTTAGGTGAGAATTGGACGCACTACGGCTGTGTACATCCACAAGGTCATCCTTCTTGCGGCAGGCGTAGAAGGCAACACACGCCTTCCTTACTCTGTGTTCGATGTTTTGTTAAGCTTTGTATCAAGCATTATGCCCAGATGCTCAGCGCTGGAGGATAGTGTGATTTAGACGGGGGAGGGTGAAATCGGGTATTTTTTGTTTTGGAAGTGAAAAGCATCAGTTCCGGCTTGCTCAGTTTAATGCCGAGGCCGCAACTTGGAGCCCAGGTGCTTACATTGCCTAAAGCGGCCCCCATAATTTTTCTAATCACGGAGGGAAACTTCCTGACACTAGTATCGCCACGTCATCCGCATACGCGATAACTTTGACGCGCTCCCTGTCAATACAAGTTTTACAAGAATTTTGATTGCAACCATTAGCAAGAGTAGGGGTGAAATGACGCTACCCAGTGAATGTTGCCTAGTGTTGCCTGGATGGTTCTTGTTCTGAGCATAGAGACTATCCATCGACAAGTTAATTCTTCTAAGCCCAACTGGATTCAAGAATTGGTTCAATGTGTTTGTTGTTAAAAGCTGCCTTCATGTCTAGAAAGGAGGCTAGCGTGTATTCTTTATAGTGCAAGGATGTTTGGATTGTCCGTACTACCTCGTCTAGCCGTTTTCGTGGATCTGCCCTAGAGGTAGGCGTACTGTGATTTGAATAGCGATGATTCTACTAGAAAACTTCGCATGTGGATGTCTAGGAGACGCTCTAGAGCTTTAAGTACAAAGGAGGTTAGACTTATTGGTCTGAAATCCTTCGCGGCTATAAAAACATTTAAACACCATTCTAGCGCGTCTCCAGAAGTAGGGCACATGGCTTAGTATTATACAGCTTATAAAGATTGACTCCAACCAAGGTATTGTTAAGTCTTGCGGTCTCTGTAGCACGACACGCAGTATGCCCTCAAGACCCAGAGTCTTGAACGGAGAGAAGCTGTTAAAAGCCCATGAAAACATTTCTTTGGAAATGATTGAAGTGATTTTACTATGGAGTGCAGGTTGTAATTGCCGAGACCTCCCGGGCTCCGTACTAATATATCTGAATCCGGGAAAGTGTGTATTAACTAGTAGTTCCAGGGTCTCCGCGCAAGATTCATCCCAACCTCCATCTGAATTTTATAGAAAGGAAGGGCTGGACAGAATTTTGCTTAGCCTATCGGAGTCCTTAAGGGTTTCTATTGAATGGCAGTTATTCATCCAGGCCTCCTTTTGGATGCTTTGATGGCTTTGTGGCAGATATTCGAAATCGCAATGGTCCTCTGTCTGTGATTGGAGATATCCTCGTTCCACCATGGGGGAAGTGTTTTTTTACTGCATTTATGAGCTAAGATTGGGACATAAAAACTATTCAGATGTTTCATAGCAATTATGCTTGGCTAGGCTTACCTGTGGCCTCATGTTTGTAAAATAGTATCGTACCGAGGGCTCCTGAAAAATAACGCCGATGTCCAAGTTTTCCACCCTTAGAAAAACCTTCAGATTGTCGAAGGCATACCTTGAGCGCCTCAAGTTAACGTGAACGACTTTTTTATTATTCGTTGATGGGATTTTGTCTGCTATCAGTTGCTTTCTCGAGAGCAGCCAGCAGAAAGCTTGGTCTCAATACCTCCTCACGCCTCTGCTGTTGACTTGTGTTTGCTTTGGTTTCTTTTTGTTGTCTTTTTTTTTCGTTTTAAAAGTTATTTTACAATTTTATACAAATAAAAAATTAAAAACATGCGACAATGACATTTATATGGTCTGTCGGCTATGTGAAGTTAATGTTTAGTTATTAAATTCTTCCATTAAAAAATTCTTATACGCCATGATGATGTAATTCTTTAGATTCTCCCAATTATCAAGTACTCCGTAATTGAACTACCAATTTAACTACATCTTCTAATAAGTGTCTTTTTTCAAAGTATTTATATCTGATTTCTTTAAGGATAGGACTTCTTCCTATGAAATGTAGTATATTTTCGATTTCTTTTAATTTGCATAAGGAGCAGTTTCTTGGACCGTTTACTTTAAAAGTATTTGCATTTAATTAAATTAAGTTGCACCGAGCCTTAAAATATTTTTTTTTTATCTTGGGTAGGTATCAGTAAGGTCTTAGAACCCGTTTCAAAACCTAGGTTCTTTGTGCCAAAAACAATTCCTTTCGCCTCAGTTTAAGGTAAGCCGATTGCTTTCGTACTCGAAAAGTGTTCTTCCTATGTACCTAAGATGCAGGTCTACAGGTGACCTTCTTCCATTCAAGTTTCCAACATAAGTGCGTAGTTGGGCGTGAAACTGGGCAACCGCAGTATCCTTTTTACAAAATACGTTTGTGCTTTGTCTACTTCTTCAAAAAGCGTATGACCCCAAATTTGCGCTCATACAGCTCTGCACACTGGTAGAAATAACTGCGTTTAGATCGTAAGGAAATAGTTTTTTATTCAAGAAGTTGTTCCATGTCGCGTTTATGCTGTTTTAGTTTCGGGTGTCCATATGTTTTGTGAAGGTAATTTTTGGAGTCAATTTCATTTCTAGAAGATAACAGTAGCTTGTAGTTTTTATTTCCTCTCCTTTTCAGCTTTCTCCCCATTAGTTTTTCTGCCCCTATTTTTGAAAATAGTGATTTCTGATTTATTCATGTTCACTTCTAGATTCCGGTTTTCGCAGTATTCTTTTAATCTATTACTCATTCCTTACAGAACTGATATTTTAACGACCAGAATGACAACGTCGTTTGCATAGAGAAGCAACTTTTGATTCATATCATTTATGAATAAGCCACCTTCCAAACATTTCTGCAAATTTACATAAAGTGAGAATAGTACCGGTTATAGAAGACAACCTTGTTTAACTTCAGACCTCGTATAAAAATATGTTAATAAATCTTTACCTGTCCATACTGCTGATTTAGTGCTCGTAAGCTCTCCAAAAGCTTACGTGAAACTTATCGAATCTACAAAAAACTTTTTGTTTTCTAAAGAACTTTAAGTCTACGATCGCTGATATGTTTATATTGTCAATAGTAGACTTATTATATCCTTGCTATCTTGCACCACATTTAATTTTTTTTCAAGAAATACGAAGTATCCGGCTTTGTTTTCCTTATTTTATAATTTTTGTTTGCCATTGTGGGCTCTAAGTTTTCATAAATATGTTTAACGGAACATTTTGCATTAAACCATTTGTTTTGTAATTATTTGCACCCCGTGACGTTTTGGATGAGAACCTTTATTATATCACCTTACTCATGTTTACACTTTTTTACCTTTTACCTTTTCCTTGTTTACATTCCATTATGTTGTTTTATATGTGCTGATAATAAAATTCTATATAGCTTTTTCTCCAAATGAGCTTTGATATAAGTAAAGCCCCATCTGTGCCTTACACTGGCTCTTATAGCTTTATTATTCAGACAGACAGCTTTGATACAGCTGGACTGATGATGATGCTGATATTATTGAGGAAACTTCATTTACATAGAGTGAGAAAAGGAGAGGTCCAAGAATCGAGCCCTGCGGGACTCCTCTACTGTTACAAAGGAAGTCAGATTAGCGATGACCCATTGATACAGCTCGTTTTCGAGACTGGAGATATGAAGACATTAGAGTGACAGCGGAATTTGAGAAGCCAAATAGCATTGGTAATTTGTTGCACAGAATAGTATGATCAACGGTATCAAAGGCTTTCGAAAAGTCGGGAAGCACTAAGAATTACTATTACTGTCATGAAAGAGCTTCTCAATTAGCCGTTTGGACTCAGCATAAAATTGTAGATCTCTTCCATTCGCCCCAAAAATGAGAAACTCACACAAAACGAATGGTTGTGAAAAGCTAGGCCTAGGGTCCCCTCCCTACGGACCGGTTGCGCCAACAATTTCCTTTTTTAATTTTTTTGCACAGGCAACTAGATAATTTTTATGCTTCCGTACCCAAAGGGAAAAACGGAACCTTATTACTTTCGCTGTGATGTCTGTCCATCTGTCCGGGCCCACTAGATAAATTTTGTTCCTATAGGTTTATCTCAGAAACTAATTGACGTAAAAATTTGCACACAACATCCGATATAACCTCAAGTTAAACGGCAAATACCAATGGTAGCGATACATCGAATGATTTTAGAGTAATTTATAATTTGGTGAAACAAATTTTCATTCGCACAAAAAACTGTTTATTTCTTGATTTACCAAAAAATGGATTTATACCTTTTTTTTGTGCTGAAGACTGGATTTATACCTTTTTTGTGGTGTACTGTTTTGCCGAAAAGCTATTATTTCTAAACTTTCAATCACTATATATAGTACGCTTCTTTTAACCATTTCCATTCGTTTATCGGTTCTCGGAATCGATTCCCATTGGAACTTTCAATGCATACTCAACTCTACTCATATTTATCCACACACCGACACCACAATCCATCCAGATTCAAGACCATAGACAAATCATACTGAGACCCCCAACTCGCAATCTTCTTGCCGCTGGATTTGCTTCGTCCACAGCGGAAGTGGCGAGTGTGTTGGTGAGCCGGAATTTTTGAAGTTACGGGACATTTGTCAAATCGAATTTCTATGTAACAATGCTAGCGCACCAATTCTTGACCGGTAAAAGTATAGCTATAGGGCGAGTAAGGGGAAATCGGCCGGAGTTGGTGGTCTCAGTATGGTTTGTCTATGTTCCCGACCCCACATGACATCCACACTAGTGTTTGTGCTCTCGGTCATCTCCATTCTCCATTCCAAGGGATATTTATTCTCATGCACACTTATTGTTGTACACAAACATGCTCTAGGATCTAGGTCATTTCATTCTACTTATTATATTTTTTATTTCGTCACCATATCCAGAGGAAAAATTCAAATTCTTGCAAAAAATGCACGCTATACAAGGAAACGAAACCGACAGTATTTTTTTTTTTGCACAGGCAACTGGTGTTTTTATTTAGCTTAAAGCTTAAAGCTAACACCACGTGTTAGACACAGCTGACATTAATAAACAATTTCTCATCTTTGTTACCATTAATCTATTACGAAACCGCGTTTTACAGTAAAAGTACTCGTAGCTTAAAACTGCAAGTGTTGCATTGATTTTGTTCGTAAGCTTTTATTGTGCTACGAGTAGCATTAATATTATGTGAACGGGGTTGTTGCACTGCAATAGACCACTTTTGGTCTATTGTACCCCCTGCTTACGCCTCAGAGAGATATATTCCCTCATAAGAGTCCCCTTCACAGTAAGATTCCTTTCGGAATCATTTTAGAGGTCCTTGTAATCTTGTTTTTCCTTGGCGGAAGAAATCCGACCTACGAATAGCATAAAAATTAATAATCTATTTGGTGGTACTATCAACAGTTCTAGTTTCTTATTTGGGTTTCTCACATTTAACAACTCTAAAAGCAACTTATCCATTACAATTATCGTCAGTAAAGTTACCTTCGCGGTTTGTGCTGAGATTTAAGTTTAAATTTGCTTGACTTGTTACTTGATATGTTCTTATCAAACAACTATACATGTGTGTAACTAAAAAAAATCATTTTTATTTAACCATATTCCATTTATCCATATAGATTACCTTAAGCCTGGCCGTAGCAGAACTGCACCTGCAATTCGAGCATCGGGATTTACATTGTGGAAACATTTTAATACAACCTACGAATGAAAAAAATGCAGAATATATTGTTAATCATAAAAAAATAGAAATTGCAACAAGTGGAGTAAAAGTAACTATAATTGATTACACACTATCAAGAATGTGGTCAAACAATTGCTATTATTATAATGATCTTTCTGAAGATGACGAATTATTTTGTGCAAAAGGTGACTACCAATACGACATATATCGTTTAATGAAAGAACAGTTAAGGTGAGTGTTGAATTTTAATGTGTATTATTATTTGTTAGTTTCTAACATTTGGCCCTATTTCGTCTTTAAAATATAATATATTATAAGCTAGACCGGTGAGTCGTTTGATAAGAGACCAATCGAAGCATATGTGCCTTAAAATAAATTTGCTTGTGAGCGACAGTTCATTTGAAAATACATTGTTTAGGTTAAACGCAAAGGAACCTTGTGTACCAGTTAAAAACTTCAACTCGGTATAAAAGACACCTCCCAAAGACTGAGACAACTCTAACTTAAATAAAAACAAATTAATGTTATAACGTTCAACAAATTTGTTTCATCATTGCAACCCTTATTTGCATACAATATTAGAAAATTAAATCTGTTTAACGATCTGTTCTGCGATCTCTATCGCATTACAAAGCTTGTGGGGATTTAAGTTACGAATCAACATAATGGAAACTCCGATATTTTCCGTTAATATTTCTTTAGCAGGCTGGCTTAGTATACTAGCTCGCTTTTGTTGTAATTTTTATTTATGTACAATCATGTTTATTCATTTGTCTTTTGAAAGTCATTTGAGATTTCATAATATTAGTTGAATGTTTGCCATTTACGATAATGGATCACTCAACAATCGAACAGCGCGTTAAAATTATTAGAACTTGCTACAAAAGTGGTGATTCAAACGTAGCCACTTTTCGCGCATTACGCGATGATTATGGTTGTCATAATCGACCGACTACGCAAGCAATCGCTAAAAATTGGGAAGAGATTTGAAGAGCGTGGAAGCGTTACTGATGTCGTAAGGCCTGTGAATCATGGTAATGCACGCTCAGCCGAAAATATTGCTGCTTCGAAGATGCCAATGGGCAGACGGTTACAGTCAATTCGGAGAGATATGGTCAAATGATAACCGATTTTTTTTTGGCCGGCGAGTAAAGATCGTGACTTGGACAATATGTGGTTTCAACAAGACGGGGCAACAAGCCACACAACAAGACCAATTATGGCTTTATTGCGTGAGAAGTTTCCTGGTCGGGTAATTTCACGCTTTGGCGACGTCAATTGGCCACCAATATCATGCGACTTGACACCGTTACATTTTTCTCTTTGGGGCTACGCAGAAGACCGTGTTTACGCGACTAGTTCCCAAACTCTAGACGCAACCAACATTACCCAAGTTATGGCCGAGATAACGCCCGAAATGTGGGAAAAAGTGGTTAAAAATTACCTCAAAAGTATCGCAAGCTGCGAATCTTCCCGAGGCGATCATTTGAATGATATTGTGTTTCACACTTAATGGCAAAGTCCAAACTTTATAAATGAATGTTCATCAAAAATGCAAACTCAGTTTTTCTCTATATTACAGTACAATGGATTTAAAAAAAAATTCGGGTTTCTTAAGACTACCGATTTCGACCAAAACGCATACTTAGAGTAAAACTTATGATTTCAAAATGTTTGTTTCCTTAATTTTCAATTCGAATCACCGAAAACGCTAATTTTAGAAACCGCTCATATATCTGCTTCGATTGGAATAAATCTTTAAAACTCGAGTAATGGTTACATCCCGAACAATATCTTATACTCAGTTTTCAGCTAAGAAGTTAAGCATTGAGTTTTTCGAATAAACATTGCAATAGTTGTTACTGTTTTGTCGCTTTGCAAAAACAGCTCAAACGATTTTGATCAAAATACATGTTTAGGATAATAAAACAATTCTAATTAAGATCCCATTCTTAGTTTTTCTCAACAAATTCGAACAAATCCGCTTTTCAATTATTTCTCCAAAATAACTACTCAAATTCCGATCAGTCTTCGTATATTTTTGTAAAACTCAATACCGTCCTGCCAATAAAAATGCAATAACAGCTACGCAAATTTATTTTTAGCCCTTCTTTTTTTCAACCATATTGAAGATGCACCTCAAAATAATTCCAACTACTTGGAGCTTACCCAATCAGAAACTCCCACTCGATTTGCACCCCCATACACGTCCATCGAGATATTCAGTTTTTAACTGCTAATCCAAATTCAAAAACAAATCCCTGAATTCTTGCATAATATTTATATCTATCAGTCTAGCGAACCCTACTTCCAATTCCAATCTAGACACCTTTAATCGGCCGGTCCTTGTACTCAAGAAAAAAGTGTAAGTGCTTATAAATAGTACAGTAGATGCTTATAAATGTGTAACCAGAACTTGCGAAAATTGTCTGTTACTGAGAGCTGAGACTTATAGTGTAAATTCAGAAACGTCAAACATTTGCGCAGTGATGCGGCATCACTGCTTATTTGCGATGCTGATGCGATGCACAGTTTATGCTTATGCGTTGCTGATTGAATATCACGGTTGAATTTTAGAACGCATTGTTCACATCAAACATTATAATGTCAAGATGGAAGTTTTGTAAAAGACGACAAATTTGTTTTCATGCCTTAGTCTTGCCGTTATTCAAAGCTTTACCTATGCCGCGCTGAAATACTCAATGTAAAGAAAATGTTTGTGAGAAAAATTAAAATAAAGAATTCAACAAACATTTATAAATTTTTTCCCTCAAACGCCTATGTACCTATTGATAAAAATGCGCATCAGGTATTTCTGTGCTTTTTTTCGTTATGTTTGCGCATCCGTTTGATAAAATTTGCAATAATGAACACTTGACGTTGAAAGTGATGCCAATAGTTGCATTAATGAACATTTTGCAAAGCATCATGAGCATCATGATGCCAGTGATGCGTTACTGAATTTACACATATTGTTATTTGATTGTACTGCCATATCTAATGAATAACCTAAAGGTGAATTTATTTAACATTAGCTATTCTCATATTTTATGTAAGGTTGCTTCTGAACTTTTTACCTACCTACCAATAGATGCACGAGCAAGTTTCGTGCGACCCAGTCGTGCACTTTATTTTTTTAAGAAATAAGTTTTAATCGTACAGGATAACATCAGTTTGACATAATCACCCCTATCGAAAGGAAAACCTAAACGAAAGTCAAATCAGTGACGTGTAGTAAGTGGCATAACGCGGTAAAACGCAATGCGGCAAGTTTCTCTATTAGTAATATCGGAACGAATATCTCGAATTAAATTTCTCCGATTTCGTACAAATCTGAGAAAATATCGTTCCGAATGGATACCTCAATCCCAATATAAAAGAAAAGAAAATAAGAAAAAGATTATTTAATATAAAAAAAATATGACAAACAAAAAACATTTCACCCCTCAAATAATGGCAAATCTTTAAAAGAAACTTAAAGAAACGATGCAGGGGCAAATAACAAAAACCCAAATCAGTTTCAGCTTTCTTGTCAAAATGTTGTATGTTCTTTCATCGAAGCGAGGGGCACTACGAATCTCTTTGCTGTCAAAAAGGGTTGATTGGCTTTAGCATTGCTGTCCAAAATAATATCGGCGCAGAGATCAAGCCAAAGATTACTCTTATAATCGCTTACAGAAATTGTCTAAAAATATCACCCAGTCCCAACAACATAAATAAGGCTATTACATAAACATAAATAAGGCATTACTGCTCTACGAGGTGTGTTCTGAATTGAACAGGTTTGGTGTGATGTCTGAAGTCCGATTTCAATAAATAAAAGAATGTTTGTTTGGGGATGCAGTTTTATTTCTCTGGCGATTCGTAATGATTTTTAATTTTTTTGCTTCGCTGACTGAAAGTAAAAAAGTAAAGACGCAGTGGCTTAGTGTGTTGGACTACTAAGATAGGGGCCACAGGTTCAGTTGTCGAAATAAAAAAAAATATTCTATCTTAAGGTTTTTTCCACTGCGCCACCTCTCGCGAACATCTGACATTCGAGACAGGGTTGATACGGAGCTTCGACTCCGAATCCGATATGTCGGAACCTCCGGTTTAAATTACACCTCCGAATCCGGCTTCGGTTCCGATATAATCACATCGGAGGTTTTTCGTTCGGAATCGGTGACGACCGATAAACATGAACGACAAAGAATTATCGAGTTGCGACATGTTACACTTACAATGTAATACGGCTGTCTTTTCACTCTTTTATTTACTTTAAATGAGTAGGCGAGATTTGCATTGAAGTTAAGAGTGCGTGCGTCAGACGTGTGAGTTAGTTAATGATTAGTTGATTTAGTAAACAGATAATTTGCCGTTTATTAACTATGAAGCCTAAAACAAGTGTAATATGGAGCTATTTCAGTGAAATTGATTCGGATACGGCGAAGTGCAATATTTGTGAAAAAAAATACTCCAGGAAAGGTGGCACCACGTCTGCGTGCGACCTCCGCCTCCGACTCCGATTCAACTCCGACTCCGCGGAGGTCGGTATGAGGCTTCCGACTCCGACTCCGACTCCGGTAAAACCACCTCCGTAACATCCCTGTTCGAGAGTATAACTGTCATAAAAAAGATCATACACTACACTTTACAACATTTTTGAGTACAAGGCAAAGTGTAGCAATGGTTTCTGTTGTCTCATCTGCTAGGGCATGTTTTCGCTTTTGACTGGAATAGATTAGTCACACTGGTTTAAGGTATCTATGATTGGAAGCAGGGTTCGTGGTAGACCGATATATTATTTACATATATACAAGGTGGCGCAAAAATAACCTTCCGATGTTTTTTGGCTGTAATTTAAAAAGAAAATGAAAAACTTTGATTCTTCTTGTGGATTATTTTTATTTGGTCTTTTAATTTTTTTTACATCAAGTCGAGAATATGATGTCATGTAAATGGCCGCCGCCACAGTTTTTTGTCATTTGAGCCCTTTTTATGGCATTTTCCATCACTTTGGCCAAAACTTCCGGCGATAGGTCCTTACATTCTTGACGGATATTGTCTTTAAGAGCTGCAAGAGTCTGAGGCTTGTTGACATAAACCCGCGACTTCAAAAAGCCCCACAAAAAGAAGCCTGGAGCGGTCAAATCAGGCGATCTTGCTGGCCAGTGCAAATCGCCAAAACGGGAGATTAGGCGCCCGGGAAATGCATCCTTCAGCATATCGGTTGTGGCACGTGCAGTGTGTGCCGTTGCACCGTCCTGTTGGAACCACATGTTTTCCAATCCCAATTCATCAAGTTGCGGCAAAAAGAACTCGTTGATCATTGCTCTGTAGCGCTCACCATTCACAGTAACCGTTTGGCCCGCGACGTCTTCGAAGAAAAAGGTCCGATGCGGCTACAGCAGCAATATTCTCTGCAGAACGGCTACTCCGGGGTCTGCCACGCCTGGCAGCATCTCGTGTTGTGCCAGTCTCTTCGAGGCGAGCGGCTAAACGTCGCAGTGTTTCACCAGTAGGCGTTGGACGGTTAGGAAATCTGCGACGAAATTCACGTTGTGCCAAAGTCACCGACCGATTATTGCTCAAATAAATAGTCACCAATATTCCGCGTTCTGGAGCAGTGTAGCGTACCATTGTTTATGTGTATTTCGCATGTGTTTACTACACAAATGTCAAAACAGAACTGACATTAAAATTTATAGCATTTTCTGATAGGAGGATTACTTTTGCGCCACCTTGGAGCAGTGTAGCGTACCATTGTTTATGTGTATTTCGCATGTGTTTACTACACAAATGTCAAAACAGAACTGACATTAAAATTTATAGCATTTTCTGATAGGAGGATTACTTTTGCGCCACCTTGTATATATGTAAGAATTCAGAGATTTTTTTTTTGAATTTGCATTAGCAGTTATAAACTGAATCTCGATGGACGTGTTTGGTGTGCAAATGAAGTGGGAGTTCCTGATTGTGTAATACTCCAAGTGGGTGGAATTATGTATTTTTAGGTGCATTTTCAACAGCTAAAAAGAAGTTTTGCGTAGCTGTGGAAGTGGGGCATTGGTTTTTATAAAAGCGTAGATATATGAACAAAGATCGAGAAATATAAATAATTAAAAAAAATAATTTTCCCGAATTTTCTGAGAAAAACTAATATTACTTGGTTTGTAAAGTTTTATCGAAATCGCAAATGCTGTTTTCGAGATATGATCGGTTTTTAAAATTAGCGTTTTCGGTGATTCGAATTGAAAATTAAGGACGCAATCATTTTGAAAACATCGATTTGACTCTAAGTTTGCATTTTGGTCAAAATCGTTATTGCCGTTTACAAAATGATTTTTTCAAAACTCCAATTTACGATAATACAGAGAAAAACTGAGCATACTTAATTTATTTTGATGGCGCTACAGTCCGGGGTGGGCCAGGGCCTCAACCAACATTCCTCTTCAGCCAGCTCGATGCGTAGCTAGCTGCCGCCAGCTTCGCACGCCAAGTTGGTTGAGGTCAACTTCCAACTGCGCCCGCCACCGTAGGTATGGCCTTCCTCTACCGCGTTGTCCCTCTGGTGTCGATTCGAATGTCTTCCGGGCGGGGGCGCTCAATATGAACCAGAGATCTAAGCCGACGGATTCGTGCTTTTTTGACTAGGGGTCCTTATCGCTGTACAGCTCTTACAGCTCATCGTTAAACCTTCTCCTCATACACCTTCGGCACAAACTGAGTTTGCCATTAAGTTAAAAATGACCCCGAACTGTAAGCCCCCAAACTCCAAAACCGAAGTTTGAACGAAATCCAGGCAGCCGTTTAGGCTGTAGGCCTCGCGACAGACAGACGGACAGAATTTTGCGACCCACTTTTTTGAGTTCCTCTATCATCGTAATTCAGAATTGATTAATATTTCGAGCTCGAAATTTTGTACGAATACAATATGCTTCTCTTACCACGTAATTGAGAAAGAATGTGCTACCTAACTATTTTTTTTTTACTTCACACTCATTTCGTTCTTGTCTCAACAAGAAAAATTGCCTCATGAAAAAAATACATTCTATACATTTCTTACCAAAAACATGCCAAAAAGATACACCACACACACGACCAAGATACGATACCTAAAAAACCCATTTGTCAAGCATACATCACTGAAGGTCCGTCCACAAAATTCCTTTTGCAAGAGGATGTCATGTTGCAAATCGAAGAGAGATGGTGCTGCACGTTACAATTTTTGTTAAACAAATGAGTAGAGGCCTCTTAAGCGATCATAAAAACTCTTGTCATCTACATAGTAGGTCTGTTCCTTTACTTTTGTAGGATGAATGGAAAAGACTGTCAAAATGCCACTGGTGGGCATAAATTCTCTCACAGAGAGAGACACTAACGAAAATGTTAGGGAACGCTTTTGTAGTTATCTATGAAAATGGCCGCGATCCATTGCCCGCTAGAAGTCTAGCACAAATTGTCCCAGATGAAGAAACGTCCGCGCTAGAGCCCTAGCACCAGCGGCAAAGTGACATATAAAACTAATTATTTCCACACAACAAATAAAAAAATGATACAATATATTATAAAAAAAATATCTGAATTACTATTTTACTTACCTTATTAACAATTTTGTCACAATTCCACTTGCTCAGCTTCGTATTTATTTTTATTTTGCAAACGTTTAAACGATTTCCCTGAAAGGAATATTTCACAAAAAGTGCTAGACGTCTAGCGCAAATGGTGAAATGTAATTTTTTTTATATGGAGTTTGACATGCCGCTAGTCATCTAGCGGGCAGTGAAACGCGGCCAATGACAGATACATAATACAAAAAATAAAAAAAGTGGTACGGAAAGTCGTTAAAATATCGTATAAACTCGAAGAACTTGCTGATTCATCTACCTAGCGATGAACGTGATTCGGAATTAATCGAACTTCTTCTTTATGAATCCGAGTATATGGAAGAGTTTGTACTGATTGAACTACAAGCATTAGAAAAGAGGAAAAAGCGACACGGCATTAAAAATTACGTGGAGGCGATTGTCCTTTCTTACTCCTTAAGAAAGCAACGAAGAATCTAAGGAGAACATTAAATTTTATTTTTCCACCTGTCGATAAAATTTTAATACGCAAGAAATCAAAACAAAATGCACTCATATTTATCAAATAATAGGACAACAAATTTCAAATCAGCTTTTAATTGTAAGGTGACTGGCAGCTTTTTCAATTCTTACACCAAGAAATTTTTTGAGTAAAAATTCGTAAGATTCTCAGTGGAGGGGTTATATCTTGGTCTCTCGATGGCGCTTTCTTTTACGAAATTATCGAGTTAAGGAACGGCATTGAGTAAAGATTCGTAAGAATTAGTCAAAATTCGTAAGGTTTAAAATTAAAGGAACAGACCTAGTATGACCATGGAATGAAACAGTGAATGACATCAGCGATCATAGTTTTACTCACACTTTAACGGATGACTTATACAGTTGCCTGCGTATATTTTTATATCGCACCTATGGACACGCTGGGCGGACACCTCTTTATCGCTGTAATAGCACTGTATATAAACATTATAGTAAAGGGTTTTCCAATAAGAGGTGTTATTGTGAATGACCCGCTATTTCGGTAGCTGTCACTTCTAAAACTTTTATTCTTTGACAATTGACAAGTAGAAACTACGCCATTACTAAAAATAGAACGATACACGCTTCAACAACGCATTGAAATTATTAAGATTCACTACAAAAATGGTGAAAATCTTGCAGTCACAGTTCGCAAAACTAAAGCATTTTTTTTTCGTCGATGATTAATGATTTTTTATGGTCGGAGTTGGATGGTATTGATCTGGACAACGTTTACTTTCAACAAGACGGTGGTACGTGCCACACAAGCAACGAAACCATTGATCTTTTACGGGAAAAGTTTCCGGACCGTGTTATCTCTCGAAGAGGTGATCACAATTGGCCAGCGAGATCTTGTGATTTAACACCTTGCGACTTCTTCCTTTGGGGCCACGTGAAAGATAAGGTCTACGCCAACAGCCCAGCGTCGATTCAAGACCTCAAAGATAAAATTCGTGAGGCTATCGACGAGATATGGCAGCAACTTTGCGATTTGGTTATGGAAAATTTCATGAAAAGGATATGGTCCTGTATGCGTGCTCGTGGTGGCCATTTGGCTGATGTTGTTTTTCATTATTAACGGCATACCTTCCTCTTTATTATGAAATAAACATCCGATCATTTATCTCAAAAAATGGCATTTTTCTTTGAATACCAATATAACACCTCTTATTGGAAAACCCTTTACTATCACTTCGTATAAACGGTCATTGCACTATGACATAAACTAACTACTAAATAGACTGACAGCTTCCGTGCCCCTACCCGATTTTCCCCGCAAATTTCGAATGAGAGCCCTCTCTCGCACTCTCTTCTTTTTCCTGTCTATGAATACGTGTATTAATGGCCGCCGGGTGGCACTCTTTCAATACAAAACATTTTGTAAATGGATTTATAACAATGAATGTAAAAAAAGCACATGTTGATTATGGTTTTTTTAAGTAGCATAACTTGTTCTCTACCCATATTCTCCACCAAAAACTGTTCATCCATTCACATTTTAGTTGTTTTTTAGTTTTATTTGTATGAATTCTGTTTTTGACAGCAAAATTTATGCAGCTGCATAAATTAAATCCGTAAGGGTTGTTCAAAAAATGAGTTAGCAAGTTGAACCCAAGCTTGCACTAGGGCATAAGTGAATTTTAGAAAATTTTCTTGAACGTTGAATAAATATTTATTGGCTTGGTGAATGTTTCCAAATTCGTTTATTTAATACCACATTTGTACAAAATTAAAATATGATGTTACTTAGGAACAGTAAAAATGCAAATGCTATTCATATTTAAAATAAAAAGAAGTATTAATATCGAAAAGCAAAAAAAAGTGATTAGACTCCTAACAAAAAGACAATAGGCGTGTTTTTTTGAGCTTCGATCTCAGCAAAGCAAAGTAAAGTAAGATTTCCAGCACGCGATTACAACAACTATAACCGAGTCTCGAAGTGTCAAGTAGAGCGTAGTTGTTGTAATTGCGTGACGAGAATCCTACTTTACTTTGCTTTGCTGAGATCGAAGCTAAAAAAAAACACGGCTATTGTCTTTTTGTTAGGAGTCTAATCACTTTTTTTTGCTGAATACCAATGTGTATGACACACAGCTGGCGGTTACTAATTGTTTATCGTTGGAAGGATTGCTTTTTCAACTGAATTATTAATTTTTCGAGAATGGAAACGATTTCGAAATGAGTTATTATAAATGTGTACAAATCAATTCAAATTGATTTCCAGTGCAAGTGAAAACACATATTTTTTGCGGCTAACTCAATACACACAATAACCAATCAAAATTTGGATTTTATGTTCGATACGGCAGCAGACATCTGAAAAGCCAAATCGAAAACGACATAAGAACAATTGATATTTGCCCAACACAGCCGCAACACGATAACGAAATGAAAGCCCACCTTAGGCTACCGACATCCGGTTTAAACCGGAAGAGTGTAGGCTGGTTTTTTTCAAGTATGAGTGAGCCCCTTTGATTAACTTAGGCACAAATACATGAATTCAAACTGGGCTACATCCAAGGTCAAACTCAGCTTGTAGGCGATTTCTCTTTTTTGGTTGAAGCTGTTGAGCACTAATCATTAATCACTAATCACTATTCACAACACTTCTGCGACTATTGCTCTCATATTTCCTCTCTATTGTGCAAGCAAAAGTAGCGAAAACGCCATCGGACGACGGTACCGACTAGGAAAATGTTCGTGTTGGTTATAGTACTATAGTCTCTCAACAGGGACGCTACAAAAGTAGAGCGACAGGGACAGCAAACGACGCCGAATTTCTTGCCGCTCTTTTGACATTTCTCTTCAGTAAGGTTTGCCATTTCATGATGGAAAGATATACGAGCCAACAACGAGTCGAAATATTAAAATTTACTACCGAAATTCGGAGTCAGTGGCCTCAACGTTAAGAGCACGTTCAATTTATGGTCGTCATAATCGTCCTAGCAGATCAACAATTGAGCGTCTAGTGGAAAAATTTGAATCCACAGGCACAGTACAAAATGTTCCCGTGCCAGTGAGACAAAGAAGTGCCCGTAGTGTCGAGAATATTGCTGCCGCTGAGGCTTAAGTTGAAGAAAGCCCAAATGTGTCTCTCACACATCGTTCTCAAGCGTTGGGCATCTCTGTGACGTCGTTGTGGCGAATTTTGCGAAAAGATCTTGGCCTACATCCTTACAAGATTAAATTGACGCAAGAACTGAACAGAGACAATACTGAGACCACCAACTCCGGCCGATTTCCCGTTACTTAGCCTACAAGCTATATTTTTATGGAGTGTTCACGTTTGGTGCGCTAGTATTCTTACATAGAAAATCGTATTGACAAATGTCACGAAACTTCAAAAATTCTGCTCACCAACACACTCCCAGGAGATATGAGACACTTCCGCTGTGGGCAAAGTTGCTGGCAGAGTTCATAGAATTTTATCCGTTTAATTTGAAATTGTTCGTTACGTGTGGATAATATTTTCTTTTAGGAATAAGTGCACATTTGCTTAAAATGTTCATGAAAAATTAACAATGTGGATTGGTTGAGGGAAAATGAAAACATTTTGAGCAAATTTTCTTCATTATTTAAGAAAAATTTACACACGAAATCGAAGTTAATGATATCCAAAAGCGGAAAATACACAACCATGTTTGTCCTAATATGTTTCTAGTATATAGAACATCAACTTTAGATAGTTTTACTAACCAAACAAATCAAATTATTCGCCTTTTAAAAATTTATAATAACTAACCAATGGCATTCCGTAATAAAAAAATGAGGAATTCCCGAACTCTTGCACATTTCCTCACGGTTGCCGCGGTTGGCAGCATTTATTTTTGTATTTTTTGACATAACACAGATAGGAATACAAAATGGCGAATTTGAAAAAAAAACTGAGGGGGCCAGCGGCAAGAGGATTGTGAGTTGGGGGTCTCAGTATGGTTTGTCTATGGAACTGAAGCCGCTTGACCACCAGAAGCGTCGTATGTTCGTGAATTGGCTGAGCAACAACTTGAAAATGATTCGCATTTTCATCGAAAAATCATCTTCAGCGATGAGGCTCATTTCTGGCTGAATGGTTTCGTCAATAAACAAAATATGCGGTATTGGTCAGGCAGCAATCCACACGTACTCCATGAGTCATCATTGCATCCCGAAAAAATTACGGTTTGGTGTGGTTTATGGGCCGGCGGCGTCATTGGGCCGTACTTCTTCCGTGATGATCAAGACCGGCACGTTACTGTGAATGGGAATCGCTACCGTTCAATGATAACCGAATATTTTTGGCCCCAATTGGATGATATGGACTTGGAGGACATGTGGTTCCAACAGGACGGCGCCACAAGCCACACAGCGAATGTCACAATCAATTTATTGGAAACCAAGTTTGGAGAACGTGTTATCTCACGAAATGGTCCAGTCGCTTGGCCGCCTCGGTCATGCCATTTGACGCCGTTAGACTATTTCCTGTGGGG
This sequence comes from Cheilosia variabilis, assembly GCA_951230905.1. Lineage (NCBI taxonomy): Eukaryota > Metazoa > Arthropoda > Insecta > Diptera > Syrphidae > Cheilosia > Cheilosia variabilis. The sequence goes on along the minus strand of OX579679.1, from coordinate 41,958,333 downwards.
CTACGTCAAGTCTATGGTCTATGCCAACAAGCCAGCGACAATTGATGAACTTCGTACGAATATCGAACGTGAAATTGCAGCAGTATCGGCCGATTTATGCTTGAAAACCGTCGAAAATTGGGTTCAGCGTCTGTACTTCTGCAAGCGTGCCCGTGGTGGCCATGCAAAAGAAATCGAGTTCCATACATAATGGCATCGAACGTACTTTCACAGGAATAAAGAACTTCATTGATATCCAAAACCGTTTTATTTAAAGAAACTTTTGTAGCGCTCTTATTGAAAAACCCTTTACAATGATAATAGTCTTTTAAGTTTAGGATACTTGTTTGTGTGCACTTTGAGCACACTAATATATTTGAAACAAAAAACTCGTCACTTTTATTTAACATTGTGTATTCAACAATTTTATCGACTTATCTGTACTTGAAAGAATGAATGATAATTTAATGCGCCAAAACGAATGCATCAATACTCGTACTTGTTGCGTACATATACTATCTCTTATTAAATTTGTTCAATGCCTTCGTTGAAAGCCCTAACTACTTAGTTTTTAATGCAGTTGCCATAGAGCTCGGCGTAATCCACTCCTTTCAAGGTAAAAATTCTTCTTCCAGTTTGTTTATTTTTTTCCTCATTCGTTGTGCTTTCTTTAAGAAGGTTTCTGGTTCGATTTCTTCAATTGTATATCAAATGGGTCAGTTAGGTGGTTGCTGTAACGCTTCTCAATAGGAAACCAGTTGGTCAATTGGTCGATGTGCTACCCCGACGTTAAAGTCTCCAACAATTAATTTAAGGCTGCGGCATTTGGCATAGTAAACTAACCCATTCAGCATATACATCCTCTTTAATTCCTCAAGGATTGGTGCTGCATAAAAATTGCTTATGAATGTACTTCTTTGAGTACTTAGGATTGGTATCCTCTTTGTTCACATGACACATGACTTTCCGCCCAAAATTGTGTAAAATACCTATTACGAATCTATTTCTTAATAATAATTATGACTATACAGTCCACCAACTAATGTAATATCTTTTTTTATTTCAGAAACAATTGGAAAACTTTTAATCCTTACACGAATGTTTTGTGGCTTCACTATATTCTACATAAACTAATTAAAGATGTGAAATACAAGAATTGTAAATCCAAGCAGCATACGCTTTTTATTAAACGGATGAAAAAAATACAAAATACTGTTTTAAGCTATGACAGTGCTTTTGCTTTTGTTAATAAATCATTTGACTAACAATCATGTTCTTTTATTTTTTTGAATATTCTTTCGGGAAAGACGAACAGCTCCGAAATGTTTGCAGATATTTGTTCCGTACTTGAGTTGATATAAATTGTAGTCCTCCGGAAATAGCTTTGAATTATTTAACTTGAAGTGTCTCACAAGCACACAATTTATACAGCAGCCTAGCTCGATCAGCTGTGTAAAGAGCTCCTCAAGAAGAGAGCGAAGCTGCACCACAAAAAGCTCAGCGCAAAGGCATAAATAAGCTGAGTAGGACCAACTCCTCGTCTCCAGCAGCCAACTGTCATATCATAAGTGGTTTGAAAAGAAAATGTAATCCGCCATCTTGTAGACTCTGTCATTTTGAAATGACGTCACTTCTTCCTACCCTTCAACCTCTGATGCCCATATTAAAAAAGTTGATTACAATATTGCACTTTGTATTATCACAACTTAGGGTGCACCCGAAATTACAACAAAATCGGTTGGAAGAAAATGGTTCAAAATTCAATTGCAAGACTTGATTACAGACTGACACCGGAACAGGTGAAAATAAATGAAGGCTTATAAAAACAGAAACGAACGGAGAGGTATAAATTTAAAATTGAAGCTTTGAAGCTGTTAATGTGTAATAAACGTTTTATCAAAAAAGTCAATAGTTGAATTGAATTCATGTGTAGGTTGCATATTAAACATTCTAAGGAGATTAAGGAGCGAGTGAATTGGAGCTTGGGGAGATGTAAAACGGTGACTGGGTACAAATAGTTTTAAAAATAAACAAGCAGTTTCTAGGTTTTTCATTAATTTTAAATCGAACTCTAAAATTATCCTACCGCGATGAAACATTTTACATTTATTTTTTTACCCATTTATGACAATATTATTACAGTTAGTCCTAATTTAATTACACTTCCCGATCTCGAGATATTAAGTGAAGGTGTTGGTTTTATGTGAACCTGCGCCACCACTATATAACTTCTGAAGCAGTTGAGATACCTATTTGGTTTAATCTTCAACTAGAATTTAATACAGATGTACCAATTGAATTAACAAATACAAAATCGGCAATTTACAACACTAAGCTTCTGAAGATCGTCATGAATTTTCAATTAACATTGTAAAAAATTCATTAAATTTCCAATTATGAACTGTTGCTATTTACCCTAATTATTATCTCTTTCTCACATGCATTATAATTATCTTTTATCCACTTTTTCTATTCATTGTCTATTGTACTCTCAAGGAATTAACATTAATGTCGTTTTCCAATGGTTTCACTCGGGGATCCACTCATTCTGAAATCCAATGGAACAACAAAATTGCGTCTGAAAGAATCCACAAAGGATTGGTGAAATGTCAAAAAATAATCTACGGCTGCTGTCCAATGGAAAACGACATAATTACACTTTTGTCAGTGCTTCTTGAGTGGATTCTGACTTCAAATCGAGAAGCGAAATTCTCTTCTCAGAATCACCAGAAGATTTTTTTGTGTGCCAATGAAACGGTTTCAGAAGTGATTTTTTCGATTCCGGACTCTCCCGGACGCTTCTTTTTGCCCAATGGAAAACGACATAAATATCAATAGTTTTATAAAGGTTTGGCCTTTCTCTTTTTTTTGTAAGTGACCACATTTTTTTATATGGTGCCGAAACCCGGGAGAAAGGTGAAGAGATTAGTAAGCTACAAATATAAGTATTTCAATAGAAGTTAAGGTACAGAGCGTATCAATCTAACGAGATGGCACTGGAGTTATAAGCACGATCAGCCTATAGGGGGGCAGGTAACAAACATCGTTAAAAGTGCGAATGATTTTCTTGACAGCGAAGCTTCTCAATTAAATTCGGCGACTGACTTGGACGCGATTGAGGAAGACATCCTTGCATTCATCCAGCGGTTAACGGCAGGTCATGAAAGTCCGAACACGACGAACCAAGAGGTGCAGAATAAAGGTCTTTTCAAGACAGATGAGCTGGATAGAGAGTTCGAGAAAATCACAGAATATCAGGATGCAGCGGTTGGTGCGCTGTCTCGCCTGCTGAAAATTCGGCGCAAAAAGAATACATCTTTACCAAGTCAAGATAAATCATCTTTAATGCCGATGAAGCGCGGAGCTGTTCTCTAAAACTTCCAAAATTACAGCTAAACGATTTGACAGCAATTATCAAGATTGGTTGCCCTTTGGGAGCAAGTTAGTTATTTGGAATCAGTATAGTGGAAAGCGCGAAAAAAGTAATTGCGGGTTTTACTGCTTCAGGTTTGTGCTACGAAGCCGTCAATACTGCTACGCTGCTTACCACCAGAAAAAGACGACAATGCTCTAGCTTAAATATACTGTTTAATTTCCGTCTTGGAGGCTTTAGTATCGTGGCCGATGTGGAGAAGGCCTTCCTACAAATTCAACTTAATGAAAATGACCGTCAAAGATTCCTTTGGTATACGCCACAACAAACATCGCGTAACACCATACAAGAAATCGTTGATTATCGAATGACAAGAGTCACTTTTGGCGTAAATTGCAGCCCTTTTCTTTTGGTAGCAACTTTGCGTTTGCATTTAAAGAACGACAAAGAGAAGTTCCAGTCCACACAAGATTTTATAAGTTTTTCTGCAACGAAATCACTCTCAATCTGGTTCCATTACAAAGCTTGGGGGGATTCAAATTGCGAAGCAACATAGTGGGAACTCCAACTTTGAATTCAATATTATGAGCAGGAAGGCCATGGGCTGTAATGCTATTTAAAAACTTGACCGGTTAATTTACTTGATTGCAAATAGCATTTATGGACAGGTACGACGTTGTATAACCAGGAATTTACCTTAATATAATATTGAGGTAAGAGACTTGTTTATCTGTGGGTGCTAAAATAGACTACATGCATATAGAGCATTTAAATATAGTAAATACCAGCTTATAGAGGTAATCAGGGGTGTCAGCAAGTAACTTGATACAATCGAGCTCAGTCGATACAATCGAGCTCTGGCAGCACCTAATTTGTTTCAATCGATTATCCTCGATTGAGACAAATTAGGTGCTAGCCTTAGCTGTAGCTCTTAAATTCATATTTTGTACTCTACGTTTATATATTGAAATGCAGATAACTTACTTTCTTGGAAGTACTGTTCAATGTCCTTTTTTCCCCATACGCTATCTCAAAAAATAACGGCAACGTTCTTTTTCACTAAAAACACCCACATAACAATTATGTATAATTTTGGTTATTAACACCGAAATTGCAAGCACATGAGTGTTAAGTGAAATAAATTCATATTTTTTGTTGACATAGTGTATTAATGCTTTATTGTACATTCAATATCTCATATCGGCTTCATGCTTGGCTAATCACACATAATTTACTATTTTTTTCATTAGTAGCTTCATTCAGCATGTCTTAACTTCCTCCGTTTTTATTTCCTCTAATAAACGAACAAGACCATCACTCTCATCAGCTTCAAAAGTTTCCGTTTTAGGTTTCAATTGTGTCTGCAAAGTAAAAAAGTATACACGTATTAGCATTGTAAATACAAACTATTTTAAGACTATAGGGCTTTAAGCCATCGCCGAGGTAAAAATATCATATGCTCCGATAGCATCTGTCCTTAACCCCATAAAAAATTCAAACAACAACACAGAACCACTCTGGACATAACACATATGTTAGGAAATTGCTCCGGTTTCCAACCACCATCAATAATCTTTTTACAAATAAATCTATATACGAAATACTCAGTAACCCCAGGCCCACAAATATTAAAATCATTTCTAATTTTTTTACAAAAGCTAATATTGTCATTTAACCAAACATATCATAGAATAGAGCCAAAAGTCACAGCAGCTGGGCTCGTTAAAAATTAGTATTAACAGATAATTTTAATCAAAAAAAATAATAATAATAACATTTCCAGTTCGAAATTTTGTACAAAAATAATGTGTCCTACTATCTAGTATTCATTTCTGATCTTCACCTTAAACATTTTGTAGGTTACAATAGATAATTTTGTGCGAAAAATGTTATCATTGCGAGTTCGTAAAATTTGGCAGGGACACTAAAAATTATTATTAGTGCAATTCTTAGTACGTAACGTAGTACAAAAAAGTTAACCTTAGCAACAAGGGTTGGACACCGCCACAAAGATACAAAAAGCCGTAAGTCCCGCCATACAATCTCTCTCTGCTTTTCTCTATTCACAAATTGTGAGGTAAGATTCCAGCCAAGGGTCACAGCTTGGTACTTTTTGTTTTATAGACATGGCTGGGGTGACATCAACGCCGATCCTATTTATGAACATTTTGTTCTCTTAGAATTTAATATTCATTCTGTTCAAAATGACCAAAGTTAAAAAACCAGTCGAGATTTGCCATTTTGCCAGATTTGTTCGAAAAACGGAATATGTTTTAACAGTGCAATTTTGATTTAATTTCTTGTTATTTATTTTATTTAAAAACATTGGGGTGACGTCTCACCCCTGTTGCTATTGGCGTATGGTAAAAAGTGTTGCTAACCGAGGGTTAAAAATCATAACTTTCATTTAAAACCAAGAGTTTTACGAACAATATACTTATGCGTATCAGATAATGAAGCTTCTCTCATTAACACAAATTGTGCCGGCAACACAGACCAATTATTATAACCGTTTGCCAGACTGGATCCCAAAACCTCAGCTGAGCAGTTAATTTTATCGAAATGATTTTTGTGGTCTTCGGAATAGAACGAGTCCACTTTTTTGGTATAGTTAATATTATAGTATATTGTTCCAAAAGTGCTCCATTATACGATATATATCTATAAGTTTATAAGCTTGATTGAATATTTTCGAATCAATTACAAAAAGGATCATGGAAATAGACTAAGATAGTGAGAGTCTAACGTAGGATGATATTGTGTGCGATGATAAACACGAAGTCAAATTTTATTTTTCAGTGAATATCTGACCCGATGTCCTAGTGTCAATTAAGGGCGTCGAGATTGGGGGAAAAAAGAAAGAATAATTATTGACGATCTGGAAGCACGGAAAAAGGGTAAAGACGCTTGGATCTGCATGTAGAATGCTCGAACAACGTGCTTACGAACTGGCGCTGCACAGAAAGTCGAAAACAGCTGGTGAGCTCTAGGCTTCTCCGGAAGAAAAATAAATAAATAATAGCATCAGTAGCGAGCGATCAAGAAAGAAAGAGGTGTAAGTTTAGGAACAGTGTTAGAAAGCTTTGTCAAAAGGTAAAAAAATGTGTTATGGCAACAAACTCAAACTGCAGTCCAACAATGCTGCTGGACCGGACGACTTAACTGCCAAGCTTTTCAATGCCCGGCGTGATGACTTGGTAGAGGGAATGAACCAACACATCTTCAGAGTCCAAAAGATCTCAGACCTATTAGTCTTTCATCATTCCTCCTACAAACTTTAGAACGACTGATTGAAATCCATTTACGCATAAGCATTGACAAAAGACTTCTGTCAACGGCGCAACACGCTTACTCTAAGGGTAAATCAGTAGAAACGGCCCTACACACGCTAACGCGTTCCATAGAAGATTCGCTTCGTCATAAGGAGTATACAATGGTTGCATTCCTAGACATAGAAGGCGCTTTCAACAACGTCGACTCAGCTGCGATCGCTGGTGCTCTGACAGCTCTGAACGTGGATGCCTCACTTGGCGAGCTGATCAATTTGATGCTCAATAGCCGAATTATCAACTCAAGTCTGGGTGAGAAATCTATCAGAAGATCTGTTAGTAGAGGAACCCCACAAGGTGGCGTCCTATCTCCCCTTCTCTGGAACTTATTGGTGAATGAACTGCTGATATGCCTGGAAGCGGGAGGTTACAATGTGATTGCCTATGCGGATGACGTTGCCATTGCTGTCAGGAAAGTACCTAAACACTTTAAAAGAACTCCTACAACACGCTCTTAATAAGCTAATAAAATGGGCAAATAAATGTGGGCTGGGAGTAAACCCTCACAAAACTGAACTTGTCCTCTTCTCTAGGAAATACAAGATTCCACACATTGACCCTCCTTCTATAAATGGCACTAGTTTGAAATTCACAAATGAAGCTAAATACTTGGGTCTCATTTTTGATAGGAAGTTAACATGGAAACCTAACATCCAAGAAAGAATTAAAAAGGACACTGTGGCACTTTTCTCTTGCAAAAAAGCCATAGGAAACAAGTGGGGTTTACAGCCTCGTATCACTTAATGGCTATACATCTCTGTCATAAGACCGATACTTACGTACGGTGTTGTTGTCTGGTGGACTGCTTTGGACAAAGCGACTTATCGCGATAAGTTAAGCAAAGTCCAAAGAACAGCTTGCTTGTGCATCGGCGGGGCTCTTCGTACTACCCCTTCCGCTGCCCTCGACATCCTGCTTCATCTGACACCAATTGACATCTTCAGCAGACAAATGGCAGCTTCTGCAGCCGTTCGCCTTAAAGCTACCTCACAATGGACCAGGAAAACAACTGGCCATGCCGCTATTTTGAACAATTTTAAAAACATCCCAGGAAACATCGATTACACTTCACCGGAACTACAATTTGATAACAACTTCCAGATCTCCATCCCCTCTAGATCATTCTGGGAGGAGAAAGCTTTCCTGGATGATGAATCGATCCATTTCTTCACAGATGGTTCGAAAACTGTGGACGGTGTTGGTGGCGGTGTCTTCTCCGACAGACTAGATCTTAGTCTCTCCTTCCGTCTTCCTGATCACTGTAGCGTTTTTCAGGCGGAAATAATGGCGATTAAAGAAGTCTTATCCTGGCTGAAAGAAAACGTGATATCTGCTAAAGATATCCGTATCGAATGACAAGAGTCACTTTCGGCGTAAATTGCAGCCCTTTTCTTTTGGTAGCAACTTTGCGTTTGCATTTAAAGAACGACAAAGAGAAGTTCCAGTCCACACAAGATTTTATAAGTTTTTCTGCAACGAAATCACTCTCAATCTGGTTCCATTACAAAGCTTGGGGGGATTCAAATTGCGAAGCAACATAGTGGGAACTCCAACTTTGAATTCAATATTATGAGCAGGAAGGCCATGGGCTGTAATGCTATTTAAAAACTTGACCGGTTAATTTACTTGATTGCAAATAGCATTTATGGACAGGTACGACGTTGTATAACCAGGAATTTACCTTAATATAATATTGAGGTAAGAGACTTGTTTATCTGTGGGTGCTAAAATAGACTACATGCATATAGAGCATTTAAATATAGTAAATACCAGCTTATAGAGGTAATCAGGGGTGTCAGCAAGTAACTTGATACAATCGAGCTCAGTCGATACAATCGAGCTCTGGCAGCACCTAATTTGTTTCAATCGATTATCCTCGATTGAGACAAATTAGGTGCTAGCCTTAGCTGTAGCTCTTAAATTCATATTTTGTACTCTACGTTTATATATTGAAATGTAGATAACTTACTTTCTTGGAAGTACTGTTCAATGTCCTTTTTTCCCCATACGCTATCTCAAAAAATAACGGCAACGTTCTTTTTCACTAAAAACACCCACATAACAATTATGTATAATTTTGGTTATTAACACCGAAATTGCAAGCACATGAGTGTTAAGTGAAATAAATTCATATTTTTTGTTGACATAGTGTATTAATGCTTTATTGTACATTCAATATCTCATATCGGCTTCATGCTTGGCTAATCACACATAATTTACTATTTTTTTCATTAGTAGCTTCATTCAGCATGTCTTAACTTCCTCCGTTTTTATTTCCTCTAATAAACGAACAAGACCATCACTCTCATCAGCTTCAAAAGTTTCCGTTTTAGGTTTCAATTGTGTCTGCAAAGTAAAAAAGTATACACGTATTAGCATTGTAAATACAAACTATTTTAAGACTATAGGGCTTTAAGCCATCGCCGAGGTAAAAATATCATATGCTCCGATAGCATCTGTCCTTAACCCCATAAAAAATTCAAACAACAACACAGAACCACTCTGGACATAACACATATGTTAGGAAATTGCTCCGGTTTCCAACCACCATCAATAATCTTTTTACAAATAAATCTATATACGAAATACTCAGTAACCCCAGGCCCACAAATATTAAAATCATTTCTAATTTTCTTACAAAAGCTAATATTGTCATTTAACCAAACATATCATAGAATAGAGCCAAAAGTCACAGCAGCTGGGCTCGTTAAAAATTAGTATTAACAGATAATTTTAATCAAAAAAAATAATAATAATAACATTTCCAGTTCGAAATTTTGTACAAAAATAATGTGTCCTACTATCTAGTATTCATTTCTGATCTTCACCTTAAACATTTTGTAGGTTACAATAGATAATTTTGTGCGAAAAATGTTATCATTGCGAGTTCGTAAAATTTGGCAGGGACACTAAAAATTATTATTAGTGCAATTCTTAGTACGTAACGTAGTACAAAAAAGTTAACCTTAGCAACAAGGGTTGGACACCGCCACAAAGATACAAAAAGCCGTAAGTCCCGCCATACAATCTCTCTCTGCTTTTCTCTATTCACAAATTGTGAGGTAAGATTCCAGCCAAGGGTCACAGCTTGGTACTTTTTGTTTTATAGACATGGCTGGGGTGACATCAACGCCGATCCTATTTATGAACATTTTGTTCTCTTAGAATTTAATATTCATTCTGTTCAAAATGACCAAAGTTAAAAAACCAGTCGAGATTTGCCATTTTGCCAGATTTGTTCGAAAAACGGAATATGTTTTAACAGTGCAATTTTGATTTAATTTCTTGTTATTTATTTTATTTAAAAACATTGGGGTGACGTCTCACCCCTGTTGCTATTGGCGTATGGTAAAAAGTGTTGCTAACCGAGGGTTAAAAATCATAACTTTCATTTAAAACCAAGAGTTTTACGAACAATATACTTATGCGTATCAGATAATGAAGCTTCTCTCATTAACACAAATTGTGCCGGCAACACAGACCAATTATTATAACCGTTTGCCAGACTGGATCCCAAAACCTCAGCTGAGCAGTTAATTTCATCGAAATGATTTTTGTGGTCTTCGGAATAGAACGAGTCCACTTTTTTGGTATAGTTAATATTATAGTATATTGTTCCAAAAGTGCTCCATTATACGATATATATCTATAAGTTTATAAGCTTGATTGAATATTTTCGAATCAATTACAAAAAGGATCATGGAAATAGACTAAGATAGTGAGAGTCTAACGTAGGATGATATTGTGTGCGATGATAAACACGAAGTCAAATTTTATTTTTCAGTGAATATCTGACCCGATGTCCTAGTGTCAATTAAGGGCGTCGAGATTGGGGGAAAAAAGAAAGAATAATTATTGACGATCTGGAAGCACGGAAAAAGGGTAAAGACGCTTGGATCTGCATGTAGAATGCTCGAACAACGTGCTTACGAACTGGCGCTGCACAGAAAGTCGAAAACAGCTGGTGAGCTCTAGGCTTCTCCGGAAGAAAAATAAATAAATAATAGCATCAGTAGCGAGCGATCAAGAAAGAAAGAGGTGTAAGTTTAGGAACAGTGTTAGAAAGCTTTGTCAAAAGGTAAAAAAATGTGTTATGGCAACAAACTCAAACTGCAGTCCAACAATGCTGCTGGACCGGACGACTTAACTGCCAAGCTTTTCAATGCCCGGCGTGATGACTTGGTAGAGGGAATGAACCAACACATCTTCAGAGTCCAAAAGATCTCAGACCTATTAGTCTTTCATCATTCCTCCTACAAACTTTAGAACGACTGATTGAAATCCATTTACGCATAAGCATTGACAAAAGACTTCTGTCAACGGCGCAACACGCTTACTCTAAGGGTAAATCAGTAGAAACGGCCCTACACACGCTAACGCGTTCCATAGAAGATTCGCTTCGTCATAAGGAGTATACAATGGTTGCATTCCTAGACATAGAAGGCGCTTTCAACAACGTCGACTCAGCTGCGATCGCTGGTGCTCTGACAGCTCTGAACGTGGATGCCTCACTTGGCGAGCTGATCAATTTGATGCTCAATAGCCGAATTATCAACTCAAGTCTGGGTGAGAAATCTATCAGAAGATCTGTTAGTAGAGGAACCCCACAAGGTGGCGTCCTATCTCCCCTTCTCTGGAACTTATTGGTGAATGAACTGCTGATATGCCTGGAAGCGGGAGGTTACAATGTGATTGCCTATGCGGATGACGTTGCCATTGCTGTCAGGAAAGTACCTAAACACTTTAAAAGAACTCCTACAACACGCTCTTAATAAGCTAATAAAATGGGCAAATAAATGTGGGCTGGGAGTAAACCCTCACAAAACTGAACTTGTCCTCTTCTCTAGGAAATACAAGATTCCACACATTGACCCTCCTTCTATAAATGGCACTAGTTTGAAATTCACAAATGAAGCTAAATACTTGGGTCTCATTTTTGATAGGAAGTTAACATGGAAACCTAACATCCAAGAAAGAATTAAAAAGGACACTGTGGCACTTTTCTCTTGCAAAAAAGCCATAGGAAACAAGTGGGGTTTACAGCCTCGTATCACTTAATGGCTATACATCTCTGTCATAAGACCGATACTTACGTACGGTGTTGTTGTCTGGTGGACTGCTTTGGACAAAGCGACTTATCGCGATAAGTTAAGCAAAGTCCAAAGAACAGCTTGCTTGTGCATCGGCGGGGCTCTTCGTACTACCCCTTCCGCTGCCCTCGACATCCTGCTTCATCTGACACCAATTGACATCTTCAGCAGACAAATGGCAGCTTCTGCAGCCGTTCGCCTTAAAGCTACCTCACAATGGACCAGGAAAACAACTGGCCATGCCGCTATTTTGAACAATTTTAAAAACATCCCAGGAAACATCGATTACACTTCACCGGAACTACAATTTGATAACAACTTCCAGATCTCCATCCCCTCTAGATCATTCTGGGAGGAGAAAGCTTTCCTGGATGATGAATCGATCCATTTCTTCACAGATGGTTCGAAAACTGTGGACGGTGTTGGTGGCGGTGTCTTCTCCGACAGACTAGATCTTAGTCTCTCCTTCCGTCTTCCTGATCACTGTAGCGTTTTTCAGGCGGAAATAATGGCGATTAAAGAAGTCTTATCCTGGCTGAAAGAAAACGTGATATCTGCTAAAGATATCCGTATCGAATGACAAGAGTCACTTTCGGCGTAAATTGCAGCCCTTTTCTTTTGGTAGCAACTTTGCGTTTGCATTTAAAGAACGACAAAGAGAAGTTCCAGTCCACACAAGATTTTATAAGTTTTTCTGCAACGAAATCACTCTCAATCTGGTTCCATTACAAAGCTTGGGAGGATTCAAATTGCGAAGCAACATAGTGGGAACTCCAACTTTGAATTCAATATTATGAGCAGGAAGGCCATGGGCTGTAATGCTATTTAAAAACTTGACCGGTTAATTTACTTGATTGCAAATAGCATTTATGGACAGGTACGACGTTGTATAACCAGGAATTTACCTTAATATAATATTGAGATAAGAGACTTGTTTATCTGTGGGTGCTAAAATAGACTACATGCATATAGAGCATTTAAATATAGTAAATACCAGCTTATAGAGGTAATCAGGGGTGTCAGCAAGTAACTTGATACAATCGAGCTCAGTCGATACAATCGAGCTCTGGCAGCACCTAATTTGTTTCAATCGATTATCCCCGATTGAGACAAATTAGGTGCTAGCCTTAGCTGTAGCTCTTAAATTCATATTTTGTACTCTACGTTTATATATTGAAATGTAGATAACTTACTTTCTTGGAAGTACTGTTCAATGTCCTTTTTTCCCCATACGCTATCTCAAAAAATAACGGCAACGTTCTTTTTCACTAAAAACACCCACATAACAATTATGTATAATTTTGGTTATTAACACCGAAATTGCAAGCACATGAGTGTTAAGTGAAATAAATTCATATTTTTTGTTGACATAGTGTATTAATGCTTTATTGTACATTCAATATCTCATATCGGCTTCATGCTTGGCTAATCACACATAATTTACTATTTTTTTCATTAGTAGCTTCATTCAGCATGTCTTAACTTCCTCCGTTTTTATTTCCTCTAATAAACGAACAAGACCATCACTCTCATCAGCTTCAAAAGTTTCCGTTTTAGGTTTCAATTGTGTCTGCAAAGTAAAAAAGTATACACGTATTAGCATTGTAAATACAAACTATTTTAAGACTATAGGGCTTTAAGCCATCGCCGAGGTAAAAATATCATATGCTCCGATAGCATCTGTCCTTAACCCCATAAAAAATTCAAACAACAACACAGAACCACTCTGGACATAACACATATGTTAGGAAATTGCTCCGGTTTCCAACCACCATCAATAATCTTTTTACAAATAAATCTATATACGAAATACTCAGTAACCCCAGGCCCACAAATATTAAAATCATTTCTAATTTTCTTACAAAAGCTAATATTGTCATTTAACCAAACATATCATAGAATAGAGCCAAAAGTCACAGCAGCTGGGCTCGTTAAAAATTAGTATTAACAGATAATTTTAATCAAAAAAAATAATAATAATAACATTTCCAGTTCGAAATTTTGTACAAAAATAATGTGTCCTACTATCTAGTATTCATTTCTGATCTTCACCTTAAACATTTTGTAGGTTACAATAGATAATTTTGTGCGAAAAATGTTATCATTGCGAGTTCGTAAAATTTGGCAGGGACACTAAAAATTATTATTAGTGCAATTCTTAGTACGTAACGTAGTACAAAAAATTTAACCTTAGCAACAAGGGTTGGACACCGCCACAAAGATACAAAAAGCCGTAAGTCCCGCCATACAATCTCTCTCTGCTTTTCTCTATTCACAAATTGTGAGGTAAGATTCCAGCCAAGGGTCACAGCTTGGTACTTTTTGTTTTATAGACATGGCTGGGGTGACATCAACGCCGATCCTATTTATGAACATTTTGTTCGCTTAGAATTTAATATTCATTCTGTTCAAAATGACCAAAGTTAAAAAACCAGTCGAGATTTGCCATTTTGCCAGATTTGTTGGAAAAACGGAATATGTTTTAACAGTGCAATTTTGATTTAATTTCTTGTTATTTATTTTATTTAAAAACATTGGGGTGACGTCTCACCCCTGTTGCTATTGGCGTATGGTAAAAAGTGTTGCTAACCGAGGGTTAAAAATCAGAACTTTCATTTAAAACCAAGAGTTTTACGAACAATATACTTATGCGTATCAGATAATGAAGCTTCTCTCATTAACACAAATTGTGCCGGCAACACAGACCAATTATTATAACCGTTTGCCAGACTGGATCCCAAAACCTCAGCTGAGCAGTTAATTTTATCGAAATGATTTTTGTGGTCTTCGGAATAGAACGAGTCCACTTTTTTGGTATAGTTAATATTATAGTATATTGTTCCAAAAGTGCTCCATTATACGATATATATAAAATAGTAACGACCGTCTAGCTCTACGGATTCTGCGTAACTGCCTTTGGTCCTAGTCAATACTACAAAAGACTCGCAAAAGCGCAGATTCCCCTCTTTAAAAAGAGACAACATTCTCTCTTTCTCTTTCGTCAGCTTACGTGAACATACTTACACATAGCCACCCTTTAGTGGTAATATTATATTATTCATACAATAAGGAAAATCAGAAGAGAAAGAGAACACACATAGTTTGAATATAGCATCCTTTGTTTTTATTTTTAATTTTAAAAGTTGTTATCACTCTAACAGTTATCACTCTAACACGGCCTTCCTGGCCTCTTCATCGTCCTCGATGAATTCTTCACCTTGTTTCTTGGTGACTTGTCCTTTGACAGTTGCTAAGGTTTCTGTAAACAAAGGTAAGCAAAAACGAATACCATTAGAGAATCATATCTCAAAGCTTATCAGAATAATTATGGTACCAGTCCCATCAGAGAATCACATCTCAAGACGTACCACAATATTTATCAAATCAGTCCCGTCAGAGAATCACATCTCAAGACTACCAAAATTATTATGATATCAGTCCCATCAGAGAATCACATCTCAAGACGTACTGCAATATTTATCAAATCAGTCCCATCAGAGAATCACATCTCAAGACTACCAAAATTATTATGATATCAGTCCCATCAGAGAATCACATCTCAAGACTTTCCAAAATATTTATCAAATCAGTCCCATCAGAGAATCACATCTCAAGACTACCAAAATTATTATGATATCAGTCCCATCAGAGAATCACATCTCAAGACTTTCCAAAATATTTATCAAATCAGTCCCGCCAGAGAAACACATCTCAAGACTATCAGAATAATTATGATATAAGTCCAAGAAGTATATACCTACTATTTACATTTTCCACGGTAGAATCTGTATTACTAACGTCTATGAGGCGAAGAACCTCTCTAGCCGCCACGATAATCGTCTTGCTGTTTTTCTTCAAAAGTTTATACCTATCGTTGGGTAAAATACCCACAACCTCATAGGGTCCACGGAAGTGCACATCTAGTTTTGATTTCCGAATTTGATTGCTTTTATACAAGACCATATCTCCAATTGTGAGTGTTGACGGTTTGCATTTCCCCTTGTCAAAACGTATCTTCATTTTCTTGGCATTTTCGTCAATTCGTTTTGCAGCTAGGGCTCGTATTGCCTCAACGTCCTCAAACATCGGTTCTATATTTAAATGGCTCAGAAGAGCACTAATCTCCGGTGTACGCCCATCGACACCGGTTAATATTTTCATTGGTGAAAGTCCGGTGGTTTTATTTACTGTAGTATTTAGAGCCAGTTGCACTCGGCTAACGTAACTAGTCCATTCCAAATTAATACTTAAATTGGTCCTCAACAGGTTAGCGACAGTATCCACGAATCGCTCGACCTGACCGTTAGCTCTGCTTGTGCCAGGAGCAATTGTATGATGTTCAATTCCATATGCCCCACAAAACCTTTTGAATTCGCCACTAGTGAAATTGGTACCCTTATCACTGATGATACGACAGGGAACACCGAATAATGTTACAAAATCATTCATTAAGCGTATGGTTTCAGTAGCTTGCAGGGATTTGCACGGTGACAGGATCACAAATTTCGTAAAAGAATCAACGATAATTAAGATGTACCGATTATCGGTTCTTACATCCCCTTTGAATGGACCCATACAGTCGATGTGTATGGTATGAAATGGTATCGGTAACTTATTGATAGGATGCAACTCGGATTGCTTCTTTCCCGAAGGTCTTTTCGCAACAAGGCAAATAAGACAGGACTCCACAAATTTCTTTACATTTTTTGCCATAGATGGCATCCAAAAGTATAGTCTCATCTTTGCTAGTGTCTTTTCCCATCCGATATGACAATTGTCCTCATGACAACGTCTCATCAACGACAAACGACACTGTTTAGGGATGTACAGTTTAGTACCTTCTTCCGTGTTTCGATAAAGCAGACCTTGTTTAAGCGAGTAGTGAGCATTCGCATCTGTATCACCAGCATCAATTTGATCGATAACTTCCAGAACCTCTTGATCCATATTTTGTTCGACGCTAAGCCAGTTTTCAGACAGACTGTTCAGTTGATAGCAAGTTCGTACAGGTGGGTTTCGACTCAAATAGTCAGCATGTTGCATGACCTTCCCTTTACGGTACTGTATTTCGAACTCAAAGTCCTGGAGATAAATCCACCATCTGGCTACTCTAGGTAAAATATCCTTTTTTTTTTTTTTTTTTGTCGACCTTAAAGCATTACAGTCCGTAACTATAATAAATTTAATACCAAGCAAATAGGTTCGAAAATGTTTGACGGAGTTGACGACAGCTAAGGTCTCTAGCTCGTAGCTATGATACCTTGTTTCATAGGGTTTTGTAGCTTGACTGTAATAAGCAATTACATGGCGCTGCCCGTCAATCTCTTGCATCAATATTGCACCAAAACCAATAGAACTCGCATCTGTATGAAGCTCCGTTTTCCGTGTTGGATCAAAAATGACTAAAACTGGCTTTTTAGTGAGTTGACTGATAATATAGTACCTGGCTTCCTCGCACTCCTGAGTCCATAGAAATTGTACTCCTTGTTTCGTAAGTGACGTGATGCAACTAGTTTTGGCGGCAAACCCGGGGACAAATCTACGAAAGTAGTTTGCCAACCCCATAAATTGACGAACCTCTCTTATGTTTGACGGAACAGGTGCCCGAACAAGTGCATCTACTTTCGATGTTCCCGGCCTTATTCCTTCGAAGCTAATCTCACGCCCCAGGTACTCTATTTTTGACTGAAGGAAATGACATTTGTCGACATTTAGAGAGAATCCACAATCAGTCAGTGCTTTCAGGACGGTATCTAGTCTTTCCAAACCCTCACAAACCGTTTTTGATGGAATTAGTACATCATCTAGATAGACAAGAGCAATGTTATCTTTGAGATCGCCAAGCGCTGTTAATAGCTCTTTGAAACACTGCGGGAGCGTTTGCTAAACCGAAAGGCATCCGCAAATACTCATAATGCCCGTCCGGCGTTACGAAAGCTGTCTTTTCTATGGCATTATCTGCTACCGGAATCTGGTAAAAACCAGAAGCCATATCCAGTGAAGTGTAGTACCGAAATCCAGATAGTCTATCAAGCTGATCTTCGATTCTAGGCAATGGAAAACGATCTTTTACCGTAATCCGGTTAAGTGCCCTGTAATCGACACACAAACGATTTTGGCCGTTTTTCTTCCTAACCAGCACGATCGGACTAGCAAAAGGTGAATGACTATCTTGTATGATGTTGTGTACTTTTAATTCAGTTATGATTTCGTTTACAACCTGGCGCTCCGAGAATGATAATCGGTAAGGCCTATAAATAATAGTGGAATTGGATTGCAGCTTTATATCAAGTTTTCCAGACGTTACGCCTGCCGATGGATACCCCTGAACAACAAAATCTCCATATTTATCGACGACATGATGGACCTGTTCTTTGTATTCATCAGGGCAGTTCAGGCATTTTGTCACCCCCACTACATTAACAGAAGACCGACCTATGGATTTCCGTCGGATTGTGGACCCTGTACTGTCGACTTTTATTTCTAAAGCTGTATCTTTTAAGACATCAAGGCCAATTATCATTTCGCTGCCTAGCTGGCTTCAATCAATTAGATGGAAATTAACTTCAATTATTAAGTCCTCAAACTCTACTAAAAGTTCTGTCTGTTCAGTTAATAAAATGGGACTAGCGCCAATGCCTTGTATTGTTGTAAAATTAGTCGATACCTTTGCAGACAGTTTCTTGGCTATGTCTGACCTGATTAGTGAGCAATCGGAGCCCGTATCAAGGAGGCAGCGACACATAATGCCACCAATAACAACAATAGTATCACCACTAACCTTGGTAGTATCACTGCACAAACTAACTTTCTTTCTGTCTGCTCGTTGTTTGGCCCAACAGGTATTTTCTTCATGTCCCGCTTTGCCACAGAAATCACAAGTGTTTGAAATTGTCTTTTGCTCCGCTGAGCTACTAATATTCTGTGTTGTCTGTGATGTTGATGGCTGTGAACAATTTGCTTTAATATGCCCCACTTTACCGCAACCAAAACACTTCTTATTTGCAGCTAAGCGTGGACGTTTGGGGGCAAACATTGCACCATCGGTACGCTTGGAAATCGAAGGATCTTTAATAGTCATAGCATCTCTGTTATTGTGGCTTGCATTGTTAAATCCACGTTTGTGCCGAGGAGATTCAACTATAGACGACAGATGATCAATAAGAGTTTGCACAGTGGGTGGCATAACAAAAGTAAGAGAATTTCGCAGGCCCACGTTTGCGATACACCCTATGATAATTCGAATTACCTTGTCTTCAGGAATTTCAAAAGGCAAGCGGCTAATCTGAGAGACCTTCTCCATAACGAAGTCCGTGTACGTGTCGAAATCGCTACTTTCAATATTTGATACCTGTCTCAACTGTCTCACAATATCTGATCCACTTGAGAAAGTATGAATAAGTGAAGCACGTAAATCACTCCATGCGTAGTGCTGGTACCCGTACTTTTCATACCAGGATTTAGCTCTTCCGATAAGGGCCATCTGCACTCGGGGGAGGACATCAAAATCCTTCAATTTGTCCCTATCAATTCGAGTATCCACGTCCTGACACCACTGAATTAAGTTTACTCTAGAATGGTCGGGATCGTAAGCTGGAAATCCAGCAATTTCGGTGGAATGACGCTCTGTTTTAGTCACCGCGCTAATAATGGAGTTAAGCGCATCAAGCGTTATGAGTGGATAATTACTTCCTGTGGACGGAGACGGAGCACTAGGTCCTGCTCCCGCATTTTCAGACATCCTCTCGTCTGCTTCTGCCTCCCTTTCCGTGTCAACGACACTCGATCCCTCCGCCATTAAATTTGATTAAAACAAAACCACTCACCGTTTGAATCCAACGATAACCAAAGTCACTCGATAGCACGAACTCTAACACACGAGTACTGTATTAATGTAGTAGTGTAGTCTCTGACACGCTTAGCAGGCCCCAACTTAGGCACAAACTTCACGAGCACTATTTGTAACACACAACCGAAAGCTATATAACTGTAGTAGTGTAGTCTCATATACGTTGGGCAGGCCCCAACTTAGGCACACTAACACGACGACAAACAAACAATATATTTTGTTCAAACAAGTTTATACGTTCTATAATTTCACCAACACCATCTATACACGCGGAACCGAAAGCTATAGCTCACTCACACTAACGCGATTACTATAGCCGGAGTAGTGTAGTCTCTTACGCGCTGGGCAGGCCCCAACTTAGGCACACGACGAACAACAACCAATATATTTTGTTTAAACAAATTTATACGTATTTATTTAACGATTTTTTTTTTTTTTAAATTAGGTATTTAATTATGAACAAATGCCAAGGCACAGAAGCACATTTGATTGAAAAGATATAAAATGTCTATTTTTTTTTTTTTTTTGTTTCCACTAATTTTTCTTTACGGCAGGGTTATCCCACTTCTGATAAAATAGTAACGACCGTCTAGCTCTACGGATTCTGCGTAACTGCCTTTGGTCCTAGTCAATACTACAAAAGACTCGCAAAAGCGCAGATTCCCCTCTTTAAAAAGAGACAACATTCTCTCTTTCTCTTTCGTCAGCTTACGTGAACATACTTACACATAGCCACCCTTTAGTGGTAATATTATATTATTCATACAATAAGGAAAATCAGAAGAGAAAGAGAACACACATAGTTTGAATATAGCATCCTTTGTTTTTATTTTTAATTTTAAAAGTTGTTATCACTCTAACAGTTATCACTCTAGCATATATCTATAAGTTTATAAGCTTGATTGAATATTTTCGAATCAATTACAAAAAGGATCATGGAAATAGACTAAGATATAGCCAAAATAGTGAGAGTCTAACGTAGGATGATATTGTGTGCGATGATAAACACGAAGTCAAATTTTATTTTTCAGTGAATATCTGACCCGATGTCCTAGTGTCAATTAAGGGCGTCGAGATTGGGGGAAAAAAGAAAGAATAATTATTGACGATCTGGAAGCACGGAAAAAGGGTAAAGACGCTTGGATCTGCATGTAGAATGCTCGAACAACGTGCTTACGAACTGGCGCTGCACAGAAAGTCGAAAACAGCTGGTGAGCTCTAGGCTTCTCCGGAAGAAAAATAAATAAATAATAGCATCAGTAGCGAGCGATCAAGAAAGAAAGAGGTGTAAGTTTAGGAACAGTGTTAGAAAGCTTTGTCAAAAGGTAAAAAAATGTGTTATGGCAACAAACTCAAACTGCAGTCCAACAATGCTGCTGGACCGGACGACTTAACTGCCAAGCTTTTCAATGCCCGGCGTGATGACTTGGTAGAGGGAATGAACCAACACATCTTCAGAGTCCAAAAGATCTCAGACCTATTAGTCTTTCATCATTCCTCCTAAAAACTTTAGAACGACTGATTGAAATCCATTTACGCATAAGCATTGACAAAAGACTTCTGTCAACGGCGCAACACGCTTACTCTAAGGGTAAATCAGTAGAAACGGCCCTACACACGCTAACGCGTTCCATAGAAGATTCGCTTCGTCATAAGGAGTATACAATGGTTGCATTCCTAGACATAGAAGGCGCTTTCAACAACGTCGACTCAGCTGCGATCGATGGTGCTCTGACAGCTCTGAACGTGGATGCCTCACTTGGCGAGCTGATCAATTTGATGCTCAATAGCCGAATTATCAACTCAAGTCTGGGTGAGAAATCTATCAGAAGATCTGTTAGTAGAGGAACCCCACAAGGTGGCGTCCTATCTCCCCTTCTCTGGAACTTATTGGTGAATGAACTGCTGATATGCCTGGAAGCGGGAGGTTACAATGTGATTGCCTATGCGGATGACGTTGCCATTGCTGTCAGGAAAGTACCTAAACACTTTAAAAGAACTCCTACAACACGCTCTTAATAAGCTAATAAAATGGGCAAATAAATGTGGGCTGGGAGTAAACCCTCACAAAACTGAACTTGTCCTCTTCTCTAGGAAATACAAGATTCCACACATTGACCCTCCTTCTATAAATGGCACTAGTTTGAAATTCACAAATGAAGCTAAATACTTGGGTCTCATTTTTGATAGGAAGTTAACATGGAAACCTAACATCCAAGAAAGAATTAAAAAGGACACTGTGGCACTTTTCTCTTGCAAAAAAGCCATAGGAAACAAGTGGGGTTTACAGCCTCGTATCACTTAATGGCTATACATCTCTGTCATAAGACCGATACTTACGTACGGTGTTGTTGTCTGGTGGACTGCTTTGGACAAAGCGACTTATCGCGATAAGTTAAGCAAAGTCCAAAGAACAGCTTGCTTGTGCATCGGCGGGGCTCTTCGTACTACCCCTTCCGCTGCCCTCGACATCCTGCTTCATCTGACACCAATTGACATCTTCAGCAGACAAATGGCAGCTTCTGCAGCCGTTCGCCTTAAAGCTACCTCACAATGGACCAGGAAAACAACTGGCCATGCCGCTATTTTGAACAATTTTAAAAACATCCCAGGAAACATCGATTACACTTCACCGGAACTACAATTTGATAACAACTTCCAGATCTCCATCCCCTCTAGATCATTCTGGGAGGAGAAAGCTTTCCTGGATGATGAATCGATCCATTTCTTCACAGATGGTTCGAAAACTGTGGACGGTGTTGGTGGCGGTGTCTTCTCCGACAGACTAGATCTTAGTCTCTCCTTCCGTCTTCCTGATCACTGTAGCGTTTTTCAGGCGGAAATAATGGCGATTAAAGAAGTCTTATCCTGGCTGAAAGAAAACGTGATATCTGCTAAAGATATCCGTATCTTCTCGGACAGTCAGGCGGCTATAAAGTGCCTGGAATCAGTCTCTACAAATTCAATAACAGCCCAAGACTGTCGTTCGTCTCTCAGAGAGATGGCGGAGCAGTTTAATATTCACCTCTGTTGGGTGCCGGGGCATAGGGACATCCCAGGTAACTGTAAGGCTGATGAACTCGTCAAACACGGAACAACACTACCTATGCTTCCAGATAAGGACTCTTTAGGTATCCCAATCGCTACCTGCAAACTCAAAATAAAGCTGGATGCTATCGAAAGAGCAAATCTTAGATGGACAACCGGCTCGACATGTCTAGCGACAAAACAGATCTGGCCAAAGCTGGATCTAAAACGTTCTAGGCATCTGATCTCCCTCGATAGGAAGCACATCAGTGCTACAATAGGTGTCATCACAGGACACTGTCTCATAGGCAGGCATGCAAAAAGACTTGGCGTAATATGTAATGATTTTTGCAGAAGCTGTCTTGACGAGGAAGAGGAAGAAACTATTCTTCATCTCCTCTGCACTTGTCCGGCGCTCTCACAAAGACGAAAACTCCATTTGGGAGAGTTCTACTATAATGATCTTAACGATCTAAAAGACACGGCCATTCGCTGTCTCTTGCGCTTCATTAGAAGCTCCAACTGGTTCAACGAGTAGGAAGAATTTAGTAGATAGATTCATGTGGTATCACAAGGGACCGTATAATGGTCTAAGTGTGTCGGCTAGCCGACAGCCACTTCAACCTAACCTAACCTAACACATCTTCAAGATTTAGTCGGAACAAAGTGTGTCAGATGAATGGAGCCTCAGCATTGTTTGTCCGATCCACAAAAAAGAAGACCCTCTGACTGCTCCAGACATAGACCAGTCTCCATAAAATCCTGTCTGCTGTCCTGTGCGATCGCCTGAAACCTTTCGCTAACGACCTAATTTCCCTAACAGTTAAGTTTTAGGCCCGGTAAATCAACAATTGACCGAATATTCACAATACCTACTGCAGATCCTGAACATCGAGCTGGCACTGGTTCCTTTGCACGTAATATTGCACAAGAGGCAAAAATGAGTTCGGTGGTGAATCAGGGCAAAACAAAACATATGCTGTTACAAAAAAAAGACACACACACAGTTGTGAGTTGTGACTTCTGTTCGGTCAGCTGGGGTGTCAGCACGTAACTTGATACAATCGAGTTCAGTCGATACAATCGAGCTCGGGCAGCACCTAATTTGTTTCAATCGATTATCGTCGATGGATTATCCTCGATTGAGACAAATTAGGTGCTGCCAGAGCTCGATTGTATCGACTGAACTCGATTGTATCAAGTTACGTGCTGACAGCCCTGTTCTGCTGAATTTGCTGAAGGTGTGTTTGATTCAATAATCCAACAATTGGAAGTCGTTTTCGTGGACTTAAACAACTTGTTTTGAATATTGAAATATATATGGAAAAAATTCTGTTTTCGATGAAGTTTTTGAGTGTTTTCGCGAAAACCCAGTTTTCGGCTCCAAGTGAATAGGGTCACAATGGAACGGATATACGTACGCGCGAAAAGCATTGCCATCCTTCTGGGTCGATTAATAATATCACAGCAGAAATCAAACGAGGAGTTACACTTGCCAATCGCTGTTTTTTTGGGCTAAGGAGGCAATTGATTGGTAAGGACTTCTTAAGAAACAAAATGAGACTATATTTATAAAATTCTCTTCCTTCCAGTCCCGCTGCATAGCCACAAACAAGGGCGTTAACAAAGGAGTGGATTAAGATCTTGGTCGCTTCGAAGTTCGAACTTAAATTCTTCGAGTAATTTTGGTTTGCAGTAACGGCTTTGGAGGAGGAGATCGAAGTAGTCAGAGAATTACGCAACAGTCGTCTAAGATGGCTATGACATGTATGTGGGAACACACCCATTCAAGGCCGCCAACACAAAAATACAACAGGAAGAGACAGATGATAGAAGACGAGGACACGAAGACAAGAGGAGGTGATCGGAGATAGAAGAAAAAGACGGCAACGGAGTTTTTTTGTTTTAACTAAATATAATTAGCGATTATTCGTATTCTTTTGCGGTTCGAATAAAAGTCAGTTTAAAGTGGTTGTCTTTTTTTTGCCCGTATGCGCTAGCCTCCGGCAAGGAAAACCTACATGTATAGCGGGTAGATGCGCTTCGGCCGCAATACAGGAACGTCTCTCCTTAGTTAGTGCGCGCAATTCGCAGTTAGCCAGATATCACGCTTACTGAAAAGGTGTTTCGGTTGAGGACAGATCCACGTTTAACTGTACCGCCATCTAATTAAGAAAGTAAGCTGCATTAGCATATCAAAAAATTTGTTTGCCTACATATTTTAGGCTTTGCGATCTGGTCGTAGGATATGTATGATATGATGATATGTATGGAACTGTTTTTAAAGTGGTTTCTGTTTCATATTTGCTCTTTTTTCTTTTCTTGGTAAAAGAGTGAGGGTTACGACAACCAGACGCACCACACGAAAGTAGTCATCATAAAGTTCTATGTTGGTTGTCGGCACATTCCTCAACTTGTGATGTGTTTATTGCGAATCGAGTGTCCAAGATTCAATCTAAATTACCCGCTGCCAGTTGGAGGTACGTGAGCAGCAAGAGGAATCTAGCAGATATTATGCCGAGAGGCCCCGTTGCGGACGAGTTGAGAAAAAACATTTTTCACAAACCAGATTTTATCTACTTTTCAAAGATTTGTTGGCCAGACCAGAGGGGCTTTGCGGCATTTGTATGGTACACTGGAAAGAGGTAAGGGTGATACAGTGCTACTCACGATGAATGGATCGGAGTTTTCGGAGCATTATCTACGGTTCGGATGTCTAAGCAACTGGTCATTGTATTTGGTTATTTGGCGGACATCGAAGCAATTTAAAGTTTTAGTCCAATCTGTGCAATGTCAAACAATTTAAGTAACGAGCAAATGTTGAAAACCGGACTTTTATGATTCGGGGGCATCAAAATGCGTTTGCAGAGTCGTTGTTGTATGACGAAAATATTTCCTGCCTGAAGAGATGGAGGTACGCTTAGCACAAATTAAACAACATTCCCAAACTCTATGGGCGAAGGAGTTTTTGTTCAACGAAGAGCTAAGTGGAAAACGTCAACGGACAATGTTTAAGTCGGAACACTCGCGTTAATTTCTGACAACACTTCTCTTCAACAATGGTTGGTGGGCAGAATCATCCATACGGTAACATCATCAGATGGCAAGACAAAAAATGGAACACTTCGTCGAGGTATTTATCACTTGGCACCAGTACCTATTGATTAATCTACTGACTTCCGATGATTCAGGGCGGCAGTATGTTCATATATATAAAATTACTATCAATACAATTGTCTGTTATTAAGTTATTTTGAATTCGTTATACATTTTATTTATTTGCAACACTTTATATTCACCTCAAAAATATTTTAGTCCAAGCCTGTAGGTTAAGACGTGAATTATAAATGCGATCTGAAATCTGCAAACAGCAAAGTAGAGTTTGGTATCTCTTTATATTTAAACTTATCTTCATGGGAACGAGCAACTACTTAGCGGAAAATGAATAGAGCCTATACTGGGACTTAAAAACCAACAGTTGAACAAATGAGTCGAGAATTTAAATTGAGAGCTGTGGGAACAAAAATTGTCAAACTGAATTTTGTTTAAAAAAGTTAACGTATAACAAGTTACTGAATAAGAATGCCTGCGGGAGAACTCCTTTTTTTTAATTGTTAATATGAATTAAGTATAAATGCTACTAAAGCCCCACGAACAATTTTTTTTGCCACCTCGCTTGTTAAA
Organism: Cheilosia variabilis; assembly: GCA_951230905.1. Lineage (NCBI taxonomy): Eukaryota > Metazoa > Arthropoda > Insecta > Diptera > Syrphidae > Cheilosia > Cheilosia variabilis. The sequence goes on along the minus strand of OX579679.1, from coordinate 41,932,002 downwards.
ATTAATTGATTGTGGGAACCACATAGAAGATCTATAATACAAACATGATAGAACCTATAAGATATTAAATAAATCTACTGCGCATAGGGCGTTTGAAATGGTGAATAACCATTTACGCTGCAGTCCGCATAGTCGTCGTCAAAGGCACAAGCTATAGCTTCAATGGTAGAGGATAAAAGGAAACATCGCGTAAACACCACGAACAACTTAGTGCGGAAATGATGACAACAAGTTAAGGACTGGGAAGACTTCTTGGCTGAAACCACGGTTCATCCGGAACACATTTACATCTGCCTGTGTACAATATTTATATCAATTTTCGAAATGGTTATTCGACCGTTGCCATTGTACTAATGTCTAGCCATCTCCCAATGTTGTTTCCCATTGTGCCCAATGGAACATTAACATCATTTGGAAAATTGCTTCAAATCTTACCCATAGCATATTATGTACATAGTCCACGTGGCATGACATCCATCCAATTAAATCATGACTTGGCATTTTAAGTCGTTCATAACGCGAGTTTAAAATTCTATCATAATTAGTTTTACTTACATATTTGGGCACAGTGCTGTCCTCCAGGAGCTCTCCTTCAATATACGGAAAAACGTTTTCGAGGCAGTAGTTCTTTACTCTAAAATCAATTTCAGAATCTACTTCGATTGGCACTTCTGGTTTATTCAAAAGGCGGATGGATACGCTAAAAACCCGATATATAATAACACCTAATTGAGAGTAAGACACATGCCGCACAGTTCCTCGCACAATTGCTCCAATCGTGGGCTTAAACACGTAACAATCAGCTTCAATATCTAGATGTATCTTCGGATCATCGAATCGAATAGCCGCAGAGTCTCCAAGTAGTTTTATGTTGTGTATATCCAGTATTATTCCTTTTAATTTCTGATTGTAAGTGCCAATTTTCTTTAACGAAAGTAGAGTATATAACGACCTATTAAAATCGTTCAAACCAAACGGCAAAATATTTAAATGCAAGACAGTGTTAAATTTGTGAACGCATGATCCTTTTGTGTTTTTATACTCATTAAGTTCATCGATTGTATATTTAATACATTCCGGAATTCCTCCACCCATTCTCAGTCAAGAAATGTAAACGGATCAACTATCAAACAGAGATGAATGATTAAAAGAGATGGGTATCTTTCGTACGTCTATCCCCCAAAACCCATTTATATACATTGTTGTTTTTGTAACTTCAATCCCTGTCTGTGAATATGTAGCATGTTGCTAATGGCCGGCCACCATTCCTTTTGCTTTTATAGGCATCGCGATTTTCAATTGCTTTGTGTTTCGTATTGAACTTGAAATGAGCATGTGTGCGTGACTGGTAGGCAGTCGCCTTTCCACTAGAAAGTTATATAACTCTGTATTACATTCTTTGCTCTGTAATGCCGTTTTGCATTGGAATTTTCAGATTTAATAATTCAGTTAAAAATCCTTCCAACGATAAACAATTCGTAACCGCCAGCTGTGTCATATATATTAGTGAGAGTATGTCTGAAATCTTAACTGAAATCGAACATCAAAAGCAATTCCGAACAAAAAAAAATAGATTTTTTTCTCAGAAAAATTGATCTTTTTACCAAATCGAAAACGACAGCAACGACAAACAAACAAAGCATTAAATAGACTGACAGATTTTGCTCTCCGCCAAAGATAATACGGAGATATAAAACTTTCCAGTGGAAAAGCGGCTGCCCTGTTTTCCCGAAAAATGCATGAATTCGGTCACGCACCCATGCTCATTTCTTTTCAAGAATATGTGAGTTCATGAATTGGACTTTAATGCAGGAATTCGGTATTTTTTTAATCAAAACCTCCACAAAAGCTAAACAAGTTCAATACGAAACACAAAGCAATTAAACACCGCGATGCCCATAAAAGCAAGACGATTGACGGCCGGCCATTAGCAACATGCTTTTTTGTAGCTCACACGTATTCACAGACGGGGCTTGAAATTACAAAAACAACAATGTAAACAAATGAGTTTTGGGCGATAGACCATAGACGTACGAAAGATATCCACCTCTTTAATTCATTCATCTCTGCTCGCAGATTTCAGATTTGTCGTACCCAATAGGGTAGTTCGGGACAACGTCAATGTCAAATGAGAAAAAAAAAAACAAAGTGACATCTGAGAAACTTGTAGGAAAACAAACTAATGTCGTTTCCATTGGTTTCACTCGGGGATCCACGCATTCTGAAATCCAATGGAACAACAAAACTGTTTCTGAAAGAATTCACAAAATATTGGTGAAATGCCAAAAAATAATCTACGGCTGCTGTCAGCTGACTTGTATTAAATACATAAATTACACTGGTGTGAGTGCTTCTTGAGTGAATTCTGACTTCAAATCGATAAGCGAAATTCTCTTCTCAGAATCACCAGAAGAGTATTTTGTGTGCCAATGGAACGGTTTGAGAAGTGATTTTTTCGATTCCGGACTCTCCCGGCCGCCAAATGGAAAACGACATTTATTTTATGTGGCGGGAGATAGGCATAGATTTGAATTTAATCAAAATTCACATAAATGACAATGCTCTGAAATCCGAAATATATATTTTTTTTTGTAGCAATCAAACATAAAAAGTGACCTACCACATTAGTGTTTGTTAAAGTGTTAAAGTAAATTAAATCTAATAATTTTAAAGTGCATAATATATAACTTAGTACTGAATAACTTTTTCTTAGATTTAAAAAAGGAGCTATCTCCTTACGCAAAAGGCCTTGATGCGCTGAATAAACTCCGGGAAAGACCCTTACTCATCACCAAAGGCCAAAATCATTTTGAAGCCGTAATGTTAAAAGATGTTAAAGGTACTCGATCTTTTCTCGCCAATTCGGAGGTGCAAACAAAAGTGCTCCAACGAATTTCATTGAAAAGAGCAATTCTGGGTCAGCATTCTGTAAGGCGAAACGTTCAAACGTTTTCGTGTTCACGAAGGAATTTGCTTGTGTAACATAGGGCAAATAAAGAATTTCGGGGCAATTCTCTCGGATCTTCAATCGAAAACGCCATTAGTCAGTTTGTGTGCCTGTAAATAAATTTAAACTTTTTATATAATTAGAATTATGTATACAGGGCTTATTTCATCCAATTATTCCTGTAAATACTCGACTTCCAAGAATTCCTCAGAAGTATAGCCTTCGGTCGGTATTTCTTCAGGTGGCAGAGTGTTCTCATTTTGTTCTATTTGAAATAATAGATATTTAGATTTTATAGTGTTAAAATAAAAATAAAATACAACATACCATTAAATTGCATAGCGCGATCTGGAATTTTTGTACATGGCTTTCTGGCAATGCGCTTTTTGTGCCGATGGAATCTCGAAGCTGATAGAGATGGGTTGAATTTACCGGCGTACCATAGGCGGAGGCTTGGAACCCAAAACCGGGTTCAAATCGTCTGACAGTTTGCCACATTTACCTAAATATAATAGGTCTGTTCCTTTACTTTTAAAGCTTACGGATTTTTACAAATTTTTACTCAATGCCATTCCTTAACTCGAAAAATTCGTAAAAGAGAGCGCCATCGAGAGAGCAAGAAATTACCCCTCCACTGAGAATCTTACGAATTTTTACTCAACAAATTTCTTGGTGTGAGAATTGAAAAAGCTGTCAATTAACAGCTGATTCGAAATTTGTTGTCCCATTTGACATTTGTTTTGATTTCTTGTATATTAAAATGGTATCAACAGGCGGAAAAATAAAATGGAATGTTCTGGTGGCGACGAAATTCTTCCTCGCTGTAAGGAGTAAGAAAGAACAATCTCCTACACGTAATTTTTAATGCTAAGTCGCTTTTTCCTCTTCTCGAATGCTTGTAGTTCAATCAGTACAAACTCTTCCATATACTCGGATTCATGAATTCGATTAATTCCGAATCACTTTCATCGCTAGGTAGATAATGTTGTTCGTAAATTATCAAATTCTTCGAGTTTATCAGATATTTTAACGACTTTTCGTACAACTTTTTTGAATTTTTGAATTATGTTGCTGTCATTTTCATAGATTACTACAAAAGCGTTCCCTAACTTTTTCGTTAGCGTCTCTCTCTGTGAGAGAATTTATCCCCACCACTGCCATTTTCGCAGTATTTTCCATTCTTACTACAAAAGTAAAGGAACAGACCTAATATTTGTCACAATGGTTAGATTATTGTAAATATGTCAACATACCTGAAATAAAATGACGAGATATTTTCGTATTCATTTGCTTTAAATTTATAGCAGCTAGCCATCGTTTGGGCCTCACCTTAGACAGAGTTCGAACTTAAATTTTTGTTCGTCGTGGAAATATATAAAAAAGCATGTCTTTATTTTTATTTTTATTTCCGCAGCCACAACACCCACGATAATGGGTTTATTTTACACAATGTCTTTACCGAACTATTACACTTTTTTAAAACTTTTAGCAAACACAATAGTAATTCTGCAATGTTTTTAGGTAGTATTTTGCACTTTATCATAAACTTTTAGTCATAAAACGAAATCAATCATATTTCCCGCCATATAAAATTTGGTTTGTTTGTTTTGACGTTTAAGTGAAAGAGAAAGCACAGTTGTGAAAGGGATAGCTTCGCGAAATACTATATAGGCGTTTTTCCTTTTTATGTCGTTTTCGATTTGGCTTTTCAAATTATGATCTGAAATTTCTGCTGCTAAGTCGAACATAAAATCCGAATTTTATTGGTTCTTATGTGTTGGCCGCAAAAAAATGTATTTTTTCACTTGCACTGGAAATCCATTTCAATTGATTTTTACACATTTATAATAACTCATTTCGAAATAACTTAATACAAAAAATCGTTTCCATACACGAAAAATGAATAATTCAGTTAAAAAAGCAATCCTTCATAAACAATTCGTAACCGCCAGCTGTTGTCATACACTTTAGTGAAAGTATGTGTAAATCTGAGAAAAAATCGAGATTTCTCAAAAGAGAGTCAGATCAAAAAAAGATCGATTCTTTTGGTAAATCTAACTTGAAAAGCAATCCGATAAAAAATAAAATGTTTTTTTTCTCAAAAATTGATCTTTTTGCCAAATCGAAAACGACATAAGTATTAAATAGGCTAACAGCTTCAGCCAAAAAATAGGGATAGAGTGTTTCGCGAAGCCCATCCTTTCTTTGGGCTATCTTTTTGGTTCAAACGTCAAAAAAAACTTGTAGGATAACAAAGCCGTTTTGTAATGGCCAGACTAGTGTTTTGTTCAAATATTGTCAAAAAGCGCACAATTCCCATTACTTTAACGTATCTTCTTTTACCTAATACATGTGATAAACATCAGTTTTCAATTCTAAAATGTTTTTATTCTGGTTTTTGGACTTTATTATGTGGCAACACTTAAAAAAGAGTAAAAATGCGATAAAAATGTTAACGAACGATGGTGGGGGTGCCGGACGATATTAAGAAAGTCAGTTGAGAGTGATCAACGAAAGAAGTATGACGTATTCAATTTTGTAAATTCAAGTGGTTATACTGACATATTAAATAAAAAACCTGAGAAAAGTGAAACAAAGTTTTTGTTTGAGTAGTTTACAATCTCAGAAGTGGGATTTTCGATAAAATATAAAACAAAATGCCCAAACGATAAACATATTCAGTGCGAAGTGTAAAAAAAAAAATTTAACATGGAATCTACTGAAATTGACGAACTAAAACAATATACGGGTGCGCAATTAAAATCATGGCTGCGTGCATTGGGAAAAAAAACAACGGGAAACAAAAGCGAGCTTGTGCTTCGTTTAATGGAAATACCGATGCAGCTGTGTGGTGAGTTTGTCCCAACCCCAAAAAATTGTACCATGACGACGATGATGAAACGGCGGCAGATGCAGACAGCATTGTTGATGAGAGCGACGAAAAGTATGAGGACAGCATTGCATATGTACAAAAAGATGATGAAGAGTTGGAGATGGAGGACATGCCGAAACACGAAAAAGAGAAGATAACGACGAGTGGAGGACAAGAAGATGAATTGACGGATGGAAAGCAGATTGATGAAACGAAAATAAACATTGACGAGCGGAAATTGATGAAGAGGGAGCTGAAGTTACAGAAGAAAGGGTACGAGTTACTACAAAAAGAGAACGAGTTAATGAAAAGAGCCAACAGTGAAAAAGAAGTTAGTGCTAATCAAAATGAGATGGATGAGAAAAATATGAACTTTTCAATGATAAAAGATTTGGTGCCCGATTTCACTGGCACCGGCGATAACTTTGAACATTGGGAAATGCAGCTTCGTAATGTTTTAAAAGTGTCGAAGTTGGACGACAGCAGTATTAGAACGCTTATTTCAAATAAGCTCAAAGGAAGAGCTCTAAGATGGTTCCATAGTAGGACAGATATGATGTCGGTGCCAATTGATGACTTGCTGGCAGACATGGGTGCTTAATTTAAAGACAGTACTAGCAGGCTTATGATGAAACGTCATTTCGAGGAGAGAAAGTGGCCGTATAATGAAACATTCCACGAATACTTCCACGAAAAGGTGATCCTCGCGAATAAAATCAATATTGACGAGGACGAGTTATTGGAATATCTCATTGAGGGGATACCGGATCAAGTGATGCGTTCTCAAGCCAAAACGCATTGTTTCCGTGACAAACAACATCTTCTGGAGGCATTTAAAAGGGTGAATCTCGCCAAACTAGCACTACCTTCTCGAGAGCACGCTGATATGCAGCCATCTACATCTAAACAGTCATTCAGATGCCTACACGATCGGTCCAATTTTTAAGCACATTATCGATTGTGTGCAGCTGTATTTCACCAATGGCTTCACGAATATTGTCCTTTAAAGCGTCAATTGTCTCTGACTTGTCGGCGTAACACTTATCTTTTACGGCACGAGATAAACAAGATTAGAGAGCAGTTAGAGAATGAAGAAAGTACCAGGTATGAAATGAAAAATGGGTTAATTTATAGGAAAAGTGGTCCAAATTTATTGTTCTATATACCAAGAGAAATGGAAGGTAACATTTTACGAATGTATCATGATGAAATGGGTCACGTAGGGACTGATAATGTGTATGATAATTTAATGAGAGTGTATTGGTTTCCAAAGATGAAGCAAAGAATAAAAGATCATATTGCGAATTGCTTAAAATGCATTACCTTCTCACCGAAGTTCGGGAAACATGAGGGATTATTACACAATATCCCAAAAGGTAATCTTCCTTTTGAGACACTTCATATAGACCATTTTGGTCCAGTGACGCTAAGGAGGTCGAAAAAGAAGTATGTTTTCCTAGTTGTAGATGCATTTACTAAGTTTAATAAGTTATATGCTGTTCGCGGTACTGGAGTAAATGAAGTAATAAGTTGTTTGAATTCATATTTCAATTCAGTTTAATAAGTTATATGCTGTTCGCGGTACTGGAGTAAATGAAGTAATAAGTTGTTTGAATTCATATTTCAATTCGTATAGTCGCCCAAAGCTTATGGTGTCCGAATCACATCATTCGATTTTAAATCATTCCTGCAAGTGAATCATGTCAAACATTAGCTAGTTGCGACCGGGTCACCTCAGGCAAATGGGCAGGTAGAAAGGGTAAATAGGAGTTTGGCCCCTATGTTGGCAAAGATGACTAGTGGTGGGAATGAATCATCCCTAGATAGAATCTTACCTGAAATTGAATTTGTTATGAATAATACTGTACACACGAGTGTAGGGACAACGCCGAGTGAATTACTTTTTGGAATTAGGCAAAGAGGGGTAATGGAAGACGCATTGAAAGAAAAACTGGAAAAGGTGCTGAAAAGAAATGGATAGCGCCGTCCTGTTGAAACCAAATGTTGCCAATATCCTCCTCTTCAATTTTTGTGAACAAAAATTCGTTCAACATGGCCCGATAACTATCGCCATTGACTGTAACGGCCACTCCTTGCTCATTTTCGAAGAAAAATGGCCCAATTATGCCTCTGGACCAAATTTCGCACCAAACAGTGACTCGTTTTGGGTGTATCGGCTTTCCAATGTATGCGTGCGGGTTTTTTGTGCCCCAAATGCGACAATTTTGCTTGCTTGCATACCCGCCAAGATAAAAATGAGCTTCATCTGAAAAGATGATTTTTTTGGCAAAATCGGCATCTTTGGCCAGCCGAGGCAGCCATTTGAATGAAATTATTTTCCATTATTAACCGGAAGGATTGTACTTTCAAATAAAAAAAGAAATTTGAGAAAATATTCAGTAGATTTTTTTTATAGCAAAAAAAAAAGTTATTTGGCGGACCCTGTAGTAAAAGATGAAACAGCTAATTTAACTTTAATGAAAAGAAGAAAATATGAAACAGAAAAGAGATCATGTGACGAAGAGTGTAATTGCCTTATGAATATCGAAATTGATGACAAAACTAAATGTATACATGATGAACATCTTAGTTTAGACGAAAGGAAAATATTAAGAAAAGTATTTAAGGATTTATATTTGAACTCTAATCGTCCTGATGAACCGGAAAACAAATGCGAGATAAAGCTATCCCTAAATAGCGAAAAGCCATTCCATTGCTCTCCTAGGAGGTTGTCTTATTATGAAAAGGAACGGGTACAGGTGATGTTGGATAAAATGTTGAAACAAAAAATAGTTCGCCCTAGTAAATCGGAGTATGCTTCCCCCATTGTGCTGGTAAGAAAAAAAACTGGCGACGTTAGAATGTGTATAGATTACCGAAATTTAAATAAAGTTACATTGAAAGACAATTTTGCAATCCCGTTGATAGATGACCTGCTAGATAGATGTAGGGGCACCCTGCAATTACATTCAACGTTACATCATTATACAATCAATCAACGCTTATACTGTTGTTTAGCTTTTTTAAAAAAAGCTCATCATTTCTGGCTATAAATATTAGACACAGTGATTAGCAGTTCTTCTTCTTCTTCTATTTTTTCTCTCTGCCGTAAGCCGTTAAGCTGTTTCATATATTTTTATACACATCTCAATTATATTGTAATTTGAATTATCTTACTTAACATTAAATTGTATTGTAATCTATTGAATTACATGATCTATTAATCATTCTCTACATATTTGGGGGCTCAACGAACGCCAATAATTGAGTTCTTTTGTTGATTATGCTAAGGCATTTAACTGTTGAACAATTGAAAAGTAGATTATCCGCTCTCGGACTTGATACAAGAGGAGTAAAGGCTGTGTTAGTCGAACGATTAGAAGAAGCAATTAAAGAAGGCAGCGTCATTGAAATAGAGAGCAGCTCCAATAGTTCTGAGGAGATTTATTCTGAAGCGCAATCAAGTGAGGACGACGAAAGAAGTGAAAGTGACACAATGACGGAAACTCCGTGCCGAATCGCCGTAAAAGATGTCGAGAATCTGGTATCAAAATTTAGTGGCGACGATAGTCTTTCAATCAAATCGTGGATTAAGGAATTTGAAGAATTCGCGAAGTTGTTGAAGTGGTCGGATATAGAAAAATACATTTTTGCAAAGAAACAACTGACAGGTTCGGCACAAAGCTATATAAAAACATGCGATTGTTCATCATACGAGCAACTAAAGTCTAAGTTGACCAAAGAATTCGAGATAACCGTATGTAATGCTGACATTTACAACAAATTGCAAAATCGCAAAATGCAGAAAAACGAGAAATTCCGCGAATATGTCTATAGAATGCTTGACCAAAGAATTCGAGATAACCGTATGTTATGCTGACATTTACAACAAATTGCAAAATCGCAAAATGCAGAAAAACGAGAAATTCCGCGAATATGTCTATAGAATGCAGGAAATTAGTCAATTGGCCGACGTCGATGAAAAGTCATTAATCTCGTATATCGTAAATGGCATTCCAGGTCGCGAAGAACACAAAATCATGCTGTATAATGCAAAAACAATTTCTGAGTTAAAAGAACAGTATGAAGTGTATGAAAAGTTTAAATCGAAAATCGGTGGTACTTGTCTGAGTGGTTTCGGTGGCGGGGGTTGCGTGCCTTCTACTGGGAAATATTTTCCGAAAAAGAATGAAAGCAGACGTTCTTCAGCTCATTGCTTCAACTGTGGGTCAAAGGATCATCAGCGGAAGGATTGCAAAGCAGAAACCATGTGCTTCAAATGCAATGGTACAGGACACATGTCAAGCACGTGTCCACAAAAAGCAGGCTACTCATATAAAGAGACAAATATTATTTCTGTTCAAAATCGTAAGCAAATTAATATTAATAATGTTTTCTTTCAAGCATGAATCGACACAGGTGCTGAAGTGTCGCTTTTGCAAGAAGATGCATCTAGGAGACTACGTAAAACTGCACTTCGGAAGAATAAAATCAATCTCGTGGGACTGGAATCTGCGAAATCTCAAACAATTGGAAGTTTTGCCGGTCGAATCATGATTGACGAGGTTTGCATCGAATCGTCCATACTTGTGGTTCCGAAATCAGCTGTAAGTTTTGAAGCGGTCATTGGAAGCGATGTTATTTCCAAGACCAGGGTAGTTTTTGACAGAAATGGTCCAACATTTTATGAAATTGAAGCCGACAAGGACAACTTCATTATGCAAATCCAGGTTGACGAAAATGCTGAAATTGACGCACCCTATCCATACGCTGAAGAGGTTAACCGACTGGTCAAAAATTACAAGCCTATAAAAGCTAATCATTGTCCGATTGAAATGAATTTAGTATTGGAAGATGAAATTCCCGTTTACTCTCCTCCTCGAAGACTTCCTATTAGCGAAAAAAAGGTGGTACAGGAACAAGTTGAGGAATGGCTGAAAGAGGGCATAGTTCGTAGCTCATCATCTCCTTTTGGCAGTGCCGTTGTTGTTGTGAGAAAAAAAAATGGATCCTCTAGAGTTTGTATCGATTAAAGACGACTTAATTCTAAAACCATAAAAGATCGATTTCCAATTCCCTTAATTGAAACAATTTTGGATAATCTTGCAGATGCGAAGGTGTTCACTACTCTGGACTTAAAGAATGGTTATTTTCATGTTCCTGTGGCTGAAAAGAGCAAGAAGTACACGGCGTTTGTCACTGCTGAAGGCCATTTCGAATTTAATTTCGTTCCCTTTGGACTTACAAATGCCCCTGCAGTGTTTGTGCGTTTCATTCACATCATTTTTCAAGACATTTTACAAACATATATGGATGATCTTATTATTGCTGCACCAACCGAAGCTGAAAATTTACGAAAAGTTAACAGAGTGTTTGACGTAGCAAGACAATTTAATTTAAAATTTAATTGGTCTAAATGTAAATTTCTACAGCGTAAAACAGAATTCTTGGGTCATTCAGTTGAAAATGGAAGAATTAGCCCATCATCTGAGAAGACAGAAGCCATCAGAAAATTCCCCGAGCCGAAAAGTGTCAAAGATATTCAGTCGTTTCTTGGAATGAGTGGATTTTTCAGGCGATTTATATGTGGATACTCAATAATAGCAAAGCCGTTATCTGATTTAACGAGAAAGGGATCCAAATTCGAGTTTGTTGCTCCACAGCGGCAGGCATTTAATGCTCTTAAAGAGGCTTTAGTTAACAAACCGGTTTTAGCAATCTACAACCAAGATGCCTACACGGAAGTGCACACCGACGCATGCCAACAAGGCATTGGTGCTATTCTTTTGCAGACTAGTGACGACAATAAACTTCACCCAGTTTTGTATTACAGTAAAAAGAATAGCTTAGCAGAGGAAAAAATGCATAGTTACGTGCTGGAAGTTTATGCTGTGTATAGAAGTCTTGAGAAATTTAGAATTTACTTACTAGGGAAGAAATTTAAAATTGTGACTGACTGCATAGCTTTTCGTCAAACCGTATCTAAAACAGATTTGCCTAACGCAGTTAAAAGATGGATAATGTATTTACAGGATTACAGCCTGAAGTTTTAGCGCGATTGAGGAAGTCCCAGGAGAAAGACGATTTCATCTCATCAATCAAAGAAGTGCTCAAGCAGAAACCTTACGATACATATATGATGAAAGGTGAGTTCTTATTTAAAGAAGTCAATGGATTCGAGCTCTTAGTTGTTCCACGAGAAATGGAAAGAGAAATTATTAAGATGAAGCATGACGAAGGACATTTTGGAATTTCCAAAACTCAACATTTAATTTTTTTCTCAAGAATTTTTCATACCTAGGCTTAAAGAGAAAATTCAAGTATGTATAGCCAACTGCGTTAAATGTATTTTAGCTAATCGAAAGAGCGGAAAGCAGGAAGGTTACCTCGAGCAGCTGGATAAGGGAGAGAGACCACTGGATACGTACCATTTGGATCACATTGGGCCGATAGACATCACGATCAAGCAGTATAAATATATATTGACAATAATTGATGGTTTTTCCAAATATACGTGGATATATCCCACGAAAACGTTAACCACCGACGAAGTACTCAGACGATTGAATGAGCAGCAGCAGGTCTTCGGAAATCCACGCCGTATTATCACCGATCGCGGAAGTGCATTCACTTCAGAAGCATTTCAGAATTACTGCAAAGATGAGAACATCGAACATATTTCAATAACTACTGGAATGCCGCGAAGTAATGGACAAGCTGAGCGTGCTAATCGAGTTATTTTGGAAGTTTTACAGAGACTAGCAGTTGACTCGCCAGAGAGGTGGTATCGTTTTGTTGCAAGTGTGCAAATTGCCATAAATAGCACTTTTCAGCGCTCAATAAATCGCACGCTTTTCGAAGTGCTTTTTGGATTCCCAATTAGGAAAAAGGAAGACATGGAAGTTCAAATAGGAAAAGTTCAGGAGGAAAATAAATTCGGTTTTGACAAAAAACGAAAGCCGCCACATCAATATGAAACTGGAGACCTCGTGGCCATAAAGCGGACGCAATTTTTAACTGGTAAAAAACTCTGCTCTATCTTTTTAGGTCCATACGAAGTTATCTCTAAGGGTCGAGCTAGTCGATACACAGTCAAAAAGTGTTCACCATCTTCTGAGGGTCCGAGTAAAACCACAACAAGCTGTGAGTTCATGAAGCCGTGGCGGGATAGCATTGGGAGCCTCTCGTCGTCCGAGGCGGACGAATTAAAGGATGGCCGGATGTAGGGGCACCCTGCAATTACATTCAACGTTACATCATTATACAATCAATCAACGCTTATACTGTTGTTTAGCTTTTTTAAAAAAAGCTCATCATTTCTGGCTATAAATATTAGACACAGTGATTAGCAGTTCTTCTTCTTCTTCTATTTTTTCTCTCTGCCGTTAAGCTGTTTCATATATTTTTATACACATCTCAATTATATTGTAATTTGAATTATCTTACTTAACATTAAATTGTATTGTAATCTATTGAATTACATGATCTATTAATCATTCTCTACATAGATTAGTCAACAAAACTATCTTTACGTTGTTAGATTTGAAAAGTGCTTTCCATCACGTTCATGTCAGTGAGGAATCGATAAAATATACATCATTCGTAACCCCACTTGGCCAATTCGAGTACTTAGGAATGCCGTTTGGGTTGAGAAATGCGACCTCTACATTTCAGAGTTTCTAAAATTTGATATTTGATGATTTGATAAGAGCGGGTAAAGTAGCAATCTATCTAGATGATATCATGATAGCTACAAATAATTTTGCTGAACATATAGCTATACTAAAAGAAGTTTTTGGGAAATTAGTAAGGCATAAATTAGAATTGAGGATAGATAAGTGTCGGTTTATGAAGTCGGAGATTAGATATTTAGGCTATATAGTTTCAAAAGATGGAATTAGACCAGATGAAAAGGGTATCGAGTCGGTGGCGAAGTTTCCTATCCCCCAGAACGTGAAGGCCGTACATAGTTTTCTGGGACTGTGTTCCTACGTTAGGAGATTCATTGAAGGGTTTTCAATCCTAGCTCAACCGCTATAATAACCTAATCCGAAAAGATGTTAGTTTTAAATTCGGAGAAGCCGAACTGAAGTGTTATGAAAGATTAAGATCAGAGTTAGTAGCTGCACCTATATTAGCCATTTATGATCCGCGGGACGAAACGGAACTTCATTGTGATGCTAGTCCCCTTGGTTTCGGAGCGATATTGTTGCAGAAGAAAAAGAGTGATGGAAAATTTCATCCTGTATTTTATTTCTCGAAAAGAACTACTGAGCACGAATCTAAGTATCACAGCTTCGAGTTGGAAACCTTAGCCATAATTTATGCGCTCCAAAGATTTAGAATCTATTTGTGTGGAATGAAGTTCAAAATAGTGACCGACTGCAACTCGCTGATTTTGACATTAAACAAGAAGGAGATAAACCCGAGGATAGCTAAGTGGGCTCTGGAACTGCAAAATTATGATTTTACCTTGGAGCACCGTAGTGGAAATAAAATGCATCATGTAGATACATTGAGCAGTAATACGAGTATACTAGTATTGGAAGAGAACACTTTTGAACAATCGTTGTCTATTTGTCAGAATAGGGATATCGAGATAAACAAGATTAGAGAGCAGTTAGAGAATGAAGAAAGTACCAGGTATGAAATGAAAAATGGGTTAATTTATAGGAAAAGTTTTTTTTTTTTTTTTTTTTATTCCCAGTTTTTATTTACGCCTGTCCAAGGACAATTAGTAATTGTTTTTACAGTGGATACAATGGGATGTAAATTCAGGCTTTAGACCATTGTCTAAAGTGCTTCGTTCTTACAGAGTAGTTATACAATACATTTTTTTAAATTTTGGACGGCTACTTAAAATAGATTTATGTATATATGTTAAATGACAAATATGTTATTTCCTAGCATATATGTATGCATATGTTATACATATAGCAGATTTTGAATTTTATTGAAGATCTACTGGTCTGCGTCTTTTTAATCGTCTTCTTGAGTTTACTTCACTGTCCGGTAAATTACGTATGTCGTTGTTTTGATGGTTTGATATTGTAATTTGATGTTTCCTACTTTGTTTTCTAATTTCGTCTATAACACTCAATATCTTGAGGTCACGATGGATGTCTTCGTTAGGGATGTACCAGGGTGCATTGACAATAGTCCGAAGTATTTTTGATTGGAGTCGCTGTATAATGTCGATATTTGTTTTGGCAGCGGCTCCCCATATTTGAATGCCATAAGTCCATATCGGTTTTATCACAGTCTTGTATATTAATAGTTTGTTTTGCGTTGAAAGGTTCGATTGTTTT
This sequence comes from Cheilosia variabilis, assembly GCA_951230905.1. NCBI lineage: Eukaryota > Metazoa > Arthropoda > Insecta > Diptera > Syrphidae > Cheilosia > Cheilosia variabilis. The sequence continues at coordinate 41,916,875 of OX579679.1, read as the reverse complement.
CCTAGGAGCCAAAATAGTTGTCTAAACTTGTTTTTAATTTGGTTGCGTTTTTGAGTTATGTGGAGTTTCCATGTTAGCTTGCTGTCTATTGTCATGCCCAGGTATTTCGCTGAGTTGGCTGTAGTAATGTTCTTGTTATTGATATAGATGGGTTGAGGGTCGAAGTTCCTTTTCGTGGTGTATATGACTTGGAGCGTTTTTTCCTCGTTAATTTGAATTCCCCATTCGTTGAACCAGTTTATTGTTTTGGTTAGGTGTTGTTGTACTTGGTTTGTAGCAGCTTGTAGACAGCTGTGTGAAGATAGGACCACTGTATCGTCCGCAAATGTTGCTAGCATGGAGTCTTGTGTTACTGGTTTAGGTATGTCCGATGTGTAAAGGAGGTAAAGAGTGGGACCTAACACACTCCCTTGTGGAACGCCTGCGTCAATTTCTCGTAGACCCGAGTATTCGTCGTTGTATTGTATGTAGAAATGCCGATCGCAAAGGTAGCTTTTAATAAGTTGGTAGTATTCAGGTAGTATTGTCCTTAGTTTACATAAGAGTCCCTTGTGCCATACACTATCGAAAGCTTTAGCAACGTCAAGGTAAACTGCGACACAGAATTTTTGCTCGTCCAAGTCGTTTAGTATTTTATTTGTCACTCGATGTACCTGTTGAATGGTGGAGTGCTTCTCTCGAAAGCCAAATTGATGATCCGGGATAAGGTGTTTTTGTTTTAGTGATATGTCAATACGGTCAGATAGCAGTTTCTCGAATATCTTGGAGATGATCGGCAGAAGACTAATTGGTCTATATGATGAGGGTTTAGTTGCATCTTTTCCTGGTTTCGGGATAGCAATTATTTTCGAAACTTTCCATACTTTTGGGTAATAGTTAAGTCTTAAGATTGAGTTGAATACATTCCTCAGGTAAATTATGGCTTTGTCAGGTAATTGTTTTAATATTTTCCCTGAGATTAAATCGTATCCTGGTGATTTGTTGCATTTTAGTCTATTTAGTATGTACTGTTTTATTTCTTTCGTGTGGATTTTCTTTATTACTTTATGCATTGTTATGTTGTTGTCTGGGAGAGGTATATTTTGAGCATCGTAGGCATTAGTAAAAGTTGTTCTGAAATAGTCTGCTAATGTTTTTGCTTTGTCGGTGCTTGTTCTGGACCACGTTCCGTCATTCTTCATCAAAGGCGGCTGGTGGGTTATTCCTTTCTTAAGTTTTTTGTTCAGCTTCCAGAGTGAATAGTTTGTAGCTTGGTTTGCTGTGAGTTTTGTCAGGAATGCGTTTATGTTTTGGTTATTATTTGTTTTTAGAAGGTCTTTGAGTTCTTTAACTGATTTATTGTAATTTTCTTTGTCGAGAGGTGATCTGCTGCTTTGCCAAGTCTTTCGTAGTTTTCGTTTTTCTTTGATTTTTTGTCGTATTAGCTTCGGGGTATAGGTGGATGATTCGTTTTGTGTAATATCAGGTGTTGCTTTATTTGCTGCTAGGTGTATTAAGTCATTAAAGTAAATTATAGAGCTTTCAAGGTCTTCATGTGATTTGAGAGGAAACCTTACATCCATGCCTCTGTCAATTACTTTCCGGAAAGTATCCCAGTCGGTTTTATGGTTGGTTAGGGAAAGATTTGGGCGTCGAACTGCAATGTTAGTGGAGTATTCGACTATAATAGGAGAGTGGTCAGACGAAAGGTCAAGGCAAGATTTTGTTGTTAAGTGATTATGGTTAATGTCCTTAGTGATACAGAAGTCTATGAGGTCTGGTTTTTTCTTGATGTCAGTAGGCCAGTATGTCGGCTCTCCAGTGGTTATGTATTTGCAGTTGTTTTTCATTAGGGCTTCCATAAGATTTTTTCCTTTTTTGTTGGTTAGTCTTGAACCCCAGTCTGTATTTTTAGCGTTGAAGTCACCTCCCGCAATAAATCGTGGTCCTATTGTTTTTATGTAGTCTGAATATTGAATAGTACTAATTGTGTGTTTAGGTGGGCAGTATAACGCAGATAATATTAATGGTCCATACTTGTCCTCTATTTGAAGTGACATAGCTTGTAGATGCTCCTTTTCGAACTTATCTAGTACATCGTACTTGATTGTTTCTCGTATAATTATTGCTGCACCACCGTGAGCTCGTCCACTAGGGTGGTTAGCATTATATGTGCGGTATTTAGGAATTTGTATGTGACTTTTATTTGTGAAGTGTGTCTCGGATATTAAGAGTATGTCAATAGAGTTGTCGATTATGAATGTTTTTAGCTCCATAGCGTGTTGGCTAAGTCCGTTTGCATTCCATACTAGTATTTTCAGGTCGGTATTATTGTCCATTTATTTTAGTAATAATTAAGGTTAGAATGTTCATCATGTTAGACATTTGTGTTATAAGTTGTTTCATCATGTCTTTAATTTCAGATAGGTCGTCTGGTTTGCCTTCTTTTTGCTGTTTTTGTATTTCGTGGTTATTTTTGTTCTTTACAGAGTCTGCGGATGTCGAGGGATTTATATTAGTTAGGGTTAGTGCGTCATTATATTTTGTATTCTTTACGGTGTCAGCGAACGTTATCGAGTTAGTTCTGGTTGGGTTTAGGTTTTGGACTGATGTATCAGTTAGTGTTTGTTTTACTTCAATGTTTTTTGTTCGAAGGGCAGGGAATCTTTGCACCTTTAGGGCTTTGTAAATTTCGCAGCCTTTGTAATTGGCTGTGTGTGATTCACCGCACAAAGCGCATTTTATATTGGTACTTTCTGTTTTTATTGTGCATTCGACTGTTTTGTGCTTTCCTGCGCATTTTACACAAATTGACTCCAACGTACAAAAGTTTTTGGTATGTCCATATTTTTGGCAGTTAGAGCATTGTGGTATACTTCTTTTTTGGTGAGGCGGTTCGAAAGATATTTTGCAGTGTTGTAAGTGGCTTATATTATAGATGTCTTTATTGTTTATGTTGGTTTCGAGTTCGATGGCGAAGAGTGGTAGCGGTTTTTTTGTTCCTCTTTGTAATATGTTATGGATGTTGATTACTTTATGATCATGTTGAGCGAGTTCGGTTTTAATTTCGTTGAGGTCTGACGAATGGTGCATATTCCTAAGGATGACGCGGAATCCTCGTTGTTCTTTGGGCTTAAATGTATAGTATTGTGTGTTTTTAAGTTGGAGTGTTTTTATAATTTTTGTATAGGTTACTGAGTCTGTTGGTTGAATTTTGATTTCGTCGTTTGCTAAAACTTTTAGTTCGTATGTGTCCTTAGTTGTTGTCGAATTTAGGGCATTTATTAACACGTGTATATATTTAACGCCCTGGACATATATTGGAGGTGGTTTGGGTGTAATTGTCGTTACTTCTTTAGTGTTATTGCTTGCAAGTGGGATTTCGCATTCGTCGGGTTCATCATCCGTTGATAGTAACTCAAAACGATTTTGAGATTTTTCTACAGGTTGGTTTAGCCAGTATTTTTTTAGGGTGCTCTGGTTTTTTATTTTCTTAGGCTGGTTTTGTCTTCCTTTTTCAGGAGATGCTCTTGTTCTTTTTGTTTGCTTTTGTCTTATAGTGGTGGTTTCGTTTGTGATGTTGATTAGAGATGTGGTTGTTGTCGGTGTTGTTATGGTTTTTGTGCAACTTTCTGTTACAGCAGTAGTTGTATTAGATGTTGATGCGTTGGTAGTTATGTTTGTTGTTGATGTTGATGCTGTATTTGTTGTTATTGAAAATGTTGTAGTCGTCGTTAATTTAGTGTTGGAGTTATATAAGTTGTCATTATTTAATTTGGTCAGATTGCCCCATGGGGGCGACCTTTGTATACTCATCATAGAGGAGATAAAAAGAAGAGCATACTTTTAGGGCAGTTGATGTATTGTTGTTTGCGATTGGTTGTTGTCGACAATAGCTTAGGTGGTAACAGCTTCAGTTTCCCCTGTTTCGCTTGGGTTCCACAGGATCCACAGTGTACACAAGATACACAGTGTTTCACACTGACAGTTGTTGTTAATCACCAAACTAGGAAATTTGCAAAAGTTTATGTTTTACCTTTTTGTGATGACTTTTGGTCTAAACTTCAACTGTTTGTGATGGTTTGCACTGTGAGTAAGTGATACGAATGTATTTCACGTTTATTTAACGCGAAATATACGTATATTTGTGATTGAAATAACACTGATTTGATGACTGATTTGAGCGCTGTACAAGGCGTTGCCAGATTTTGTGGAAAAGTGGTCCAAATTTATTGTTCTATATACCAAGAGAAATGGAAGGTAACATTTTACGAATGTATCATGATGAAATGGGTCACGTAGGGACTGATAATGTGTATGATAATTTAATGAGAGTGTATTGGTTTCCAAAGATGAAGCAAAGAATAAAAGATCATATTGCGAATTGCTTAAAATGCATTACTTTCTCACCGAAGTTCGGGAAACATGAGGGATTATTACACAATATCCCAAAAGGTAATCTTCCTTTTGAGACACTTCATATAGACCATTTTGGTCCAGTGACGCTAAGGAGGTCGAAAAAGAAGTATGTTTTCCTAGTTGTAGATGCATTTACTAAGTTTAATAAGTTATATGCTGTTCGCGGTACTGGAGTAAATGAAGTAATAAGTTGTTTGAATTCATATTTCAATTCGTATAGTCGCCCAAAGCTTATAGTGTCCGAATCACATCATTCGATTTTAAATCATTCCTGCAAGTGAATCATGTCAAACATGTGCTAGTTGCGACCGGGTCACCTCAGGCAAATGGGCAGGTAGAAAGGGTAAATAGGAGTTTGGCCCCTATGTTGGCAAAGATGACTAGTGGTGGGAATGAATCATCCCTCGATAGAATCTTACCTGAAATTGAATTTGTTATGAATAATACTGTACACACGAGTGTAGGGACAACGCCGAGTGAATTACTTTTTGGAATTAGGCAAAGAGGGGTAATGGAAGACGCATTGAAAGAAAAACTGGAAAAGGTGCTGAGGAACGAAAAAGAAATGGATTTAATAGGTATGAGAACGAGAGCATCGGCTAGAATAGAAAAGCGTCAGAATTATAATAAAAATATTAAGGATCGGAGTAGAGTTTGTAAAAATTATCAAATCGGTGATTATGTTGCGGTTAAAAACTTCATAAGTCAACCAGGCGCTTGTAAAAAGATTGCTCCTAAATTCAAGGGACCTTATCAAGTGGCAAAGGTTTTACCTAACGATAGATACCTCCTACGAGACGTAAATGGTTTTCAACTTACGCAAATTCCCTATGAAGGGGTATGGGAAGTGGCAAACATGAAATCATGGAAAGAAATTAATAATATGAACCAGCGCGAAATCGGGACGATTATAGGTCAGGATGGCCGAACTGTAAAAATGCGATAAAAATGTTAACGAACGATGGTGGGGGTGCCGGACGATATTAAGAAAGTCAGTTGAGAGTGATCAACGAAAGAAGTAAGACGTATTCAATTTTGTAAGTTCAAGTGGTTATACTGACATATTAAATAAAAAACCTGAGAAAAGTGAAACGAAGTTTTTGTTTGAGTAGTTTACAATTATAAACTTTTTAGTAATTTTTTAATAAAATCATGCTACAGCCATATAAATTCTGTTTTGTTTTCCGACATATTTGACACTGACGTTGTCGCGAACCTATTGTATACAAGCTTAATTCGACGTTGGATTTAGCCCAGATTGAATTCATGTGTTTGTGCCGTGTTAATCAAAGGGGGCACGCATACATGAAAAAACCAGCCTACACTTCCGTGGTGCTGTGTTGTAAATAATAGTTTGTCTTAGTCCCTATTAAATATTTGGAAAAAAGCAACAAAGAATTAAAAACACGATTCCAAGTAGTTTGACAATTGAAAAAAGAGTAAAGATTTATTTCAGTTCAGCGAAAGAAGAGATAAGAAGCATAAGTGTTTAGTTCAGAAGGTTCAGTAAGTATCGAGGATATTAAATTCAAAGGTAATAGAAGTACGCTCTATTACAACATTCACAAGTTGAAATTTTTCGCTGCATTTTTATATAAATAGGTAGTTTTTCGATTTTCTTATTTCCTGGTATCAAGTGAAACGAATTATGTAGCTAGACAGCATGCAATTAAAATCAGTTCTAAACACCGCAAATTCATTAATAAAAAAAAATTTCTTTAAGTCTCGCAACCAAATTCTCCAATGTCTACCAAAAACTTTTCAGTTGTGTTTTTAAGGTTCCGTACCCAAAGGGAAAAAAACGGAACCTTGTTAGTTTCGCTTTGTCCGCCCAAGCCCACTAGACCAATTTTTTTCTTTTTTTTTCATTAATTATGTCAATTCTTTCAAATTGTCTAATAAATTTAATTGGTTTTTGGTGTTTTCCGTCATAAACGGAATCTTCATGAAAATAATATAACTAAAAAATCATATTTCAAATTTTATATGCCGCATTTACACGATCACGCACGCCCATTTTTGCACGAGACGAGACAGAGTGATCCGTTTGTCCGCAATCAATGCTAATAAAGGCGTAAGAATGAGATCAGAAATCAGACGCCTAAAGTGGAATGGAAAGTGGAATAAAGGAATGCTCTACCCATAATTATAGATACGTAAAACGGAAACAAACACAAGTTCCGGCGAACAGAATCTCTACAATCACTTAAAAACATTTCTATTTCTGATTTAAAACATGTGAAATAAGAGTGGTAATTAGTTGCAATAATTTAAACCAACAACTTTTCGATCAGTTATACGAAATAAATAAATAATAATCCGTTCATCACTTCCGGATGCCATTTTGTTTTATAGGAAAGCGAAATTTCGTAAGCCATCACTATAAAAACATCAACATGCATAGCTTTCCCATAATTCCTAACACGTAAACAAGATGGCAGACCAAAAAATGTATCACGTTTTTTTTGCGTGTTACGTAGTCACCTCGATTGCCGTTGTCGTTTCTGACTCAAAAATACACGACGCTTCCCAATCTGTATTACGCTTGTCGTTTTTACACGACAAAGGTCGGATGGAAATGTTAAATACCTTTTTGTACTAGTTTTGTAGTCGTCGCACGACTGTTATTTTATTACATAAGACAGAGCGACGCGACTAATACCCTGAAAAACGACCTGGTTAGAGACTTTTCATTCGTTTTTTTTTAAACAGAACAGAATATATAGCCTTGATAGCTTAGTACGTGGCTAAAATGTTGGATTTTGCAATTTATATGCAAATTGATTGTAAATTCTAAATAATTTTAATTTATACAGCTTGCTTGTGTTCAATTTAACAAGAAAACTCTTTTCATTACTCTGTTAATAAAAATGGAATTTGAATTGTTATTCGTAAAGCCTGTATGACACTACATTTTTTCCCCATTTTTATAATAAGCCTGTTTTTTTGAGCTTCACATTCAATTACAACAACGACGCTCTACTTGACACCAGAGACAATACTGAGACCACCAACTCCGGCCGATTTCCCGTTACTTAGCCTACAAGCTATATTTTTTATGGAGTGTACACATCTGGTGCGCTAGTATTGTTACATAGAAAATCGTATTGACAAATGTCACGAAACTTCAAAAATTCCGGCTCACCAACACACTCCCAGCAGATATGAGACACTTCCGCTGAGGGCAAAGTTGCTGGCAGAGTTCATAGAGTTTTATCCGTTAAATTTGAAATTGTTCGTTACGTGTGGATAATATTTTTTTTTGGGAATAAGTGCACATTTGCTTAAAATGTTCATGAAAAATTAACAATGTAGATTGGTTGAGGGAAAATGAAAACATTTTGAGCAAATTTTCTTCATTATTTAAGAAAAATTTACACACAAAATCGAAGTTAATGATATCCAAAAGCGGAAAATATACTACCATGTTTGTCCTAATATGTTTCTAGTATATAGAACATCAACTTTAGATAGTTTTACTAACCAAACAAATCAAATTATTCGCCTTTTAACAATTAATAATAACTAACCAATGGCATTCAGTTATGTAAAAATGTTGAATTCCCGAATTCTGTCACATTTCCCCACGGTTGCCGCGGTTGGCAGCATTTATTTTTGTAGTTTTTGTGTGTTTTTGCATGTCACACTGATTCTTTTTTGACATAACACCGATAGGAATAGAAAATGGCGAATTTGAAAAAAAATTGAGGGGCCCAGCGGCAAGAGGATTGTGAGTTGGGGGTCTCAGTATGGTTTGTCTATGCTTGACACTTCGAGGACTCGCAGTAGTTGTTGTAATTGTGTGCTGAAAATCCTACTTTACTTTGCTTTGCTGATATCGAAGCTCTAAAAAACACGCCTAATTTTGAAAAGTCAGCGGTGTGTAAAAGAGACTAAAAAGTGTATTACGAAAGGGGTAGCAATAGTTTGCAAAGCAATCGCAAATTTTCAATAGAATTTATTTTCAAATAATCTTGAAATGTCAAAATAAAAGCTGTCAACAGCTGAAAAATGTGATTCGAATACATTTTTAAAGCATTTTTTTTTTGACGTGGCTACATTAATAAATTTGGTGTGTACGCACTAACTCCTATCGGGAATTTTCGTTCTAATTTTTCGTACTGCTCTAGTAGCAGATAAAATGCCACCGCATTATTCTCTTCTAGTCAAAAACAGGATAAAGTTGAAACATTTCATAAACATTTAATAAATAAATTTCAGAAATCTTTAATAAATGTTTATAAAATCTATCCGATTTGCTTCAGAAACATTTCTGATATGTTTCGGTGGTCTGGACCACTTTGTTCATGTGTTGCATCTTTGAACAAAAAATACTAAATTTGTTTCACAAAAATATATTTGAAAAGAAAAATTATGCAAATTTGATTCAAATGAAATGGCATGTGCCTTGTGTGACGTCACGTTGAGAAAAATATTTGCAATATGGCTGGTGGCAATATGAAGTTTGAAATACCCTGTACTGTCTGTTTTGTTTTTGGAAGCAACTCTTGCCACAATTCCAAAATTAAACTTTTCAATGATCCGTTTTATTTTTTTTTTTTCGTTATCTGATCCGGATCTATCTTATCTTATAATTGTATTTTACAACTTAAATTTAACATTTGCTTAAAGTTATAGAGGTATAGGTATATTTGCTAGTATAAAATGATCTCTATCGCTAAAAATGGTGTTTTTTATAATCATAATATTTATTATATATATATGTGGCGGGGGTTTTAGGCCCGCGAGGCAACTCCACCTGGCAACGCCGGCCATGTCAAATACTGACAGTTGACCAGTCGATAGAAGCCGCCTGCACTAGCCAATCAGCGTTCTCCACGTCGACGCCGACCCGAAAAACGTCGAGAAGAAAAGCCGACGAATCATTCTCACGAGATAGAGTCGAAGCGACGTGACGGCAAAAGACGTCTCAATCCCCACGCGATTTTCTCGATCAACGAAGTTTAATAGTTATTTTTAATTAAGACCGAATGAAATAAAAGAGTTGTGTTTTACTAAAAAAACTAATCGTAGTTCGGTTTTTATTTCATACGGCTAAAGTGGTGACCCCGACGTGATGTCCACCGAAGGACAAGAAACCCCAAGCGTTAGCGGCAAACCGGTTGCTCCACAAGCAGATGCAAGCGAGCACGCGGATGTTGCCGCGAACTACTACGCTCGCCTCCAAATGCCACCGTTCGTGGAATCCGACATCGACAGCTGGTTCTTCCTGCTAAATTTTTTCTTTCGGGCATCGGGAATTGCACACGACGGCCGAAAGTTCGACACTGTTTGCTCGCAGCTCCCGCTCGCTCGGATTACGGAGCTCCGCCCAATTATCGACGCCGCTCCGGAGCGTGACAAATACGATTATATTCGTACACAGCTCACGGACTATTTTGCTGACAGCCAGCAAAAACGACTTCGCCGCGTGCTTCACGACATGCCCCTCGGCGACAAGAAACCGAGCCAGCTCTATTATGAGATGGTGCAGGCAGCCAAGGGGTCGCTAAGCGAGCCCGTCTTACTCGACCTATGGGCATCGCGCCTACCGCAATCCGTCCACGCAGTGACCGTCATGGTAAAAGGCTCCGCGGCAGAAAAAACACAGATCGCCGACACAGTGATGGAGAATGTAGAGCTCCGGCAACTAAACGCTGCTACATGCAGTCCCTCAACGCTAACGCCCTCGCCCACACCCGAAGTCGCCCACTTGGTAATGGAGTTTTCGAAGTTGCTAAAAGAGCAACGCCAACAACGACCATCACGTCCGCGCACTCGCACACCATCGCGCCCATCGCAGCCCCGTATCTCGAGCCAGCGCAGACGGGAGCAATCCATCGACCAGTTCGACGACTGCTGGTTTCATCGCAATTTCGGCAACAAGGCAACCAACTGTCGACAACCATGCTGCTTTCGCCGAAAAATAACCGCCACTCCGCCCCAGCAGCCACAAGCATGACTCCGCTCGGCCGCCTCGGATAGGGGAATGGAACAAAAACCGTCCCCAGCTTTTGTCAATAGACTATGTTTACGTGAAAACAACACTAACCTTTCCTTTTTAATCGATACAGGTGCCGAAGTCTCCTGCATTCCGCCATCGTCATCGACAAAAAGGCCTCGCCCTACCACCATGCAGCTGTTTGCCGTAAATGGTTCGCCCATCAAGGTCTACGGAGAGGCCACCCATGAACTTAACCTAGGTCTCCGCCGTTCATTCGTTTGGACATTCATCGTCGCCGACGTCACCTCCCCAATCATTGGGGCCGATTTCCTGCAACATCATGATCTAATGGTCGACGTAAAAGGAGCTCGTCTCATCGACTCGCGCACCAAGTCGCTTTCGAAGCCACTTTGCGCGATAACCAGCAACCAACCGCTCCCGCAGCTCATCGATCGAAATGCACCTTTCGCTGACATCATACGGGCATTTCCCAACATCACACGCCTCGCCCCTGCCGGGGCATCAACCAACTCGGAAGCTCTTCATTACATCGAAACAAACGGCCCACCATGTTCAGCAAGAGCACGCCGCCTCCCCCCAGACAAGCTAATCGCCGCCAAGAAGGAGTTCGAGTTACTCATGCGGGCTGGGATTTGCCGACCCTCGAAATCAAACTGGTCCAGTCCGCTTCACATGGTACGTAAACCTGACGGGTCGTGGAGGCCCTGCGGAGACTATAGAAGCCTGAACGCGATCACGTTGCCCGATCGATACCCCCTTCCGTACCTGCACGACTTCGCCAATATACTCCGAGGTAGGTCCATCTTTTCAAAAATAGACTTACAAAAAGCTTTTCACCAGGTCCCGATCAACCCCGACGACGTTCCTAAGACCGCTATCATCACGCCTTTCGGCCTGTATGAGTTCACCCACATGACATTCGGCCTTCGGAACGCAGCTCAAACCCTTCAACGGCTGATTCACGAGGTACTACGGGGGGTGGAATTCGCATTTCCGTACATGGACGACATCTGCATCGCCTCTTCGAACGTCGAAGAACATCGTCAACACTTGACTGAAGTGCTAAAGAGACTCGCTAACCACAACTTGGCAATCAATGTAGCCAAGTGTGTCTTCGGACAACCGCAGCTGGAGTTTCTTGGTCATCTCATCTCAAGGCAAGGGATAGCTCCCCTTCCGTCACGGGTGGACGCCATCCAACGCATCGAACGACCAGACACAGTAAAGCAACTGAAGGGTTTCCTCGCGACAATAAATTTTTACCGCAAATTCATTCCACACGCTGCCGCCATACAAATACCCTTGTTGTCACTGATGCCAGGTAATCGGAAAAACGACAAATCTGTGCTAAACTGGACACATTCTACTGACGAAGCGTTCAAGGACTGTCGACAACTTCTAGCCCAAGCAGTACGTCTGGCACACCCCGTGGCAGAAGCAGAGTTGAGCCTGGTTACCGACGCATCGAACTTAGCAGCAGGCGCCGCCCTGCATCAACTGGTCGACAACGTAGCAGAGCCGCTGGGGTATTTCTCTAAGAAATTCTCCCCGACGCAACAACGCTACTCCACGTACGACAGGGAACTCACAGCAATGTATCTAGCCGTACGCCACTTCCGAGATTTGTTGGAAGGGCGTAGATTCCACATCTTAACGGATCACAAACCGCTTATTTTCGCCTTCAGGCAACGACCGGAGAAATCGTCACCGCGACAAACAAATTATTTGTCTTTCATCAGCGAGTTCTCCACCGACATTCGCTACATTAAGGGGGAGGATAACCACGCGGCCGACTTGCTGTCACGTATCGGTGCCGTCAGCGCCAAGGAGGACCTTTATTCGAAACTGGCGGAATCGCAAGGAGAAGACGTTGAACTTCGGCAGCTCCTCGAAGGTAATCCGAAGCATTCAATGCAACTAACATTGTTCTCTTTTCCTCACCTAGACAAACCAATTTATTGCGACGTGTCACACAACCGGGTTCGGCCGTTCATCACAAAGGATCTTCGTAAGGCATTCTTCGACGCGACACACAGCCTTTCACACCCAGGCCGCCGCGCCTCAGCATGCCTTATGACCGAGCGCTTCATTTGGCCTAATATCCGCCAAGAATGCTCAAATTTCGCAAAAACTTGCATACCGTGCCAACAAACGAAGGTACACCGCCACTCGAGAACGGAACTCCAACATTACGCTCCACCCGACGAACGCTTCGCCAACATCAATATCGACATCCTAGGACCTTTTCCCCCGTCCGACGGTTATCGCTATCTTTTGACTGTCATCGATCGCTACACTAGGTGGCCGGAAGCGTACCCAATGGAAGACATGTCAGCCGTTAATTGCGCAAGCGCCCTCATCAATGGCTGGATCGCCCGATTCGGATCCCCAGCACAAATTACGTCCGACCAAGGAAGACAATTCACCTCATCAGTCTTCACCGAACTATGTAGGTGTATGGGCACGAACCACACGATGACAACTTCATACCACCCGCAGTCTAACGGAATCGTCGAGCGATTCCACCGAACCCTGAAGGCCGCTATCAACTGCAATGATTCCACAAGATGGGCAAAACGCCTCCCGCTCATACTGCTCGGTCTCCGATCAACTCTGAAGGAAGACATCAACGCCACACCAGCAGAGCTAGTCTACGGCACAGCTCTCAGACTTCCAGCCGACTTGCTAGCACCAACGATCGATAACCGCTCGCAAAGCGAATTCATCAAAGATCTCCGATATATGATGCGTCAGGCAAGGCCCCAGCAGACAGCTTGGCATACCCGACAGCGCCCTTTCGTTCACCAAGATCTACATACATCGAGTTACGCATTCATTCGCAACGACTCAGTCAAAGCATCGATAGTCCCCCCATACGAAGGACCCTACAAGATAACCGAACGCCACGACAAATTCTTCACCCTCAACGTTCGAGGAAGACACACAAAAATTTCAACGGACCGTTTAAAGCCCGCGTACTTGGACGTCGCCCAGGACAATGACACGACACCGCCTACACCCGCGCCGGTCAACCTGCAACCGCCACAACCAACTACAACTCATCCTTCCCGCACCCGTATAGGTCGCCGCGTCCAGATTCCTGCACGCTACCTATAGAGAGCGGAAGTCTTCTGGGGGGCCTCTGTGGCGGGGGTTTTAGGCCCGCGAGGCAACTCCACCTGGCAACGCCGGCCATGTCAAATACTGACAGTTGACCAGTCGATAGAAGCCGCCTGCACTAGCCAATCAGCGTTCTCCACGTCGACGGCGACCCGAAAAACGTCGAGAAGAAAAGCCGACGAATCATTCTCACGAGATAGAGTCGAAGCGACGTGACGGCAAAAGACGTCTCAATCCCCACGCGATTTTCTCGATCAACGAAGTTTAATAGTTATTTTTAATTAAGACCGAATGAAATAAAAGAGTTGTGTTTTACTAAAAAAACTAATCGTAGTTCGGTTTTTATTTCATACGGCTAAATATATATAGACGCGAATTTTCATTTCTTCGATCTGCGCTCCTGTATGCGCTTGTTGCAACGCTTTCTCCTCTTTTCGTGACTTACATATTTTTCTAAATATATGTATTATTAATCCTAGGATTAGTATCAAGCACACCAACATTAACGAGTATTGATGTCTTGTAACCGTCCATTGTTGGCTTCGGAGGGTTTCTTCAGTTTTGGTCTGCTCTATTTGCCTCTGCAGATCTTCCAAAGATTTTTTTCCCTCGGTCAGAATTGCATTGATGTCTGCATGGCTTCCCAGTCTTATCGGAAGAATCTTCTTACTTGGTGTTGAGTTTGTTGGTACTTTCCGGACTTCGAACTGTATTCGAAGTGTTTCCAATAGTCCTACGAAATCAACTTTTGGCTGCTTGAACTCGACATTGCTGCTGACCTCTTGCTCGTACGGGATTTTCATTTCCCGCGTCCCGATGTCACATGGTCTAAGTATTCGTATGACGCCGGTATTCCTTAGTAGTGGATTGTACTGTTCCCCGTTACAATTGATGTTTAGTGTCATATTATTTCGGAGGTTGTACAACCAGGAATTACTGGCCGCCATTTTTACGAACGTACCTTCTGATGCGGGAACGGCAATTTGTTGGCATCGTTCTTGGGCTGTCGCTGTGTGCTGCAAGAGCTCGATAAGGCATTCTTCACTGCTCCTTGAGAATACCGGTCTTTGGTGCTTACAGATTGACACGGTTACACGCTGCATTGTTGTTATTTGGTTGCACTTTCCCAGCTCTTCCTTGGTCATTAAAACGAATAGTCCATGATCCTCTGACTCTGCTATATAATCTGCCCTTGTCTCGATCATTAGGTCCCACTTCTCGTTCAGTCTTGAGACGATCAGATACACCTTATGAATATCAAACTTTGTTGGGTCCGAAAGAGGAATGACGACTTTAATGATCAGATTATTGCCGTTGGGGAATACGGTGACCTTTGCTGCCTGGTGAAGCGTTAACTCATCTCGGAAGAAGGGTTGTATTTTTGTTGTAAGTAACGGTTCCTTAAGGGTTTCAGATATATTCACAAGGTTTAGGATAAACGGGTGTAGTCGGCCTTGGTAGAGATCATTGAGAATTGCCATTTCAACGGCTTGTTGGTTTTGTACTTCCAGGAGCTTGGCTGTGAGTATAGCTACAAGCTGATTTATTGCCGTCTTCAGTTGAAGTGTCGCTATAGCAATGTTCGTTTCGTCTGCAAACTTTTGGTATGTTGAACCGAAGTCGTTTAGATGTGCCGATATTGCGTCGATATCTGCATTTGCTTTGGTAAGGGGTTTAACTATGCCATCGTTGTTTGATTTCATCACCGTCAGCTGCTTGTTGATTAGGGTGAATGTATCCTCACTATTTTTATGCAGAATTTGCAATTTGTTGTACACCTTTTCCGAGTCTTCGTTGTCCATAGTTCCGAAAGCCCATTTAGAAAAACTTCCCACTACGTTAAGAAGCGCTCTTCTGCTGCGTTTGTGTGAAACCATATGCTGGAGGTATGCGTTGTTTGACTTCAAGTTTTCCGATATTACTGCAACTTCTTTAACCATTGGTTCGCAAGCATCCTTGACGTCCGTTGCATTAACATCATCTTTCAGGAATGAACACATTCGATTTATTTTGGTTTCGCAGATATTAGTAAAGTCTACAATGCCAGAGAAATCCATTGGTGTAAACTTAGTGAAGATGATCCAACAATCTTTGTAAAATAACGCACTTCCCACCTTTTCGAAGACGATGAGGGTTTCGAAGAGATTTTTCACTTGTAACGGTTCTGCATCCTGCGTCACGGTGAGCCCCATCGAGTTTGCCAGGTACATAATGCTTATAATTCTAATCATGCTTCTTATGTACATTTATTAAGTTATTACTATTATTATAATTATTATTTATTAAAAGGTAATTTAAATTGAATGATACTTATAATTTTGCAGAGACTATTTTGGTTCGAAATTTATGAATATTCTTAATTATATTACTTAGGGTTAGGGTTTTAGAAAAGTTCCACTCCTTGGACTGTACTAAATTTTCTCTACTGAAAATAAAAAAAAATATATTAATATAACAAAATTTATATGAAGTTTTTTTATCGGTAGAATGGTTTTAGTTGATTATTATGCGCCCTTTTAATCTTTTTTCCCATTTTTGTATTTGTGTTTACCTTATTGCTTACGGACACAACCTCGTAGGGTCCTAACCAGGTAGGGGAGAATTTATTCTTTCTGGCGGGATTCCTTAGTAAAACCTTCTGTCCAACATTGAACGTAATAGTCTTAGAGCCTTTGTCGTAGACGTCTTTCGATTTTAGTTTAGCTATTTTAAGGTTCTGATTGGCTAACTTGTGGGCAATCTCGAGTTGATGCTTGAGTTGGGAAGGGTAGTCATCAGCATTATAGAGAGGTGTGGGTTTTCGTTTTAGATTAGTTGGCATTTCGAACTTAAAACCAAATAAGGCATTCAAAGGGGTTAACTGTGTTGCGGTGTGGATGGAGTTGTTGTGAACATGCATGGCTTGCCGAAGCCATTGGTCCCAATTTCTTTCGTCGTTTGCCACAAAGGATCTGAGATATTCGGCTAGAGGCCGATGACTTCTTTCTAACGAACCGTTTGATTGAGGGTGATATGCAGTTGTATGAAGTTTTTTCACGCCCAGTAACTTGCAAGTCTCTGAAAATATCTTTGACGTGAAGTTGGCGCCATTGTCCGTGACAAGAATCTTTGGAATTCTATACCTCGTCAGGATTTGTTCATAAAATACTCTAGCCACTGTCGAAGCTTCCATATCGGGAAGGGCTGCGCAATCGATGAACTTAGTCAGATCATCCTGAAAAGTCAGAATATATCTGTTTCCTGCGTGTGATACGGGAAGTCCACAGACAATATCCATGTATACCTTATCGAAAGGTAGTGAGGGCGTGTCTGTAATTACCATGGGCATTTTATTCGGGGGGGAGCATTTATTCTTCTGGCATAGTGAACATTTTCTTACGAAATCTTTTACATCCTTTGCCATTCCCTTCCACCTATACTGTTGCCTGATACGCCCTAAAGTTTTTTTGTTACCTTTGTGACCTCCGAGCGCTGAATTGTGAAAATCTCTTAAGATTATTTGGATTTCCGAGCGGTCCGTTAAAAATTCTATGGTCGTTGATGTACCTACCGAGTCCTTATTTTCATTCAAACACGCTTGTGCCCGAGTGACAGCTAGACACTGCTCTACGGGCTTTTCTTGTGGAATATGACTCAGTGCATCAGCGTTCTTGTTCACCTTACCCGGTTTGTATTATATTTTGAAATCGTATTCCGAGAGTTTGTGATGAAAACGTACTAGACGGGATGTGGGATCTTTGGCATGAAATACTCCCTTAAGTGGCTGATGATCTGTGTACACTGTAAAAGAGCGCCCTAAAAGATACATTCGGAAGTTGTTGGTAGCCCACACAATAGCCAGGAGTTCCTTTTCTATTGTGGAATACCTTTTTTCAGCAGGATTTAAGGATCGGCTTGCGAAAGCTATAGGTTTATCCTTTCCAACCTTACCCTGTGACAGTACTGCTCCCAATGCTTCATTGCTAGCATCTTTGGTCAAGATAAATGGCTTCGAAAAATCTGGGTAGATTAAGACTGGCGGCGTAGTTATTGCCTTTTTCAATTCTTCGAAAGATCTTTGGTGATCCGGCGTCCAGTTGAATTCTACCGCCTTTCTTAGCAAAAAGTTAATTGGGGCTGCTATTTTTGCAAAATTTGGGATAAACTTCCTGTAATAGCTAGGAAAACCTAAGAACGACTGCACTTCTTTAATATTTTTCGGGATTGGAAAGCTCGTGACACAACTTGTTTTTGAGGGATCAGGTAACGCACCGTTTTCTGAGCACTTGTGACCTAAATAAACAACCTCTTTGGACAGAAAGTTGCATTTTTCGGTGTTTAATTTGAGTTTGTAGTTTCTCAACTGCGAAAATATACGAACCAATTTGTCGCAATGGTCCTCCAAATTTTTACTATATATCACGATATCATCCAGGTAGACAAAACAGTCTATTCCTTGCAGACCAGTTAGAATATAGTTCATTATCCTTTGGAAGGTAGCCGGTGCGCCCGTTATTCCGAAAGGCATTCGGTTAAATTCATAGTGGCCCAACCCCGTCTGCAGTCTTTTCCCGGTCCTGCTTTTCAATAAGCACTGGGTGGTAACCGCTAGCCAGATCAGGGGTTGTGAAGTAGCGGCAGTTTCCTAGCTGATCGAGAATATCTTCTATTCTTGGCAGAGGAAACGCGTCTTTAATCGTCACATCATTGAGTTTTCGAAAATCCACTACAATTCGCCATCTCTTTTGTCCATCAGCCCCTGGTTTTTTAGGGACGACCAAAAGAGGAGAGTTCCACGGTGATTTACTAGGGGTTATTACTTTGTCATTTAACATTTGCTTCACCTGATTATGAATCTCATCCCTAGCGACTTGTGGGAGCCGATACTGCTTCTGGTTTATTGGGCCTTGATCCGGTTGGGTTCTAATTTTATGCGCCAGGATATCGGTATGCGTCAACGGGTCCCCTTCCAAATGGAAAATGTCGTTAAATTGAATGCAAATATTTTCTATTGCACATTTTTCCTCTTTGTTTAAGTTGGTCTCTATTTTTAATGACTTAAGTAGTTGTGAAATTCGTTCACTTGGCTGTTGCCTACTTACGCTCAATATCACGTTCTTAGTTTTTTCCCTTCCTATACTTCGGAACTTGTTGAAATTTTCAAATTTGGGGACGAATTCTTCACTCAAGAAAAATGGATCGTCCGTGGAATTGAGTATTGAAACAGCAAGATGGTGGTCTCTTACTCTTGATATTGTGTTCGCTAAGTAAACTCCAGGTTTTAGTTCCTGACTATGCACGAGAACGTCGCGTAACCCTGTGTTAACCTTTAGCTTAACAATAGTTTGGGTTCGGGCCTTTATTTCCTGGCTTGATACTTTAATTGTATTATTAGCCACATTGACTGTATTGATTGGCTCGCATGGACGTTTAAGATGATACTCCGAAACCAAGTTCCTATTTTTGTCAAAGAATTTCAATGTTTTAGCCACTGTATCAATAATTGTTCGGTTCCAAAGGATATCCCTACCAATAATACCATCTGCGGGTATGTCGTTTAGACCGTTTATAATATGCAATTTGCCCTTAACGCCATTTGTCAATAGTTTACTAGTGGTGATAGTACCTACTGTTGTACTATTTCCACCGAATGGTCCACCTACTTGCCTTGTCTCCTTTCTGGATATGTTTGTGTTGGGTTTTAACGAGCTTTCTTTCAAAAGACTTGTGTCTGCCCCTGTATCCACTAATAGAGTTATTTTACCTCCTTTGGCCTCTGGCAAGGGGAGTTCTACAAAAACGTCGTTTTTACTTAATTTTTTTATTAAGCAAAGCCTGTTTATTTTTTGGATTTAAGAAACAGTCTAGTTTTTGGCCGATCTCCTTTGAGCATCGCGATATGATATCGCCTACTTGCATGAATAAATTTATAATTTGCAACATCAGACTTACGAGCTTGTTTTGTAGTTGAGTCATGGCTTTTGGTCTATACTCTAGTTGTATTTTTTGCAGGCAATTTATATGCCTTTGCCTTTTTTGTGCCTCTTAAGAATTTGTTTCTTATTCTTGCTGCTGGGCTCCGGGAGACTTAATTGGCTTATCGTGGTATCTGAAACGGTTTTTTCGGTAAAGGGTAGCTCATGGTTTTGGTTTAAAATTATACTTCTTGGGATGGGTTTTACTGATTTGTTATGACTATCAGTTGAGAATGCTTTAGGGGCACAGCTCACCTCTTTTAGCTGGCCCCTCGTTCGTTTCCCTGTCCCTTCTTTGCCAGGTAGGTAGTTCCTTTTATTATAACAATCCTCTTCAGAGTGGCCCACCCTTGAGCACCAATCACATTTTAGCTTTGGCTTACCACGTTTTGCCGCTGTCATGTAAACTTGTGCTTTCGGGCAAGTCACTGGGTCGTGGCCATAAGCCTTACAGGAGTCGCAGTATGGGGTGTTACGGCGTACCCTACATTCTGCGTAAGTGTGATTTGACTTACCACAGAACCCACACGATAATTTCTCTGCTGGCCTGTTATGAAGGTGCTGTACACTGGTCTTGTTTGAACTGTTTTGAGTGTTCCAGTTCGAAGTACTCGGACCTATATTGATTGGGGTTTGCGGACTTGGGTATGCGGACGCTGGAGGCACATAAGTCGGCTGCCGATCTTGGATCATTTCTGGGGAGCTGTGTATATAGTGATTATTTAGGTACATTGGAGGGTTATTGCTCAATTGGAAATTGTTAGGTATAGAATTATTCGGATTTGTGGGGTTTTGGAGATATTGGGAACGAAGAAGATTAGACGTTTTTAACGCCGTATCTGCTAATGTCTGTAATTCATCCCCACTGACCGTCAACATAAATTGACGCAACGCTGGATCTAATAGCCCTACTTTGAAACTATAGATTATGGAATTATTAAGTTCCTTTTTAAGAGCTACAGAGTCTGCGCTTGAGTAGCTGCCATCAATAATATCCGTCGCTTTTGCTTGTAGTGATGTAAGACGTCTGGCGAAGGCATGTATATCTTCTGTTGCTAGCTGATGCGACTGCTTTATTTCGGCAGTCACACTATCCAGTGTCTCTAACTCCCGCACTGTACTTATTTCGTTGCGTCCAACCAATTCAAACGCATCACCAATAAATCTGGTTGACAGCATTGCCACATATATTGCTTCGCTATCTGGGTCTATACACTTCAGACCTAGGGAACATGCGTTGAGAAACTCATAAACATTTCCTGATAGCTCGGGTGTTCTTGCCCCAGAAAATTTGGGAACAATCTGTGCAATTATTTTTGCAATGCCGTCGTAACTCATTGTGTCGGTTGAATTAGAAGAGTCCATGCAATCTGGTGTGAAACTGGAGTTTTGGAATTGCAGGGCTACTAATTGTTCCCTTTGCTTCCTCTTCTCTTTTTTCAACCACTCTATTTGTGCTATATATTCTAATTCTAACCCACGTACCCTTTTAGTCTCCCGTTGGTTTTGGTCCTGTTTTGTCAGGGAAGCCCTAAGTTCGCTTTTCACTTTAGTGAGGTTGGACTGGAGTGCCACAATTTCTAAGTTTAATTTTGAAATTGTTTCCTCGGCCTCAGTGTTTACTTTTTCGGCTTCAATTTGGCTGCGGTCTTAACTAAATCGTATCCTTCTGGTATTGTTTAGTTCAGCCTTAAGCGCTTGGATTTCACTTTGGTGACTATCCTTTAGCCTTTTGACTGCCTCTAAATACTCAATGAGTATTGCGTCGGTAGTCTCAAGCCTCGTAAACTGTCCCCACTGCGAACTTAATTGTGCATAAATTAATGCATATACCTACTTCCCTGCTAGTAATGGCTTTAAGTTCAGATAACAGCGAGTCGTTAAAATGTTTTATTTCTTGCCCTTGTTCCTTAATTTCTTTTTTGAGTTGATGAATTTCCTCTATCAACTGGGCTTCTGTGGACTCTGTTCTATCCATAAGCTTAAAACCAAAACAATTTAATCAGTGACCACGGTGGAGTCGAAAATCAACGCTTTTTCTTATAATTTTTACCCCAACAAGGTTTATGCCGTACAACAAAGGAAGAAAAAAAAGAAGCACGTAATACTCAAAAGTATACGTATCATTGTCTACGACACTACACCTAATCTACCCCCCACTAAGTTAATGCCGTAAAACAAACAAAAAGGAGAAAAAAACAATTAATCAAGACGATACTTGATACTTACCTGGTTCGTTGTTTGTGTTTATCGCCAGAATGTTTTTTGTTGATATATATTTTTATTTTTTTTATTTTTCAGATGAAACACTACAGTCGCAAATCGTAACTTTAACGAACTTTTTTTTCGAACTACCGGCTGCGCCAAATGTTAGTATTATACGAAGTGAAACACGACCGATACCAAAGTTGGCTGATTTTCGACTCACCGAATTCCCAAAGACCTTCCTGGAACTTCGCTTTGAACACTTCGGGAAAATGCATTTGTCAGCATGACCCGAAGTGTTTGCAATTGCTTAGTAGGCCATGGCCCACTGAACCATTGCGTCACGAAAGTGAATCGCAGCAGTGGAATTGTGTTATTATGTTATGAGTTATTTATGTTATTCCGCTTCCACTTTAGAACAGATTCACTGACGCGGCTACGATTCAGCTAGCCATGGCTTCCATGCGTATTTGGGGCATAACAGACGTACGGCGGATGAATTTGTTATGAATAATACACACGAGTGTAGGGACAGCCGAGTGAATTACTTTTTGAAATTAGGCAAAGAGGGGTAATGGAAGACGCATTGAAAGAAAAACTGGAAAAGGTGCTGAGGAACGAAAAAGAAAGGGATTTAATAGGTATGAGAACGAGAGCATCGGCTAGAATAGAAAAGCGTCAGAATTATAATAAAAATATTAAGGATCGGAGTAGAGTTTGTAAAAATTATCAAATCGGTGATTATGTTGCGGTTAAAAACTTCATAAGTCAACCAGGCGCTTGTAAAAAGATTGCTCCTAAATTCAAGGGACCTTATCAAGTGGCAAAGGTTTTACCTAACGATAGATACCTCCTACGAGACGTAAATGGTTTTCAACTTACGCAAATTCCCTATGAAGGGGTATGGGAAGTGGCAAACATGAAATCATGGAAAGAAATTAATAATATGAACCAGCGCGAAATCGGGACGATTATAGGTCAGGATGGCCGAACTGTAGAAATGCGATAAAAATGTTAACGAACGATGGTGGGGGTGCCGGACGATATTAAGAAAGTCAGTTGAGAGTGATCAACGAAAGAAGTAAGACGTATTCAATTTTGTAAGTTCAAGTGGTTATACTGACATATTAAATAAAAAACCTGAGAAAAGTGAAACGAAGTTTTTGTTTGAGTAGTTTACAATTATAAACTTTTTAGTAATTTTTTAATAAAATCATGCTACAGCCATATAAATTCTGTTTTGTTTTCCGACATATTTGACACTGACGTTGTCGCGAACCTATTGTATACAAGCTTAATTCGACGTTGGATTTAGCCCAGATTGAATTCATGTGTTTGTGCCGTGTTAATCAAAGGGGGCACGCATACATGAAAAAACCAGCCTACACTTCCGTGGTGCTGTGTTGTAAATAATAGTTTGTCTTAGTCCCTATTAAATATTTGGAAAAAAGCAACAAAGAATTAAAAACACGATTCCAAGTAGTTTGACAATTGAAAAAAGAGTAAAGATTTATTTCAGTTCAGCGAAAGAAGAGATAAGAAGCATAAGTGTTTAGTTCAGAAGGTTCAGTAAGTATCGAGGATATTAAATTCAAAGGTAATAGAAGTACGCTCTATTACAACATTCACAAGTTGAAATTTTTCGCTGCATTTTTATATAAATAGGTAGTTTTTCGATTTTCTTATTTCCTCAGTTGTGTTTTAAGGTTCCGTACCCAAAGGGAAAAAAACGGAACCTTGTTAGTTTCGCTTTGTCCGCCCGAACCCACTAGACCAATTTTTTTCTTTTTTTTTCATTAATTATGTCAATTCTTTCAAATTGTCTAATAAATTTAATTGGTTTTTGGTGTTTTCCGTCATAAACGGAATCTTCATGAAAATAATATAACTAAAAAATCATATTTAAAATTTTATATGCCGCATTTACACGATCACGCACGCCCATTTTTGCACGAGACGAGACAGAGTGATCCGTTTGTCCGCAATCAATGCTAATAAAGGCGTAAGAATGAGATCAGAAATCAGACGCCTAAAGTGGAATGGAAAGTGGAATAAAGGAATGCTCTACCCATAATTATAGATACGTAAAACGGAAACAAACACAAGTTCCGGCGAACAGAATCTCTACAATCATTTAAAAACATTTCTATTTCTGATTTAAAACATGTGAAATAAGAGTGGTAATTAGTTGCAATAAATTAAACCAACAACTTTTCAATCAGTTATACGAAATAAATAAATAATAATCCGTTCATCACTTCCGGATGCCATTTTGTTTTATAGGAAAGCGAAATTTCGTAAGCCATCGCTATAAAAACATCAACATGCATAGCTTTCCCATAATTCCTAACACGTAAACAAGATGGCAGACCAAAAAATGTATCACGTTTTTTTTGCGTGTTACGTAGTCACCTCGATTGCCGTTGTCGTTTCTGACTCAAAAATACACGACGCTTCCCAATCTGTATTACGCTTGTCGTTTTTACACGACAAAGGTCGGATGGAAATGTTAAATACCTTTTTGTACTAGTTTTGTAGTCGTCGCACGACTATTATTTTATTACATAAGACAGAGCGACGCGACTAATACCCTGAAAAACGACCTGGTTAGAGACTTTTCGTTTTTTTTAAACAGAATTCGTTTCTTTTTAACGGAAGAACGCACATATAAATGCAGGCATTTGTTTTTGCTGGGAAATTCATCGTCTTCATTTTCATTTTCAAAACAAATGAGAGCAAAAAAAAATATGGAAAGAAAATTAAAAACCTGAAACGTCAGCCATCGATCTCCTTGCAAACTCGCCAACACCATCCACTTCCTTGTACCATCAAACTGGACATACTGCACAAAAAAAAGTAGAAGAATAATTTGCACTCCCCAATTTCTTCTTCGGTTATGGTGTGGCACATATCCATTGACGACATATATGCGCTTCAATGACGTCTATGGTTTGTGCAAAGTATTTGTTACCGATGGTTGAGCAAGTCCCAAATTGAAATCATTTCCAGCACCGTGTGGGCATCCTCCTTCCTTAAGAATTCTTAAAGTTGCTTATATACTCAACACAGACGGCACTGATGACGACCGGAATGCGTCGGGAATGTCGACTTCATCTAGCAAAAAGTAATTAAACGTTTCCTCACTATCTGAACTGTAAAACATTTCAATGCTCATCTTATAAATCTTTTGAAAACTGAAATCTTTCAAGATACAAAGACATTTTCACAACCATTTATTTTCAAAATGAAAAATAAACAGTCTTTTTGACAGTTTCATACAAGTGATACCAATCTTTCGAAACGATTTTACTACATTCAAGTCGTCTACAAATCTGCTACAAATTTGGCGGGTCGTCTGTGTTAAGTAATGAGGATTGAAAAACGACACGACTCAAGAAACGACAAAAGTCGTTTTCGACAAACGACAACGGTAATCGAGGTGAATACCTTAATGGGAACAAAAATATCTTATTTTATTTCAACAAATTAATTTTTCACACTTATTCCCCAACATAAAAATGTTGATTACATTTGCTATTAAACATTTTGTAGAATACATGTTTTCGTGGTGAAATGAAACAACGAATTTAAACTCTCATGTGGTTTTCGATTGGGCGCTCTCAGAGCACTTTTTATGTTTCGTTTTTTTTGATTTCAGATTCAGAGCACTTTTGCGAGTCTGGTTGTTTTCTCGTGTGGTATTCGATTAGGCTTCTTCAGATTCGCTCTCAGATCTCAGATTTTGTGTGTCTAATCGAACATAAAAACCTCACTTGCTCTTTTTTGTGTTGAAATTTGTGCGATTGGAATATGTGTAGCCCTCGGCACTTTTCTAAGCGTTTTCCATTCACTGGTTAAATTTTATATGAACATATTCAAAATGTTCGCCCAGATTGATTTCTAAACATTTGTACATAAATAATTAACAAAAATAGATTAACCCGATGCAATTCGTTTCTTTTCAGTTGAAAAATTTCACGAAAATGTGAACACTAGTTCGCAAACTCAAACGTACTTGCATTGGTAAATTTGAAGCAAATCTGAGAAAAAATCCAAATTCGTAAAGCAGTATAATATATGTTGTTCCACCATCCTCTTCTTTCCTTGAATATAAGCACTGATCAGCATCACCTTGTTTAAATCCAATTTTATTCAAAATTTCGGTGGCTCTTTTGTTCCAAGTACGTGCCGATTGCTTGAGGGCATAAATGCTTTTGTGAAGTCCTAATACTTTGACTCTTGGCCGGGTATTTCAAATTCTGGTGGTTGTTCCATATAAATTTCCTCTCCGAGATTCCCATTTAGGTATGCATTCCTAGCATCCAAATGACGTACGTTCAATCTCCTTAAAACAGCCACAACAAGAAGAGTTCTTATGTTTTCGTGTTTCACCACTGAAGCAAATGTTTCGTCGTAATCCTCTCCGTATTTTTGCGAAAAACCTCGTGCCACCAGCCTCGCCTTGTAAGTGCTAATTTGTCCTTCGTCATCAGTTTAAATCTTGAATACCCACTTACAGCTCACGGTCTTCTTAGCTTGTGGCAGCTCTACTAACTCCCAGACTCGATGTTCTCTTAGAGACTCTTAGAGAATCCACTTGCGCTTCTCTCGATCTGGCAATCGTAATGCTTCTTCCCATGAATGCGGCTCTATTGAACCATCCACTTGAACTTTGTAAGAAAGGCGACCAGGTGGTATCCCTTTATTTGACCGCTTAGATGTGCGAGTTTCCAATGGATCTTCTAATTGTTCTTGACCAAGGTCTTCTCCTCCGTCACTAGCGTCAAAAAAAACTTGCTTCATCCTCACAAACATTGTCCTCAGCAACTGCTCTTTCAATAGAAATGTCAAAAGGGTCCTTGTCTTCTGCCAAATCTAATGGAATATTAATCCTTACATCCTTCTGATGTGTAGCATCAGCGGTAGTATCAGTATCCAAACCAGGCACTAACATCTTGGCTTCTGTTTCAATTATCCTCAAGGACCTTGAGACTCTTACTCGATTACGATAGCCCTTTGTATTATCATCGTAACCCACTAATACACCTACGTTGGCTTTATCGTCCCTTTTCTTTCTCTTCTGCTTAGGAACGAGTGTAAAAACTTTCGATCCAAAAACTCTGATATGGCTAATATCCGGCTTATCTCCTGTAAATAACTCGAACGGAGTTCTCTCAACACTGCTGCTTGGTAGCCTATTCTGCAAATAAGCTGCGGTTAGAACTGCTTCTCCCCAAAAACGGTTGTTCAGTCCTGCATCCAGTAGCATACATTTAGCCGCTTCAGTTAGGCTACTATTTTTCCGTTCCGCTACGCATTTTGTTGCGGAGTGTACGGTATAAATGCTGGATGCCCTCCTTTCTTAGAAAATTTTCCAGCTCCTTCGTAACATACTCCTTACCATTATCTGTGCGTAAAACTGCTGGTCTCCTTCCAAACCTAGTTGACATTGTGGCAACGTATTTCTTGACCACACCAGTAACTTCTTCCTTTGAGTGCAGTAAACGAAGCACTGTAAAACGAGAGTGGTCATCTATCAGAGTGAGGAAATATCTGTTGCCACTAGGAGTTGCCGTTGGCATGGGTCCACATAAATCTGAATGGACTAGTCTCATCGGTTCCTTTTCCTTCGTTCGGCTTTTCGGGAACTTAGACTGAGCCAATTTACCTACGATGCAATGTTCACAAACAATTTTATCATCACATCTCTTGATCTTAATACCTGTGGCCAGCCCATTGTTAGCTAATCGTTGTATAGCTACAGGATGCCTATGACCAAGTCGACGATGCCATTGGTGCAGGCATATTGATGTTTCAACAACGCAAGCAGACGCATCTGCTGCACCAACCTGCAACTTGTATAGCCCACCGTCGCTTTTAGCTATAGCAATCAATGTTGTGGCCTTACGGAACTTACAGCAGCTTTTCTCAAACCGAACCTTTATCCCAGCTCGTGTAATTCGTTGAACTGAAAGCAGTCCCCCATCAAGTTCAGGAACAAACAAAACATCTTTGACAAGAGCCCTCCCAACAGATCTATCCGGTAGCATGAAATGTAACCAGCCATCTCCAATTCCTAATGATTTCACTGAAGAGATATTTGCCAAAAACACATTTGTTATCCTCCCTGAGTGATGTAAAAAACTGTCGATCATTTGTCATATGACTTGTAGCTCCTGAGTACCAGCCACCAGGTTCTGCTCGCGCTCCTGCACACACCTCAAAACCAACAAACTTGCCAGCACTACCCTCCATTAACGCCACCGAAGTCTTTGTCACCTCACTACCTGATTTTGCCTTAAACTTATAGCAATCCGCCTTGATGTGACCTGGTTTGTCACAATAGAAACAAGTCCTCGTTTCTCAGTTCGCTGCTTTCTTTCCTTTACTAACATTTGTGCTACCTCGCGACTTATGTTTGCGTTCGAATGTAGACCTCATTGCCGTTTCCTCTCCGCCTTTGCTAGCACCACCACTATCGGGTCGGCATTCTGTAAGGCGAAACGATCAAACGTTTTCGTGAGCACGATTGATTTGCCCTGTGTTACACAAGTAACTCATCTGGTACTCATCTAACATTTTCCCTGTGACGTACTCAATTGTCAGATCTGCCTCATCGACCTTCTAGTGCCGTGACGAGAGTCGAGTATGTTTCTGGAAGACTCACCAGCAAAATAGCTACGACTTCATCTTCGTCCAGTGGTTTTCCGGATCCGCGCAATAAGCTGACGACTTGCATGATGTCTCCCACATGCTGTACGCATCCTTCATATGTGCGATGTGCACGAGTTGGCCATAGCTTTATTATTCTTTTTGTTTCATTTTTCATCAGCTTCATTTGGTTTTGGGGCATTTACCACGTCCCATAAATCATCCCTTAGCAACACTGCATGTAATTTTGTTTTCCAATAAACATAATTTCCGCCATTGAGAAGCGTGACACATAGTTTGCCGACGTCCATTTTTCACAGCAGGAAAAGAAAAAAGCAAATTGTTCTCGAACAATTACGTCGATGATAAACCACAGCTTTGGTCAGTATCCAACTCAACAAAAACTTTAATCCAGTGCTGGGCCCATAACCTGATGAATAAACAAGATTTTTTAATATTTGATGCTTTAATATTTTATTAAAAGAAAACAATTCACCGGGAAAAAGAAGTGCATAAGAATAAGAAAAGAAAAAGGAATAAACTTAACAAGTGTAGTTGTCAAAAGAAAAATAATTACAATGCTGCGGAATCATAGATTTGCTGCTTAGCGTATTTCAACAATAACTAACCAAGGCATTCAGTAATATAAAAATGTGGAATTCCCGAACTCATTCACATTTCCCCACGGTTGCCGCGGTTGGCAGCATTTATTTTTGTATTTTTTGTATGTTTTTGCATGTCACACGGAGGGCCTGGCCCTCCAGGTTGGGATGGAGAAGGCACAAGAAGGATGAGGAACTGTGACATCTACTACGGCGAGTGCTACAGAGAGCGGAGTCAGCGGTTATTTCAATGTGGATTTGTGATTAGGCAAGAAGTTTATCTGCAGGAACTCTGCATAAACGATGCTGCCAGTGATTGCTCGTTGCTTTCAGACGATATCACTACTGAACCTACTGCTGCTTTATGCAGTTTTCCGCGTCCCCCTACACCCACACCGGCAGATCTTAGAGATAGGTCACTTGGTCGCGAGACCAAGGCAGCTTTGCGCATATTTGCCCGTCTTCACTCGAAGGCGGAAAAAATATGGACCGAGCCGGAGAGAGCTTCATACTCATGGGCAACGCCCTGGGTATTAGAACACGCGAACAGGGTCCCCACCCCCTCAACTTCAAAGGTATCCATCCGTAAAAAACCTTCTGCCCCACCGCTGGGCACAAAGAGACCGCTCGTAATAGAAAGCCAGACTCGGAAGACTCGCCCCTTAGCTAACAGCTCATCGAGCGTTACAGGGGGTAGGACCGCAGTAGCAACTGGATCTGTACCCAAAAGGCGCAGATCCCTTGATGAGGTGTCCAACGCATCAAAGAGGGCTAGGAGCTCCACCGTGGGTTCCAAATCCTTCTCGGACGCGGCCAAAGACAACCTGATAGTCGCGGTAGTGGACCTATCGGATGAGGAAGGCAAACTCACTTACGAAAAGTGGGGACTCATAGAGAACAGAGTGATGAACTGTCTCTGTGAGTATATGTCCAGTAACCAGCAGCCCATCATCTTTAAGGACGCTGGATGGCATCAGGGATTCGTCAAACTGATCGCCTGCGACGATCAACGTTCGGTCGACTTCATCCGGGCAGCCATCGGTAGCCTCGGTGAAGTCTGGCCTGGGGCCAAGCTCGAGGTGGTGGACCGGAATTCCATCCCCCACCGACCAAGAGCTAGGGTCTGGGTTCCTCTCGAACCACGCGATCCCGCCAAAGTTCTTGCCCTTATGGGCTTCCAAAATCCGGGCCTTCCTGTCAAAGACTGGAAGGTCAATGAAAATCCCCGTGGCTCCGAGGAGGAGTCCAAGAAGACAGGTCGCTCGATGGCCATCTCCATGTCCGCTGAGTCTATCCCGATTCTCAGGGAAGGAGAAGGAGGTGGAATTAAAGCTCTTCAGGAGAGATGACCTACGCAATGCTGCAGCCAACGTGCCCAGCTCCTCCGCATCATCCTCGGCTGACACCGATTCGCCATTAGAGGATCTGAATGCTACCATCGTGGAGAAATCTGTATCGGATAGCAATGCCGCTAAATCTGATACAGATTAATCTACACCACTCCAAATTGGCAACCGCCAACCTAATGGTCCGCCTCATCGAGGACGGACTCGACGTCGCCCTGATACAGGAACTGTGGCTTTCCAAGGACCGCGTAACTGGGCTCAGGGCTCCCGGCTATACCCTCTACTACGCGGAAGGTAAAGGTAAAATCAGGGCTTGTATTCTTGCTAAAACAATGTTAAAACTTACTTTCATCCCCCAGCATAGCACAGGCGATCTTGCTGCAGCGCAGCTAGCTCCGAGCGACGGCAATCCGGTTTGGCTGGCGTCTGGATACCTTCCATACGAGGTAGCCAACCCGCCATCTGCTGAGCTACAACGGATGGTCAAGGAAGCGGAGGACAAAAAGACCGGAGTTGTGATAGGGTGTGATACAAATGCACACCATGATCTATGGGGCAGTACCGACACAAACCCTCGAGGTGAGTCTTTATTTGGTTATCTAGTAGAAACTAACCTAGTAATTTGCAATAGAGGGGATAGTCCAACCTTCATTGTTAAAAACAGGCAAGAGGTAATAGATGCTACCATAGCCTCTCTTAATATTTCCTTGGCTATTTCAAAGTGGACAGTATCGGACAGTCCATCTTTCTCGGACCACCGGTACATTTACTTCACTCTAGACTGTAGCTTCATCCCCAAGAAATGATTTTACCGCAACCGAAGGAAAACAAACTGGGTCAAACACAATACAATCCTGTCTGCGAATCTAGCTAGCCTCAGACCCTCGCCACCTAGCGATCAGGCCGAACTAGATTCGTTGAACAACGTTCTCACCTCAGCCCTGGATAAGGCTTTCACGGGCTCCTGTCCTCCCACCATAGTGAGAGATGGCAGGAAACCCCCGTGGTGGTGCAAGCAACTTATTGCGCTTCGCTGCAAGAGCAGGAAGGCCTTTAACAGAGCCAAAACAACGAAGCTAGACACGGACTGGGAAGCTTACAAAGACAGCCTACGAATCTTTAAAAAGGAAGTCCGTAAGGCACAACGTAGCTCCTGGCGCAATTTCTGTGAGAGCATCAACAACACGAATGAGTGTTCCAGATTGCGAAAAGTCCTTTCTAAATCCACCCCTGTACCCTGTGTACTAAAAGACCTCAATGGCGAATGGGCAGAATCAGAAGAAAAATCGTTGAATCTGCTCATGGATGCCCATTTCCCTGGCTGCACGCCTGTCACTGGTAATCCTGACTTTAGTAGGGATGCCCCCTTGGGTACCCTTCGAAATGCAATCACCATTTGCGAGGAAAAGCTGAAGTGGGCCGTCAACAGCTTTGAACCGCAAAAGTCTCCAGGTCCGGATGGCATCTTCCCGGCGCAACTACAGAACGCCTTTCACATTGTCAAAGACAGTCTTGGGATGATTCTGGCAGGTTGCATAGCCCTGGGCCGCATTCCTTCATCCTGGACGTTGTTTTCATTCCCAAAGCAGGTAAGACCTCACATACACTTCCAAAGGACTTCAGACCAATCAGTCTGTCCTCCTTCCTATTGAAAACACTTGAGAGGATCATCGATCTTCACATCAAAAGCACTGTTGACCAAGCGCTAATTTCTAGCTCTCAACATGCCTATCAAAAGGGCAAATCCACTGAGACCGCCCTTCATTCAATCGTCGGCTCGATCGAAAGGTCCCTCTCATTCAAGGAATATACTATGGCAGTTTTCCTGGACATAGAGGGGGCCTTCAATAACATAGAGACTCGTTCGATTATTCAAGCCTTTGATTGGCGAACAAATATGCTGCCTAATCGGCCATATTCTCACCCGCAGAAGGGTGACAGCCACGTTTGGCAGCAGCGCTGTCGAAAAACTTGTGCACCGGGGTACCCCCCAAGGGGGAGTGCTATCTCCACTACTATGGAATCTAGTTCTCAACGAATTATTGATTTCTATACTGTGATGTTGCCAGGCTTACTTGGCCGACACTGGATAATAAAAGATCCAAAGAGCTTCTACGTCTCAATAGACGTAGTATTTCATTGGTCACTAGAGTCATCACCGGTCATTGTGGTCTGGGCAGACACGCGCAAAGACTTGGACTGCCACATAATGACTTCTGCAGAAGCTGTAGGGATGAGGAGGAGGACGAATCCGTCACCCATCTCATCTGTAGCTGCCCTGCTCTATCCAACCTAAGGATGGCGCACTTAGGAAACTATTTCCTCAATGATCTTAGTGATCTTTGCAATATCAGCGCTGCCAGCATTCTTGGCTTTATTAACGGTAGCAAATGGTTCACAATGAGTAACCAGTAAAGGAACCCCTAAATACCAGTGGTATGCACAATGGGCCGAGCGTCACCGAGCGCCACTTTAACATAACATAACATAACATAAGAAGTTTATTCGAATGCGAAAAAATAACAATTTATTTTTGCCAGAATAAAAAATTAAACACAAAAAATCAATTGATTTTTTCGCATTGGAATAAGCCACCTGTCTGTATTCCCGAGTTATTTTGTTTTTTTTCATTCTATAAAGGTATGTCCAGACCAGCCAAACATTTGATAAACAAATTAATACCTACATGTTCGATAAATAATATATCTTAAACACTTAAACAAAACAATTTTTATGAAATGTTTGAAAATACTTTGCTGGTTTGGATCTGGGCACCAAAAAAACCTTTATGAAATAATTTTTGTTTTACAAGTATCGCTGCAGAAAGTGAGCGCTGTTTTTATAAAATCTGTCCGATTTGCTTCAGAAACATTTCATAAACATTTCTGAAATATTTCGGTGGTCTGGACACACCTTAATATGCCAAGATAAACTCAGGCGTTATGCCTAGTATGCTGTTCCAGGAAAGATAAAATTAAGCGCTTCTCCAATGTTTCTCTTCACCAGTTCGCTTAATGTTCGCTTAATTTTGACAGTGTAGTTCTCTAACTAGGTCCGCCAACAATTTTTTTTCTTCGGAGGTAACAATGGTTTTCTTGGTATTTTTTTTTTCGGTTTTTTATTTGTACTCAAAAACTTCTTCCAGGTACTCCTCGTTAAAATATTCAATTTCTAAACGAAATCAAATTAACAACAACCAATTTTTTGTGTTGAACTTACCATTCTCCATACTGTTATTTTGCTTTCGTTTAAAATAACGATATTTTCGCTGATCTGTCAAAATTTAGCTGTGGAGAAATGTATTTTGCATTAATACGCCTACTTAAATTCTGTAGAGATTTCTCGTACAGTGGCTAACAAATTTGGCTTGAACTGCGTACTGCTTGGCTTAACTGCTTTGCTTAATTTAATCTTGGAGAAATTTTTTTATGGGGGCTTAATTTAAGCGCGAGCAGCATACTAGGCAGCAGCAAAATATTGATCATGTGCTGCATATTTGAACATAAAATACCATCTGAAAAGAAAAATTATGCAAATTTGATTCAAATTCAAATATGCCACCTAGTCGGAAATAGTAGAAATAATTTTCAGATCATGATTCGTGATCTCGATGAGAAGCAGGATCATGTGCTGTTGTTGTAGGTGCATGTAAATCGATGATCTATATGGATCAAAGCTGATAATAAAAAACAGGTAATGTAGGTCTTACCTAGATTTTGTTGACGTAGTCTGATTAGGCAGATACAGTGACACAGAATGTGTTCTGCTCATTCTTCATCCTCGTTGCATAATCTGCAAATGTTGTCTTGGGTTATTCCCATACCTAGTGATGTTTTTTTGACTTGACAGTGTCCAGTGAGGAACCCTGTGACTACGAATTTAACTCCTAGTAAGGTTTAGGAAGTTTTTTTTTTGTTCTTGTGTTGGAGATATTTGGCATGAACATTTAGTCTCGCCCGTTACCTTCAGTATTAGTCGACTAATGATGGGCAATGACGGGCCTTATTTTCCAGCCAGGGGCCCTACTATGGAACTCGATTCTAATATTGATTCTATTCAAAAGATATTTGCGATTCCACTTTCAAATGGCACTCTCTATGAAAGTAGAATCGAATGCCGGTAATGCCAAACTATTTGCCAAAAAATTTGCGATTTTCGACCGATTCTCGCATTATGTTTGGAATTTCCCAAAAAATTGATCGTGAAACAATTCAATAATAAAAAATAAGCATGGACTGTGTCGTAATTAGGTTGGAGTCTGAAGGAAATCCGGAACAAATTCAACAAGTTGAATGAAGGCGGATAAGAGATAAATCTAACATAATGGAGCGTGGCAAGAAAAAGTTTTACAAACTATATTATATGTATTTTATAAATACTCAAATGCAAGCTAATTATTATAATTATATAATATATATATATAATATATATAATATCTGAACAAATTTATGTAGGTCTGCTCAATGTAGCTCATCATGAGTGGATCAGACATATTAAGATCGCATTTCGTATCTGGCTTTCAAGGGCACTTGGCGAGTTCGCGCAGTGTGTTCATACATACTATACATACCAAATCACGGGATGCAATAGAGTCCGTTTACCTCTTCAAAAACCAACAGGTCGGCTTCATAGTGCTAGACAGTTGAGGAGATCCTTTAGGTCTTAACTTGTAAGGATTCTGGGGGGACTTGTTCTATGCTGAACCATTTCCGATATGTATGTAATAGCTCTACTACCCCCGCCGCGATGAGGTAAAACAACCATCTTAATTTTTTTAATACAAATAAACAACGCGTGCGTTTGTATTCAAAGTTTTTATACGATTGAAGATTTATACAAACTATATATATTTTATAAATACTCAAATGCCAGCTAATTATTATAATATATTTTAAACAAGAAGTAATCTGAACAATATCCATTTTAAACATTCACCAAACTGAAATGTTTATTAAATAAACCATAATATGTTTCGAATTAAAAAAAATAATCTTTATAAATACGTACATTTAAAGAAAAATAAAGTAAGTCTCTGGTTGCAAAAATTTAAAGAATTATAAATGTCCATGTAAAAGTTACGAATTTATTCCGGTTATTTACTGAGCTAATCACTTATTTTATATACTATTTTAATGTTATTAAGTAAGTTCAACACAACTCTGAAGGAGTTTACACTTATTTATTCTTTACATATTAGTAACAATGTCCTTCAATAGATATTTGATTACTTAGGCACTGTGTTCATTATAAATTAAAAACAAACATTAGAAATATGTACCAGAAAGGAGGAAACTACGATTAATAATTTACATCCTTGCTGCCTTAAAACATTACATGAGTTTATTGGGTATAATTATTGCTGAAATTTCGTCAGAAAGAACTTAGGTCTTACACAATATTGTATTTAATCTTAAGACAATTATCTCTAAAATATTTTAATGAAAGTATCGTTAGCTCATATTTCATAGTATTGTAAAATCAGTCAATTTCTTAAATGTTGTTATTTGTATTTTTCTACATAACAAATCAGAGTTTATTCAGAAAATCATTTGATTCTTCTTTCCATTAAATTATATTATGTATAACCAAAATATAAAACAAAGCCGTACTAGTAGTTAAAAACAAGAAATTATGTAAAGAAAATTAGAAGAAAAAAAAACAACTGCCGAATGCAAAACAGAAAAGTAATGATAGTACATTTATGTTCAAATAATAATTAAATCAAATCGTATTTTACTTGGACATTTGCCTTACATAAAATATTTATCCAGATATTCTAAAATAACCTTATATGCATTGCAGACATTTTTTTAAAGTAAGGGCTTTAAAAGCTAAATCATAGATTACCAATATGAAAATGGTGTATGATATTTGAATTTCTCATATTTAAACAAATTGTTTTATAATTAACAGTCAGAGTTTATTACTATTTTGTTTACTTTATTAAATACTACTTTATTTTTCTCTATGAAATATTTAATTAATTATATTTATAATTACGTCAGGTGATTCTTGCGTTAATTTTTGAACTTATCCCATTTTAAGTAGTAGTAGAAGTTAATATTACCTATTTCTTAATTTAGTAAAGTGTCTCTTTTTTAAAATATGTATTTTCTTTAATTTAACTTTTATAATATATTTGTATATAATATATATATGTAACCGAATACAATTTCTGCCGACGTTTTTTGTTCATACTCTGTAATGTAGAGTATGTCAAATGAACCATCTAATTTTATTATGCAAAAGAAAGTAATACAGTTCATTGTGTACGTGCAAATTATTCTCATTACGCTTGTTTAAATTAACAATAAATATTTTTAAACAATTTTGTATGAGCAGACGGCAAATTAGTAGTTGCATTTAATTTTTTTTTTATATATTTAGCAAACAGATTTTATTATATAATTAGCTAAATTTCATAATTGTGTCAAACGTTTGATGTATGTTAATAAATTGATAATTTGAATACATCTGTGTGTGTAGGTATTTTTTTTTACAGTTCTCTTAATTGAAAAAGCTACTTTACTTAAACGGCCTGAGAAGCAGGATATGGAGGCTGCGATGAGCTGTCATTCCCATAAGCAGATCTTGGACCAGTACCGTAGGTTGATGTACCTTGTTCTTTAGCATAGTTATATTCATAATCGTACCCCGATGACCCATAACCACCATAATCATATTCTGAACCGGATTTAGAAGCTGAATTACCTGGACCAGCTCTTGGAATTCCTCCAACGGGACCTGTTGAAGACGGACCGCCAGCAGCCCACGTCTGAGCACGCGAATACATGTCTGTAGCTGAGCCGCCACCAGCAGCCGGTGCAGCTGGGCCTGCGGAATTGGGCGGCATATTCCATGAGTTCCAGCTACCTCCGCCCGATGGTCCAGATGGACCACCAGTAGAGGTTGAACTGTACATATCGTATCCGCCATAACCTTGAGTTTGTTGTGGTCCTGCATAGTTGCTCCATTGAGGAGGTGGTCCTTGTGGGCCTGGTGGAGCACCCCAACCTTGGTATGAGCCTGGTCCGCTACTTCCGTATCCATACCCTTGCTGCTGAGGGGAGGTACCCCATCCCTGATACCCTGGCATCATGTTTGGAGCACCAATGGGCATGTTTAAAGGTGGCCCACCCATTTGGCCATTCTGTCCTTGAAGCATGTTGATGGGGGCATGATGTGGACCCCAATGGTTACATTCGTTACCCATTTTACCATATCCACCTCCAACGCCACTATTGGTACTGTTGTTACCAGATCCATCGCGAGGCTCAGCTTTTTTAATTTCAACCTTAAAAATAGAACAGAAAATATATTTTGTTAGCTTTTCTTAATTTGTGTAGTACACCGCTCCAATCTATGCCAATAACTCATAAAAAACAAGTAAAAGTGTTATCATCGGCCTGGCCGATGCTTTGATACCCTCCACTGCATACAAGTCATGCAAAATTTTAGGCATGTGACGTAGTACGTAATAACATTGAACAGTGTCTAATATTGCTTTTGTATGGGAGGTATCAGAACTACTTGACTGACATAGCCCAATTTGAATATCAACCTGACGACGATAAAAGTAAGTCCTCTCACAAGACTTCACTTGCCTAGGTTGATACTTTTGGACGCTATCGTCTTTTCAACAGACAGAGAGACAGACGGACATGGCTAAATCGATTCAGAATGTGATCCTGATTCCAAATATATATATTTTATGAGGTCTCCGGTGACTACTTTTGGCGTTACAAATGTAATGAAAGTGAATATACCTTCCTGTGGAGGGTATAAAAATACATATTCGAAAATGCGAAAATAGAGTAAGAGCAAAAGAAACAATATAAATGTAACATATAGAAGCAACTTTATTTGGCCTACTCTAGTGGATGCAAAATGGTTAGCCATGTAATATAGTTAACTAGCTTATACCCGCGACTTCGACCGCGTAACTTTTTTCAAATCTACTTTTTTCGAAACGGTATTATGAAGTCTGCTCGTCTAAATCATGTTTATCGTCCATGTTAAAGGATGACGTGTATCTTTCGGTGTGTATGTATCCAACCCACCCACCACTCTAAAGCTGAGGTGGAAATCGAAAAAACAGACGATTTTTTGATTTTTGGTCCAATAAAATGTGTTTTTTTATTATGGCCCTGCCTCCGGAAAGTGCAGATAATTCAAAATAAAATTTTAATAAAATGTTTTATTAAAAATTAAAACACGTTGGTTCGAACCTCCAAAAGAAACATTTAATATAGATTGCTTTTAGCGAACTGTAAAATCTTCAACATATCTTATCTCAAGGTATGAAGAACATGTTTTTTTAACCGATTGGTTAATTCTGTGAAATACTATTTAAACATTAATTCTGTCGGAGCGCCTTTCCTATCAAATGAAGTAAAGACATTTACATATACATATGTATATGTATTTAAAAAAGATGAAACTTTTTGACAAATGGCAAAACGTTATTATATACAAAGCAAAGCCCTCTCGAAGTAGAAGTACTGCGATAAATTTAAATGAAAAGAGAGCTTATGTACCTAGTAAAGACTCCTCGACTTGAATAATTCGGACACATCTTAATAAACAACAAATACCAACTGCTGCAACTTTGCAAGGAAAGATAGAAGGAAGAAGAGCGGTTGGAAGACAAAGACTGACATGACCTGACCTTTCGACTGCAGAAATAAATAATGAGATGAGTAAAAAACAAACTTCAAAAATTATGATTTCCAATCTCCGAAACGGAGAGAAACTTTTAAAAGAAGAATACAAACATAGGAAGCTTGAGTTATATTTGTTACCTTAGTCACGTTCATCACAATAACATATTGTGGAATGCTCTTAGCCTATAAGCTTGCTGTTTCATCCAGGAGTAGAGCTGCGTTAAATTCAAAACAGATCTTACTTAATCATTATGTGAAATATTAAATTGAATTACCCCAATTGCAGAGGTATCACTCTCCTCAATATTTCTTACAAGATCTTTGTGAACGCGTAAAGCGGTTCTTCAACACTTTGATCGACCCCTATATGATTTCAGGCCAGAAAGTTCGCAGTCGACCAAACTTTCACACTTTCTAGATCCTAAAAAAAAAACCAAGAAGAAATCCAAATCGATAACCTCCATTTCGAATTCTAGGCCGCATATATATATGACAGCA
The DNA here is from genome assembly GCA_951230905.1 of Cheilosia variabilis. Taxonomy (NCBI): domain Eukaryota; kingdom Metazoa; phylum Arthropoda; class Insecta; order Diptera; family Syrphidae; genus Cheilosia; species Cheilosia variabilis. The sequence continues at coordinate 41,877,473 of OX579679.1, read as the reverse complement.
TTTATAAAGACGAGCTTTATATGGCCATATCTAGCTTTGACATTCCTGCCAAACTCTTACGCCTGTGCAAGATGAATAAAGAGACCGCGCTTAACTTTTTGTGTGTATTTAAAAGTGGGTAGTTCGTGGAATTTCGGAATCCCAAACAGCTCATTTTTCTGGATTTTTCATGAACGCTTTTCATTAAACGCTAAACGTATAGCTAAAGTTATTCGGCCCTAAAAACTAAAAATTGCATTTGATGTTTCAATATTTTGCTTTTTCTTTCGCTTCAAAAATAAATGAATTTCCAATGAGAAAATATATAACTGCACATTTTATTCAATGTTTGTAATTTGTTTTCCAATTGGTAGAATTTCTACCAATGGGCAAACTCTAGTATTTATATTACGGCTTTCTTTAAATTTGTTATAAGAAATATTTTTTTTAGAATACTCCTGTTACCGTAAATACATGAGTACATATTTAAATAAAAATAAAAAAAAACAGTGGTAACACTTACAATATATATATACAGTCAACTCTCGATTAATAATAAACCGACCAACTTTTTACAATATTTTAAAAAACATAATAAGAAAGACAACACCTACAGATACGTTTCTACACGTGTGGATAGAAAAAATACTTAGTATTTATAAAAAATGATCACGGATAATAGAGTGAATCCCGGAAAATCGATTTCTAAATTAATAAATTTTTGAAAAAAAATGTCCCGGTTAATAGAGTTGCCGGTTAATAGAATCCCGGATAATCGAGAGTTGACTGTATATGTATATATTAAAATTTAAGGAAAAAAAAAAAAAAAAAAAAAATGCTGATTTGAAATGCGAAGTGATTTTTTAATCGATATGGCTGTCTGCTATAAGCCCGAGCGACTCTCTGGACCAACGTTGTGCTGAAGTACCTAATAGGGGTATTTGGCTGAGGTATTTCAGAAACTAAGCAACAATTTACTTTTTAAAAAAAATAAAAATTTAAAAATAAAAAAACCTAATTCGGTTTTTTTTTTTTAATAAATCACAACAAACTCCGAAATTTCTGCTCTGGACAACTGAAATCGAACATTACGCGCACTACTACGAACTACCCACTTTATTCACTAAAAAAATAAAACAAATTTGAATGCAGAGCGAAATCGGCGTCGATGCAGCAAAGTCGCGAATCACTGCTTGGCCAAAGTCAAAAGTTTAAAAAAAATTTTTCACTGCTGGGTCTTTTGAAACTAATTTGGAAAATTTGTTTCCGTGAACTAAAAAAATGGAAGTGGCTATTCGCACGTTATTTTTGTACTTACTGACGTTTGTCTGGCTTCGGGACACGGCTACATAATTGACGTAAGAAATATGTTGGACTTTAAAACGTACAGGATCGTGCCCGAAAATAAAATACTGGAGTTTAGAATCCTTTAAGCGAGCGAAGAGAGCCATATTACTCCTATTTGCCGCGATTTGACTTTGACATTTCGTTACGTAGCCGTGTCCCGAACGACGTGCGAATAGCAACAGCCTAAAAAAAATCACGAACACGTAAACAAACTCCACTAGTTGTCATACTCAAACGCACTTATATCTGAAGCAAATTCGCAAAAGTGCTCTGAAATCGGAAAAGATAGTTTTTTCGTACCAAACGATCATAAAAAGTGATCTAGAACAAAAAAAAAGTGCTTACCGATAAACCTAATATCTACGCTTTTGTAGTAATCTATGAAAAATGGCAGATACACAATTCAAAAATTCAAAATAGTGGTACGAAATGTCGTTAAAATGTCTGATAAACTCTAAGACTTGGCTTATTTTAATTTATTAGTTGAATTTTCTAGCGAAGAAAGTGATTCGGAATTATTGGAACTTCGCATTCATTAAAATTACGTAGAGGTGATTTTCCTTTTTTACTGCGACGAAGAATTTCTTCGCCACTTTCGAAAAGAATCATGAGGAGAACATTCAATTTTATTTTTCCATCTGTTGCTACAATTTTAATACGCAGGAAATGGAAACATATGCACCCGTATGCCAAATAGGACAACGAATTTCAAATCATCATCTGTCGGTAGTCTAGTAGTAGTAGTTTTTCCAATTCTTACAGCAAATTTGTTGAGTAAAAATTCGTAACATTCTCAGTGGATCGGTAATATATTGCTCTGTCGATGGATGACGCACTCCTTTAAGAATTTTTCGAGTTAAGGAACTTTATTAAGTAAAAATTCGTAAAATTGAAAAGTCAAGGAACAGACCTATTATAACTGTTAGCAGCCAACTTCACGCATGTTCCAAAAATACAGACGCGCTACTGTTTTACAGCGGAAAACAAAGTAAACTTCAAACGACCAAGTTTACTATCATTACAAATTATTTACATATGGCATGCTTTGAGAGATCGAGAACTTATACAGGATTTATTTATTTACCTATAGATATTTATAGCTTTGTATAGCGTTGGCAAAGTTGCTTAGAGTGGTAGTGTGTTGGACGAGGAAAAACACAAATTGCATTTTGAGGTTTTTTCCACTGCACAACCTCTCGCGAACGTCGAACAAACATTCTGGAATGGACATTAAATAATTACAGGCCCCTTTCATTCATTACAAAAATAAAAACATACAAAACGGGTTGTTATAAGAAACTAGGCCTTTGATACATACATTAATCTGTTGCGTTAAATATCTATTTATTTATTATCTTTCTAAAGCAGTTATAGTTGTGCACACTTTTTTTTATTCAAATAAAAAAAAAATTGTTCATGGTCTACTCCTAAATTGAAGTCACGGCTGGGTTCCGTAAAGTCATTGGATGTAGTAGATCTTAAAACTACATCATTGGAAAGAAAAAATAAGGAACTTGTCGCATACCTCATGATGGATAAAATGGCTGTATACTTTTTTTTAAGAAATCCGTCGAGTCCTTAAATATACAGGATCATCCCCAAAAACTAAATGGCTGATGCTATTCACACGACGTTAGGGACACGGCTTAGGTCGACGGCTACGGTTGAACGCGGCAAATAGGGGTAATGTGGCTCGCTTCTCTCGCTTAAAAGGATCTAAACTCCAGTATATCATTTTCGGGCACGAGCCTGTACGTTTTAAGGCCCAACTTTTTTCTTAAAATACTATTTTCAATTATTACGTTACGTCAAATACGTAGCCGTCGACCTAAGCCGTGTCCCTAACGTCGTGCGAATAGCCACTTCGAAACTAAATACTGGAGTTTAGAATCATTTTCCTTTTTGCGAGTGAAGCGAACCAAATAGGTACCCCTATTTGACGCGGCTTAACTTTAACGTTTCCTTACGTAGCCGTGCTCCGACTGATTGATACCGACAGGCGAATAGCAACAGACTTTTGATTTAGATAAATTTACGAAATAACAAATGCAACCGTTAAATTTGTGTATAAATGTTTTTATACAACAAAAGAAAAAATCAATTTTTTCTGAATTTTTTTTCTTCTATTTTGTAGCTAGCAAGATGGCGATACAACCACTGGTGACTTTAGAAAGCCTTTTAGCTTTTACTCTTTCACTGACAATTGAGAATGGTAAATGTTAATAACCAAGTGTTTTGTAAACATTACAATACATTTTAATAACAAAAAATATCTACATAGTTAAAAATAGTATAGATTGACCTATTGTTTATAATGTTCTAAATATGTGTATGTTTATATATTACCTGCTTGCCATTCAGATTGATGTAGCGCTCATTGGTAACATGCTCCACCGATGACTCTTCCTCAAACGAAAGAAAGCCAAACCCACGAGACTTCTTCTTTTCTTGATCATACATGATAACCACTTCAGTTACTTTGCCATATCTTCCGAAAAATGTTCTTAAATCAGTTTCCGTGACATTGGAAGGAAGGCCTCCAAGAAACACTTTGTATCCGCCGCCCTTTTTAGGTTTTTGCAATGTTCTAGGATTACAAGGTTTCGGATCAATAGTTCTACCATCTAATGAGTGGGGTCCACTTTGAAGCACGTGGTTAACATTAGCTGGATCGGCAAACGTTACAAAACCAAAGCCGCGTGATCTTCCGCTTTCATTATTTTTCATTACTACGCAATCAATGATTTCGCCAAAACGACAAAAGTATCGCGATAGATTCTCTTGCGTCGTTTCCCATGACAAACCGCCAACAAATAATTTGCCCCTCTCATCCTCTTCCATAATTTTTTGCGGGCTTTTTTTAATTGACGTAATTGTGAAAATTAATTGTAAGTTTCTTACTTGTGTACTTCGTAAATTTGTTTATATTAATAATTTTGAACGAATCGTATTAATAATACTTTTTATAAGTAGGAAACTCCGAAGTAACCAATGATAATTAACTTCGACACGTAACTTTCTAATTATAAACCGTATTACTTTCCTTCTTTGTCGTTAGAGCAAATGAGGAAACGCCGGTTGGTTATTTGGGCTAAATTAGATAAACCAGTCCCACTCTTTTGTCTTACAATGGCTGAACTAAGTATCTTGATGTAGCTGATAGCTGTCTACGTTTGCAATAAAAAAAAACCTGAAAGAAAAAGGAAAGAGACAAATATTGAAAAAAGCGGAAACAAAATGCAGGTTCTTATTATACGAATATAGGTACATATTTTACATTATATGCAGAGTACCTATATATTAATATTAAAGTGCGATTACAAAATTGTTACCCGATCTAACACAATTATATACACGTTTATGTATCGATTGTATATACAATATACATAGGTGATACAGGAGCCCTGTGAAATATCAAACACAACAGAATGCATGCACATACATATACATATATAATATATATGGTATCACATTAAGAAACTATTCAATATGCGATAGAAAATAATATACATACTAAATCACCCACGCACAATCTGTACTTAGTTTTAAATTCAACTTTAGCTTTAAACTAGAGCAGATAAAATAAAATGTCATTTTAAAACCCACAATAAGCGGGTGCGATTTTTAAGTAAGCTACTATAGCAGCACCATATTTGAAAATAAGAAATAGCTTATATAAAAACAATAAGATATTTTATCTCACCGTTTAAACAAACAAGTATTGTGGAAATGAACACTTAAAAAACCACTCATTTAGTTTTGGCTTAAAACACTAACTTACAAAATGAATTCTATGATTTTATGTACACGATATAACCTAACTTAACCATGATAAAACGATTTCGATAATGGACAACGCAGCTAACTGAGCGAGATCATGAATGAGGACGAAACGAAAATAGTTCATACCTCTGTCTCTTTTTTTGCAAAGCTCGGAACTAGATTTTCTATATATTTTGAAATGCCACGTTTCACACACATTTCAGACCAGTACGAATCGCATAGCTATTGGCTTGGGGCTACAGCCATCTTAAGGCGTAAACGGAATACCATATTATAACAAGTGACAGCTACTTCGCTTTGTACAAGATTAATGGGCACATTAAAGAATCTACTTATCTTAAGTCGACTAGATTGGTCTGGATGAGATGCAACTTGAACGCAAAAACTAGATTGGTCGGGAACGTCACTTTTTCTACGTCAGCCACATTTATGCGAAGTGTCAACTTAGTACTCAGTCACGAATTCCTTGACTAGATTCTCTACAAATTATTTTCCGCTGCCTTTTCGCAGACGTTTCGCTGTCCATTTGGAGACCACCGGAAAATTACGTTCCGGAACAGCTAATTAAATTTAAAATTAAAATTTTTCAGCGAATTTTAAAATTCTCGCCGTTAATCGTCGCACTTTATTTACCACGATTCACGAGATATCATCCCCAAATTGTAAGCGGAATTATTATGACTCGCCAATTTTAATAGAACATACCCAGTTTTTAAGTAGTTGGTAACTCTATAGCACTGTCATTTGGCAGCTCGGGCATACGAGTAGTGTGTTCGAGATTGTTTATATCAATATCGGCGCGCGGCCACGTAAGACGTATGTCCGAGTTCGCTCGTAAAGGAAGCTAGGTATTGTTGATAATACCAGTTTATAGATCAGAAGTGGGATAACCACGATGTGTGTTGTGTTTTGTGTGTTATTTTAGTAAGCTCAGTGTGTCCAATAAGATTGACGTACTACATGATAGCCAATAATGCTGAATTGCGTTGGTAAGAAATTGGTACAAAAGAGATAGATATATAGCTAAACGTCGAAAATGTCCTGTAACTTTTCTGTACAACAGTTGGTATTGATACATTGTGTGAATTGAGAGGGAGAGAGATACGTATTGTTAGTAAATATGTTGTCTCTTTTTAGAAATGGGTAGTGTTATACTTACAAAACTTGGCGAAGCCATTCAAATATATATATCTTTAACGTTGGCGCATACATTTTCTGCGATAGTGCGCATTAAAAAAAAAGTTAAGAATAAAATAGTAGATAGTTACTCGGGAAAATGGAAAAGAGAAGTGCAAAAAAAACGATCCTCCACCGAAGACGAGATACAACAATTAAGAAAAGAAATTGATGAGCTGAGGTCTCAAAATGCAATCTCGGACGAATAGTCGCCATTAATCGACGCTCTCAAAGCAACAGAAACGATAATTTTTCCGCTTCAGCAGCTTCAGCCCATTCACCTATAAGACTAGGACACGAAGAAATAAAAAAATGTATTCCTCCTTTCAACCCAGCATCAACTTCTGGTTTAAACGCATCGCAGTGGGTTGAAAACATCGAAAACAAAGGAAATAATAAATATGAGTTGCTTCTTTAATTTCAATAGCGGTTTTCATTTTCAGATGGTAATTAAGTCGAGTGGTGCAATAAGTAAATTAGCGCAATTTATGAGGATTCTATCTTGAACATAATGTAAGTTGACTTTGAGCTGAGTTTTTAGGTTCAACGAAAACTGTTATGGTGACTATGGTGAACATTCACACAAAATAAAAAATGAGAATTCCCTCAGTATGAGGATGAAATGATTCCTTCTGCAAGGAAGATGATGTGATTCCTTCCATGATGAAGATGACATTAGGTAGGAAAGTGAGAATTCCCTCAGTATGAGGATGAAAGGATTCCTTCTGCAAGGAAGATGATGTGATTCCTTCCATGGTGAAAATGATATTAGGTAGGAAAAATGAGAATTCCCTCAGTATGAGGATGAAAGGATTCCTTCTGCAAGGAAGATGATGTGATTCCTTCCATGATGAAGATGACATTAGGTAGGGAAGTGAGAATTCCCTCAGTATGAGGATGAATGGATTCCTTCTGCAAGGAAGATGGTGGGATTCCTTCCATGGTAAGGATGATATTAGGTAGGAAAAATGAAAATGGTACGAGGATGAAGGGATTCCTTATAAGATGATATAAGATAGAATATCATTAGCATGAGGATGATAGTTGAAGAATGACGATGCGATTCTTCCAGTAGTCAGCTGACCGAATGAGTGACGAACTATAAAAATGTACCTACATAGCACAATTTGAGAAATCCTACACTGAGGACAGTGTAATGTCGGATGGCCGAATGTAAGCGAAATTATTATGACTCGCCAATTTTAATAGAACATACCCAGTTCTTAAGTAGTTGGTAACTCTATAGCACTGTCATTTGGCAGCTCGGGCATAGGAGTAGTGTGTTCGAGATTGTTTATATCAATATCGGCGCGCGGCCACGTAAGACGTATGTCCGAGTTCGCTCGTAAAGGAAGCTAGGTATTGTTGATAATACCAGTTTATAAAATTGAGATAAAAAAGTAAAACCGATATATTTAAATAGCACTTAATCAAACGCTTGCCATGATTTCAGATTGACTCGGAGGTGGTGACATTAGTTGCTGTACTTTACTTTGGCTGAGATAGGACGTTTATTTTAAGTCGTACAACAAAAGCAAACAAAAATGGACCAATCTTCGGAATTTTATATTTCTGTCGGTCTAGCGGTTGGCACAAATCCTCATTCTTCTTCATGCCCAAACCAGTTTTCCAGGATATTTGAAACTTTCCGCCATCTTCCGGGCAGAGATGAATGAATAAAAGAGATGGATATCTTTCGTACGTCTATCCCCCCAAAAACCCATTTGTTTACATTGTTGTTTTTGTAATTTCAATCCATGACTGTGAATACATGTGAGCTACGAAAAAAGTTGCTAATGACAGACCACCAATCAAAATTCAGAACGGCCGGCCGAATGTCATAAAACAGCACAATTTTGTATTCACCATATGGTGACACTCTCTTTTAGATAGATCGGTTCGTTAGATATACGATTTGTCGGTTACCCCCAGAATCACCCCATTGAATTAATCCGACTGGAAGGAACAACTTATTTTATATGTGAAATTATTACCTAACTGACTATTTAATTTTATACGCGGATGTTTTACTTTCCAATTTTGGCATACTCTTTCATCTCACGAATGAATGCATGGATGTTGGCTTCCAGTGCGTCAATCGAAGCGGGCTTGTCCCTATACACATTAGCCTTGGCATACCCCCACAAAAAATAATCTAATGGTGTCAAATCGCACGATCTAGGCGGCCAATTGACCGGCCCGAAACGTGAAATTAACTGTTCACCAAACTCGCCTCGCAATTGCGCCATTGTTTCGCGTGCTGTGTGGCATGTGGCACCGTCTTGTTGAAACCACATATCATGCAAGTCAAGAACTTCCATTTCGGGCAAAAAAAAGTTTGTTATCATCGCTCGGTAGCGTTCACCATTGACAGTAACGCTGCGATTCGCATCATCTTTGAAGAAATATGGCCCAATAATGCCGCCGGCCCATAAACCGCACCAAACAGTGGCTTTTTCGGGATGCATTGGTAGCTGTTGCAATGCTTCTGGCTGATCTTCACTCCAAATGCGGCAATTTTGCTTATTTACGTACCCATTCAACCAAAAATGAGCCTCATCGCTGAACACAATTTTTCGATAAAAAAGCGGATCCTCGGCCAGCTTTCCAAGAGCCCATTCACCAAAAATTCGGCGTTGTGGTAGGTCGGCTGGCTTTAGTTCTTGCACCAGCTGTATCTTAAAAGGCTTTACGCCCAAATCCTTCCGCAAAATTTTCCACGTAGTGCTGTAACAAAGGCCTAACTGCTGGGAACGGCGCCGAATCGACATTTCGCGGTCTTCTGTCACACTAGCTGATACGGCCGCAATATTTTCTTCACTACGCACAGTACGTAAACGTGTTGGTGGTTTAATGTCCAACAAAGTAAATTTGGTGCGAAATTTGGTCACAATCTTCCGAATAGACTGCTCAGAAGGTCGAGAATGCCGATCATAAAATGGAAGCAGCGCGCGATGAACATTTCGAACCGAGCACGAATTTTGATAGTAAAATTCAATAATTTGCAAGCGTTGTTCATTTGTAAGACGATCCATGGTTAAATTGCAAACCAAACTGAAGCTGTTTGACAGTGACACAAGGTACTAAACACACGTCAGCTGTCAAAACCAGTGTTGCCAAAACCAAACCAGCTAAAAAATCACCCTTTATTAATCCGACTGGAAGGAACAACTTATTTTATATGTGAAATTATTACCTAACTGACTATTTAATTTTATACGCGGAGGAATTTATATATTTAAAAGAGTGGTTGGTCTATTAGGGTTCAAATTATAACTTATTAAAGAAACATTACGAAAGCATTATGTGCTATCTATCGGATAAATTGCGATATTTACTTGTATGGCAATTATCTATTCTTGTTTTTTAAATCAACAAAAAGTTCTAATATAATTCTACTTTTAATAAATTTATTATTATTTTATAAATAATTTCTAATATAAATAAAACTTTTCACGCCGAATTATAATAGTTAGCCTTGATAGATTAGTACGTTTTCTCCCAAAAAATTCATGAAGTCACGCACATATGCTCATTTCTTTTCTAGAATATGTGAGTTCATGAATTGGACTTTAATGCAAGAATTCGCTATTCCGAAATGTGAATTTCACTATTTTTTTTATTCTAATCGAAGTCTTAACAAAAACCAAACAAGTCCACTTCGAAACACAAAACAATTGAAAAGCGCGATGCCCATAAAAGCACAAGGAATGGTGGCCGGCCATTAGCAACATGCTATTTTTTAAGTATTCACAGACAGGGACTTCAATTACAAAAACAACAATGTAAATAAATTGGTTTTGGGGGAATCGACGTACGAAAGATATCCATTTCTCTTAAAGAAACACGGACTTTTTGTATAAAAGTTCGGGTTGTGCTCTGAACTAAAAAAGAAAAAGCTCTGAACTGAGCTCGAGCACATAGCTGTCATTTGTTTTTTTTTTTAGTTCAGAGCTCAACCTGAACTGTCGTTCCGTCCACTGGCAATGGACGTCGGATCGGAGGGAATCGCCCTGCTAAATATAACCACTCCAAATAAAACAAACCGATGGTTTATTAGAGGAAATGAGGAGGAGGTTTATTCTCTGTTGAAATAAATGCTATTAGTATAGATCAATAAAGTTATTACAACTTACTCTTTTTTAGCAATTCCTTGGCTGAGGTCCGATTCCGCCGACAATGAAATGGTTTTTGGCGCGTATTCGAGAAATTTCGCGGGACTTTTGACAGCTCGGTTTCATGAGCGCGTTCAGCTTATTTAATGTGTCAGACTGACGGTTAGCTATGTTTGTTTTGGAATCGAACCTGAACCTCGGTTACATTTTAAATTTACTTGTATAAATCTACGACATCCCACCCCCCGTGAGGCGCCCGGAATCAAAAGCCTCACCAACATCTAGAACGGCAATCTTCACAGCAGGCCTTCGAAAAATTCCTGTGGATGTCTTCACTTCTGCCATACGAATCTGTCCATCTTGGCCAGGAAAAACTCGTATTATCCGTCCGCGAATCCATTGGCTTCTGGGTACGTTAGCATCACAGACAAGACATAAGTCACCGATTTTGAGTGGTTCTACGCGTTGAAACCACTTGCACCTTCTGGTTAGAACCGGCAAATATTCCCGAATCCATCTCTTCCAGAATCGATCCTTTAGTTGCTGGCTAATGCGCCACTGCCTCCTAAGACAAAGGGCTCGGTTGTCGATCTGGCCTGGAGTTTGCGTGGAGTTGGAAACCCCCAACAAGAAATGGTTGGGTGTTAAGGGATTCTCATCATCGGGTGAGACGGGCAGGTGCGTAAGTGGACGTCCATTTATAATACTTTCAGCCTCGATTAAGGCGCTCTGCAACGTCTCGAATCTTGGCGCGATCTCGCTGAGAATGTGTGAAAGAACTCTTTTAACAGACTGCACCAACCTCTCCCAACAGCCGCCTGCGTGTGGGTTCAATGGACAGTTAAACGACCACTCGATGCCTCTCGAAGAAAGTTCAGCTTTGATGGCTTCGTTGTCAAAAATATCAGCACTTAACAGCTCCTTTTTTGCCCCGATGAAATTGGTACCATTGTCGCACCTTATACGCTTCGGAATCCCACGGCGATTGACAAAGTTGCGAATGCATAGCACGCAGGCATCGGAAGAAAGATTTGCAGCAATTTCGAGGTGCACAGCTCGCACCGTCATGCACGTAAAGAGTGCGACCCACCTCTTCTCTCTCCGTCGTCCATTAGTGATATACACTGGTCCAAAATAGTCGAGTCCCGTGTACGTAAATGGCCTAACATACGGCGTAAGACGGTCTTTTGGTAGTTGTCCCATTAAAGGCGGTTGTGGCTTGGCGGAACGAATTCGACAAAACAAGCAATTGTTTTTTGCCTTTTTGACAGCTGATCGAATACTTGGCACCCAAAAACGTAGGCGAATTTGGTTGGCGATTGTGTCATCATTTTGGTGACGTAGGCGGCGATGAAAATGGTCCACTATCAATCTGGTAAGGCGATGGTCCTTTGGAAGGATGATAGGACGTCTAGCTGTAAATGGTATAGTGGTGGCGGCGTCTATTCGTCCATACATCCTTAGAAGACCGGCGTCGTCAATATAAGGCGTCAACTTAAACAAATGGCTGCTTTTTTCGAGTGGTAGAGTTTGACTCAGACGGGAAATATCATAGGCAAAGGCTTCTTTTTGAGCCTGCCTACACAAAACTAGTTCAGCAACTTCCATCTCTTCGACGCATAGCTCTCCTATTTCTATTCGCTTTCGTAAACAAGCATCCTTAAATCGCAGTACCCATGCCGCACATCTCAGCAATTTTGAGAACTTCGAAAATCTTGACATATCGAAAATAATGCTACTTACTGCGGTTGCATGCAGCAGGAACCTTGCCCGCACTTCATCCTCACATAATTGGTTGTTCTTGACATCTGGTTGTAGAGGCCAATCCTTTTCAGACTGCTGAAGAAACTCCGGACCTCTTATCCACTTGCTCTCAACATTCAGCTTCGGCGGATATCGTGCTCGCGTTGCTTCGTCAGCTGGGTTTAGCCTCGAAGGAACCCAACGCCATTGACTAACCTGGCTACTCTCCAAGATTTCGGCAATCCGGAATCCCACAAATTGTTTGTATCGCCGGGGCTCCGATCTTATCCAGCTAATGACATTTTTCGAATCGGTCCAAAAGACTCGATCCTTGAACGCCACGTCATGATTCTCCACAATAGCATTGTAAAGCCTTATGCCCAAAATTGCTGCGGATAATTCCAGGCGTGGAATCGACATGAGCTTTTTAGGGGCACATTTGGTTTTGCCACAGACAAATGATACTCGAACACTGCCACCATACTCGATACGAAGAAATGAAACTGCACTAAACGCCTCTTCACTGGCATCGACGAAAGTGTGAAGAACGATGTCGCTTGCGAGCGTCAAGAAGGGATCATGGCATCTCGGCATCTCGAATTGTGTTAACGACGGAAGCTCTGTCTTCCACTGCTTCCACCGATCAAAAACTGCTTGGGGAATTGGCTCATCCCATCCAACTGCATGTGCCCAGACTGAACGTAACATCAGCTTCATATAAATGACGAAATTAGCGACCATTCCAAATGGGTCAAACATGGACATGGCAATACTCAAAAATTCCCTCTTGGTAGGGCGTCTGTCTTTCTCCATTACATCTCGGTTGGCTCGAGGAAACTTACATCGAAACTTAAAGACGTCTGCTGCCGGGTCCCAACACATGCCAAGGATTTTCTCTGTCACTGCTTCAATGTTTAAGTCGATCATTCTGTCCTTTTGTTTTTCGATCTCTTGACATGAGATACTTCGCATCACTTCCTTGGAGTTCGACGAAAAGTTGCGAAGTTCAAAACCGCCTTCTTTGTGGATTGAAATTACGTCGTTGGTCACTTCAATTGCTTCAGCTTCACTGTCGAAGCTATCGACGTAATCGTCGACATAATGGCGATCGATGATTGCCCTTGCGGCTCTGGAGTTAGTATTTAGATATCTCGAGGCATTGAGATTCTTTACATAGTTGGCCGGGCACGGCGAGCAACTAGCTCCAAATATCATCGATGTCATCAGATAAACGTCGATCTGCTTTTCTTTATGTTCCCTCCATAAGAAGCGCTGCGAATTTTGGTCCTCTGGTTGGATGCGAATCTGAGAAAACATCTCTCTAATGTCTCCAGACACAGCTATAGCTCTCAGGCGAAAATTAAACAGGATCATCATCATAGGCTTCAGTTCATCAGGACCCTTCAGCAGAAAGGAATTTAAAGACACGTCCTTCACTTTGGCTGCAGCATCAAACACTAACCTCACTTTGTTTGGCTTATTCGGATTCCTCACACCGAAATGGGGGAGGTACCAAGTTTTGGATGTGTTGTGATTCGCTTCAGCTGTCGTCAATTTCCTGGCATACCCTTTTTCAACATAGCTCTCGATGATGCTCTTATACGTCACGCCATACTCAGGATCCTTTTCCAATCTGCTTTCCAGGTTCAAAAATCTTCGCTTCGCCATCTCGTAACTATCTGGGAGTTCGGGGCTGTCTTCTTTCCAAAGAAGACCCGTTTGGTAGCTGCCATTGAGTTTCTTCGTTGTAGTTAACAATATTAGTTTCGCTCTTTTGTCAGCAGAAGAAATCAGCTGTTCCTTTGGTTTTTTAACTCCAAAATTTTCTAAAGCGAAGTACTCCTCCACCGCCCTGTCCACAAGCGCGTCTTGCTCTGGGCTGCATTGACTGCTATGAAGGACGACATCATCTCTTGGCTCTGGTACGGCTATTGTTGACGTTTTCCCATAAACGATCCACCCAAGTTTGGTTTCCGCTATGATAGGTCCAGTTCCATCCGTCTGAAGAGTGCGTATTGGTGCACCCAAATGGCTATTGTCGAGACCAATCAGTATCTCTGGCTTGGCATTCTTATAGTGTGCAAATGGAATGGCATCTAGATGTGGGTTCAGCATGTGTACTTCATCCGTACTGACTGTTTGAGACGGCAGGTTCAAATCGGCGACGGTTTGTATACCTCGGATCCTGTATTTCTTAGCACTTTCTTTATCTGCACTTATATCTGCATCCACTATGAATGAGTCCGTTGCAATAGTTTCCTTTCCAAACCATTGGAGCTTCAATTTACTTTGGCGGCCTTTTAAACACAATCGTTTACTCAGGTCTATGCTCATTATAGTGACTGAGGAACCTTCATCGAATAACGCATATGTTGATATTGTGATGTTATCACCATAGATTCTAACAGGCAGCACTCGAAATAGAATCTTGGCTTTGGAATGAACGTGACAACTAAGCAAGGGTCTCGAACATCCGACGTCGGCTGGTACATCCGCATCAACAATTGGCTTCGGCGGCTCGTGTAGCATTGGATGATGCATTTTAGCACATTCATCAATTCCGCACTTCTTCCTGGCTCTGCATGCTCGAACACTGTGACCGTACTTTAGGCAGTAAAAGCAAAGTCTGTTTTTCTTGACAAAATCCCACCTTTCTGAAACATCTAGTTTGATGAAAGGATCGCACTCCGCAACTGGGTGCTGTTTCTTGTCGCAATAGCGGCACTTGCTTCTGGCTGAGGCGTCTTGTCCAGACACATGGAGAATCTTCTTGGGACCATACTTCGGTTCTATATGGGCTGGCGGCAATAAAGAAGTTGATGTAACCAAGCAAACAAATCGCGCGACCTCGGTCAACCACTCGGCAAAATGTTTCACTGTTGGATATGGCACTATACTGACACTCCGTTGAGCCCATTCCAGTCTCTTGCTCATAGGCAGCTTTGCTATTAGCTCGTCCATTAGCGTTGGGTTTGCCAGATGTTGATGCAAGCCACTAGATTCCAAAAACGTCGAAAGATTTTGCACCACTGTGGCAAATGGTACCAACATCTCAAGTTTTCCTTCCGATATTTGTGAAATCGCCCTAACTTTGGCTAATTGGCTTCGCAATAGGCATTCGGGACGTCCAAATCTAAATTCTAGGGCAGCCATTACCTGATCAACATTGTCAGGGTGGATGAGTAATGATTCCACTACTGCCCGCGCTTCTTGTTTGATAGATTTTTGGAGACGAAGCAGGTTTTCAATCTTCGAGTAATTATACATCGCAGTAGATTCACGAAATGCAATTGAAAACATCGGCCATTCCTCTGGTCTGCCTGTAAACTGAGGCAAATCTTGTAGCTTGCGAATATGTGCATTGCTGGCGGTTTCGCACTGTTGAGAGGAACAGCTTGGTTGCAAATTAGGAGGTGGCGTGAAGGATTGCATTGGCGTAAACTGCTGACTGATATACGGCTGCGATGCACTAATCGGCGGCAAAAATGACGGCGCTGCCTGTGTATACGATGTGTATGTTGCTGTTGCTGCAGTTCGAAGGGGCTGCGACGGCTGGTATGCTCCATAGGGCGTTGTGTACGCGCCATATACAGCAGGTGCACTCACTATCATTGTTTCGGATAAACTGACACTTGTTGATGGAATATAAGCTTTGGTGGCGGCTGCGCATGGCGTTGTAGGTATCGTTGACGTGTGAGCAACCAATGGAACAGTAGAAGCAGTTGTCGCAGCTGTTAAAGATGTTGAGGTGTTTGGAACTTGATTAACAAGCTCCTGCAAGCGGATGCGTTCGGCTTTTTCTGTTGCGGCATTGGAGGTTACTACCTCCAGTTGTGAACGCATTTCACGTATCTGCTTTAGTAATTCTTCCACTGTTTTTGCTGTTGCCGACTCTTCCATGTCGGGTGTATCGATGATGGTGTTGTCGAAATCGCTTTCTATGGAATCACTATCTGATTCTGGAACAGTACTAAGCTGCACTTCAGTTAAGTCTAAAGGCAACTTGGCTGCTGTTGTGCGCGGACTTCGTCTTGGCTGGCTGCTGCTTGACATGCGTACGACTATATGTGCGATTTATCCGCGAACGGCGGAATTGGCTGTGTCTTCTAAACGGCAAAATAATTTCTCCTGGCTGGAGTTTGTTGCAGGCGGCAACTGAATTACGCTGGCAGCGCAAGATATTCTCTCTTTTAAATGGATTTTCCTCATAAAAAAGAAGAATAAAGATTTTGTCGTTCCGTCCACTGGCAATGGACGTCGGATCGGAGGGAATCGCCCTGCTAAATATAACCACTCCAAATAAAACAAACCGATGGTTTATTAGAGGAAATGAGGAGGAGGTTTATTCTCTGTTGAAATAAATGCTATTAGTATAGATCAATAAAGTTATTACAACTTACTCTTTTTTAGCAATTCCTTGGCTGAGGTCCGATTCCGCCGACAATGAAATGGTTTTTGGCGCGTATTCGAGAAATTTCGCGGGACTTTTGACAGCTCGGTTTCATGAGCGCGTTCAGCTTATTTAATGTGTCAGACTGACGGTTAGCTATGTTTGTTTTGGAATCGAACCTGAACCTCGGTTACATTTTAAATTTACTTGTATAAATCTACGACATGAACTGTTATACAAAAAGTCCGTGTTTCTTTTTTAGCTCAGATACATCAGAGCTCAGTATTTGTGTTTCTTTTTTCGTTCAGAGCACCATCAGAGCGCGCTTTATGAGCTCAGAATAAATTGCCTGAGCATCCTGAGCGAAAAGCTGATTACACACTTCCAGTCACATTTGACAGAAAAAAAAAACAGGATAAGCAAAACAGTGGAAATGGCGGACGTACCTTGTTGTTTTGGAACTGAATATTAACCAATTTAATAAATAACTGGCTATCTTAATCCTCGATGCTCGTCCCTAATGATATCTCTGAGGCCTGTAATATAGTTCTCCTGATTCTTGGGTTCTTCGTATCCAAAAATCAGCTCGCTAGGTTAGGTAGACGGACTGTTCGACCAGTTATGCACTGCAATTCGATAAAAACATGGGAATCCGCTTATACCAATCTCTTTGGTCATCGCCACCGACCTTAGAGAGGTGTTCATTTAGGGTTCTGTTGAAGCGCTCCACCATCCCATCTGATTGTGGGTGAAGTGGTGTTGGTCTTATCTTCTTAATCCCGAGTAACTGGCACACTCCTTGGAAAATCTTGGACTCGAAGCTTCGTCCTTGGTCCTAATGCAGTTCCATCGGTACACAAAACTGCTTACCCAGTTGTAGACAATTTGCTCCACCACGGTTTGAGCTTTTTGATTAGGGATAGCAAATGCTTCAGTCCACTTACTGAAGTAAGTTTCGTCGGTCGATGTTGTATTTCGTAGTCGTACTGTTGCTGATGTGTTGGCACCATTGGAAAAACCATGAGATGATAGGGTCATCTTTCTCTAACGAAATTATGTGTCATGAAAGAACGTTGAGTTTTGTGCTGAAAAAGTTGGCATGCCTTGGATTTTAACGTCGACGAGCAAAGACACTTATTTTTTAGTTTTCTTTCTTTTTATATACGTTTTTCTTATTAATAATAAAGATAAGATAAAGATTAGTACCAAAAGAGAAAATGTCAAAGAAAGCAAATGCGGCGGACAACATGGTACGTTGTGATAATTGCGAGGCTTGGTTGCACTATGTATGCGCAGGAGTGGATGATTAGGTAAAGAATCGACCATGGGCTTGCAAAAAGTGTCGACCAGGTTCTTCAGCGATGGCAAGGAGCGTTAGGTCTGCGGGAAGTGCATCAACATCGGTCGCCAACATCACCTTAGTACCAGCCAGTAGGAGTGTTCGCAGTGGTGCTTCTTCTCGAAGCCAACGTGTACTGGATCTCGAGTTGCTTCGTTTGAAGGAGCAAAAGGACTTGGAAAAGGAGTTCTTGGATAAGAAACATGAGCTACTCAAATTGAAAGAACAGCAAGACGAGGACAATAGTAGTGTAAGTAGCGATGGGCGTTCGGTGGTGTCCCGTTCGAGGGTCGGAGAAGTCAAGGCTGATTGTGGCTCTATTGTTCGGTGCACCAAGGACTGGGTCGCACAGTCGAAGATGGAGGTCAGGCGACAAAGGGGACTGTTTTGAGAATGCAATTATTTTTTTTGTTTAATTGATATTATAGGTATATTTATTAGTTTTGTTCTGTCCAATTTAATGCAAACATTGTATAATGTACCCTATTGTCTGTAACCGTTTCAAATTATGTAGGTTTGTTGTTTATACCATTTGTTAAATAGCGTTTTGCTCTCTTCGTCAGCTATGTACTTTTTGTTTAACTAATGTATGTTACAGTTGGAATATGAGCTTGATCATGTTTTCGGCTTAGCTCGGCCACTTGGATTACAGACGCTGAACGGGTAACACTAAACCAAATACAATATCGTCGTTGTACTTCTCTCGTTTAATTTCTCGTTTTTTTTTTTGTTTTCTTCGTTGGATTCTTATACATTTGTTGGTCCAAATTCGAGCCGGATATTATTCGTGTAATTCGGTATTCAATTAACCATACAAGGCAATTAGCTGAAATCAATTGAAATTCGGTTTCCCACCTCAGTGGCAAATATTCGGTGTATTCGTTTATTCGAAATAACCTCGTTGTAAATTCTCACGTGTTTTACATTCTCCTACTTTAAAATTGAAACAGACCTATCTCCATCATGTCTGAGTCTTCGTCACTTGCTGCACTTCGTTCAATACGCGGTCGTATTAAAGGTTCCTTAACCAAGTTAGTTACCTACGCTGAGAAAATTAACGACACGGTAACCATTGCAGACTTAAAAGTTCGCTTCAATAAAGTTGAAGAATTGTGGAAGGAATTCGACTCGTCCCAAAAGCTAATATACAAATTCGAGGGTAGCGAAGATTACGTAGATCCTCAGCCAGAATTCGGAGAGTTTGAGGAGAAATGGTTACTGGTTAAAGCCAGACTTCTAACTAAAATTACCAATCGCGAAAAATCTGAAGAGAGCAAGGATATCGTAGGTCAGTTAGCTGTCCAGCCGAAAGTTTTAGTTGAGACCATAAACAAAGCAACAGCCGCAGGGAAAAATAATGATTTCTTTCTTCCTATAATACGAATCGAGCCATTCTCGGGCAACTATCGGGATTGGCCAACATTTCGTGACATGTTCGAGGGAGCAGTCCATAATAAAACAAGCTTAACTCCTGTTCAAAAATTGCATTTTTTAAAGTCATGTCTTCGAAATGAGGCGCTTAGTCTGCTCAATCATCTACCGCTATGTGATGCCACATATGAACAGGCGTGGGCTAGACTTGAATCGCGTTACGATCGACCCCGTTATGTCATTAATAGTCACGTGAAAGCATTTATGGAACTACTATCTTCCGATTCCTTGAACGCCAGTACTCTGCGCAGAATATCGGACGGAGCTGATAAAATTGTGAGAGGGCTTAACAGCTCTTGACTCGTTAAATCGGGATCCGTGGCTTATTTTCATTTTGTTTAACAAATTGGACTCTGAAACCCGCCAAGCGTGGTCAGAAGACAGCGTCGATGAGGACTATAATAAAATTGAGCAGTTCCTTAACTTCTTGGATCGTCGCTGTGAGACTTTGGAGAGCTCTAAAGTCAACGTCCGCGAATTCAGCCGAAGTAAACACCCTACGGTTAAGAGTATGCACGCGTCACCATCAACCTCTTGTGCTAAGTGCCATGCTAATCATGGTATTTCTCAGTGCCCAGACTTTCTGGCAATGACCGTGCAGGCTCGAAGGGAGTTCGTTAAAACCAACAAACTGTGCTTTAACTGCTTGCGAAGTGGGCATTCGTCAGCTCGTTGCCAATCCAAATTTCGGTGTAGATCTTGCCACACTCGCCACCACAGTTTAGTCCACGATCAAATGGCTAACACTTACCCTAATCAATCGATTCGATTTTGCAGTCGTTTTGGACCATTGAAGAAGTGAATTCGAAATCGATTCTATCTAACGATGATCGCATAATAGAAGATCACTTTATTAAAACTCATCGCCGCAATACAGAGGGAAGATATGTTGTTGAGCTCCCTTTCAAATCGGTTCCACTCTTCGATAGTACACTACATGGCGCTATCTCGCGACTAAAATGGATGGAGAATAAGTTTTCTAAGAACAAGGAGTTATTTGAAAACTACTCTCGTTTTCTTGACGAATACTTGTCGTTGGGACATATGACAAAAGTGCCTCCATCGGATGTATCAATGTCAAACGTGTTCTACCTTCCTCATCATGGTGTTCTGAAGCCGGATAGCACAACTACTAAGATTCGTGTCGTCTTCGATGGGTCACACATGGTCGGTTCCGGTCGCAGCCTTAATGACTCACTCATGATCGGGCCACCCATTCAACGAAATCTTTTCTCGGTGTGTCGAAGGTTTCGTCGGCACCAATTCGTTTTTACGGCAGACATTATCAAAATGTTTCGCCAGATCTTAGTGTCGGAAAAGGATACTGACTTTCAGCGGATAGTTTGGCGTAAAACATCCTTGGCCCCCTGAGAACATTTTCGGTTGTCCACTGTAACGTACGGTACATCTTGCGCTTCATTTTTGTCCGTTCGTGTTCTGGAACAACTTGCGAAAGACTACATAAACGAATTTCCTATCGCGTCGGAAATATTATTAAATGACTTTTACGTCGATGATGTAGTCTCAGGTGATACTTTAGCGGAAGCCATTTTCAAACGCGATTCGCTTATCGAACTTCTTGCCAAAGGCGGTATGCAATTAAGCAAATGGCAAAGCAATTGTGCTGAACTTGTTCGTGATGAAGGAAGTGCTTCTCGTAAAAATATCTCTCTGGACACTGACGCGGATTCGTGGATCAAAGTGCTCGGTTTATATTGGAATTCAAAGTGCGATGTATTTAGTTTTCGTTTGAACTACACGCCTACTGAACTCATCACAAAGCGCCAAATCCTTTAAGATGTAGCTCGTATCTTTGACCCCCTTGGTTTTCTTGCCCCTTCGGTTGTGCAACTAAAAATAATGTTCTAGGAATTGTGGCACCGCAAGCTGGATTGGGATGACAAAATCCCGTGGTCCCTCGCAACAACCTGGATGAAATATCGTGACGAACTTTCGATGCTCACCCAAATCCAAATACCCAGAACTATCGGTATCGGGAACGCGACATTTCAACTGCACGGATTTTCCGATGCTTCGGCATCCGCATATGCCCCCGTAATTTATTCGCGCTACGAACTCTCTAATGGTGATGTCAAAACAAACATTATCGCGGCAAAATCTCGCGTCGCGCCTTTAAAACAACTGAGCATTCCCCGGCTAGAGCTCTGCGCAGCCGTTTTGCTATCTAGGCTACTCGTTTCCGTTCAAAGCTCACTCAATATTACCTTCAGCAATGTTTACGCGTGGTCGTCTCCTCCTCGACGTTGGAATATTTTTATAGGTAATCGAACAGCAGAAATACTCAATACTATCCCAAGGAACAGGTGGTTTCACGTTCGTTCGGAAAGTAACCCAGCCGATTGTGCTTCTCGAGGCATACCACCATCGCAACTCATCGAACACTCTATTTGGTGGACGGGTCCACATTGGCTTCAAGACAGTATGGAAAATTGGCCTATGATCAGTGGCTGTGAAGATGATTCTAGCTGCATAACGGAGGAGAAGAAGAAGACCAAACCAGAGTCATACCTGGTAGTCAATGAAGCCGAAGTGCATCCCTTCGAATTGCTTTCCACACATTTTTCATGGGTTACATTGTTGCGTACTGTCGCCCTTATATATCGTTTTATTACGCGGTGTAAAAAACGACCAGAAACGTCTTTCTGCCAACAGATTTCCGGTGCCAAAATTCGTCTAGTTAAATGGTTGCAGAATCGGTACTTTGGCGACTATGTCAAACACTACACCAAATATCGTTCCTTTCCTAAAAATTGCCAAATTATTAATTTGTCTCCTTTTGTAGATAGCAACAGCTTTTACGAGTCGGAAGGAGAATCGCGCATGCGGACTTATCGTACAATGTAAAGCATCCGATAATAATACCTAATGGTCACGCTATTACAAAACTCATCGTTCTCGACGCACATACCCGATATTTACATCCAGGCATATCGACGCTCTTTGCCCTTATCAAGCAAGAATATTGGATCATCGCCTGTCGAAACTTGATACGCAAAATCACCCATGATTGTGTCACTTGTTTTCGTCAACGAAAGGCTACCACCAACCAACTAATGGGTAATCTCCCGCCGCAGCGAGTTCAAACAAGCCGACCCTTTGCACAATGTGGATGTGATTATGCCGGACCAATAATTCTTAAAGTCAAATCGGGTCGTAAATCTATACTGTTTAAAGGTTACATCTCACTCTTTGTTTGTTTAGTAAAAAAGGCAGTTCACTTCGAACTCGTGAGCGATTTAACAGACAGACGCTTTTCTTGCCGCGTTCCGGCGATTTGTCGCGCGCCGTGGAAAGCCATCGCACCTTTACTCCGATAATGGCACCAACTTTTGCGGAGCGGCTCGCCTGTTATCTGAAATGCATGCACTTGTCATATCCGAGCAGCATAATTCGGTGGTTGCAGAATCGTTAGCTCGGGATGGCATCTACTGGCATTTTATTCCTCCTTCGGCACCTCATTTCGGCGGTCTGTTGGAAGCAGGAATTAAATCCGTTAAGCAGCATCTTCGGCGTGTCATCGGCACAGACAACCTGACCTTTGAGCAATTTTATACGCTATTGACTCAAATAGAAGCCATCTTAAATTCGCGACCCCTCTGTCAAATTTCAGATACTGAACTTGATCCTCTAACTCCCGCCCATTTCTTTCTTTTCTTTCTAGGCGAATCCTACGCAACTGTTCCGGAGCCAACACTAACCATATCACCAAACCGCTTAACATGCTGGCAATTATTGCAGTCAAAGATACAGGGTTATTGGAAACGATGGACCATGGAGTATTTAACATCCCTTCAGCAACGACCTCGCTGGCAACAGACACAACCTAATATGAAAATCAACGACCTGGTTGTTGTCAAAAATGCCAATCTACCTCCTGGAAAGTGGTTAATGGGCCGACTCATCGCCACCCACCCGGGTAAGGACGACCATGTTCGCGTCGTTACGTTGAAAACGGCCAACGGCAAACTAGTGCAACCAGTACACAAATTGGCTGTTCTACCTGTACGCTGAAACTGTGTTCCAGGGGCCGCGGAATGTTTGAGAATGCAATTATTTTTTTTTGTTTAATTGATATTATAGGTATATTTATTAGTTTTGTTCTGTCTAATTTAATGCAAACATTGTATAATGTACCCTATTGTCTGCAACCGTTTCAAATTATGTAGGTTTGTTGTTTATACCATTTGTTAAATAGCGTTTTTCTCTCTTCGTCAGCTATGTACTTTTTGTTTAACTAATGTATGTTACAGTTGGAATATGAGCTTGATCATGTTTTCGGCTTAGCTCGGCCACTTGGTTTACAGACGCTGAACGGGTAACACTAAACCAAATACAATATCGTCGTTGTACTTCTCTCGTTTAATTTCTCGTTTTTTTTTTGTTTTCTTCGTTGGATTCTTATACATTTGTTGGTCCAAATTCGAGCCGGATATTATTCGTGTAATTCGGTATTCAATTAACCATACAAGGCAATTAGCTGAAATCAATTGAAATTCGGTTTCCCACCTCAGTGGCAAATATTCGGTGTATTCGTTTATTCGAAATAACCTCGTTGTAAATTCTCACGTGTTTTACATTCTCCTACTTTAAAATTGAAACAGACCTATCTCCATCATGTCTGAGTCTTCGTCACTTGCTGCACTTCGTTCAATACGCGGTCGTATTAAAGGTTCCTTAACCAAGTTAGTTACCTACGCTGAGAAAATTAACGACACGGTAACCATTGCAGACTTAAAAGTTCGCTTCAATAAAGTTGAAGAATTGTGGAAGGAATTCAACTCGTCCCAAAAGCTAATTTACAAATTCGAGGGTAGCGAAGATTACGTAGATCCTCAGCCAGAATTCGGAGAGTTTGAGGAGAAATGGTTACTGGTTAAAGCCAGACTTCTAACTAAAATTACCAATCGCGAAAAATCTGAAGAGAGCAAGGATATCGTAGGTCAGTTAGCTGTCCAGCCGAAAGTTTTAGTTGAGACCATAAACAAGGCAACAGCCGCAGGGAAAAATAATGATTTCTTTCTTCCTATAATACGAATCGAGCCATTCTCGGGCAACTATCGGGAGTGGCCAACATTTCGTGACATGTTCGAGGGAGCAGTCCATAATAAAACAAGCTTAACTCCTGTTCAAAAATTGCATTTTTTAAAGTCATGTCTTCGAAATGAGGCGCTTAGTCTGCTCAATCATCTACCGCTATGTGATGCCACATATGAACAGGCGTGGACTAGACTTGAATCGCGTTACGATCGACCCCGTTATGTCATTAATAGTCACGTGAAAGCATTTATGGAACTACTATCTTCCGATTCCTTGAACGCCAGTACTCTGCGCAGAATATCGGACGGAGCTGATAAAATTGTGAGAGGGCTTAACAGCTCTTAACTCGTTAAATCGGGATCCGTGGCTTATTTTCATTTTGTTTAACAAATTGGACTCTGAAACCCGCCAAGCGTGGTCAGAAGACAGCGTCGATGAGGACTATAATAAAATTGAGCAGTTCCTTAACTTCTTGGATCGTCGCTGTGAGACTTTGGAGAGCTCTAAAGTCAACGTCCGCGAATTCAGCCGAAGTAAACACCCTACGGTTAAGAGTATGCACGCGTCACCATCAACCTCTTGTGCTAAGTGCCATGCTAATCATGGTATTTCTCAGTGCCCAGACTTTCTGGCAATCACCGTGCAGGCTCGAAGGGAGTTCGTTAAAACCAACAAACTGTGCTTTAACTGCTTGCGAAGTGGGCATTCGTCAGCTCGTTGCCAATCCAAATTTCGGTGTAGATCTTGCCACACTCGCCACCACAGTTTAGTCCACGATCAAATGGCTAACACTTACCCTAATCAATCGATTCGATTTTGCAGTCGTTTTGGACCATTGAAGAAGTGAATTCGAAATCGATTCTATCTAACGATGATCGCATAATAGAAGATCACTTTATTAAAACTCATCGCCGCAATACAGAGGGAAGATATGTTGTTGAGCTCCCTTCCAAATCGGTTCCACTCTTCGATAGTACACTACATGGCGCTATCTCGCGACTAAAATGGATGGAGAATAAGTTTTCTAAGAACAAGGAGTTATTTGAAAACTACTCTCGTTTTCTTGACGAATACTTGTCGTTGGGACATATGACAAAAGTGCCTCCATCGGATGTATTAATGTCAAACGTGTTCTACCTTCCTCATCATGGTGTTCTGAAGCCGGATAGCACAACTACTGAGCTTCGTGTCGTCTTCGATGGGTCACACATGGACGGTTCCGGTCGCAGCCTTAATGACTCACTCATGATCGGGCCACCCATTCAACGAAATTTTTTCTCGGTGTGTCGAAGGTTTCGTCGGCACCAATTCGTTTTTACGGCAGACATTATCAAAATGTTTCGCCAGATCTTAGTGTCGGAAAAGGATACTGACTTTCAGCGGATAGTTTGGCGTAAAACACCCTTGGCCCCCTGAGAACATTTTCGGTTGTCCACTGTAACGTACGGTACATCTTGCGCTTCATTTTTGTCCGTTCGTGTTCTGGAACAACTTGCGAAAATGGAGTTCTGCGTCTTTAAGGGCGAATTGACTACGCTGAGTTTGCCAAAGAAGAGACTAGACGACCCATATTGCTATCAAGGAAAAATAGAGTGAGTTTTATTATTTTCGATTACTATCATAGACAGTTTAGACACCTATGCGATGCCAATGTGCTGCAATATTATATAATATCGTTAGATGTACCTCGTCACAACCTTTGCCGTTGCTCCATTTGCTGTTTTCAGACAGTAGCTGCTGGAGTTGTGCAGCCATGATTGGCGAACGATGTCCCTTCGGATTATGGAAGCGGTGGCACCTGTATCGATTGTGGCCACATACTTTTTTTGGCCGACATGGGCTTCCACTGTCAAGCTCCTATTTCATCGTTTGGTCTCGTAAACCTGAATTGTGGTCCTGGGGGTGTCAATTCCAGAAACCATCTTCTATCCCGCGAAGTTGCTTTCTCATTACGACTCCTGGTTCTGCAATGTGGACAACCGCCCTGTCTACGTTCAGCTCTGCACTGTCGTTTTAAATGTCCAATTTCGGATCGGTCCCCTGCGAACACTGTTCCGGTTTACTACTTCTGTTCTCTGGCATGATCATTCAACGGATGTTATTTCTCTCGCGCGGTGAAATCCTTGAGATGCAGCTTCCATTATTAAGGAAAATGCCAGTGCTTCAGTAAGAGGTCTCTTGTCAACCATCTGCAGTTGTCTGTCTTTTAGCTTTAACCAAAGCGTCGCAGTCGCGTTGTTTTTCTTCCGAGATAGTTTGAAGCAATTCTGCAGTTCGATTTGGCAGCTGAAATTTGAAATCTTAGATCAAAATCTGAAAAGCCAAATCGCAAGAGAAGTATGCATTTACATAATAAATTCACAAAATCGTCAAACTTTAAAGTGAATACCGTAAAATAGGAAAAATCTCAAATGACAATTTTAAGGAGCCAGCGAAAAGTTCGAGTAGCCAAATCAGATATAAATAGCCAGTGCTGGTAACACTGCTACTTGTGTATCAGCTGATGGAACTCTCCACAAATTATTTTCCGCTGCCTTTTTGCAGATGTTTCGCTGTCCATCTGGAGACCACCGGAAAATTACGTTCCGGAACAGCTGCGTACCAATCACAGTTTAAAAATCAACTGTCCCTCCCTGTTCTCAAATCTGCCTTTTATATCCGCTCCTGCAATCTATCGGGAAGTTTCTAGCTAATTCCGGTTCGCCCCGCAGAAAGTCCATGCTTCTTGAATGAGATCATTTAACTCTCCACTTATTTGACAGATTCAAGTCTCCAATTGGAAGTGGAACTTGTTTGGTGACTAATGGGTTGCTTACACTTCACCATTTAGAGAAAGCACTAAACATACTGAGGTAAGTGTTTCGCTTTGTCAATAAGCTTAAAGCAAACATTTTGAATTCCGAGAATATAAAATGAACTGAGAAACCTTTTGCACAATTGTGTTGTCTGTGTTAGTTACAATCATCGTTTCGAAACACAATTGATGGAAGACTTCTTGCCAAGTGAAAGAGTAACTTCAGGCAGCACTTTCATTG
This sequence comes from Cheilosia variabilis, assembly GCA_951230905.1. Lineage (NCBI taxonomy): Eukaryota > Metazoa > Arthropoda > Insecta > Diptera > Syrphidae > Cheilosia > Cheilosia variabilis. Next base: position 41,850,077 of record OX579679.1, on the reverse strand, counting down.
TTCGAAATGTTGAGAGCGTGAGAGAAACTGTCATTGGCTGTCGCCAGCTTTCTTATATGGTGGGATTTCTTCCCTTTTGTGGGAATTTCGATATCAGAAAAGCCTTCCATAGGAAAAAGTAAAAAGCTGCAGAAAACATTAAAGCTATAAATTTTTGCTGAAATATCATCGTATTGATATCTACATTTCATCATGATTATAAGGACACTGAATGACCTTAAAAATAGCTTGTGTAAATCAAATTTAGCAGGATTTTCTTGTACCAAAATTTTCTAGTACAAAAAGATAATCATTATGGTAATCTATTGTGATTTTTTATCCGTAAAATATAAATTTTGCTTTTGAAAGTAAGATTTTTTTTAAAAAAAAAATGTACCTATGAAGAGGGAGTTTGTATACGGTGAATAGGGAAAATTATTACGTTTCGTGGGAAATATGAGGACAGAGTACACTTAGGCACTGGCTGTCACGTGTCACCGTATGCGACGGATTCTATGCGACTGCTCCCTGCTCGTTCCGTCGAATACGTCAATATTGACGGATCCTTCGACGCAACGGATGCGACGGATTCTATGGGTTTGGCCCTTAACTCGGTGTAGACAGCTGATGCTGTCGCTCAAAGGTGCAATCAGATTTCTCAATCAGTGACGTGCTAATAATATTTCTTCACGTGCCTCCAATGGCACGCGTGCCATAGGTTCGCTATCGCAGCGCCTATAGACACGAAATCTGAAATTAGAGCGAATATGAAGAAGCCCAATCGAAAACCACATCAATGTGCCTAAATAGTTTATCGAACGTGTCCAGTTTTTCCGGATTTGTTTATTTGCTGGAAAAAAAGAAAAGTAAGAACTAAACTTTATTTTAAAAAGTAAAATAATGTTTTTCTTAATTCCAATTTGAAATTTAGATGTGGGCTACAGCAACAAAAAAACGATTCACACTTTTGTGCTGCATTGTGGTACTCCTTTGGTTATTATTTCGCTATACAATCGGCTTAGGTAATGGAGTAATGCTATCAGTAAGTTTTATTTTCTTATCTCAATTTGTTCAACAGTTTTTAATTACTCACAGATTGAAGACATTACCCGAACACCAGGCACTCCAATATTAGTTACTGTTTTCTACGAAGCGCTTTGCCCGGATTCTAAACATTTTATAACAAAACAACTACAACCTGCTTATCAAGCAGCTCCTTCATTGATAGAAGTGGTATTTGTTCCATACGGAAAAGCGTCGGTAAGCTGTTTTTACAATATGGTCAAATTTGACCAATCGACTAAATTTCCTTTTAGTAAAACCCGCGGATTTGTTTATTGTTGTTTCCCTATACTGCTTCTTGAATGGTTTTTGGATGAAGAATGGCAGGCAGAGCTTGCAGGGTTGAGAATCCCTTATGTCGTTTTCCATTGGGCTTTTCATATTTCTCGGGTTGGTATGTGATTATAAAGTCAGTTGTTTTCAAATTGTAATTTGTGATTATAAAATTCCATTCATTTTAGTTGATGTCCATTGTGACGGCCAAACGTAATTTTTTCTCTATTTTCCACACACTCGTCAAAAAGCTTTAATAATGGCCTTGTACAGTATGTTAAGGTACCTGGGGAGAGTTAACTATTAAACAAATGAACAATAATTTGGCGAGTTCCAATTAGTCCCCGCTGTTAAATAAATAAACAAAAATATAAGGTTTAAAAAAAAGTAAAGATGCTTGTGAGTTGTTAACACATTCAACCGCCCTAATAAATTTACGCTATACGGCATCCGAACAGAACGGTTCATATACGTTCACTTAAATTGTAGGCGCAGTGAGTTAGTGGTAAGTGTGTTGGACTACTAAGCGAGAGGTTCCGAAGAAAACCCAAATTCCATCTGAAGGTTTTTTCCCACTGCACACCCTCTCGCGAACGTCTGACAAACATCCGATAGTATAACTGTCATGAAAGAGCTTCTCAATTACCCGTTTGAACTCTGCGTAAAATTGGAGATCCCTTCCATTCGTCAAAAAAAGAAAAAATTAAAAACTTGCTCAAATCGAATGTTTGCGAGAACCCAGGCCTAGGGTCCCTACGGACCTGTTGCGCCAATTGTTTTTTTTTTATGCAGTGATATTTCTAAAAAAGTTCCCAAAGTAATTAAATGAACTGTTATTATTCATTCAGTTAACAATGAACAACTTGGAACTCACCCATTGCCTAGTTATCTAGTTATTTTAAGTCGACTAGATTGGTCAGGACTAGATGCACCATGAACGCCGAAGATTGGTTGGTATTCGAACTATCAACTAGTACTCAGACATGAAATTCTTGACGTCGACTAAGAAAACTGTTCGTGTGATCGAATAGGCCAATCCAAACTGATGTGGTATTCGATTGGGCAGAAGAGAACATTTTTTTTTGCTCTAGGTCACTTTTTATGTTAGATTGGTATGAAAAAAGTAATATTTTACAGATTGAGTTTTTGCGAATGTGGAATTTTTTATCAGAGTTGCTTGAGATTACCAATTCAAGTGGGTTCGAGTTTGAAAACTAGTGGAATTTGCTTTCCTGAAGTTTCTTAACTGCAAAACGCGTAGGTGTCGAAGGTTATGCATCTTCTAATTCACGAATTCAACAAAAAAAAGCGCAAATAACATTTTTATGTTCGATTAGCCACACGAAATCTGAAATCTGAGTGCAGGACCTCCGAAGCCCAATCGAGCTCGAGCATTATGAGCTCAGATTGTTCTGAGGTATTTATGAAACACACTTGGGCACATAGTTGTCAATTGAATATTTATTAAATTGGTTAATTTTCAAAACAACAAGGTTCGTCCGCCATTTCAACTAATTTGCTTATCCTGTTTTTTTTTTTCTGTCAAATGTGACTGGATATGTGTAATCAGCTTTTCTCGGTCAGCCTGCTCAGTCAGTTTATTCTGATCGTGCTCTGAACGAAAAAAGAAACACAAATTCTGAGCTCTGATGTATCTGAGCTAAAAAAGAAACACGAACTTTGTACAGGTTGTGCTCTGAACTAAAAAAGAAAAACTCCTAAAGATTAATGAATTTAAAGGAGATGCAAATCCCAAAACCCATTTGTTTATATTAGGCGTTTTTCTTTTTTAGTTCACAGCTGAGCTCTGAACTGAGTTCGAGCATTATAAGCGCGAGTTAAGTATCCATAGCAAAACATATTGAGAAAAAAGATAACATTATTTGTATTCAATGATATCTTTAGTCTCTAGTACAGTCTTGCACACAACGCTACAATGATAACATATGTAAAAGAGATAATATCGTTTGTATACAATGTTGGAATATTATCTCTTCTTCATTATCAAGCAAGACGATTGTACGCTTGGGTCTCCTTGTAGATAGATAAGAAAAGTATATAAATACGACTGTATGATGAATTTATCGATAGTCTTATTGTAACTACATAGTAGCCTTAAGCTCCTTTTAGAATTAGTAAAAAGTATTTCAATAATAAAGGACATAGTTCCAAATAAATATTGTTTAATTTTAAAAGTAAGAACCAAGTGTTTTAATTGGCGATCCTGCCAGGAGGTTAAATATACTTTTTAACTTCAATCGAGCGGACCTCGGGAACAAGTAGTGAAATCTAGTATAAACAGAACACTCGCGTTACCGGTTACAAGAATTACCTAGCATAGCAGGTACAAATATAGCTCCTTCGTACGAAGCAGCAAAGCAATTCAGTGAAAGTGTATATGTGGAAAAAAAAAAAAAAAAAAAACACACAAATTCGACGACAACAGACACGAGTTCAAAATGGAACAACTCGCAGTATTAATGGCAAGATTAGAAGCTTTAGAAACCAGGTGCAACACAGTAACACAAACCCTAGAGCACACACGCACAGAGAATGCAAGGTTAGCAGCAATAATAACTAACCAAAATCAAATAAACACTAATTTAGAAACAAAACTAAATGAAGTAAAATCTGGATTAGGCATAGTACCAAACATACCTGTGCTAGAGGAAATAAGAACCACATATACAGATGGTAGTGAAATACAGTTAGACGCATTTAAAAGCCTACCTATTTTCAACGGCGATCAATCAAATTATCGGTCGTGGCGCGAAGAAGCATCCAGATTAATGGACAGCATTAAAAACCTCAAAACACACAGTAAGTACGCAGCAGCATTGACTATAGTGAAAAGTAAAATACAGGGAGCAGCCGCGAATGTGTTAACTAATTATAACACAATTTTTAATTTTGAGGCGATACGTAACAGATTAGATTATACGTACTCTAATCAAGAACCTCTATACGTGCTACAAGACATGATGAAAGCCATCACGCAAAAAAGAAGCACACTGTCTGAATACCACGACGAGATAAATAAAAATCTCAATTTAATAATATCAAAAATCACTATGTCAGGTGATCCGCCGAATATAATCGACAGACTAATTAAAAATGCTAACGACGACGCAGTTCGTATATTCATTGATGGTATGAGTGACAACTTTACAAGAGGATCATTATATTCAGCTACAATAAATGATCTAGAACACGCATTCGCAATTGCTCGCAGAATAGAACATGATAATGTGCACAGGCATTTACATCTCACTCAAGATAAGCACCACAAAAATATGCCACATGAACACAGAAACGAAAGAAGACCAAACTATCCGAGCCAAACAACGAATTATCAACCCCAGAAGCAATACGATAATATGCAGCAACACAATCAAGGACCACGCCTAAACCCTTCCAAGAGAAATGACGGACCACAGCCGATGGAGATAAACTCGAGACAAATTGTACATGCACAGCGACAAAATTGGAATCAATACAAACCCGATGTATATAATCCACCAGCGAAACGTGAACACAGCGGGAGTTTCAACACACACAACAGACCGCAACGATCTTATCAGCAGAACTTCAAGCAGCAGAGAGTAAATAACTCCCGACAACAACGCAGAGACGATGTCAGCAGTACATATGCAGAAGCAGATGAAACGGAATGTATGGTAAATAATAACATAAGAATAGATCATTTAAACTAGTAGACGGGTTGCCCTGCTTAAATTTAACTAGTACTATTTCTAAGAAAATTTATAAAATTCTTATTGATACTGGTGCAACCCATAATTACATTAATAGAAAATGCGATTCTAGCGAAAAAATTAAAATTAAACCTATAAAAATAAAAACAATGCATGGTTATTCTATGGTAGATACAAAGAAAGTAGTTAGGATATTAAAGAAAAATATAACATTTTTTGAATTAGAGGATATTCAGTCTTTTGATATGATATTAGGATATGAAGGACTTAAAGTTCTAAACGCGGAAATAAATTTCAGTAATATGACTCTAACTACCATAAGCAGTGTCGAATCTATTCAGAAAATTAATTACATAATTGGGGAAAATAATATTTATAAAGCAGACATAGATAGACTGATGAAGATTAATAACAGCATAGGACCGTTACCCTTTACAGATACTATAGAAGCAAGCATTAGGACGACCAATGATAATCCGGTTTATGTTAAACAATATCCATATCCCATAGCAGATAACGAATTCGTAAACAAAGAAATACAGAAACTCTTACATGACAATATAATAGAAAAAAGCCATAGTCCTTATAACAGTCCCATATGGACAGTACCTAAAAAAGGTTTGGACGAAAAAGGAAAACCAAAACGGCGCATGGTTGTTGATTTCCAAAAACTTAACGCTCACACTGTAACAGACAGATACCCCATTCCGGATGTCAACATGACAATTCAAAATTTAGGTAAAGCCAAGTACTTTACAACGTTAGATTTGGAGTCAGGTTTCCACCAAATTAAAATCAAAACAGATGATAAAGAAAAAACAGCTTTTGCTATAAATGGCGCAAAATATCATTTTAAACGAATGCCTTTCGGGCTCAAAAATGCACCAAGCATATTTCAGAGATGCGTGGACGACATTTTGAGAGACTTTGTAGGTAAATTCGTACACGTTTACATTGATGACGTATTGATATATTCTTCATCTGAGGAAGAACATATACAGCACATAAGTCAAGTATTCGACGTACTCAATAAAGCCACATTAAAAATATCTGATGAGAAAAGTAAGTTTTTTCAAGAAGAAGTAGAATACTTAGGTCACATAATCAGACATGGTAGAATCACTACGAACCCTGAGAAAATAGCAGCTATAGAAAATTTTCCAGTCCCACAAACGGTAAAGGATTTGAGAGGATTTTTAGGTCTTACAGGTTACTATCGTAAGTTTATAAAAGGATACGCAAGCATAGCCAAGCCCCTGACATTATATTTACGAGGAGATAACGGTAAAGTAAACAAAAAACAAAGTAAAAATATTAAGTTAAATCTGAATGATTCAGCATTAGAAGCGATTAGAATTTTAAAAAATTATTTGAAAGAACAAGTCGAACTTTTTCAACCGGATTATAGTAAACCATTCGAGCTTACTACAGATGCATCCAACATAGCTATTGGAGCCGTACTAAGTCAGAATAAGCAACCTATACACTTCTTGTCAAGAACACTGAGTAAGACAGAAGAGAACTATAGCACAAACGAGAAAGAGCTATTAGCGATCATATGGTCCTTACAAAAACTCAGAAACTACATATATGGTATAGCAGACTTAACCATATATACCGATCACCAGAGCCTTATACATTCGGTATCAGAAAAAAATCCCAACACAAAGCTGAAACGTTGGAAGGGAATCATTGAAGACTTTGGAGCAAAATTAGTTTATAAACCAGGAAACCTAAATCTTGTAGCTGACGCATTATCACGTCAACGCATAAATACTTCTACCATAGAAACAGCACATTCAGCTGAAAGTTCTTCTAATGATATAATAAAAACTGTGAATCAGCCTTTTAATGCATACACTGCACAGTTCGAACTTATTGAAGATATAACAAATAATATCGAAACACAAATCTATTTTGGTAACAAAATAAGACTCATAATAAAGTTTAAGGACAAAGACTCTTTACTAAGGCAGATGAAAGAAGCTATACAACCCCAAAAGATTGTAGCTTTGCATACGAAATTTGAAAACATATACAAATATGGTGAAAACATAAAAAAAGAATTCCCACTAGTAAGATTTATATTCACACCAAGAAAACTTCAAGACGTGACAAATTTGGAGGAACAACTAAAACTTGTAAGGGTAACTCACGAAAGAGCACACCGAGGGTTACGTAACAATATACAAGAAATCTCAGAGAAATATTACTGGCCCGATCTAAATAAACAAGCAAAGAGTTTCAACAAAAAATGCATAGCATGTCTATTTGGAAAATATGAAAGAAAACCTATCAGAGAACCCCTGAATAATTCAGAAATACCAACACATGTGGGAACACACATTCATATGGACATATACTTCAACGACAAGTATACTTTCCTTGTAACAGTAGATAAGTATTCTAAATATACAATCCTTCGGGAAATCGAAACTCGAAACAGACTGTACGACGTTATGGAAGAGGTCTTATCTAATTATTTCCCAAAATGTGAACGACTCATGACAGATAACGAGAAGGGATTCAAAACAGAAATGGTGAACCAAATGTGTTTGAAATACAACATAACTAAAGTAGAAACTCCAGTATACAGATCGACAGCGAACGGTCAGGTAGAACGTGTAAACGGTACAATAACTGAACTGTCTAGAATATTCACAATTCAGAATAAAACAAGACTTATCGAAGAAATATTTAGAACAGTGCGTGAATTAAATAATTCCATACACTCAGTTACCGGTTTGAAACCTAGAGACATTTTCTTTAATCAAAATAAATATAGCAATAGTGAAATTATAATAAATAAACTAAACTCAGCATCCAAAAAAGTGATCGAACGTCTAAATAAAGGAACTCGACACAGAGAATATAAAAAAGGAGATAAGATAATGGTAAGAATCACAGGTCTTAGAAAGAAATCTAACGCCAGATACATAACAAGAATAGTAGAAGAAGATAAAGGAGACACTGTAATCTCTAAAGAGGGAATAAAAATTCACAAGGATAACATAAAGAATTATCATTTTTTAGATGACGAAAATATTAATATTCCTAACATTACTAGGAATTGTACAGAGTCAAGAAGGGCAAGGAAACGTTCAAATAACTGAGTTACTAAACAAGAAGTTTATACTTACGCAAACAGATGACGTGTATTTATTCAAAGAACAAACTTATTTGTTACATGCCACCAACCTGACTTCGATATTTCAACCTTACGTAAATATCGTAACTAGTAACTATCAACCTACACAAGAAGAAAAAATTTGGTTAAGTAAAATTAAGAATTTAGCAGACCAATTACAAGAACATACTAGGCATACTAGATCAATTAACTTTTTAGGAACAGCTTTCAAATATGTGTTTGGTAATCCTGACCATTATGACTTAGTTAACATAGAAACGAGTATAAATAATCTCATAGAAAACAATAATAAACAAAAAACTATAAATTCTAGATTCGAACAAATTTTGCAACAATTCGAAGGTCAGAGCCTTAAAGAACATTTAGTAATAGAACAAGTGTACGAACAATTATTATTATTGACCAGAACAATTAATGCAGCAAAAAATAATGAATATTTATCAGAAAGCCTAGACTTAGATGACATTAAAAATATTATTCAACATGAAATAATTCAAGTACCCATAATAAATATACTTGAGTACTCTAAAATATTATTAGCTAGAACTGATGAATTCTTCATCACAATATATAAATATCCAGTTCTAATTAAATCATGTAAATTGTATAAAGTAACACCCTTAAATTCAAAACATGGAAAAATCATTACAGATAAAACAATTGCCTTATGTAACCAAACTTATTTAAGAACAAGAAATTGTCAAAATCATCTAAGTAAAAACATTTGTGAAATTAACTTTGAAGAAGAAAATTGTCTTATTCCACTTTTAAAGAATATAACTTCAAAATGCAACATTAAACAAGAATACGATTACGACTTAGAAATTGAATCCGGTGTTATGTTATTAAGCGGTAAGCATAAGCTAAATAATCAAACAATTAATGGTATAAACTTAGTTACTTATGAAAATACTATAAATCTAGATGATAAAATATACAAAAACATGCATAAGCAAATTAAAGAAGTTATATTAAGAAATCATAATTCAGAGTCTTACATCGACCAAATAATTAAAGAAGATACAATATACAAATTCGATAACATAGATACTTTAAAAAAACTAATTATTCCTTTTGAAGAAAAACCGATATTATCAACTATATACACAATTGTAACACTGATTGTTATTTTAGCATTTACGTACGTAATGATAAAAACTATACAATGTATAACAGATCGTCAAAAACAAAAAAAGATTGACGCATATAACAAAACTTATGAAAGAGAGATGTTAAAAATAGCGTCGAAAAATCGGGACGATTTCGTTTAACAAGGGGGGGAGTTAAGTATCCATAGCAAAACATATTGAGAAAAAAGATAACATTATTTGTATTCAATGATATCTTTAGTCTCTAGTACAGTCTTGCACACAACGCTACAATGATAACATATGTAAAAGAGATAATATCGTTTGTATACAATGTTGGAATATTATCTCTTCTTCATTATCAAGCAAGACGATTGTACGCTTGGGTCTCCTTGTAGATAGATAAGAAAAGTATATAAATACGACTGTATGATGAATTTATCGATAGTCTTATTGTAACTACATAGTAGCCTTAAGCTCCTTTTAGAATTAGTAAAAAGTATTTCAATAATAAAGGACATAGTTCCAAATAAATATTGTTTAATTTTAAAAGTAAGAACCAAGTGTTTTAATTCGCGCTCTGGTACTGCGAGTCTAGTTTGTTAAAAGCAAAAACATAATAAATTGAACATACATATTTAAATGGAGGTAAGTTATAAGAAAGTATAACTTAAGAAATATAACGTTTTTAGTCCATATGCAACATTTTCTAGCCAAAGAAAAATTGTTGTACCAAATCGGTGTTGAAAGTTTGTGGTATTTCCAGAGTTACTTCAGTAGCTAGCATATTTATGTAACATGCTACGTATTAACAAATATTGATCATAATTAAGGTAATGTGGATAATAGTCACAAATTTCTACTTGGGCACAGTTCCCAAACTCAACTTCCGTTTCCGAAACTTTTCTCCTTCCAGCAGCCAGCGTCTTTCATGCAGAAGTACTGGCAATTAAGGAGGCGTGTAGACTGCTCATTACCATAGCGACACCCAGAAAAAAAATAGGCATCTTCGTCGACAGTCAGGCCGCGATTGTTGTGGAATGCAGGGAGACACTATCCACGGCGTGCCGTCGGTTTGAAATCACTCTCGTCTGGGTTCCCGGCCATAGGAATATAAAGCCGCTGAACTTGCCAGACGTGACTCTGCTCTGTGCGTGTCTCTTGCGGAGGAAGTCTTACCTTCCGCTGGGATATCCTCACTTCAAGGGCGGAGATTAGGTGGTTGAACATGACGAACTGTATCATTTCAAGTAAGATTTGGCCAACCTACAATGATGCCAGAACAAATAACCTTCTATCCAGAACGCGTGTAGATGTCGCTAGACTAACGGCAATTGGTATGGGTCATTGTCCTTTCAGAACTCACGCAGCCAAACTTGGCATCCCCTATAACACCCACTGCCGTGGCTGCGTTGACACAAACAAAAGTGAAACAGTGTTCCATCTTCTTTGTGGGTATCCTGCCCTAGCCAAAACCAGACACAGTGCACTAGGTAATCCCTTCTATGATGACCTTTCGGTCATAAAAAGTATCCATATTATTAACATCATCAAATTTCTCAACTCCACAGGCTGGTTTTAAGTTCCGTTAACATCCTTCTCCCTCTCTATCTTCTCAAAACGTCCCTCAATGCGTTATTTGTGTTTTTCTCTTACTAGGCAACAGGGAATACAGCCACTTAAACTAACCAACTAATCAGTCCAATTTTCGACGCGTTAAACGTGTTTTTTTTTTCAACATGTGCGTAAACGGGCTTTTAAGGTGGAGTTTTAACAGCGCACTCAATCCGGGCTAAAGTTTACACCCAAATTTAAATGAGTTTAAACCAAAAACTAAACCCGAGTCCATAATATTCAGTCGATAAACCCGAACATTAACCCAGTTTTTTAATCTTGACAGCGTTCAATCCGATTGGATTTAAACTGCACTGCGGAGACCAGTTTAAGTACTAACTTGGGTTAAAAATCAATTTCGTAATATTGACAATTCTTCGCTCGAATGGCGCAAGAAATATGAAAAGTATAAAAGTGAAATAGAATATAAAAAAATATCAAGAAGCTAAACAAAAAGGATTTCATTCGTAAAATGGAAGAAATGTTGATGCATTCGTCGTCAGAAGACGAATTTTTCGGAGAGCTGATGAAACAGCAGCTCATCCAAGTAGTGGTGGATTTTGGGATATATTTCCGGCTGCAAAGAGGCATTTTGGACGCTACATTCTATGATTTGACAGGAATTGGATGGTGACAAAACAAATCAAATAAATTTCCAAGTGACAAACAACAATAAAAAAATATCTTTTTTTTTGTGAATTTCACACTACGTAGGTTTAAAATGGATTAAAAACGGTTTAAAGTGTTTTAAATCCGCCTTTAAATCCATCTTTAATCCAGCGGGTTTAATTCATGTTTTTCTGTGAATAATATGGACACAGGTTTAAATTGTCGGGTTTAAAAAATGCGGATTAATGGTCGGCTGTAAAATTAACTTAAACCTGAGTTACACCCGGAGTGAATAATATGGCCCTAAGAGTGTAGATTCAGAAAACTACTCATCCAGTCGTCGAAATTGGAGACCAGAGATGGATATCTTTCGTACGTCTATTCACTATTCCCCCAAAACCCATTTGTTTACATTTTTGTTTTTTTAATTTCAACCACTGTCTGTGAATACGTGTGACTTAATAAAAACCATGTTGCTAATGGCCGGACACCATTCCATTTGCTTTTTTGGTCATCGAGCTGTTCAATTGTTTTGTGTTTCATACTGAACTTTTTTGGTTGTTGTTAAGGCTTCGATTAAAAAAAAAAGTGGTGAAATACAGATTTCGGAATAGCGAATTCCTACAATTAAGTCCAATTCATGAACTCACATATGCATAGACTAGAAAAGAAATGAGCGAAATACACGTGCGTGACTTCATGAATTTTTCGGGAAAACAGCTTGTAGGCAGCCGCCCTTCCACTCGAAATTTATATATCTCTGTATTCCATTATCTTTTTGGGAGACTCGTATTGATGTAGGCCCAGTGCCTTGATTGCAATCATAGACTAAGACTCCCAACTCACAATCCTCTTGCCGCTGGGCCCTATTTTCCTATCGGTGTTATCTCAATTAAGAATCCGTGTGACATGCAAAAACATACAAAAAATGCAAAAATAAATGCTGCCAACCACGGCAACCGTGGGGAAATGTGAAAGACATAACTGAAAGCCATTAGCTGTTTTTTTATTATCAGCGTGATCTGATCCGGATCAGATAACGAAAATAAAACAAAACGGATCATTGAAAAGTTTAATTTTGGAATTGTGGCAACAGTTGCTTTCAAAAACAAAACAAATAATACAGGGTATTTCAAACTTCATATTTCCACGAGCCATATTGCAAATATTCTTCTCACCGTGACGCCACACAAGGAACATGTCATTTCACTTGCAAAGTCGGGGATGTTACCATATTGAATCAAATTTGCATAATTTTTCTTTTCAAATATATTTTTGTGAAACAAATTTAGTATTTTATGTTCAAATATGCAACGCATGAATTTTCGCACGATATTTAACAAGTATTGGCTGTCTTAACACTATAATAGTGTTGGGATACACAACTGCGTTACATTTTAAACATATTTATTTGGAAATCACTGTTTTTGTAAAATTTGCAAAGTACCTTTTCCAACTAAAAAAAACGAGTTTCCCTTAAGCCACACGACTGACGTGAAACTTCTTTAGCTCCATCTATATGTATATACTCCCAAACGAACTACTGATTGAAATACATATATATTTCATGAACTGGCTATGAGAGGAAGAGATAAAGAAAATGTGTGCGCACTGCTCTCTCTTGCTCCTACAGTGTGAATCAGCGCTGCCCCCCAAGAGGTCGAAAATGTAGTACGGGGGCTTTTAAAATGTAGTACAATGTAGTACAATTTGAAAAAAAAAAAAAAAAAAAAAAAACAAATAAAAACACGAATAATTACTATATATTATAATGATTTTTTTTAAGTAAATAAACATGAATTCATAACTAAACAATTAAGAAAAAATTAAATACATATAATAACACAGCTCGAAAAATAATCACAGAAACTTTTTTTTTTTTTGTTATTGAAGGTGAAAATCATAGACAAACCATACTGAGACCCCCAACTCACAATCCTCTTGCCGCTGGCCCCCTCAGTTTTTTTTTCAAATTCGCCATTTTGTTTTCCTATCGGTGTTATGTCAAAAAAGAATCCGTGTGACATGCAAAAACATACAAAAAATGCAAAAATAAATGCTGCCAACCTCGGCAACCGTGGGGAAATGTGAAAGAGTTCGGGAATACCACATTTTTTCATTACTGAACGCCATTGGTTAGTTATTATAAATTGTTAAAAGGCGAATAATTTGATTTGTTTGGTTAGTAAAACTATCTAAAGTTGATGTTCTATATAATAGAAACATATTGGGACAAACATGGTTGTGTATTTTCCGCTTTTGGATATCAGTAACTTCGATTTCGTGTGTAAATTTTTCTTAAATAATGAAGAAAATTTGCTCAAAATGTTTTCATTTTCCCTACAGCAATATACATTGTTAATTTTTCATGAACATTTTAAGCAAATGTGCACTTATTCCTAAAAAAAAATATTATCCACACGTAAAGAACAATTTCAAATTAAACGGATACAATTCTATGAACTCTGCCAGCAACTTTGCCCACAGCGGAAGTGTCTCATATCTGCTGGGAGTGTGTTGGTGAGCCGGAATTTTTGAAGTTTCGTGACATTTGTCAATACGATTTTCTATGTAACAATACTAGCGCACCAGATGTGTACACTCCATAAAAAATATAGCTTGTAGGCTAAGTAACGGGAAATCGGCCGGAGTTGGTGGTCTCAGTATTGTCTCTGGTGAAAATCTCGAAAGACACAATGGGGCTAGAAACCCAGAGTAGTGTGGGACTCTAACCGCACTAAAAACACCTCCTTAATCATGACCAATCAAAGAAAGATCGACAAATGATTTTACTTTCAACGTTCAGTTGCGTTTGAGAAGGTATTACAATTTAAATACGGGTTCTCATATTTTTTAGATTATAAGTTCGTGAGGCTTAGTTCTTCTTAATCTACGAATATTATATCGTACATTTAAGACGTCTATTATTTCAGGATTAATATGCATCTGCAGACGGTCATTGTGTCGAATTGCGTACTTTTTAATTACTTCCGTTACAAGATCAATCTGCAAATTACGATGCAAGTCATTATTTCTAATATACCACGGGGCATAAATTCCCCGAAGGACTTTGTTTTGGAATGTGTGTATTATTTTTACATTTGCTTTCTTTGTGCAACCCCATAATTGGATACCATACGTCCAAACAGGTTTTAGTATCTGATTATATATTAAAATTTTATTCTCAGTGGACATTTCAGAGTTATGTCCTAGCAACCAATACAGTTTTCTATACCTAATATTTAACTCTTCTACTTTCTTTTTCACATGTTCCTTCCATTTCAGTTTAGCATCTAGATTCATACCCAGATACTTAGCTGTGTTAGAATAAGGAACTACTTGGTTATTAATAACCACAGGAGCGCTCGTTATTTTTTTATTTGTAAAATTGATATGAGTGGACTTTGACTCATTAAGTCTAATTCGCCATCGTTGGGCCCAATCACATATCTCGTTAACAGAATTTTGTAGCTTTTCTGTGGATTTAGTCACGCATCCATCAGTTGATAGAAGAGCAGTGTCATCTGCGAATGTAGCTATCATCACATCGTTTGTATCATGTATCACTAGTATACAGTAAGTACAGGGTTGGTCCCAGAACACTTCCCTGTGGAACTCCTGCTTGTAATTCTTTGAGTTCAGAATACGCTGAACCATAGCGAACTCTAAAGAATCTATTTGAAATATAAGATTTAAGTATCTCATAGTATTGTCTTGGTAGATCCCTATGAAGTTTATACTCTAAGCCCTTATGCCAGACCTTATCAAAAGCCTGAGCAACGTCTAAAAATAGTGTAGAGCAAACTTCTAATGATTTTTCTATAATATTTGTTATACGATGTACTTGATCTATTGTCGAGTGTTTATTTCTAAACCCAAACTGGTGGGTGGGAATAAGCCTTCTTTGTTCTATTATTCTGTCTAGTCTTTTAAGAAGCAGTTTCTCAAAAAGTTTTGATAATACAGGTAAAAGTGAGATTGGCCTGTATGAGGTGACTTCTGATGGAGGTTTACCTTGTTTAGGTATAACTATAATTTCTGCTATCTTCCAATGATATGGAACATATCTTAGCTTAAAACAAGCATTAATTAAAAGCTTAAGTTTAACCAATGCTTTGAAGGGTAGTTCCTTCAGAATTTGGGCAGTTATAAGATCATAACCTGGCGATTTTCTATTAGAGAGTTTATGAATACATGTGCTGATCTCTTTAAGTGAAACGTAAGTGATTACGTCTTCATCTATCCTATCAAAGAATTCAAGGCGTTCGTTTGCCACACTAGGTGGAAAAGGTTTAACAACATTTGTTAAATGTTCCGAAAATAGTTTGACCTTTTTCTTTGGGTCGCCGATCCATTTCCCATCAGATGTTTTTAACGGGGGATCTTGCGTTTGAGGTCTTTTTAAATATTTGGCAGCCTTCCAAAGGGAGTAGTCTGTGACTTTGTCAGCAGTTAAATTGCAAAGATATTTAGTAAGAGTTCTATTTTTAAACTCACTGATACTTTTTTTAAGTTTATTGTTAAGTCTATTGAATATAGTTTTATCGCCGGGATATCTTGTAATTTGCCATTTTCTCCGGGCTCTTCTCTTTTCTAATATTAGTTCCCTAATTTCTGTGGGGTATTTTACCGATGCTTGTTTACGTTGCTGAATAGTTGGTGTACTATCTTCTGCCGCCTGTTGTAAAGTGTGATTTTTTAGCTGGTTTGGTTTTGGCAACACTGGTTTTGACAGCTGACGTGTGTTTAGTACCTTGTGTCACTGTCAAACAGCTTCAGTTTGGTTTGCAATTTAACCATGGATCGTCTTACAAATGAAAAACGCTTGCAAATTATTGAATTTTACTATCAAAATTCGTGCTCGGTTCGAAATGTTCATCGCGCGCTGCTTCCATTTTATGATCGGCATTCTCGACCTTCTGAGCAGTCTATTCGGAAGATTGTGACCAAATTTCGCACCAAATTTACTTTGTTGGACATTAAACCACCAACACGTTTACGTACTGTGCGTAGTGAAGAAAATATTGCGGCCGTATCAGCTAGTGTGACAGAAGACCGCGAAATGTCGATTCGGCGCCGTTCCCAGCAGTTAGGCCTTTGTTACAGCACTACGTGGAAAATTTTGCGGAAGGATTTGGGCGTAAAGCCTTTTAATATACAGCTGGTGCAAGAACTAAAGCCAGCCGACCTACCACAACGCCGAATTTTTGGTGAATGGGCTCTTGGAAAGCTGGCCGAGGATCCGCTTTTTTATCGAAAAATTGTGTTCAGCGATGAGGCTCATTTTTGGTTGAATGGGTACGTAAATAAGCAAAATTGCCGCATTTGGAGTGAAGATCAGCCAGAAGCATTGCAACAGCTACCAATGCATCCCGAAAAAGCCACTGTTTGGTGCGGTTTATGGGCCGGCGGCATTATTGGGCCATATTTCTTCAAAGATGATGCGAATCGCAGCGTTACTGTCAATGGTGAACGCTACCGAGCGATGATAACAAACTTTTTTTTGCCCGAAATGGAAGTTCTTGACTTGCATGATATGTGGTTTCAACAAGACGGTGCCACACGCCACACAGCACGAAACAATGGCGCAATTGCGAGGCGAGTTTGGTGAACAGTTAATTTCACGTTTCGGGCCGGTCAATTGGCCGCCTAGATCGTGCGATTTGACACCATTAGATTATTTTTTGTGGGGGTATGCCAATGCTAATGTGTATAGGGACAAGCCCGCTTCGATTGACGCACTGGAAGCCAACATCCATGCATTCATTCGTGAGATACCGGCCGATATGTGTGAAAGAGTATGCCAAAATTGGACTCAGCGGATGGGCTACCTGAGACGCAGCCGCGGTCAACATTTGCATGAAATTATCTTTAAACATTAAATTGCAAGGTTCAAACTATCGATTCAAATAAATATTTCATTCATTTTTTCGAATTTTTTGTGTTTTTTTTTTAAAAAAAGTTCTAAACCTCTTAAAAAATCACCCTTTATATCGGCAATGAATTGTTCCACTTCGATGTCAATATGACTTGTTGTGGCCAGTGGAGCTCTAAGGTTTATAAAACCTTCGAGTATTTTTTTAAAATTGCTGGTAAGTCTTTCATTGCTTATCTGCTCTACTGACATGCCATTGACCGTTAGGATTACAGGTGTATGGTCCGACGACAAATCATCACTGTTTTCAACTCTTACTTCTTTTCTATTGATTCCTTTCGTTATGAAGAAGTCAATAAGGTCTGGTATTTTTGCTGGGTCGGATGGCCAATAAGTAGGTGATCCAGTCGAAATAAAGTTACGATTCAAATTTCGCCCTGCTTTGTAAAGCTTCCTGGCTTTCGCTGTTACTAATCTGGACCCCCAATAGGTGTGTTTTGCATTGAAGTCACCTCCAATGATAAAGTTAGTACCTAGAGCTCGGAAAAGGTCGTTAAGATCTTCCTCTGCAGGCGAATGTCTAGGTGGACAGTATATAGCAGCTATGTTAAATTGCTTGCTTTTAGTCGCAATGTTTATTATCGCTACTTGCATGGTTTGTTTTCCTATTTTGGGCATTTCATAGGGTTTTAAAATACTTTTTTACAATTACAGCACTACCTCCCCTGGCACTGTCAGAAGGATGGGGAGAGTGGTAACAGAGGTACCCAGGAATTCTAATTGTTGTTCCCTGTTTAAAGTGGGTTTCAGAAATCAGGCAGACGTCAATGTCTTCATTGCGTAGAAATACCTGAAATTCAGAGATGTGTTGGTGTAAACCATTTGCATTCCAGGTTGCGACTTTTAGGTTTTCAATCATTGTTATTTTGTTGATTTTTTCCTTTGGAAACTTCTTTGCTCAGTAGCTTAATAACTTTATCTTGATTATCCAATCTTTGAATAATAGTAAAAAGCATTTCCTTTACTGATATTTCTTCTTCTTTACGTGTATTTTTCACAATTTGGGAATATGATTTGTTATTCACAACTTATGTGTTTGTTTTTGTCGCAATTGGTATTTTCTCGACTTTGCTGTTTTCGACATTTACCTGTTTCTTGTTTGTATTTTTAAAAGGGTTCTGTTGGTGTTTGGCAGTACCTCTCTTTTTCTTTTCTTGATATTCTTTTGCTGCCAGACAGCCTCTATAATTAGCTGGGTGGTTTCCATGCATTTTACTTTCTCATCTTTTTTTTGTGGACAACTATTTGTTGGATGTTTTCCTTCACATTTAACGCACGCAAAATCTCTTTTGCAATAGCTTTGCGTATGCCCGAAAGCTTGGCATCGTTTGCATTGAGTTAAAGAGTTGGATTTTCTTCGAAGAGGTTCAATCTTGACTACAATATTCATTATTGATTTAATAGCGTATACCTTTTCAATATCTTCATGATTGTGAAAGGAGAGCATAAAAAGGGGTAATTTTCTATTTCTTGTAGTTTTTTCCCCTTCATTATCTGATGTTTTTTCTTTTTTAATTAAGTTTTTATCTTCTATAATTTTAAATTTTTTATTAGTCAAGTCTTCGACAATACCATGTTCATCACACGAGAAGTGAAGACCTATGACGACTACTCTAATTGGTGTAGTAGTCTTATTTTCATATGTGTGCCATTGCAACTTCATTTTTGTTAGCTCATCAGTTATATATCTATAAGTGTCACTGTCATCAACATTTATTTTCCAATTGTTGTTGTTATATGACGTGAGCTTGCACGTTTTCTTAGATTTTTGCTCAATAATACTTTTTAGCTCACCAAATCAGTCTACACCAGAGACCATTATTGGTGGTGGTAACGGCTGTCTTTTCAAGCCAATGGTTGTCTTTTCAGTCCTTTTATCTTTCGTCTTAGCTTGCAAATTTGCATGTTTTGGCGTAGCCACATTGTCAACGATTCTGGCAGATGTTTCAGGACTTTCTTCTGCCTTTCGTTTCTTCGTTGGTCTTTTACTTTTAGTCAGATGTCTTTCTGTCTCTAGTGCAAGCTCCTCTTCATTAGTGAGGTATTCCTTTTGTTTATCTTGCTGAACTGATTGGAATGGTTGGGCAGTATTGTCCAAAAGGCTAACCTTTTTTTCAAGTTCTTTTATCTGCTTTTGCAAGCTTAAGACAATTTCTTCAAGATTTTTCCTTGCTTTAAGTTCAGATTGCCATTCAGTGTAGTAGCTGCTTGCATTTAATTTCGCCTGTGAATCTGTTTTACGTTCACTTTCAGCTATATTGGTTTCATTTCCACATTTTACTTTTTGAATGTTCGGAATGCTTACAATTATAGCGCTATCTTTGGCCGTATGTTGTTTTGGCGCTACCATTTTTGGTGGAGTTCTCGGCGTGAGTGAACTCCTTTTGGAGCTTTGTTGAGGAAGCAATAAATGGTCCCCCCAGAATCCATGGGACCGACCTCCGAGGAGGGTGGATTTTCCAGTTTACCTGTTCTGCCACCTGGGGTATTTATATCTGTTGTTTTGTTCATTGCCATCATTTTTTTTAACTGAATCAGTTTTACTAGGTAGCTCAGTAGGTTCTACACACAAACCCCCTACCAGGAGGACCGGGTCATTTGTTTTACTTTTAGCCGCATTGTTTTTTGCGAAGTTTTTATGGAATTTTAGTCGCCTCTTACGACAGGCATGCCTACCTAGGGTATATTCTGTCCCCTACCCGAAGGGGTAATCACAGAAACTAAAATTACCACTACCTACAGTAAAAAAGAAAAATAAGAACTATATTACATTTAAAAATTATTTTGGATAATGGTTGGCATTGTGATAGAAAAAAGTTTTTGCATATGCTAATAAGGATTCAGGCGGATTATATACATTTTCCTGATCCCTGACTAATTCCTTGGACTGCAGTATTGCATCGACCGTATCTATATTCAAACTATTTCTTGTGTCATTTTTAATTAAATTTAAACTAGAACCAGTCGGGTAAAATCAAAATCAAAATAAACGCACAATGTTAACATAATAGTTACATATTTTTCCAATTTTTGTTCAAAATTGTTATCGCTTTTTAATATTAAAATATAGTTTAATAATTTTTTATTATTATTTTTGAAGTGTGTACAAACGCTACAATTTTAGAAAGGGGCAGCGCTGAGTGTGATACAGACATAGGCCACAGTTGCCACTTTTTTTTTTAATTTTAAAATACATAATTGATTGTTTAACAAAAAAACTTGAATAAAACATAAGACTTTTCAATTCAATAAGGACCGTAGTAGGAACTTTGTCAGTCTTTAAACAATTAAACAACGTCAACAAGGTTCTGGACAAAATTACCAGCTGCTAGAAGGCATGGGGTCATCTACCATTTTCGACTCAGAAACAGTAAGGTAGCATTTAAATGAGTTGATATCGAGTTCGCATTCATAACCAGATAAAAATTACCAAATTACCGAAACTCAAAAAGCAAAAAAAAAACATTACCAAATTTGGATAAAAAAAAATACCAAAGTGGCAACCGTGCAATAGGCGTGCATTGTGTGTATCATAGACAAACCATACTGAGACCCCCAACTCACAATCCTCTTGCCGCTGGCCCCCTCAATTTTTTTTCAAATTCGCCATTTTGTTTTCCTATCGGTGTTATGTCAAAAAAGAATCCGTGTGACATGCAAAAACATACAAAAAATGCTAAAATAAATGCTGCCAACCTCGGCAACCGTAGGGAAATGTGAAAGAGTTCGGGAATACCACATTTTTTCATTACTGAACGCCATTGGTTAGTTATTATAAATTGTTAAAAGGCGAATAATTTGATTTGTTTGGTTAGTAAAACTATCTAAAGTTGATGTTCTATATACTAGAAACATATTAGAACAAACATGGTTGTGTATTTTCCGCTTTTGGATAGCATTAACTTCGATTTCGTGTGTAAATTTTTCTTAAATAATGAAGAAAATTTGCTCAAAATGTTTTCATTTTCCCTCAACCAATCTACATTGTTAATTTTTCATGAACATTTTAAGCAAATGTGCACTTATTCCTAAAAAAAAATATTATCCAAACGTAACGAACAATTTCAAATTTAACGGATAAAACTCTATGAACTCTGCCAGCAACTTTGCCCACAGCGGAAGTGTCTCATATCTGCTGGGAGTGTGTTGGAGAGCCGGAATTTTTGAAGTTTCGTGACATTTGTCAATACGATTTTCTATGTAACAATACTAGCGCACCAGATGTGTACACTCCATAAAAAATATAGTTTGTAGGCTAAGTAACGGGAAATCGGCCGGAGTTGGTAGTCTCAGTATTGTCTCTGGTGTGTATATATACGAAAAATAACTGGCTATGAAAGAAAGAGAGAATGAAATTGTGTGCGGTGCGTGGTGAGGTGAGGTGCGACTCTCTTGCTCCTACAGTGTGATACAGACAATAGGCCTGTACTGCAGTGATACCAGACCTTGGAGGCAGGTTATACCCAAAATATCCCTTTTATCCCACGCCAAAATATAAAAAATCCTACATTCATCCCACGAAATATTTAATTAAAAAAAGCATGTATTTTATTAAATTCTGTCTTTTGTATTAGTAACAAATACAAGTTACATTATACATTAACTATGCAAGCTAACAAAAATAAATACATTTTTAAGATAATATTAATATATAATACAAAAATATAAATGTAGGTACATAATTATACATTTTTAAGACGTTACAAAAAGAAACATAAAATTGCATTCGGCATTAAAATGAAAATAATATTCAACATAAAATAATTATCTTATGAATTATTTGAAAATGACTGGTATGAAAGAAACTTTATCTCGGTTTCAAGTTTCATTATTCTTGATTTTTCATACAAAAATGACACAGAAATTTGATTTGAGAATGAGGTAAGGCTTTTTTGCATACATTCCAATGCTTACAAAATAAATAAATTTATTATTTTAAGAAATACTCGTGAATTCATTCACAGATATGTCATTTTATATTATTTTGAATGACTTTTTTCTAAACATGAAAATATTTAATTTGATCGTAGGTTGACTAATGTTTTTTTTCTTAATGAAATGAGCAATTAGGAACAAAATTTTATCAAAAAGTAAAATCCCTTTCTTTTTGTACTATGAGGTTTGAAAAAGTCTTTGTCCCTTTTAGCTTATTATAAGTGAGAAAATCCCGCAAAAAGGGATAAATCCCCCGATATTGTATCACTGCTGCACTGTATGCTGTGTCTGAGATATACGAAACGTAACTGGCTATGAGAGAAAGAAAAGAAATCTCTCTCTTGCCCCTACAGTAATATACGAAACGAAACGTAGCTCTCTCTCTCTCTTTCTATCTTCAATAACTTATATCTCCCTCTCAACTCCCGTTCGCAATTTCCGTAACGCTTTCGTGACGCATTCATCAGCTTACCCCCCAAGTCAAGTGTGCCTGAAGAAGTTATACTTCAAAAACAGGGACAAAGTAGCAACAAATTATCTATCAAAAAGTGTGAAATTATTGCACAACGGTCAAACTGGTCACAGCGCGAGTTATGAGAACTATCTCCAACAGTTACAAAAAAAAACAAATTTAAATTTGCGCAGAGCTTCGCTGCGTATACTTTATTGCAACAGACTGAACAACTTGATTATAATTACAGAGGTTTTTATAATGATTTTTTGTTAACGCTACAATTTTAGCGTGAGAGCGGAAGGCGAAAGATAAATGTAGCAATTTTACGTGCATTGTAAAGGGTGATTTTTTAAGAGGTTTAGAACTTTTTTTAAAAAAAAAACACAAAAAATTCGAAAAAATGAATGAAATATTTATTTGAATCGATAGTTTTAACCTTGCAATTTAATGTTTAAAGATAATTTCATGCAAATGTTGACCGCGGCTGCGTCTCAGGTAGCCCATCCGCTGAGTCCAATTTTGGCATACTCTTTCACACATATCGGCCGGTATCTCACGAATGAATGCATGGATGTTGGCTTCCAGTGTGTCAATCGAAGCGGGCTTGGCCCTATACACATTAGCCTTGGCATACCCCCACAAAAAATAATGTAATGGTGTCAAATCGCACGATCTAGGCGGCCAATTGACCGGCCCGAAACGTGAAATTAACTGTTCACCAAACTCGCCTCGCAATTGCGCCATTGTTTCGCGTGCTGTGTGGCATGTGGCACCGTCTTGTTGAAACCACATATCATGCAAGTCAAGAACTTCCATTTCGGGCAAAAAAAAGTTTGTTATCATCGCTCGGTAGCGTTCACCATTGACAGTAACGCTGCGATTCGCATCATCTTTGAAGAAATATGGCCCAATAATGCCGCCGGCCCATAAACCGCACCAAACAGTGGCTTTTTCGGGATGCATTGGTAGCTGTTGCAATGCTTCTGGCTGATCTTCACTCCAAATGCGGCAATTTTGCTTATTTACGTACCCATTCAACCAAAAATGAGCCTCATCGCTGAACACAATTTTTCGATAAAAAAGCGGATCCTCGGCCAGCTTTCCAAGAGCCCATTCACCAAAAATTCGGCGTTGTGGTAGGTCGGCTGGCTTTAGTTCTTGCACCAGCTGTATCTTAAAAGGCTTTACGCCCAAATCCTTCCGCAAAATTTTCCACGTAGTGCTGTAACAAAGGCCCAACTGCTGGGAACGGCGCCGAATCGACATTTCGCGGTCTTCTGTCACACTAGCTGATACAGCCGCAATATTTTCTTCACTACGCACAGTACGTAAACGTGTTGGTGGTTTAATGTCCAACAAAGTAAATTTGGTGCGAAATTTGGTCACAATCTTCCGAATAGACTGCTCAGAAGGTCGAGAATGCCGATCATAAAATGGAAGCAGCGCGCGATGAACATTTCGAACCGAGCACGAATTTTGATAGTAAAATTCAATAATTTGCAAGCGTTGTTCATTTGTAAGACGATCCATGGTTAAATTGCAAACCAAACTGAAGCTGTTTGACAGTGACACAAGGTACTAAACACACGTCAGCTGTCAAAACCAGTGTTGCCAAAACCAAACCAGCAAAATGTGAAATAACTGATATATTTAATTACAATGAATGAATAGATATATTACGTTACAAAAAAGGAATTTCAATTTGATATGGAATAAAATGCATCCTAAGCAAAATGTTTATGGTGCACCTAGGTGTTGATGGACGTCTCTGTGCACGTAACTCCTCCCCCCTTGGAATGGAGCGATGACCAGAGAAGACGGGGTGTAGGTCTCGCTCTCGGTTCTTCTTTGGGATGAGCGTTCTGGAGTTTGGTGGGTGGTGTTTCCAATTTGGTAGTACCATTGGTTGATGCTTTGCTTGTTGCGTTTAATAATGATGGTGATGATGATACTAATGATGATGATGGATGATAGGATTATGTTGGAGTTGGTGAGCATGTTTGTTGTTTTGTAGTTTTGCCAGCGTTAATATTTCTCTTGTTTTGGCTGCTGTTATTTTGTTGAATAGGGCCGGATGTTGTTTCTATTAGGTCGCATTCTGCGTCTTGATGGTATAATAGTTTTCCAATGCATTTTGAATTAAGTAGGCTTTCTTTGGATTTGGCCTCCGGACAGTAGTACCTATGTGCTTTCGATATTTTTGCATTTCTCTTCGTAGTAAAGGATTTTAGTGTCGGATAGGGATATGAAAGGTTTCGTTTGTATGGATTTGTTTTGGATGGGAATAGGAATAAGATGGAAAAAATGATTTATGCTATCCGTAAAGCTTGCAACTCAAGTAATTCGTAGATATGCTCTTCGGATATGATTTCAATGTTCTGTTTTGTTGAACTAGTGTGGTTTGTGGAAGCAGTTTAGTTGTACCTTCACAACCAAATAGAAACACGTCTATTTAGTAGAACGAATAGTTATGAAGTAAGTTTTATTAAAAAGTAGATAAGACATTAGAAACTCTAGGTTACTGAAATAATAATAATTTTCTAAGTAAATACTTGAACTCCAACACTCCCACTAAAATTAATATCTATTAAGGCCCATGGCCTTCAAGCATTTGTTGAGAATGGCTTTGTTCACAGCTTTTGTTAGAGCATCTGCAATCATATCCTTGGTTGAAACATGTACTATTTTTAAAGATCCATCCGCTATTAGTTCCCTTATAAAGTGATGACGAACATCTATGTGCTTAGTCCTGGCATGAAAAGTATTTGCGGTTGCTAAGAAAAGCGCACTTCGATTATCACAATAATGAGTAATGTTGCATGAATCTTTGCTTTCGAGTTCCTGTTGAAGTTGTTTGAACCAAATTGCCTCTTGAGCTGCGTTACTGAGTGACATATATTCAGCTTCAGTTGTTGAGAGTGCAACAGTTGGCTGTCTCCTTGCACCTCCTTGATGCAAGAATACATTGCCACTAACCGAACGTCTTTCATCGGGATCTGAAGCCCAGTCTGCATCGCAGAAGCCATGAACTGAAGTTTTAGCATCCTTTACATAAATTAATTTAAAGTCCAATGTTCCTTTCAAATAACGAAATATTCTTTTAACAGCTTCCCAATGTGTTCTGGTAGGATCATTACTGAAGCGACTTACATTGTTTACAGCAAACAAAATATCAGGTCTGGAAACCTGCGATATAAACAAAAGGCTTCCAACAGCTTCGCGGTATGGTACATCCATCATTTGTTCTGACTCTTGATCTGTTCGCTTAACTAACTTCTGACCAGGATCCATAGGCGTAGAAACAGCATTGCAGTCAAACATATTAAATTTCCTTAACATATCTTCAATGTAATGTTGTTGATCGAGGGTGATTCTCTCTTTGTTATGAATTACTTGCATGCCCAAAAAATGTTTTGCCTTTCCTAAGTCTTTCATGTGAAATTTCTTCATTAGAGCTTCCTTTAGTGATGCTTTCATCTCTTTGTTATTGCTCAATATGATCAAATCGTCGACGTATATTGCTACGTATAATCTATTCAGACCATCGATTCGATAGTATATTCAATGATCAACTTCCGATTTAGTCAAACCAATCTCTTTGAGGCCTGCATCCAACTTTTGGTTCCAAACCCGACTCGCCTGTTTAAGACCATAAATTGACTTCTTCAACTTGCAGACTTTAGCCCCATTTGAAAACCCTTCTGGTTGAACCATGTAAATATCTTCCTTCAAATCGGCTTGCAGGAAAGCGGTGACAGCATCCATTTGATCAATGTCTAGATTATATTTGACGGCTAGACTTAGCAAGTATCGAACAGTTCCATATCGAACAACCGGCGAAAAAGTTTCTTCATAATCAATGCCCATCTTTTGTGAACATCCTTTTATGACGAGCCTCGCCTTATAAGCCAGGGTTGCCATTTCAAATCCGTTCTTCCAGTCAGATTTGACTGGAAAAAAAGCAGTCAAAAAACTGGAATTCAGTCAAATAAAACAGTCAAAGAATTTTAAACACAAATCCAGCTAAAAATCCAGCTAAGATAAAAAAAATTGTTTTATTCAATAAAAATAACACAGAATCCATTTTCTTTCATATTTGTACATTAAAGGGTAGGTAATTAAGTATAAGAAAATAAAAATTGTTTTTATAAAAAAACAAAGAATTATTGTAAATATACACACAAGTCTTAAAATTCATTCTAATAAGTAGTACATTGCAAAACAAAATCATAAATAAACTTTATTCGAAACAAAAATAACAGACTTCATGCTTAAAAAAGAAATAAAAAACTGATAATAAGAATAAAATAAGTTAATGATTTAAAACCATTCAAATTTCTTCAAGAATATTTCTTATATATTAATATCACTTAGTGCTTCAATAGTCTCATCATCATCATTTGCATCTTCGTCATATACTGTACTGCTACTTTCGTAAGTAATATTGGTACCAATTTTTTTTGTTACTTCAGTCGGTATAGGAAAGTTAAAGCAGCATTCGCTAAACCTTAACTGGTTTCTAATTATCAGAATCGAATTCGTTAAATGCAGGTTCATCCGATTTCGTATCTTTGTTTTTACGATATTAAGGTGACTAAATATTCTTTCCACTTCTGCATTAGATAAAGGAAGCACTAGTATTGAAATGGCGAATCTCGCGAGATCGGAGTACGGGTTCTCATTCGCAGCATCTTTGTGGTTAAATGTGTATGAATTGGCTCAGTGTGTTGGTCGGATATGGAAACGTGTCATGTTCAGAGCATAGTCAACTAACAGTAAAAATTGTTTTTCTACTATTATTTTTATATGGTTACATTGAATTTGAAATTGTTCTGGTGGTTGAAAAAAATGCCATTTTGAAAAGAAGTTAAAAGCAGTCAAAAAAAAATTGAATCCAGCTAAAAAAAAAAACAGCCGGCTGGATTTCAAAAAATCTTCCAGCTAAATTCATTTCAATCCAGTCAGATCTGACTGGTAAACAGTCAAAATGGCAACGCTGCTTATAACGCTCGATTGAACCATTTGCATTTTTTTTAGTTTTAAATACCCACTTGCAATTCAGAGCCTTCCGTCCATTGGGTAGATCACACAATACCCACGTTTTGTTCTTTTGTAGAGATTTGAACTCTTCCTTCATTGCGATTTCCCATAACTCAGCATCAGGTCGTTGGCGTATTTCTTGTATACTGCTGGGATCATTCAATGATTGTGTGTCACTCATATATGTTACAAAGTCTGGTAATTTTACTTGCTTTCTTAACCGTTCTGACCTTCGAACACGGCTGCAAGGTTCTTCTTCAGGTACTTGAATGTTGGGAGTTTCGCCAGAAGATTCTTCAGAGGTTTCGGAAAAGTACTCGCTTTCTGAAGATACCACTTCTTCTATATCACAATCCGATGAACTTGGCTCGTTTTGATCCGGGAAAAACATAAAATTTGGAGCAACTGCCTCGTTCAAATTTGTACTTTTATGATGGTTTTCCAAAAATATAACATCTCGGGATTTGATAATTGCGTTAGTTTCCAATCGGAGCAATCGGTACCCTTTTGTGTCTTCGCAATATCCAACAAAAACTAATTCCTCACTTTTAGAGTCGAATTTTTTTCTTTTCTCTTTTGGAATGTGGACCATTGCTTTTGAACCAAATACTGAGGTGTTTAATGTTTGGCTTTTTCCTTATCCACATTTCAAAAGGTGTTGTGTTAACTAAGCAACGAGTTGGCGATCTGTTTATCAAGTAAACGGATGTAGATACTGCTTCTGCCCACAGTTCGGTCGGTAAAGACGCGTCAAAAAGCAAGCATCTTGCTCGTTCCACTATTGTTCGATTCATCCTCTCTGCGATTCCATTTTGCTCCGGTGTATAAGGATTTGTAGTTTGATGCCTGATACCCTTCATGTCTAGGCAATTAAGAAATTCCTTATTACAATATTCGGTCCCATTGTCTGTTCGTAATATCTTAATTCGTCTATCCAATTGATTTTCGACAAGATTCATGAAGTTTTTGAACTTTTCTACGACTTCATCTTTTGATTTAATAAAATATACGAAAACATATCTTGACATATCATCGACGAAAGTTAAAAAATATTTTGAACCACCAAGTGAATTGGTTGACATAGGTCCACATAAATCAGAATGAATGATTTGTAAAGGTTCTTTTGCTCGAGACAAAGAATTTTTAAATGGGAGTCTAGTCTGTTTTCCTTTAATACAGACAGTACACGGTAGCTCCATTTTACCATCAAATTCGACTCCTTCAGCCAGTTTGTCTCGCAGCTTTTTCATATTTTCTTCACCCATGTGTCCCATTCGACGGTGCCATAGTTCAAAATCATTTCTTACAGATGCTGCCAAGCTAATTTCAGAATCTTTCACATTTAAACGATACATATTGTCTTTACGGATGGCTGTTGCAATTAAACCATCTTCGTCGTCAAATATACTGCATCCTTCTAAGTCAAACTTAACTGTATTTCCATTTGATACTATTTGACTTACGGAGAGCAAGTTTGTACAAAGCGCTGGTACATAAAGCACATCTTTAATGGTAACAGTGCGATTTATTTTTCCTATCGATAAATCCCCAACGGCTGTGACTTCAAGACAGGTGCTATCTGCAATCACAACTTGTTTTCTTGCCGGATTTCGAACATTTATTAAATTCTTTGCATTTGAGGTCATATGCGTCGAAGCACCAGAATCTATGCACCAGTCATTATTACCTAGACCTTTAACCGCAAATGACGTATACATAACGGCATTCGAATGACTTTTATTTGTACTGGAACAGGATTTGTTTTTAGGACAGTCCTTCGAGTAGTGACCAAACTTGTTACATGAATAGCAACGAACGCTAGGCTTTCGATGCTTCTTTGCCTTATTAGTTCCACCAAAAAGTGCAGAAGTACATTCATTTGTAACTTCAACATCTTGTAAAAGCTTCATTTTAATTGAATCTCCCGTAATAGCAATTCCAGAACTTTCCAAGCCCATTATCATTGGCGCATATTTTTCCGGTAACCCAGCTAATAAAAGAGTTCCTACCCATTCTTCAGAGATGTTCATACCAATGCCTCGTAGTTTATGCGCTGTTGTGATTATTTTGTTTACGTAATCGTCATCCGAATCACATTTTTCTAAAGAGGTTGTGATTAGACTCCGCAACAAGCCAACCTTACGAGTTAGGCCGTTATCCAAAAAAGCTGTTTTTAAGGAGTCCCAAACTTGCTTGGCCGTTGTCGCAGTCCTGATATGCAGAAGAATAATTTTTGCCTTTGCCTTGGAGACTTTCTTTATGTCCTCTTCAGTTCCAAGAACACAATTCCAGAGTTCTTCAAGCTCCAAATATGTCTGAACAGCAAAGCTCCAATTATCATAATTTTCTCTTCCTTTTAATTTTTCCATCATTGGAATTGGTAAAGCAGCGGCCATTTTTTAACCGAGGAGAAAAAAAATCAGCTAACGGGGCAAGACAAAAAAAAGTTAAATTCGTTTATATACCTATATTTTACTGCAACTAAACCGTGTGTCCTGGGTCCATAACCTGTTGAACTAGTGTGGTTTGTGGAAGCAGTTTAGTTGTACCTTCACAACCAAATAGAAACACGTCTATTTAGTAGAACGAATAGTTATGAAGTAAGTTTTATTAAAAAGTAGATAAGACATTAGAAACTCTAGGTTACTGAAATAATAATAATTTTCTAAGTAAATACTTGAACTCCAACATGTTTTTTTATTAAATGGTTTCAATCTGGGTCAATTCTTCTAGACTGAGGATGTTTTTGGAAATTATGTTTATTTTAGCTAGGGATGGCTTCGATAATGTCATTCAAATGGTTTCCCAATATTTCAATATTATAATTTATTGTATGAAAGTGTTGTAGGACTTGTATGGTTTTTAAAAGATTGAGATTTTAATACTTTCCCTACATTGTTTTGTTCATTTTGTACGAAATTGCTAATAAGTGTCTGTTGTCGGTTTATGTGCTTTTTAATGCTATCGAAACGTTCAATCATCTGTTCATTTAGTTTACTTTGATCATTTATTGTAGTCTTAATTTTGTCTTCGTTCGTTAGTAGTGTGCCAATTTGTTTGTTAATAAGTAGTGCATCGTCGGAATCCATATTGCCAGTAATTGTTTTGATTATGTTTCCTAGTCCGTTTATCAAACCTCTACGGTGTCTAATTCTCGGATTTACTATTTGAAATTTTGCGTTTAAATCTTTCAATTTTAGTTTCAAGATACTAAGAGGTTCTTTGGGTTCTTTGATTTCGCTAAGTATTTCTATGGAGTTTGAGATTTTCTCAATATTTTCTTTATAATTTTCTAATTTTATTATGTGGAGGAAATTTGTGTGGGAATTAATTGTCCGAGATTTGCCTATTTTTAGAGGGAGTACACCATTGCTATTGGTTAAGTCCTGGATTTCCAGTACTTGGGCCAGGGTTGGAGTCAGAAATCTGAAATTTACGTTTCCTTATTAGTTTATTTTAATGAAGTTTTTGGTTCCTAACTGTAAGTACTGTAAACCTATTATTCTTCTTCATTCTATGTTTGCTAAATCTGGGGGTGATTTTATTTCTCCTGTTTTCCCTACGATAAATTATTGAACCTGATTTACGAGACATGGGTTTCTGTCTATTTCTATTGAGTTTTTCTATGTTAAGTCGTTTATGTTTTTCCATAATGCTTTTTACTTCAGGATATAATCTATTTTGGAATTCGTTAAGTTTATCTAAATATTCGTGGATTATATTGGATATTTTTAAATTTATGTGTAGGTACGACCATAGAATAATTCAAATGGGGTGAGCTTAGTTGAAGAATGAATGGCATTGTTATACGTTATCAATGTTTCATTCAGGATGTCATCGTGATTTTTAGTTGTTCGCTTTGCATGAATTGTTCTATATATTTCTGTGAAAGTGGAATGCATTCTTTCAACAGGGGAGTTACTACTACTCTGTTGGAGAGACGTTATGTGGTGGTTTATATTATATTGTTTGCAAAAATCTGTAGCTGTGGCTGTGAATTCACTACCTTGATCTGTGACTAGTTTCTTAGGGATGCCATGAAGGCTCATAAATGTTTAAAGGATGTGATAACTGTGAGACTGTTTCTATTAGTTATATAAGCTGCGGCAAATTTAGAAAATTTGTCAACTACTGTTAATACTTGTTTATTGTTTATGAAGTAAATGTCTGCATGAACTATGTCTAATGGTTTTTCCGGAGTTTCCGTAATTCTAAACTCAACTTTAGGAGGGGTACGATTATATTTTAGCGTCTGACAGGTGTCGCAATTATTTATTACTTTTATAATTTTGTTTTTCATAAATGGAAAGTAGATGGTTCTTTTTAAGTGTAAGAGTGTTTCGTTGATGCCCCTGTGATTATTATTTAGGTGGTAATCCCGAATAATTTTATGTTGGTCATCTTCATTGGTAACATATGAGATTCTTTCTGTACACCTTATTATCTTGAATCGAGAAAAATATTTAGCGTATACGGACTGAATTTTCCTGAAGGTATTGTCGTCTGTAAATTAGTATGGCATTAAGTTTGTTTGGTGAAGCAAATGAGAATTCGTTTAGGGGACGTTCTGAAATGTAAATGTGATCGTTAAGATCTTCTTGAGCGAAATGGACTGTGGAACAACCAGTTCCTTATTCATTAGAGTTTATCTCTGTGGTGTTCTGCGTTTGTGGATTTGTTTCGTTTCTATTTCCGTCATTATTAATGACGACGCTGCTGAGGGCGTCAGCGTTTAGATTTAATTTACCCTTTTTGTATATGACTTCATAGTCGAACTCTTCGAGTTTCAACCGCCATCTTACTAATTTCGAGTTAGGGTCTCTTATGATCTGTTACGATCTTGAATTTTTTTCCATATAAATATGGACAAAAATATCTCGTTGCCCATATTATGGCCAATAGTTCTTTTTCCACTGTTAAGTAGTTGATTTCTGTATCTGTTAGCGTCCTGCTGGCATAACATATAGGCAGGTCGTTTCCAATGGTGCCCTGGGATAGTATTGCTCCCAATGCAAAGTTGCTTGCGTCCGTGGTTAAAACAAAGGGTTTTTCAAAGTCCGGATATTGAAGTATCGGATCGTTTGAAGGGATGTCTTCTGTGTGAACGACTTTCTTGTTCTTTTTTAGGCATTCTGTTAAGGGTTTTGTGAATCGCGCAAAGTCTTTGATAAATTTGCGGTAGTAACCGACTAGGCCAAGAAAACTCTTAACTTCTTTTTGTGTTTTGGGTATTGGGAAATCTTTGATTGCTTTTATGCGATCTGGATTCGGTTTAACTCTTCCGTGATTACCAAAATGGCCTAAAAACGCAATTTCTTTGTGCAAAAATTCGCACTTATCTAATTGCATCTTCAAGTTACCTTCGCGTAACTTGGTGAATATTTTTTTTAGGTTTTCTTTATGCTCTTGTAGTGAGGTTGAAAAAACTATGATATCGTCGAGGTAAACTAAGCATATTTTGCCCAATAGTTCACCTAGTACGTTATCCATGACCCTTTGAAACGTCGAAGGGGCATTTTTAAGCCCAAAAGGCATTCGTACGTATTCAAAGTGGCCACCGTCACCGTCTATTTGGTGGAAGCCGCTGGCTAGGTCAAGTGTAGAAAAATACATTGACCTGCCAAGTTTATCTAATATTTCGTTTATGTTAGGCAGAGGGTATCTGTCACTAACAGTTTTCTCGTTTACCTTCCGGTAATCAATCACGAGTCGCCATTTTCTTTTGCCACTGGAGTCGAGTTTTTTGGGTACTATCCAGATTGGCGAGCTCCACGGCGAATAGCTTGGTCTGATAATGCCATTGTTCAGCATTTCATTCACCTGTTTTTTTATTTCTTCTTTATGTATATAGGGGTATTTATACGACTTTGTGTATATAGGTAAGTCGTCGCTAGTCTTGATCTTGTGTTTAATTCTATTTGTAAATGTTAGATTTGTTCCCTCTTGAAAAAATACATCTTCGAATTCATGGAACATTTTAAGGATTGTTTTCTTTTCTTTTGTGTATATGGTTTCTCTTTTAAAAGTGGTGTTTATATTAAGGTTATTTAGTTCTATATAATTGCAATTCTCGTATTTTGTTGTTTTGAGTGGCTGATCTAAAAGAATGGTTTGGTCTTGAGGAGAGTAGTTTAAAATTTCTATAAAGCTAAACCAATTTTTTGCGTGATAAATCCCTTCGGGTATGTAAAGTTTGGGTTTAAGTTCTATTGGTTCAATTAGTATATCTCCGTCGGAAATATCTACGGGAAGTTTCGCTGTTATTTTTGAATAGGCTGGTATGACGTATTCATGTGAGATTAAATTCGGTTTAACGTATAGAGGAATATTTGCATTCTTTGTTATAAATTATTGGTTCTTTATGTCAATTTGGGCTCCTAATTTCATTAAGATGTCTAGTCCTATAAGGCCGTCAAAATATTTATGGAATTTGATTAGTAAAAATTGTATGCAACCGTTTTGGTTGAATTCTAAGAACATGGGGAGTCTAATTATTTTATTAGCATGGTGTTTATTTAAAACAGTAGAAATAATTGTGGGTGTAGTATACTCTATATCTTTTGGCTGAATGTATTCGGGGTTGATAAAGGATGAGGAAGCGCCAGTGTCTACAAGGAATTTCAATTCACCGAAAGGCGAGGAGATATTGACATAGGGTAGAGTGTTGCCGTGTATATTTATATCTATTATGTTTGTTGGGGGTTCGAGGCGATTGGGAGAAATTTGTATTAATAATTTCGCTGTTTTCTTGGAACTCGTCCAAGTTTGGGAAATAATTATTGGTGGGGTTGTTCTCTTGTGTTGTTTCGTTATTATAAAGTTGTTGATTTTGTCTGAATCCATTGTTGTGAGGATAGTTCCTGCTATTGCCGGAATATGTATCCATGGGTTCTGGTAAGTTTCTGTTACGACTATTGCCTGATCCAATGTCCATTGGTTCTGGATATCTGTTAAAATTGTTAAAACGTGGATTCATATTGATAGGTTGTGCTCTTTGCGGAGAAGGGGATGTATTATTGTAATTCTGTTGGATTGGTCTCTGCTGTGTGGGTAAGAGATTATTAGGCGGTCTTTGAAGAGCCTGATTACTAGTTTGTCTTTGTTGTTGGTTATTATTATTTTGTCGATACTGTTGTCTGCACGGAAAGAATTGAAAATCACCAATTGCAAAATTTTGAGTTGCAATTTACGAATTATATATTTCTCGCAAATCACAACGAAGTTTTCATGGATTGATACAAAAATTGGTAATTTGACATTGAAAACGGCGGAAAATACCAAATTCTGTTTGTTGAAATTTACTATTAGAAGTAACAATTCGAGTTTTATTTATTTGTAGTGATTTGCGAAATTGTTTGGCGCAATTTACCATTCCAATAGATCAATTTCTCAAACACCACTTCACAATCTCAAATTGTAATAATTTAACACTTGAAATTGAAAACGTATATTTACGTAGAGAAGTCGTAAATTGCAAAATATTTTTTGTAATTTCTCATGAAACTAACTAACGGTGTGGAACTTTTTGATACGGAGAGTAACGACACGTCAAAACATGTCCACAGTCCTTGTATTGAAATTCTTTTTTTTTATATATACGGATATATATATTTATCATGATGCTGCATGCTGGAATCATGCGCATTTGCCTTCATTGTGCGCATTGGTATCGGTTTTTACAGTCAGACAGTCGGTATTCTGTCTTTGCTAAGTGCAGTTCTTGATGGTTTAAAGTTGCTTAAATGTAACTTGTTCGTGGGGATATTGAGTATACTTAATAATAGATTATAAAATAAAGCATTCGGGAATGTATTTTGTAAGTATTGAATATTCAAAAAAAGCTTAAGCTTAATGTACATCTGGCTACTCGAAAGATAGAAATTGGAATGGATAGTAAAATATACAAATTAACAATCGAAATGGATTTTTAAGGTTCGTATCAATGACAAGCATAGACTGAAAAACCACCCCAGACAAATCCCGTTGTCTCCGGACGATATGGCGTCTATGACTCTCGTCTCATGGATATCAGGAAGAAAAAGAATTATAAAATATGGCTCTAAATATGTATTCGAAAATAACCTAATTAATAAAACTATGCATTTTGATTTGTAAATCACAAGATATAAGTTGCAAATTGAGAATAAAGTTTTCTAATTTCACGACAAAACATTTTCAATTTAATACGGCGATGCCTTAAATCACCACTCGAGAATCGTAAATTGAAAAATGATAAAAATAAGTCGCAATTTACGATTGAAAATTTGTAAATTGCAACTTCTGAAGTAGTAAATCTACCCCTGTTAGTTCGCAAATCAAAACTATTGAGTTGCAATTCAAGACTAAATGGTTGTAATTTGCTAAGAGAGGAAATAGTAATTTAAAAGAGGAAAGTGGTAATTTACGAATTGCTTTTGCAATTTACAATCCATGTGATTTCAAATTGATAACTATTTGTGTCAAATTGTGATCGGTTATGGCAATATGTATTTCTCGTTTGATCGCATTATTGATAATGAAAAGTGTTGATACACGACTTTTGAGGGTCAATATCTTCACTTCGCACAGTTTCTAGAATTGCGAATAAAAAGTCGTGAATTAGTAAATCCTTAGCTAACCTCTAAAACTAGACGAACTTTTCGTGATTCTGCGCTTATTTTTCTTGATTTGATCTTAAAATTATTTCCGTGTGTTATTGTCTTGCCTATTTTGTTGTCTGTTATTGTCTTGCCTATTTTGTAGACAATATTTCCACTATTTATCTGTAAAACCGTTCGACTGGTTTACTGCCTTGCATGACGCCATGCAAATCTCTGATGAGCGATGTTTCGTTTCTTTTATCTGCGTAATGCAGTATTAGATTATTTTTTATATCGGACCATACCAATGCTGTCCCAAACATGTTGAGGACCTCGGTGGCATTACCCTCGATCTTATTTCTAATTGCTCGTAGCAATATTCTCCCTTGTGGCGTACCATCAACTGGTGTCATTAATGCTAGTATTTCCTCAACATTTCCTAAGAATTCATAGAGTAATCTTGGATTCCCATCAAATTTGGGTAAATCCTTAATGGCATCTGGAATTTTTAGTTTGTTAAAAATGTCTACAGGATTGACCACAGGCTGATTAACCACAATGTTTCCTGGGTTGACTTCAGGTTGGTGAGCTAAGAACTGTTCTGGATTGGGATTAATTTGCATGTTTAATCCTTGAGCAATATCGCCTAAATTTTAATTGAGTGTCATTTCTTCGTTTAAATTTCCTGAACTTTCGGGTAATTCCTCTATTAGGATATTTCTAATAATATCAAACTTATGTATACTTTTTACGGATTTCATATATCTATGGTTATAGGATATGGGATAATAAAAGGGGACTTACAGAAGTATTATCAGCATAGTATTTTATAATTTCCGCCATCCGCAGTGTCCGTTTGTAAGTAGGTGTAGGTATTGGCGTGGTTTATCACTTTTAACGAGTAGCCGTCGTTTGTAGTAGTTCTATTATCACTTTTACACTTTATTTTGATTTGATATATATATATATATATATTAATTTTAACTAAAAATTAATGGTTTTTATTTTTTTAGAGCAAGAGCTCTTCTTTTATTTAAGTCTTCTTAAAAACTAACTACTATAAGCGAGAAACGCTACTATTTATGTGTTCAAGGCGCGGTTTCTTGTTTGGTGCTCGAGTTATGATAAATGAAAGGTTTCGTAATTTATATTAATGTTTAATATATATCTTCGTATATTATACAAAAAGAATGATTTAACAAGTTTTCTTATTGAACTATGTTCTCTTCGAAAGTCCGAAATAGAGTGGTTTTTCTGCTACCCAAGCCAAGCGATCGTCTCGTATTCTGCTATCGCATGTACCACTATCCAATTATGTACATTGCAGATAGTGGATATGCATGTTTATGTTATGTGTTGATGATTGTTGTCTGTGCTCCGAATTGCAGGAGAGCATTAAACAGGTTGGCATCAGTAAGCATGTCGCATGTTGTATGTTGTATGTTGTATGCGATGAGTGAGTATATTGTTGTTTATGCTCCGATTGCAGGGGTACATAACTCCTCACGCCTAGGTTTGAACTGAAGAATTGAAGTTCAAAACGATATCTGCTTCATGACATGTTGGTGGCCTTATTCGTTGATTTAGAACAGTGCTGGAGCATACCATATTGTAGATTGTAGTTGTTACTCATTTAGTTACAGATAAGAGTAATTAACTCCTCCCGCATAGGTTCGGACTTTAAGGAACAGTGTCCAAAACGACTTCTGCTGCATAACCACCTCCTGGTAGTACAACTAGATGATTTTGATCATTACTATTGAACCTCTGTATTTAATATGTTTAATAGAGCATTAGCCCCGTGCATGATTTCCACTCTTCAGTTTAATACATAGGAAAAGGGTAAGTATAGGTAAAGCGAAACACAGATAGGAGTATCAAGTCTATTACTTAATTCAAAAGCAAATAACCTGGCAAATTTCAACAAGCTTTATTTAAGTAAAATTAAGTAGACAAAAAAAAATGATTTCATTGCTTAAGCATTACATATATAAATTTAGCGATTATGATCAGATTATTTTACGTTTTACCTTAATTTTTTGTTTATGAACCTTTCGTTTGTTTGTATCGACTGTAATTTTATTATTTCCTGTAACTTTATGATCGTTATACCTGGCAGCTAACTTATTTCTTCTGTCGTCCTGCTCATAAACTAATTCACCAGGTACATATTCAGGTGGATCTATTCGGTTTTTATTAAGTTTTTCTATAATATTTTGTTTGTGCTTTAAGCTTTGTTCATGAATCAATTTTGTCAAATTATTATAGCTTTTCATATGTTCTTGTAGGTATTCTTGATTTGTTTTAGTACAACATTTAGATGGAAACGGTTGACTGGAACTAATATGTCCCGAAAGCAATTCAAAAGGTGTTAGTTTTGTGGTAGAGTGAATTGAATTGTTGTAAGTCAACACTGCCTCGTCGATGACTTCAGAAATAGGTTTTTCCTTACTTTGGGTTTTTATAATGCGTATCAATTCAGTGAGGGTAGAGTGGAATCGTTCCACTGGAGAGTTGCCATTAGAACTTTTTGCACAAATAGTATGATGTTCTATGCTATAAATATCTAAAAAGTCTTTAAACAGTGTTGAAACAAACTCGCTGCCATTGTCCGTCACAATTTTTCTTGGAACACCATGATGAGAAAAGAAATGTTTAAGTGATTTGGTCAGGCTAACACTATTTCTCGAATTAAGCAAGTAAACACTTGCGAACTTTGTGAACTTTAATATGATTCATCATTGTAGATAATATTTCAACGATTTTCGAGTAAAATGTCTCAACAGTGTCCCGATTTTGGCTCAGCTTATGCAAATCACGTATTAGGTTAGTCTCATTACGTTTGTCCGAGTAGTGAATTACTAGATTACTTTTGATTTCTTCCCAATCTAAAGCTGTACCATACATATTTAGAATTTCATTAGCCTCACCGATTATCTTATTGCGAATAGAACGTAAAATTATCTTTTCATAATTCGACCCTCTAATTTGGGGCATTAAACCCAAAATTTCCTCCACGTTATTGATGAAATCGTAAAGCAACCGCGGATTGCCATCAAATGTGGGGACGTCCTTAACCGCGTCAGGAATCCTGAGCGTGTTAAAAGCGTCCATTGCCATTTGATTCAGTGCCATTTGTGTACAGTTAACTGCCACGGTACTATGCGACTCGTTTATTCCAATAGCGTTTCTCTTCCCGATTTCACCAATATTATTCGCGGATTGGACAAATTTTACAGCAAACTCACTTAAAAACCCTTGCTGAAATTTTTCCAAGTTAATTTTAAATTTATTTTCACTGCTATCTGATCTAAGCACTCTTCTATGTTGCACCTTACACTTTTTTCGGATTGGAGGCATAAAACCACTGAAGAGTAAAAATCTAAACGGGACTTACCCCACCAGACAGTTTTGACAGAGGTTCCTTCGATGAGATGATCAAATACGAATGGTTATGTTGACTACTTATGTTGAAATTGGATGCTTCGAGAAACAGTCGAGGGTTGAAGAAATATAATTGTAGATTTTGCTGGATATGGTGAATGGTGACTGGGATTCTAATATTTGCTGCCGATGATTACGCCAAACAGGTTGTTGGAACGAGGTTCTTTGCTACGATTCCGATATTCTCTCGAAAACGTAACTATTGCCTTTAGACTGCGCCAGTTATGATAAATGAAAGGTTTCGTAATTTATATTAATGTTTAATATATATCTTCGTATATTATACAAAAAGAATGATTTAACAAGTTTTCTTATTGAACTATGTTCTCTTCGAAAGTCCGAAATAGAGTGGTTTTTCTGCTACCCAAGCCAAGCGATCGTCTCGTATTCTGCTATCGCATGTACCACTATCCAATTATGTACATTGCAGATAGTGGATATGCATGTTTATGTTATGTGTTGATGATTGTTGTCTGTGCTCCGAATTGCAGGAGAGCATTAAACAGGTTGGCATCAGTAAGCATGTCGCATGTTGTATGTTGTATGTTGTATGCGATGAGTGAGTATATTGTTGTTTATGCTCCGATTGCAGGGGTACATAACTCTCGCATCGTCTCTTTTGTCGGTGCATCTGCCGTTTTATG
The DNA here is from genome assembly GCA_951230905.1 of Cheilosia variabilis. NCBI lineage: Eukaryota > Metazoa > Arthropoda > Insecta > Diptera > Syrphidae > Cheilosia > Cheilosia variabilis. The sequence goes on along the minus strand of OX579679.1, from coordinate 41,809,560 downwards.
ACTTCGAAATATCCCTTCTTGGAAGGTCGTCTTATTGTTTTCACATCTGCCGTTTTATAACTTCCATATGTATGTGATATCCCAGTTTGCTAGCTTTCTTGGCAGGTCGTCTTCTGTTGGCACATCTGTTGGGTTTTTCCGCTTAAAAGAGTCGATCCCTGTTTAGTTGGGCTGCTGACATAACCCCTCCCTCCTTAGAGTCTTCCTTCGGTTCGTTTATGACTGGAGGTAGATTTATTATAGTTTTATTTTGTCTCTTTATTTTGTATAATATTATTATCACAATGATCGCAATGATTAATAAAGTTGTTGAGAGACTAAAAATATACTGTGTTTCCTTTTCATTTTTTATTTCTATTATTTTTTTTAAATTATCAATGGATTCATACCTGACTTCTTCCAAATATTCATTTGAAAAGTTATAGTTTAGTACAGGTATTATCTTTTCGTCTTTGTAATACTTTCTATTATAAATTACATTGTTCATTGAAATTTTACAGTTCTCTGCTTTTATTAAGTAATTTCCTTCTAGTATGTAGTTTAGATTATTACAATTTTGTTGTATTTCGGTTTTTTCTAGATTCTTAATTATTAGATATTTTTCTTTTTCTATTATTACATTTTTATCTTCATATTTTTTAGTTTTGCATTTCATTTGTTTGTTTATTAATATATTTTCTATACAATCGTCCTTTAATATTTGTAAATTTTTTATTTCTTTAGTTATATAATATAATCCTTTATTCAATTCTAGGAAGTTATTAGTTTGTAAATCTATAATTTTACTATTTATAGGAAAGTTTTGAATGTATATTTTATTAAATGTTTGGTTGGAATATTGGGGAATTAATACAATTACTAAAATATTTTCTTTGTACGTTGCTAAATTGATTTTTAATTCTTTTAATTTTTCAAATGCGATATTATTCTCTTTAATTTCTTGGCTTGTAATAATGTTTTGTGTTAGTATTCCTGTTCTGCTAGTCAATATTACGTCTTCTATTTTTCCTAAAGTTTCTCTAATTTCTCTTATGTTGTTATTGAATTCTATTTCTATACGAAGGTTATCAATATCACTGCTTCTGTTTCTTAATTTATTAACTGTTTCGATACCTTGGTTCATTAATTCGCTTAAAGTTTTAAACTGATTATTAAAATGATCGTTTATCTTTATTTGTTTATTTAAGTTATCTATGGTATTATGCTTATTTTCTTCTAGTGTTTTAAGTTTCTTTTCTATTTCTATTCTATCATCGTCATCCATTGCTCCGAATATGAATTTCAAGATGGAACCTCCTAAATTTATTAATCCTCTTTTTAATATGTGATGTGGGATTAGGGTATCAATTTTTTGTTCTAATTTGATTATTTCACTAAGTTGTTTATAATGCTTTTCTGGCATTAATTTATACTGTGCTTTTAATTGTTCGATTAGTCCTTTATAATCGGTTAAGTTAATTAAATGTATCATTGTATTATATTTTTCTATAAGTTCTACCTTTTCACTTTCTATTATAAGAAATTCTTGTTTAATTTCATTAATTTGTATTTCCTGTGGTTGTACTACCGTTATCTGCTTGTACAGAATAATCATTAAGATTATCACTACTGCTTTCATGTTGGGTGGTTGCAAATTTTTTCTTTCTCCTGAATTGGTCTTTGTGCAAGACTTGTATTCGTACGTGTGGTCTTATAGTGACTTTCTTGTCTTGTTGTTTTATAATGCTTATTTTTTTATGTTTTGTCTTTAGTTTGTCAAATCGCTCGGGATTATTTATTTTAGTATAACTAGGGTTAATTTCTTTATCACTCCTATTTTTATTTAACTTCTTTAATATTTTTTCTTTATTGCTTTCTATTCGTTCGCGCACTAGTTTTATATTTACTCTATTCAAATGAATGTCTACTGGTTTTTCTTTAGTGGTCAAATGTATTGTTTGATTGTAAACCTCTACTGCACGTAGTACGTTGTCGACTAAGTTGTCTGACCCTTCTAAAATTCTTAAATGCTCATTTAGCGTGCTGTGTACTCTTTCGATATCAGAGTTTCCTGTGTGTCTGTAAGGAGTTGTGAAATGAATTTCTATCTCCTTCTCTCTAAAGTATTCTTTTACTGTATAGGTTTGGAATGAAGGATCGTTATCTAGTACGATATATTTTGGTTTGGTCATGTAGGTAAAGATTTTTGTTATGGTATTTAATACATCCTTTTGGTTTTTGGTTTTAAGTTTTTCTACACATACGAATTTGCTGAATTTGTCTATACATGTGAGATATTTTGTTGAGTGGGGAAGTATCCATATATCCATGTGATAAGATTGGTGTGGACCTTTTGGTGTGATTGTTTTCTCGTATGGGAGTTTTATTGGGTTTCTTTCTATTTTAAGATTGCAACGTTCGCAATTGTTAATCACTTTTGTTATTAGTTCTTTCATATTTGGTGAGTAATATTTTCTTTTTATTTCTAAATAGGTTTTTTCAATTCCTGTATGATTATAATTTAAATGTATTTTATTTATTTCTTCTTCGGTTTCTGGAGTTTTAATGTCAATTAAATAGGTTTTTGTCCTAAGGAGTTTCTGATTATTATGGTGTAGTTTCCAATAATCTTGGAACTCTAGAAATGATTTATCTTCTGTCGTATAAATACAGTTTATTGTGTTCGTATCACATTCTTTTATTATGTATTCATAGGTTTCTTTGCTGAAGTTTTTTCTGGTTATTTTTATTCTTCTCTTTCCTGGGAATGGGAAAGTTATCTCTTCTATGGTATTTTCTCCCTTTTCTAATATTATTTGTCTTTTGAATATGTTCAAGGGTTTCTCTGTGATTGATATTAGATTGGAGCTATCTGATATTACACTATGTCTGGTGCTAACTAAATCTTCTTCTTCTTCTAATGCATTTATTGTATCTATCTTTATTCTTGAAAGTGCATCTGCAACTTTATTTTCTTTTCCTGCTAGGTATCTTATATCAAAGTCATATTCTTCTAATTTAATCTTCCATCTTTGTAACTTACTATTAGGTTCTTTTAGATTATGCAACCATGCTAATGGTCGATGATCGGTTAATATTTTAAATCTTCTACCGTAAAGATAGTGACGAAACTGTTTCGTTGCCCATACTATGGCTAACAATTCCTTTTCTATCGTTGAATAATTACATTCATGTTTATTTAAAGTTTTACTTGCAAATCCTAATGGTCCCTGGTTTTGACTTAACACGGCTCCTATTGCAAAGTTACTTGCATCTGTAGTCAAAGTAAATTCTTTTGAGAAATCTGGGTGTTTGTTAATGAGTGTGTCTTGCATCGCAAGTTTTACTTTCTCAAATGAGTCCTTATAATCTTTGTTTTCTATATTTATTTTGCTATTTTTCTTTAAACAAAGTGTCATGGGTTTTATAATTTTTGCATAGTCATTTATAAATTTGCGGTAATAACCTGTTAATCCTAAAAATGACTGTATTTCTTTTATAGTTGTGGGTAAAGGGAATTTTTGTATTGTTTTTAACTTTTCTGGATTTGGTTTAATGCCTTCTGGAGTTATTATATGTCCTAAAAATTCACTTTCTGTCTTTAAGAAATCGCATTTGTTAAGAGATACTCTCAAATTTACGCTTTGGAGTTTCTTTAATACTTTTTCGAGAGAAGAGAGGTGTTCTTCTAGTGACGTGCTAAATATTATTATATCGTCTAAATATACATAACATATTTTTCCTACAAATTCTTTTAATACTTCATTCATCATACGCTGAAATGTCGCCGGTGCGTTTTTGAGACCGAATGGCATTCTAGCGAATTCATAATGTCCTGATAAAGTAGAGAATGCAGTTTTCTCTCTATCTTCTGGTTCTACCTCTATCTTCCCATTTTATCTAGAATATCTTCTATTATTGGTATGGGGAATTTATCCTCTTTGGTTACATTATTTAGCTTTCTATAATCGATGACGATTCGCCATTCTTTTTCTCCGTCTATACTGAAGAATAAAGGTATTATTTCATTATTTAATTCTAAAGTTTTTGTTCTAAAATCGATCTTACTTTGGTTAGGGATTAATATATTATTTCCTATAATTCCATTGAAATGTTGATTGAAATCTAGTATTTGGAATACACAATCTTCTACAACATTGTAAATAAATCTTTCTTTTGGGATTTTTATTTCTTCATTTATTATTACTGGAGTTCCTACGGTTTTTAAAGTTAAAGGTTTTTCTCTTTTTATGATATAGTTTTGTGGGGCATTATTTCTATTTATTAAACTATTCGTTGCTCCCGTGTCTATTAGCATTCGGATAGTTTGTTTGTTTTTTACTAGTTTAATAAATGGCAATCCGGTAACGGTGGTTCCGAGGCCGGATACTGAAAATTTTGGTTTGTTCTTAATTCCAATTCGTTATTAGAATGGTTTATTTGTTGAGGTTGTACTCTTCTAAGTTGACTACTAGTGGGATCTATTTCCATTTGTTCTACATTCTGACTTCTGTTGTAGTAATTGGGGTTGTAATTATTACCTTTGTAATTGGGATTTCTATAGTTATTATTGGGATTATTATTATAATAGTTGACTGGTGGTCTGATATTTACTGGATTTTTTGGTTGAAAATTATTTTGATAAGGTTTTTGTGGTATATAATTCTGTCTTTTAGGTTCAGATCTTTCTTCCCTTCTTTCTTCTATGAATCCTGCCTGAGTTAGTTCGTATAATGCTGCTTGTAGGCTAGTTGGTTTTAGTGAGAATAATACTGTTCTCATATGAATAGGTAATTTTTCTTTAAAAGTGTCTAATGCAGTTTGGTTATTATGAGGTATATCAAGTGGTTTATTTTCTTGCACTGTTTTCTGATTTAATTCACATAACGTTTTCTGTATCTCGTTATAAAATGTCATTACATTGTTTTTGTAGTTTATTTGACGAAGGTCGTCGTATAATTGAAAGCTACTTTTGAATCCTCCAAAATTGCTTACTAATAATTCTTTTATCTCTATCCATTTATTTAGATGTGCATGAATTTCTACGCATCTTTTTGCTTTACCTATCAATTTTGATTTTAATATGTTGATACACATTAATTGTGATTGGTCATCATATTTATTCAATGTTGGAATAATTCCTTCTACATTGGCTATGAACGTATACAAGTCTTCTCTTCTACCGTCAAACGTACTTAGTTTCTCGATGTACTTAAGTGGGTCTAGTGTTAATGTTAAAGCCATTTTAATATTTTCTTTTTTAATTACTATGTCAAAACTACTTTCACTATTTTCACAATTATTTTTCTTAGAATTAATACTTAAAATATTCTTACAACTTGCTGGTATCGGTGCGTTTCTGATTTGTATCAAATGATCGTCTTCTTCGTCCGTTGTGCTTCCTTCTTCATATGAATCGGGTTTTGTTGGTTTCTTCCTTTTGAATAATTTGTTCATCTGCTCGGTCTCTAATTAGTTTTTCCTCTATGGAACTTCATAACATTAGTCGTTTACGTTGACATTGGTTATTAAACTAATTCACTTTGTAGTTTTCTTTATCTGTTTTAAAGAATTCTACTTGGTTTTGTTCTTTATTTGTTTTAAAGATTTAATACTTAAACTCTGGGTTCACTAAGTTCATTAAAGTATTCACGGAAGGTTTTATTTTGTGCGTGACGATTTTCGTTCGAATCACTAGATAGCTATTTTATTTTTTATGTAGTATACTTGTACATTTTTTTATAGCTATCCTACCGACTGCGCCAATTTTAACTAAAAATTAATGGTTTTTATTTTTTTAGAGCAAGAGCTCTTCTTTTATTTAAGTCTTCTTAAAAACTAACTACTATAAGCGAGAAACGCTACTATTTATGTGTTCAAGGCGCGGTTTCTTGTTTGGTGCTCGCATCGTCTCTTTTGTCGGTGCATCTGCCGTTTTATGACTTCGAAATATCCCTTCTTGGAAGGTCGTCTTATTGTTTTCACATCTGCCGTTTTATAACTTCCATATGTATGTGATATCCCAGTTTGCTAGCTTTCTTGGGAGGTCGTCTTCTGTTGGCACATCTGTTGGGTTTTTCCGCTTAAAAGAGTCGATCCCTGTTTAGTTGGGCTGCTGACATAACCTATATATATTTGAAGAGTTTATTATTTATTATATACCTACGATTTGATTCTGATTCACTTCGATTAGCCGTCGTTGTGTTTATAAATCAATTTAATGGGACTGGAGTTATTTATTTATTATTCACTATGATTTGAATATTTGTTCACTTTTATGAATCAATTTATTGGAACTAGGGTCACTAAAACTAAACTGTTGTTTCACTTGGTTCTTTTCCGAATTCGTTTCAATAAGCCGTTGATACGTTTTTAATTCGGAGCTGTCGACTGCGCCAGTTATGAGTATACGTATGCGTATACTTTATTGCAATAGACTGAACAACTTGATTATAATTACAGAGGTTTTTATAATGATTTTTTGTTAACGCTACAATTCTAGCGTGAGAGCGGAAGGCGAAAGATAAATGTACATGCAATTTTACGTGTATTGTATTACAGCAAAATGTGAAATAACTTATATATTTAATTACAATGAATGAATAGATATATTACGTTACAATAAAGGAATTTCAATTTGATATGGAATAAAAAGCATCCTAAGCAAAATGTTTGTGGTGCACCTAGGTGTTGATGGACGTCTCTGTGCACGTAACTCGCGCAAATCCAATTCGGAACGTTCCCTAGCGATATCCAGAGTAGAAATTTGTGACTTTTATCCAAATTTACTTTCAATTATAGCCTAGTATATTTGACTCAATTTTATATCGATAAAAGCATTCCAACAAGTTGGTAACTATATGACATTTTTGTTACCATTACGCGTCTTAAAGATACAAATGTCCTTTACTGTAACAAATCAAAACCCACAAAAACTGTTAAGTTCCCATACCACTTATCAGCTACGCAAGTTGACTGCGCACCGTCTGGGCACTCATTCCGTATGTCGATTATCGCCCGACGATAGCGTTTCGACGATAGGTCTGCTTCACGTAGCGTCAATAATCGTCTATCGTCCAGACGATATCGTTTTGACGATTGAACATCTGCTCCACGGAACTCAATAATCGACAGACTACTATCGTCAAGACGATAGCGTTTGCGCGATAGCTAAAGAGGTATCGTCTTGCACTGATTTGTGTATTTTGCAGACAATTGGAATCTTTTTCATGAATTTGAGTGTGAGCAATTAACTTTGTAATTTTTTTTAATGATTCCAAATACATATATATGTGATATATCCGACATTATAAACTATACATTTTTCTCTTATAAATGAGCAAATTTTGTGGGTGACTGTAATTTTCAAATTCCGTGAGCACTATGTGGGCGACTGTAATTTGATTTGACAATTACGATGACGTCTAGTGCTTATTCCAACTACAGTTTGTAAGCTTCTGTGAGATACAGAAGGTTCTCAAACCTTGTGTAAATTAAACGATGGACGACACAATAGTAGTAGAGTTACGTGAAGCAAATTAATGACGAGACCGTTGAATGAGTGCCCTGATTTGTTACCATTGAATGCTACTATACTATAATATGTTGGCGCTTTTTCTGCAAACAATCTTCACACATACTACAAACTAATGTCTGTTGTATGTGGGAAATCGTGGAGAACAATGGGTGCAAGGAGGGAAGTGTGGAGATGTCAGGTCTGCCGAAGTGGTGGTGATGGCCCAATTGCTGCTGCTACCACCAGCAATGTGTTGGTGTCCTTACCACTAACACCAGAGGTACAAGCGGCAAAAAGAGTACGAGCAGCATGCGCAAGCAGTCCCGAGATTTCCCACTCCAATGTTGATAATGAATCTGCAGTCATAGCAGAGATCAAACTAATGAGAGAGGAAATGAAAGAAATCGCGAACAGCTGTGAATTTGTTGCAAAAAAATACGACGAGTTGAATGCAAACCTAATTAAAAACAATTACTTAATGGAATGCATGACAAAGGAAATAGCTGATCTTAAAGAGTGCAACAAAAGAAAAGATGAAATCATTGATAATATGCATCACCAAATAAACACATTAGAACAGCAAATGTTGAAAAACAATGTCGAAATAAAAAATATCCCGCCTTCTGCTAATGAAGATCTTGTGGGAATCTTGAAGGGAATAGGCAAAACTATAGACTACACTATTGAAGAAACAAATATCATCGATATATTCAGAACAAACACCAAAAACCCGGAAAAATCAACAATCCTAGCATCTTTCTCATCGAATGCTCACAAAACTCAATTCATGAGACACGTCCGCGCAAATCGCAACATAAAACTAAAGAAAATAATTGAGAACAGCAACAACCCAGTGAAACAGATCACAAGCATGCCTGATAATACGGTTTACATCAACAATCAGCTGACCAGATACAACAAAAATCTAATGTGGATGGCAAAGCAAAAAGCAAAACAAGAAAACTGGAGCTTTGTATGGGAGAGTGCCGGAAAAATATTGGCGAAACAGAACGAAAGAAGTCAATCAGTTTTGATAAGCACCGTTAATGACGTCGACAAAATTAAACGTCCACAATAATATTTTGATTTTTACGAATGCAGTATAAAGAAGTCCAAAAACTGTTTACAAAGATGGATGACACAAATATTATTGAAGATGTGTATGTTAACGTAAATTGTAAGGTGATACATGGTTTTAGCGGCATCAATTTAAATGAAATGAAGGAAACTAATTCATGCTGCTTATATCATAATATAAGATCAATCCGAAAAAACTGGAACTCATTTTGTCTTAATATAAAAGAAATGATACAGTATTTAAAATTAATCGTTCTTGTTGAAATTAATATAAAAAAAAGGAAAACAAAATGTATAATATTGAGGGTTTTACAGCAAAATTTCTCAATAGACCTGAGCAAAGGGGCGGTGGTATTGCCATATTTGTTAAAAATAATATTAAATTTGATCATATTCCTGTTGATAGCGTTTCATATGAATGTTTGTTAGTCCAAATCCCGACTGAGAATAAATACATATTTGGAGTTTATAGACCACCTGGGTTTAGTACTGCACAATTTAACCAAGAATTCGAAAATAATCTTGCACAAATTGAAAAAAGGAATAATATTATAATAATGGGAGACTTTAATATCAATGTTCATGACTACGATAAAAATCACGTTAAGGATTACCTAGAGATACTATCATCGAACGGGTTGACCAATGTTATAAACGTAAATACTAGAGTCGATCTGAACAGAGGAACATCCACCTTATTAGACCACATTCTTGTACGTAACTCTAAAATTCCTCTTGAAATGAAGTCCGCTGTTATTGAGTGTGGTTTGTCCGATCACTACCCTCTTTTATATTATGATCGTACTAATTCTCCAATTAATATAGAACAGGATTACACACAAAAACAAATATAAACAAAATCTTTGGATGTCGAGCGACCTAATTGAAGGATGTAAGAAAAGAGATAGCCTCTATCGTAAATGGAAAAACAACCGCCTAAATAATTCATATGAAGTAGAATATAAAACCTTCAGAAATCAATTAAACAAAAAAATACTACAACAAAAATCTAACTTTTATAAAAACAAATTTAACGAATTAAGGTTAGACCCACGCAAAACATGGAATCTTATAAATGAAATTATGGGAAGGAAAAAGGCTAGTGTCGATGAAGTTATTCTTAAAAACTGTTGTCCAAATAAATGTTTAAATGTCTTAACAAACGAATTTGCTGAAAGCTTCTCTGAACAATCGATCCGAATTCTACACAATTGTAACACAGTTACCTCAACGCATGTTACTACTTCAATAACTAATTCGATCTACTTAGATGACACAGATGCTGAAGAGGTTCGTAATATTATTAAACACATGGATATTAATAAGTCTCCAGGAGCAGATAACATCAGAGCAGTTGATATACAAATGCATGTTAATAAATTTGCTCCAATAATTGCAAAAATAATCAACCTCAGTTTAGTGCAATCAAAGATTCCTCAACTTCTTAAGACTGCGGTGGTACGTCCAATATATAAAGGTGGCTCCAAAAAACTAATCAACAATTACAGGCCAATATCGATTTTGCCAATAATAGAAAAATGTTTAGAAGAAGTCGTGACAAGAAGATTAATAAGTTTTATAGAAACCAATTCCTTAATTCATGAAAAACAATACGGATTTCAGAAAAACAAAAGCACAGGAAAACTTCTGGGTGAATTTTCGAACACAGTCAATGAAAGCTTGAATAAAAACCATCACGTTCTTGTTTTATTTATGGATTTTAGTAAAGCCTTCGATACTCTGGATCATCAAAAATTATTAGTAGCCCTGGAAAAAATTGGTATTCGCGGTGCACTAAGAAACTGGCTGGGTGATTACCTGAACTCGAGAACGTTCTGTGTCAAAATTGAACAAAATGTCAGTATAAAAAGGTCAGTCAAATATGGAGTACCTCAGGGATCAAAATTGGGCCCAATACTATATATTCTCTACACTAATGAATTGTTACGAGTTTTCGAAAATAGCACTCCTTTTGCCTATGCTGACGACACAGCAATAGTCGTTCGACATAGATGCTTACAGACAGCTACTTCGATAATGCAGAATGAATTTACTAATGCGGTTAAATGGTGCCATGATAATGGACTAGTAATCAACCCATCCAAAACCAAAATGATGCACATTCGTGGTACACATCAACCAGCGACAGGGAATCACATACTTCTCAAAAATGATTCGTGCCCAAGCGCAGCTCCTAGTCAACCTATTGAAATAGTTGAAAACTTTAAATATCTAGGGATAATAATTGATAGCCATTTTATATGGGATAAACATATCGACAACTTACGTTTGGACTTAAGAAGAGCGCTTTATGGTCTAGCACATCTAGGATACTACTCAACACAGAGTGTCCTAAAACAAGTCTACTACGCCCTGTTTGAATCGAAGCTGAGATACGGTATACTTGCGTGGGGCAATGCTTCAGATACACATTTATTGAAGCTACAACGGCTGCAAAATAAGGCCCTTAAACTCATCAGAGCTGCAAACTCGCGCCTCATACATAACATTACACCTTTTATAGTTCTGGAAGTCAAGAGTATATTTAAGATGACGGTGTTGCTGGAGTACTACGACGATGTACGTTTCAAGAAGTCCATCAATCACGAGCAAAACACGAGAAGACGCGCACAAGGAATGTTACAAATTCCAAGATCGCACAACATATATGGTAGAAGGCAATTGCTATGCAGTTTTCCAAGGCTGTTCAACGAACTTCCAGCTTACTTAAGAAATATTAGAAACTTTAAAGTCAGAAAAAAACTCTTAAAAAAATTCTTTTTATCTTAAACCCCGTCAAAACTTATAATATCCTTAATTAATATATCAAGATCGCACAACATATATGGTAGAAGGCAATTGCTATGCAGTTTTCCAAGGCTGTTCAACGAACTTCCAGCTAACTTAAGAAATATTAGAAACTTTAAAGTCAGAAAAAAACTCTTAAAAAAATTCTTTTTATCTTAAACCCCGTCAAAACTTATAATATCCTTAATTAATATATACATAAAACTATTAAGCAAAAATTTAATTTATAAACTAAAAAACTAAAACAAAAATGTAAAAAGGTTAACTCACTATATAGATACTAAATTTTTTGATATGTAATCTCCTGCAGAAAAGCCACTTAGGCTTCGCGGGAAACACAACTATTGTTAAAACTTACTTGAATAAATAAAATTACAATTACAATTACATAGTAAAAGTTGGTACAGCATTTATACTCGCACATATTATATATTATATATTTTTTACAACTGCGATAAGATATTTTTTTTATACTTCCCTTTGACCTAATTAAAACTGAAGAATGCAACAAAAACGATTAAACGATCTCGAATCGTTTCGACGAGAGTATTTGACGTTTGAACTAGTAACGTGAAGCAACAAAAAACGATGGTCGTCCAATCGTTTCGGTGATTATCGTTTTTTGTTTGTTACACGAAGTAGAAGCATCGTCGAGACAATGTCGTTCGACGCGATTAGAGCCCTGAATAATGAATAAAAAATAATTTAATAAATATAACGACTTTATTATAAAAACCCCAATTACAAAAACATTTCCTCAATGTAGATGTACAATGTACATGCACCCTGTGCCCCTACCTAAAGAAAGGCACATGATAGGCAAATGGCCGCTTTCTGATTCTAATTGAAATCCATTATCAACAAAAAAAGTAATTTTCGAATTATTGGAATTCGAAACTTCTTTGTTCTTTAAATACATATGTGAACTAGATAAATAGAAGAGATAATGCTTTTAATTTAGTTTTACATCCATTGCAATGATTTTGAAAGTCCCGATTAAAGTGGAAAAGTTATGTGTGTACATTTCATATTGGTATCAGTATTTTTTCATAATGGTATCAGTATTTTTATTTCCCACTGCACTGATAACAGTAGCACTTTGATACACTACACAAACTATTACTGTTAGGGTAACATTTTTTCTGAAATGTGGTAACAGCGCTTAAACCAGTGACGGTGTTCTCTGCACACCGTAACCAAATCTATTATTATAATGCACTGAACTTAAGTTCATTATGAAACACATTTCTGTTTCATTGCAATAGTCCAAATCTTCCTGTATCAATAATTACAGTTCACAGTCAAGGCGACTTGGTTGTAAGGAAACTCACCCATCGGGGTGTTCATCTCGCTTTAAAGCACCGTGGACAAACAACATAGTAGAAAAAAAAGAAAAAGACAAATGCCTCATAAACCTACTTGGCTTGGTGTTCTCCTACATCAAGCGCACCTCTTTGCAGTTCGCTTCGCAATTCTTTTGTTTCATTTTCTTTTTCGTTCCACCATGGCAAACATAGTTTTGTTGTGCTTGTGCGGTGTGCCTCATACCTGCCTACTGCGTGCAGGAACAAGAACAAGCTTACAGTCCGGGGTGGATCAGGGCCTCAACCAACAAGCCTCTCCAGCCAACTCGGTCCCTCGCTAGCTGCCTCCAAGTGCTAAGGTTGAGGTCGTTCTCCAATTGTGCGCGCCACCTAAGGTGGGGTCTTCCTCTGCTGTGTTGTCCCTCAGGGGTGGGGAGTCCCTCGAGGACTCGTCGAGCTGGTGCGTTGTTGTCCCAGCCATCTCAGCCATTGTATTTTTAGGTTTTTCACCAGGTCAGCGTCGCTGTAAAGCCCGTATAGTTCGTTATTGAATCTTCTTCTCCACAATCCATCGTCACAAACTGGACCGAATATCACTCAAAGAATCTTTCTCTCAAAGCATCCCAGAAGCTTTGCATCCGCTTTTGACAGGGTCCATGCTTCTGCACCATACAGCAGGACCCGGATGATTAAGGCCTTATATAATATCTCTGTGCCGATGTCATTTTGCGAAGTGATGGTGTAGCCCAGGTAGACAAAGTCTTCAACTACTTCGAAGCTGTATTTGTACATCGCACGTGTTTTCCGAGTCGCCGATGTTGAGAGTCCTTTCTCGTTAACAGCTTCGTTTTGCCCTCATTAACAGCCAGACCCATCTTCGCCACCTCCGTTTCGATGCTTGCAATTGCGCCACTGACAGCCGTTCTTGCCGACTTTGACGGAGCAGCGAGATTTCTCCATCGTCATTCGGCACAAACGGACGAGTTTTGCGGGGATGCCAAAACTTGACAAGGCACTATATACGCTATCATAGGCGACTTTAAAGTCGATAAATAGATGGTGTGTATCGATCTGAAATTCCTGGGTTTTTTCCAAGATCTGTCGGAGTGTGAAAATTTGGTCGATAGTTGACTTTTCTGGCCTAAAACCACACTGATATGGGCCGATCAGGTTATTGGCGAAAGGTTTTAGGCGTACACACAATACAGCCGACAAGATCGTATACGCGACATTCAGGAGACTTATTCGTCTGTAGTTGGCGCAGTTCAGAGTATCTCCTTTCTTGTGGATGGGGTACACGATGCTGAGGTTCCATTCGTCGGGTATGCTTTCATCCAACCAAACAATGAGTTGGTGCATGCTCCTTACCAAGCCATCTCCCGCTGATTTGAAGAGCTCGGCCGGAAGGCCATCCGCTCCAGCTCCATTGTTGGACTTAAGTTTGGATATCGCAATCCTCACTTCGTGCAGATCGGGTGCACGGAAGTTTTGGCTATCTTCGTTCAAGCTGAACAGATCAATCTTCCTGACAATCAATCTGTTCTGTCAAAATCCTCAGCACCGACTGTGAATCTACTACTGTATTCCAATGCTCATCTCTGCAGGCTTCTGTCCAGGCCTTGTATCCTTGGGTGGACCGTTTTACCCTTTGGTATAACTTTCGGACATTGCCTCTGCAGTAGCGTCCCTCAATTGATTCGACCGCTCGCTTCTCGTGCTCTTTCTTTTTCCATCTGAGAATTCGGTGTTCCTCCTTTCTTTTTTGGCTGTAGAGCTCGCGGGCAGCTCTCTCAGCCGATCTGGTTCTTGTTTGCAGCATTAATTGATAGGCCTCGTTCTTGGCTGCATATGCCTGGCGGCATTCCTTATCGAACCAAGGGTGTCGTTGTGGTCGCCTAGTGGAACCCAGCACTTTTCACAGTATTCTCTCGGTGTTGGGGAGTATTGGATATCTGCATCCATACTATGGCTACTACCAAGTAATGGCCCGAGTCTATGTTGGCCGCTCAGAACGTTCGGACATCCAGGATTGAAGGCATGTCTTACGTCGATCGCAACATGATCAATTTGGTTGACGGTTTGTTAATCTAGGGACCGCCAAGTCCCCTTGTGTATGTTGAGGGAATGGTGTGCTGGCAATGATGCGATTTCGCCCCGCCGCAAAGTCGATTAGCCTGAGTCCATTTCCGAAGGTGTTGTCGTGCAGGCCGTGCTCTCCGACTGTAGAGTTAAAAATGTCCTCCTTTCCGATTTTGGCGTAGTCGCCAAGAGCTATGTTGACGTCGTACTTCGGACACTTATCATATGTCTTCTCAAGAAGATCGTAGAATGCTTCGTTGGCTATGTCGTATTTCTCCTCTGTCGGGGCATGAGCACAGATGAAATAATGAAACTGAAATATCAGCATGATATTTTTAAATTTGGTGCTGATGCGAATTGTAGTTAGGCGATCGCTAACATTGCGAAATCCCAAGACTTCTTGCCTAAGTCTTCCTCTAATCACAAACCCACATTCAAATAACCGCTGACTCCGCTCTCTGCAGCACTCGCCGTAGTAGATGTCACAGTTTTTCATCCTTCTTGTGCCTTCTCCATCCCAACCTGGAGGGCCAGGCCCTTTGTTTGACCCCTTGGACAAAAGGGTCCGGATATTCTGGAGTCAGCAACCCGCTTCAGGGATTCGAGAGCTACCGTTGACCCATTTAAGGGCTCCTCCGCCACCATCCGTGGAGCTAAGGTCAAGTTCCAAATACGTCGAAGTAGCTCATTAAGGTATCTGCCATCTTGACTGTTGACGCCACCGTTGATTCAATCACGTGAATTCATCCGCCGTACGTCCTCTTTTTGAGGTGCTCATGTTAGACTACTGAGGCTCGAGCAGACAGCCAATTCCGACAAAGCATTATAAAGGGTGATTTTTTAGCTGGTTTGGTTTTGGCAACACTGGTTTTGACAGCTGACGTGTGTTTAGTACCTTGTGTCACTGTCAAACAGCTTCAGTTTGGTTTGCAATTTAACCATGGATCGTCTTACAAATGAACAACGCTTGCAAATTATTGAATTTTACTATCAAAATTCGTGCTCGGTTCGAAATGTTCATCGCGCGCTGCTTCCATTTTATGATCGGCATTCTCGACCTTCTGAGCAGTCTATTCGGAAGATTGTGACCAAATTTCGCACCAAATTTACTTTGTCGGACATTAAACCACCAACACGTTTACGTACTGTGCGTAGTGAAGAAAATATTGCGGCCGTATCAGCTAGTGTGACAGAAGACCGCGAAATGTCGATTCGGCGCCGTTCCCAGCAGTTAGGCCTTTGTTACAGCACTACGTGGAAAATTTTGCGGAAGGATTTGGGCGTAAAGCCTTTTAAGATACAGCTGGTGCAAGAACTAAAGCCAGCCGACCTACCACAACGCCGAATTTTTGGTGAATGGGCTCTTGGAAAGCTGGCCGAGGATCCGCTTTTTTATCGAAAAATTGTGTTCAGCGATGAGGCTCATTTTTGGTTGAATGGGTACGTAAATAAGCAAAATTGCCGCATTTGGAGTGAAGATCAGCCAGAAGCATTGCAACAGCTACCAATGCATCCCGAAAAAGCCACTGTTTGGTGCGGTTTATGGGCCGGCGGCATTATTGGGCCATATTTCTTCAAAGATGATGCGAATCGCAGCGTTACTGTCAATGGTGAACGCTACCGAGCGATGATAACAAACTTTTTTTTGCCCGAAATGGAAGTTCTTGACTTGCATGATATGTGGTTTCAACAAGACGGTGCCACATGCCACACAGCACGCGAAACAATGGCGCAATTGCGAGGCGAGTTTGGTGAACAGTTAATTTCACGTTTCGGGCCGGTCAATTGGCCGCCTAGATCGTGCGATTTGACACCATTAGATTATTTTTTGTGGGGGTATGCCAAGGCTAATGTGTATAGGGACAAGCCCGCTTCGATTGACGCACTGGAAGCCAACATCCATGCATTCATTCGTGAGATACCGCCCGATATGTGTGAAAGAGTATGCCAAAATTGGACTCAGCGGATGGGCTACCTGAGACGCAGCCGCGGTCAACATTTGCATGAAATTATCTTTAAACATTAAATTGCAAGGTTCAAACTATCGATTCAAATAAATATTTCATTCATTTTTTCGAATTTTTTGTGTTTTTTTTTTTAAAAAAAGTTCTAAACCTCTTAAAAAATCACCCTTTAGTAGCTGTTTTGTATTATCTGATCCGGGTCAGATCACGAAAATAAAACACAACGGATCATTGAAAAGTTTAATTTTGGAATTGTGGCAAGAGTTGCTTTCAAAAACAACAACAATACAGGGTATTTCAAACTTCATATTACCACCAGCCATACTGCAAATATTTTTCTCAACGTGACGTCACACAAGGCTCATGCCATTTCGCTTGCAATGTGCAATGGGGTGTTACCATATTCGAATCAAATTTGCATAATTTTTCTTTTAAACATTTCTATAAACATTTATAAAAGATTTCTGAAATTTATTTATTAAATGTTTATGAAATGTTTCAACTTTATCCTGTTTTGGACTAGAAGAAAATAATGTGGTGGGATTATTAAGCCCGTATGACACTACATTTTTTTTTACATTTTATCTGCTTTTAAAATGAAACTAGAGCAGTACGAAAAATTAGAACGAAAATTTCCGATAGGAGTGAGTGCGTACACACCAAATTTATTAATGTAGCCACGTCAAAAAAAATGCTTTAAAAATGTATTCGAATCACATTTTTCAGCTGCTGACAGCTTTTATTTTGACATTTCAAGATTATTTGCAAATAAATTCTATTGAAAATTTGCGGTTGCTATGCAAACAATTGCTACCCCTTTCGTAATACACTCTTAGTCTCTTTTACACACCGCTGACTTTTCAACATTATAAAAATGAGGAAAAAATGTAGTGTTATACGGGCTTTAGCAGCGAGTAAAGTTTTTACTTTTGTAATTGTGGTCTCGGCAATCCGGCGATTTAATTCAAATAATCATATTAAGTGAATCACTTTCTCATTAGGTATTCAAAGCTTTTCTGGACATTTTTATTTTATTTAATAACAAATAATAATCGAAAAACAGCGCTCACTTTTTGCAGGGATACTTGTAAAACAAAAATGATTTCCCATCACGATTGGGTAACTGTGAAACATTTCATAAATGTTTTGTTGGTGTCCAGATCCAAACCAGCAAAAGATTTCTAAACATTTCATAAAAATTGTTTTGTTTAATAAGTGTTTTAGAAATAAATATGGAACATGTAGGTATTTATGTTTGGCTGGTCTGGACATACCTTTATAGAACGAGAAAAATACAAAATAAATCGGAATACGGACAGGAAGTTTATTCGAATGCGAAAAAAAAACAATTTATTTTTTGTGTTCCATTTTTTAGTCTGGCAACGTGATTGTGTGGATATCGTTTACTGGCAGACCAACATTTAAAAATAAAACAAGCCACCTAGTCGGAAATAGTAGAAATAATTTTCAGATCATGATTCGTGATCTCGATGAGTAGCAGGATCATGTGCTGTTGTTGTAAGTGCATGTAAATCGATGATCTATATGGATCATAGCTGATAATAAAAAACAGCTAGTGTTGCTATTTTCTACGTGTTCAACACTCGCACTTCTAAGTTCAGCAAGTCGGGTCTGGATGGACAGGACCAGCGGCTACCACTTGGAGGTAAAATAACCACAGTTGATGTGTATGAGAAAGTTCAAACACTGGACATTGCCAAGTTAATGCCAATCAATGTCTGCCCTACCGTGAAGCTCTGCCTGCACCACCGCGACGCTCGATGACACCGAGAATTCCGGGAAATTGCATGCGCAGTTCACGGCCGTACATAATTACAGCTATTAGATTTTGTGTTACATTAAAAAAAAAATGAATTCAATTTGTCTATTTTTGTATTCGGAAAATGAAGAAGGAAGGGAAGAAAATGTGAACATAAATGTTCAAAGAAGTAAATTGTTGTACGATAGTATGTTTTTGACTCCTTCATTAAAAATATATTTATAAAAAATCAGTTAATAAGATATTTTCTGCTGCACAATGAGCGTTTAAGCAATTTTAAACTCCTTTTTTTTATTGAATATTTACATTTTTATTAGGTCCGCAAACATTTTTACAGCAATCCGTCACCTAAACACCTATCGCTTTCAATGCAATGATGAAATTACGTGGGAAAGTGCTTTCGGTTTCCATATGGTCGAATGCAACCGAATCGCTTTTGGAAATACAAAAATTCAAATCCGCCAGCAAAAGCGATTCGCCGCGCATTTCGGAATAGCCCCCCAGTTTCAAAGTAATCTCAACCCATTTTGTTAGAAATTATAATTGAAATAGGTAAATCATCCTTATAAAACCCATGGCCATTAATTTCTATTATTTGTCTAAGAAAATACGCATTAATTAATATATTAATCAAATACTTTTTTCAAATAGCATTACATTTTCTGCTGAATATACATTATACAGCCAAAAAGCCCATATTTTTTTAAAGTTTGGATTTTTTTTCAGACGTCTTTGAGTTTGGATGGAACGTTAGAATTCGACTGTCAACATGGTCCATTAGAATGCCAAGCAAATATTTACCACGCGTGTACTGTAGAAATTATCACAAACCCGCAAATGCGTCTGGATATTGTGTCGTGTATGATCAAAGACAACCGTTTACCGAAGGAAGCTTTGCAGAGAGTATATAGTAATTTTTTTATCGCTAATATTTTTACCTATTTTAAACTTCTAGTGTGCCCGAGATTACAATCTAGAGTCTGTAGACCTTATACAAAAATGTCATGACACAGCTCATGGAAGTGAATTGTTGAAATTAAATGGGGAAGCTACTCGTGCTCTCAGGCCATCCGTTTCCTTCATTCCAACAATTACCTTGGATGGATCGCAGGGTAAACAACCGGCCATTTTAAAAAACCTTATGACGGAAGTATGTAAAGCTGCTTTCGGCGATAGTTTAGGAAACGGTATTTGTACAAATGATTAAAAACTCGCAAATAAATGGTTTACTGATGTATTCATAGGTTACCTCAAAAATTTTATCTACAAAACGTTCTTTCTCTTTAATGTAGATTTTTGGTGATGTTACATATCATAGAAGTTAAGTTCTACCACAAATAAATTAACTAGCCAAAAAACAAGCATTCGAAATAAGTGAAACTAAAGCAAGTATTGGGGTTGCATAATGCACGCTTGTATCTCCAACTGAGATAAGTACGGAAAGCTTATATCACCATAAACAAAAACTTGCGATGAGGAGGACTGCAACTAACTAAGAAGTCCGTTGGACAAAGCAATCAGGCTGGCGTGAGCAATAATATATGCCGGCAAGTTCCAGAAACAACCATCGCTTAGGTCGCCCTAGCCCTGAAAGAGATATAGCGTGAATTCATAAAAGAAAATTGACAGTCAGCATGCTGTCAATTGTGCATGTGTTTTTGTTTTGTTGCCGAGCTGCAGAACAATGGTTGGAGAGAAGGAGTAATGTGGTTTTCGATTGGGCTTCTTCATATTCGCTCTCAGATTTCAGATTTCGTGTTTCTAATCGAACATAAAAACGTCACTTGCTCTTTTTTGTGTTGATATTTGTGCGATTGGAATATGTGTTGACTTCGACACTTTGTTACACGTTTTTCAGTCACTGGTATATTTTATATGAAAACATTCAAAATGCTCGCCCAGATTGATTTCTAAACATTTGTACATAAATAATTAACAAAAAATCGATCAACCCGATGCAATTCGTTTCTTTTCAGTTGAAATTTCACGAAAATGTAAACAAAATGCACTAGTTGTCAAACTCAAACGCACTATTGGTAAATCTGAAGCAAATCTGAGAAAAAAATCCAGATTCGCAAAAGTGCTCTGAAATCTGAAAAACATTCCTTTTTTTGTACCAAACGAACATAAAAATTGCTCTGAGAACGCACAATCGAATACCACATAAGTAAAATTTTTGCAATTTATATAATTTTCCACTGAGATTTGTAGAAATAACTATTTATTTCGCATTTAAAACATTAACAGCCTTATTTATAAACTCACCGTAGAGTCTGCTTATCTTTACACACCCTCTAAAATGTCCTTACGCAGGAAAACGTGATTTATAAACAAAAAGCACTTTGCGTAAACCCTGCGTAACTTTAAACGCAAAAATTTGCGTTTACAGGTTGCGTAAAGTTTTCATATTTTTATTTTCGTTTTTGAAATGTCATTTTGTTTACATTTTGTTCGGGGTAGATTTGAAAATTGAAAAAGAAACTAAAAATTGAATTAAAAATGCCATTCAGCTTCATGAATTTTGTTAACGACATTGATATGTATGATCGACTTAATAAATGAAAGTTCAATTCCAAGAAGGCGAAAATTATATAAAACCAGGCTCAACCCCAATTTTCCGACCGTTTTCTTTTTATTTGCTGCTCCATTTTTGTTTAAAAACAAAATAAATCTCACAAGAGAGATGTCAGTTTCTATTCATAGAACCACCTGATATCATTCCGCAGGGAAAAAGTAAGAGATTTATGAATACATGAACCTTGCGTAGTAAACAGTCAGGGGACATTTTTTTATAAATAATAATTTCAGCATGTTTTGGGCAACATTGTTTGCAATTATGAACTCACCCATACCTATTGTTATGAAAGCAACGATGCTTTGGTTAGTTTGTAAGGGTTAACTTTCCGCTGTTTTAATATATGAGAAAAGCCTTGTGGATGCTATACAATCATCGGTTTCTTTGGACACATAGTACGGGTACTGGCAATAAATGGTACGATAATGAATGCCGAAGACTTCGAAAGAAATCATTCACGTTTTTAAATTATTTCGGCAAAAGGATTCAATTTTTTAGTGAAATGTTTACCTCTCTGTAAACAAACACTATACTAAATTTTTATACAAAAACGCACCAACTACTTTGAAGATTTTGATATAATGTTCGCGAACTGGCTGGGCGAAGCCGAAATTCTCGAATTACCTTTCTCTGATTTACGAACATAATATAAAACCAAATTGGTCTAGTGCTTTCGGACGGACAAAAGCGAAACTAATAAGGTTCCGATTTTACCCTTTGGTTACGGAACCTTAAAAACGGCATGGCAGTGTAAAAACGACCATTTGCTTAGACTTCAGAGAAACTAAAAGAAAAATGTAGAATTCACTTATTCTTATTGTTTATAACAGACATTTTTAAAACATTAAAAAAAAAACGCAAGTCTTTTAAAATATTCAATTAGGTACATAGGGTTTGTATGAACTGACTTAGTCTTTAAGTAGTTAAACAACGGCTACTTTATAAAATAAAATAAATAAGGCTTAACTTACTAATGGTACAGCATGAATTTCTAAACTCAAATTATTTTATTTGATTTTTAAAATAATTTCTTGTTTAAAAAAAACAAACATTTATAAAACACTAGCTGAGTCGGCGAACTTCGTACCGCCTAAAATTTATTAAACTATTAACATCCCTTTTGATAGTTGAACCTCTCTATTGAACGAATGAAACTCCCTTGGAATTAAATTGAGTTCAATGCTTAGAAACGACTTCATAGATTTCCGGCTTCTTGATCGTTCGACAGCAGCGCCACCCAACGGGTTCAAAACTATACCATGTTCCTAGGTGGAACCTAACATACCCATCCACAAAATTCCATTGAAATCAGTTGAGTGGTTTCGGAGATTGACTACCACCTGTCACCTGTCGGGTGGCCACCAAAACGATCGTATCTTTAACATATCCACAAATTTTCATTTAAAGTATGTTCGCTAAAATGCCTATAACTCGTATAACCAATACACATACAAATGCCTTATATTCATACAAACCTTGGTATTGACGTCAGCTTTCATTTAAAGTTTCCAGAAACAAAATCCGTTCACACAAGAGAACATCAATTCAAACACAATCCGACTTATTTTTATATTATACTTGCAAACGCTGTTGTTCGCGTGTTCTGAATGTGTCGGTGACTCGTTGACGGGCCAGTCTTTGTGTCAATGCATTAGCTCGAAGGCGTTTATTGCGGTGCTCTTGACTTTCATTAGCACGTGTGATTGCAGTCGGATTTATTACATTTCCATTGTCCGTCAATTGATCTTGTGCCGATGTATTTAACCGATGGTTGTGCTGTAATTGTGAATGGATAGTCCTTCGACCAATATTTCCCCCTCGTCCACGAAGACGTGGCATTGTTTCAGTTACGTAACTTATATGTGAATGTAATACACTTAATATTCACTGAAAATGCGACACCAAAAATATCCAAAGATACAAAGAAATTTGAATATGAAAATAACGAAAAGCACTTAATGCAATACACTTAAATTAGAATACCTACGTGTGGCCGTAGTTGTTGCTTGATTCAAGTTTGTGTTGTTTTCAATGACACCACACTCGTTGTCTTGCAATTCGAAATAAAACAAACTACTATTGCGTAAACTAAAATTTACTTTTGTTTGAACGATTGAGAACGAATTTGTGAGATGTCAAAAAATAAAAGCGAACAAATAAGCTCGATGACCAAAAAAAATTTATTCAGTGACATGCACACGTACAGTAGAATTATATACATAAAGAAGATTTGTATGGGAGGTACCATGCGTCTTTATCAAATCCCGCCTATATTTGCAGCAGAACTTAAAATATGTTCACTCAGCCGAAATACCAACCGTTAGCAGGAGCAGAAATATTGGATTCTTAATTTATTTTTTTTATGGGAGGTACCACGCCCCTTTGTACAATCCCGCCCATATTTGCAGCAGCACTTAAAAAATGCACACCAAACCGACGTACCAAATTTTGTGCAAATACCGTTATCAGGAGCAGAAATAATAGATTTTTAATTTGTGGTTTGTATGGGAGGTACCACGCCCCATTGTCCAATTGGACCGAATTGTAAATCTAAACCACCCGGGGCGCAACCCAAACGCATACAAAAAAATGTATGCAAATCGGTCCAGCCGTTTAGGAGGAGTTCAGTCACAACACACGTAGAGTAGAATTATATATAATAGATAAGACTTTTCAGTTCAATAAGGAACGTAGTAGGAACTTTGTCAGTCTTTAAACAATTAAACAACGTCAACAACGTTCCTCACAAAATTACCAGCTGCTAGAAGGCATGGGGTCATCTACCATTTTCGACCCTTTTTTCTTATACCAAACCCTTAACAAATTAGAGTTTTATGTCTGCATACATAAATAATATTATTAATTAACCTATCCATATCTCAATGTAGTTATAAATAGAAACATAAAACATTTCGAAATTCACCATCTGTCAAAAGAAGAAAATGAGTGCATTCGGTAATTTTTTGAACAATGAATAAAACAGGTTTATATGGATGGTGATGACGCATATGCAAATAATGCAATGCGTTTACTCAGAAACAGTAAGGTAGCATTGGGGACGTTCAAGTATCTAGTTTAGTAAGTCTGACAGCTCTCTCACTAGATGAAACTCGGCTCTGATTGGGGGAAATCGGTCGTGAGAGCAGATGTTTCAGTTGACGTTTATGGAGGGGTAGCCGACGAATCTAGTCGATAAATTCGTGACTGAGTACTAAGTTGACAGTTCTCATATGTGGCTGACGTAGAAAACGTGACGTTCCCGACCAATCTAGTTTTTGCGTTCAGGTTACATCTTATCCAGACCAATCTAGTCGACTTAAGATGACTAGATTCTTGAATGCGGCCATTTAAATGAGGTGATATCGAGTTCGCATTCTTGGTACATCTGCTCAAAAAGTTACCATAACCAGATAAAAATTACCAAATTATTAAAACTCAAAGAGCAAACAAAAATTACCAAATTTGGTAAAAAATTACCAATTTGGCAACCGTGCGTTACAGCCGTCGGATGGCGTTGTCGTGCTTAGTTTCTTGTAGAACTAAAATAGAGAGGAATAATTACACTTGTGATTAGTGAACCAAAACATTTGATTGGGGGTGGTGGGTGGTCGGTAGGTAGCAAACCAAAGGATGAAAACATCATTTGGGTTTCTTTTCTCTGTTACTCGAACAATAAGGTTTCATCCTTTCAAGCATGTTATTTTAAATAATTGTCTAAACAGCTCCTACTTCCCATCCGACTGGAAGGTTGCCAGGTTAATAACATTTCAGAAAAAACCAGGCAATTTCGAACTCACCAACCTTAGGCCTATCTCAGTCCTATCCAATCTCGGGAAACTCCTGGAGAAAATAATACTCCAAAATATTGATAACCACATCGATATTAATATCGATTTATTACGGATTTCCAATTTGGATTTCGGAAGTCTCACTCTACGGTACATACTTTACTTAAAGTGCATAACAAAATTACATTTAATCTTGCTCACAAGATATAGAAAAGGCTTTCGATAGCGTCTGGAGAGAATTATATTTATTACTTAAAATTATTCAAATGGCCTTTCCTTCCCCAATTGTCCACATACTCTCCAGTTTTTTAAGCGACCGATTTTTCTTTCTGAAAAATCTAGACATTCAATCTGACATCATTTGTACAAACAGCGGAGTCCCCCAAGGGTCTATCCTGGCCCCCCGTCTGTACATATAACTTATTCGTCTATGACTTTCCCCACACAGACTATATCCATAACACTATTAATTCTAACGCGTTACTATACGCAGATGATACCTTTGCCTACGCCAGCGCCGATTTTCCTCATGAGGCGCTAATAATGTTATCATCAATGATTACTGCGACAAAAGGGGCATACGAATTAATAATGGCAAATCTGTCTGTATTTGCTCTAGAAATTCCAGCACAAAGGGAAGAAGGGGAGTAGTCAGTGAGAGTAACTCCATTTCCCTGAACTTGACTGGTTCATCGCTGTCCTTCAGTAAAAGTATTAAGTACCTACCTATAGGCGTTAACTTAATCTGCTTAAATTTAATCCACACGCGAAGGCTACCTTGGCTAAAGCTCAAAAACGGCTTGTCACGCCTCTCCTTCGTAACAACAATTTAAATAAACGCACCAAACTTTTAATCTATAAAACTTTGATAAGACCCATCCTTAATTACGCGTTTCTGGTATGGTTTTCCATCTCACCCACCGTGGCGAACAGCCTTGAAAGGTTCGAGCGAAAGATCCTTCGACTTTGTACGGGGCTAAATTTTAAATCTAGAAACAAAAGGTTTTCTAACAAAACCTTATATTCCGATGCTGGACTCACCCCCCTTATTACCTACTCACTGTTCCTAATCAACAAACCGATATTAAAGCTCCAATACCTCGAGAATGAATTAATCAACTCAATCTCTGCGAGCCAAAAAACTCCAATTGGAGTAATTACAACTACGTTTCCCCAATCGGAATTATCAACGAAAACCTCTCATCGAGTCTCGATGGACCACAATTAGAATTCTATTCCAAAGGCCAGAATTACAAAACATATCTTATTTTATATCTTATGTTGTCTTAAACAAAAACCCTACTGTATCCTACTCATGAAACAGCATTTCACATCGAAATCGCTTTATCTTTAAACTAACGCTGTGTCGATGTTGATGTTGCGATGCGATTAATGCGGGCAGCTGTCAAAATCAAACTAGCTTATGTGGACGTCCAGCGTAAACACGAAATTGCGGCAACGCGTGTTTTGTGACGTTTCCGCATCCGCATGTGCGATGCATTGTTTGAAAATCAAACTGATTTGATTTTTCTCGCATTTATCGTACGGAAACTAATAATGGAGGTTCTGATTTCGGAAGTGCAAAAAAGAAAAAAAGGAAAAACCTTTCTTCAACAGATATAGGTCTCTGAAAGTTTGTTGTACCATGATAACAAATATCATATACCTACTACGTTTTTCAAAATATATGGTCAAATGTTCTCGTCGCCATTCTTGCATACTGGCGAAATGCAGTCTCATCCGCTCGCAATTGTGGCTTGTGGGTACAAATGATAAAACTCGCCGTAAAGTACTCCGTTTTTGTATAATTATAACATTCGTTTTTAATTTATTACTCTTCTTTCTTAATATTCTTATTTTTAGTAAGCTGTTTTCCAACAGTAAAAGCTTACGGGCAGAAAATAAAGTCATTTCGAATTGAGGTATATTAAAAAAAAGTGGTGCAGTCTCGACTTGTAGTTGGACACTTCCGCATTCCCCGCACACAAATGTGGTGCGTGCGGACATCGCATCGCACGCAAAAATCGTTCCCGTGCTTACGCTGTAAAGTAGGTAAATGTACAATCATAAACTATCTCGTACCTATACACTACAAAGCTAAATGTAAAGCAACCACCATATTCCTCTCGCAAGCACCCAAGCGTCAAAAAAAGAAATACAAAAACAAAGCCAAAGCGCAAAATGTTGGAACTGCGTAAAGTGGGTTTGAAAAAAATAAGAAATTTGAAACACAGTTATTTTTTTTTATTGTTCGTAAATAAGACGAAATAGTATTTTTTTATTTTGAACTAATACAGTGTATATAACTAATAAGAAAAAAGTAGATTAAGTTATAAAACAAACAAAAAAGTGTGGCTTAAGCCATTTTGGAATTCACTGAAAATCGAAATCTGTCAACAAATCGTCACATAGGCCGTTTAGTCTGTAATAAGAAAATAGATGTTCATATTAATTACTTATCTTTGTTAATTTGTGTTTAGTAACTTACTAAAAGCGTATTAATTAAAAAAAACTTTAATCATCCTCCTCTTCAATGTCCTCTTCCACAGCCCTCAAATTCGTTTTCAAAGTACATATTGTAGAATTCTTGGTATATCGGCGGGATGAATTCTTTTAGCTCTTGCAAATCCTTGGATTTCGCCGCATCTATGGATCTACCCTCGGGATACAGTGACTCCAATTCAATATCCATTTTTTTATTAGTATTTGTCTTCGGAATATCCACTTCTTGGAATAAAACATCTTCATTGTTTGAGTATTTAAATTGGATAATAAAAGGTTTTTTGTTTTCAAATCGGAGCCATTGAATATTCAACCGCTCAATTTTAGATTTTTTATCCACCGACATTTTTCTATTAGTGATTATTTTCTCTAAGGAAGTAATGCTTTTAATATTTTCTGCGGACATTTTAACAAGGTTAAACGGTTCCTTTTTTTTGCACTTAAGATAACACGGTCCCAATCGTCAGGAATAAAAATGTCCCTATAGAATCGTTTTTCCTTTTCTATAGGTATAAGACCAAAATCTTGATCGCAAGGCAGAAATGAGTGGCCAGATACCAAAAATGTATGGTCAATCACATAAACTTTGAAAGAAGAGTTATTGACAATGTAATTACAAATTGTGTTCATTCTTATATTCCGATTTTGTCCTCCGCATTGATCACTATACATGATCAATTTGTTGCACTTGACATTCGTTTTTATATAATGCATAATGCAAGATCCAATTTCTTGTGGACGTGACGCAATTCCTTCATTCCATGTATACATAAAAGATTTGCTTGTTATTAAATCGTGGATGCCCAAACAATATGTCCAAAGCTGTCTTTTATAATAAGCTACTCCTGTGGAAATTACCGGTGTTGGTAGCCAAAATTTCTCTTTGAATATTTTTATTTCTGGAATAATGGGATTTATATCTGGGTAATTTGTTAATAAAATCTTTAACAAGTTGTGTAGACCTAACGTCGGTTTTGTTATGAGGTGGGTGTCTTCCCCTTTGGTCCACTTTAAGTGTAGTTGTTTCACTTCCGGGCATTTTATAATTAAGTGCGCGTGTTATGCGACCATCAGAAATTTGAAGTATTTTTTTAAAGAAGCTTTTGCACACATTAGTATCAATATTTTGTTCATTTGGAAACTTGTAGCCTCTTGTATTGAATCTACGACTACTGCCAGCAGATTTTTTGTAGCTTCTCTTTTTTTCTGTTACTGATACTTGTGCGCATATATACGCGTTTTGTAAGTCGATTTCCAATTTCATAAAACTTTTTAAAAATTCTTATCAGATCATTGTAATTAAATTTTCTATGGCATTTCAACGGACATGTGCATTCTGATGCATTTAAAATTGTAGCTGCTTTAACAACTCCCCTCACATTCGTGTACGCTTTACCAGTAGCTCTTTGAAGTTTACTTACATTTTTTTTCCATTTCGATTTGTTAAGAATTCGTTTCCTGGTAGCTTTTTTCAATAAATTTCCCTTTTCAAATTCTATTTTTCTTTTGGAATGTTCTGTTTTTCTGTTTCCATATGGCCAGATTGTAGGCCAGACGGCCCAGGGAAGGAATTTCCCACTGAACTAGATGATGATGATGAAGGGACATACTCCGACCCGGAATTCTCAAAATCTAACAAATAGTCTGACTCCGACATGCTCTACTTGTGTTTGCTAATTGATAAATATTTCAATTAAAATATATGCATGGATGTAACTAACGAAGTTTAAAAACGTACCTCTTTGAAAGTATTAAAGAAATTAACAAATATTCACTGTATTTGTATTGTATACAATACAACTAACGAAGTTTAAAAACGTACCTCTTTGAAAGTATTAAAGAAATTAACAAATATTCACTGTAACACTGACTCTTAATGAAACCTTCAAAATAATACCAAATTAATAAATAACAACGAGAATACAAAAGTCACCTTTCGCTGTAGAACATTAAACATGAAATGATATGCCTGCATTGTCAAAAAGCTTTATTTTGCACAGACAAAATTATGCATGTCTATTTTTGCTCAGATGCCATAACGGCCTAACCAACATATATTTGAATTTCCCTGAATGCTTTTTAGCCTAAGTGGCATAGGCCATTTTGGCTTCGAAGCTTTTTCGAATTTCATATAGGAAAGAAAAAGTTTTCCGCAATATCAGCAATACAGTTCCGACTACAGCATAGGCCATTTTTGCATGTTATAAATTTTAAAATTTGAATTCAAACGGTGCAATCAGTTGAATTTTTTTGAAAATGTGGCTTAGGCTGTTTTGGCGCTGAGTGCCTCAATTCCTTGTTTATATTCCCCATCCTTACACTTATTTATGCATTGTTATTCTCGAGCAGGCCATACGATTCAGCCACTCCTCTCTCGTTATATTCTGATAAAAACAAAACAAATGTATTTTTAAGTTGTACTAAAAGCCTTATGTCGTTTTCCATTGGGCAAAAAGAAGCGTCTAGGAGAGTACGGAATCAAAAAGATCACTTCTGAAACCGTTCCATTGGCACAAAATATACTCTTCTGACGATTCTGAGAAGAGAATTTCGCTTCTCGATTTGAAGTCAGAATCCACTCAAGAAGCACTCACACAAGTAGTGCAATTTATGTATTTTATACAAGTCAGCTGACAGCAGCCGTAGATTATTTTTTGGCATTTCACCAATCCAAAAGTGGATTCCTTCAGGCAGTTTTGTTGTTCCATTGGATTTCAGAATGAGTGGATCCCCGAGTGAAACCAATGGAAAACGACATTAATAAATTCAACTCAACTCAACATCCAAGCATGAGAAGTTTCTTTGAAAAAGAAATTATGACAAAATTCTGATTTGGAATTTATATCGTATGAAAGGCAAGTCTGGATATTTGCGCTTATGGAAGAAAACGATTCTGTTCGCGTTACTTCTTATGATGAGATGACGGTTGATTTTTTATTTTAGATTTGAAAATTCATTCTTGTAGATATTTGAATGCAAATGGAATTTATTTCAAGTTAATCTTTTTGTATTATTTCTGTTAGTAATGAATTCATGACCAACAATTTAATGACATTATCGATTTGAAATAGTATCTAGAATTAATTAATTAATTAGGTGGTTTTGGTCGTGCGAATTTTAGGGTGGATATGCTAATGATCTTTCAGCGGATTGATTTTTATCCTCATAGAGATATGAGATATATACTCTGAAAATAAAATACCAGGTAATATTGACAAAATTCGATTGTAACATTTCAACAAAATTAGTTTTGAAAAAAATGATTGTAATGATAAATGAAATTTATCAACACAAATTAAGTTTTATCAATTTGAACGATATTTCGTCAAACGGATAAAACATTTACTACAAAACTACTTTGTCAGATCAACAAAACAGAATTTTCAATTTAATAAATCGATATTGTATCAATTGAACTATTTATTTGTTGAATTAACAACTTTGAATTATGGAACTAGGATAATAATTCTATATAACCAGCAATATTCTTATAGATTCAACAAAAGACAACAACTGTAAAGACAACAACTGTAAACTGGCAAATTATTTCTGTAATATCAACAATATTTGCTGTTGATTTGACAAAATGACAAACAATTTTGATGGTATTAACAAACTTTTTTTGTTAATTTAAAAAAAGGTGACCTTTATCTTAATTGATAAATTTCTTCCCAAAATCAACAGCATTTTGGTAAATTTAACAAAAAAATTTCATACGCACAATAAACAATAAAATTCGGTATACTTAATTTAGATATACTATTTAAAACACCAACAAGATTGGATTACTCAAGATACTAATCCTTTTTTTTTAATATTTATGACACACAAGCTGTTTTTTTATTACCAGCATGATCTGATCCGGATCAGATCACGAAAATATAACAAGACGGATCATTGAAAAGTTTAACTTTTGAATTGTGGCAACAGTTGCTTTCAAAAACAAAACAGATAATACATGGTATTACATACTTCATATTGCCACCAGCCATATTGCAAATATTCGGCTCAACGTGACGTCACACAAGGCACATGTCATTTCACTTGCAATGTCGGGGGTGTTACCATATTTGAATCAAATTTGCATAATTTTTCTTTTCAAATATATTTTTGTTTTTTGTGAAACAAATTTTATGTTCAAATATGCAACACATGAACAATATTTTTCTGCTAGCACTTGAGTTTATCTTGGCATATTAAGGTGTGTCCCGACCACCGAAACATTTCAGAAATGTTTATGAAATGTTTCTGAAGCAAATCGGACAGATTTTATAAACATTTATAAAAGATTTCCGTATTAATAAACACAGCGTAAAAGTTATCAACTCGTTACTCAGCAGTTACGTCAAATTCTTGTATGCTATCTGACGTCTACTAGCTAACTTACATTTGCATATTTGTTTATTACGGGGGTAAATGTTTATGAGATGTTTCAACTTTATCCTGTTTTGGACTAGAAGAAAATAATGTGGTGGGATTATTAGCAGCGAGTGTTTTGATATAAGGTGGATGTTATGTGAATATATTTATATAAAACTACTGATGTGTTGAATATAAT
This sequence comes from Cheilosia variabilis, assembly GCA_951230905.1. NCBI lineage: Eukaryota > Metazoa > Arthropoda > Insecta > Diptera > Syrphidae > Cheilosia > Cheilosia variabilis. The sequence continues at coordinate 41,777,630 of OX579679.1, read as the reverse complement.
ATAATACAGTTAGTCACTGGAATAAAAAAAAAATTGTATATTTTTTGATATCTGTGGAGGGATGGGAACCGTAGTTATTTTTATTTATTTATTTTATTTATTATGTTTTTTTTTTAAACCCGTTTATAAAATTGAAATAAAATGAAAAATTTTTATTAAAAAAGAAAATTTTATTTATTGTATTGTAGGTATTTCATTGTTTATCAAATGTTTGGCTGGTCTGGACATACTTTTATAGAACGAGAAAAAACAAAATAACTCGGAATACGGACAGTTAGTTTATTCGAATGCGAAAAAAAATCAATTGATTTTTTGTGTTAAACCACCTAGTCGGAAATAGTAGAAATCATTTTCAGATCATGATTCGTGATCTCGATGAGTAGCAGGATCATGCGCTTTTGTTGTAGGTGCATGTAAATCGATTATCTATGTGGATAATAGCTGATAATAAAAAACAGCTACTGTCGCACAAAGTAGGTAGGCATTTTTTTTTTTGATTAATTACATTGGTATTCTTTTTGAATTTTTTTTTTTTTTTTCATTAAATTCGTATATGCAGACACTCCTACTAGATAATAATTCTTCTATCGTATTATTTATTTTAAATTCTATCGAATTATTCACATTAAACTCAAATTAAAATACGTATAACATACTCCCGCAGAAAATAGGTAGGTAGGCAATATTATTTATTTTATGACATGACATTTTTTTTGTAAATACCTTCTAGATCTGATCACCATAAAAAAATTAAATAAACCGAGTAAATCAGGAAATCAATCATTTGTCCATAGAAGAAAGAAATCCAATTCTCAATTCATAAGCCGAATTGAAGAATCTCGTAAATCGTAAATGCAGAAATTCTTCACAAGAAAAAGAAATGCACATCCAACACACAAAAGAGATACCTTGTCATCTCATTCATAAAAGCAACAGACGACAAAACGGATAAAATTCTTTAAACGCTTACAGCAACTTTGCCCAAAGCGGAAGTGGCATATGCAAGGTGCGAGTCTGTTGGTGAGCCGGAATTTTTGAAGTTACGTTACATTTGTTAATACGAATTTCAATGTAACAATACTAGCGCACTTAGCATTTGCAACCCCATACAAAATATAGCTTTTAGGCAAGCAACGGGAAACCGGCCGAAGTTGGTGGTCTCAGTGACTTATTATAAAGGGTTTTCCAATAAGAGGTGTTATTGTGAATGACCCGTTATTTCGGTAGCTGTCACGTTTGAAGCTTTTATTCTTTGACATTTGACAAGAAGAAACTACGCCATTACTAAAAATGGAACGATACACGCTTCAACAACGCATTGAAATTATTAAAATTCACTACAAAAATGGTGAAAATCTTGCAGTCACAGTTCGCAAAACTAAAGCATTTTTTGGTCGTCGTGAAGCACCTCGTCGGACCGCAATGCAGAAATTGGTGGAAAAATTCAAGCTGTTGGGACAAGTTAGTGATGTGAAGAATAAAACCCGTGCACGTCGCTTAAGAACAACTGAGAATATTGCTGCTGTAGCCCAAAGTGTTGGAGAAAACCCAGGTTTGTCCATTCCTCGTCGGATTGCGCTATCGAGAGATGATTAATGATTTTTTATGGTCGGAGTTGGATGGTATTGATCTGGACAACGTTTACTTTCAACAAGACGGCGCTACGTGCCACACATAGGACATAGGGCAGCCACTTTGCGATTTGGTTATGGAAAATTTCATGAAAAGGATATGGTCCTGTATGCGTGCTGGTGGTGGCCATTTGGCTGATGTTGTTTTTCATTACTAACGGCATACCTTCCTCTTTATTATGAAATAAACATCCGATCATTTATCTCAAAAAGTGGCATTTTTCTTTGAATACCAAAATAACACCTATTATTGGAAAACCCTTTATATGGACTGCTAGTAGACAACTTCGCGTTGGTTGCAACATAAGCGCTAGCTCTCGTGCAAATTGGAAACTAACATCTGACGTTTCCATTTCGTTGCAGATAGTTTTCCATAAGACTGTGTTATTTGCTTCAGCTTATAAACGACTTCTTATTTTTAATGAAGTGCGTTCGTCGGCTGAAGCAAACTGTATTTCTTGCGACAATACCAACATTTTAATGCATCTTCTTCAAAGTGTGAGGTGGTACAGCCGATGCCTGTATTGGAAAACGAGGCTGATCTAATCATTTTTGACTATATCGCTGAAGTTCATATGAACATCTAACCATTTGAAGAGATTGTTGTCTATATAAAGGGATTCGTAGAGCACAAAATAATTAAAACAATTGAATGTACGAAATGCTAAAAATTTTCAGTTTTTTGCAGAACAGAAAAATCAAATTTTATTAATATAAAATCTAAAGGTTTCCTGAGACACCCACATAAGGAGACAATCAAAATTTGTAAAACTGTCCAAAAAACTGTGTCTTTGTATGATTAAGAAATATAGATGTAAGCAATTTATATGATGAATTAAATTGTCTTGTACTTGAATGCGATATTCTTGACAATCATAAGTATTTATTGATCAGAAATGTGATTGAAATATACGCTAAAGTGTTATTACATCATACAATTTCTAAAATTAATAATGAAAAACAACATAAAAAACTAATTCGCAATAAATATACGAAAATTGTGCAATAGGACAATGAAAAAAACATTTTTTATTCAAATTTTGTTGGTTCCATCTATTATTAATTATTTAAACTAGCACGATTTCGAGATGACATCTATTGTAAACAATGCCGCAACAATTTGAATTTTTACCGTATCACTTGGCAAATCCACTTCTATGGGAAATATGAGATAGTTGTCATTTTGTTTCACTTATTTTTCGCATAGAACCACGAGCGCTAGTTATGTTGGCGTCATTTTTTGGACAGAGATTGTATGGAAGTGACATTTCACTAGCAGTCCATATATAATAAGTTAATGGTCTCAGTATTATCTCTGGTCTACACACCTCCTTGGTTGCAAATACATACACCAAGCCTGATAGAAATTTATTCAATGTTCATGAACATTTTCTAAGATTCACTTATGCCCTAGTGGAAGCTTGGGTTTAACTTCCATGTTGTTAACTAATTTTTGGAACAATCCTCACGGATTTCATTTATGCGCCTGCATGAATTTTGCTGTCCAAATAGAATTCATACAAATATAATTAAAAAAAAAACTGAAATGTGAATGGATGAACAGTTTCTGGACCCCAATTCTCAAAAATTCTCGCATACGTTGATCTGTCAGAAACTCCTATACGATTCGAAAAATTGAAATTTGCAATTCTCGAAATCCGTACACGACAATTTCTCTTTGAATTGTATTCGTCTGCATTTTCCATGCGGATTTGCGTCTCGCATACGGAATTGCTTACTGACGATTGGATCGGTTGATTGTTCCGGTTATCTCCTATGCAGTTTTGGTAACTTCCAACTGCAAAATATCGAAGGGAACACAAAATCTGAAAACTCATCTGATTTTTCAACACCAATTAAATAAACTTTTATATTATATTTACCTTTTCTTGAGCTGTTAAATCGTTTGATTTAAGTTGCGGAGCCAAGAAATCGATGAATTCCTGTGCCAAACGCTTATTTAGCCGAAATAATTTTATAAACTTTGTATGAGAGAGTTCAAAGCAATCTTGGGGCTCTCGAATAGCTCGGTATATTTCCGTTGCGCCTAACTGCTCCATTGCCAAATCAACAAATAATGCTAAGCCCAAATTACAAAAAGAATCCACTGCAAAAGCACATAAATGTTCACTAAACATACAAGTATTTTAATATATAATATTTTTCACATCCTGTCAAAATCGTTTACTAGACGTAGGTACTCCAAAACTCTACCGCATTCGAGAGGTGAATATAATTTTCGCATAGGTGGAAAAAAACCCATACAGCTTTGAGAATACCAATTTTTCTGCTATGCGAACATTTTAGGCGGATTTGCTCGTATACGAATTATGCTATCAACATTTACTTTTTTTACATTTATTGTTATAAATCTATTTACAAATTGTTTGTTATTGAAATAGTGCCATCCAGCGGCCATTAATTGCGTATTTACACGGTCACACATTCCTAACACGGAAGATTAAATGGATGCTAAATACTAACACGCAAGAAAACGTGACACGTTTTTTGGTCGGCCATTTTGTTTACGTGGCATGTTGATATTTTTATAGCGATGGCTTACGAAATTTCGCTTTCCTATAAAACTAAGTGCCTTCCGGAAGTGATGAACGGATAATTATTGTTAATTTATTTCGTATAACTGATTGATGAAAAGTGATTGTAGAGATGTTGTTCGCCGGAAGTTGTGTTTGTTTCCGTGTTACGTATCTATGTATAATTATGGGTAGAACATCCATGACACTAGGCGTCAGATTTGTGATCTCATTCTTACGCCTTTATTACCAATGACTGCGGACAAACAGATCTTTCTGTCCCGTCTCGTGCAAAAATGCGCGTACGTGATAATGTAAATGCGCTATAATACACGTATTCACAGACAGAAACAAAGCGCGCGAAAGAGGGCTGACAATCAAAATTTGCGGGGAAAATCGGGTATGTGCACAGGAAGTTGGCTGTCTAGTTTGGTTAGTCTGTGTTTTTAATTATGAATGCTCAGGTTAAACAACAGCGTATTTAAATTCGCTCCTATTACGAAATTCCATGCCGCCATTTTGGGTGGTTAGGCAATAGTACGGACCTGTTCCGGAACTACATTTTCGGGTGGTTTCCAAATGGACAGCGAAACGTCTGCGAAAAGGCAGCAGAAAATAATTTGTGGAGAGTTCCATCAGCTGGTACACAAGTAGGAGTGCTAACAGCTCTGGCTATTTATATCTGATTTGGCTACTCGAACACCGGCTCCTTAAAATTGTCATTTGAGATTTTTCCTAATTTACGCTATTGGTGTTAAAGTTTGGCGATTTTCAGGCTCCTTAGGAATTTATTCAATGCATGCTTTTATTGCGACGTACTCATTTTGTATAACTTATGTCGTTTTCGATTTGGCTTTTCAGATTTACGATCTGAGATTTCAGATTTCTTCTGCCAAATCGAACATTAAATTCGAAAAGTAATTAGTGATGTATCCGATAATGAAAATAATGAATAAAAATAAAAAATCTATTCAAAAGTATTAACTTATCATTGAAAACCGATAATAAATTTAAATATTTGTAGAAAATTGATATATGTATATACATGTACATATAGATGGAGCTAAAGTAGTTTTACTTCAGTCGTGTGGTCTACAGCACACTCGTATTTTGTCAAATCGAAAATGAAAAGCAATGTCGATAAAAAAAATTGAATTTTTCTCAAAAAAAAATCATCTTTTTGCCAAATCGAAAACGACACAAGGTGAATATTGGTAAGGCCGAATGTTTAGTGTATTACTTATATATTGTATAGATTCCTTTTCCTTCCCTTTACGTTATATCTTCCTTCTGTCTCATAGAAAGAAATGCTCCGAAATGGTCCTTAAAATTTCCATTCTCGCTCAATAATAAAAAAAACTTCAAATATTTTCTGAAGCAGCATTTATAACTACAAATTTATTTTCACATTATAAATCCATTTTAAAAAGATAAATAACAAGTAATAGAACTTTGTGTAGAAAGATGTAAGACTTTTTCTTAAGTACAAATACAATTGCAATAGTACGAAAATGTACATTTCGAGGTATACGTTAATAAAGACTCTCGCAAATATTTCGACAATATGATTGTAGATAAGTCAACAATTTGAATTTAATAAACAAGTCATTTAAATAATTCCGTAAGCTTAGTGTGATGCGTCAACGGATGTGGGAAGTAAAGGAGTCGTGACAATAGATTGGCTCTCAAATACGTCAGTTTCAGCCAATGGCGCTGGTAAAGTTTTGTCGTTGGGCGATACGCTTTCAAGTTGCTCAGTTCCAGAACTTTCAACATTACTACGAGATATTATGTTATTCCCAGTAGTGGATACGCGGTCGCTTATTGTTTGCTCCTGAAATAGAAAATTATTAATACAAAATACAAAAAAAAAATATAAAATTACTAATTATATATGTACGCATAAATATAATTGATATATGTAGTTAATTTAGGGCCGGATTTTCTACAATCAATCACATATTTGCAATTACTAGTATCGCCAAGAACTTTATCGAAAAGAAAGATATGTTGAATAGGAATGCCCTAATCTACATGTTGTCTACAATTGGACTATCTAATAAATTTGTATTGATTTATAAAAATCTACTTTCCTCGACTGGAGCGGCGGTGTATGAGAGTGGAGGTTTCCAACTAGTTTGACACAACCTCAGGTGTACTACAAGGGTGTATCGTAAGTCCTATTATTTTCCCAGTGGAGTACAGTTTGCAGGGATCTGTATTAAGGTTCTGCTATATGCTGGTGATTTTGTTATGGTAACAGATAACCCGAGTACTTTGCAATTACAAATCTACAGGCTCCAAAATTATTGTGACCAATGGGACTTAAAAGTAAATGTCCAAAAAACCAAAGTTATGATATTTGAATCACGTCATCGTCGAAGAAGATTGGCAGACGAGAATTGGTTTCATCAAGGTGAAAACATTGAAGTCGTCAGAGAACCCAAATATTTGGGAGTACTGCTTAGAAGTAATTTAAATTTATCGAAGCATGCGTAGGAGAAAAGTACAGAAGCTAAGGAAGGTTTTGAGTGTTATGTGGCCAATATTTTTCGGTAACCAGAAAATAGATGTAGCGCCAAAATACCGCAAATACCGCGTGTTCGATGCAACAGCTTAAACCTGTATGTGCTATGGGGTACAGGCGTTCAGTTACTTACCTTTTGAAGAGTTCGAGGGAGTGCAACGATTGTTTTTTAAATGTCTGGACAGACTTGAGTCTAGAATCGCCCGCTATTCATACAAAATCTTAAAGCCCAATCCGATTATATGTATTACTAGAGTTATATGAAAAAAAATGCAAATGGTATGTAAAGGGTGATTTTTTAAGAGGTTTAGAACTTTTTTTAAAAAAAAAACACAAAAAATTCGAAAAAATGAATGAAATATTTATTTGAATCGATAGTTTGAACCTTGCAATTTAATGTTTAAAGATAATTTCATGCAAATGTTGACCGCGGCTGCGTCTCAGGTAGCCCATCCGCTGAGTCCAATTTTGGCATACTCTTTCACACATATCGGCCGGTATCTCACGAATGAATGCATGGATGTTGGCTTCCAGTGCGTCAATCGAAGCGGGCTTGTCCCTATACACATTAGCCTTGGCATACCCCCACAAAAAATAATCTAATGGTGTCAAATCGCACGATCTAGGCGGCCAATTGACCGGCCCGAAACGTGAAATTAACTGTTCACCAAACTCGCCTCGCAATTGCGCCATTGTTTCGCGTGCTGTGTGGCATGTGGCACCGTCTTGTTGAAACCACATATCATGCAAGTCAAGAACTTCCATTTCGGGCAAAAAAAAGTTTGTTATCATCGCTCGGTAGCGTTCACCATTGACAGTAACGCTGCGATTCGCATCATCTTTGAAGAAATATGGCCCAATAATGCCGCCGGCCCATAAACCGCACCAAACAGTGGCTTTTTCGGGATGCATTGGTAGCTGTTGCAATGCTTCTGGCTGATCTTCACTCCAAATGCGGCAATTTTGCTTATTTACGTACCCATTCAACCAAAAATGAGCCTCATCGCTGAACACAATTTTTCGATAAAAAAGCGGATCCTCGGCCAGCTTTCCAAGAGCCCATTCACCAAAAATTCGGCGTTGTGGTAGGTCGGCTGGCTTTAGTTCTTGCACCAGCTGTATCTTAAAAGGCTTTACGCCCAAATCCTTCCGCAAAATTTTCCACGTAGTGCTGTAACAAAGGCCTAACTGCTGGGAACGGCGCCGAATCGACATTTCGCGGTCTTCTGTCACACTAGCTGATACGGCCGCAATATTTTCTTCACTACGCACAGTACGTAAACGTGTTGGTGGTTTAATGTCCGACAAAGTAAATTTGGTGCGAAATTTGGTCACAATCTTCCGAATAGACTGCTCAGAAGGTCGAGAATGCCGATCATAAAATGGAAGCAGCGCGCGATGAACATTTCGAACCGAGCACGAATTTTGATAGTAAAATTCAATAATTTGCAAGCGTTGTTCATTTGTAAGACGATCCATGGTTAAATTGCAAACCAAACTGAAGCTGTTTGACAGTGACACGAGGTACTAAACACACGTCAGCTGTCAAAACCAGTGTTGCCAAAACCAAACCAGCTAAAAAATCACCCTTTATATGCCTCGCATGCCTCGCTACTCCGTTTAAAGAATGCAAGCAATTTGCGCTTTCTCGTGAAGTTGACTTTAATCTGAGGGAAACTAACGTTGAGGAATGGAGTATAATATTTGCTGATGTGATAGCTAAAAGTGATGAAAAAAAGTTCTGCATTTCTTAGATCGTGCTTCTTCGCCCAATTAAAGAAATATATACAAAAACTTGTCGCATCGTATGGAAAATAATTATTTTTCCAGGGATCTTTCTGTAAATGCTTTAGGAACTATATTTATGTGGTATTTGATTGGGCTTCTTCAAATTCAGATTTCAGATTCCGCGTGTCTAATCGAACACAAAAACTTTTTGTTTCCTATTTGTTATCTTGTTATTTTGTTTCGTTTTAGCTGTTTCGCATTTTCTTGTACAGCATTTTTATTGATATCTTTTTCAATTATTTGGCTTCCACTTGTTGTTTCGAAACAAAATAATTTAGGCTTTTAATTAGTTCGTTTAAGCTTATTTCGCCTTTTATTGTTTAGTTTTTCGATTATTTCGGTTTTTGTTTATTTCGATTTCAATTATTTCGCCACCGTTTGTATGTTTTTTTTTTATGTAAAGAGGCCAAGGGCATTTAAATTCGTGCGAAACAAACAAACGCAAATTATTCGTGCGCACCGAAAACGTTTCAACGTTTCGCCTTACAGAATCTGACCCCTGTTGTTCAGCCTGAGCGTTTATAATTATAAATTAATTTTAGTAAGTCGTAAATCTTTTCTGAATTTGCAATTCAAGCAGTCTAGAAAACACAAATTTGAACAAATGTTTCACAAAATTGAAAAATATTGCATTTTTGTTTTATTTCTAAACACTTTAAATATATATTTGCGTGCAAAATATTTATTGTTTTTAGGGCACTTATGATTAAATGAAATGGTTAACGCTTTTTTGTTTTCTCTGTTTCATCTTGTTTAACTGCTGGTGCTTGGTTTTTGATTTTGAGAGGAAGGGCAACTTCAAACACGAATGGTCAGATTCAAGAACTCAGGTACATATTTGTTTCGTTGCTTTCAATGTTGAAATTCAAACCGCGATTTGAATTTATACGAAAATGAATTGGCCCTTTCAAAAAAAAAAAAATTACGTGCTAACGATTCATCTGTGATCTTTAGATACCAATAAGTTCCGATTTCTCTTATCAACCTACGAAAAAAAATTATTATAAAACAAAGGAACTCCGTACTTTGATATTTGACAGATCAGCTAATACTTTGTGCATTACTCCCCGCGCGGGAGACACCTTTACGAATGACGTCACTATGACGTCGGGTACGGGGCTCACTTGAACCTATTGACAGATCAACACTACCAGCCATCGAAGTACTTCAATGTATGCCGGTTCCTGGTGGTGTTGCTTTGGTCGAAAGGCGATGAGGGTTGGTGAACTAAGTCCGAGAGAGTTATGCTACCCGTGCTTATCGGATATGGTTTGATACTGGGCCACCTCAGGAAGTAACCCTGACCTTACCACGTTATACGGTGCTCTGGCGCGGCGGACGGCCCTTTCCCGCGCTACTTGTGGGATATGAAACCAAGGACCAAAAACAAAAAAAAAACAACTGAACCGATTGCGGGGTGACACCGCATGACTGGTTACCCTCGCGGGGCAAAGGCCCTACGATAATTTTTTAAGCTGTCAGCCTGGAATAAGCCGAGGAAGCAGTGTGAGGCAAGTGCAACCAAGCACCATCCAAAACACCGCCAAATCTAAAATTCCGACTGGTAAGCGGGAGCCAGCTCTAGCATCTCAACCTTTGGCCAAGGCTGTAGTGGGAAATACGGGGACGGCAACGACCCAAGCTCGTATACCTGAACCTAAACAACCTGCAGCAGCTACGGCTAAAAGGAAAGGGCGCCTATGTCAACCGATGCCACCGCCGGGCCAGCCTGGTGGTAAAGACGACCCTCTTCGGAAGGGGCTGAGTGGTGCAGCCTAACTCGAAAAGGGCTTTGCACCCGAGGAGGCAAGGAAGAAGGCACACAAGGCTAAGCCTGGTTCTGGTCTTACACCCGCCGCAAAGTGGTGCAGCAGTAGCATCTCACCTTCACCATAGGTAGCAGAAAAACTGGAGAGGTCGCGGGCAAAGTTTGCTAAGCATGTTGCTGTTTCACACGGCAAAAGCTATGCAGCGGCTGCAAAGGCAGCTACAGCTGGTGGAAGGTTCTCCCTTGCGATTTTCCTAGGGAGATGCTGAGAACCGACGAGCTCAAGGATCTAGACAATGCTCTAGTGGATGAAATGGCGCATGGATGGCTACTAGTCGACTGTGGATGCTTCCACAGATGGCCTGAGCATCAGAGCGTGGAAGATATTGAATGGTCGGAAAGAGGGAACCGGGCAATTACTGGGCCTCGGTATCGACCAGTAGTCCTTTGATTCAAAACAATTCCCTCAGCTACAGGTTCGGTAGGGTTGCAGTGTCTGGACTCAAGAAGTCGGAAGAGAGTGTGGGGCAAATGACCCTCCCGAATCCGACTTGCAGGGGACAGAGGCCGTAGTGGAACATCTTGATCCACAGCAGACTGCATCACCTTCACCTCTTGTTGAGCAGGAGAGCGCGCTCTCTGATGACGGCTGCAGATATGGATAAGGACATCCTCATCAACAGCCCCACACAAACAATGTCCCCTACATTAAAAATGGCTGAGGTGAACATCCACCATATTATAGACATCAGCTGTAATAGCACGGATGTTAACAACTAATGGATTGGGCATTGTACTAATTCAGGGGACGAATATCCTGAGAGGAGCTGTCAAATGACTCAAATGGCAGACTGCAAAGGTAATTTGGGACACTCGTGTACTCAACCATAGGGCTTGTATTCTTATCAACAAAAAATGATGGTTTATTCTACTTTCACAATATGCTACGCAAGACCTGGTGCCACTACAGGTAGCTCTGAAACTGGAAGGAGTATACCGCAGCATCATCATCGCATCAGCCTTCTGTGCCGGGGACGAACCAGTAGTATCGATGGCACTGCAACGCCTTGTGGAGCATGCAAATAAGCTCCAACTCCAAGTGCCGTTGCTGATAAGATGTGATGCTAATGCTCAAAATACCATCTGGGGAGTACAGACACTAATATTAGAGGTGAGTCATAATTATAATTCTTTTTAAGCTCTTCTCTCGATATATATATAATGGAGTTAATACACCCACCTCTGTAACTTGAGCTAGGCAAGAGATATTAGACCTCACGCAAGGCAGCTATAGTATGAATTGATTTGTTAGGGCCTGAAGAGTATCTAGTGAGCTATCTATGCCTGATCAAAGGATCATTACCTTTGATTTAGATAAGACTCGTATGTCGTATCACAAGTAACCCAATTAGAAACCCAAGAAAGAAAACTGGGATCTCTTTGAATCGTCTCTTGAAAACAATTTGGATATCAGGTAAATACAAGGAGAGCTCCAGCTTATCATTTAGAATTGGTACACACAGTAGAGGGCATAACATCAACCATCCCAGATGCGTTTGAAACTAGCTGCCCAATAAGCAGAAGTGCAGAGAAGAATAAGGTTCCATGGTGGTGCAACAATCTGTCAAGACTTCGGTCGAAAACGCGTAAACTGTTTAACACAGCGAAACGTACTGGAGACTGGCAGAGCTACAGCATGGCACTGACTTTATAAACCAAAGAAATAAGGAAAGCAAAACGAGAAAGCTTTAAGCAATTCTGTGAGCCAATTGTGAATACTCCTGATGCTGGCAGAGTGCATAAAGCACTAGGATGGCATCTTAACAGAAAATGAGCAACAATGGGCACGACTTCTATTAGAAACTCATTTTCCTGGCAGTCATCCGAGCACGGACAATACCCAAGTAGAAATTGATGGTTATAGTTTAAGCACTGTTACTACATTTCAGAAAAGTTACCGTAACAGTAATAATTCGTGCAATGGTACAACTTAAAAAATATGACCTTAGTTGTCCATATGGCAATATTTCCTAGCCAAAGGAAAATTGGTGTACCAAATCGGTGTAGAAAGTTTCTGCTGTTTCTAAAATTACCTAAAAAATATTGATAATATTTCATGTAATGTGAATAATCGCATTTTGGTGTAAAAATATTGAACATTTAAGAAAAGCTATATTCTAGTGGAAATTAAAAAAAAACGGCATTCTAGCTTTACTTAAATTTCCTCTATTTTTACACCAAAATGCGATTATTCACATTATATGAAATATTATCATATATATATATATTCACACTTTATTTATTGTTTATATTTATTATTTCCTCCTAATATTATAGACGTTTTTGATTTTTCCCACATAATCTTAATAGATCATTGATTTCCATGGTTTACAACAACAAAGAACATATTGCCAACATATCGTAGTAGTGTTCCCAAGGCTATGACTCTCAATGAAATTGACAAAGTGTCTTCAACATATGAGGAGATTTTGGATGTAAAAAAAAAATATTTACAACAATAATTGGAAGAAGGAAATTCTTTACTTCAAAATATGTATTTGAAAATGAACTATGTTTCTATGGAAACATATTGCTGCGGCACAATATGCTATTTGCAACAATAATTGGAAGGAAATTCTTTACTTCAAAATATTTGAAAATTAACTATGAATAAAATTGTCGAGTGTTCTTTTACTCAATGATTTAATATTCTTATTATTTTTATACAATATAGCAACTACCTACTATAAATAATTCATATTCAAAACTCCAGTACTAATGTACTACAGTATTATATATTACAGTTAAAACCCATGGAAGTCAGTGATCTATATAGATCATGGGGGTAAAATAAAAAAAAACGCCAACAGTAAGACAGAAAGCGCATCGCAAGTTGTATAAGTAAAGAAAAAAAATTATTTAATGTTGTACTACAATGGCAAACAATTTTGAATAAAATATTTAAAATGAAAATTAATACTTTTGGTGGAACATTAATTAAGGGATAAAAATATAATAATATTCAAAAAATTATAAATTACATAATATCGACTCTTTTAAGATATTCATCATAAAACAATTCAAACATTTTTTTTTGCTACGCCACCCTGTGTACATGCTTTATGCTTGATGAGAAATGTCATATAATTATCCGTGCTTAACTACATTTAAAGGTGCATGGCGTGTGTGTGAGTATAAATGCTATACCAACTTCGCCTGTGTACACCTACAGCAGATATTAGTTTGTAGTATGAGTGAAGATTGTTTGCAGAAAAACCGCCAACATATTATATTTAGTACATTCAATGGTCACAACTCAGGCTGTACGCAGTCAACTTGCGTAGTTGATAAGTGGTAACATTAAATGGCAAATACAAAGTTTTTGTGTGTTTTAATATGTTACAGCAAAGGACATTTTTCAAATAGTTACCATCTTATTGGAATGCTTTTATCGACACAAAATTGGGTCAAATATACCGTGTGGTGACTATAATTTTAAGAAAATTTGGATAATAGTCACAAATTTCTACTTGGGTAGGAGCATGACCAATAATCTAAGACCCCGAAAAGAGAATTGGAAAATAGCGACCGAAATCTTCTCCTGAGAACGATTAGAATTGGCAATTCGCTCCTTTCAGCCTTTTAAGACACCAAGGATGGATGGAATCAGGCCAGTCCTACTACAAAAAGGTCAAAGTAAATTGCTTCCACATTTGGCGGCAAACATTTTAAAAAGCAGTCTGGCACTGGGCTACATACCAAACCAGTGGAGACGGGCAAAAGGTAGTGTTCATTTCGAAAGTGGGTAGACCCAAGTCTACCGAAGTCATATAGACCAGTCAGCCTTACTTCGTTTCTTCTCAAAACGATGGAAAAGGCTGTGAACAACTACTTAAAAGAAGTTGTATTAAGTATATCGCCTCTTCATCATCGCCAGCATGGCTATAGAGCGGGCAGATCTACGCAGGCTGCTCTGTATCAGGTAACAGAGATGTGGAGTCTTGTAGTGGGCGAGCTACTTGAGAAATTGTCAAACCATGGCATAAACTGTGAAGCATATGTTGATGACATAGCTATTATTGACAGGGGTAAATTTGTTCGATTGTATCGACTGAGCTCGATCGTATCAAGTTACGTGCTGACACCCCTGTCTAGGGTTAGTCCCAGATATTTAAATTCGTTCACTGATGTCAGTATAGTACCCGACAACCTTATCGGCCTCAGCCGTTAAAGTTTTCTTTTCCTCGTGAATGGTGCTATTGTTGTTTTTGCCGGATTGAGGCTAAGCCCAGCCATCGCGCATCAATCCCGAGGTTTCGAGTCCCCTTGTATGATATCACATAAGGTTGTCACATTCTTATGAGGAATATATACCTCACTGAGGCATAGGCAGGGGGTACAATAGACCAAAAGGTTGCAGTACAGCAACCCCTTTCACATAATAATAAAAACATTCATCAACTACAATTGAAAAACAAAAACAAAGCCTACTGAGAAAAATTTGAATTTACAGCACTTTCTCAAAAAATCTTCTGCGTAAATGAATTCCCCAAGTCCGAACCTTGATGTTTCTTCAGATTCGCTCACAGATTTCAGATTACGTGTGTCTAGTCGAATCGAATCGAGTGACACTCGCACTTGGCCGGTTTTTTTTTGTTAGTTGGAAAAAGGCACTACGCAAAGTTTTTAAAAAGTGTTATTTCAAAATAAATATGTTTAAAATATAACGCGGTTCCCTATCACAACATTATCAAAGTGTAAAGCGAGCCAATACTTGTTAAATATTGTGAGAAAATTCTAAATTTGCAGAGTAGCTGCAAAAATGGTACCTTTTTCTTTCACCGCCTTTTTTTGCGACTTTTTAATAGGTACTTGATTAAACGAGATCTTAAGAAGTAGATATATAAAAATGAGTTAATATATTTACAGCCAATGTTGAATTAAAATGGTTTCACCAAAATCTCGATACCCATGGGAACGTGTCCCACGGTTTTCAGGCGGAAATCCATGCAATAGAAATTTGCGCTAAAATAATTTCCAAAAAAGGTATTAAAGGCACCATCATACAAATTTTCTCGGACAGTCAGGCAGCTTTACAAGCTTAAGCGTCGAATACAATGGACTCTAATACAGTTAAATGCTGTCACGATGCCCTGCAAACCCAAATGCCAAATACAACAAGGTCAAACTTGGATGGGTACCTGGTCATCAAGTTATTGCAGGCAACGAACTTGCGGACAATCTAGCTATGGTTGGTTCCGAAACCGTTCTCTATGGACCAGAACCTTACTGCAGAGTCAATTGGGCTACTGCGCTAAGACTAATTAATGAATGGGAACAACAACTTTGTCTTAACCACTGGGAAGATGTCACTGGTCTAAGACAATGCAAACGTTTAATCAAGCCCTACTCCTACAAGAAAATCCTTAGACTAAGTAAGGATAACATAAGAAAGCTAGTGGGCTTCCTCACAGGCCACTGTTGCTTAAAATATCACCTCAACAAAATGAACCTTTGTCCGGATGCAGAACGTAGATTCTGTCTGGAGGACGTCGAATCCTCTGAACACGTCTTCTGTGACTGTCCGGCCTTTCATTGGTTAAGAAAACGTGTCTTCAATAAAGAGACACGCACACCAGCAGATCTAAAGAACTCTGCTACTGAGGACTTATTGGCCTTCATCAGGGAGGTCACACGTCTCTTAGATTAACTTTTCCCCATTGATACAATAGATCTTTAAGGTCGCAGTGTCAGCCATCAGGGCATGTGATTTATTAAAAAAAAAATCCATTTCGACAGCATTGGACATATAGCTAAGAATTGGTAAAAATTCTCTCTTTCGTTTCTATTGCGGAGAGTACTCCGATAGGTGCAGCAGCATTGCCCTTGAAGTTTCGAAGAATGTTTCGTTTTTTTTTAAATGTATCAAAAGTGAACTTGATACCATCGAGTTCAGTCGATACAATCGAGCTCTGGCAGCACCTAATTTGTCTCAATCGAGGATAATCGAGTTACGTGCTGACACCCATGATAATCAGTCAATTCATGTAGTACAAAAAACCGAAACCGAACAGGAAAACGCAAATAATAAAACGCAGTAGCTGATAATAATTAACGCAGAGATTATTGATAACTGTAGTGAGTAGAGGAATTTGAATTGAATAACTCACGCGCTCTCATAAATTGGGAGATATTTCCTAATGCAAATGAGCTCGAGTCGTAATATTGCTAGATTTACAAATTTATTTGAAAAAAAAATTGTATATGAAAAAAGAGACTGCAGAATTTTAATTGAAAATTGAAAACTAAGTCCACTGAGGGACTTAGTTCCCACCTAGGGAGAAATAAAACCACTTTCGTGAGTGTAAAATGGGAACTAAGTCCACTTTCTTATGGGAACTTAGTACACATTCAAATATAAAAAGAGGGAACTAACTTCCAACATTTAGGATTGGACAACAAACTGTAAAGTGCAGTTAATCATCACATTCTATTAACAAAATCTTAAGCTTATCTTGAATAAGTGCATTCAATACGATTCATTATAGGGAAAACTGCGAGAAGTTAAGTTTATTTTCAGAGTCTTGCAAACTAAACTGCATTTTTTAATTTGTATTCTGTTTGACAAAATACTCTTTTCGAAATTCAGTTTGCAAGACTCTGAAAATAATCAAATAAAAAATCGCGCGACTTTGTTTAGTACATGTTAACAAAAATTTAAAGCTTGAATTGTTTAAGTTATTGGCGATTTTTCTTTTCAGTTTGTTATTGGTTGTATTTAATATATTATATGTATGTATTTAGATATATGTATCTTTAATTCGAAATTTTGAAAATTCTGTTGACTTCATTTGGTATAATGTGTATTACTCTGACTCAGTTAAAAGTCAATTTCTTCTTTGTTTATAAAAATTGCAAAGTTCCTTCTTGACTCTTTAATTTTACTGTGTTCTTAGTCGACAGTGAAAATTTACTTCACATTAATAGGGAAGTAAAACCACTCTGAGTTTTCGGAATTTATTTCTCACCTTACATGGGAACTAAGTTCACTTGAAAAAAGTGGTTTTATTTCCTACAATGTGGGAACGAAGTCCCTCAGTGGATTTAGTTCCCGGGGACTTATTTCCCTGCACCATAAATAACATCTTCATGACGCATTGCAATAGGAACTGTTGTCATCGTCATAAATGTATATGACAGCATTTATAAAGACGAGTTATATAGAGCCATGTCTAGTCCATGTCCCTAGGACTAATGTGGCAGAAAAAAGGTCAATTAGCCAGGTCGTGATTTCCCCTCCGCAAAACCGTCAATTTAGCTAAATGTTATATTACTGTGGTTGTTTCTCTTAATAATTTATAAACTCTACTTATATTTATAATAGATGGTACTGCTAACATTTCGGGGAGCTTCTTCTTTAAAAATTTGGCACATACTTCTTTTACCTTGGAACATTCAAAAATGAAGTGATTAGTTGTAAAGATACGACCGGATTGGCAAAGGTTGCAATTGGGGGGTTTTCCTTGTTGAGCAAGTAGTTGTGTTTGAATTGTGTGTGTCCAAGCTGAAACCTCAGAAAGCATCAGTTCATTTGAGTTGTTGTTTTAGTTGGGTGTGTTGCCGGGTCCCCATTCGGGTTAAGGTTGGAGTATAATATGCGAGTATTGGTTCCACGCTAGTTTACGTCTCTGCTCGTAATGTTTATAAGTCCCCAGTCCCGACTTCACTTTTGGATCCGTCTGTGAATAGTGTATCCCATGAGTTTACAATGCAACCGTTCATCATTTCATTATAGAGTTGAATGTGAGTTTCCTTAGGTGCTGAGTTTTTGCGTGTTTTGGAGAGCTTTATAATAATGACGACCTTGGGTTAATAACCAGGAAGGGTAATTTTCGATGGGTGTTGGTTTTAACAAAGGTTGGGGAGTTATATTTTTTATTCTTTTTGCATCGTCCGTAATCGGGGATTTGTAAGATTCGGAAATTTTAGGTGTGAGGCGGGCCGTTAAAATCTCTCTGCAGACTTCAATGGGCGGGAGGCCAGCTTCGGTGAGCATAATTCTTATTGGTGTGGCTCTTAAGGCTCTTAGGGCTGATCTGATGGCTGCGTGATAAGTTGCTTTTGGTGTTTGAAGGGTCGATTTGCTCCATTTCCCATAGACTGCTAATCCATAGTCGATCTTGGATAATATTATGGATCTTACTGCAAGAACGAGTGAGTTGACATGGGCTTGACTATTTTTGGAAGCTAAGAATCTAATAGTAATAATGTTTAGCCTAGTTGTTAGTTTATTCTTTAATTCTAGACCATGAGCCTTAAAATTAAACTTATCATCAAATATTACTCCTAAGATACTTAAATGTTTAACATTTAATTTATTAATAGGTCTGTAAGCGCAGTGTTAAAGTTACTACATCTGTTTTTTTGTGGACCCCGCCTTTGATGTCTAAAAAGGATTTAGACAAGGTGATACGCTGTCGTGTGACTTTTTCAACATAATTCCTGAGAAAATTGTGCGAAACTCGCAAGCCAACACCATGGTCACAAATTTCCAAAAGTCTATGCAACTACTTGCATACGCTTACGACATCGACTATCGACAGAACACAGAGAGCTGTCACTGGTGCGTTTGCCAGTATCAGTACAGAAACGGAAAAAATGGGTTTAGTGGTGAATGAGGGCAAAACAAAATATATTCTGTCAACAAGAAGGAATACAAAGCATCGACGAATCGGAAAGAACGTCACTATAGACAGCTATAACTTTGAGGTAGGTTGTCTACCTCGGCTCCGCTATTAACCCTGAAAATGACCTCAGAAATCAAGCGAAGAATTACACTTGCCAACCGCAGTTACTTCGGCCTAAGAAGGCAATTGATTAGTAAGGCCTTATCGAGAAACACTAAATAGACTCAATATAAGACTCTCATCATCCCAGTCCTGCTTTATGGTGGAGAAGCATGCACGTTATTAAAGGCAGATGAAGATTTCGTTGGTCGCTTCGAACGCAAAATTCAAGTGATTTTCTTCAAGTGATTTTCGGTCCCGTTGACGGGCTTTGGAGGAGGAGATTTAACAGCGAACTTTACGAGCTGTACAGCTACATTGATCTGGTCAGAAATGTACGTACCTGTCGTCTTATATGGCTGGGACATGTAAAGCGAAGGGGGCCTCAACCAACTGGGAGTGCGCAACTTTAGGCAGTTGGCCAAAGATCGCGCTAACAGGAGACGCATATTGGTTGAGGCCCAGTTCCACCCCTAAGAAAAACTCAATATGATGTGGCATTTGATTGGATTTCCGATTTAAAATTGTGCGTGCTCAATGGAACATAAGACTCCAAATTGTTTTGCTTATTGTTTGTATTCGCATGCGTAGGATATCTGTAGCCGTGGATATTACATATTTTCGTTTTCTATATTCTTTTGTGTAATTTACTACCATGTATTTTGAAAATGTGCACAAATTTTTGATATAAATCTTTCCAAATTATTAATTAACTGAAACAGGCGCAGTCTATGCGCTTGGAATGCAAAAGCTAATCAAAATATTTTTTTACTGTTCCGAGTATCACATTACATAAATAAATCGCGAGCCAATTTCTCCAGAAGAAGGTGGAATACTGAGGTTATGTTAAAGATTTATGCATCACCGGCGAAAGTAAAAGCAAATTTCCCGAACAGCAGAATGCAAAGCAATTGAAAGGGGTTCTGAGCTTGGTTGGATACTTTCGTAAATTTACTGACGGTTTCGCAGGACAGGCATCGGTGCAGAGACAAGCTTTTAATAGCCTTAACATGAGTTTGATCCAGGACCAGTATATGATACTGACGAGACGACGAAATTACACACGGATGCTAGAAAAATCGGATTGGGAGCTATTCTACTCTAAAAACACCAAAATCAATCCACGATTGAACAAAACGACATCGTTTTTAGTCTGATTCATATAACATCGTCGTCGCATCATTCAATCGAATCGTTCATCGTTCTCGTTTTGAACAGTTTGAACACGACTGTAAACCAACTTTGACAACTCAAAAATCAGAAAAATTTATGGAAATTGTGTTTTTTTTTATTGTAATTTGTTATTTTCTTCCTTGTTATTGATGGATATGAAATTGACAATTTAATTCCAATATGGATAGTTAGCAAGGAATATGGCCTCTACTAGTATCAAGATGCAAGTATGCAAACACTTATCTAAGAAGCCAAACAACAGCTAGTAGTATGAAAAGGCAAGATTCCAAGAAGGATGGAATGTTTTATGAGTGTATATTCAAACAAGTAAAAGTGATATCATCGGCCTGGCCGATGCTTTGATACCCACTGCATACAAGTCATGCAGAATTTAAGGCATGTGAGGTAGTACTTAATTATATTGAACCTGTACCTAGGTCAACAAATAATAAAAATCAGCTTTTGAGTAATCTAATTACAATTCTACCTGTTGTTACCTGGTCAAGGTAACATTATAGCTTTTTAGGCATTTTTTTAGGTTTTCTTAATTTTTTTTATTTTTTATTGACTATTATAACCCTTCCGTAAATTTTTTAGGTTTTCTCAAATTTTATGACCTAGGTATGCAGGGTAATCATTTATATTGCGCAAAATGCTGGAAAGTACTAAGTTTAAAATGGACATGAAATGGTTTTTAATTTTTTGCCATAAGGCCGAATTCATAGAAAAAAAAGTGATAGAAAAAAACATTGGTTGACTAATAGCATTGTGTCTGGAGATATTTTCATTGAAAATATGAAATTATATAATATTTTATCTTAGGAACATTTGGCAGCAGAAATCTGCAAAGCCAAATCGAAACGACATAAGAACAATTGTTATTTGCCCAACTCAACTGCAGCACTCGATAACGAAATCAAAGCCCACATCCGGTTTAAACCGGAAGAGTGTAGGCGGGTTTTTTAAGTATGAGTGAGCCCCTTTGATTAACATATGCACAAATACATGAATTCAAACTGGGCTACATCCAAGGTCAAACTCAGCTTGTAGGCGATTTCTCTTTTTTGGCTGAAGCTGTCAGTCTATTAAGTAGTTAATTTTATGCTAGTTTGGTTAGTCTATGATAGATACCATGGTATGAATGCCATATCATCTATACAATTATGTATGTCACAGGCATTAGTCTCTCTACCCATACAAATGCGCATTACTCGCTATGGAAGCCGGTGAAAGGGCAGAGAAACCCAATGAAACAAGCACCACCTATACCTATCAAGAAAAATGCCAAGGAAAAGGCAATTTTTTTTGCTGATCATCTTGACGAAACATTCCAACAATTTACTAAAGAAACGATTACAACACCATAGAAAATATAAGAATACAAGGGTTAAAGAACAAAATTAAACAGAAATTAAACGCAAAAAATCTTCAGGCTATGACTTGATAACAGGGCAAATTCTAAAAGAATTGTCTGGTAAAGCTACGCGAAAACTATTACATATAATCAATGCATCATTCAGTATGTCTCTAGTCAATGGAAAACCGCAGAAGTGTCACTAAGGCACTTACTGTTACTCCAGGTGGCAGCGGAAGAATTCCCTAGATGGAATCAACAGTGGCGTCTACAGTTCCAGTTAGGCCGAACTATCAAGTGCAATCCCTATATGAGCTGCTTAGACATACTCGGATATCAGGTCTGTAGGGATCTCCAATACTGAGCTAGGGTGTTGGAAAAGAGTTGGTGGCGTATGATCCCTTAATGGGTCACCGGAAGCGCTCATATCCCGAAGTGGGGTACTGGCAGCGGAATATCCGGCCTGCTGTCCTAGGGTCAAACAAGTGCTTGAGGGTTGTGCCGTCGGGGTAACTTCCCGGCCACAGAAAACAACGCTAGTTATGATAGAGACGCAACCAGCCTCGGATATTGGAACTCCTCAAATGGCAAACAGACCCGGAACGGCAATGGATTACGATATGAGGGTATGTACCTGGAATGTGCGAATACTCTACGCTCCAGGTGCCAATCAAAAACTTGAGTCTGTCCTCACGCGGTACAAGGCAGACACCACCGCATGGAAAAAATCAAAAGGAAAAATTGCGATATTTATTACAGGGAAATCGGCTTAGGACTAAAGTTATTGACTTGAAGCCGATAAGTGATCGCCTGTCTGTGATCCGCATCCAAGCTACTTTCCAAAACAGAAGCCTAATATGTGCACACGCCCCTACCGACGGAATATGATGTCAAAGTCGTATTTGGGACTTCAATGCTTAAGCCGGAAAGGAGGTTAGTTGGTAAGCACAGAATCCACGAAAATACAACAGACAACGGCTACCGACTAAACGACTTTGCAGCAGCTCGTAATACGGTGATAAGTAGCACTAGATTTCAAAGGCTAAGGATCCACACAGCAACCTGGCGTTCTCCAGACGGTCAAACCGCCAACCAAATCGACCATGTACTAATCGATGCGAGGCACGCATACAGCAACCTCGACGTGCAAACATTTCGAGCGGCATGAGCATTGCATATAGAGACTATAGTACTATCATCAACACGAAAATTTTCTTGGCCGGACACACGTCGGATGGCGTTGCTGTCGTGCTTACTTTCTTGTATTTAGAACCCAAATAGAGAGGAATAATCACACTTGCGATTAGTGAACCGAAACATTTGGTTGGTGTGGTGGCTGGTCGGCAGGTAGCAAATAAAGGGATAAAAACATCATTTGGGCTTCTTTTCTCTGTTACTCGCACAATGAGGTTTCGTTCTTTCAAGCATGAGTAAGTAAGTCCTAAAATATGGTTCTCGTTGTCTTCATTTTTGTTTTTGTACATCTGCTCGTGAAAAATGTGATCATTTCATCGGAAGGGGTACAATTGATACATCCCGATCCAGGAACAATCACAAATTGGTTTTAGCAAGAGACAAAATACTAAGAAAGTCTCGCTCTATTTATTGCTTCTCATATGATTGTGAACTTTTCGCAAATGCAGGGTGATGTATTTATGTAGCTTTTAATAGGGGTTTATTAATATCCTGGCACCAATGAATATTGGAATGCGTTGGAATGGAATGGGCATAAATTGAAACATGAATTTATTTTGTTTGTTGGTGTTGCTTTATAGCTTTTAATGTTCACTTACGATACTTTTTAGTGTGAAGAAAAAAAAATAATTGAACGCATTTACAAAAAAAAAAAACCCAGATTTCCCCCTAAATAATTTCTCCCCCCAGATTTTCCCCCGTCGGTCAAAAAACCCCCTAGATCTGGCGGGAAACCCCCAAATTGGCAGCGCTGGTAGGTAGGCAATATTATTTATTATTATTAGGTAAGTAATTCCCAGTTTTTGTCACTTATACGGGAACAGTATAAATGAAATCAGGTTTTTATGCACTTCATTGGATTATTCGAAAAATAAGACAGACTGTCTTGGTAATGTGGAAAAACCTGAATAAGGTCCTCATTGTTATCAATAATACGAAATTAAAAAGAGAAGCCAACACAATAGTCTATTTTACCAAGACTGAAAAAAAAAAAAAAAAAAAAAACTAACCATCTTATAACTGCATTCAAAATTATTCTTTTGCTACTGCCAAAAGTAAAAAAAGGAAGGAATTTATAAATGAACTACCTGTTTTCACAATTCTTTCGAAAACCTTATCCCATTCAAATTCAATAAAATTAATTTGGGTTTTGCTAGATTTTGTAAAAATGGTAATTTATGGAGAAATCCTATAAAGTTAAGTTGACATTTTTTTCGATTTTAAGATTTATGGCCCCATATAAAAATGCACTAATATACAAAACATATAATATGCGGTTGGCCGGTGACACTTATTCGGTGAATAGTTGGAACGAGTCTTTATTGAAATAAAGAAGTGTGAAAAATAACGTGGATGAGAGGTAAAAAAGTTGATATAAATTTAAAAACTTTCAGAAATGAAGACCTACCCACCCGTACGGCGAAACTTCATCTTAGTTTTGTAACAGTAACTGACTGTTTCTAACTTCATATTTCAAAAAAAAGTTCCATACTTCTTATTAATAAATACTTAAAGCATACATTTCGAACATGAGGTTTTTTTTTTAAATACCTACAAGATCCGACCACCATAACCAATCAAATAAACCGAGTAAATCAGGATAATCAATCGATTTGTCCATGGGAGAAATAAATCTAATTGTCAATTCATCTGTGCTTTGAGCAGAATTGAAGAATCTCGTAAATCGAAAATGCAGAAATTCTTCCAAAGAAAAATAAATGCACATCCAACTAAACACAAAGTAGGTATATGTTCATCTCATTCATAAAAGCAACAGACGACAAACCTGACAAATTATGAAATCGAACCAAAAAGGAAGAGAAATAATAGATTACAAAACCCACCCCTCATTCAAACTCTGAAATCGGAAAAGGAAAGCATATCAGAAAACAGCAATGCAAATGTATAGGCATTCATTCAAGTAAGGATGTTCGCGTTCCACTTGGGTGGCTTTCCCTTTAAAAAATGTATCAGGCATCAGCGCTGACGCCAATGCAACCGCCACCATCGAGGTTTCTGCGCCTACTAAAGTAAACCAACTAAAGCTATGATCTTCACCCTCTAAAATATTTGAGCTATGGCGTAATGCCACTCGTGCGCAATGGTAGGATACACGAAGTGATAGTACTATAATGTTTATATAAAGGGTGATTTTTTAGCTGGTTTGGTTTTGGCAACACTGGTTTTGACAGCTGACGTGTGTTTAGTACCTTGTGTCACTGTCAAACAGCTTCAGTTTGGTTTGCAATTTAACCATGGATCGTCTTACAAATGAACAACGCTTGCAAATTATTGAATTTTACTATCAAAATTCGTGCTCGGTTCGAAATGTTCATCGCGCGCTGCTTCCATTTTATGATCGGCATTCTCGACCTTCTGAGCAGTCTATTCGGAAGATTGTGACCAAATTTCGCACCAAATTTACTTTGTTGGACATTAAACCACCAACACGTTTACGTACTGTGCGTAGTGAAGAAAATATTGCGGCCGTATCAGCTAGTGTGACAGAAGACCGCGAAATGTCGATTCGGCGCCGTTCCCAGCAGTTAGGCCTTTGTTACAGCACTACGTGGAAAATTTTGCGGAAGGATTTGGGCGTAAAGCCTTTTAAGATACAGCTGGTGCAAGAACTAAAGCCAGCCGACCTACCACAACGCCGAATTTTTGGTGAATGGGCTCTTGGAAAGCTGGCCGAGGATCCGCTTTTTTATCGAAAAATTGTGTTCAGCGATGAGGCTCATTTTTGGTTGAATGGGTACGTAAATAAGCAAAATTGCCGCATTTGGAGTGAAGATCAGCCAGAAGCATTGCAACAGCTACCAATGCATCCCGAAAAAGCCACTGTTTGGTGCGGTTTATGGGCCGGCGGCATTATTGGGCCATATTTCTTCAAAGATGATGCGAATCGCAGCGTTACTGTCAATGGTGAACGCTACCGAGCGATGATAACAAACTTTTTTTTGCCCGAAATGGAAGTTCTTGACTTGCATGATATGTGGTTTCAACAAGACGGTGCCACATGCCACACAGCACGCGAAACAATGGCGCAATTGCGAGGCGAGTTTGGTGAACAGTTAATTTCACGTTTCGGGCCGGTCAATTGGCCGCCTAGATCGTGCGATTTGACACCATTAGATTATTTTTTGTGGGGGTATGCCAAGGCTAATGTGTATAGGGACAAGCCCGCTTCGATTGACACACTGGAAGCCAACATCCATGCATTCATTCGTGAGATACCGGCCGATATGTGTGAAAGAGTATGCCAAAATTGGACTCAGCGGATGGGCTACCTGAGACGCAGCCGCGGTCAACATTTGCATGAAATTATCTTTAAACATTAAATTGCAAGGTTCAAACTATCGATTCAAATAAATATTTCATTCATTTTTTCGAATTTTTTGTGTTTTTTTTTTAAAAAAAGTTCTAAACCTCTTAAAAATCACCCATTACAATGGCATGAGTAGACTCAGACCATTTTCTTGTTGCGGCTACATTTAGAGCTCGACTGTCCAACGAGAAAAAGCTGTGAACCGCCCAGAACAAGAAACTCGACGTTGGACGCCTTAGCACACCTGAGTAGTCAGAGCCTACAGAGAGCGTCTGAATAAGAAAATCTCCACTGTGCACTCACCTACCACACACGCCAATAACCTATGGTGCCAGAATCGCGACATCATGAAGGAGGTAGCCGAAACCACAGTAGGGTACGAGCCACTCAAAAGAAAAAGCCCGTGGTATGATGACGAGTGCGTATACAGAGAAAAGGTGACCGAAGATGCACATAAGAAAGCGCTGCAGCGCAAAACAAGGGCAGCGAGGTAAGAGTATCGAGCCAGGAGAAGGGAAGAGAAGAAAAGTCTGCGTAGAAAGAAGAGGGCCTACGCAGTGTGTCAACCCAAGGAGATCGAAGAGACTCGTGATCGAAACAACACCCGGAGATTCTATAAGCAGGCCAAGAAATTGGCTACTGGCCCTTCGAAACAGCGATGGAAACCTAGTCACCGAAGCACAGGGAATAGTATATATGTGTTTAAGCAGCATTTTTAACAGCTGCTAATGGGCATCATGCAGAGAGAGTGATAGGGCAAGAAGAGAACCCAGCTCCAGTCAATGAAGAACCAGTTCCACCACCCAGTATAGAAGAAGTTGGCTTAACTATAAAAAAGCTTAAGAACAACAAGGCCGCAGGCTCAAATGGTTTACCAGCAGAGCTCTTCAAATACGGTTGTTTTGTTTTGTTAAGGCGCATGCCTCAAATCATCAACCAAGTATGGGTGGAAGAAAGAGTGCCCGATGACTGGAATATCAGCTCCATATTATAGAGGATAGATATTTAGGGCCCGCCTACCAATTTGGGTTTAGAGAAAAACACTCGGCTATTAGCCCTTTCGGTATTTTGATACCTTATAGCAACACGAATATTGGGCGATATGCCCAATCTTTGTCTCCGAGTATATTTCCTTGATTTTCTTTTGTGGTTAACTTCCTGAAGTAACTGTTATCACTAAAGGCAAAAATCTGGTTAACGTCCTTCGATTTTAGCTCTAGTGCAAGAAATGGCTGCATTTGGAATTTTTTTATTGAAAGACTATTATTAATTTTTTTTTTTTTTTACATCGACAATTTTCAAATACATTATCAATTTAGAATTTATATGAATAATAAATAAAAGGCACTCAAATTAAAAAATAAAGTAAACATCTTAGTTCTGTCTATTCTTTAGCGACATTTTGCTTTTGCTCCTTTTCAACTTTCTCCATTACGTAGATAATGTATTCGTACAAAATTTCGAGCTTGAGATGTTAATCAATTCTGACATTACGATGATAGAGGAACTCAAAAAAGTAAGTCGCATAAATTCTGTCCGTCTGTCTTCACATTTGGGTTATTCATCTGATAGGCAATTCTTACTTACTTACTTACTTAGGTGGCGCTACAGTCCGGGGTGGACCTGGGCCTTAACCAATACGCCTCTCCAGTTAGCGCGATCTTTAGCTAACTGCCTCCAGTTGCGCACTCCAAGTTGGTTAAGTTCCCCTTCCACTTGCGCGCGCCACCTAAGGCGAGGTCTTCCTCTACTGCGTTGTCCCTCCGGGTTGGAATCGAAGACTCTTCGGGCCGGAGCGTTGGTGTCCATTCGCTCTACATGTCCCAGCCATCTTAGACGACTGATACCTACTTTTCTGACTAGGTCAATGTCGCTGTACAGCTCGTAGAGTTCGCTGTTAAATCTCCTCCTCCAGAGCCCGTCAACGCAAACGGGACCAAAAATCACACGAAGAATTTTGCGTTCGAAACGACCAAGGAGCTCTTCATCCGACTTTGATAGGGTCCATGCTTCTGCACCATAAAGCAGGACTGGGATGATGAGGGCCTTATATAGAGTCTCCTTAGTATTTCTCGACAAGGCCTTACTAATCAATTGCCTTCTTAGACCAAAGTAACAGCGGTTGGCAAGTGTGATTCTTCGCTTGATTTCTGAGGTGATGTCATTTTCAGAGTTAATAGCGGAGCCGAGGTAGACAAAGTCCCGAACTACCTCAAAGTTAAAGCTGTCTATCGTGACTTTCCTTCCGATTCGTCGATGTTGTGTGTCCCTTCTCGTTGACAGCATATATTTTGTTTTGCCCTCATTCACCACTAGACCCATTTTGGCCGCTTCTGTACTGATACTTGCAAACGCACCAGTGACAGCTCGCTGGGTTCTGCCAATGATGTCGATGTCGTCAGCGTATGCAAGTAGTTGCACAGACTTCTGGAAAATTGTACCTCTGGTGTTGGCTTGTGAGTATCGCACAATCTTCTCAAGAATTATATTGAAAAAGTCACATGACAGCGCGTCACCTTGTTTAAATCCTTTTTTGACACCAAAGGTCTCGGTAAGATTATTTCCGACCTTTATGGAGCAGCGAGCGTTCTCCATCGTCATTCTGCACAATCTGACAAGTTTGGCAGGGATGTCAAAACTAGACATGGCTCTGTATAGCTCGTCTCTATAAATGCTGTCATATGCGGCCTTAAAATCGATAAACAGGTGGTGGGTATCGACTTGGACTTCTTGGGTGTTCTCCAGGATCTGCCGTAGTGTGAATAATTGGTCGGTTGTGAACTTACCGGGCCTAAAATCGCACTGTGCAATCAGTTCGTTGACATATGGTTTCATGCGATCACACAGTACGGCAGAAAGGATCTTATACGCGATGTTAAGAAGACTGATGCCTCTATAGTTGGCGCAGTTTAGAGGGTCTCCTTTCCTGTGGATCGGGCAAGCAATGCTGAGGTTCCATTCATCAGGCATACTTTCTTCTAACCAAATCTTGGAGACGAGTTGGTGTATGCACTCTACCAAATCATCTCCCGCTGCATTGAAAAGCTCGGCAGGTAAGCCGTCTGGTCCGGCAGCTTTGTTGGGCTTCAGCTTGGATATTGCTATCCTCACTTCATTTTGGTCAGGTGGACGGAAGTCTTGGCTTACATCGCCCAGGTTGAATGGTTCATTCTGCCTGACAGCGGAATTTATGTCGTCTTCGCCGTTTAACAAACAGTCTGCAGAAATGGTTTTTCTATGTCCTCAGCACCGACTGTGATTACACTTCAAGGTTTCCTTGTTCGTCTCGACAGGTTTCTGCTCGGGTCTTGTTGCCATGACACGTCCTTTTTACCCTTTGGTAAAACTTCCGAACATTGTTCCTGGAGTAACACCTCTCTACTTCCTCGATCGCGCGCTTTCTTTTTCTTCCGGCCGGTGTTCTTCCCTCCTCTTTTGCTCGTAGAGCTCACGAGCCGCTCTCGTCCTTCTGTGCAGCGCCGCTTCGTAGGCATGTTGTTTTGCGGCATGTGCTTGCCGGCACTCTTCATCGAACCAGGGGTTTCGTGGGGGTGGTTTGGTGAAACCAAGCACATCAGTTGCGGCGTTTCTGATTGCTTCTTGGCATCGATGCCACTGGTCTTCAGCACTTGATGCTGGCCGTACATGACTTCTCGAGAGGTTGAGGGATACACGATCGGCAAAGGTTCTGGCGGTTTGTTGCGTTTGTAACCGTTCAACGTTGAGTCTCCTCACAGCATTTCCCCGTTGTTGTGGCGTCTGGGATATCCGCATTCGTACCTTGGCTACAACAAGGTAGTGGTCCGAGTCTATTATGGCCGCTCGGAAAGTTCGGACATCTAGAATACTGGAGGAGTGCCTTGCGTCGATCGCAACATGTTCAATTTGATTGACGGTTTGATGATCCGGTGACCGCCATGTTCCTTTGTGAATGTTGAGGTGTGGAAACCGTGTGCTAGCTATAGTTAGCTATCAATTAGCCTTAGTCCGTTTCCAGACGTGGTGTCGTCTAGGCTGTGCTTTTCAATTGTGCTACCAAAGATGTCCTCCTTTCCTATTTTGCCATTAAAATCACCTAAGACAATTTTAACGTCATACTTAGGACATTGCTCGTATGCTTTGTCGAGGAGCTTTCTTTGGTAGCATCGTCTTTATCCTCTGTGGGGGCATGAGCGCATATTAGGCTAATGTTGACGAATTTAGCCTTGATGCGGATTGTTGTAAGACGTTCACTGACGTGTCGAAAGCTCAAGACTTCTTGCCTAAGTCTGCCGCTTACAACGAATCCACATCCAAATAGACGCTGCTTCTGCTCCCTGTAGCAATCACCGTAGTAGATGTCACAGTTTTTCATCCTTATTTTGCCCGGCCCATTCCACCGCACTTCCTGGATGGCGGTGATGTCTGCATTGTAGCAGTCTAGGGCCTCCGCTAATTGTTCGGCTGCACGCGGTCTGTTCAGGGCTCGAACATTCCACGTGCAGATCCGAAAGTCATTGTCCTTTTTTCGTTTTGCAGGGTCGTAATTCCATCCTTATCCGAGGCACTGCTTCGTAACCAGTAGTTTTTTTTTTTTTTCCGGGTTTGGGTAGTTAGCCCCACGCACAACCCCCTACCAGGGGGACCAGGCCCTAAATTGACCCTAGAGCAGCGGGTCGGAAATTCCGTTGTCAGTAACCCACTTCGGGGATATGAGCTCCAAATATGTCAGAGTAGCTCATGCAAGGTATCTGCCATCTTGACTGTTGACACCACCGTTGACCCAATCTCGTGGATTCATTCGCTGTATGTCCTCTTTCTGAGGGGCTCATGTAAGACCTCTGAGACTCGATCAGGCAGTCATTCCGACAGAGCATTATCGTGTTGCTATTTTCTTCGTGTTCAACACTCGCGCTTATTAGTTTAGCAAGTCATGGCCGGAAGGACAAGACCAGTACCCGGTGGTTACCACGCTGAGGTAAAATAAGCACAATTGATGTGTATGAACCAGCTGCAACAACTGGGCATCGCCAAGTTGATGCCAATCAGTGTCTACCCTATTCATACAACACCCAATTGTATTTAGGCAATTCATAAATATAAATAACAATGTGACTTTTTATAAGTTATAGCTGTCCGTAGCAGGCAATTGTCCCAAGTTATGGTTAAAGAGTTAAAAGCGTCTACAGTACTACTATTTTATAAGATTTTTGAGTACAAGGCAAAGTGTAGTAGGAGTTTCTGTTTTCTGATGTGTTGGGCATGTTTTTTTATTTTGACTGGAATATATTAGTAACGCTAGTTTATGGTGTCTATGATTGGAAGTAGGGTTCGTGTTAGACCGACGTTTAGCCATAAGCATTATTATTATTTAATATTAAAATACTAAATACAAGTTAGGTTAAGTCGAAAGACAACTTTAATTAATTAAGTGTAGCTTAGAGTGCCCGCATAGGGCCAGTAAGTTAGAAACATTAACATCATAGTTAAGTTAGCTAAGCTAGTTTTAAGCATTTTTGTCTAGCGTGTAAGATTAAATGAATTACTCCAATAAAAAGCAAAAAAAAAAAAAAAGACCGATATCTTTACATGGATATTATATGTAAGTTTTCAGAGATTTGTTTTTGAGTTTGCATTAGCAGTTATAAGCCGATTATACCGTTGGCCGTGTGTGGGGGTGCAAATGAAGTGGGAGTTTCTGATTGCTTAAGGAAGTGGTTGCAATTATTTTAAGGTGTATATTCAAGAAGGTTAAAAAAATGTAATATTTGTTAAAATAATGTTTTGAGTAGCTGTTATTTAACATTTTTATCGGAAGTGGGGAAGATTACAACAAAAATAAAGCATAGATATATGAAAATAGATTGGAAAATATAAATAACTAAAAAAACTGGTTTTCTCGATTTTTGAGAAAAACCAAGTACGGGATCTTATTTCGAATACTGATTTTATCTTTAACATGTATTTTGGTCAAAATTGTTAGATTGGATTTTGTAAAATTTGGCCGACAAAACGGAACCACATATTGCAATGTTTAGTTTGAAAAATACTATTGCTGAACTATTTAGTTGAAAACCAAATACAAGTTATTGTTCGGGATGCTACTTGGTTTTTAAAGTTTTATCGAAATCGAAAATGGGGTTTTCGAGATATGAGCAGTTTTTAAAATTAGCGGGTTCGGTGATTCGAATTGAAAATTAAGGACGCAATATTTTTGAAAACATCAATTTTACTATAAGTTTGCATTTTGGTCAAAATCGTTATTGCCGTTTTCAGGTAATGGATTTAAAAATCCATTTTACGATAATACAGAGAAAAAATGAGTTTGGCATTAAGTTAGAAATTACCATATTACCTTAGAAATAAATTTTTGTTACAATCTATGGACCGTTTTCGAGACATGTCCAAATTTCAGAAGTACCGTTATTCGTTATTTTTTAGCGGAAGCTGTTAACTTCACCTAGTTAAGCTTAAATTTTAATTTTGGTTGAAATAGTTATAGCCGTTTTCGAACAAATCAAACTGGTATGAACATTTTGTATGGGAAGTGCCATTACTACCGAGGTTAGCATGCAAAAAAAACGGCCCCGAACTATAAGCCCCCAAACTTCAAATTCGAAGTTTGAACGAAATCCGGGTAGCCGCTTAGACTGTAGGCCTCGGGACATACAGACAGACAGACGGACAGATTTTGCGACTCACTTTTTTGAGTTCCTCTATCATCGTAATGTCAGAATAATTGATTAACATCTCGAGTTCGAAATTTTGTACGAATACAATAAATTTCTCTTACTACGCAAGCAAGGAGAAAGTTAAAAATAGAATCAATTCAACAGGAATGTAGAAAGAAAAAATTAACAAGTCCGCTCGTCGTCTCGCTTTAATGTGAACTGCCATGTCCTTTTTCCTGTTGGCATTGGTACAGCTGGAAAGCGGCGTTGCCAATTATTTACTTTGAATGCTTTTTAATTTTCCCAAAAACAAAGTACTAAGAAGTACTTAACACTCCATGGTACGTTCGAAATGACAATCTACACAGATATCTAGAAGTAGAGTATGTCGAAGATTACAAAAAAAAAGAAAAAAAATCCGGTTAAGCATTATGACCTAATCCACGAAGATGGGAATATGTACTTCAATACAACACATAGTGGAAGACAATAGAAACATATTCAGAAGGCTTAGAGGCTGGATTTGGTTACTTATTAGCTATAGAAGACGAATGACGATCCCCCTATTTCTATTCTTTTAAATGCCCACTAACATGTATTGGTAAATTTCGTGTGGCTCTGAAATTAAATCGAAATTTAAAAAAGAGCTCTCGATTAAAAAAACATAAAAAAGTGAGCCTGATTCTGGCAAACCTCACTGATACCTCACAAGTCACAAAACTCACAACGTGAGGTGATATTGATTTTGTGAGTTTTTCGTATTCTGGCAGCAAACTCACAGATTGTGAGGCTCACAAAAACAATCGAAATTGTGATCTCCTATGGAGCACGTCACAACACTCCAGATCAGTCATAATTCATAAAGGCTGACAAAAAGTGATGATTGCATGTGATGACACTGTTTCCCTATTTCATGCCATTAACACATTAGGGGTATTCACGATCGGATGCAACTGGTCTTGTATCATTGCGAAAGTGCAACTTTTTTTCGCACTACAACAACAAGATATAAAATTTCGCTACACTCTCTTGCACTTTATATATACCCTCACCCTATTATAACCAAAAAATACAACAGAGTAAAGTGTAGCCTTGTCAAGTTGATAGTTGGCTAAATTGTTAATTCCTGTGTGTAGCTATCGCAAAAAAAGGGAAAATCCATTCAAAAAATGGACAGAAACAGAGGTTTTCATGATATTAGACTACATTCTAGAAGCAGGAAAATTCGAGGTTAATATAAGACATATTCAGAAAAGTTTAAAAGTTTTTTTTTATTTGTTTCAGTTTTGCAAGAAAAGAGTGTGATCACGATCTGATAAAAAAAATGTTCGCAATTTTACTAGGTCTGTTAAAGCAAAAAAAGCATTGTCTTGCATTATTAAAAAATAATTAATAATAAAAATCTTAACATTATGAGGTAAATTTGTTGTGAGGTTTGTTGTGAGAAATATCGGAGAATACGAAAAACGTTATCGAATCACAACAAACCTCACAAGGAATCAGCCTCGCAAGATCTTGTGACTTGAGGCCTTACAATGCCAGTATAGGTCTGTAAATAAGCCTAACGCTTTTGCATGTTTACCAGATTAAATAGATGTCTGACAATAAAAATAATTTGCCAAAAAGGTAAAAATTTAATTCTTACATTAAGTGATGGTGAACGGGTGGTGCTGCCGCTTTTCAATAACAACGACTTTTTTGGGTGTCCTTTTGTTCCTATATCATCTTCGTTCAGTGAATACAGTAACTAAATGTGGGATTGTATGGTATAAGTACAAATATAATTTTATAAACATGCTATAACAATTACCTTTTCAACCTCGGCATCTATCGTTTCACATTCATTTTCAACTCCTGACTTCCGTGACTTTTCTAATAAAGTTGCACGTTTAGCTGTTAAATAAAG
Organism: Cheilosia variabilis; assembly: GCA_951230905.1. NCBI lineage: Eukaryota > Metazoa > Arthropoda > Insecta > Diptera > Syrphidae > Cheilosia > Cheilosia variabilis. The sequence continues at coordinate 41,742,991 of OX579679.1, read as the reverse complement.
GCTTCTCTTTATCGCTATATAAGTGACATCACAAGCTGCTCGCACGGAATAATCAGGGACGAATGTTTGTCGCAATGCTGAATCAACGTTTAGTGATTGTAAGGATCCCTTAATTTGCTGCAATTGGTTTGGAGAGTCTGATATTTTATTTTTAATAAACAAATTCTCGGTAAATAAATAAACAGCTATACCTAAGACAATATTCTGCAACAATGCCTGAGTGCCGAAGTAAGTAAATGGTCCACTTTCAAATAATAAGTTTTCTTTTCCGACGGTAACTTCAACGCGTCCTTCCAATATAAGTACAAAAAAGTCAACAGCTTTGCCTTGTTGGAATATAAACAAGCTTAGATCGTCTTTAGTTTTGCCTTTACTTTTGATATGATGTATGATGTCTTGATTGAGTAAGCGACGTAATATTGATTCCGAAATAGTATCTTTTCTGAAAGCATCAACTGCTGAAAATGGAAATAGAAGTAGTAAAAATAAATACGGTGTGATTCTGTTCAAAGTAAAGTGACATATATTATATATAGCTAATGAAAACAAAGCGGAAAAAAATATGCAGTTAGAGCAACCCAAATCTCTTCTCCCAAGGGTTTTAACTTAATATAAATCAACTTTAATTTTGTTTCTTTTAAACTAAGCAGAAGTCTATAATTGTGTTTGAATATAAATACACAACAACAAGTTTTACATACCTGTGCTTAAGTACTGGAATGTTGCTAAAATTAATTGTGGAGATATTCGAACAGCTTGATGTTCTCTTCTTTCTGCGAATACACTAAAATCTTGTTTTTTGTTTCTTTGCCGTTTTACTTTTGTTCGATTGTCAACAAAAACATCTGTTTCGTCAATAATTTCAGCTTGAATAAGTTCTTCAATGACATCTTCCAAGGTAAGCAATCCTATTGTTTCGTAAAAGGGATCACCTTCACCTTCGTTGTTGACACGATGCACGAATGCCATGTGTCCTTTATTGCCTTCCTTAAATTGATTGAACATAACATCTAAGGTTACATCTTCAAAAACAAAATGGCACGGATTTTGATAGAATTCACATAATGTTTTGAGCGGGGTATTGTCATCAGTATCAACAAATGCTAAATCCTTTATATAGAGTAATGTTACAATATTTTTAGGATGGGAATCGTAAACGGGAATTCTAGAAAACCCAGACTTCATTATATCAGAAACAGTTTCAAAATCTAGCACTGCATCTAAGGATAACATAAAAGCGTCCTCTATGTGTGTCATTACATCACCAACAGTTTTTCTTCTCAGTTCCAATGCTCCGGATATTATATTTACTTCATTTTTATCCAAATCATTTATGCCAGTTGTAACCTATTGCAAAACAAACGAAATAAAAGTTGCATTATAATTTGATTTACAATATTCTGTAGCTCGATTTCAAACCGGAAGTAATAGATATCTATTTATGAAAAAGACAGAAAGCGCATAAAAGATTGCAACAAACTTATATCCGCAATTTAAAGGGAAGCAGCGATTGTGTAACTTGCTAACAAAGTTGATTAAAGATTTTAGAACCATGCCTGCAGAGGATACCTATTGTTAAACGTTTCGAGGTCAAGTGCTTAATGAAAGTATTAATGTCCGACAAAACATCTGATAATAATAGGTAGTGATAGATGCTGCACTCATCGAGCTCAGGCGAGAATTAAAGAAACTTAAGCCTGGGGGCAATGGGTCTGTTAGTCTCTGTTAGGAGACAAGGTGGCGCAAAAGTAATCCTCCTATCAGAAAATGCTATAAATTTTGCGATTGGCCCCTAATGTCAGTTCTGTTTTGACATTTGTGTAGTAAACACATGCGAAATACACGTTAATAAACAATGTTACGCTACACTGCTCCAGAACGCGGAATATTGGTGACTATTTATTTGAGCAATAATCGGTCGGTGACTTTGGCACAACGTGAATTTCGTCGCAGATTTCCTAGCCGTCCAACGCCTACTGGTGAAACACTGCGACGTTTAGCCGCTCGCCTCGAAGAGACTGGCACAACACGAGATGCTGCCAGGCGTGGCAGACCCCGGAGTAGCCGTTCTGCAGAGAATATTGCTGCTGTAGCCGAAGATATCATGGAAGCGCCGTCGACATCGACCAGACGGCTTACTGTGAATGGTGAGTGCTACAGAGCAATGATCAACGCGTTCTTTTTGCCGCAACTAGATGAATTGGGATTGGAAAACATGTGGTTCCAACAGGACGGTGCAACGGCACACACTGCACGTGCCACAACCGATATGCTGAAGGATGCATTTCCCGGGCGCATAATCTCCCGTTTTGGCGATTTGCACTGGCCAGCAAGATCGCCTGATTTGACCGCTCCAGACTTCTTTTTGTGGGGCTTTTTGAAGTCGCGGGTTTATGTCAACAAGCCTCAGACTCTTGCAGCTCTTAAAGACAATATCCGTCAAGAATGTGAGGACCTATCGCCGGAAGTTTTGGCCAAAGTGATGGAAAATGCCATAAAAAGGGCTCAAATGACAATCAACTGTGGCGGCGGCCATTTACATGACATCATATTCTCGACTTGATGTAAAAAAAATTAAAAGACCAAATAAAAATAATCCACAAGAAGAATCAAAGTTTGTCATTTTTTTTTTAAATTACAGCCAAAAAACATCGGAAGGTTATTTTTGCGCCACCTTGTATAATAAATATATAGAATATAAAGCCACTGGGCCTTACTAATAATCATAAATTTAACCTTCACCTTATATATATCACTATATGCAATTTTGTATGGAAAATTTGAAGTGAAAGTGTAGGTGCATAGATAAGCGTAGGAGGTTGACCATAACATGCAGTAGAAAAAATAATGCAGTTCCACTTTTTAATTTAAAATATGAATCCCTAATAATAGTGAAATGGCTCCAAATTGAGGTGAGGCTATTCAAACAGGACAAAGCCAAACCTTCGGTGGAAACCTCTGGCTCCAACCCATCCCATCTAGATGATGATTTTTTATCTATGGGAGATTAGAAGTCACCTTCGCTGCTTCCCAATTACTATACACTGCGGCTTTTAATTGGAGTGTATCCAACAGTAACTCATTCTAAGATTATCGCTCTAGAAATCCGTCCGAAAAATCTGCGGTTGGCCTTCCGCAATTGTCGTAAGACCAAATAGGACAAACAGAGCTCAATTCTCTCTGCTGAACACACTCTGCTTTAAAAAAGCATTCACTGAATCTTGCACAGCGACAAGAATAAGGTCAGCTGTTAACTTACAGCCCGATTCCGGCAAACCACAGCAAGTCACATAATAGAAAACCAGTCATAAGCGCTCACAAATGACAATATGTATTTGTATTTGATGGCATTGTTTCCCTCTTTCCAAGCATTTAAAGACCCAAACCTGGTATTTTACGCTATTTTATTTAACTTTTTGGGGAAAATTGATATTTGTATAAAAAAAAACTGAGGAATGTGGAAATTTTTATTTGTGACAAATGTCGTTTCTAAAACATTTCAGTGTCAATATTTCGCATATTTTCTTAATAAATTTGTTTTTCATCATCCAATTAATGGTGTAGATATAACTTTTCGTTCTCAGATCCCACAAAATTGAAGTGTTAATAATCTAACCATTGTGAGGTGAATTTGTTGTGAGCATTATCGGAGAATACGAAACATGTTATCGAATCACAACAAACCTCACAAGAGCTTGTGACTTGTGAGGCCTCACAACGGCAGAATCGGGCTGTTGTGTTGTTGTTGTTGTGTAATTTAAAATTAGCAAAAACAAGTTAACAAAAAAACGAAAGATCAAAATGGTATGCGTAATTCATTGTACATGTATTCATTTTAAAGAAAATATGAAGACAATGGATACTGGTAACAACTCTTCTTTTAAGTCTTCGCCTCCCGGATGTAGTCTTTAAATTTCCCTGGCACAACTCGAGTCCCAGCTGGCCTTGATGTTGGTCTCAGCATAAACACTTTGTTGATTTTGAAATATCAGGATTTTTTCTTTAGTAACGTCAGATGATGCAACTGGATTTTCAAATCTCTTATTGTCTGCGATATTTCTTTCAAATTCTTAAAAATCTGGCGAAGAATCATCTGAAATTAAAGATTCTATTACGGACTTAGTTAGTTCGATATAGAACTCTTTGGGCCTACTAATAATCATTTTTAACCTTCACACTTATGTGGTTTTCGACAACTAGTGTAGTTGGTTTACGTTTTCGTAAAATTTTTCAACTGAAAAGAAACGAATTGCATCGGGTTGATCTATTTTTTGTACATGTATTCATTTTAAAGAAAATATGAAGACAATGGATACTGGTAACAACTCTTCTTTTTAGTCTTCGCCTCCCGGATGTAGTCTTTAAATTTCCCTGGCACAACTCGAGTCCCAGCTGGCCTTGATGTTGGTCTCAGCATAAACACTTTGTTGATGTTGAAATATCAGGATTTTTTCTTTAGTAACGTCAGATGATGCAACTGGATTTTCAAATCTCTCATTGTCTGCTATATTTCTTTCAAATTCTTAAAAATCTGGCGAAGAATCATCTGAAATTAAAGATTCTATTACGGACTTAGTTAGTTCGATGTATAACTCTTTGGGCCTACTAATAATCATTTTTAACCTTCACACTTATGTGTTTTTCGACAACTAGTGTAGTTGGTTTACGTTTTCGTGAAATTTTTCAACTGAAAAGAAACGAATTGCATCGGGTTGATCTATTTTTTGTCAATTATTTATGTACAAATGTTTAGAAATCAATCTGGGCGAGCATTTTGAATGTTTTTATATAAAATGTAATCAGTGAATGGCAAACGCTTAGAAGAGTGTCGAAGGCTACATACATATATGTATTCCAATCGCACAAATTTCAACACAAAAAATAATCATTTTTAATGTGCATGCTTAATTTTTCGAACTCACAATTGTGAAATTTTCCACACAAAATTGCATATTGTGACCTACAAAGTATTTAGTGTGAAGGTTGAATACCTTCCCATTTCCATGCATTTCCTTTTTTCAGCAATTCATATAGAGGCCCTCTTAATTGTCTCATTTTTGAAACATACTCGGCCTAACTAATAATCAATGTCGACGATTAGTTGGCTAGCAGCTTTGGTAATGTACAGCATTTGTGCACAAAATATCAGCCGGTCTATCAAAAAATATTAATGCCATATTGTTCGATCGGAAAAAAATGTCAGTACTTTTTGTTGTAATGTAATAATGATGGTATTGAATTTCGAAATAGGAACGAATTTAAATACCCTGTGCTTCAGCCTGAGTGTTTATAATTATAAATCAATTTTAGTAAACTGTTAATGTTTTCTGCATTTGCAATGCAAGTGGTTTTTAAGTCTAGCAAACACAAATCAATATATTAATACGTGAACATCAAAAGTTTTGTACACTTTTTAAATATTTTTATGAATGAGAAGAATTAAACTTACTACATTTGAAAGGTACTGTGTCATATATGTGCACAAATAAGAAATTGTGGGTATATGTTGCCATTGAGGCTGGTAAAATTAAGTTAACAATTCTCCATACAAAATGCTTATCAGTTAAATGAAAGCATTTTTGTGACCTTCAAGTTGTCGCCGCCATATTATCATAGTTATATCATAAGAACCTATTTTCGAAGGAATGCAATTTGTTACCAAACTCTTCTCTTATTTCTCTAATTTTTCGTATTGCCAGTTATCAAATTGTAGTTAATTTAATTTTAAGGTACACATCTTGTTTAACATATAAATGTATTATCTCCATCTTTTATCTTGACCAATAAACTATTTATTATTACTCTTATTAAGCATGTCATAAACCACTAAGAGAAGGAGAGCTTCTTTCAGTTTTTTCACATTAGTTAATTGACAGAACTAAGCGAGCTTTCACTGGTGCGTTTGCAATTAATACCTACTAGCTGTCCCGGCTGGCCTTGTTATTACCTATTTCAGAAGCGTCAAAAGCGGTTTAGTGGTGTATGAGGTCAAAAAAAAATATATGCTGTCAACACAAACGGACAACTTCGGGGTAATATATCCCATCTACATCGGCTTTGCTTTTAACAAAACGAATTCAAACGAAATCAAGCAAAAATTTGCATTTTTCAATTTTGCTGTTTTTTTGGCCTTAAAAGGCAATTGATTGATCGAGAAACACTAAATACTCTATAAAAGACCCTCAACTTTGCAGTCCTGAGGCGGGTAAATATCTAATCGGCCATTGATTTTCGATCCCGTTCGCATTGATAATAAATAAAACCATAACATTGAATGCAACTACATATCTTCAAATCCAAATACTGTATGTATGCCTATGTGCAAGAAATACAAAACAATAAAATATTTTGAACTAGGTTTCTGGCAAAAATATACAAATGTATATCTGATTCAACATTCTCTCATAGGTATATTTCATTGTTTCCCGCTTGACTTTATCAACCAACAATAATAATAGTATGGATCTACAAATAAACCAAACAAAACAAAACGAATATTTTTTTCATTCCATGTTCAATCAAACAGCTCCAGCGAGCGAAAATGTCGGATATTTTGAGAACTCATTGTATTTATATGGGACTTTTCAAAATTCGAATTTAACTGTTTTATAAACCAAATCTCATTTTTTACAGAGAAAAACAAAATTGTCCCTCGTTACCTCAAAAAGATTTAAGTCTTGAAGTTTCAAGTTGCTAAACCAAGAAAAAAAAACAGTGGCACTCCGGGAGTGCCGACAGAAGTGAAAACTTGAACAACTACGTGTGTATTTTTTGAATCGTCAGGAAATATTTTGTTGTGCAGAAAATTGAAGTGTTTTTTTTATTCATTATTATAAGCTACTACTACAAAAATTATATTACAATTTTCATTTTCATTTTCATCAAATTGCAATCTATTGCTTAATACGCAAAATTACAAATATATGAAATGTGAAATTTAATTAATTGGTATGCTTTGAAATGAATACCAATTCATAAGTTTCATTGGTATTTAATTTAATTAATTGGTATGCTTTGACATGAATACCAATGAAACTTTTGAATTGGTATTCATTTCAAAGCATACCAATTATTTAAATTCCACATTAAAGCACTGCAGTACAATATGTCTTATTTAAACAATATACCTACAGTATATAATTATTAACACTTCACATTAGTAAGTTAATTGTTCATTATTTGTAGCTAGTTAAATCAATGAATATAAAAACTGTTTTAATCAGTTTCAAGAATTGCTATTAATTAATTAACAAAAACAAGTACACTTTGTGCTTTGGGAAAACATCATATTTTAACTGTTCCTAGTATTTCACATAAAATATAGGGCGATCTACGAGGATTTTTGTATTATGGCCTTTATAAGAAAAAACCAAGCGCATACAAATTTGACAGCAATATTATAAACAATAAAAATATAGAATTAATTTTTTTTTAATTTAACAAATGCATACTTGCATAAATTAATGTGCAAGTATTCATTTTACATACTTATTACAGATTATATATTATGCTAAAACTAAAAAAACAAATTTGCCAAGACATATAAAAAAAATGTTTCCCTAAACTATGTTAAAACATTTTGTTTCAATATGATTTCGCAACTTAAAGCATTAAAATCAACAAAAAAAGTGTATGTTTTTTCAAAATATACAAAAAAAGCTTCAAGCTACAAAATCTCTGTTATTTTGTTAGTTCATTTTATAAAGTTAATAAACTTTATAAACTCTTTATGTCGTTTTCGATTTGGCAAAAAGATCCATTTTTTGTTTGATAGAGATTGCTTTTCATGTTCGATTTGCCAAAAAAATCAAAAATTGTTTTTGATATTTACACATACTTTCACTAATTCAAAAATATGTATGACATACAGCTGGCGGTTACGAATTGTTTATCGTTGGAATGATTGCTTTTTTAACTGAATTATTCATTTTTCGAGAATGGAAACGATTTTTTATATTAAATCATTTCGAAATGAGTTAGGTATTATAAATGTGTACAAATCAATTCAGTGCAAGTGAAAACAAATATTTTTTGCGGCCAACTCAAGAACCAAGAACCAAAAAAATTAGGATTTTATGTTCGATTTGACAGCAGAAATCTAAAAGACAAATCGAAAACGACATAAGAACAATTGTTATTTGCCCAACACATCCGCAAATTGAAAGCCCACCTCAGACTACCGACATCCGGTTTAAACCGGAAGAGTGTAGGCTGTTTTTTTTTCCAAGTATGAGTGAGCCCCTTTGATTAACATAGGCACAAATACATGATTCAAACATCCAAGGTCAAATTCAGCTTGTAGGCGATTTCTCTTTTTTAGCTGAAGCTGTCAGTCTATTTAGTAGTTAGTTTATGGCAGGAGGTGTAAGCTAATTTACTTTAACATGGCACACACACTTTCCTACATAGTAACACGGAAAAAAATTAAACAACTTGTAGGCAAATTCTCTTAAGGTGTCTGAGCTGGCTTAGCTCCAAAAAAAAGTTGCATTTGAAATAAAAAAAAGTTACCTTTTTGAAAAAAACAACCCTTAAAGCTTTAGTTGGCATCGCTGGCTGGCGGTGTATTTAATACTATGTTTATGGTAGCAGCAGTACTAAAAAGCATTCTCTTTTTCTGATGGCGTTTTCGATTTGGCTTTTCAGATTTTGATCTGAGATTTCAGATTTCTGCTGCCAAATCAAACAGAAAATCCGAATTTTATTGTTTCTTGTGTGTATTCAGTTTGCCTCAAAAATATATTTTTTTCACTTGCATATTTTTTTTCTTCAAGTTAGGCATTTTTTCGTCAAAAGTTGGTTGGCAACGATGGTGCCAGATCAGACAATTTAAGAGAATTGTTTTGCCCAACAAATGTATACAATGGCCCAACGCCCTAAATAGTTTTCACGAGCACTGGTGTCGCAACATTGGTGTCGCGAGTTCAATGGTTTTATCCCATATCAAAAATGCTCAACGCCTATAGAAGTTATTACTTCAAATGTCACTTCAAAATTAAATTTCACATCAATGACTGACTACCCAGATTAGTTCATCGGCATCAAGATTAAATCGTAAAAAAAATCTGTAATCATCATCATCATTATATATCATCATCGAAAGTACACTTTTTTGGTATTTATTATGAAACTAGCTGCCCGGCCCGGCTTCGCCCGGGTACTGTTTCGTTTTAGGGTCCGTAATAGTATTTTAGTGTTAGTAGTATTTATTTTCTCAAAGCTGACCCGGCGAACTTCGTACCGCCTTAGCGTAGCTTTGATGCACTACTTTATTTTGTATAGCTGACCTATCTTATGTATGAGTACCTATTCAATTTGAACTGGAATCTATAATATCCTCCATATAAAAATGAATCCTTATTTCCCTGATCTCGCCATACCTGAGGACTTTACTAATTTTTATTAAATAAAAAACAACATATATATTTTCATAATAGTGTTCGCTATTGAACAACTTTGCATTTTGAAGCAAACACTGAGCTCAACACCACGCGCGCTCTAGAAAGCAACTAATAGCCTCTATACCCTTCACTGTTTCTCTCTATTCTAATGCTTTTTGATAAACTATATTTTTAGTTTTATGTTCTGGCGCGTAAATAAATAATGTTGATGGTTTTCCGACACGGGAACAGGCGATATATAATTGGCCATGTGAAAAACATGGATTTTCTAGGTTGATGCCACATACACTTAGCGACTGCCCTTGCGATTTATTTATTGACATTGCAAATGCAAGCCGCACTGGAAACTGTAAACGTTTAAAGCTGAATGGCATGTCGTTCGGTATCATAGGGATGCGTGGGATTAAAACATATTCGCCTTTATACTTCCCTTTCAAAATTGTGGCTTCGATGACGTTGTTCAATAATTTCTTCACCGCAAGCCGGGTGCCATTACACAGACGTGGCTGGTTTATGTTCCGTAACATAATAATTACTGATCTGATTTTTAATTGCAGATTATGAGGCGGTAAGCCGGGCAATTCCAGCGAATTTAAAATTTTTTTCAATCTTTCTGAGAGATTTTCTTAATATTTTTTTCCGTAAGAACCTTGTACAGAGTATTAGAAAACTACAAAAAAAAAATCAGCCAAATTGGTCAAGCCGTTTTCATGTTATGTCGTGACAACGGAAAACGGGTTTCATTTTTATATATATAGATTAGTAGAATGACAGAAAGGTATTGTGCCATGGGTACATGTGCACAAAGTGTGGGTATACCGTATACGTCGCCATTAAAGCTGACAAAATTAAGTAAGAGTTCCCCATACCAAATGCCTATCAGTTAATTAAAAGCATTTGGTGGCATTCAATTTGTCGCAGCCATATTACCATTGAAGAGCGGGAGAGCCTACAAGGAGCTCTGGCACTGCGGCTTCTTAAAGGATCCTATTGTGCCTGTATTATTACCATAGTAACGTATTCAAATATCAATCATCTTAGATTAGATTAGATAACATATTTTCGATGGCTGTCAGATTTCATGTTCCATTGTCCGCAAAAAAAAAAAACGCTTTTTTCAGAGTCAGAGCAATTTTGCGAATTTCTATTTCTGAGGGAGATTCACACCTACTTTCAGATTTTTATAAACACGAATAGAATAGAGCCAGAACCAACCGTAGGTAGGTACATAAAATATAAGAATAGGTTAAATAAATTCCCTTTTAGGTTATTCATTTGACATGGCAGTACATGTAAAATATAAATGTGAGTTTATATATAAGTTTAAGCTCTCAGTAACAGACAATTTTTGCATGTTCTGGTTAGAGAATTATAAGCACCCAACGATTTATAAGCTATTGCACTTCACATGATTTTTGAGTACAAGGACCGCCTGGTTTAAGGTATGATTGGAATTGGAAGTATGGTTCGCGATAGACTGATATCTTTACATAGATGTATTAGGTAAGAATTCGGGGATTTGTTCTTGTATTTGATAAGCTCTAAAAAATGAATATCCCAATAGACTAGACATGTACCGTAAACCGAGGTTACTTTGCACCGATTTTTTGAGTTATTTCGAGGAATGTCAAAATTTTTATTGAAAATAGCAACAAATCTTTATTTTTTTTTATTGCCATTATATTTGGGGCATTAAGGAATGTATTTTTGTTAGAATGCTTATTCTCAAATCTTTTTTAAATGTAATTTAACATTGTGGAAAAGTGGCGCAAAGTTGTCCAAGGGAGGGGGTTACTTTGCTCCGTCCGAAAGTTTCTACGATTGTGCATGTTTTTGAGACGCTGGAGCAAAGATATTCACACAACTAATTAATAATGCTCATTTTATAAGAAATTTAAAGCAAAAATGACATATTATCTGGTACAAAAATACTTACTTTGTGTATTTTAAAATACACACCTCGGCACCTCAAATTTTACACTATAAAAAAAAGCACAATTTATCACTCCTTCTTGCAAGCTCTACGGTTCACTGAAAAATAAACGTATACATGCTGCTGGGCATAATTTTCAACACATAAATGTACGTTGTGTTCTTTTGCAGTTAGGTCGATGAGCAATACTCAACGTGTCTGAGCATGAAACTCTTTATGACAATGGCGCAAAGTTGCACCCGCTGGCGCAAATTAACCCCGGTTTACGGTATAGACGTGCAAATGGCGGTGAGGTTTTTACGTAAGAAAACCAGGGGTTGTTCCGAAAGGGACTGCACAAGACCGTTATAAGTGGTGAAGAACCACACCCTACACGAGGTGCCACTGCTTGCGACTGAATATAACGGATCTAGAGGGGAATAACTCTTAAAACCCGTAATCCCGGGTTAACTACCGCGCTCATGGGATGTATGACACAATGTTATGTGTGTTTTAGCGGCGAACTCTAGATACCTGGGGACCTCTAGTTTCAATCCAAATTACCCTACATAATAGACAAAATAGAAAAAAAAAAACACAAAACAAAGGGATTACTGTACTGGAATCGGGCACCAAGAACTTCGGCAACACCGATTCTCATCAAGAAACTAAAGAAGATGCACCAACTAGAGGACAAGGACAAACAAAGACAAGGATATTGGCGAGCGTTGTGCTAGCAATCCACCTGAGGCAGACCCTATGAAAATCTCGAGCGAGGGAGCTCTTGTACAACCACCAATGCCTGTGCCTATCGCGGCACGGGTTGGTTGAATCTGACCCCCCTAAAGAAGTTGACAAGCGGGACGTTGTTTCACCGGGAGAGGCGGACTCGACTCTGAACAGCGCAGTGACTGTTGTTGAAAAGTCAAAGCCAAAGGACAATGAAAGTTTGGACCGAAGCCTCATCTGTCACTGCAGCGAACATGACGGAAGACAACAAGCTGGTCAGTACAGAACAACATGCGGATCCGCTCAAAACGAGGAAAAACGCGCTTCGCCTATTAAGTATGCTTAAAAGCCGTGATCCCAGTTCCTTCACGGAAAGGGAAGCAGCGCAGTGTGTAGTATATAGTATGTGTAGAAGGACTGTCTTAGGTAAGGATACAAACCGGGGAACGCACCGGTTGTCTCCAAAAGACGTCGCAATGATGACACGATCTCCCCGGTAGTAAGTAGGCAGGCTAAAATGCTGAAATTCGCGGAAAAGGTGAAGGAAAGTCTGCGCGTCTGATCGGAAACTCTCATCAATGGAGTTGATAGAACAACGAATCCTTGATGGTGTCAACGACGCTCACGTGAGGACAGAAGGTAAGCCTCCATTATTTGGCCAGCTATCTACCATCAAAGGATTCAAGACCATGGAGTGTGACAGCAAAGAGACTTTAGACTGGTTAGAGGGTTTCATCACTAACATGAACGCACCTTGGTCAAATGCTGACCTGCGCGTTGTTGACAGGAAAGAAATCCGTAACATGACCATTGACCAGGCCAAAGGGTCTTATCCGCATGAGGGGGCCTTATCTACCCGTGGAAAGGATAGAACGGAACCTGCAGTTCCTTAACCCGGAATTACAAAGCAGTGAATGGAAAGTCCAAGAAACGGGTGAATATACCCAGCATGGCATGGAAGTGACAATATTGCTGAAGTGCTGAGTTACAAATCGCTGCCGCTACTCCAGAAGCAAGAATTTAAGGTCCGCCTAGGCATAACGCGATGCAAACTCCGGCCGTTAGCGGCGAAAGACAAGAGAGAGCAACCGACAACTCGTGATGAAGATAGCACAAATAAATCTTCATCACAGTAAGGCGGCCAGCGCCAACCTCGTTCTCCTTATGAAAACAAAACGTATAGAGATGTCGCCCTGGTTCAAGAACAATGGATTCTACGGGGAAAGATAAGTGGGCTGAACTCCAAAGAATTGACTATTTACCACAATACACCAGTAAATGGTAGGTCTCGAACATGTATTGTCGCTAGTAAACAGCTAAAACTTTTTCTTTTACCTAGTCTTAGCGACTCAGGGACAGGGCAGGAAAAGGCGCGCTGGTACTCGCGACAATCTACATGCCATATGAGTCGGACAATCCACCCTCAGAGCTATCCTGTCCACCAGCCAGAACAGCAGAAAGGGAAAAATGGAACCTGATTCCTGGCTGTGCCAACTCCCACCATACGCTCTGGGGAAGTACGGACATTAATGTACGAGGTAAGTTCCTCTCAGAATTCATAATTAGAAATAATATGCTGATAGATAATATTGGCAATGAACTGACCTTCGTAACTAGGAATAGCCGTGACGTGTTAGACTTAACACTCTAGAGTAACTCACAAACTCTAACTGTGAAGGAATGGAGGATCTCCTTTGAGCCATCCTTCTCAGATTACAGGATTGTAGAATTTCTAGTAGACGAACAGGCAATAGTTACAAGTAAATTCAGAAACCCAAGACTCACCAACTGCAGCACATTTGTCTCAGAGGCCGTGTGAAATGCCCAAAGATAAATGCCTTAAATAAAATTCTAAGTAAGGCATATGATAAAGCCTCTCCTCTACGGACAATCAGGAAATGGAATTCTCAATAGTGGTGGTCGAAAGACCTCATTGAAATTAGAAGTAAAGCCAGATCTCTGTTCAATTTTGCCAAACGCACTAACTCGCAGCCAAACTGGGATCTATACAAAGCCGGTCAGCGTAAATTCAAAAGTGCTGTCACTAGTGCTAAAAGCAGCCTGTCATAAATTCTGTAACGAAATAGAAGATACTAGGGAATCAGCTAGACCTAGGAAAATCCTATCTTACGAACTTGCGGTTCCAGAATATCTCAAAGACAACAGTGGTTACTGGAAGCAGTCGTCTGAAGAGACTCTAAGTCTGCTTCTACAAGCGCACTTTCCGGGTTACATCCCCGAAACAACCGTCTAGTCTACACCCAGCATCGAACTACCGTTGCAACAATTGCAGAGGGTATAATAAACGAGAAAAAAATTAACTGGCTGATTGAGACTTTTTCTCCATTTAAATCACCTGGGGTAGACGGGTTTTCTCCAATCATGCTCCAGAAAGCCAGGTCAATTATTATACCAGTGCTGATGAGACTCTTCACACGCTGCCTGGTCACATTCCCAGGGTATGGCGAGAAGTAAAGGTCGTCTTTATTCCGAAGGCAGGCAAGTCCAGCCACACGACTGCTAAGGACTTCAGGCCTATAAGCCACATCTTTCATCCTGAAAACCTTCGAAAAGAGTTTAAACGTTTTTATCCGCAGTCGGCTTGAAGATAGTGTGATCTCAACGGCACAACATACCTAAATAAAGGTAAAGGGGTTGAGATCGCGTTGCATGAGGTCACTGGCATCATTGCAATGTCCCTAAATGACAAAGAATACACACTAGCCACGTTCCTAGATATTGAAGGAGCATTCAACAATTCTAAGACGTGCGCAGTGAAGAAAGCACTACTCAATTCCAACGTTGAAAGCGTTGACCAAAAGCTAATCAATGTGATTGAAAGCTTGCTCAATGAAACATTAATGCAAAACTAGGTGACTTTGATCTTAGAGTGAAAGCCTCAAGAGGTACACCCAAGTAGGAGTCATATCCCCCTTAATTTGGGTCCTTGTCATAAACGAAATACTAGTAAAATTCGAAAATAAAGGGGTCGAAGTAACTGCTTATGCAGATGATGTAGTAATACTTGCTACAGGCAAATTCCTACCTACCGTAAGCGAACTGCTACAAAACGCATTACGAACACTTAATATGTGGGCACAACAATGCGTTCTTGAAGTCAATCCAAAGAAGACTGAACTAGTCTTGTTTAGTAACAAAAGAGTGATTCCAAACTTCGATTCTCCAACTATTGAGGGTATACCCCTCAGGGAAACCGGGAGTGCTAGGTACATTTAGGTACAATATTAGATAGAAAGCTTAATTGGGAATCAAACGCCAATGAAAGAGTAAAAAAAAGTTGCAAATGCTGCAGCTAAACCCTAAAATGAATACGGCTGTTGTGCGTCCAATACTCACATACGGAAGCTTAGTCTGGTGACAAGCCACAAACAAAGCATTAAATCTCAAACTAATGCCCAGAATAAAAAGACTACCATCTATATTGTAGGTACAACCAGCGCAATAAGGACAACACCTACTGCTGGAATGGAGGCAATCCTCAAGCTGATACCGTTATACCTATACATGTAAGTATGTGCAGCGAAAAGTACCCTCAGGATCAGCCAAACCAAAAGCTGGAAACCCTACAAAATGGGACATGCACCAGATTCTGAACAAATGCGTGGGAGATACAGTCACTTCTGACTACTTATCTCCCTATCTTGACTTCGATAAACCATTCTCTTGCACAGATGAGCCCACATCTAAGATGGACTGTGGAACAGGTGCTGGAATTTTCTCTGCAGAGTTAAATATACACCACTCAATCAGATTACCTGATCACAGTAGTGTTTTTCAGGCGGAGGTTCGGGCAATCGCCGAAACTCTCCATATAGTGCCAATGTTAGCAAAACCAAATGGTGATATTACCATATTTATTGACGCCAGGCGGCTGCTCGCAGCACACTACCCTTCGCTGCTGGGTCTCTGGACACAGTTACAAAACCGGCAATGAGGGCTGATGAATTGGCAAGAAATGGATCTGCTATGTATCAAGATCGTGCAATTAAATCAATCAAAATAAGATCCGCATGAAGGCCAACAAGAGTGTTAAAGAATTAACTACGTGCGAAATATCACGACATCTATGGCCGTAATATAATCCAAGTCGGACTAGCAAGCTTAAGAACGTCGATGTATAAACTGGAAGGACACACCGCACTTCCTGTGTCAATGCTCAAGTCTTTGTCAGTTGAGGAACAGAACACTTGGAAGATATTATTTCCATGACATACATGAACTTTCGGATGTATCTTTATCTAATATTTGTAGTTATTGGTAGTGCGGTATTAGCTGTTTTTTATTATCAGCTGTGATCCATACAGATCATCGATTTACATGAATTTACAACAGCACATGATCCTGCTTCTCATCGAGATCACGAATCATGATCTGAAAATTATTTCTACTATTTCCGACTAGGTGGCTTGTTTCACTTTTAAATGTTGGTGTGCCTGTAAACGATAGCCACACAATCACGTTGCCAGACTAAAAAATGTAACACAAAAAATCCATTGATTCAATTTTCACATTCGAATAAACTCCCTGTCCGTATTCCGAGTTATTTTGTTTTGTCTCGTGCTATAAAGGTATGTCCAAACCAGCCAAACATTTGATAAACAATGAAATACCTACATGCTCCACAAATATTTCTAAAACACTTATTAAACAAAACAATTTTTATGGAATGCTTAAAAATGTTTTGTTGCTTTGGATCTGGACACCAAAAAAACATTTATGAAATGTTTCACAGTTACCCAATCATGATGGGAAATAATTTTTGTTTTACAAGTATCCTTGCAGAAAGTGAGCGCTGTTTTTCGATTATTATTTGTTTTTAAATAAAATAAAAATGTCCAGAAAAGCTTTGAATACCTAATGAGAAAGTGATTCATTTAATACGATTATTTGAATTAAATCGCGTGTCGCGTGATAGCCGAGACCAAAATTACAAAAATAAAAACTTTACTCGTTGCTAATAATCCCACCACATTATTTTCTTCTAGTCCAAAACAGGATAAAGTTTACAGCAGCAGTAAAATATTGTTCATGTGTTGCATATTTGAACATAAAATACTAAATTTGTTTCACAAAAATATATTTGAAAAGAAAAATAATGCAAATTTGATTCAAATATGGTAACACCCCCTACATTGCAAGTGAAATGACATGTGCCTTATGTGACGTCACGTTGAGAAGAATATTTCCAATATGGTTGGTGGCAATATGAAGTTTGAAATACCCTGTATTATCTGTTTTGCTTTTGAAAGCAACTGTTGCCACAATTCCAAAATTAGACTTTTCGATGATCCGTTTTGTTTTATTTTATTCGAATTTTTTGAGAAAAACTAAGTATGGGATTCTAATATGAATTATTTTATTACTTATTATTATTTTGATCAAAATCGCTAGAGCGGCTTTTGTAAAATTATGCAGATGAAACAGTAAACATTTTTGCAACATTTCATTTAAGAAATTACCATATTTTTGTTACAATCGTATGGACCATTTTCAAGATATGCCCATTAGGGTGGTATGAAGAAAAAAAATATTTTTTTTGGGTACCCCTTTATTTTGTTTCTTTGGGCTAAAAACGCATACAAAAAAGTTTCATTAAAATCGGAATTTATTAACACGTGCCGCAATGAAATTTAAATCCAAAGAAGTCTTCCTCTGCTGCACGAATAAGATAAAAAGTGTTAACTTTAAACTCAGTGCGGCACGTGTTAACGTGGTCCAAAAAAAAATGGTGTAAAGGGTAAAAAAAAACATGGTGTAAAGGAACATAAAAAAGGGTACTCAAAAAAAGATCCAAATTTTAAAAATAAGGACCACCCTAATGCCCATATTTAAAAAGTACCGTTACTCGATTTTTTAGCGGAAAACTGAGTAAGCAGTCTGACAGAGAACAAATCCAACTGGTATGAACATTTTACATGGAAAGTACCATTAATATTGAGGTTACCGTAATGGCAGAATTGATAAACATCTCGAGTTCGAAATTTTGTACTTATTTTCTCTTACTCTCTTCTCTCTTGAGAAAGCTAAAAAGAAAAGTTTTTCTTCCATTGGGCACGAATCTGAAGTCTGAGCAAAATCTGGAAATCACTATGGAAAACGGCATTAGGCACATTTTTGATGAATTTAAATGGTTAATGCTTTCCTCTATTTTTTCTACTCAAACACAAAACTCAAAGTTTCGTTCATAACAGAAACTAATATCATTCGAAAGGTACTGCGCCATACATGTCCACAAAGTGTGGGTATATGTCGCCATTAAAGCTGGTAAAATTAAGTTAAGAGTTAATTAAATAAATTAATAATTATATTTTAATTAATAATTAATAATTAAAAACATAAAAATACTTTTCAGTAAATTAAAAGCATATAGTGAAATTCAATTTGTCACAGCCATTTTACCATAGTAACGTATTCAAATATAAATCATCTTAGATTCGAACATATTTTCGATATTAAATGGTTAATGCTTTTCTCTATTTTTTTCTACTACACAAAACTCAAATTTTCGTCCATAAACATTAGAGAAGTGTAGCACTCGCCGAATTTCCCTTCTCTCAGGGGTTGGAAAGGTTGGTTCTTAGCACACGCCGATTGTCGATCGATCGAAACATCTTCGGAGCACAGGGGTATATTAATTATTTGAATTACACACACATATTTTTGCTTGATTTGTTGTTTCAAGACTCTTTTGTGTGTTTCAAAGAGAGGAAAATATCTGTGCCTTGATTTTGTGCGGCTTTTCCCGCAGTATCGGTTGCGGAAAGGGTTCACTTATAGACGGATTCTAAAAATGTGTGAGTGACATCGAGAACTGACAACTTTTAATATTACCTGTTCTAATATAGCATTGTTCCTGAAAATTTCAATCCAATTCGGAACGTTCCCTGGCGTCATTGCGGAGAAATTCGCACAAAATCAAGGCACTGATTGAAATTTCATATATAGTTTGAGCGTTTCTGAAAGATACTAAAGGCTGTTAAACTTCGTAAATAAAGTGCACGACTGGGTCGAAGGAAACTATCTCGTTGATCAAAAGTTTGGTTGGTTGTTATCCTTTTCTGTAAAGTAGGTAGGTAAAAAACTCAGAACCGATGCTAGATAAAAGAAACGGCGCATAGAATATAGGAAAAGGAATATGTAGTGTTAAATAAAATTCACTTTTGGGTTATTCATTTACATTTTTTAAGTAAAAAGCAAAAAAGCAGGAGTTTCTGTTCTCTGATGTTTTTATTTTTGACTGGAATATATTAGTATCGCTGGGTTAAGGTGTCTATGATTGGAAGTAGGGTTCGTGTTAGACCGATATCTTTACAAAGATATATTGTTAGTTTTCAGAGATTTGTTTTATGAGTTTGCATTAGCAGTTATAAACCGAATATGCCGATGGACGTGTATGGGGGTGCAAATGAAATGGGAGTTTCTGATTGCTTAAGGAAGTGGTTGCAATTATTTTAAGGTGCATATTCAACAAGGTTAAACAAAAATGTAATATTTGGTAAAATGAAGTTTTGCGTAGCTGTTATTGCATTTTTATCGGAAGTTGGGGAGAAAATATAGTATAGATATGTGAAAACGGATTCCACTCCGTTTAATACGACTTCGTTTATAACGACCAACCGTTTTTAGCGACGTAGACACAGAAACTTGTTAGGTTTGCATACTAATTGCTATGAACGAACATCCGTTTTGAGCGACTAACCGCTTTGAACGACATAATTTACCGAAAAATCGTTAATGTGTATTTTGGTCAAAATAGTTAGAGCGGTTTTTTGTAAAATTTGGCAGACAAAACAGTACCAAATATTGCAATGTTTAGTTTGAAAAATACTATTGTTTAACTATGTAGCTGAAAACCGATTACAAGTTATTGTTCGGGATGTAAGCATTACTTGGTTTTTATAGTTTTATCGAAATCGAAGTATGAGCAGTTTTTAAAATTAGCGTTTTTGGTGAATCGAATTAAAATTAAGGACGCAATTATTTTGAAAACATCAATTTTACTCTAAGTTTGCATTTTGGTCAAAACCGGTATTGTCGTTTTCAGGTATACTAAGTACCATTAATATTGAGGTTACCATGCAAAGAAAAAACCGCCCGAACTTAAGCCCCCTAAACTCCAAATCCGAAGTTTGAACGAAATCCGGGCAGCCGCTAGGCTGTAGGCCTCGGGACATACAGACAGACAGACACACGGACAGAATTTTGCGACTCACTTTTTTGAGTTCCTCTATCATCGTAATGTAAGAATTGATTAACATCGCGAGTTCGAAATTTTGTACGAATACAATATCTTTCTCTTACTACGTAATGGAGAAAGTTAAAAATAAATAAGTAAACATACTTGTGTGCTCGGATAGCTTAACCGAGTACAAATAAAACATAGTACATAAAGTACAGCATGCGCTTTATATCACAGTTTTAAGCTGTGTGTGAAGTGCGATTTATTTAAAAATTGTTAAGCCAACGTAAAAAAAATAATATCAAGATTAATATGGTAATCAATAAGTTTTAGCTGATTAGAACAGGAGTTGGGCCTTTAATTGTATTGCATTCTTTCATTCTTCCTTTTAAAAAAAACTGGTAGATGACAAGCCATGAAATATTGGTCGTGGAGATGAAGTGTGATATTGGGTGTCATATTGTTCACTTATTCCGTTTACATACAAAATATTAATATTTACCTTTACAAGTTCTTTTAGGCGCTCTCGATTGTATACATTTCCGATTTCCTCACCAAGGCAGTAATCTAGTACTTTAGATGTCGGATATGACAAAGGCCATGTTAGAAACATTACAGCTTTTGTTATGTGAATCGTTTTTGCGCCTATGGCCAAACCATGCCTGGAACAAACTGCCTACAAAAAATATTAGCTTAAGTCTATTTAAACATTTTTAGTCGGCCCTATCGAGGTATCGAACCGCGTTATACCACTTACTGCTGACAGCTACACGGCACATATTTTCCGAAGCTCTCCGACAACTAATTGCGGCGAACATTTTAATGTGAAATGAACGCGTTTATATGCTTCATTTATTTTGTTCCGAAACGGATACTTCGAACGCAATTTGGATTCCGATCGGATACCTCGATAGGGTGAATATCAACACTCACTTGTGGTGTAATCTCGCCGAATAGTACAATTGCTACAGTAGAAAATATAACTGCTATTAGGCCCGATGTTAGCCCATCTAATAAAATTGTGAATGTTGAATTAACCAACACATTTCCCAAAAGAATACTGCATAATAAATAGTTTCCTCTATTTCTAACAGGCTGAATCGTGCTTGCGTACGTGCGTTCTTTAAGGGTTCCAGTATTACACAAAATCTAGATAAATAAATAAAATACATACAAATTGGTGTTTAAAGAAGATATCAATTTTATTACCTTTAATTCTGTACGATCCATTGACATTAAACCAAGATTCAAGCCAGAAAATAATGAGGAAAATCCCAAACAAGATACAATTATTAGTATGGAGGCCCATAGAGGCAACAGATTTTCGTATGTTCCTATTTTAAGCCAATTTTCCGGTCCTTGGTGAATCAAAGGTTTAGCGAGTTGGTAGCTCTCCTGGAAATACAAGTAAATATATGTACTTATTATACCTAATTCTTATTTAGTAGGTAAAGATTCCACTAGGAACGCAAGTAAAATCGACTCAAAATATTCATAGCAGACGAAGTTCCAATGTGATTGCTTCAGACGGATCGATATGCTCATACTGGAAGACTTAAACAACTCCACCGTTAGGTTAGGTTTGTGGGTGGGCGCGGTAGAGCAAGCCCTGAAACACCCCACTTAGGTCCATGTGGAGCCATTGTTGTTACGTATGGCAACACTGGCCAACCGTGTTATTATTGTAAAAATGACATGTAGATTTAGTGCTTGATCGGTCTCTGGCCGAGAGAGATGTATATATCCTCCGAGGAAGCGGAGAAAAATAAACTTGGGTTTTTTCATATATTTTTCCCACGATAAAATTCGTACCGTCTTTTCTTTAATCGGAGAAATTATACATTATGGTCATTCGAGTCGGGATAAAAATAAAAAAATTATGATAATTTGCATCGGAAAATTTGTGTTAGTGGTGAGAAAGTGAGAAAAACATCTTAGTTATAACGGAGTTATGAAGAAACATCCGAGTGTGGAACGGGTTGGCAACACAAGGATGTGGTCAATTCACTCACACACAAAGGGAGTTTTACTTAATTGTTTCTCTCTTTTCTCATTATATTTCACACAAAATAAATATCCTTTACATTTTTGGTGACTTACAATCACTCTTTTCAGGACATAATTAATTAATTTCTTGGTGACTTACAATCCTTGTTTTCAGGAATTATTATGTATTTGTTTTTTGGTGCCTTACAAGCACTAAAATGCACATGCAGATATATAATGCATGTCGGAACGTGCAAAGGAGATATCTGTATGTACCTACAATACTTACAATCACGGAAGCCATGTAATAACATGCGATGGAGATTGGAGATTTTGTGCTGAATACCCATTCACACAAAATAATTAAATAAGCGGAGCGAAATCGGAGGAAAATACACAAGAACATGTAAGAACATGCAACGGAGATTATTATTGTGCTGAATTCACATTCACACAATTGACGAATGGAGACTAACCCCTGGCGGTAAATTTTCGCATCGGTAGGTTGCTATAGATTTTGACAGCTGGTATGTATTTCTATGATAAATCAAGAAGTTATTGTGAGAAATTGTGTATTTAATTAAAAATACACATTTAATATAAGAAAAAAACTCAATTTATAACAGAAAAATAATATCTCAAAATCTTAATAGTGAGTGCGATAAGTGTTGATATAAAAGTGAATACTAAGTTATTTTTGTAGAAAATGCTGAAAACAATCGGAGCTCAGCATTGTGGCATTCTTCAATACAATTCATATCGTAAAGAGGGAATTACATTGAACCATCTTCCAAAAGAAGTTCGGAACTCTGAAGATCTTTTGATTAAATGGGGTATTGTGCTTAAGAGGGGAAACAATTTCCAAATTTTCCATTTGCAGTCTTCACTTTAGAGATAAAGACATTTTGCGACCGAATAAACGGGATGGTTTTCGGTATAGACCCATACTTGTGAAAGGAGCCTTTCCCAGCCAAAGTCTTCCGAATTAATTCCTTCAAAGAAACTAGGCATTATATGTTCAAGGCGGTTACTAATGAGAAGAAGGTACTACAAGTTGCTACATTTCGTTCCCACTTTTATTTAATGACATACTTTTAATTCATCCTCTACATCTACCCAAGAACCATCCAAGATCCAACAACTGTACATACTAAGAGTGTTCGTAGCATAGGGGTGCAGGCATGCTTAAGCCCGTTCACTAACATCACTGCAGTATGGGCTACTGACTGCAAATTTAAAACAATGACTGGGTTGTATAATACTTCCACTGAAATAGTCAATTATTTCACAGAGCGATATTGTGACATCATCGTGCATCATCACAGCAAGCCAATCTGTAAAAATCATAATTAGCACGCTTTTCATAAGATAAAAAGCAACCAAAATATATAAACAAAAGCAAATTTATTATTTGTTTACATTAAATTCAGCGCTACTTTGAATAGACAAGTAGTACTAAGACTTGCAAATTAAGTTTGTTTTCAATTAAATTAGTTGGTTAACATTTTAATAGATAAACAATTAATTTTCTTACACGAAAACACACGTATTCCTTATCCAAGTCCAAAAGTCCAAGTGCAAAACAAACAGACGTCAAAATTCAATAGGTCTCTACACATTCCTTTTTTATCCACCAGGTGTCGCAGGAAAACTTTTCCACTCGTCAATTGCGCAAAACAAAACAAAACCCACAAAAGAGAATCGAGTCTCGAAGAGAGTCAAATGGATGTCCATTGCACCAAAAAAACACACAGGATGGAATGGAACAAAACGATGGAGAACAACAGAACAGAAAGCAATCGCGAATAAAATTGAAAAAAAAAAAATTAAAAACTAATAAAACCACAATGGATAAAAACAAAAAAACGATTGAAATAAAACTGCGTCGATTTAAATTCTGCGTATGATTTTGGAGTGGACGGGAATATAAAAGTGCATTTCGGTGTCTAGGATTAAAAATTAAAATTATTAGGAGTTTCCAAAATTTTTCATTGAAAACAAAATTCAATATATTTTTTCTGCGAAATCTTTGTGTAGGAAAAGTATGTATAGCTAGGAAGTTATATTGATCTAATATGGGAATATTTATTTATTTCCTGGAGAAAGCAAATTGATTGCTTTATCACGGGACAATTTTATTTGTTCCTTGGAGTCGGAGTGGGACAATCTTATTTTTTCCTTGGAGAAAATAAAATCGGGATAATTTTATTTGTTCCTTGGAGTTGAAATAGTTCTTTATGTTGCAAATTTGTAACTATGGATGTTTTTAAATTTATTTTGGAGACGAGAAAAGGAGAAATTGAATTTATTCAAATTGGGGCTTTGTAATTTTTTTTTTCGCTAGGTAGGATAGGATTGGAACGAAAAATCAGAATATTTAATAATATTTTCAATCATTTATCATATTCTATTATGGAGTTATGTATATATATTTTTCGAGAGAAAAATGGAGTTATATATATTTTTCGGGAGAAAATTGGAGTTGGAGGAAACTGTTTCGCATGAGCACATAGATGCGTGGACCGCAAACAAAATTAAAATTGAATTTTTTTTTTTTTTAATTTTCTCTTTTTCTAAAAAAATGAAAATGGAGATTATTTCTCTTGAGGACTTGAGAAAGGAGAATTATTTTAGCTAAAATTGGAGGGAGTCGGAGAAAGTGTTTCGCGCGAGCACATAGATGCGTGGACCGCAAACACAATTATATTTTAAATTAATATTTTTAATTTCTCTCTTTGGGACTTGAGAATAATTCTAAAAATGGAGAATATGTAGAGAGGAGGAAGATTTTTTTCTTTATTATTTTATATTATTTCTAGGAAGGAATAATTCGGAGAAGGAGCAGTCTTTAAGGAAGAAGGAGGGGGAACACAATTGCATGGGAATGTGATTTTGTGATTTATAAAAATAATATTTAATTTATTTTTATGCAGGGTTTTTTTTTTATTATTAAAATAGGTCTTCATTTGAGACAAGAAGGAGGAGCAATTAGATAAGCTATTAGAGCGGCTTTAGCAACTATATCAGATCAGTTAATGCACTAGGTTTACGAAGGAAGAAATGTTAGTGGAAAAACATTTAATGAAGACATATAGACGGGATGAATCAGGAAGGTTCATAATAAAAATTCCGTTAAAGGAGAATATTAAAGAACTGGGAAGTTTAAGGGAGATAGCGTTAAGGCGTTTCTTATATTTAGAGAGGCGTCTTGAGGAGAATTTATGTGGAGAAAATGAGGGAAGAAATACAATTAGTTCATCTTGGCCAGGGAGAAACCAAGAGTAGGAGAAATGGTATATTACATACCACACCATTGCATTCCGAAGGACAATCGGATTGTTTACGATGCATGTTGCAAAACAGACAAAGTGTTGTCGCTTAATGACATTCAAATGTTTGGTCCAAAGTTACAAAAGGATTTGCATGAAACCATTATGCGTTTTCGGAGACATCAAATAGCGATATATGCAGATATTCGCAAAATGTTTAATCAGGTTAGAGTAGACAGGGAACAGTGGAACCTACAAAGGATATTTTGGAGGGAAAATGCAAATCAAAGATTGCAGGAGTATTGGCTAACACTCGTTGCTGTGCGGTCAGTGATTGAAACTGCCAGGAAATGGATGATTGTGCAACAGGATCTGATTTAGAAAAATCAGCAATTAAATTAGCAAAAGAAATTGACACCATATTGAAAGGAGCTAATTTCGAATTACGGAAATGGAAGTCAAACAGGTTGTATGTGCTATGGATTCGGAATTGCAGAAAACACTATTGTTTTCGGAGGGGGAAGGTACAACCATTTTAGGACTTAAATGGTTGACAGAGGAGGACAAGTTTACTTTTGTAGTAAAAAATCCTACATTCAATGGAGAGGAGAATTGTGAGTCATGTAGCGCAACTATATGATCCAAATGGATATAAATATCCGGTAACAATTATCGGAAAAATATTAATTCAGGAGCTATGATAGGCCGCCAGTTGAACTAGAAAAAAATGTGGTTAGAATTTTGGAATTCTATTATTTATTTAGAAAAATTTGGAATCGATAGGTGGTTGGGATTTGGAAAATTCCAAAGATACAAATTCACGGATTTTTAGATACGGAGAAATCAACAAGAGAATTAAAACAAAAAAAAATAACAGCAACGAATGCTGGGAAGCATTTACTGGAGAGGAGTTTGATAGAAAGTTTGAACCCAATTTTGGACGCAAACGGATTGCTCCGAGTTGGTGGGAGATTAGGGAGATCATAGATTGATTATGAGATGAAACATCCAGCAATCATCGCAAACGGATCAAGGTTAGCAGAATTGTTAATGTACTATACTCACAGGTAGACGGAACATGGAGGCATTCAAGATATGATGCAATTTATTAGGCTAAGGTACTGGATACCAAAACTAAGGAGTGGATTACGGAGTCATATTCATAAATGTGTTGTGTGCGTGCGTTTAAATGCGGGAATGGACAGCTGATGGCGGAATTACCATCAGAAAGAGTCCAGGTTGGGAAACCATTCTTAGTCACAGGAGTGGATTGTGCTGAGGGCAGTACATATTGAAATCGTAGGAGATTTTTCTTCAATAGCTTTCATAGCTGGTTATGAGAGATTTATTGCAAGGAGAGGGAAATGTGAAAATATTTAGCGACAACAGAACTGCTTTCGTTGGAGAATCCAATTAAATAAAGCTTTGAAAGTATTTTCAGATAAAGGAGTATTGGAGAATCTTCATCAAAAAGGTACTGACTGGCACTTTATGACACCAGCAGCACCTCATCAAGGAGGGATTTATGAAGCCGCTGTCAAGTCGATGAAGTTTCATTTGAAGCGGATTGTGGGGCAAAGGATATTGCCTTACGAGGAGTTCGGAACTTTACTCACTCAAATGGAAGCCATTCTCAATTCGAGACTTCTTCATCCTTTGACTACTCTGCAGGAGCGGAAAAAATGGAGAAAAATGGACAGTTGGTGGTCCTCAGGGGCGAGAGCTTTCCACCAACCAGTTGGGCGATGGGCAGGATATGTAAACTTCTACCAAGTCGGGATGGGCTCGTCAGAAACGTCATCGTGCAGACTGCAACCAACCAATTGAAGCGGTTCAGAAAATTTGTATTTTGCCCATAAATCGTAATAATTAAAAACAATGTTTTTAGCCGGGACTGTTACGTAGGGCAACACTGGCCAAACGTGTTATTATTGTAAAAATGATATGTAAAGTTAGTGCTTGATCGGTCTCTGGCCGAGAGAGATGAGAGACGCGGAAGCGGAGAAAAATAAATGTGGGTTTATTCATATATTTTTCCCACGATAAAATTCGTACCGTCTTTTCTTTAATCGTAGTAATTATACAATTGTGATGCCCTTGTTGTGGGTTAGCCGATGTTGTTGGCGATGATAAACTCCATCGTTAACAAAGCGGACTAATCCCCCTTCTTTGAACAGATCGCAACCTTCGAAGGCTGCAAACTGTGCGACAGATAATGAGTATGCCATCTACATCTCAACTCCGTAGATGCCGCTTACTTGACTTGACTTGACTTGTCCAAGCATGAGTTGACCCAATTCATAAGAATCTACCAAACAAAATCGATAACAGCATAGTGAATGATATTAAATACCATAAACTTCGTTTTGTTACTGAGGACCACTTTATGATACTTAAACCATCGTCGCAGTACATCTTAGATGTAAGTCGCAATTAACATCGGAAAACGTAACAAGGAAATACTTGTAGATGTATAGATCTCAAGCAGAAATAAAACATAAACTTCATAATACTCTTCTTTCTTTGTTGCAGTACACAACATTTTTTTTTTAAAGACAGTACAGTATAAATTCATTTGCAAAAAGGAAATTTGTACATTAAGAAATATTGTAAAGATAGGTAGTAAGTTAGAAAACTTAACAACTTATAACAGGGCTGTAAAAGTAGTAAGTAAAATTAATTTATTTAGCATAGCTTGCTATTAAAATTTATTAAAGGCTTTGAATTACAGTTTGAAAGCCTCAATGGTAGCAATCAATTTTCAGATTCAAAAGCTTTTTTTAATTTTCTATAGATGTTTAACTTTTTATTTGGTGGCATTGATGTGAATGTTCGATAAGCCTTAAACAAGAAAATTTATAGTTTCACTTGCGAGATATTGCGACGTTCTAAAATCTTCCCTGTTTCTTAAGTTATAGGGCTGGGAATCCCTAACATCACTTACGTAGATAGGATGGATGGTAAGTAAAATAATGCGTTGCTTAACATTTAACGACTTGAGTATATCTATGAACGATCTCATTGGTGTATAATGGATCTGCCGATAGTTTCGAAAGCACTCTTCAATTCTAGAAAGACTGCAACGGAGCATTTTTTCAGCAACCACTTCCTTCCAGTGCTTAATGATGTTGTTCAATGTTGTCTTGCAAATGCGTTTTTTTCCGAAAACCTGACTGACTCTGAATGTTTTGCGATTCGGCGAAGTTTTCTGGGACTAATTTTGACTTTCTCAATTACGTAGTAAGATCATTTTTTTGTATTCGTACAAAATTTCGCACGAGATATTGATCAATTCTGACATTATGATGCTAGAGGAACTCAAAAAAAAAGTCTGTCTGTCTGTCCGTATGCTCCCGAGGCCTAGAGCCTAAACGGGTGCCCTCTTTTGGTTAAAATTTCGGACTTGGAGTTTGTGGGCCTACAGTTCGAAGCGGGTTTTTTTTTGCACGGTAACCTCAATATTAATGGTACCTCCCATATAAAATGTTTATACCAGTTTGATTTGTTCGAAAACGGCTTTAACGATTTTAACCAAAATTGGTATAGAACTTTATTGTAAGTGTTGTTATTGTTTTTTTATTATATGTACATATATACTTTTTTCATTTTAAGTTATTTTGTTTTTAAATCCAGCCTAAATGGAACGAGATACACCTCCCCCCCCCCTCATTAGTGCCGTTTTCCGGTAAACTAAAATAAACAAATTTCAAAAAAAAACCCATTGCATAGAGTTAATAGTTTGCTATTAAGTTAAAAAGACCATATTACCTTAGGAATACGGACGAAATATGGACCGTTTTCGAAATATGTCCAAATATGACAGACAGAATTTTTTTCGACCAACATAGTAATGTCAGAACTGATTAACATTTCGAGCTTCACATTTTGTACAATACAATAGGTATCTTTCTTTTACTACGTATTAGAGAAAGTTAAAATTCTCCGTAGATACAAAATGTATGGAAAATCAATTTTTATGAATTTCCCTTTAAAATTTTAAAATTTTCTAGCGGTATGTAGTTTCCTATTGTAGTTTAGTACAATTCCGTGTAGTGCTGCCGTGTGTGAGGTGATAGTTAGCGGATAGCTAACATGAAGTCCATATCCATGTTTATTAATGAGAAACGCTATCAAACGTATAAATTCACAATACGCCTGTCAGTTAAAACATGTTAAAGAGCGGAAAGCGTTTCTTTATTAATACGGTGGCTAAAGTACAGAATATCATGCTGGGAAGTGGAAATTAAAGCGAAGTTGTTTATCTGTGAATAATACCATAAACTAAGTATTAAATAGACCGTCATCTCAGACAACTCAGAAACTGTCTGCAAGCTGTTTTCCGTGTTACTATGTGGGAAAGTATGTTAAAATAAATTAGACGCACGCATCCACTTGCACATGTTACCTGATAGATGCTATGAATCATTTGCAAAAATAAAAATTTGGACGACCTCTGGTTCATGCATGATGGCTTGCCATGCCACACAGACCATGCCCAAATCGTGTTACCCTCTTGGCGATGTCAATTGGAAGCCTCGGAGCTGCGATTTGACCCCTTTGTAATTTTTTGTGGGGAACCGTGAAGGACCGATGTTATGCCAACAATCCGGACACGATTCAAGTGTCGGGCTACAGCCCGAAACCATCAACAAGCTCTTGGAAAACTGGAGTGACAAAATGCGCTACAGCGAAGCCAGCCGAGTCAGCCACTTGAACGACGTCGTGTTCTATAATTAATGGGAATGTTTGCTCTTACAAATAAAGCCATAATAAACATGGAAAAAATGTAATTTTGTGAATTTTATTGCATTTTTTAAAAAGAAAAAATGTAATTTTGTGAATTTTATTGCATTTTTTAAAAAGAAACTTGTATTTGGCCCACCCTTTACATTCCAAACGAAGACATGCTAGAAAGATAACATTCACCTCGATTACCGTTGTCGTTTCTGACTCAAAAATACACGACTCTTCCAAATCTGTATTACGCTAGCCGTTTTTACACGACAAAGGTAGGATGACGACTGTACTTGTATTACCTAAGTGAAAGCGACACGACTAATTCCCTGAAAAACGACCTTTTCTGTCTTTTGCAATTCCGCCTCCGACAGGTAGTCGGTTCGTTCAATAAGACTGTGTTTGAGTGTTTGTATTCGGTTTTTGTTAAACAGAACTCATTTATTTTTAAAGGAAGAACGCACACATAAATGCAGGCATTTGTTTTTGCTGGAAAATTTGTCGTTTTCATTTCCAAAACAAAATAATGGAAAGAAAATTAAGAATACAAAATAAAAAAAACAATCCAAAGTTCTTTTTTCATTAATGGAGAAGAATGTTCATCTGGCAAAAAAATTCAACAAGGACTTAAATAAAGTCGATTTTGAACGTTCTTGGAATTTTAATAAAATTGCTATAACTATAAATAGCTATGGCTATGGCCCTCTGACAAGAGACGGAAAGAGTTGGCAAAAGGTACTAATTTTGACACTGAATTGTGTATTTTATATAATCTCTTTGGCACAATTGCCTGATTGTAGCAAAAATTATCCGTCGACATCGCAGGCAGTTTCCACACCAATCCCATCACAATGGGATGATTTCCCTGAAACGTCGGCCATCGATCTCCTCGCAAACTCGCCAACACCATCCACTTCCTTGTACCATCAAACTGGACATACTCCTGCTCAAAAAAGAAGAAGAATAATTTGGACTCCCCAATTTCTTCTTCGGTCATGGTGTGGCACATATCCATTGACGACATATATGCGCTTCAATGACGTCTATGGTTTGTGCAAAGTATTTGCTTACCGATGGTTGAGCAAGTCCTAAATTGAAATCATTTCCAGCACTGTGTTGGTATCCTCCTTCCGTAAGAATTCTTATCCTCAACACAGACGGCACTGATGACGACCGGAATGCGTCGGGAATGTGGACTTCATCTAGCAAAAAGTAATTAAACGCTTCCTCACTATCTGAACTGTAAAACATTTCAATGCTCATCTTATAAATCTTTTGAAAACTGAAATCTTTCAAGATATAGTCATTTCCACAACCATTTATTTTCAAAATGAAAAATAAACAGTCTTTTTAACATTTTCTTACAAGTGCTACCAATCCTTCGAAAAGATTTTGCTACATTCTAGTCGTCTACAAATCTGCTATAAATACAAGAAACGACAAAAAAAGTCGTTTTCGACAAACGACAACGGTAATCGAGGTGATTATTCAAACATCTTTCGAGTCTCAAAATGCCAGAAAATTCATCCATTGTCGGTTACTTCAGTATTATCTTCGATTTGTTCGAGAAGTTAAAAGAAAAAATTAGTTAATTTTGTTATTGCAATCGAGTCTCGTGATGATTTGCCGAAGCCTCATGTGTCTAAAACGAAGCTGATAGAAGAGGGCAAAAGACGAGAAGGGGACACCTTGGACAAACAACGGAAGCAGTATTATTCTCGAAGCAGCGGTATTAAAATGCACACCAACAGTATAGTATCCACAATCGCAGTCATAAGCACAGACAGGAACGTGGCAAGTGCTGTAAATGCCAAAAGAAGAGCCACTACGCATCAACTTGTCGGCTCAAAATACATCAAAACCAACAGCACATTTTGATATGTTGAATGTAGTTAGCCACTCACAGCTAAAAAATCGATTTGGACTCTGGATTTTTTTTTTGTTGGAGGTTGTTACTATCCGTTGGAGCACTCAGACACTGGTCCATTGTACTGCCAAACAGACACCTTACTTTCATGTACTTAGTTTTCCCGTCTTTCGAAGAAAGAGGAGAAGGAGCTTCAGTGATGAAGAGCTTAGATGTTCGGCACTCACCACATCAGCCCCAAAGATCCGCCACCTGATGCGAGCAAATGCAGGACAGCTACAGAGGAAGTGTTCCGCTGTATCGTCATCCTCTCCACAAGCAGGACAGATGGTGTTGTCGCTCAAGCCCAATACATTTAAGTGTTTGGCAAAAGTTTGGTGGCCCGAAAGGACGCAAACAAGCAGACTGCAGTCGATTCTTCTAAGTGATAGAAGGAAAGACGCTGACCTTTTACAGATGTCCGGACGCAGTCGTTTAGTCTGTCTGCACCCAGCACAGTCACGCCACCAACACTCTCGTTCACGAGAAACCCAAGTATCAATGGAAGACCTAACCACAGATGAAGGCAGACCGAATGCAGGTTCAGGTCCTGAGAAAGCTTCTTCTGAACCCACCCTGCCAAGCTAATCAGCGATCTCATTTCCCTGGATACCAGTGTGACCTGGGACCCAAACAAGATTCACTGTGTTTAGCCTTCCGACCGAGTTCAGAGAAAGTTTTAGTTCGAGCACTAATTTAGACGAGGTAAGAGGGTTATTAAGCAGCGCTTTTAATGTAGCTTGGCTATCACTGCAAACGAAAATGCTTCTAGACCTCCACCTGTTTGTCACAATATAGCGCATAGCCATTAGGATAGCGAAAATATCCGCTTGGAAAACAGACGCATGGCTACGAAAACCATGCGTGAATACACGATGGCATTCTTTCCCTGGCTCGGAGTCTGGCCGAAGCCATTCCGTTGTCTGAGGAAAGTTGACGTGGTAGTTTTGTCGCAGTAGGATTTCTGGTTTCATTGCGTCAGACGGCATATCCATAAGACATTAGTCAAAGGATAATTCTCGCACAAGTTCTTCAAAATTCCAATGCGCGTGGTTACAGTTACACGTTTCCGCGAAAGCCTGTTCCACCATATAACCGATGCATATGAGAGCATTGGTCTTATCATTGCCGTATAGATCCAAAGGACCCTTTTAGGAGATAAGCCCCATGTCTTGCCAAAAGCGCCTTTGCGCTGCCAGAAAGTTGAAAGCGCTTTATCGGGTTTTGATTCAACATGTTTGGACCAAAGAAGCTTTCTATCTAGGATTACTCCCAGATATTTGACTTCATCGGAGATCGGGATAGTGACGCCTTTTATCACAAGTTGAGTGACCTTCCTCCTTCTCGTGAAGAGAACAACCGTAGTTTTAAGAGGATTCACTGAAAGCATATTTCTTGTGCACCAATCATCGATAAAGCCCAAGGATCTCTGCGCCAGAGAGCAGACAGTCCTTAGGTCTGAATCGACAGACAGAACGGCGACATCGTCCGCGTAGGCTTGTGTGTAGGTTCCAGGAAGGTTGAGAACCATTAGCTTGAGGGCAGCCTCTGTTTATCCCAGTCATGACGCATTTGCCATAATCCTCGGCAATCAACGTCCTGTGCATTAGCATTGCTTTAATCCACAACACCAATGTTTCATCTACACCATGATGTCTGGCTGCATTGCACATGCTATCAAAGGTCGCATTATCAAAAGCACCCTCAATATCGACGATCTACCCAACGCGTATTCATTCCGATCAAGAGCACTTTCAATCCTATCAACGAGGTTTTAAAGCGCAGTTTCACAGGATTTTCCGCGCTGATAGGCATGTTGCATCGTGGAAAGAGGATGCGATCGAAGAGCAACATTGCGCACGTGCAGCTCAACCAGTCTCTCCAAGCTTTTCAGCAGGAAGGAGGACAGACTTATGACTCTGAAACTTTTGGCGAGAGTGTCGTCGGTCTTACCTATCTTTGATATGAACACGACTTTAACCATACGCCAAGGAGAACGTATTTAGGTCAAGGCCAAGCTAGCGGTGAAATTTATTTTCAGCGTCGGAATCAGCTGACTAAAACCTTGTTTCAGCATAGCCGGATAGATTCAATCCGGACCCGGTGACTTGAAACCCTCAAAAGATGCAATTGTAAAGGGTTTTTCAACAGGGCCGAATTTCTTGCCGCGCTTTTGACATTTCTCTTCAGTAAGGTTTGCCATTTCATGATGGAAAGATATACGAGCCAACAACGAGTAGAAATTATTAAAATTTACTACCGAAATTCGGAGTCAGTGGCCTCAACGTTAAGAGCGCTACGTCCAATTTATGGTCGTCATAATCGTCCTAGCAGATCAACAATAGAGCGTCTAGTGGAAAAAATTGAATCCACAGGCACAGTACAAAATGTTCCCGTGCCAGTGAGACAAAGAAGTGACCGTAGTGTCGAGGATATTGCTGCCGCTGAGGCTTCAGTTGAAGAAAGCCCAAATGTGTCTCTCACACGTCGTTCTCAAGCGTTGGGCATCTCTGTGACGTCGTTGTGGCGAATTTTGGGAAAAGATCTTGGCCTACATCCTTACAAGATTAAATTGACGCAAGAACTGAAACCGCTTGACCACCAGAAGCGTCGTATGTTCGTGAATTGGGCTGAGCAACAACTTGAAAATGATTCGGATTTTCATTGAAAAATCATCTTCAGCGATGAGGCTCATTTCTGGCTGAATGGCTTCGTCAATAAACAAAATATGCGGTATTGGTCAGGCAACTCCATGAGTCATCATTGCATCCCGAAAAAATTACGGTTTGGTGTGGTTTATGGGCCGGCGGCGTCATTGGGCCGTACTTCTTCCGTGATGATCAAGACAGGCACGTTACTGTGAATGGGAATCGCTACCGTTCAATGATAACCGAATATTTTTGGCCCCAATTGGATGATATGGACTTGGAGGACATGTGGTTCCAACAGGACTGCGGCACAAGCCACACAGCGAATGTCACAATCAATTTATTCGAAACCAAGTTTGGAGAACGTGTTATCTCACGAAATGGTCCAGTCGCTTGGCCGCCTCGGTCGGCCAGCGACGATTGATGAACATCGTACGAATATCGAACGTGAAATTGCAGCAGTATCGGCCGATTTATGCTTGAAAACCGTCGAAAATTGGGTTCAGCGTCTGGACTTCTGCAAGCGTGCCCGTGGTGGCCATGCAAAAGAAATCGAGTTTCATACATAATGGCATCGAACTTTCACAGGAATAAAGAATTTCATTGATATCCAAAACCGTTTTTGTTTTATTTAAAAAAACTTTTGTAGCGCTCTTATTGAAAAACCCTTTATATTTGATAGCGTCATTCGTCACCACTCTGGATGCAATATACCAGCTACGCCGCGTGGTGTTTGTCAGTTCAGAAGTGGCCACCGTTGGCGGTACCACTGAGAAGCACGTAACGACCTAATTTCCCGGGAAGTGAGTCTCCAGCCTTTGTCTCAGTGTAGGTACCATCAGATTTTTTGGAGCGATTCCAGTTTATTTGGTCTGTCCCTTTTGAGGACTTTAACAAGCCTGCTGGTTGCACTTAGTGCTGCGACCGACCCCCTCACAAAATTTCCTATAAGAGTTGTTTTTCGGTTTACAAATTAGTCTCTTAAATTCTTTTTGTTTCGATAGATACAGATTACAGTCTTCTTCTAAGTTGGTTTTTAAAGACCGATTTAGGAGCTTCCTGGTTTTTCTGCGAATACATTGCAGTTCGGTATTCCACCAAGGTACCAGTTTTCTACAGGAGTTTTTTTGAAACTGGGCACGCTAGTTCAAAGCAGCGGGTAATGACGCTGCTCAGATCCTGAGAGACCTCTCCAACCCTTGTATTGATCTTAGTTTGAGTGGAGCTTTAACAGAATTGCCAAGCTCCTTCTCAAACCGATCAAAATTTGCTTTTCTCGGATTTCTCCTCTCCAGCGAAGGTGAAACTTCACAGTGGATTTGAAATTCGATGTATCTGTGGTCTGACAGATTGCTAGGGAAGGGGAGTCATAGGGAAAGTAAGCCGATGCACCGACAAAGGTTTCCCAATCGCCGTTTGCTTGGTAAGTAATAGTTGCAGCAACCAAATCTTGGCAACAGAACCGTTTGATTGTAACTGCCGTAAGGGATTTCGATACAACAAGACATGTCCTAGGTCTCTCGGACTGCTTATCGTAAAGAACGTCTTGCGAACCGCTCAACTCACCAAGGCCACAGATGCGATTTTTCCACACCCTTGGTTCTTGGATGGATGTTATGCAGTTTCTGCATAGTGGTACCACCAGTTATATGTGATGTGATCGGAGCATGTTTGTCTCCTTCGAGCCACACGGAGGACGAATTCAGCTAGCGGCTGACAATTACCAACTATTAGAGGGTAATGTACTAATTGAAACAAAAGAAAAGCAAATCAAATTGCATATTGATCTTTCTGTCCCGTTGCTTAGCACAAATTTCATGTCAATCAGTAAGGCAACTGAATGTGTCAATGTTTAATGGCGAGAGTGCGGTTATAAAAAGCTCATCCGGCATAGTTCTGCTTAGTGCAAGAAAGCGCGCTAATTTGTATTTGTATGTCATGGAAGCAGAATAGTTGCTGCATATAAGCACAGAAAATAATAATTTATTGAAATGGCAGCAGCGTTTTGCCCACCTAAATGTTAAAGATTTAAAATGTATATAAACGCAAGTAATATTATGCTCGGGTTAAATTTAAAAGGCATTACAAATTCGATTACTTGTGAGAAGTGCTTGAAAGGTCAATTGTTAACCCTCGCCTTTCCGAAAAAAACAATCAACAGAGGTGCTGAAGTATTACAAATAATTCACAGTGATATTTGTGGGCCTATGAGGGTGACTATCCCAGGTGGCTTTAAATATTTTTGTCTTTTTATAGACGATTACAGTCGAAAAATATTTCTCTATTCGCTAAAAAATAAAAGTGACATTTTTAATTCATTCAAAATAATTAATGCTAGGGTCAAGCGCGAAACATCGATGAAAATAAAGGTGTTCCGAACTGATAAGGTTGTGAATATCTGAGTACACAGTTTTCACAGTTTCTTGTTGCAGAAGGTATGCAACGCCAACTGACTGAATATTGTACAATATACACCTCAACAAAACGGTGTTTCGGAATGCGCCAACAGGACCATTGTGAAGATTGCAAGGTGCTTGCTGTTAAGTTCAACTCTTTCAGAGATGCTGTGGGATGAAGCTTTAAAGGCTGCTGTGTACCTGCGGAATCAATCGTGTACGAGAGCTCTACGAAGCCTTACGAAGTTTGGAGTGGGAGAAAGCCTTCCGTGGAGCATTTAAAAAATATTTGCTTCCAAAGCGGTGATGCTTTGATGGCAAGTTCAGTGCCAAGAAAATGTAATACTTCATGATTGAGTATTCATCCCAATCAGAAGCATACAATATACATATGACGCGAAATCCAGAAAAAATATCGAAGAGTCGAGATGTCAACTACCTGGAACACATCGGTAAGAATATTTTGTCTAACAATTTTCTACTATTGTAGACTCACATGGAAGACAAGCTCGTCCTGTAAAACAAGACATCGAGACGGTCGAACCAAGTTTTCTGTCTGATGAGATCTTTGATGATGCTCGCAATTCAGATCCACATTACGAATGCAGATACTTACGGCGAATTCGATGGCCGTTCGGGGAATGGAAGCTTAAATACCGATGGTGAATGCGATGGCGAAATTGATGGAGGAAGTGCTGATGCGGGCTTGAACTTGAACGATTTAATGCACTCGTAAGTGATTCTAAACAATCTTTAACTAACCCGTTAACAGTAAAGAAGGCACTGGACCGCACTGATGGTCAACGATAGCTGTTAGCTATGAAATGTGAATATGACTCTCTATTGGCAAACAATACGCGGAACTGTGTGGATCCACCAGAAAACCAGCAAATCATCAAGTGTTAATGGGTATTCAACCTAAAAAGGGACAAGCGTAGAAATGTAGAACGCTTCGCCTGGTGTCAAAGGGCTGCAGCCAGAGGTGTGGGGTGGATTACATTTGGACATTTTCACCTGTAGTATGTCCTTCATCGTTGAGGCTGATATTGGCGCTTGCTGCTGAATTTAATCTGGAGGTGCACCAAATGGATGTGACGGCAGCCTGCTTAGATGTGAATAGATACAAAGGAAAATGTCTTTATGAACCAACCGGAACACTTCGTTGAAGCAGGCAAAGAGCAGAATGTTTGCAAATTGAAGAAAGCCTTGTATAGATTGCAGCAAGCTGGACGTTAGTTTAACGCCAAATTGCATAAGGTACTGGAAAAATTAGGCTGTGAGCATTGTAATGCTGACTCTTGCGTGTACACGCGGAACACGCACAGCGAAATCAACAAAATTGCTGTATACGTGACATCCTCTTAGCTTGTTCCAATCCAAAAGTTTTAACTAAAATCAAGACCCAAATAAGTGTGGAATTCGACCTTGTGGACAAAGGACCTATTGATCAGTATCTTGGAGTACAGGTAATACGGGAAGATGTATAAGCATCTCGCGAACAGCAGTTCATACGTTGTTTTCTGGAAAAATAAAACATGGTTCAGACTCGCACACCTTTGAATACACTTTATTTTAGAAAATTTCTCGGAAATGATTGACGGAAAAAGGACAACGACGTTCGTATCTGCACCTGGAATGTGAGAACATTAAACAGGAGAGGTGCAAGCGAACAACTAGTGGAAAGCCTAAACTGCTACAAAACAGACATTATCTACTGCCATCCAGGAAATACGATGGGATGGGCCATCTACTACGGACCGTGTTATAGTGAGCAGAAAAAGCGACTATTCGGATGCGGATTTGTTATGAGTGCCAGACTTAGGCAAAAAGTCTAATGTTTTCAAGACATTAGCGAACGCATTGTAACAATTTGCATCAAGGCCAAATTCGCCAACATAAGCCTTATATGCCCTCACGCCCCGACGGAAGAAAAAGATGATATAGCTTCTACGAGCTCCTTGACAAAACCTATGAGCGACTACCGAAGTACGATGTTAAAATCGTGCTGGGAGATTTTAACGCTAAGGTAGGAAGAGAAGACATCTTTAACAGCCTACACGACAATACGTCTGGCAACGGACTTAGGCTAGTTGGTAGCTACCCTACCTTACTAGCCTAATTGACTTCGCTACGGAACGAAATGCCACTATAGCCAGCACACAGTTTCCTCACCTCGATATCCGTAAGGGGCCATGGCGGTCTCCAGATCATCCAGTATTTTGGATTTCCGAACATTCCGAGGGGTTAACATCGACTCGGACCTTGTTGCAGCCAAGGTAAGAATGTGGATATCCACCACGCCACAACAAACCAGAAATACTGTAAAAAAAATTAATGTCGAAAGACTGGAATCTCAAGAGACCGCCAGGCCCTTAACCTCTCGATTAACACCATACTAAAAGCATCGAATGTCGAAGAACAATGGCAACGATACCAACAAGACATTAGATCAGTCGCAACTGATGTGCTAGGTGAAGACGAGAGCTGCCATTGAGCTCTATAGGCAAAGAAGAAGGGAAGAAAACCGGCTTTTCAGAAAGAAGAAATGAAGTGCACGACTGGGTCGAACGTAACTTTCTCGTTCATCAAAATTGGGTGCAAATGAATTGGGAGTTGCCTGATTGTATAAATTTCAAGAGCTTGGTTTTATTTTTAGGGTGTATATTCAATACTATTAAATACTAGCGGAACCCCGCCTGCTTTGCTAGGCGTTAAAATTTTAATTATTTACAACTACCTACACATTTTGCTTCGGTAAGTTGAGTAGCTTCGATAAATGTCATTGGTATTTAATACAGATTTCTTATATAAAAACATAATCATTTTCATCTTTGTGATCACTTGATAAATTTGAATTAAAAAGAAATCAGCGTTTTCAGTGATTCGAATAGAAAATAAAAGATGCAATAATTTAAAAAAAGTTTTACTCTAAGTATGCGTGCCGTTTTCTGGTAATCTAAAGAAGACCGTTTATTTAAAAAAAAAAAAACAGAGTTTGCTATTAAGTTGAAAATTACCATATTACCCAAGGAATGAGTTTTTGTTACAATCGTATGGACCGTTTTCAAGATATGTCCAAATTTCAATAGTCATGTTCACCTCGCCTATTTAGCTCAAAAATCAATTTGGTGTTGTGGCGAATTTTGCGAAAAGATCTTGGCCTACATCCTTACAAGATTAAATTGACGCAAGAACTGAAGCCGCTTGACCACCAGAAGCGTCGTATTTTCGTGAATTGGGCTAAACAACAACTTGAAAATGATTCGGATTTTCATCGAAAAATCATCTTCAGCGATGAGGCTCATTTCTGGCTGAATGGCTTCGTCAATAAACAAAATATGCGGTATTGGTCAGGCAGCAATCCACACAATCTCTTTGGAGGCGACTCGCTCTCATCCAAATTGTGAAAGAATGCACTCTTTGCAAAAAAAATAAAAAAATAAAATGGTAATCTATCTATCAATTTTTGCATTAAATGCCCAATTCTATGTCAATCAATGGCAACGAAGAAATATAAACAGATTCAAAAAAAAAAAAAAACAATATCCGTACATTTTTAGTTTTTTTAGGTTAAAATTATATCTGTCAATGGTGACGTACTGTCCAATTCGCGCGATGTTGTGTGTCCTTTCGTGTTGACAGCATATACCCTCATTTACTGCTAACCCATTTTTTTCGCTTCCTTCTCCATACTAGCAAACGTGGCTATGACATCACGTTGAGTCCTACCAATGATATCCATACCGTCGGCGTATGCCAGTGTGCCGCTAGTGTTGGTTCGGGAGTTTTGCACAATTCTCTCAAGAATCAAATGAAGAAGTCACATGACAGTGCATCGCCTGGCCTAAATCCTTTTTTTGGTATCGAATGTATCGGTGAGGTCGTTTTCGACTCTGATGGAGCAGCGAGAATCCTCCATCGTCATCCTGCACAGACGGACGAGTTTGGGCGGTATACCAAAACTAGATATGGCTCTGTATAGTTCGTCTCTATAGATGCTGTCGTATGCGGCTTTGAAATCGATGAATAGGTAGTGGGTATCGATTTGGACTTAATAGGTTTTTTCAGGATCTGACGTAACGTCTTTCCTGGCCTAAAACCACACTGCTAAGGGCCTATCAGGTTGTTGGTAAACGGTTTCAGGCTTTCACATATTACGGCAGATAGTATCTTATAGGCGATGTTGAGGAGACTTATGCCTCAGTAGTTGGCACAGTTCAGAGGGTCTCCTTGTTTGTGGATCGGGCAAACGATGCTAAGGTTCCATTCTTCAGACATACTTTCATCAGACCAGATTTGGCTTATGAGTTGGTGAATATAACTTACCAAGTCATCTGCGCTCGGCGGGAAGGCCGTCATTTCCGGCAGCCTTGTTAACCTTGAGTTTATATATTGCTATCCTCACTTCACTTAGGTCGGGTGGTTGGTAGTTTTCTCTGTCGTCGCCAATATTGAATGGTTCGTTCTTCCTGACAGCGGAACAGTCGTTTAACAGTCTGCAGAAGTG
Organism: Cheilosia variabilis; assembly: GCA_951230905.1. Taxonomy (NCBI): domain Eukaryota; kingdom Metazoa; phylum Arthropoda; class Insecta; order Diptera; family Syrphidae; genus Cheilosia; species Cheilosia variabilis. Next base: position 41,701,303 of record OX579679.1, on the reverse strand, counting down.
GTTATTCCATATCCTCAGCATCGACTGTGCTTCAACTACAATATCTCCTTCTTCATCTCGACAGGATTGTGTTCGAGCCTTGTATCCTTGGCTTTGACGTTTTACACTTTGGTAAAACTTGCGCACATCGTTCCGGGAGTGGTAACTCTCTATATCCTCGATCGCGCGCTTTTCTTGTTTTTTTTTTTTAACTTTCTCCATTACGTGGGTCGCAAAATTCTGTTCGTCTGTCCGTCTGTCTGTATGTCTCGAGGTCTACTGCCTAAACGGCTGCCCGGACTTCGTTCAAACCTCGGATTTGGAGTTTGGGAGTTTTTTTTTGTGCATGGTACCCTCAATATTAATGGTACATACTTCCCATATAAAATTTTCATACCAGTTTGATTTGTTCGGAAACGGCTCTAACGATTTGAACCAGAATTGATATTTAAGCTAAAGTAGGTGAGGTAAACATGACTGTAAACTCAGTTTTCCGCTAAAAAATCGAATAATTGTACTTTTGAAATTTGGACATATATCGAAAACGGTCCATACGATTGTAACAAAAATAGATTTCTAGTAAATTGCGTCCTTAATATTCAATTCGAATCACCGAAAACGATTTCGATAAAACTTTAAAAACTAAAAAAACATCCCAAACAATAACTTGTACTCGCTTTTCAGCTAAATAGTTAAGCAATAGTATTTTTCAAACTAAACATTGCAATATTTGGTACTGTTTTGTCCGCCAAATTTTACAAAAACCGCTCTGACGATTTTGATCAAAATACATATTAAGGATAATACATATACATATAAGTATTCTTAATAATATCCCAAAAAATTCTGATATTGACGTGTTATAAATATTTTTCAAAAATGAGAACCCATTGAGAACTCGATCTGTGTTCACATTTCTACGGTATATTTTTGAAATAATTACAATGGCGACCACTTGCAATGAAAGTAAAATAAAAGCTACGCAAAACTTATTTTTGGTAATCTCTTCTCTTCTCTATCTCTATCCCTATATATATAAAACAAAGTGGCAAAAAGTGTATGTTTCCCTCTATCGCCCGTAATTTTCAACCAATTTAGTTGATTTTTTTTTTTGAAAATGTCGGTAATTAGATACGGTAATCGATTGATAGGCCAACAAAATTGAAAAAAAAAAAAAAAAAAAAAATAAGAATTTAAAAAAGCAAAAAAAGAAACCACTTAATTTCTAACAGTTTCACAACAAAAAGCTCTTTTTTACATTTCACAATACGGTTAGATTGTTTCTGGAAATTTGACAAATAACAAAAAAGCTCCGAGCTTTCTTCGCTACACTTTTTACTTATACAAGGTGTCGCAAGAATAACCTTCCGATGTTTTTGGCTGTAATTTAAAAAAAAAATGAAAAACTTTGATTCTTCTTGTGGATTATTTTTATTTGGTCTTTTAATTTTTTTTACATCAAGTCGAGAATATGATGTCATGTAAATGGCCGCCGCCACAGTTGATTGTCATTTGAACCCTTTTTATGTCATTTTCCATCACTTTGGCCAAAACTTCCGGCGATAGGTCCTCACATTCTTGACGGATATTGTCTTTAAGAGCTGCAAGAGTCTGAGGCTTGTTGACATAAACCCGCGACTTCAAAAAGCCCCACAAAAAGAAGTCTGGAGCGGTCAAATCAGGCGATCTTGCTGGCCAGTGCAAATCGCCAAAACGGGAGATTATGCGCCCGGGAAATGCATCCTTCAGCATATCGGTTGTGGCACGTGCAGTGTGTGCCGTTGCACCGTCCTGTTGGAACCACATGTTTTCCAATCCCAATTCATCTAGTTGCGGCAAAAAGAACGCGTTGATCATTGCTCTGTAGCACTCACCATTCACAGTAAGCCGTCTGGTCGATGTCGACGGCGCTTCCATGATATCTTCGGCTACAGCAGCAATATTCTCTGCAGAACGGCTACTCCGGGGTCTGCCACGCCTGGCAGCATCTCGTGTTGTGCCAGTCTCTTCGAGGCGAGCGGCTAAACGTCGCAGTGTTTCACCAGTAGGCGTTGGACGGCTAGGAAATCTGCGACGAAATTCACGTTGTGCCAAAGTCACCGACCGATTATTGCTCAAATAAATAGTCACCAATATTCCGCGTTCTGGAGCAGTGTAGCGTAACATTGTTTATTAACGTGTATTTCGCATGTGTTTACTACACAAATGTCAAAACAGAACTGACATTAGGGGCCAATCGCAAAATTTATAGCATTTTCTGATAGGAGGATTACTTTTGCGCCACCTTGTATAAGCGTTTGTTTTCCATGAGTTTCTATCTATATTATATAAAAATAAGTTGCATTGTGTTTGAAATTGACATTCTCTGTAATACGTGAACCGATTTTGATTCTAGAAATTTCTAATGAAAGGTGACTTCAATACCCAGGTTGTATATAGGGTCTTTGTACGTGTATTGGTTATTTTAGTGAACATACCTGTATTTGTGCGTATATGGAGATTATTTATATAGTGTCGTCCTCCGGTACCCTAAACCGATTTGAATGAAATTTTGTGGATGGGTATGTTTGGTTCCACCTATGGAGACAGGATAGGTTTGGAACCGTAAGGTGGCGCTGTTATTGAGATACAAACATTTTTTAATTCCTTCCTAACTTATGGGCACGCTGGCCTGGGGAGTGAACTGGTGAATATTTTACGAACATTCAAATCTTAACTCATAAAATTGGAATTCAACCTGAAACTGTGAAACTTATAGGGTGGGTCTTACACAGACACTAGACTACTGAATCAATTGATTATATTAAATCTGAAAACAAAATGCAAACAAAAACTCTAAAAATGGAAAACGGTGGATTGGATTGCGTTATGAAATCTTTTTAATCAAATAATACTCATCTACTGCGCTGTATATATGTATATATATATTAAATATAAAGATACAATCCAATTTTAACACAACTTAATTAAACATACATTTATCCACATATAGCGAGAGATATTTCATTAATGTTGTGTGGCCACAAGGTCACTCTCTTTTTTGTGTTATACCGTACGTGCATAAGTGAAATTGATATTTGTCATAAAATTATTCCTATAGCTTTCTGGAATATGGTTAAACGTGATTTTTAACTTTCCCGATTACATAGTAAAAGAAAGATATTGTATTCGTACAAAATTGCGAACTCAAGATGTTAATGAATTCTGACATTACGAGCTCAAAAAAGTGTGTCGCAAAATTCTGTCCGCCTGTCCGTCGTCGGTACGCTCCTGAGGACTACAGCCTAAGCGGTTGCCCCGATTTGGTGGGTTTTTTTTTTGCAACGTAACCTCAACATTAATGGTAGTTTCTAAAGGGTTTTTCAATAAGAGCGCTACAAAAGTAGGTTTTTTAAATATAAAATTCTTTATTCCTGTGAAAGTACGTTCGATGCCATTATGTATGGAACTCGATTTCTTTTGCATGGCCGATACTGTTGCAATTTCAAGTTCGATATTCGTACGAAGTTCATCAATCGTCGCTGGCTTGTTGGCATAGACCATAGACTTAACGTAGCCCCACAGGAAATAGTCTAACGGCGTCGAATCGCACGACCGAGGCGGCCAAGCGACTGGACCATTTCGTGAGATAACACGTTCTCCAAACGGATTGTGACATTCGCTGTGTGGCTTGTGGCGCCGTCCTTTTGGAACCACATGTCCTCCAAGTCCATATCATCCAATTGGGGCCAAAAATATTCGGTTATCATTGAACGGTAGCGATTCCCATTCGCAGTAACGTGCCCGTCTTGATCATCACGGAAGAAGTACGGCCCAATGACGCCGCCGGCCCATAAACCACACCAAACTGTAATTTTTTCGGAATGATGACTCGTTGAGTACGTGTGGATTGCTGCCTGACCAATACCGCATATTTTGTTTATTGACTAAGCCATTCAGCCAGAAATGAGCCTCATCGCTGAGATGATTTTTCGATGAAAATCCGAATCATTTTCAAGTTGTTGCTCAGCCCAATTCACGAAAATACGACGCTTCTGGTGGTCAAGCGGCTTCAGTTCTTGCGTCAATTTAATCTTGTAAGGATGTAGGCCAAGATCTTTTCGCAAAATTCGCCACAACACCAAATTGATTTTTGAGCTAAATAGGCGAGGTGAACATGACTATTGAAATTTGGACATATCTTGAAAACGGTCCATACGATTGTAACAAAAACTCATTCCTTGGGTAATATGGTAATTTTCAACTTAATAGCAAACTCTGTTTTTTTTTTTTAAATAAACCAAAGAGAACCTCCAGCGAATGTCACAATCCGTTTGGAGAACGTGTTATCTCACGAAATGGTCCAGTCGCTTGGCCGCCTCGGTCGTGCGATTCGACGCCGTTAGACTATTTCCTGTGGGGCTACGTTAAGTCTATGGTCTATGCCAACAAGCCAGCGACGATTGATGAACTTCGTACGAATATCGAACGTGAAATTGCAACAGTATCGGCCGATTTATGCTTGAAAACCGTCGAAAATTGGGTTCAGCGTCTGGACTTCTGCAAGCGTGCCCGTGGTGGCCATGCAAAAGAAATCGAGTTCCATACATAATGGCATCGAACGTACTTTCACAGGAATAAAGAATTTTATATTTAAAAAACCTACTTTTGTAGCGCTCTTATTGAAAAACCCTTTAGAAACTACCATTAATATTGAGGTTACGTTGCAAAAAAAAAAACCCACCAAATCGGGGCAACCGCTTAGGCTGTAGTCCTCAGGAGCGTACCGACGACGGACAGGCGGACAGAATTTTGCGACACACTTTTTTGAGTTCGTAATGTCAGAATTCATTAACATCTTGAGTTCGCAATTTTGTACGAATACAATATCTTTCTTTTACTATGTAATCGGGAAAGTTAAGAATCACGTTATCACCATATTCCAGAAAGCTATAGGAATAATTTTATGACAAATATCAATTTCACTTATGCACGTACAGTATAACACAAAAAAGAGAGTGACCTTGTGGCCACACAACATTAATGAAATATCTCTCGCTATATGTGGATAAATGTATGTTTAATTAAGTTGTGTTAAAATTGGATTGTATCTTTATATTTAATATAAAGGGTGATTTTTTAGCTGGTTTGGTTTTGGCAACACTGGTTTTGACAGCTGACGTGTGTTTAGTACCTTGTGTCACTGTCAAACAGCTTCAGTTTGGTTTGCAATTTAACCATGGATCGTCTTACAAATGAACAACGCTTGCAAATTATTGAATTTTACTATCAAAATTCGTGCTCGGTTCGAAATGTTCATCGCGCGCTGCTTCCATTTTATGATCGGCATTCTCGACCTTCTGAGCAGTCTATTCGGAAGATTGTGACCAAATTTCACACCAAATTTACTTTGTTGGACATTAAACCACCAACACGTTTACGTACTGTGCGTAGTGAAGAAAATATTGCGGCCGTATCAGCTAGTGTGACAGAAGACCGCGAAATGTCTATTCGGCGCCGTTCCCAGCAGTTAGGCCTTTGTTACAGCACTACGTGGAAAATTTTGCGGAAGGATTTGGGCGTAAAGCCTTTTAAGATACAGCTGGTGCAAGAACTAAAGCCAGCCGACCTACCACAACGCCGAATTTTTGGTGAATGGGCTCTTGGAAAGCTGGCCGAGGATCCGCTTTTTTATCGAAAAATTGTGTTCAGCGATGAGGCTCATTTTTGGTTGAATGGGTACGTAAATAAGCAAAATTGCCGCATTTGGAGTGAAGATCAGCCAGAAGCATTGCAACAGCTACCAATGCATCCCGAAAAAGCCACTGTTTGGTGCGGTTTATGGGCCGGCGGCATTATTGGGCCATATTTCTTCAAAGATGATGCGAATCGCAGCGTTACTGTCAATGGTGAACGCTACCGAGCGATGATAACAAACTTTTTTTTGCCCGAAATGGAAGTTCTTGACTTGCATGATATGTGGTTTCAACAAGACGGTGCCACATGCCACACAGCACGCGAAACAATGGCGCAATTGCGAGGCGAGTTTGGTGAACAGTTAATTTCACGTTTCGGGCCGGTCAATTGGCCGCCTAGATCGTGCGATTTGACACCATTAGATTATTTTTTGTGGGGGTATGCCAAGGCTAATGTGTATAGGGACAAGCCCGCTTCGATTGACGCACTGGAAGCCAACATCCATGCATTCATTCGTGAGATACCGGCCGATATGTGTGAAAGAGTATGCCAAAATTGGACTCAGGGGATGGGCTACCTGAGACGCAGCCGCGGTCAACATTTGCATGAAATTATCTTTAAACATTAAATTGCAAGGTTCAAACTATCGATTCAAATAAATATTTCATTCATTTTTTCGAATTTTTTGTGTTTTTTTTTTTAAAAAAGTTCTAAACCTCTTAAAAAATCACCCTTTATATATACATATATACAGCGCAGTAGATGAGTATTATTTGATTAAAAAGATTTCATAACGCAATCCAATCCACCGTTTTCCATTTTTAGAGTTTTTGTTTGCATTTTGTTTTCAGATTTAATATAATCAATTGATTCAGTAGTCTAGTGTCTGTGTAAAACCCACCCTATAAGTTTCACAGTTTCAGGTTGAATTCCAATTTTATGAGTTAAGATTTGAATGTTCGTAAAATATTCACCAGTTCACTCCCCGGGTCCAGCGTGCCCATAAGTTAGGAAGGAATTAAAAAATGTTTGTATCTCAATAACAGCGCCACCTTACGGTTCCAAACCTATCCTGTCTCCATAGGTGGAACCAAACATACCCATCCACTAAATTTCATTCAAATCGGTTTAGGGTACCGGAGGACGACACTATATAAATAATCTCCATATACGCACAAATACAGGTATGTTCACTAAAAGAACCAATACACGTACAAGACCCTATATATTTACAACCTGGGTATTGAAGTCACCTTTCATTAGAAATTTCTAGAATCAAAATCGGTTCACGTATTACAGAGAATGTCAATTTCAAACACAATGCAACTTATTTTTATATAATATAGATAGAAACTCATGGAAAACAAACGCTTATACAAGGTGGCGCAAAAGTAATCCTCCTATCAGAAAATGCTATAAATTTTGCGATTGGCCCCTAATGTCAGTTCTGTTTTGACATTTGTGTAGTAAACACATGCGAAATACACGTTAATAAACAATGTTACGCTACGCTGCTCCAGAACGCGGAATATTGGTGACTATTTATTTGAGCAATAATCGGTCGGTGACTTTGGCACAACGTCGCAGATATCCTAGCCGTCCAACGCCTACTGGTGAAACACTGCGACGTTTAGCCGCTCGCCTCGAAGAGACTGGCACAACACGAGATGCTGCCAGGCGTGGCAGACCCCGGAGTATGTATGGTGTGCTGTTTTCGCTGGAGGAGTCATCGGACCTTTTTTCTTCGAAGACGTCGCGGGCCAAACGGTTACTGTGAATGGGCGCTACAGAGCAATGATCAACGAGTTCTTTTTGCCGCAACTTGATGAATTGGGATTGAAAAACATGTGGTTCCAACAGGACGGTGCAACGAAACACACTGCACGTGCCACAACCGATATGCTGAAGGATGCATTTCCCGGGCGCCTAATCTCCCGTTTTGGCGATTTGCACTGGCCAGCAAAATCGCCTGATTTGACCGCTCCAGACTTCTTTTTGAAGTCGCGGGTTTATGTCAACAAGCCTCAGACTCTTGCAGCTCTTAAAGACAATATCCGTCAAGAATGTGAGGACCTATCGCCGGAAGTTTTGGCCAAAGTGATGGAAAATGACATAAAAAGGGTTCAAATGACAATCAACTGTGGCGGCGGCCATTTACATGACATCATATTCTCGACTTGATGTAAAAAAAATTAAAAGACCAAATAAAAATAATCCACAAGAAGAATCAAAGTTTTTCATTTTTTTTTTAAATTACAGCCAAAAACATCGGAAGGTTATTCTTGCGACACCTTGTATAAGTAAAAAGTGTAGCGAAGAAAGCTCGGAGCTTTTTTGTTATTTGTCAAATTTCCAGAAACAATCTAACCGTATTGTGAAATGTAAAAAAGAGCTTTTTGTTGTGAAACTGTTAGAAATTAAGTGGTTTCTTTTTTTGCTTTTTTAAATTCTTATTTTTTTTTTTTTTTCAATTTTGTTGGCCTATCAATTGATTACCGTATCTAATTACCGAAATTTTCAAAAAAAAAAAATCAACTAAATTGGTTGAAAATTACGGGCGATAGAGGGAAACATACACTTTTTGCCACTTTGTTTTATATATATAGGGATAGAGATAGAGAAGAGAAGAGATTACCAAAAATAAGTTTTGCGTAGCTTTTATTTTACTTTCATTGCAAGTGGTCGCCATTGTAATTATTTCAAAAATATACCGTAGAAATGTGAACACAGATCGAGTTCTCAATGGGTTCTCATTTTTGAAAAATATTTATAACACGTCAATATCAGAATTTTTTGGGATATTATTAAGAATACTTATATGTATATGTATTATCCTTAATATGTATTTTGATCAAAATCGTCAGAGCGGTTTTTGTAAAATTTGGCGGACAAAACAGTACCAAATATTGCAATGTTTAGTTTGAAAAATACTATTGCTTAACTATTTAGCTGAAAAGCGAGTACAAGTTATTGTTTGGGATGTTTTTTTGGTTTTTAAAGTTTTATCGAAATCAAAACTAGATATAAGCAGTTTTTAAAATTAGCGTTTTCGGTGATTCGAATTGAATATTAAGGACGCAATTTACTAGAAATCTATTTTTGTTACAATCGTATGGACCGTTTTCGATATATGTCCAAATTTCAAAAGTACAATTATTCGATTTTTAGCGGAAAACTGAGTTTACAGTCATGTTTACCTCACCTACTTTAGCTTAAATATCAATTCTGGTTCAAATCGTTAGAGCCGTTTCCGAACAAATCAAACTGGTATGAAAATTTTATATGGGAAGTATGTACCATTAATATTGAGGGTACCATGCACAAAAAAAAACTCCCAAACTCCAAATCCGAGGTTTGAACGAAGTCCGGGCAGCCGTTTAGGCTGTAGACCTCGAGACATACAGACAGACGGACAGACGAACAGAATTTTGCGACCCACGTAATGGAGAAAGTTAAAAAAAAAAAACAAGAAAAGCGCGCGATCGAGGATATAGAGAGTTACCACTCCCGGAACGATGTGCGCAAGTTTTACCAAAGTGTAAAACGTCAAAGCCAAGGATACAAGGCTCGAACACAATCCTGTCGAGATGAAGAAGGAGATATTGTAGTTGAAGCACAGTCGATGCTGAGGATATGGAATAACCACTTCTGCAGACTGTTAAACGACTGTTCCGCTGTCAGGAAGAACGAACAATTCAATATTGGCGACGACAGAGAAAACTACCAACCACCCGACCTAAGTGAAGTGAGGATAGCAATATATAAACTCAAGGTTAACAAGGCTGCCGGAAATGACGGCCTTCCCGCCGAGCGCAGATGACTTGGTAAGTTATATTCACCAACTCATAAGCCAAATCTGGTCTGATGAAAGTATGTCTGAAGAATGGAACCTTAGCATCGTTTGCCCGATCCACAAACAAGGAGACCCTCTGAACTGTGCCAACTACTGAGGCATAAGTCTCCTCAACATCGCCTATAAGATACTATCTGCCGTAATATGTGAAAGCCTGAAACCGTTTACCAACAACCTGATAGGCCCTTATCAGTGTGGTTTTAGGCCAGGAAAGACCACAACTGATCAAATCTTCACACTACGTCAGATCCTGAAAAAAACCTATTAAGTCCAAATCGATACCCACTACCTATTCATCGATTTCAAAGCCGCATACGACAGCATCTATAGAGACGAACTATACAGAGCCATATCTAGTTTTGGTATACCGCCCAAACTCGTCCGTCTGTGCAGGATGACGATGGAGGATTCTCGCTGCTCCATCAGAGTCGAAAACGACCTCACCGATACATTCGATACCAAAAAAAGGATTTAGGCCAGGCGATGTACTGTCATGTGACTTCTTCATTTGATTCTTGAGAGAATTGTGCAAAACTCCCGAACCAACACTAGCGGCACACTGGCATACGCCGACGCTATTGATATCATTGGTAGGACTCAACGCGATGTCATAGCCACGTTTGCTAGTATGGAGAAGGAAGCGAAAAAAATGGGTTTAGCAGTAAATGAGGGTATATGCTGTCAACACGAAAGGACACACAACATCGCGCGAATTGGACAGTACGTCACCATTGACAGATATAATTTTAACCTAAAAAAAACTAAAAATGTACGGATATTGTTTTTTTTTTTTGAATCTGTTTATATTTCTTCGTTGCCATTGATTGACATAGAATTGGGCATTTAATGCAAAAATTGATAGATAGATTACCATTTTATTTTTTTATTTTTTTTGCAAAGAGTGCATTCTTTCACAATTTGGATGAGAGCGAGTCGCCTCCAAAGAGAACATAAGTATGTGTCTTCCTTTAATTATTTTTTTATACTTTTCTCAGAGCTAATTAAAACTGAAAAAATACACCAAAAACGATGAAACGATCGTAAAATAGCAATCGTTCAATCGTCTGTATTTGAAAGTTCAATAAGTTATACGAAGCATTAGTGAATCGTCCAAAACGACGTCGTCCAGACGATTAAATTCAACCATTTTAGTGTTACACGAAGCAATACAATCGTGGAAACTACGTCATCAGACGATCGTCGTCTTACGCGATGAGAACCCTGCTCTACGGCGCTGAAGCATGGACCGTATCAAAAGTGGACGAAGAAATCCTTGGACGTTTTGAGAGAAAAATTCTTCGAAAAAACTTCGGTCCCGTTTGCGTTTGGGCTATGGAGACGAAGATTCAACCCAGAACTATACGAGCTGTACAGCGACATGACCCTAGTCAAAAAAACTCTGGGGCTGGGACATGTAGAACGAATGGACACCAATACTCCAGCTCGCAGAGTCTTCGATTACCAGCCAGTCGGACGCACTAGAGGAAGACCTCGCCTTAAGTGGCGCGCACCATTAGAAACCGACCTCAACCAACTTGGAGTCCGCAACTAGAGGCAGTTAGTTAAGGACCGGGCTATTTGGAGTTGGTTGAGGTCCAGGTTCATTCCGGACTGTAGCGCCACTTAAGTAAGTAAGTAGTAATTTTAGACTGGTCGGCAGTTAAAAGGTTTTGCTTATGCTGACTGGGCTTGTTGCAGCGATGACCGAAAATCTAACTCCGGCTATGCTTTCTTCATTGACGATTATACAGCAGCCATCATATGGGAGCCCAAAAAGCAGTCTTCGGTGGTTTAAAGCAGCACTGATGCCGAATATATGGCAATATCGGCAGCAGCAAGAGAAACAGTTTACTAACGGTCGTTTATAAAGGAGTTGGGTTTTCCAGAGTTGGTAAAAGAACCAACCCCCAATGTAAGGTTTGCATTTTAAAATGTTGTTCTGAATAATCCATTGAATACTTATACTTGTATTTACTAGTTCAGTTTTCAGGGGAAGTATTGAATATTATTATTATTATTATAACTTTATAAATACATTATACAAACAACTAAAAATTTATAGCACTAGCTACCAGGGCTTTAGGCTAATTAAAGTTAAAAGACGTTTAAATAAATAATTCTAAGTTAAGTTTTACAATGATTTCATATACAGATTGGATAGTGCTTTCTGAGATAAATGTTAAGAGTTGTTGAAGGTCCTTTCCAGAGATGGTTTTACATATTGAATTCATGTTTACGCATTGCAGCATGTGTGTTACAGTAAAGGTGTGTTTTCCGTCGCAGTAGGTGCAAAGTGGAGCAAGTTCCTTGGTAATTAAGTGTTTATGGGTAGCGCTGGTGTTGATATTCAGGCCAATCGGCTTGAATCTTAGTATCTATAGATGATTTGATGTATTTTTTTTAAATCTTTTTGACTGAATTGGTAAAATGAGATCAGGTGCTCTTTGAGGGCCCGTTTAGCCTCCGCATCTGCGTTTTCGTTACCAAAGATGTTGATGTGTCGCGGTATCCAGGCCAATCTTAGATTGTTTTTTTGGCAATGATTTTGTCTCGGATGTCCGCAACAATATTGGAGTAGTTGTTGGTGTTTTTAATAGCGTTGATAGTAAAGATTATTGTTTTTTTTTTATATACTGCAGCCTGAACCGCTTTTAGTATGGCGAGAGCTTCTGCTGTGAAGATTGATGAGGTAAAATGAAGAAGGCCCTTAGTGATAATGCAACCGATTTCTTTAATCAGTTTTCGAGGCGTCAGTAAATAAAAGCCACCCTAACCTTTCATAGTTTTCCTTTATTTCAAGAAACATTTTCTTGTAGATCATTGCTAGTAGAGTCCTTCGAGTATATTGAAAGGTGAGAGATTGTTGGGCAAATTCCATTGCGGATGATTGATTTTGGGTTTGTTTGCTAAGATGATTGGGATGTTAAGATTTTTGGCACATATCAGTGATTTTTGTAGCGCTGACGGGATTTTTTGTGGATTTTTCCTTTTAAGTAGTTTCTTGGCATCGGCATAGATAGGTGTTGAGAATGGCGAGGTTATTTAAAATTCCGAGGTTATTTTAATTCTGATCTGCCAGGTAAGGAATTCTATTCTATTATTCCAGGAAGTCCAGCTTCGGTTAAAATATTTTTTATGGGCGTTGTCCCAATCGCTCCCAAGCTAGTCATAAACTGCTGTGTTGTAAAGATGATTTTGAGCAATTGTCATATATTGGCAGGCCGTAGTCGATTTTTGAAAGCATTATAGATCGGACAACGTTAACAATAGTATGAGTCGAATGTAATGCCTAATATTTTGGAATGGCTAACATTCTTGATACGAATATTGTTAAGTTTAACTTCGGCAATACATTTTTGGCATTTATAATTTTTACATTATGTGTAAGATCTCAGATTTTGAAATTGAAATTTTGGAACCTGATTTCTTGCTCCATTCTGAAAGATCTTTGAGAGTATCTGAGAAAGCTGTTGCCAGGACTACTAGTTCTTTGCATTTAGTATACAAAATAAGGTCGTCCGCATAAAGGACGTGGTTTATTTGTGAGTAATTACGAACAATTTTACTGATTTTGTTGAAAGCAATTATAAATTGAGTAACAGATAAAGGTGATCCTTGGGGGATGCCATTTTTTAAGTTGTAAATAGGGGAATAAGTGCTGTTAGTTTTTAAGCGAAATTTAGGATTAGGATCAGGCCCGATTTTCATTGCTTAAGTTAAGGTAACATGTGGGCCAATTCTGTCGAATGCTTGTTCGAAGTCGATTGAGAGGATAGAAACGTGATTTTTTTCTGATAGCGCAGATATAAAGGTATCCAGGTGTAGAAGTGAATCAATCCTGATTGAACTCATGCTGCTTTCTAGCTCTAGAAGAGAGATGGGGGACTTTGCTGTTCCTGAGACGACGAATAGCGGTTTTATTTTGTTTAAGGTTTTATTTTTTTCATTGATGTATTCTGGGTGGAAATTTGAATCATCTTGAGATTTTTCCCAACCTTCTGCGAAATATTTATTTATTTCTATTGGACAAATTAAGTTTTTGATTGTGTTTTAATAAGTTTAATAGTGTGGGGGATGTAATTGCCTGGGCGTTTAATACCAGCCCACATTTTTTTTGGGGTGTGAGTTTTTGTAAATTTCGGAAGTGAATTTATAAAAGCAAGCATTTTTTTCCAGTTTTGCAGCTTTACGGAACTGGGCATTTGCCTTACGGTAACATATTAAGTTATAAGCATTTGGTGACTTTCTGGGGCCCTACTATGAAACTCGATTGTAAAGTGAAACTGTTCGATTTTTTTTTTTTCTTGGTTCAAAATTGGTACTACCTTTTCCGAAAGTTAATGTCAAATTCGTTCGAATTCGCAAATAATCATTCTACATCAAATGTTTTTGCGGAGAAGGTCGATTTAATAATTTTTTTTCTCAGAATGTAAGTAAATAAATTTTATAAATTAATAATTGCGACGTATCGCAAGCCTTCGACAAGGTATGGCACGAAGGCCTCATGTATAAGCTAAGGACAATCCTACCGGAAAAATTATACAAAATATTGAAATCCTACCTTGAGAACAGACTCTTTCGTGTTAGACATGAGACTGAATTCTCGGAATTCAAAGAAATCCACGCCGGTGTTCCTCAAGGAAGCGTTCTCGGCCCAATCTTATTCCTGCTCTATACAAGAGATATACCACAGGATGAAGGGACCATCGTAGCAACGTTCGCAGACGATACGGCTATCCTCGCAATCGATGGGTCAGTCGAATCATCAACTGGAAAACTCCAACGGGCTCTTAATAAAGTATTCGAGTGGACAAAGACCTGGCGAATTGCCCTTAACGAGACCAAGTCGACGCATGTCAATTTCACGTACAAAAGGATAAACAACTTACCTGTTTTCATTAACTCGGTACAAATACCATATGCAAACGAGGCGAAATATCTAGGAATGACCCTAGACGCTAAACTTAAGTGAAAGCCACACGTAAAGAAAAAGCGCGACGAGCTCGCAATCAGAGTTAGAGAAATGTATTGGCTACTCGGAAGATATTCAAAGCTAAGCGTATACAACAAACTGCTCCTGTATAAACAAGTGCTAAAACCTTCTTGGACATACGGTATACAACTTTGGGGTTGTACCAAACCAAGCAATATGGCTATAATACAAACATTCCAAAACAAAACGCTAAGAGCAATCGTGAATGCTCCATGGTATATAAGGAATAGTGATATTCACAGAGATCTAGGAATTGCTACCGTGAGTAACGAAGTAACAAACTTTGCTCGCAAACTTCGTTCTCGTATTTATGGTCACTGCAACAATGAAATAATCCGTACTCTGGACGTGACAAACCTTGAGCGCCGACTGCAAAGAACAAGACCGTTCGACCTAGCGCCATAAGGAAAAACCGCATGTAATGACGGTATTAGTAGGTGCGTTCGCTGGAAAGCTACCTACCAAACGCGAATAACACTACAGAAGCGTAAACTACTTGTTAAGGTAACTTAGTCGTAGTCATCACTTAAATGAAAAAATGAGAGGAACAAATTTCATACTACTATGAGGATCTCATAGTGCCTCTCTGAGGGGTGAGGTTTAGCCCGTAGGCAGACGAGATATACCTGAATCGGGCATAACCAATGGTACGGGCCATTGGTATCTTTTGAAGATTACTCACCTCCAGGCGCAACCAAAAAAAAAAAAAAAAAAAAAAAAAAAAAAAAAAAAAAAAAAAAAAATTAATGAATATTTCATAAACATAGTTATATGCATAATGTTTGTTTTTTTTTTGTCCCAGAGAATCATCTAAAAGTCCGAACACAAAAGTGCCACAGTTTGAAAAGGTGCAATATATGACCCGGCATCCAGATTTGTCCAAGGGGTATTTTAAAACAGCCTTTATAATGTTGGGAACAAAAGTTTGTTTTTTGCGAACACTTAGTTCTGTTGAAATATTGTTCAACAAGTACATAAAGGCATCTTTCGAAAGGTAGTTTTTAACAAAGCTGAATAAAGTTATTTTAGTTTATTTTATTTTTGGATTAAAACTGCCTTCAAATAAATACTGAATAGAAAAACTTTTTCTTGCCAAGCTCCATTAATGTTAGATTTATCTCTAACCCGCCTTCGTTCAACTTGTTGAATTTGTTCCGGATTTCCTTCAGACTCCAACCTAATTGCGACACAGTCCATGTTTTATGTTTATTTATTATTATTTAATTGTTTCACGATATTTTTTTTGGAATATGTCAATTATAATGCGATACTCGTTTGGGTTATGTCAAACATAATGCGAGAATCGTTCGAAAATCGCAAATTTGTTGGCAAATAGTTTGGCATTACCGGCATTCGATTCTACTTTCATAGAGAGTACCATTTGAAAGTAGAATCGCAAATATCTTTCGAATAGAATCAATAGAATGCTTTCCATGCATGGTTTTATTTTTACGAAGGTTGCTTAGATTTTGATTCCACCAGGGAACTGATTTTTTGTGTACTTTGTTTGTTGATTGGGGAATAGACAGGTTAGCTGCAGAGCGAATTGATTTGAGAACGCAAGCAGCTTCACGGTTAATATTGGTGGTAGTTGGTCTAAGAAGTAATTGTTTCGAGACTTCGGTCTGGAATTGGTCCCAATTGGCTAAGTCTGTAAGGAACTTGGGTTGTGTTTTTTTGTCATTGCCTGAAGATATTGTGGTTTGGAAAGGGAAGTGGTCGCTGCCATGTGAGTCATCGGACACCTTCCAGACTGATTTCGGGGTGAGATTAGGCGATGTAAGAGTAATGTCGACGTGTGTAAGAGTTCCATGGGTGGAAAAATGAGTTGGGCGACCGTCATTTAATACTGTGAGTCCAGTGTTTGCAATGAAGTTTTCGACTAGTTTCCCGCTACTATTGATGGTAGGGGAACCCCAAGACGGGCTCCACGAATTAAAGTCGCCTGTTATAACGATAGCAGTCGAGATCTGATTAAATATATTTTCAAGATCACGGGATTGCAATTTTTGGTCAGGTCAATTCAATTTCTACTGCGATTGCCGATCTGTTGGAATTTATTATGAAAAATCTATGTGGAATTGATTTGTGGACAAGAAGGCCTACTTTGTTTGGGAGTTTTGAATGGATTCTTGAATGGAGATTATATGTGGGTTCAAATCTTGGATTGACAATTGGAGTGCAGGATAGTTATTGTAATAACCGTTCATGTTCCATTGGAGGATTTTGAGGTCATTATAGGCGGTGGAATCCGTCTTGCTGCCTGTACAATTAAATGTACTTGCAAAGGCAGGCACCTGATGATATGATATTCCCACACCTCCACCGATGGCGAGAGTCCCTCCCATTATGGCGGGGGCTACCATCACCGGTAGAAGCGCGGGGTGTGGGTTGGTTGCTTATTTTATTAAGAGAAAGCATGTTCCTGGTCAGTCTTCATTAAAATTAGCTTTGCAGTCGAAAGAGAGGAATTTGAAAGAGACTTGATTTGGTTAGTGCTAGTCAAATGGGTTGTGTTTTTTGTTAGTGTGTTAACAGATAAATTAGCAATGTAATCGTATGCTGTACTTTGTATGTATGCTCTTGAATGGGAGTTGGAAGTTTTAGTTTTTTCGTTATCAGTGTTGCGGTTTGGATTTTTGGGAAATTTTCTCTTTGAGTCACAGTAGAACTTTCGGTATTATTTACATTGTATGTGTTTGTGACTTGAGTGGGATCGGAGTATTCTATGTTTGGGGTTAATTTGAGATTAGTATTATGTTATTTTGATTAGGAGAGGATTGGTTGGTTGGTTGGTTTGTTTTGAGGTTAAGGGTTTGGATTGGACTTTTGACGTTATATGCACAAAGCGTGGGTTTTTAAATATAGATTTTGTTGGTAAATCTGGGAATTCACTGAGAACACTGCTAGAGGGTTTAAATCTTTTTTGAGGGGGAGGCGGAAACGGATCGGGGGGATCAGGAAGCGTACACACGTCGAGGATGCCATAACGATTACCCGATTGGCGAGGTGGCTTTGGAGCCATCACGGCGAAAAAAGAACCACTTGTTTGAAGAAACTTATTTGTATAGATTACTGTTATTGTATTATAAATATGAAATAAGTAATCACGAATTCACTTTTGTGAGAAAAGAAAGAGAGGTGCTCAAGATTACTCTTCACGCCGATAGGTAGGTCTGTACGGTTGGAAGGTCAGCCGATGACTTGAATATAAAATGAATTAAAGTACCAAACATTTACACAGCAACACTGAGCAACAATTAGGCAATGCATATACCTAATGATCTGTAACTATAAATACTGAATTCTTTTTTCTTGGTTTTAATGGCCGTTCAATAAAGTTTTATAACGGTACTGAAAAAGTTCTGTGGCTGTGTTTTAATCAATCCAATCAACAAGTGGTAATCTATGTAATTTGAATTGGTTGCAGTTTTCCTGTCGACAATGATTTTCGCAAAAAACGACAAACGAAACAGATATAAGCGAACATTGTAGGAACAAAAACGTCTTATTTTATTTCCGCGAATGAATATTTCGTAGTTTATTCCTTTATTTATATGTTGATTACATTAGTTTTTACCCATTTTAAAATACATGTTTTCGTGCCTTCGTGGTGAAATAAAATATCAAACATCTGGGAACGCATCCATCAGTTGAAAGAAACTCAACTACTCTCAGTCAGTGGAAATGTTTCCCTTTTCACCGAACTCAAATTCCCTCGATTTATTTATGAAAAAATCTTACTTTTAAAAAAAATTTCATGTTTTTTTTCAGATTCCTGATATTCCTACAATTTTAAGGTTTTTTTTTAACTTTCTCGAATATTTTTTTTTT
The DNA here is from genome assembly GCA_951230905.1 of Cheilosia variabilis. NCBI lineage: Eukaryota > Metazoa > Arthropoda > Insecta > Diptera > Syrphidae > Cheilosia > Cheilosia variabilis. Next base: position 41,682,968 of record OX579679.1, on the reverse strand, counting down.
TTTTTTTATTTATTAAAACTCAAAGAAGGGTCGCGAAGTACTGTCTGTTTGTCCGTATGTTCCCGAGGCCTACAGCCAAAACAAACTGCTGCTCTGATTTGGCTCAAACTTCCTATTTGAAGTTTGTTTGTCCTACAGTCCTATAAAAAATGTTCATACCATTTGATTTGTTCGAAAAAGGCTCTAACAATTTCAACCAAGTTTGAGTTTGTGTTTTAGTAGGTGAGGTTAACTTAACTGCATACTAACTTTATCGCTAAAAAAAATAACGGTACTTTTGAAAACTAATTCCCAAGGTAATATGGTCATTTATAAATTAATAGCAAAACTCAATTTTTCTCTGTATTATAGTAAAATAGATTTTTGAAAAAAAGTCATTTATTAAAATTTTAGTTTCTTTAGTTTACCTGAAAACGGCAATAACGATTTTGACGAAAATGCAAACTTAGAGTAAAATTGATGTTTTTAAAATTATTGCGTCCTTAATCGCTTATTTCAAGAACTGCTCATATCTCGAAAGCCCCATTTCCAATTCCATAAAACTTTAAAAACCAAGTAATGCTTACATCCCGAACAATAACTTGTAATCGGTTTTCAGCTCAGTAGTTAAGCAATAGTATTTTTCAAGCTGAACATTGCAATATTTGGTACAGTTTTGTCTGCCAAATTTTACAAAAACCGCTCTTGATCAAAATACATATTAAAGATAATATGAGTATTCTAAAAAAGATCTCGTACTTAGTTTTTCTCAAAAAAATTCAAATAAGAAAATCAGAGTCGATTAGTCACCTTGTTCGATGCCGTCAATATCGTTAGCGTACACAAAGGGAAAAGGGTTTCGTACATAAAGAGAGTGAAGTCATTATCGATAAAGTGCAAGAGAAGAAAAGAAGCAACAGTAAAAAAACACTACAATTTAAACACCAGATGAATGACAGTAGTGTAAAATGCTTTAAAAGCGGCGACTCTGATCACTTGGCAAATAAATGCAAGCACGGTGGCACATTGCATAAGAAAGGGCCATTTGCGAAGAGTCTGTTTAAAAGCAAAGAAAATGTTAAATCTCATAGCAATAGCAGACCAAGAAGACGATGGTAAAGGGGGTGATTCAACTGGTGAGTTGCTTCAAATTGGTACTCAACATTCAGGTTTGCGGGACAATATGATATAAAGTCTCCTAGGGAGATAGACACGGGTGCACCTGTGGCCATAATGAACGTTGCAGACTCCAGAAAGCATTTTGGTAAGAACTTGAAAGTGCACAACTGGGATTTGATGCTTTATAGTTACTGCAAGGAGCCAAACTTCACGAATGGTTAAAGCAAAAATCTATTTGGTGAACTCAGTCCGCGAACTTTTAGTGGGCAGAGAGTGGTTGCGCACTGTACAATTGGACTGAAAATGCTGAAGAAGTGACTGAAGTCTTCAGCAGTAGTTAATCATATGCAGGCAGCGATTGAACATATGAAAACCATCGCAGTTCCTTCTCAAGCCTGGGCGGGTTTCATTTCCACTATTACAAGCAGTAGAACATGAGTTGGAGAGCCAGGTGAAAGACGGTCTGCATGTTAAAGTAGACAGGTGCGAATGGGCGACACCCATCGTGGTAGTACGCAAGAAAGATTACCAGGAGCGCCTCTGTGGCGATTAAAAGGTGAAACCTGAATTACTGATAGATGAACATCCACTTCCGACTATTGATGAGCTATTTAGTAGGTGGCTATCAGTGGCGTGGCGTGAACATTTTTAAATGGGAAGTCGGAGCAAAATCAATTCAAGCCACCTTACCTACTTCAACAACTACCTGTAATTATTCACACAAGAGACAATAAGAAAAGAAGAAGTAAAAGAAAATCGAATAACTCGAAGAAAAGCGTGTTATTTTGTTCATATCATAACCAAACAAACACATACGACATACCCAAAACACAACCCAGTGGCCATGGCCAGTACCAGTAACAAGCTCTGGCTCTGGGAAGAAAAAAAGAGATACAAACAAATGTTCACTCAGTACTCAGCAGTCAAAATGAACTTTGTGAGAACCGCGAATAACTCGAAGAAAAGCGGGTTATTTTCTACAATGGGTGTTGAACAAAGAGGTGTCAGAGTCAGACAAAGTACTCAGGAAGAAAAAAAGAGATAACAAGCTAATTTTCTCTCAAAATGAACTATAAAGTGAGAACTTTAATAACCCGAATTATTTTGGGTTACCTTCGCTTTGTCGCCACGAGACGATGACGACGTTGTATGAAAATGGATACACACACGATTTTTATATGAGTGCTTTTGTGTGTGTTCCATTTGGTGAGTATTCACATTCATTTGGTAGTGTTTTCATGTATATTCGGTTTTTGGTAGATAGATAGTGTTGCCTGGTGGAGATTTCAAAAGGTAACTCGGTAGGAATCGAGTTATATGGACGCCACGCCACTGGTGGCTATACATTTTCAAAGATCGACCTTGCCAAAGCTTATTAGGGCCATTTGCTCATACGACTCTTAACGATTTAAGTTCTACATAAATACTTATAGGCACGGTGACCATATTTGTCGAAAGAAAATAAAGGACAATAGGTGTGTTTTTTTAGCTTCGATCTCAGCAGAGCATAGTAAAGTAAGATTTTCATCAACCACTACTGTGAGTCTGGAAGTGTCAAGTAGAGCGTAGTAATTGCGTGCTGAAAATCCTACTTTAATTTGCTTTGCTGAGATCGAAGCTCAAAAAATGATTATGCTTCCAACCTTTTTCTGTTTATTATGTAAAATATAAATTTAAAAGAAAACATTAAGATATAAAATAAAGAAATGTAAACAGTTTTTCTTCATTGGATAAATTGACATAAGAGTGTGAAAGGCTTTTTAAAAACTACACCTTTCCTTGATAACCATTGATGCTTCCGTCATTGAAGTATCATGTTGCGACTCTGTATGTGTAGCAGCAACGGGAAACATTGTGGCCTGACACCTGCGAAAAATAACCAAGCTTCAGCATGCAGATGGATCAGTAAACAAATTTAATAAAACTGTTGGACATTTAGTTTGTTCCAAAAACTATGTCTTAAGTGGGCCAAACATTTTTATTATTGATTCTAGTTATGGCATTAAGCGACTTGAAATAGTCCACATTTTCAAGTAATTTACAGTTGTATTTTTTAACCTTCCCCATTACGTAGTAAGAGAAAGATATTCTATTCGTACCAAATTTCGAACTCGAGATTTTAATCAATTCTGACATTACGATGATAGGCGAACTCAAAAAAGTGGGTCGCAAAATTCTGTCCGTCTGTCTGCCTGTCTGTCTGTATGTCCCGATGCCTACATCCTAAGCGGCTGAACGGATTTCGTTCAAACTTCGGATTTAAAGATTTCATCAAAAATTGATATTTAAGCTTAAGTAGGTGAGGTAAACATAACTGCATACTCAGTTTTCCGCTAAGAATCGATTAACGGTACTTTTGAAATTTGGACATATCTCGAAAACGGTCCATACGATTGTAACAAAAATTCATTTCTAAGGTAATATGGTCATTTCTAACTTAATGGAAAACTCAGTTTTTCTCTGTATTATCGTAAAATAGATTTTTGGAAAAAGTCATTTTCTGAAAAATATAGTTTTCCCTAGTTTTTTTTTTCAACCATATTGAATATGCACCCTAAAAATATATGTCCAACAACTCGGAGCTTACACGATACTCCCCATTTACATTAATACTTTCGATAAACGAGAAAGTTAGGTTCGACCCAGTCGTGCACTTTATTTTTTTCGTACGAGTACTCGTATACTTCCACATAATCTTTGTAATTGCCCTAAATGCAAAAAAAAAAATTTCAGTGGACAGGTTCAAGAATAGAGGACAAAATCCGTCCTTTATTAAAAATAAAAAAATATAGGACAGGGGTAAAAAAGAAAGGACTGTCCTTTTAAATAAAGGACGGATGGTCAGCGTACTTATAGGCTACCTTTTTGAGGGCATAAACTGTCACATAAGAGTTTATGTGGCACTTAATTCGCTATGAGTCGTATCAGCAAACGGCTCTTAGTTATCCTGATCATCATGCCAACATTGAGCACACATAACAAGACTAATATACGGAATAGCATCTGCACCTTCAATTTGGCAGATATTTATGGAACAATTCATTAGTTGACATTCCAGGCGTAAGTGTTTTTGGGCGACATTGAAATTACAGCCGAAATGATAAGTTACATCTGAACGAAGTCCTTCGCCGTTTGGAACCGCACTACATGCGAGTCAATTAAGATAATTCACAGTTTTTACGTGACAGCATCGAGTAATGCGGTTACATAATTAACAGAAATGCCATCGAAAGTAAAGGCCATGCAGGGCATGGAACGTTCAAGCAAAAAAGACGAAATACGCTCATCCTTGGGGCTGGCCAACTATTATTGTCGCTTTATTAAAAATGTAAGATCAATAGTATACCCGCTGAATCAATTACTGCACAATAACGTAAGATTTAAGATTCATGAGAAATGCGAATCAGCTTTCAAGGAAGTAAAAAAACAGAAACAGTCTGATACTATACTGGGCCATTATGACCCACAAATGCCAATTACCCTAGCAGTAGATACAAGCCCAGCGGTGGCAGGCGGAGTTCTAAGCCAGACTATAGAAATGGTATCGATTTTGTGGTTCTAAAGAGAATGGAGCATCGCCCTAATTAAGATAGAGCAGATCGAGACAGAATCGAGATAGAAAACCTGCCTGTTACCGTGAAAGAATTAAGTGCAGCGACCAAGCAAGACAAGGAGATAAACAACTTGATTGAAAGTCTCAAACATGGGCGAAAGTGTGAACCGAGCTATTGTTTCGACATAGAACAAAACGAGTTTACAGCAGGGTTGCATTCTAAGAGGAGTGAGAGTATACGTCCCTCAAACGTTAAGATCGAATGTGCTGAAGGAACTACATACAGGTCATTTCGCATGTCAAAAATAAGGGCGTTGGCTCGAGCCTATTGCTGGTGAAAAAACTTTAACCACGATATCGAACAGTCGGTTGTGAATTGTCGCGCTTGCCAAAGTTCGGGACCCAATCCTACTACGGAGCCTGTAAATTATCACATAAAAAGATATTTGAAAGGGTATATGTTGATTAAAATCGTCTGACTTCAACAAATTCTTTTGCTGATTTGACTTTGCCAATTAACACAGTATCTACACGACCCTGTGTGAAGGGATCGCACCAGCGGCCACTTAACTAATTGCCGAAAACTTAAGAATATCAAAATCTACTTCGATACTTGATACCCAGAACTCTTCATAACTCATTTGCATTTGCTTCAAACATCAGAGTGATATGAACGACATACAGACACTCATGGAGTGAACCATTTAATACGAGAGTCATATTACTCTGCTGGCACACTCGGTGCATGAAAGCAAATGAACATACAATCGTATGCATATGCAAGGCTGGATCGAGGGTACGATCAGGGTTCAATAAATATGTCAACTAAGCATTGGACGCAAGTGAACCCGACACACTTGAAATGTTCGGTCGTTTTACCCTCGTCACGCGCCGTATGCTGATAAGGCAAAAATCGGGGTATCGATATTGAAGTAGATATTCGATAACATATTTTGTCACTATATAAGACACATCATTTTAATAAAGAGAGGACTTCTTGACCAACCACAAAACCATACACAGTGTTTTACTTGGCTTGCGAGCCTTAACCATTGTATTGGAAAATAGATTGGGATCCCCACCTCAAGTGCAGGCAACTGCCAGAGGTTTTAAAGCTAAAGGCGCAATAGCCAACGCTAGTGGGTACCATCCTTAAAACTAAGAAGTCCGTAAGTTGGCACAAGGACCGGCCAACGTCACATGGCGATCCTGCCAGGAGGCAAACCAACTATTCGCTGAAATTTGCAGTTTTGCTGACCTCAATGTCCCTGGAGCAAGCGAATCTGGCCAGAGCAGCCGAACTAATTCAAGAAGCTGACAGCCTCCTGCGGACTACATACGCAGTCAGCCCCATAACCACCGAAGACACTATTGTCCTAAGGGTAGGACCTCAGCCCCTCTCCATCGAAGAGTATCGGCGACGACAGAACCGGCCAGCAACCGCTGTTAATCGCCCCACTGTCCCGACGCCTAAACCATCCACAAGAGGAGGGAAGCTGGTCCGACAAAGGAAAGAATTGGCCAACCTACACCGCTTGGCCTACATACCAAACCAGCCCGCCGACGTTCAAAAAAAATTCCTGGCCAAAATCAAGAAGCTCAAATACGAGATCCGGGCCGACCAGAAGAAGAAACGCCGACAACAAAAAGCCGAGGAGACCCAGTTCCATAGGCTATTCGATGCCACTGCTGCTACCGCTTTAAGGAACTGTATTCAAACCAGAACAGACTAGTACCTTACGGCTGTAACAGATGGGTAAAACTCAGTCCAAACAAGATGAGGTGATCATCAATAACAACGGCCCTCAACAAAACCATATGGAGGAAGCGACCCACTACGGAATCGACTTCACGTTAATCCTAATAATTATAATTATCCTAGTTATCCTAAAATATTTTGCTAAAGCCACTAAATCTCAATTTAACAAGGCCATCCGACAACAGATTATTAAAAATAATGTAAGACCACGCAGAATGTCAGTTTAATTAATTGTTCTATTGTTCTTACCAAAATATATTTTATCTTATTTCGTATATCACTTCTTATTTTATTTTATGTCGTATATCACTTCTTATTTTAAGCAGAATAGGATCTAATTTTTTTTTCTCTTCATAACTTAGCATAGATTTCTAATATAAATTTGCCCGATGACTTTCGTCCAACTCGAAGAGGCCCTATCTAAATTGAAAACTTGCTGCCAAAGCCTAAAGAAATCACCTGAGCGTAAGCGCAAGCCCGAGGGAGCCGCCAAGAAGCTAAAACAAATAAAGCGACTCTGGGACGACTTCTTTTCCCACTTTTCGGTTATCGATCAAAACTCCTTATCGGAACTAGAGCATAGCTACCTAACGCGTTTAACTACTGAAGCCAACACCTATAGGGAACAGTCAGAAGATATAGTTAAAAATAACGTTGAGGACACTGATTCAGACGAATCTGAGGCTGAAAGTAGTTTATCACAAGCATCGGTAATAGAAAGTAAATTCGAGTTTCGGGAAGTTCCACTAAGCAACCCTATTATAAAAAACAAAACCATGGGTGAATTTGAATTAAACACGGCACAAAAATTGCCAATCCTTACCTGCGAGGCCAACGAAAACCGAGCAGAACATATAAGAGACTTACTTAACAACGTCGAATTCTACTATGAGACACTAGGTGACGCGGCGAAACCGATACTTTTGAAATTCGTGCTTAAATGCAAAATCCAGGGTAGGGCATTGACTGAATTAGGAACCGCTAGGCCGACGACTTTTGCTGAATTAAAATCAAACCTGACGACGAAATGCGGAGCTCGGGATACCATTGAAGGCATTCAGTCACAACTCGACAAACTGCGCCAGCGTAATCGGCCCATGCGCGATTATGTAGCAGAATTAGAGAACCTCGTAGCCAAAATGACCGAGTTGGAAACCCAAATACAAGGGGAACCATCGCGCACTGTAATTTCGTTAGCAAACGAACGTAGGGGTTTAGCCCATTTGAAGCAAGGGGTCAACGAGCGATATAAAATCATTCTTGATAGCGCTCGGCATACTAATATGCGAAATGCCATTGAACACTTATTAGAACTAGACTCAACTACAACATCGGCCCCAGAAAGCATTCACTACGCAACTAATCACCAACCCAATCCAGTATACCAACAAAATTATCAGCCACGTAATTTTCAAAGGGCTAACAACCAGAATTACTACCAAAACCCACACCATCAGTACTATCCTAGCTACCGTAGGAACGAAAATTATTATAATAATAATGATAGTAATAATTTACCTCGAAATTTTTCTCAAGCTCAACAACGGCCACAAAATACCAACCGTAACCAACAAGGTAATACGCGGAACAACTACAACACCCCACCAGTCAATAGGACCACTGATAGGGCAGGTACTAATAATCATTACAATAATGGTACTAATAATCATTACAATAATGGTAATCGACCAATCAATAATGGTAATCATTACAATAATGGTAATCGACCAAACACAAATAGGAATAGAGGTTCAAGGCAAAACAGAAATAACCCAAGGGTACTAGCCCTGGGAAACGATCAGCCCACCGAGGGGACAGCCGGCCCTTCGGAGGGGAGTCAATAAATCCTCAGATACCACAAACCATATACACAACGGGGATAGAAAACGGCCTTTTCATACAAATTCAATTCAGTACTAGTAAAACATTACGATGCTTGCTAGACACCGGAGCATCAATATGTGTAGTAAAAAGTTCGGTAGTTGAGAGACACACTGCGATCTGCGATCAGAGGGTACATGTACAAGCACTCTACATTTTGGGAAAAATAGTATACCGTACAAATTTCACGTAGTACCGGATTCATTTCCGATTCCCGTCGATGGTATTATTGGTGCAAACTTCCTAACGGAGTTTGGTGCAATAATTGATTTAGAGAGTTTATTATTAAAACTCAGGATAAATAATAGACAAGTCTCTATACCGATATTTTCAAGCCATGGTCTAAACACCATAACTGTGTCGCCAAGATGCGAAGCCACCTACTGGATAGACACGAAACATACCGATTCCCGAGTATTTCACCCCCAAGAGTTGTGTAAGGGTGTCTACATGGCTGGATCAATATCAACGGCCATAAACGGGAAAATTCCCGTCAGAATAGTAAACACCCGCGAAACCAGCGTAAAATTAAGATGGGCAGAACCATTTTCACTGCCCGCTTCCGAACATTACGTCTTAACATGCGAAGAAAAAATTGCAGCATCACCACCGAGAATAAAAAAGATACTTAAAGAGATTAATCTTAATACTCTAAATATGGAAGAGAAGGCTGAAATCACAGCCATATGTACAAAGTTTCATGACATCTTCCACTTAGAAGGTGATAAGCTCACTTACACACACGTAGGACAAGCAGATATCGCATTGAAAGAAGGATCTACACCGAAATATACCAAACCCTACCGTCTTCCTCACTCACAGAAGGGAGATATAAAGGAAGAAATAGATAAAATGTTGGAGAACGACATAATAGAACCATCGGTTTCTGCATGGAACTCCCCGATTCTCATAGTACCGAAAAAGAAGGATCCTGTTACCGGTTTGCAGAAGTTTCGAATGGTAATAGATTACCGAAACGTGAACGAGAGAATCGAGGACGACAAGTTCCCATTGACCAACATTAGTGATATCTATGACATGGTAGGAGGAGCAATATATTTCTCATGTATCGACTTGAGTCAAGGATATTACCAAATGGAGCTTGAACCTAAAAGTAGACCTATAACAGCTTTCTCAACGGGGGACGGCCACTTTCAGTTAAAACGACTTCCGATGGGACTTAAAATTTCTCCTAGTAAATTTTCGAGAATGATGTCCATTGCAATGGCCGGACTCACGTACTCCCGCTGTTTCGTGTACCTTGATGACCTTATTGTGTTTGGCAAAAACCTAAGGGATCACAACAAGAATCTGATCGATGTGTTTAAACGACTAAGGGAAGTAAATTTAAAAATTCACCCAGGAAAATGTGCATTCTTACGGAAAGAAGTATTATACCTAGGGCACATTATTTCTGATAAGGGAATTCATCCAGATCCAGCAAAAACAGCTGTTATGAACAATTATCCTACACCCACAAATGCTGACGAAGTACGAAGATTCGTAGCGTTCGCGAATTATTATCGCAAATTTATACCCAATTTTGCTACGGGGTATACCCCATTTGAATTAGTATTCGGACGACGATGTAAGCTACCATCAAATTTAACCAAACAAGTAGATCCAAGATAAAGGGTGATTTTTTAAGAGGTTTAGAAATTTTTTTAAAAAAAAACACGAAAAATTCGAAAAAATGAATGAAATATTTATTTGAATCGATAGTTTGAACCTTGCAATTTAATGTTTAAAGATAATTTCATGCAAATGTTGACCGCGGCTGCGTCTCAGGTAGCCCATCCGCTGAGTCCAATTTTGGCATACTCTTTCACACATATCGGCCGGTATCTCACGAATGAATGCATGGATGTTGGCTTCCAGTGCGTCAATCGAAGCGGGCTTGTCCCTATACACATTAGCCTTGGCATACCCCCACAAAAAATAATCTAATGGTGTCAAATCGCACGATCTAGGCGGCCAATTGACCGGCCCGAAACGTGAAATTAACTGTTCACCAAACTCGCCTCGCAATTGCGCCATTGTTTCGCGTGCTGTGTGGCATGTGGCACCGTCTTGTTGAAACCACATATCATGCAAGTCAAGAACTTCCATTTCGGGCAAAAAAAAGTTTGTTATCATCGCTCGGTAGCGTTCACCATTGACAGTAACGCTGCGATTCGCATCATCTTTGAAGAAATATGGCCCAATAATGCCGCCGGCCCATAAACCACACCAAACAGTGGCTTTTTCGGGATGCATTGGTAGCTGTTGCAATGCTTCTGGCTGATCTTCACTCCAAATGCGGCAATTTTGCTTATTTACGTACCCATTCAACCAAAAATGAGCTTCATCGCTGAACACAATTTTTCGATAAAAAAGCGGATCCTCGGCCAGCTTTCCAAGAGCCCATTCACCAAAAATTCGGCGTTGTGGTAGGTCGGCTGGCTTTAGTTCTTGCACCAGCTGTATCTTAAAAGGCTTTACGCCCAAATCCTTCCGCAAAATTTTCCACGTAGTGCTGTAACAAAGGCCTAACTGCTGGGAACGGCGCCGAATCGACATTTCGCGGTCTTCTGTCACACTAGCTGATACGGCCGCAATATTTTCTTCACTACGCACAGTACGTAAACGTGTTGGTGGTTTAATGTCCAACAAAGTAAATTTGGTGCGAAATTTGGTCACAATCTTCCGAATAGACTGCTCAGAAGGTCGAGAATGCCGATCATAAAATGGAAGCAGCGCGCGATGAACATTTCGAACCGAGCACGAATTTTGGAAGTAAAATTCAATAATTTGCAAGCGTTGTTCATTTGTAAGACGATCCATGGTTAAATTGCAAACCAAACTGAAGCTGTTTGACAGTGACACAAGGTACTAAACACACGTCAGCTGTCAAAACCAGTGTTGCCAAAACCAAACCAGCTAAAAAATCACCCTTTACAATTATGAAGATTACATAATTGAATTGAGACAAAGATTACAAATCGCTCATAGGGACGCTAGAGACATACTCGTAGAAACAAAAAATGACAGAAAAGCAGATTACGATAGGAAAAACCGAAGTAAACCGACCAGTTTCGAAGTAGGTAGTTTAGTCTTGTTAAGAAATGAAAATAGAAGAAAATTAGATCCCATTTACATAGGACCGTTCGAAGTATTGTCAGAGGAGGGAGTGAATTGTGAAATAAAGTACGAAGGTAAGAGAACTAAAGTTCATAAAAACCGACTTAAGAAATTCTATGTATACATATTAAAGCAATTTGTATTTACTTTTGATTTTAAAAAAAAAAAAAAAATAAAGGGGAAAGAGAGCCCTTGTAGAAGATAAAGCATGCATGTATATTATCTTTATTAAAAAAAAAAAAAATGTATATTATATAGCTATATAAAAACCCCGGGATAGGTAGATGTAAGAAAGATATTTTATAATAAAAAAAAAAAAAATATAAATAAATATATAATTTTTAAGACATTTCGTAATTTTGTAATATAAATAAGCAATTTTGTAGAATAAGAAAATGTAATAACCTTTTAACTCTTAAGAAATTTGTAAAAAACAAAAAAATTAATAAATATATAACCTTAAGACATTTCGTAATTTTGTAATAGAAATAAGCAATTTTGTAGAATAAGAAAATGTAATAATCTTTTAACACTTAAGAAATTTGTAAAAAAAAAAAAAATATATATAAATAAATATATAACCTCAAGACATTTCGTAATTTTGTAATATAAATAAGCAATTTTGTAGAATAAGAAATAACTAAGTAACAAAAGAACAAAATAAGATTGTAAAGGGTGATTTTTTAGCTGGTTTGGTTTTGGCAACACTGGTTTTGACAGCTGACGTGTGTTTAGTACCTTGTGTCACTGTCAAACAGCTTCAGTTTGGTTTGCAATTTAACCATGGATCGTCTTACAAATGAACAGCGCTTGCAAATTATTGAATTTTACTATCAAAATTCGTGCTCGGTTCGAAATGTTCATCGCGCGCTGCTTCCATTTTATGATCGGCATTCTCGACCTTCTGAGCAGTCTATTCGGAAGATTGTGACCAAATTTCGCACCAAATTTACTTTGTTGGACATTAAACCACCAACACGTTTACGTACTGTGCGTAGTGAAGAAAATATTGCGGCCGTATCAGCTAGTGTGACAGAAGACCGCGAAATGTCGATTCGGCGCCGTTCCCAGCAGTTAGGCCTTTGTTACAGCACTACGTGGAAAATTTTGCGGAAGGATTTGGGCGTAAAGCCTTTTAAGATACAGCTGGTGCAAGAACTAAAGCCAGCCGACCTACCACAACGCCGAATTTTTGGTGAATGGGCTCTTGGAAAGCTGGCCGAGGATCCGCTTTTTTATCGAAAAATTGTGTTCAGCGATGAGGCTCATTTTTGGTTGAATGGGTACGTAAATAAGCAAAATTGCCGCATTTGGAGTGAAGATCAGCCAGAAGCATTGCAACAGCTACCAATGCATCCCGAAAAAGCCACTGTTTGGTGCGGTTTATGGGCCGGCGGCATTATTGGGCCATATTTCTTCAAAGATGATGCGAATCGCAGCGTTACTGTCAATGGTGAACGCTACCGAGCGATGATAACAAACTTTTTTTTGCCCGAAATGGAAGTTCTTGACTTGCATGATATGTGGTTTCAACAAGACGGTGCCACATGCCACACAGCACGCGAAACAATGGCGCAATTGCGAGGCGAGTTTGGTGAACAGTTAATTTCACGTTTCGGGCCGGTCAATTGGCCGCCTAGATCGTGCGATTTGACACCATTAGATTATTTTTTGTGGGGGTATGCCAAGGCTAATGTGTATAGGGACAAGCCCGCTTCGATTGACGCACTGGAAGCCAACATCCATGCATTCATTCGTGAGATACCGGCCGATATGTGTGAAAGAGTATGCCAAAATTGGACTCAGCGGATGGGCTACCTGAGACGCAGCCGCGGTCAACATTTGCATGAAATTATCTTTAAACATTAAATTGCAAGGTTCAAACTATCGATTCAAATAAATATTTCATTCATTTTTTCGAATTTTTTGTGTTTTTTTTTTAAAAAAAGTTCTAAACCTCTTAAAAAATCACCCTTTATAAGCTATGCTGTCGGGAGTGTATTCTCCTGGTAGGGCCACCCAAGGCAGCCAGGTTATAGTTGAAGGGTAAAACCGACGACAAACACAAATCCAAGAGCGTCTGACCTATGCAGCTTCCTGGTCTGCGTCTGATCCTAGAAGGACGGCAGTGTTAAAACCTGGTAGAAGGTATAAAATACAACAACGAAAAGATGCAATGGAACAAACACATGGAATTATTACCCCAGGTGGCAGACCAGTTATACTGGAAAATCCACCCTCTACGGAGGTCGGTCCCTCGGATTCTGGGGAGGACCAACTATTGCTTCTAAAAGACCCTTTCAGAGCGAAAAATACTATGCTAAGATCACCACCGATAGCGTCAAGGGCAAGTTCAACAATATTGCCTATAGATCCCTCTGAAAAAAGAAAAAAGATATATCGATCTCCACCTAGATCGCATGTCACCGGAAAAAGAAGTCCTCCGGTTAATCAGGACTCAGTGAAAACGAAATGCTTCGTAAAAGAGAACAACGAATTACGAGCTAAACTTAATGAAATGGAGCGACTCTTCTATGAGCTTAAGAAGGAAGTAGATTCTCTGCGAAAAGAAAACGAGGATCTTAAAAACCTTCGTGTACCGAAAGATCTCGAGACAACGCCGAACTGTCCAGCAACGGCATATTTCACGGACGAAGAAGAACTTGCCCGCGAAACCGATCCGGCCGTTAAGGGACGACCTAGCAAAAAGCGTAAGGCTGTAACCTCACCCGAAGTTTTGCAGGAAAAATATAAGGCCGCTGTAACAAACCAGACAAAAACTAAAGCGAAACCTCGCCCTCCACCCGCAATAAATGTCGTCGGGATAGAGGACTACGGAAAACTTCGTAACCTTCTTAAAAATACGCTGAAGACGAAGTATGATATAATCTCACGGCGAAATAACGTGTGGAAAATTAACGTAGAGGATCCTGATTCTTACCGAGCACTGTCTCTTAAATTAAATACAGAGAATATCCAATGGTTTACTTATGAAAATAAGTACGAAAAACCGATGCGAGTCATCGTTAGGGGACTCCACCCGACATGCAGTAAAGAAGATATTATGGAAGACGTGCAAACACAAGGCCTAAAAATTATTGACGCCGTGAATATTATCAAGAAGGAAAAGCAATGCACGGAAGGAGAAGACAAAGATCTCGTAATCAAACGCGGCCTTCCACTGTTTATGCTGACCTTTGATAGGAGCGAGAATGTGGAGGATATCTTCAAAATCAAGACAATCCTAAACATAAAGGTCAAAATCGAGCCAATGCGTAAGGGAAGGAGAACGGTACCCCAGTGCAAACGTTGCCAAGGTTTTAACCACACAAAGGCATACTGCCAGAAAGAACCACGGTGCGTTAAATGTGCCGGTAAACATCTCTCGGAAGAGTGCGACAAAAACAAGCAGGTCCCAGCGGTCTGCGCAAATTGTACGAAAAACCACCCAGCAAATTATAGAGGTTGCGAGGTCGCTAAAGAACTACAAAAAAGACACTACACTCTCAAGAAACCGGTACACCCAGACCCAAGCTTAAAATATCGTAAAATCGATAATCCGAAAACCGCTAGGGCAGTCAAAAGGACGAAACCGATACAGGAAAATAAAGAAATTGCACAAGAGACCGTGGCCGGACCAAGTACAAAGAAAAATCCGGCGTTGGCTGATGCGAGATCATACGCACAAGTCGCGATACATGGAAACCAGTCAAGATCAGATACAACAGATCCGATCCGTCAATTATTAACTATTATATTAGAAAAACTTGAGCAGCAAAGCAAGATTAATCAAGTTTTATTTGACAAATTGAGCAAGCCCGAGTTCAAACCTCGGCAGCCTAATAACAAAACATAAATATGATAGAGTTTCTTAAAATACTGACATGGAACGCAAACGGCCTCCTAAACAAAATTAACGAACTAGAAATATTTCTACGGAAAAACAATATTGATATATGCTTGATATCGGAAACCCACTTAAAAAAGGGACATGGACCCAAAATAAAAGGTTACAGAGATTATCACGCGCATCATCCCTCGGAAAATGCCAGAGGCGGATCCTCTCTTTACATTAAAGATTGTATTAAGTACTCAACAGAAATAAAAATAGAACTCGATTCTATGCAAATAAGTTCAGTCTCCGTTGAAGTAAACCATTTAGACTATCTTATCAGATCTTGCTACTTCCCCCCGGGATATAGACTGATAGACGACGACCTTGACCACCTCTTTGACTCATCTGGGTCTAATTTTATTATCGGTGGGGACTTTAATGCGAAACACACTTTTTGGGGTTCAAGATGCAACTCAACGAAAGGCAGACTACTGTACAAAGCCAGTATGAAGCGTGGTGTGGACTTTTATTCGACGGGAAAGCCAACATATTGGCCAACTGACAAAAATAAAATCCCTGACCTCGTCGACTTCTTTATTGCAAAAGGGCTAAACAAAACTCTGACGGAAGTCGAAGAATGCTACGATCTATGCTCAGACCACTCAGCAGTCACCCTGAAAATGGGTGGAAGTGTAGCAACGAATGTAGGACCGCCCAGATTAAGTAGTAACAAAACCAACTGGGACGTTTTCCGAAAAGACTGTAAAGAAAATGTTGCTTTAAATGTGCCACTAAAGACACCGCTAGAAATAGAAGATGAAGTTGACAACCTCGTGGAAGCCATTCAGAGTGCAGCGTGGAAAAACACTCCCTTCCGGAAGACAGCTACACGGAACAATAAAGTCAAGTACACGCCTGAAATAGAAGACCTCATACGAGAAAAGAGGAGAGCGCGTAAGAGATGGCAACAATCCCGCGCACCCCCTGATAAAACTTATCTGAACCATCTTTGCAACAAACTTAAAAATGAGCTACAGGATCTAAGAAATCTCGAAACTTCTACTTACCTAGAGGGCTTGACTGCTGAAAAGAGCTCAAACTACTCACTTTGGAAAGCCTTGAAGTCCATAAGGAAACCAAAAATGCACTCGCCACCAATAAGAAAAGCTAACGGAGAATGGGCGAAAGGAGACAAAGAAAAAGCGGATTTGTTTGCCGAGCATCTAGAAGAAACATTCAGGCCGTTCGATGGACAACCTTTACACGAAGAACCGAATGCTAATACGGGATCCGACAACTATAAAGTAAAAGCCGTATCTCTGTCCGAGCTTCGAATGACACTAAGAAAGTTGAAAAATAACAAAGCTCCAGGATACGATCTAATAACTGGAGAAGTTCTAAAGGAACTACCGAAAAGAGCACTAGTTAAGCTGCTGTACATTATAAATGCTTCTCTGAGACTCTCATACGTTCCAAGACAATGGAAAGTAGCCGAAGTCATTATGGTTCCGAAACCAGGGAAGAATACAAATGATAAGAAATCATATAGACCTATTTCGCTACTGCCGATAATATCTAAGGTTTATGAGAAACTTCTGCTAAAACGATTACAACCAGTAATCGAAGAAAGACGCTTGATACCAGATCATCAATTCGGCTTCCGGGTTCAGCATTCCACAATCGATCAGGTGTATCGAATAACAAATGAAATTGAAAAAGCTCTAGAATGCAAAAAGATTTGCTCTAGCGCTTTTCTTGACGTATCGCAAGCCGTCGACAAGGTATGGCACGAAGGCCTCATGTATAAGCTAAGGACAATCCTACCGGAAAAATTATACAAAATATTGAAATCCTACCTTGAGAACAGACTCTTTCGTGTTAGACATGAGACTGAATTCTCGGAATTCAAAGAAATCCACGCCGGTGTTCCTCAAGGAAGCGTTCTCGGCCCAATCTTATTCCTGCTCTATACAAGAGATATACCACAGGATGAAGGGACCATCGTAGCAACGTTCGCAGACGATACGGCTATCCTCGCAATCGATGAGTCAGTCGAATCATCAACTGGAAAACTCCAACGGGCTCTTAATAAAGTATTCGAGTGGACAAAGACCTGGCGAATTGCCCTTAACGAGACCAAGTCGACGCATGTCAATTTCACGTACAAAAGGATAAACAACTTACCTGTTTTCATTAACTCGGTACAAATACCATATGCAAACGAGGCGAAATATCTAGGAATGACCCTAGACGCTAAACTTAAGTGAAAGCCACACGTAAAGAAAAAGCGCGACGAGCTCGCAATCAGAGTTAGAGAAATGTATTGGCTACTCGGAAGATATTCAAAGCTAAGCGTATACAACAAACTGCTCCTGTATAAACAAGTGCTAAAACCTTCTTGGACATACGGTATACAACTTTGGGGTTGTACCAAACCAAGCAATATGGCTATAATACAAACATTCCAAAACAAAACGCTAAGAGCAATCGTGAATGCTCCATGGTATATAAGGAATAGTGATATTCACAGAGATCTAGGAATTGCTACCGTGAGTAACGAAGTAACAAACTTTGCTCGCAAACTTCGTTCTCGTATTCATGGTCACTGCAATAATGAAATAATCCGTACTCTGGACGTGACAAACCTTGAGCGCCGACTGCAAAGAACAAGACCGTTCGACCTAGCGCCATAAGGAAAAACCGCATGTAATGACGGTATTAGTAGGTGCGTTCGCTGGAAAGCTACCTACCAAACGCGAATAACACTACAGAAGCGTAAACTACTTGTTAAGGTAACTTAGTCGTAGTCATCACTTAAATGAAAAAATGAGAGGAACAAATTTCATACTACTATGAGCGCGAATTAAAACACTTGGTTCTTACTTTTAAAATTAAACAATATTTATTTGGAACTATGTCCTTTATTATTGAAATACTTTTTACTAATTCTAAAAGGAGCTTAAGGCTACTATGTAGTTACAATAAGACTATCGATAAATTCATCATACAGTCGTATTTATATACTTTTCTTATCTATCTACAAGGAGACCCAAGCGTACAATCGTCTTGCTTGATAATGAAGAAGAGATAATATTCCAACATTGTATACAAACGATATTATCTCTTTTACATATGTTATCATTGTAGCGTTGTGTGCAAGACTGTACTAGAGACTAAAGATATCATTGAATACAAATAATGTTATCTTTTTCCTCAATATGTTTTGCTATGGATACTTAACTCCCCCCCTTGTTAAACGAAATCGTCCCGATTTTTCGACGCTATTTTTAACATCTCTCTTTCATAAGTTTTGTTATATGCGTCAATCTTTTTTTGTTTTTGACGATCTGTTATACATTGTATAGTTTTTATCATTACGTACGTAAATGCTAAAATAACAATCAGTGTTACAATTGTGTATATAGTTGATAATATCGGTTTTTCTTCAAAAGGAATAATTAGTTTTTTTAAAGTATCTATGTTATCGAATTTGTATATTGTATCTTCTTTAATTATTTGGTCGATGTAAGACTCTGAATTATGATTTCTTAATATAACTTCTTTAATTTGCTTATGCATGTTTTTGTATATTTTATCATCTAGATTTATAGTATTTTCATAAGTAACTAAGTTTATACCATTAATTGTTTGATTATTTAGCTTATGCTTACCGCTTAATAACATAACACCGGATTCAATTTCTAAGTCGTAATCGTATTCTTGTTTAATGTTGCATTTTGAAGTTATATTCTTTAAAAGTGGAATAAGACAATTTTCTTCTTCAAAGTTAATTTCACAAATGTTTTTACTTAGATGATTTTGACAATTTCTTGTTCTTAAATAAGTTTGGTTACATAAGGCAATTGTTTTATCTGTAATGATTTTTCCATGTTTTGAATTTAAGGGTGTTACTTTATACAATTTACATGATTTAATTAGAACTGGATATTTATATATTGTGATGAAGAATTCATCAGTTCTAGCTAATAATATTTTAGAGTACTCAAGTATATTTATTATGGGTACTTGAATTATTTCATGTTGAATAATATTTTTAATGTCATCTAAGTCTAGGCTTTCTGATAAATATTCATTATTTTTTGCTGCATTAATTGTTCTGGTCAATAATAATAATTGTTCGTACACTTGTTCTATTACTAAATGTTCTTTAAGGCTCTGACCTTCGAATTGTTGCAAAATTTGTTCGAATCTAGAATTTATAGTTTTTTGTTTATTATTGTTTTCTATGAGATTATTTATACTCGTTTCTATGTTAACTAAGTCATAATGGTCAGGATTACCAAACACATATTTGAAAGCTGTTCCTAAAAAGTTAATTGATCTAGTATGCCTAGTATGTTCTTGTAATTGGTCTGCTAAATTCTTAATTTTACTTAACCAAATTTTTTCTTCTTGTGTAGGTTGATAGTTACTAGTTACGATATTTACGTAAGGTTGAAATATCGAAGTCAGGTTGGTGGCATGTAACAAATAAGTTTGTTCTTTGAATAAATACACGTCATCTGTTTGCGTAAGTATAAACTTCTTGTTTAGTAACTCAGTTATTTGAACGTTTCCTTGCCCTTCTTGACTCTGTACAATTCCTAGTAATGTTAGGAATATTAATATTTTCGTCATCTAAAAAATGATAATTCTTTATGTTATCCTTGTGAATTTTTATTCCCTCTTTAGAGATTACAGTGTCTCCTTTATCTTCTTCTACTATTCTTGTTATGTATCTGGCGTTAGATTTCTTTCTAAGACCTGTGATTCTTACCATTATCTTATCTCCTTTTTTATATTCTCTGTGTCGAGTTCCTTTATTTAGACGTTCGATCACTTTTTTGGATGCTGAGTTTAGTTTTATATTATTTGTTATATCTTCAATAAGTTCGAACTGTGCAGTGTATGCATTAAAAGGCTGATTCACAGTTTTTATTATATCATTAGAAGAACTTTCAGCTGAATGTGCTGTTTCTATGGTAGAAGTATTTATGCGTTGACGTGATAATGCGTCAGCTACAAGATTTAGGTTTCCTGGTTTATAAACTAATTTTGCTCCAAAGTCTTCAATGATTCCCTTCCAACGTTTCAGCTTTGTGTTGGGATTTTTTTCTGATACCGAATATATAAGGCTCTGGTGATCGGTATATATGGTTAAGTCTGCTATACCATATATGTAGTTTCTGAGTTTTTGTAAGGACCATATGATCGCTAATAGCTCTTTCTCGTTTGTGCTATAGTTCTCTTCTGTCTTACTCAGTGTTCTTGACAAGAAGTGTATAGGTTGCTTATTCTGACTTAGTACGGCTCCAATAGCTATGTTGGATGCATCTGTAGTAAGCTCGAATGGTTTACTATAATCCGGTTGAAAAAGTTCGACTTGTTCTTTCAAATAATTTTTTAAAATTCTAATCGCTTCTAATGCTGAATCATTCAGATTTAACTTAATATTTTTACTTTGTTTTTTGTTTACTTTACCGTTATCTCCTCGTAAATATAATGTCAGGGGCTTGGCTATGCTTGCGTATCCTTTTATAAACTTACGATAGTAACCTGTAAGACCTAAAAATCCTCTCAAATCCTTTACCGTTTGTGGGACTGGAAAATTTTCTATAGCTGCTATTTTCTCAGGGTTCGTAGTGATTCTACCATGTCTGATTATGTGACCTAAGTATTCTACTTCTTCTTGAAAAAACTTACTTTTCTCATCAGATATTTTTAATGTGGCTTTATTGAGTACGTCGAATACTTGACTTATGTGCTGTATATGTTCTTCCTCAGATGAAGAATATATCAATACGTCATCAATGTAAACGTGTACGAATTTACCTACAAAGTCTCTCAAAATGTCGTCCACGCATCTCTGAAATATGCTTGGTGCATTTTTGAGCCCGAAAGGCATTCGTTTAAAATGATATTTTGCGCCATTTATAGCAAAAGCTGTTTTTTCTTTATCATCTGTTTTGATTTTAATTTGGTGGAAACCTGACTCCAAATCTAACGTTGTAAAGTACTTGGCTTTACCTAAATTTTGAATTGTCATGTTGACATCCGGAATGGGGTATCTGTCTGTTACAGTGTGAGCGTTAAGTTTTTGGAAATCAACAACCATGCGCCGTTTTGGTTTTCCTTTTTCGTCCAAACCTTTTTTAGGTACTGTCCATATGGGACTGTTATAAGGACTATGGCTTTTTTCTATTATATTGTCATGTAAGAGTTTCTGTATTTCTTTGTTTACGAATTCGTTATCTGCTATGGGATATGGATATTGTTTAACATAAACCGGATTATCATTGGTCGTCCTAATGCTTGCTTCTATAGTATCTGTAAAGGGTAACGGTCCTATGCTGTTATTAATCTTCATCAGTCTATCTATGTCTGCTTTATAAATATTATTTTCCCCAATTATGTAATTAATTTTCTGAATAGATTCGACACTGCTTATGGTAGTTAGAGTCATATTACTGAAATTTATTTCCGCGTTTAGAACTTTAAGTCCTTCATATCCTAATATCATATCAAAAGACTGAATATCCTCTAATTCAAAAAATGTTATATTTTTCTTTAATATCCTAACTACTTTCTTTGTATCTACCATAGAATAACCATGCATTGTTTTTATTTTTATAGGTTTAATTTTAATTTTTTCGCTAGAATCGCATTTTCTATTAATGTAATTATGGGTTGCACCAGTATCAATAAGAATTTTATAAATTTTCTTAGAAATAGTACTAGTTAAATTTAAGCAGGGCAACCCGTCTACTAGTTTAAATGATCTATTCTTATGTTATTATTTACCATACATTCCGTTTCATCTGCTTCTGCATATGTACTGCTGACATCGTCTCTGCGTTGTTGTCGGGAGTTATTTACTCTCTGCTGCTTGAAGTTCTGCTGATAAGATCGTTGCGGTCTGTTGTGTGTGTTGAAACTCCCGCTGTGTTCACGTTTCGCTGGTGGATTATATACATCGGGTTTGTATTGATTCCAATTTTGTCGCTGTGCATGTACAATTTGTCTCGAGTTTATCTCCATCGGCTGTGGTCCGTCATTTCTCTTGGAAGGGTTTAGGCGTGGTCCTTGATTGTGTTGCTGCATATTATCGTATTGCTTCTGGGGTTGATAATTCGTTGTTTGGCTCGAATAGTTTGGTCTTCTTTCGTTTCTGTGTTCATGTGGCATATTTTTGTGGTGCTTATCTTGAGTGAGATGTAAATGCCTGTGCACATTATCATGTTCTATTCTGCGAGCAATTGCGAATGCGTGTTCTAGATCATTTATTGTAGCTGAATATAATGATCCTCTTGTAAAGTTGTCACTCATACCATCAATGAATATACGAACTGCGTCGTCGTTAGCATTTTTAATTAGTCTGTCGATTATATTCGGCGGATCACCTGACATAGTGATTTTTGATATTATTAAATTGAGATTTTTATTTATCTCGTCGTGGTATTCAGACAGTGTGCTTCTTTTTTGCGTGATGGCTTTCATCATGTCTTGTAGCACGTATAGAGGTTCTTGATTAGAGTACGTATAATCTAATCTGTTACGTATCGCCTCAAAATTAAAAATTGTGTTATAATTAGTTAACACATTCGCGGCTGCTCCCTGTATTTTACTTTTCACTATAGTCAATGCTGCTGCGTACTTACTGTGTGTTTTGAGGTTTTTAATGCTGTCCATTAATCTGGATGCTTCTTCGCGCCACGACCGATAATTTGATTGATCGCCGTTGAAAATAGGTAGGCTTTTAAATGCGTCTAACTGTATTTCACTACCATCTGTATATGTGGTTCTTATTTCCTCTAGCACAGGTATGTTTGGTACTATGCCTAATCCAGATTTTACTTCATTTAGTTTTGTTTCTAAATTAGTGTTTATTTGATTTTGGTTAGTTATTATTGCTGCTAACCTTGCATTCTCTGTGCGTGTGTGCTCTAGGGTTTGTGTTACTGTGTTGCACCTGGTTTCTAAAGCTTCTAATCTTGCCATTAATACTGCGAGTTGTTCCATTTTGAACTCGTGTCTGTTGTCGTCGAATTTGTGTGTTTTTTTTTTTTTTTTCCACATATACACTTTCACTGAATTGCTTTGCTGCTTCGTACGAAGGAGCTATATTTGTACCTGCTATGCTAGGTAATTCTTGTAACCGGTAACGCGAGTGTTCTGTTTATACTAGGTTTCACTACTTGTTCCCGAGGTCCGCTCGATTGAAGTTAAAAAGTATATTTAACCTCCTGGCAGGATCGCCAATTAAAACACTTGGTTCTTACTTTTAAAATTAAACAATATTTATTTGGAACTATGTCCTTTATTATTGAAATACTTTTTACTAATTCTAAAAGGAGCTTAAGGCTACTATGTAGTTACAATAAGACTATCGATAAATTCATCATACAGTCGTATTTATATACTTTTCTTATCTATCTACAAGGAGACCCAAGCGTACAATCGTCTTGCTTGATAATGAAGAAGAGATAATATTCCAACATTGTATACAAACGATATTATCTCTTTTACATATGTTATCATTGTAGCGTTGTGTGCAAGACTGTACTAGAGACTAAAGATATCATTGAATACAAATAATGTTATCTTTTTCCTCAATATGTTTTGCTATGGATACTTAACTCGCGCGAAATAAATTACTAAGTCTTGTATTTTAAAAATAATATACTTTTATTATTAAAAATCGCTTATGAGCTAAATAACGTGTAGTATTCGTCTACGTGTTAATTGAGTCTGCTTGAAAATGGAACCAAAGTGTTCTTATATACTATGCAAGATCGATATGAAGTATCGATCCCTTTTTTTATGGCACCTACTCATAAATAACGAGTGTTATCTGCCTGAGTCATTTATTGTTTGTTTGGGTTGGAAGAGGACCTGGAGTGTCCGTTTGGTTTTTCTTAATCTTCTCTTCTCAGAAGGATACTTGGGACGTTTGTTGAGAGCGGGGGTATTCCGTCGTCATGTGGTTGGCATGTGTGTTGCCTGTCTGTTATCTCTAACATAACTCCTCCCTCCTTTGTCTTTTGTTTCTCCCGAAACAAATATATAAAAAAAATTAACATTATTATAATTATAATTAAAGTTATTCCATGCATGCTAAAGTTTATGTTTTTGTGTGAATGGAATTTTTCTTCTATTTCATTTATATTACTTATGTTTAAATCGATTTGTTTTAATTTTACACTTGTTATGTCATATGGATATTCTACATCTATAGGGATGGGTTGATTTACAATTGCATATTTGTTTGAAAACGTTTGATTATTAATTTCTAGTGTACAGTTTTCAAAAGTGATCAAAGCATTTCTTATGATTACAATCGATTTTCTTTCGTCACAATTATTATTTATTTTAACATCACTATTTATTGAAAGTACTGCTCCTTTCATTAATTCTATTATAACATTTTTATTTTTATTTATTTTCTTGGTACAATTTATAATTTTATTGAGACAGTTTACAAGTGGTTTTAGATGTCTTATTTCTTTATTTTCTGTATAGACATAGTTACTTCCATTTACTCTAATAAAAAATTCACTTTCAATATCTAATTCTTCATTGTCTTTATTAGGTTTTGAAGTAAGGAAATATTTATCAAATGTTAACATTTTGTCAGGAATTTGGATTACAAATATCAATAAATTTTCATGAAATTCTCCAACGGATAATTTAATTTTCTTCAGCTTATACAGATCAACATCAAACTCATCGATTTCTTCTGAAGTTAATAGACTTTCTAGCATTATTTGTAATCTACTAGCTAGTATTATATGTTGGATTTTTTCAATAAGTTCCTTTAATGAGTCTAATCTTCTCAGGTATTCTAGGATATTTATTCTTTGCTCAATTAAATTTAATTTTGCTTTGGGGCCTAACTCTACATTGACGTCCATTATTAAACTTTTTTTAAATATTTATATCTTCTTGGAACTGGTTATTGATTTTTATCTGTTTGTTGTTATTAGTTATCAGGTTATGACTTTTTTCTTTAATTGTTTCTAATTGTTCTTCCAATTCTTTTTGATCTTCATCGTCCATGGTTCCAAACATAAATTTAAAAACTCGTCCGCCAAGGTTAAAAAGTCCTCTTCTTGATCTTTTATTCTGGTATCCTTTAATACTTTTTAATTCACTTTTGACTAGTTTTAATTCTTTTTGGATTAATGTGAACGATTTGGATTGATTGTAACTAGATGGTGGCATTGATTTCTTTATCGAAATCCATTGTTCAGCTAGTGTATTATATATAGAATTTATCTCAGTTAAGTTTATGATGTGTATTATTGAGTTAAATTTATTCACATAGCCATTACTATTATGAACTTCTTCTACTTGTATCTTACTATGCACTAAACTAGTGATAAAAAAAAATAATTACAACCTTCATTCCTTGACTTGCTCGGTTGGCGTTCACTATTCGACTGATGAACTCTTTTATCTTTTATTCTGAGCTAGGTAGTGTGTTATCTACTATTTGTATTTTTGAAGTTGAAGGATGGTTTCCAGTGGTTTGTTTTCTAGTTTGAGTGTATCTGTTACTGGGGTTTGCCTTGATTATATTGTCGCTATTTTTAAATTTAGATTTTCTGTCTTTCTGTATGTTGCTATGGTGTTGTTCTTCTAATCTATTAAATTTATATCGTGGTTCGGTTTTATGTCGTTCTGTTCTAGAGTTTTTGACAAAGCCTTGGTATCTCTGTTCTTCGTAATTTTCACGGTTCTCGTTCCTTTTATTGATCATTTTTAGTTTGTTTGTATGAACGTGTTGGTATATTTTTTCTTTAGAAAAATTACCCTTCTGAATTTCATATAGTTTTGTTGTTGAGTGAACCTCTGTAATTCTCTTCTATACCAGAATGTCCAGTTTCTTTCTGATGATATAATTTAATCTGTTGGACAGCTTCTTCTTCTGAGTTCATGTCTTTTGCGTAGGACATGCATTTTATAAATTTTATCCTATTTCCATATAGTGTAATTAATTTTTGTTGTAGTATATTAAAATTACTTTCATTTACTACAGGGTTAACATATATTCCCGTTATTTTGTTCTCTATTAGAGGTATTAATTTCTCTTCTATATTTTTCTGTTTTAAAGAATCAATACCTAAGAATATTCTTCGTTTTTTGTTTAACATTTTAACTTTCGTTTGAAAACCTAACGTCAGGATTATTTGCTGATTATATATATTCACACAAGTATCTTTTATCGGAAAGTGGTCATTTGCTTCTTCGTTTTGGGAATGGATCGTTGGTTCTACAGAGTCTAAAGCGTTTATTTCTTCGTTATTCGTGATTCCTCTACTGAGAAAGTCTGCAACTGTATTGCTTGTTCCTTTGAGATACTCGATTCTCATGTCATATTCACCTAGCTGAAGTACCCATCTCTGGAGTCGAGGTGAAATATCTTTGCCGAGGTTTTTGGTTTGAAGCCATTTTAACGGTTGGTGATCCGTTTTTAACTCAAAACGTCTACCATATAAGTAAGGTCGCAGATGTCTTACTGACCAAACAATTGCAAGTAATTCTTTCTCGGTCGTACTGTAGTTTCTCTCATGTTCATTGAGTGTTTTACTAATGTACGTTATTGGATGACCTTTTTGAGATAATTCTGCACCAATTGCATAGTTGGATGCATCTGTCGTTAACACGAATATTTCATTAAAATCAGGATATGCAAGTACAGGTTCTGTTTGAAGTGCATTTTTGAGCTCCTGATGTGCTTTTACATAGCTTATATCAAATTTATCAATTTTCGTATCTTTTTTAAGATATTTAGTTATAGGTTGGGCAATTTTTGCATAGTCTTTTATAAATTTTCTGTAATACCCTGTTATACCCAGAAAAGATTTAATTTCTTTTTGTGTAGTAGGCAGTGGTATTCTTTCGATTACTATAGTTTTGTCAGAATTAGGTTTAATACCCTTGTCAGTAATAATATGACCTAAAAATTTGGTTTCTCTTTTAAGAAAATTGCATTTATCGATTTGTATTTTTAGGTTATATTTCTTTAATCTCTGGAATACCAAATTCAAATTAATCATGTGTTCTTCGAGAGAAGTACTGAAGATTAGAATATCGTCTAAGTAAACTACACAGATTTTATTAATCAGTTCGTCTAAAACTTCGTTCATCATTCTTTGGAAGGTGGCTGGGGCGTTTTTTAATCCAAATGGCATACGTAACCATTCGTAATGTCCATATGGAGTTGAGAAAGCAGTTTTCTCAATATCTGACGGATCCATCTTAATCTGATGGAATCCTTTCGCAAGATCTAACGTCGAAAAATATTGGGCTCTTCCGAGTTTGTCCAATATTTCATCGATATTAGGTATAGGGTGTTTGAACTCGACTGTTTTCTCGTTCAATTTGCGATAGTCGACCACCATACGCCACTTCTGTCTTCCAGAATTATCTTCTTTCTTAGGGACTACCCAAATAGGTGCATTATAGGGTGAGGTACTTTTCTTAATAATGCCCTGAGCTAATAAATCCTTAACTTGTTTTTCGATCTCTTGCTCGTGTATTTTAGGATAACGGTAGATTTTGCTAAATATTGGACTATCATGTTCGGTCCTAATATAGTGCATGGTTTGAGCGGTAGATGTTAATTTATCTCCTTCTTTAAAAAATACGTGTTTATTTTTTTCGATAAATTTATTTAATTTCGATATTTGAGTTACAATAATTAAGTGTATGGATTTCTTCGAATTCATACGGACATTTATTTTTATTCCTATAATTTTCGAAATAAGTTTTTCTATTATTTATTTCTACAAATCCTTCTCCTAGGTCTATATTTGCTTTGATGGGCTTTAGTAGGTTTTGACCTATTATTCCATCGAATTTTTTATTTTTTATTTTCATCAACTTCCATGTCATTGTTGCTTCATGTTCGTTGAATTCAACAGGCACTTTGGTTATGATTTCTTCTTTAATAGTACTAGTTGCATTATTAGCGACTTTTATTTGAGTTGGAATCCGTACAGGATTTCGTGGTATTTCTAATAATTCAGATTCATCTAGTATACTTGTAGTCGAACCTGTGTCTATTAAAATTTTTAGTTTTTTATTGTTAATGGTTGCAATTATTATGGGAAGTGCTTCGTTTTCCCTATCAAAGTAAAATTTACCTCGTGCTGTTCTACGTCTACATTATTAACGTCCATGGGCTCTTGTCTTGAATGACTAGTTCTATGATTATTATAGTTATTCTGCCTATGATGATTATAAGGTGGTCTATATTGGACTTTCTCTAGTCTTCCTAGAGTAATAGTCTGGTCTGCTACCGCTGCTGCTGCTGGATGCGCCATTTCCGTTGGCTTTCTGTTTCTCTGTTTTGAGAACGGGTAAAATCGGTGATTGGTCGAGTTGTTCGAAGGTTTTTATTTCCTTAAACTGTTACGATCCGGTGCGTCAATTTCCTCTATGGATTTCGTGTATTGGGTTACTAATTATTCACTCCTGAACACTTTAACACTTTCACTGATTTAAATTTTTTTTTTTTAGGTTGCAAGTTAATTAAAATTTAACTTGATCACTGGATATTTTCTCTCACTATAATATGCGGGTATAGATCTGAGAAATATCCTACCGACTGCGCCAAATAAATTACTAAGTCTTGTATTTTAAAAATAATATACTTTTATTATTAAAAATCGCTTATGAGCTAAATAACGTGTAGTATTCGTCTACGTGTTAATTGAGGCTGCTTGAAAATGGAACCAAAGTGTTCTTATATACTATGCAAGATCGATATGAAGTATCGATCCCTTTTTTTATGGCACCTACTCATAAATAACGAGTGTTATCTGCCTGAGTCATTTATTGTTTGTTTGGGTTGGAAGAGGACCTGGAGTGTCCGTTTGGTTTTTCTTAATCTTCTCTTCTCAGAAGGATACTTGGGACGTTTGTTGAGAGCGGGGGTATTCCGTCGTCATGTGGTTGGCATGTGTGTAGCCTGTCTGTTATCTCTAACATAACTCGCGCGGCCGGATCTCATAGTGCCTCTCTGAGGGGTGAGGTTTAGCCCGTAGGCAGACGAGATATACCTGAATCGGGCATAACCAATGGTACGGGCCATTGGTATCTTTTGAAGATTACTCACCTCCAGGCGCAACCAAAAAAAAAAAAAAAAACTTCTTGCCCTTCGTCCTACTATTCTATCTGTATCTACTCTTTGACCTATCCCGAGAGAAGTTCCTAGACGCTCTGTTAAAAATATTACATGGGTGATTCGTCTCGAGTTGCTCGATGCGATATACCAGATTTTGCATAAGATCGTTGTTGATATTTGCGCTGTGTAGAACACTAACTTGAGCTACCTGCGGTCTTGATGACGAGTCATGGAGTCTGTCCGCGAGAACGAAAAGTTCACTTTGTGACTGTGAATTCTCAACCGCCATAAGACAAACACGTATTGTTGACGGTAGTCGGTTAAGTCAAAGTTTCACGACTAGAGGCGAGTTGATTAAATTATTATAATAAAGGGTGATTTTTTAAGAGGTTTAGAACTTTTTTTAAAAAAAAAACACAAAAAATTCGAAAAAATGAATGAAATATTTATTTGAATCGATAGTTTGAACCTTGCAATTTAATGTTTAAAGATAATTTCATGCAAATGTTGACCGCGGCTGCGTCTCAGGTAGCCCATCCGCTGAGTCCAATTTTGGCATACTCTTTCACACATATCGGCCGGTATCTCACGAATGAATGCATGGATGTTGGCTTCCAGTGCGTCAATCGAAGCGGGCTTGTCCCTATACACATTAGCCTTGGCATACCCCCACAAAAAATAATCTAATGGTGTCAAATCGCACGATCTAGGCGGCCAATTGACCGGCCCGAAACGTGAAATTAACTGTTCACCAAACTCGCCTCGCAATTGCGCCATTGTTTCGCGTGCTGTGTGGCATGTGGCACCGTCTTGTTGAAACCACATATCATGCAAGTCAAGAACTTCCATTTCGGGCAAAAAAAAGTTTGTTATCATCGCTCGGTAGCGTTCACCATTGACAGTAACGCTGCGATTCGCATCATCTTTGAAGAAATATGGCCCAATAATGCCGCCGGCCCATAAACCGCACCAAACAGTGGCTTTTTCGGGATGCATTGGTAGCTGTTGCAATGCTTCTGGCTGATCTTCACTCCAAATGCGGCAATTTTGCTTATTTACGTACCCATTCAACCAAAAATGAGCCTCATCGCTGAACACAATTTTTCGATAAAAAAGCGGATCCTCGGCCAGCTTTCCAAGAGCCCATTCACCAAAAATTCGGCGTTGTGGTAGGTCGGCTAGCTTTAGTTCTTGCACCAGCTGTATCTTAAAAGGCTTTACGCCCAAATCCTTCCGCAAAATTTTGCACGTAGTGCTGTAACAAAGGCCTAACTGCTGGGAACGGCGCCGAATCGACATTTCGCGGTCTTCTGTCACACTAGCTGATACGGCCGCAATATGTTCTTCACTACGCACAGTACGTAAACGTGTTGTTGGTTTAATGTCCAACAAAGTAAATTTGGTGCGAAATTTGGTCACAATCTTCCGAATAGACTGCTCAGAAGGTCGAGAATGCCGATCATAAAATGGAAGCAGCGCGCGATGAACATTTCGAACCGAGCACGAATTTTGATAGTAAAATTCAATAATTTGCAAGCGTTGTTCATTTGTAAGACGATCCATGGTTAAATTGCAAACCAAACTGAAGCTGTTTGACAGTGACACAAGGTACTAAACACACGTCAGCTGTCAAAACCAGTGTTGCCAAAACCAAACCAGCTAAAAAATCACCCTTTATATATAATTATTAGAATAATTTAGTGATGCCACTAAATAATCGTACTTTGTGTTTGATGCTGTGATATTTTTGAGTCTGAATTGGGTTTCGATTTGTAGAAACCACAAATTGGGTCCATTGTTCCAAAATGGCGGAATTTTAATAGAAATGAGCGACGTTTGCTTGTATTTTCAGCAGCGGGAGCCGGGAGTGAAACTTTTGAATCGCAAACGCTACTAGGTTCTGTCTCGTTGTGGTTTGTAGCCATTATGATAGGAGAACGGTATAAGTCCAAATCTCAGGAGAAAAATTTAAAAACGGGTTTTTTTAAAGCGTACGTCCGGTCCGGTACAATATGATTGGTTGGGAAGCCAGGTGAAAGTATTGTTAAAATCTTGCAGAAAAACAGTGATTGTTTTAATAGTACGAGAAACTCAAGGAAATTTCGTCAAAAATCCAGTGCTCCCAAGCGAAAACAAAATCCAGATCCAGGTTCTAATCGTGGGGAAAAAAATTGTACAGTAGGAAGTGAAACGGTTGAAAATGCAACTGCACAACCGTTTTCTAGACTCGTGATCAATGACGCGAGATTTTTTTTATATCATAGCCGATATACCGTTTTACCCGAACAGCGTTACCCCAATGCACACCACCCTGTCACCAAGTAGATAAGTAGATATCAAGTAAGTATAATTTTATCTTGGTTGTAGGTGAAAGTAAAAAATACATTTTTTTTCACTGCAACTACACAAACATATATCAACAAGTAAAAGTGTTATCATCATATGCCTGGCGGTTGCTTGGATACCCTCCACTGCATACAAGTCATGCAAAATTTTAGGCATGTGAGGTAGTACGTAATTACATTGAACAACAGACAGAGAGCCACATGGGCCTAATATTGATTTTATATGGGAGGTACCAGAACTAAAGGGACGCTTCAAAAGTAGAGCGACAGGGACAGCAAACGACACCGAATTTCTTGCCGCTCTTTTGACATTTCTCTTCAGTAAGGTTTGCCATTTCATGATGGAAAGATATACGAGCCAACAACGAGTCGAAATTATTAAAATTTACTACCGAAATTCGGAGTCAGTGGCCTCAACGTTAAGAGCGCTCCAATTTATGGTCGTCATAATCGTCCTAGCAGATCAACAATTGAGCGTCTAGTGAAAAAAGTTGAATCATTTGAGCAACAACTTGAAAATGATTCGGATTTTCATTGAAAAATCATCTTCAGCAATGAGGCTCATTTCTGGCTGAATGGCTTCGTCAATAAACAAAATATGCGGTATTGGTCAGGCAACTCCATGAGTCATCATTGCATCCCGAAAAAAATACGGTTTGGTGTGGTTTATGGGCCAGCGGCGTCATTGGGCCGTACTTCTTCCGTGATGATCAAGACCGGCACGTTAATGTGAATGGGAATCGCTACCGTTCAATGATAACTGAATATTTTTGGCCCCAATTGGATGATATGGACTTGGAAGACATGTGGTTCCAACAGGACGGCGCCACAAGCCACAAAGCGAATGTCACAATCAATTTATTGGAAACCAAGTTTGGAGAACGTATTATCTCACGAAATGGTCCAGTCGCTTGGCCGCCTCGGTCGTGCGATTTGACGCCGTTAGACTATTTCCTGTGGGGCTACGTCAAGTCTATGGTCTATGCCAACAAGCCAGCGACGATTGATAAACTTTGTACTAATATCGAACGTGAAATTGCAGCAGTATCGGCCGATTTATGCTTGAAAACCGTCGAAAATTGGGTTCAGCGCCAGGACTTCTGCAAGCGTGCCCGTGGTGGCCATGCAAAAGAAATCGAGTTCCATACATAATGGCATCGAACGTACTTTCACAGGAATAAAGAATTTCATTGATATCCAAAACCGTTTTTGTTTTATTTAAAAAACCTCCTTTTGTAGCGCTCTTATTGAAAAACCCTTTACTTGACCGACATATCCCATTTTTAATACCAATACCTAATATTGTTTTCGTATGGAAGGTACCAGAACTACTTGACCGACATAGCCCATTTTCAATACCAACCTGACGACGATAAAAATAAGTGCTTTCGCCAATTTTCATTCGCCTATGTCAATTCCTTTGGGCGCTATCGTGCTTTAACAGACAGACAGACGGACATGGCTAGCTAAATCGATTGAGAATGTGATCCTGATTCAGAATATATATACTTTATGAGGTCTCCGGTGACTCCTTCTTGGTGTTACAAATGTAATGACAAAATGAATATATGTACCTTCCTGTGGAGGGTATAAAACTAGGTGGTACCCGCGACTTCGTCTGCGTAGAATAAGTACTTCGAGTTACACAATTAAAATATTTATATCAACAACAGCGCCACTTATTGGGTGCAAAGCTATCCTATCTTTCAAGCCAACCAATTAGCACCACACATTTAACATTTACATTCATTGGTAAAAAACGCAGCAAATATATTTATTTCTCACCAAATATAGATACATAATGAAGAATTTTATTATCCCTAACTTGAGAAATAATTGGTTCCCCATTTAAACTTGGATCCACTACTTCATTCCCTTCACGTTTTGTTTTCCCGACAAAAAGTAGTCTATGTCATTCTCAGAGGTCCCATCTATCAATATATCAAAATTCATAAAAATTGGTTTTGCGGTCGTTAAAATAATCTTACTTTCGCATTTATAATATTATGATTATATCAAGGCTACCTTGAATTTTCTGTGCAAAAATGACAACTGACAGTAAAACCTATGTTTTGAAATAACATAACAGTGCTCCTACCCGATTCCCCGCAAATTTTGAAAAGTCTCTCTTAGATTTCCTATGACTTTAACTCTCTTCGGCCGTCGACTCTCTTTCGTGTTGTCGTTTGTACGGGCTACGGCGCTACGGGCATGATGAATGAAAGAAAAGTATATTTCCCTGAATCATGATAACATCCACATTCACCTCGCATTTCTCTTTCGTTTCACTTAATCGGAGAAAACTTCACGCAGTTTTTGTTGAAATGTATGTGCTTGCACGATGTTCGCCAGCCAACCACCCCAAAGCAGAGCAACGGTTGCTGATAATTTTCGATTTGAGAAAATAAATTTAGTTTTTTCATGTTAGATTTTGGGTTGTAGCTCAGCTTCTAGTTGACACAGAAAGCTGATTGATGGCTTAAAATAATTATGGAAGTGTTGGCTTTGTTAAGTATTTTGTTTTGTTTGAGTAATGGCGATTAAAATGCAGTAAAGTCAGAAAAAAACACATTTTGGTCAAAAAAACTCCCAAAAAAAGGCATGGCAATGAAAGGAATAGCCTATGTCCTTCTCGGGTTCTTAAGGGAATCGAAGTCTGTGCACTAGTAACACTTACCTTTTTTCTTTATTATAATTTAACAATTCAATCGCGGGACACTTACGACTATCTTGGCCTCTGGTTCGCTTAATTCTAATTCTTTCTCGAAGGAAAAATTACATTACGCTTCTTGGTACCACTAGCGGTCGTGGCATTTGTTTTAATTTAAGCTGCAATGTTATTTGAAATAAATTGATTCCAAATCATTAAATATCTGTGTATTCATGATGTTGGCATATCATTGAGATCGATTTCTTGTGCCAGTACATGTTCAGATTTTATATTCTCATAAACTTTTTCTATTTATTTATTTTACACTTTTTATCTATTTTATTTTTTTTTGTTTATATGGGTAGTATTTTTTAAGAAATCGATTTATACGAATTTTTTGAGAAAAACTAAGTAAGGGATCTAATAAGCATTTTCAACAAAATCGTTAGAGCGGTTTTTGTAATAATTTAAAAATAACAAATTTTGCAATATTTGGTTTGAGAAAACTAGTGCTTGACGACTTAGCTGAAAACAGATATTATTCGGTATGTAAGCATTATTTGGTTTTTAAAATTTTATCGTAATCGAAAATGGGTTTTTGGATAGATGAACACTTTTTAAAATTAGCGTTTTTGGTGATTCGTATTGAAAATTAAGGAGAATTTTAAAAACATCAATGTTACTCTAACTATGCATTTTGGTCAAAATCGTTAGTGCCGTTTTCGGGTAAACTAAAGAAAACCAAATTTAAAAAAAAAAAACTTTTTACAAAAATCCATTGTACGATAATATAGAGAAAAACCGAGTTTTCTATAAAGTTAGAAATGGCCACATTACCTTGGAAATGATTTTTTGTTCTAATCGTATGGACCGTTTTCGAGATATGTCAAAAATTCAAAAGTACCGTTGTTCGATATTTTAGCGAAAAACTGAGTATGCAGTCATGTTAACATTACTTACTTAAGCTGAAATATCAATTTTGGTTTAAATAGTTACAGCTGTTTTCAAACAAATCAAAGTGGTAGAACATTTTATATGGGAACTACCATTAATATGAGGTTACCGTGCAAAAAAAAAAACGTTTTCTAACTGTAGGCCCACAAACTCCAAATCCGAAATTTGAACCAAATCAGGGCAGGCGTTTAGGCCGCGGGACAAACGGACAGACAGACAGACGGACAGAAATTTACGACCCATTCAGATTTTCTCAATCAACCAAATTAACCAAAGCACTTCGGGCACTCGCCATTCGAACGAGTACATGCAGAAACGCCATCGTCTAAAAACATTGTGCTTAACGACGAAGCCCATGGTACTTTAAGCTTGAAAGAGAAGGACAAAACGAAGAGGCCACAAAAACTTAGACCAGAAGCGATCCTGATAAAACCGCAGGGACCGGAGACGTACGCGGAAATAATCCGAGAAATACGTAACAAATCCAAACAAAATCAGGCGACCTTCTGCTGGAACTAGACCCCAGATCCAAGGGTAGAGATGGATTTAGCTCATCCTTAAAAGCTATCTTGGGGGATAGGGCTAACATCCGTCATCTGGAACCAAAGACAACACTGGAGATAAGAGATATGGATGAGCTCTCAACAAAAGAGGAAATAGAGGAGGCCATTAAATTGAAACTCATTGATCCCTCACTGGATATTAAAATGAACATGCTGAAAGAAAACAGTAGATCGTAACAGATGGCTTTAATTCATGTAAACGCGCGAGTAGCGACTAGCAAATGAACTACTTAAAACTCCCCGCGTTAAAATTGGCTGGGTATATTGCAGAATCCGTCGCAGAGTGGAAGTAATACGCTGCTTCAGATGCTTCGGGTATGGCCATCAACAAGCAACGTGTAAGGGGCTAAATAGAAAGAAACAAGGGCTCTGTTTAAACTGCGGTGAAAGTGGTCACAAAAAACAGAATGTAAAGCAAGTGCCAAATGCTGTCTACGTGAGGAGCTTAATGTAAATGTGGACTTACTATCTCACGTGCCGGGAAGGGGCTCTTGCCTGATTTTCAGAAGAGCCCTACAGGATGTGAAAAATAAAACACTACAATGATGCTTACTCGTACAATCGAAGATGGAAAAGAAGAAATTCTGGAATTGACGGGAAGTGCTGAATCAAAGACGGAAGCCACAATGCAGCTTATCTACCGGGCATGTAACGACTCAATGCCGCGGCTTACCCATAGGAGCGAGTGCAGGAAACCATTATACTGGTGGACCATCGCAATTGCTGCACTAAAAAGAAACAGTCTACACCTTAGACCCAAAGGTCACCAGAGGAAGAACGAGACATGCTGAAACAACGGAAGAGGCACTTGTACAGTTTAGAAACGCAAAATCAGAGCTCAAGAGGGCCATATATTTGAGTAAACGACACAAATGGGAGGAACTCCGCCAAGATGTAAACAGCGACCCGTGGGGATTGGGCTATAAGGTAGTGATGCGCAAGTTGGGCGCAAGATCGGCCAGCCCACCCATGAGTGTAGAGACAAGGCAGACGATAGTGTCCTGTACAACAAAACATCCCGATGTTCACGGAAGAGGAGCTGAAACTAGCAGCGAGTACACTACAAAATAAGAAAGCCCCAGGACCTGACGGCATTCCAGCGAAAGTGCTAAAAGATATCGCTCAAACCTGCCCCAAATTCTTCTGAATATATCTCTGGGTAGAAACCCATTGTTTTAGTATTCCATCTGAAAAGACCGAGATTGTCCTACTGACCAGAAAACATATCCCAACGCAAATTGAATTTCATATAAGCCCAGATGTAATCACCAACAAAAACGCAGTAAAGTATCTTGGGATAACTATCGACTTAAAACTTACTTTCTGGAGTCATATTAAATCCGCTTCCTAACGAGCTGCTAAAGTGCCCACATTCCTTAGCAGACTCCTGGCAAACGGAGGCTCCTTATGACAATTACACACGCGATACTTCTATATGGATGCGAAATATGAGCAGATCCACTTAAACAGGAGAAGTACAGAAAACAGATGGCAGCATTACAGAGAAGCGGAGCCCTCCGCATCGCAAGTTCTTACCGCACTGTATCAGAACCAGCCGCACTTGTCGTTGCAGGAGTGGCACCCTTTGACCTCTTAGCCACAGAGAGAAGGCTAGTATATGAGAAGAAAGCGGAAGTAGGAGCAGAAGCGGCAATCACTGAAGCAAAACAGGCCACCAAACATTTATGGCAACCATCTGAAACAAGAGGTAGATGGACCGCCAGGCTGATCAGAGACCTCGCTGAATGGACAACGCGAAAACACGGAGAAATAAATTATTATACCACGCAGTTTATAGCCGGGCATGGATATTTTAATGCATACGTACACAGGATGCGGAAAGTAGACCATCCGACATGCCAGTACGGCGACTCATTGGTAGACGACGCTTATCATACCTTCTTGAAGTGCAGCAGGTGGACCGTGGAAAGACAGGATTTGGAATCGGAGATTATATTTCCCCTAAAAAATCATTGGGAAGATGATCGCAAGCGAACGCAGCTGGAAACGGGTATCAGCGTTTATCGAAACCGTGCTCAAAACCAAGAAGAGAGAAGAAAGTCAGAGCACACCCTCATAGAAGAACACGAAAGTTTATGAGGTAGAATGAAAATAACGGCCCCCCGAAGTAATACGAATAGTGGTTCCAGGGGGCTTTTGAAGAAAGCCGAATGGAGAGGGGGAGTTTAGTCAGTAAGATTCTGACATACCAAGAAAATTTAAATTTCTTGACGGAGCATGATGCATTCTTCGCCCTCCCTATAGGAAATAAAGTGCACCACTGGGTCGAACGTAACTTTCTCGTTCATCAAAAGTTTGGTTGGTTGTTTTCTTATTTTATTAAGTAGGTAGGTAAAGATCTGAGAACAAATGAAGTGGGAGTTTCTAATTGTGAAAGGAAGTGGCTGCAATTATTTTAAGGTGCATAATTCAAAAAGGTTGAAAAACAGGGTAATATTTGCTAAAATGAAGTTTTGCGTAGCTCTTAGTGCATTTTTATCGGAAGTGGGGGAGATTATAACAAAAATTTAGCAAAGATATGTTAAAATTGATTGGGAAGTATAAGTAATTGAAAAAAAAAAAAAATTTTCGAATTTTTTGAGAAAAACTAAGTACGTATCTTATTTCGAATACTGATTTTATCTTTAATATGTATTTGGTTCAAAATCGTTTAGTGTGAAAAATACTATTGCTTAACTATTTAGCTGAAAACCGAGTACAAGTTATTGTTCGGGATGCAAGCATTACTTGGTTTTTAGGGTTTTATCGAAATCGAAAATGGGGTTTTCTAGATATGACCAGTTTTTAAAGTGAGCGTTTCCAGTGATTCGAATTGAAAATTAAACACGC
Source organism: Cheilosia variabilis (assembly GCA_951230905.1). Taxonomy (NCBI): domain Eukaryota; kingdom Metazoa; phylum Arthropoda; class Insecta; order Diptera; family Syrphidae; genus Cheilosia; species Cheilosia variabilis. The sequence continues at coordinate 41,644,229 of OX579679.1, read as the reverse complement.
AATAATTTTGAAAACATCAATTTTACTCTAAGTTTGCATTTTGGTCAAAATCATGCCGTTTTGAGGTAAACTAGGGAAAACTATATTTTTCAAAAATCCATTTTACGATAATACAGAGAAAAACTAAGTTTTCCATTAAGTTAGAACCTTAGAAATCATTTTTTTTTTTCAATAGTATCTACCGTTACTCGATTTTTTAGTGGAAAACTAGTACGCAGTTATGTTAACCTCACCTACTTAAGCTTAAATATAAATTTTTGTTGAAATCGTTATTAGAGCCGTTTTCGAACAAATCAAACTGGTATGAAAATGTTTTATGGGAAGTACCATTAATATTGAGGTTACCATGCAAAAAAAAAACCGCCCCGCACTGTAAGCCCCCAAACTTTAAATCCGAAGTTTGAACGAAATCCGTTCAGCCGTTTAGGCTGTAGGCCTCGGGACATACAGAGGAAGACGGACAGAAGTTTGCGACCCAGTTTTTTGAGTTCGCCTATCATCGTAATGTCAGAATTGATTAACATCTAGAGTTCGAAATCTTGTACGAATACAATGTCTTTCTCTTACTACGTAATGGAAAAAGTTAAAAATATTTGAAGTGCATAAAAACCTGATTTTATTTATACTGTTCCCGTATAACTGACAAAAACTGGCGATACATATACTTACCTATTCAATACAATAAATAATATTGCCTACCTAGCTATTTTCTGCGAGAGTATGTACACGTATTTTAATTTGAGTCTAATTTGAATAACTCGATAGAATTTAAAAAAATAATACTATAGAAGAATTGTTACCCAGGAGGAGTGTGTGCATATACGAATTTAATATAAAAAAAATATCTTGCTGGTGTTTTAATTTGTATATCTAAAATAAGTACCGAATTTTATTCTGAATAGTACAGGGTCCGCCTTTTTTTTTTTTGAAAATGCTATAAAAAAAAACTACTGAATATTTTCTCAAATTTCTTTTTTTATTTGAAAGTACAATCCTTCCGGTTAATAATGGAAAATAATTTCATTCAAATGGCTGCCTCGGCTGGCCATGCAGTAGCCTACACGATCGGTCCAATTTTTAAGCACATTATCGATTGTGTGCAGCTGTATTTCACCAATGGCTTCACGAATATTGTCCTTTAAAGCGTCAATTTTCTCTGGCTTTTCGGCGTAACACTTATCTTTTACGGCACCCCACAAATAATAGTCCAACGGTGTCAAATCGCAGCTCCGAGTTGGCCAAACGACATCAGCTCTGCGGCTGATAATGCGATCTTCAAAAACAGTGCGCAAAACATCGAGTGTAGCTTCGGCTGTGTGGCACGTAGCGCCGTCCTGTTGAAACCAAATGTTGCCAATATCCTCCTCTTCAATTTTTGTGAACAAAAATTCGTTCAACATGGCCCGATAACGATCGCCATTGACTGTAACGGCCACTCCTTGCTCATTTTCGAAGAAAAATGGCCCAATTATGCCTCTGGACCAAATTCCGCACCAAACAGTGACTCGTTTTGGGTATATCGGCTTTTTAATGTATGCGTGCGGGTTTTATGTGCCCCAAATGCGACAATTTTGCTTGTTTACATACCCGCCAAGATGAAAATGAGCTTCATCTGAAAAGATGATTTTTTTGGCAAAATCGGCATCTTCTCTAAGTCGATCGCAGGCCCACTTAGCGAAGCGAAAACGCATTGGATGGTCATTTGGCTTCAACTCCTGAACCAATTGGACTTTGTATGGCGTCATATCAAAGTCTTTATGCAAAATTCGTCTCAAATTTGTCTCCGAAATGTTCAATTGTTGAGAACGACGGTGAATTGATGTTGATGGCGCTTCACGCACACTTTCTGCAACAGCAGCAATTTTCTCGGGTGTACGCACTGTTTTTGGCTTTTCACGCTTTGGTTTATCGATGAGGATGCCAGTTTCTTTCACTTTTTTCACAAGATAACGAACATACGGAGCTGACGGTGCTTCTCTTCTTCCAAATTCCGTACGCAAATGCGAAAGCACACATTCTGCAACATTACCATGAGACTCGATTCTTTGAGTGTGTATACCATCAGCACCAACAAAAGGATTGTCAGGATCACTGTGGTTCACTTTTTTATGAATGAACCCATGAGCGCCCAAACAATCGTACGCCTTCCAGCAATCGGTGTGGATGATCGTTCCCGGATTCACGTGCTTTTTAATAAGCGGAACTAGCACGTTAGCACAGCGCTCGTTTTCTGGACAAACTTCCAGTCTCAAGTCTTCGGACCCATCCTCAATTAAACCGAGAACCCAGTGGCCGTCCACACGCCTTCCTTTATTAAATTTTCTTCTCCCAAATTTGCTCTCGTCGATCTGGACGATCTTACCTGGTCCGCCTATTTTTCCTTTTGCTTGAAACGTTTCCAAAAACTGGATTACTATTATCTCCCGGCAATAACTATACCAGTCGGCAATAGTCCGTTGGGACAGACATTGAGTCAAGGTGAAATCCTCCACCTTTACGGTTTCATAGGAATATTTCCTAGCGAAGCAGTACATAAGATAAAAACATCTTGGCAAAGGCAAGTGAGCTTGCTCAAACCAACTGCCAACAGCACGACTTGTTCTTGCTGTACATCTTGATGGGGCACTGCCCAAATTTGAGTGGTGCCTTTATTGTGGGCATCACCAAATTAAACAGTGCAAGAGAAAATAGGTGTGAGTTATCTTGTTTCTGCTAGTAATATGGGATTCAAGATGCTCTGTTCACCTGACATTTTTACTTGAGGTTCACCTGTCCTCAGATTGGGTTGGCAATCTAAATTGGTAGTAACTCTCGGGTTATGAAAGCTCGACCATTAGCTATATAATGGTACCACGGGGATGGGGACAGCCTCTGTGCCAAAACTGGTGCAGCCCCATCATTTGAGGTTGGATTCGTGGGGGCTGTGGTTTAACCGAATGCGGAGACAAAAGCGTTCTTTCAGAGCGAAGAGGTGTCTTGGTAGGCCTCGCCCTTACCAATGGGTCGGACTGTTGCCAACTAAACAGCCACGGTAATTGCACCAGAGCTAGTACTTGTACTGGCTCTGGGGCGTTTGGTCAACGTCTTTCTCAAGGACTCTGATGTGGGTATGCCCATCGTGAAATTAATCCGTAAAGGCAGGTGTTCACGTTAAGCAATACTTTTCGTTTCTGTACAATCTTGATTTTGTGCACCTGAACTCGTCAATTAGATTTCCGCGCACAAAAATATTCATTGGAATCCTATGTACCCGGCACAGTTTCGAATTTGGCTATAACCCGCGTGTCACAGCAAATTCAAGCGCTTGCTCGTCTTCACCTACAATAATTTTTATTTTATAATGTAAAACATGAACAACATTGAAAGAATGTAAATAAATTACCAAGTTCTCTTATCAACCGAGCAATATTGCACTGCATTTTCACCTCGTCAGAGTACAACCGACGCTTTACATACGGACTCTCACCCGAAGTACATGGTTTCAAGTCTAACGTATTCGTATTTTTAGAATTTTGATCAGACATCGCACTGATTTAAAACTACTTAGTGAAGTTGATCGCAAAAACGCAGTAAAAATTCACTCTGTCAATCTTGATATTTAACTGTTACAACAGTTTACAAAAGTACACCGTTACATCGTATGTTTTTCATTTATTTATAGTTGAGAACAGTGTTGCCAGATTGATTGAAATTCACCTAGCGCTTTAAGCGAAGTTAAGTAGTTGAATAAGTGTATACCAAAAACTGCCAGACTGTAAGAAAGTATGTTGTATTTAAAGTATGAGGTGCGTGGCTGGCTTCGCTCGCTAACAGGATTTTACCCCTATTTTTAGCAGGGTTTAGCCGCTCACGCGACTTCGTCGCTCCGCTAAGGGTATGTCAAAAACTGTCCGGCAGGCGCCTGGAGTTAAAGTTTATATATATATTTACTTTGGGGTTTTTAGCAGTATGTATAATATTTTCAGTCAAAAAAAAAGATAAAATTAACCTAAATTGTTTTAACTTTTTGACATATGGCAATATCTATAATATTTTCCAACATTCACTTTTCCCACACATCCCCCTCCACAGCAACAGAAAACACTTGGCACAAACGTTATGCAAAGTGAACGTGTCCATTTGTGCAGTTTGTTTACATGCACTTTTCAGTGAAAATTGAAAACTTTAAAAATTAAAAAAAAATAGAAAAAAAAGTTTCCGCAGAAAAATTCTTCTACAGTACATCTTAGAATAACTCAATTTAAATAAAAAAAATAAAAAAAATGAATTTACTTAGTGCGCATATTGGAAACCTCAGCCGAAATTCCAAATCAGAAATTTCTCAGCGTTTCTTTTTCAAAGAAACTACTCATGCATGAAAGGATGAAGCCTCATTGTGCGAGTAACAGAGAAAAGAAACCCAAATAATTTTTGTATCCCTTTATTTGCTACCTACCACCAGCCACCACCACCAACCAACTGTTCACTAATCAGAAGTGTGATTATTCCTCTCTATTTTGGTTCTACAACAACGCCATCCGACGAGAAAGTAGGCTAAGAAAATGTTCGTGTTGGGGATAGTACTATAGTCTCTATATACAATGCTATAACTCATGAACCAATACAAAGACCGTATATATGTATACAAAAAAAATCTTAGTGTTGACGTCATCTTTCATCTGAAACAAAATCGGTTCACACATTCAGAGAACATCAATTTCAAACACTAAGCGACTTATTTCTATATTATATAAGAAGAAGATGGTAGAAGAAAGGATATATAGATGAAAAAGGAAATGTGCGCTACAGCGCCAGCTGTTGCGAATTTCCCGCAAAAGGAAGTATCTAATTTGGTCCAGTCGTTTTCAAGTTTTAACCATCCGAACACACGACGATTCATTTTTATATATACAGATTTCTGAATAAAGAATATAAAAATTGTTTACCTCAACTGTTAAGTCATCATTTTTGGCGCATATGTATAAATAATTCCGTCCTTTTGGCAACTTCACTTTGAACAAAGCTGTTTTATCGTCTGCAGAGTTTTCAATTGCGTGAAATATTTGGTTAACTGGAATAAGGCATGATCCTCCAAAGGTACTTGGAGCTTCCGTAAAAGCAATATCAGTTTTATTGGTTATTCCAAATCCGAAAACTCGAATAACTACTTCGGACTCGCTTAGCACTTTAGGGACACTATCTTCTCCAAGCTCTGGCTCCTTTTCGCTAGATTCTATTCGAAATCCATAAATTCTTAGTTTTTCATGTGCAATATCCCGAAAACTTCTTTGATGGCTGTGGAATAAATTTTTTTTTAATTATATTGTTAAAAGATTCACAAAATAATATTGAATCAAAACCTTGCACAAAATTTAAATAATTATTTTATAGCAAATCCACCAAAAACTTATCGAGTTTAATATAATAAAAACAAACAACATAACTATACTTATATTTTAATTATACAAAACGGAGTTTGACTATGAGAATTTTGTGATTTAAAAACAATATCGTCTAAATGTCGTCGATTCCTCTTAACACACTTCGCAATCGGACTCTTAAATTTGCGAATACGAGAGAGCAAAGCATTGCACATAGGAGTATTTGTACAATAAAACCGATCAAAAGTCAGAACAATTAAGTTGAAGCTCCGTTTTTTTTACGTGGCATCACAATTTTGTCGGCATTTTTAGTGTACTTACAAACAATTCGTACGAAAGCCAATATTCATATTATTTTAACTAAAATTTATTGGAATTTAGTCTTTTCGTTATGTACTTAAACCTTATTCAATTGTCAATTAATAACCCATACCCGGGTAAACGTGTTTCCACTTCCGATTTTGAACCCTTTTTGTCCTTGAACAAGCCATTCTATAGTATTCAAATTGCGAATCTGGTAACCTAAGTAATTCTGAGCAATTCAAAATCCTTTTCATTTTGGTTAAGTGGTTCAGGAGTTACAGGCTTCCAAAATTGACACGTATACCCATAGACCTACGGCACAAGTGCATTTTGTGTTTCGTACTGAAATTTAACGAATGTTCAATAAATAACATATTTCAAAGCTCTCTCACTTCATCGCCCAAACCCTAGAGGCGAATATGCATACGCTTCATTCGCGAATCTACAGAAAATTACGATTCTAAGAAAACCAGAAGTGTCCACATCTAATGCTAAGTATTTTTTTAAACTTCCTATACAAAATTGTGAAAGAAAAGTTTAACACTGTTAAAGATTTCAGCTCGACTTCAGTGAAATCTCATTGTTTCCCAAATTTGTGAAGCAACTGACAGAAAATAAATTAGCACAAAGGCAAGGCACATACAACACATTCTTCGCAGTAGCAGTTTCTCCATTTGGCAAATCAAGACGGATATCTCTTATGCAATATAATTTCAATAGATTTTTGTCTTCGATAATTACTTCATCGTTCTTTGGTTTGGTGACATTTTTAGCCAATCCCGGGGCACAGGATGCCAGATATCACGGCTTCTGGTTGACTTCTTTCACGACTAAATATGCATATAACGCTTTATTTGTGTCATTCGGCTTATGGTGCAGTTTTTTCTTATCCAGACAGTTTTTAGCAAAATGTTTGGTTTTCGACTTTGGCATCTGCTTTGCATCAGATTTTTCTGTGACACAGTCCCACAATTCCTCATATTCTGGAAGATACGTGGCAGCAACTTTCCTTAAGCTTTTCTATGGAAATCAAAGTTTTGGCTGCCATGAGTTTGATTTCTTTTCTAGGAAAAAGAAATCTCTCAAAATCAACTGCTTCCGTAATTAAAATTAAATCAACATAGCTTTATTTTATTCGCGACTTTCCCTAACTTGTTTGTACTTAACTAATCTGGGCTCTTAACCTACAGATATCTGTAAATTGATGAGAGCACAAGAAATGCCTGAGAAGAGAGCATTTCCAATGATAATTATAGTTTTAAGTTATCCTTACAATTGTGATTCCATCAAACTAGAAAGAAGAGAGACTACGCAGCATATCAGCTCAAGAAGATCGAAGAGCCTAGATACCTAGTCACCGAGCTGAACAACATTTGGAGGTTGTTTAACAAAGCCAAGCAACCGGCAGCCGGCTTTAAGTGCGGAACACAGGCTCTTCGAAAAAGCGAAAGAAACCTAGTCACCGAGGCACAGGGAATAGTAGATGTGTTTAAGCAGCATTTTCAGCAGCTGCTAAATGGGCATCATGTAGAGAGAGTGATCTGGCAAGAAAAGAACCCACGTCCAGTTCCATCACCCATCATGAAATTAGTTTACTTAAACATAACACTTTAAATATTTAAATATTTTTAAACAATCAGAACATGCATACCATACACAATTTTCGTTCGAAAACGGCTCTAACGATTTCAACCAAAATTGATAGTCCAGCTTAAGTAGGTGAGGTTAACATGACTGCATACTCAGTTTTCCGGAAAAATCGAATAACGGTACTTTTGAAATTTGGACATACATTTTACGTATACTCTACACTTTCTGGGAAAGTGCCAAATCCTTCGTGAAATAAGAAGACATTTTTTGGAGTGGATGTTTTATCAGAAAATCAGATGCTTTTGCTTATTAATGAAATCAACGTCGCTCAATTATTGTAAAAACACACTGTCATACTGTTCTGGATTATGAATGGAAACTTTTAATGGCCACCAAAATTTTTTTTATTATCAAGTTTTATAATGATTTTGGAATCAAAATCAAATCTTAATTAGTTTGTTTTTATTATTATTATTTTATTGGTTCACTTTTTTTTTGTCAACCAGGCAGACGGCAAACCATGCTTACATTTTTATTGTTAAAATATTGTAGGGATTGTGAATTCATTCATAAATATCTGAATCTGATTCGTTGATCTAAGAAACTATCACTCAAAGAGAGCTTAAAGCCGACACAGCGTAATAAAGATATTAGTAAAGCAAAGAACGCTAATAAACCCTCAACCCAAAAATAACTGGTTGAAGAGATTAATCAGAACCAGCTACTTCAAGAAATCTTATGTCGTTTTCGATTTGGCTTTTCAGATTTTGATCTGAGATTTCTGCTGCCAAATCGAACATAAAATCTGATTTTTATTGGTTCTTGTGTGTATTCAGTTACCGCAAAAAATATTTTTATTCACTTTCAAAAATCCATTTTACGATAATAGAGAAAAACTGAGTTTGCTATTAAGTTGGGAATGACCATATTACCTTCGAAATAATTGTTTGTAACAATCGTATGGACCGTTTTCAAGATATGTCAAAATTTCTGAGTATGCAGTTATGTTAACCTCGCTTACTTAAGCTTAAATGTCAATTTTGGTTGAAATCGTTAGAGCCGTTACCGAACAAATCAAACTGGCATGGAAATTTTATATGGGAAGTACCATTAATATTGAGGTCACCGTGCGAAAAAAAAACGGACCCGAACTGTAAGCCCTCAAACTCCAAATCCGAAGTTTGAACGAAATTCGGGTAGCCGTTTAGGATGTATGCCTCGGGACATACAGACAGACAGACGGACAGAATTTTGCGACCCAATTTTTTGAATTCGCCTATCATCGTAATGTCAGAATTGATTAACATCTGGAGTTCGAAATTTTGTACGAATACAATATCTTTCTCTTACTACGTAATGGAGAAAGTTAAAAATAGTGAAATACACATTTCAGAATAGCGAATTCGGGCATTAAAGTCCAATTCATGAACTCACATATATTAGAAAAGAAATGAGCATATGTGCGTGACTTCATTAATTTTTCGGGAGAAAACAGCTTGTAGGCAGCCGTCTTTCCACTGGAAAGTAATATATCTCTGTATTCCATTGTCTTTGCCAATGGGTTGCTTACAATTCACCATTTTAGGTTCCACGATACATCCCACACCACAATATTCTTTTACAAATCTTATAACAATGTATTTCCAAATATGCACTGATTTTTTTATAAGCCTCTCTAATATATTAATTAACAAAAACAAGTGCACTCTTTGTGTTTTTGGAATACAAAAAGTGATCAAAACATTTTTTTGCTGTTCCGAGTATTTCACATAAATAAAGGGCCATCTACGACGATTTTTGTATTATGGCCTTCACCAGAAAAAGCCAAGCACATACAAATTTGACAGAAGTAGTTAGTATAAACAATAAAAATATCGAATTAATTTTTTGAATTTAACAAATGCATACTTGCATATATTATTGTGCGAGTGTTAATTTTACGTACTAATTACAGATTATAAATAATGCTAAAAAATATATTTTCCACCATAAAAAATTTTTTTTTCGCTAAACGGTGTTTAAATATTTTGTTTCATATGACTTCGAAATTAAAAGCATGCAAAAAAAGCTTGATGTTACAAAATCTCTTTTAACAAAAGTGCAAAAAACAGCGTGAAATGAAGATTATATTAACGTATTTGGCATCGTAACGAAATTATAACAGGAATTCCATTTGATACCAACAATTTCAAAAACTTAAAAAAATCTAAAACTCAACTGTGATGTGAACGCCGTGTAACTAATGGGCACAAAATATGCCGAACCCAGTCGCGCCCACTTGAAATCCCACCAGAAAATGGCCGCCCGATGGACATCAAGTCGAACGAACATATAACACATTTTGTCAACAAAAGTTCTCGCTTGAGATCAGATGGCTGCTCTTAATGGGCAAACAATTCGCTATGCCCAACTCGCCAAATATGTAAGCAGAATTTAACAGTGTGCGGAGATGTGTTCGACATACGTTTTTTAAAATGTATACGATTTTGTTGAAGAGAGAGTTGTTCAGTTAAAGGAAACGGAAGTTGTTTCACACTTCACTGATATTCCCGTCCAATTCGCCATTGCGTTCGTTAAAATACTAACTTCAGCCAATGTAAGTTACTCGAAATCCTTGACTTTTGTATCAAGGAAAATAACTTTACAGTACAAAGATGGCATATAAAAACAAATCTTTGGCATACCGATGGGCAACCACCTCTCGCTAATTGCTGATCTAGATGAATGATTCAAAACGACTTCAAAGCCAAAATTGATCCCAACATATGTCGATGATATATTTGTTGTAATTGACCAACAGGATATTGACAGCATGTTGTGGTGCCTTAATGGATTCCATGATAAGATTCAATTCATTGTTGAGATGGAGAAAAATACTTCCATAGCGTTTTTAGATGTTCTAATCCATCGCGACCAACATGGGCTGTCATTCAACTGGCATCAAAAAGATACAGCACCTGAAACTTTAAGTATAACCAAGCAAAGCACAAATCACAAACAATGCTTAGAATCTTGTCCATAAGGTATTTAAGTTGAGTGACGAAAAGTTCCATGTCATCAATGGACGAAAAGTCACTAAAATCCTCAAAGATAACATCCGATCTATTACATATTTTTGTTGAAAAAGGAGTATGAGACAACTATACCAAAGTAGAAAATAAAGATGACCTTTCATTAGGTCATTCGCCAATGTCAAGTCGCCAGTTCTTATGTCAAGCAGCTATCAAATGATTGAGGTAGATAGCACACCTCGACGAATAAATCTAATTGGCCGCTTATCATTAATCTATAAGAGCGAATAAAGAAAATATTTCAACTAGAAGAAGTTGAGCTGTTGAATAGAAACATACAGCGAGCAGCGTGACAAAGCAGTCCTATCTGCCAAAGAAGGAAAAGGGTAGATATTAATTACCCTAACGAAGTACAAAAAAATCTAAAAACAAAACGAAATGCACGAAAAGCCTGGCAAATAATTCGAACACCTGATAATAATATAGTCTATAACGCAATATGCCACGAAATAATACAAAAAGTTAAAAACGCGTCCGTCGGCAAATATCTCATTAGTCTCTCTGCTCATAAAAATGCAAACTATTCTAGCAAAACTTAAACGCAAAAATTACCAGGCTTTGACTTGACAACAAGGCAAATACTAAAAGAATTACATGAAAAAGCTATGCGAAAACTATTTCATATGATCAACATAATGTAATGTATGTCTCTAGTCAATGGAAAGTCGCAGAAGTGATAATGATTCTGAAATCGGAGAATCACAAAATGAGAAGAAATCATACAGACTCCTTTTTCTTAATAATCTCAGTTATTTTAAAAAATATTCCTAAAGAGATTTAAACCAATAATAGAGGACAGACATTTAGTGCCCGCTCACCAATTCCGGTTTAGAGAAAAACACACGCCCATTAAACAAGTAAAGGGTTTTTCAATAAGAGCGCTACAGAAGTAAATTTTTTAAATAAAACAAAAACGGTTTTGGATATCAATGAAATTCTTTATTCCTGTGAAAGTACGATGCCATTATGTATGGAACTTGATTTCTTTTGCATGGCCACCACCGGCACGCTTGCAGAAGTCCAGACGCTGAACCCAATTTTCGACGGTTTTCAAGCATAAATCGGCCGATACTGCTGCAATTTCACGTTCGATATTCGTACGAAGTTCATCAATCGTCGCTGGCTTGTTGGCATACCCCATAGTCTTGACGTAGCCCCACAGGAAATAGTCTAACGGCGTCAAATCGCACGACTGAGGCGGCCAAGCGACTGGACCATTTCGTGAGATAACACGTTCTCCAAACTTGGTTTCCAATAAATTGATTGTGACATTCGCTGTGTGGCTTGTGGCGCCGTCCTGTTGGAACCACATGTCCTCCAGGTCCATATAATCCAATTGGGGCCGAAAATATTCGGTTATCATTGAACGGTAGCGATTCGCATTCACAGTAACGTGCCTGTCTTGATCATCACGGAAGAAGTACGGCCCAATGACGCCGCCGGCCCATAAACCACACCAAACCGTAATTTTTTCGGGATGCAATGATGACTCATGGAGTTGCCTGACCAACACCCCATATTTTGTTTATTGACGAAGCCATTCAGCCAGAAATGAGCCTCATCGCTGAAGATGATTTTTCGATGAAAATCCGAATCATTTTCAAGTTGTTGCTCAGCCCAATTCACGAACATACGACGCTTCTGGTGGTCAAGCGGCTTCAGTTCTTGCGTCAATTTAATCTTGTAAGGATGTAGGCCAAGATCTTTTCCCAAAATTCGCCACAACGACGTCACAGAGATGCCCAACGCTTGAGAACGACGTGTGAGAGACACATTTGGGCTTTCTTCAACTGAAGCCTCAGCGGCAGCAATATCCTCGACACTACGGGCACTTCTTTGTCTCACTGGCACGGGAACATTTTGTACTGTGCATGTGGATTCAAATTTTCCCACTAGACGCTCAATTGTTGATCTGCTAGGACGATTATGACGACCATAAATTGGACGTAGCGCTCTTAACGTTGAGGCCACTGACTCCGAATTTCGGTAGTAAATTTTAATAATTTCGACTCGTTGTTGGCTCGTATATCTTTCCATCATGAAATGTCAAAAGAGCGGCAAGAAATTCGGCGTCGTTTGCTGTCCCGCGCTCTACTTTTGTAGCGTCCCTGTTGAAAAACCCTTTACATAAAATTGCAAGTATGCATTATAAAAAAGAGTGAATATAGATGGAAAAGAAGTACTGTCTCCAAATACTGCCAAATACTAAGGTATAACGAGAGATCCCAAACTTATGTTAATAGAGCATGTCATAAAGAAAAAAGAAGAGCTAGGCATTAAACTAAGAAATAAGCATTGGCTTATGGAAAGAAGCTGCCAACTTTCAATTCAAAACGAACTCACGATTTATAAGCAGGTTTCAAGACCCGTATGGAAATATGGAATTCAGCTTTTGGGTTAACCGAAGCAATCTACAAATGATTCAAACTTTGATGATTCGAACTAAGAAGTAGTTTTAACGCTCCATGGTACGTTTGAACATGTGCATACTACAATGCAACACATGGTGGGAGAAAATAACATATTAAATGATTATTATTACATATTATGATTATTTTTATAATTAGATATGGAACACGAATGACGATCCCTTTTTCTTTCCTTTTAGCTGACCATCCTAACCCCAGTAGCTTATTATTAACCAAATCGAAATAGTTTAACCCCAATAGAAGCTAAATAAGAAAAATAAAGTAAATTTAAATATTTTCGGGACTAGTCAATGGGCTATATCCCACCCACAGTTCACAAATATATTAAAGTTCAATTTCCTAAATCATAAAAAAGCAATAAATAGTTGGCGCAACAGGTCCGTAGGGACACTAAGCCTAGCTTCTCACAACCATTCGTTTTGTGTGAGTTTTTAATTTTTCTGACGAATGGATGGGAAGGGAAAAGTGACATTACTTTCGGATCAAAATCCAAAAATTATTAATCTGATTTCACTTGAGGTCGAAAATCTACCCCTTCTTTATAATATACTAGGTACCCGCCCGGCTTCGCCCGTGCAAAATGTGCTTTCAGAACAGTTGATGGAAACAAAATTTAAGAAATTTGAAAATTTGGGACACAATTTTTTAGCGGTTTTGTTTCTATCGGCTAAGATAGTGATATTTGCTGCATTACTTACATAGAACTGCCCGTGCTTGAAGCAATTCTTGCTTAAATCAACTTCCGCTTTTCTTAAAGTTTGATCCTGTGACTTATTGATTGTCATGGCAAAACAAACATTAATAGGAAATTGAATCCGTTTAACTGAAATGGATAATTGCTGGGAATTATTTGTATTCTTGGTATAAACACCGTATCTCCTTTACCACACCCAGTTAAAATTAACGCCTCAAAAACGTTTTTCTGCAACGAAATCACTCTCAATCAGGTTCCATTACAAAGCTTGTGGGATTCAAATTGCGAAGCAACATAATGGGAACTCCAACTTTTAATTCAATTTCATGAGCAGGAAGGCCATGGGCTGTTATTTAAAAACTCGACCGTATAATTTACTGCCTTATCTTGATTGCAAATAGCATTTATGGACAGGTACGACGTTGTACCAGGCATTTTCCCTAATATAATATTATTAAGGTAAGCGAGATTTTTCGCATAGCCAAGAGTGTTCTTTTGTACTGAGGTTATAATACCCAAAAATGCCTTTTTTGGCCATGCCGACGTAAAAAAACAACTAAATATACACAATTTTTTGTTCTGAGATAAAAAAAACTAACATTTTTCGCTTTTTTTAAAAGCAAAATGACCACGAAATGTGTAATTAATTACCCACGATCTGGTATCACTGATAGCTATACCTATCTGACATTTTTTTTGTAAGTAATGTCGTTTTCCATTGGGACCACCAAAAATCTTTTTCGGATCTCAGATTTAACGCGGCTCATGGAACAAGCAACGAAATTGATCTGTTTTTGTAAATGGATTAGTGCGTTATTTGACAGCAATATCAGCTGTTCAAATTGCATTCGTTTTTGGAAAAATCAACTATATCGACTTGAAAAATGTTGCTCCTGTTGTAGATAAAAATGAAGTACTTTCGGTGATTCGTAGTTTCGAAATGATAAGGAATGCAATGGAGATAATAATTCCTACAAAATTATATCCATGGCTATTTATGTATTTCTTTATTTTGGTTTTCACGAAACTTTGCGCATTCGGTTTAAAACAAAATTCTTAAAATGACGTAAAACAGCTGTGCAAAGCTTATTGGTATTTGTGGTAGTATGTGTAAATCTGAAAAAATATCGAGATCTGCAAAAAGTGATCCGAATCAAAAAAAAGATTGATTTTTTTGCCCAATGGAAAACGACATAAAACAGAGGTAAAAAAATTGTTCCTACATATTTGACATTTCTTTTATGGGTTTCTTTTTTTCTAAGCAAACCAAACAGCTACTCTCTCATGGAATAAAATAAGGTTAAAAGAGATGTCAATATATTGCGCGGTTAGTGTGTTTGATTTGAGAATGAAGTGCATATCCACTCACCCAGGTGAAAATCGTAGAAATGTTTCAAATTTTGCCTATTTATTTAAAAACTTTTTAAGTTATCGAGTTAATGGATATCCTTAAATGTAACCGCAGATGTCCTCTATAAGCTGATGTTAACTATATTTAAATACTCCCAGTATTTTCGAACGGAAAGCGTGACAAAGAAAAAAGCGAAACGAAACGAAAAAATAAATTACTATTGTCCAATTTTTTTCGGAATTAATAGAGATATAGAGTTGATACAAAGTGGATATTGTAGGCCTAGGTATCGCCTATGGAACTGCACCAGAATATATTCAGCAGTTTCTACGATTTTGGCATTTAAAGACATGCAGTCCAATTCAATCTTAGTCGAACAGAGCTACACCAATTTTATTTATATGATGATGATGATGATGATAGTAACAAATCTTCCACAATTTTTATGTTCGCGTATTTTATTATATTCGAAAAAGAGACACCTAGAAATAAAAAAAAGGAAACTGTACTAAGATTCACATTTAAATATACATTACTATAGAAATTTGGAGTTGGCACCGTACGAATATCGAATGCTTGCCTTGTTATCACCTCCTTAAAGATTACCAGCCTTATTTATAAACCCACCGTAGAGTCTGCTTAACTTTACGCACCCTCTAAATTGCCCTTACGCAGGGAAATGCGATTTATAAAGATTTTTGGAATGTTGCTTTAGGCCTGCGTAACTTAAACGCCAAAATTTGCGTTTAGAGACTGTGTAAGGCTTGCGTAGTCTTTGCTGACAAATGTCATTTTTGTGTTTTCATTCTGCGAAATGTTTAAACAAGTGTATTTAAAAATGTCCCTTGGCTTCGCTGCTTTAGTTAATGATATAAATATTATTAACTCCTTTCGCGGGTTCCATATTCCTAGAAGGCGTAAAATATATAAAGCCAGGTTCAACCCCATGGACCTCAGAGAAAGATTTTCGAAATAAATATCGATTCTCCAAAGCAAATATCGTCGGTGTGCTGCAAAAAGAGCTCAAGTCCACATTTTTGTAAAATGGACTTAATAATGCAAAAATGTCCCAAAAGTTATAATCTATTCCCTGAAAAAATATCCCATGTCCATTTAAAGTTGTTTTGTAGTGTTATTGCATCAAAACAGTTCATTCTATGTCCAAAACACCCAAATGTGTGGAGCAAGAAAGACCCAAGTGGACCTGAATCTTTTTTGCACAAATCTTTTTGGCTACTTTCTCTATTTTTGCTGCAAAAAAAGCTCAAGTCCTCAAATTCAAATAAAATACAAAAACCAGAAAAAAATAATTTCATAGCCTACTTAAAAAATTGTTATAAGGGGAATTCCCTATTCCTTTGCTATGATTTGTTTTGAATGTACGTTAGATAAATGATCATTATTGAGAGTTGTTAATGTGAATAGGTTGTGCTTTTAACTTATCTTTAAAAAAATGAATTCCTCAAGCCGAAGTGCTGTTCTTCTACAACTTGCATTAGAACACGGTAATCATTTTGTTTCAGTATAGCTTGACCAAAAATGTTTTTTTAACTTAATGCA
This sequence comes from Cheilosia variabilis, assembly GCA_951230905.1. Taxonomy (NCBI): domain Eukaryota; kingdom Metazoa; phylum Arthropoda; class Insecta; order Diptera; family Syrphidae; genus Cheilosia; species Cheilosia variabilis. The sequence goes on along the minus strand of OX579679.1, from coordinate 41,627,871 downwards.
AAAATACATTTAGGACATAAGAATAAAAATTGTGATATAGATGTGTCCAATCCCAGTACTTCAACAGCTTCAAAAGCAAATTCCACGGAATCAAATGGTACTTGCTGACTTTTACAAATCATTTTATGATGTAGGTCTTAAATTTGCGTGTATTTTATGTTTAGATATTCAAGAATCAATTGCTAAAATAAGTAAACAACACTTGGAAAGAGAATGGGATGAATCAAGCCTTGAACAAGATTTTTCAGGCGACGACGATGACCTTGATTATGTTCCCCAAAAAAACAACGAATTAAGCGATAATGATGATGAAGAAACGGCCATTATTATGGAAGCACCCCAAATATTTACCGCAGAAACACTCTCTGAAAAGAAAAATAGAAGGTGGGGAAAAGCGAATCCAGAAGTATGGAAGAGAAATATAAAGCATGACGATATCCATAAACAAATATTTTTTAAAGCAAAAAAGGTCTATGTCCGAGTTTCATTTTATTTTTGTTTAAAAAAAAGTTGAATAAATTACATTGAATTAAATTTGTTAGTTTCGTCTCAATAATAAATGCTTTCACTAACAGATTCTAAAATCGAAACAACTTAATTATTTTTTCAGGGGCCATAAACTTTAAATCTTCAATAACTCAGAAACACAATTATGTGACTTGAGGTCTTTTTGCAGCATACCGACGATATGTGTAAATTGATCGATATTGTGCGCTCTGATCTTCGTGGGGATAAAAGAGGTGGTTGGATACCTGTATAGCTTCAGCTTATGACAGCCATAAAATATTGGGGTAGAAATCAGGTAATTTTAATTGATTACTTGTATTTGGCAATACGTATTAACAAATATTCTTAAGATTCAAAATGACGGGGCAGACATTCATGGGTTCATGAATACTTTTCTCCTAGTAGGCCCACCCAGAGACTTGCTGAGAGAGAAAACTACATCTTTCCTGCGTTTCAGACAGATGTTTTCCCGTGTAGCAGCCTGACTAAGGGGGGTTTTTCTTCGTACAGGAGATCCCAAGGCAAGATACGACGCGTCGAGGACTGCGTGGCTGGATGGGTGCTCGGTCGATAGCGCAAACTCTGGATACCTGCGGACCTCCAGTTTTAATCGAATTCTTCTTACCTGTATACAGGGGGTGAGTTCAGGCGGACATCTTCTTCCCCCTTACTCGTGGGACCAAAATAAACCAAAATAAAATAAAAGAAACTTCAATTTCAGAAGCAAGAAGTGCGAACCGATCGAGCACTTCTAGCTTTAAAACCACCGATTGGGTTTTGGGAGAAAGCATGGAGGAGGCACTCCTTCTCATGGCGGACGGGTAAAGTGTTGGGGGAATAAATGCTAATCTAGAAAAGCTTCTTCTAGAATCAAGCGACGCTTGTTCCATCGCCAGTTCATCCCTCTCGCACTATTCAACCAGCTCAAAGCGGTCGAAAAACTGTAAGCTCACCATTAAGAGACTGGGTACGAAGAAGTGGGAGGAACTGTCCGAAAACGACAGGAAAAGGCTCCACAACGCAAGAGATTATCTTCAGGGGCTGTCCTCATCGTGGAGCTCGATAGTGGCCTGCACAACGGCGGGTTCAGCCCCTGCGGATGACTCATGTGTGGGTCCTCTGATGGGACCACCTAAATCCATGACAAGCCATCGCCAGTCAGGATCCAGGGTGATCGTATAAGTGAGACCGGAGTTAGAAACCCGCTTTTTAGAGACGCTGAAGCCGACCAAAGATTAACCCTCCTCGACGAATGCCGGGGCGCCAGGTGACAGCAGTCCGGTAGACACCAGAAACTCTACGGCATGTAGTTACGCGACAGTAGTTAGTACTGGTAGAGGAGCTCAGGGTTCGACCCCTCTAGCCTCTACACAAAACAAGACTAGGGACGTACCAAAAACGACTACAACACTACGAAACAGAAGACGTAACGCCACTCGCCTAATACGGCGGCTTAAGAAGCGTGATCCTGAGTCCTTCACGGAAAAGGAGAGAATGGCTCCGGATAGAGCTAGGAACACGCTAAGTCTAGCTGGGTCCACTAGGAATGACAAAAACGAACGCGGACCAAGGGAAAGAAGACCTCTTACGACGAAGGCGCGAAGCCGTTTGCTCCCCCACCTCAGTCGATGGCAGTCTTCGGCCAGCAACCGACTCGAACTCGCAAGAATCCGAGCCGGTTGCTAGCTGCTCCATATTGGTTCCAGACCTAGGTGACCGACGAACTTATACGGAGAGGGGACGCCATACAGGGACGACTAGGCGAAGGGCTGGTAAACTGTTTGAGACGAGGAGGGAAAGCATACAGCTATCCACATCAGTCGCGGACAGACTTAAGCGACCGCCAGCTAATACGGATGGTGTCGACAAGACTGCACCCGTAGCGCCGAAGGTAAGTTCGAAGAGAGGTAGGCATGATGACACAACATCGCCGTCACCATCAAAGAAAGCTAGCAAGAAAGCCAAGCTGACAGCCACCGCAAAGACCAAACTCCATGCGGCGGTTGTAGATTTCAACAATCCAGACCGCAAACTAGGCAATGACCAATGAGATGCGCATTTTGGATGGCGTTAACGACTCCATCTATAACAATGAGGATAAATCCCCCCACTTTGAGCAACTCACGACCTTCAAAGGTTTCAAATTCCTGTCGTGCGATAATGAGTTTACTCTAAACTGGTTGAAGGAATTCGACTTACTACTTGTCGGTAAGAAGGACCTGCTGGAATTCACCAGACCCAAATGCATTATTTCGATGCCCGGACCTCATATGGTGGAAAATAAGGTAAGGAAAACATGAAAGTAGTACAGATTAACCTACACCATAGCCTCTAACCTCGTTTATCTCCTAGGTGATAGAAACATAGATATCACCTTGGTGCAAGAGCCATGGGTATCCCGTGGCAAAATATGTGGGCTAAATCACAAGGACCTAGCAACGTACCACATTGAACCGCAAAACTAGGAAAAATATTAACTTATTACTTCTATCTACCTACAGCAACTTAGACCAGACCGTGGTACGGCTTGAACAGAGGGGACTCCCTCCACTGATATTATCAGCCGTTCACATGCCGTACGAAGCAGAAGGACCACCCGCACCTATAACTCTCAAATTGGTTCATAAAGCGGTACAAGAAGAATGGGACCTGCTGTTGGGATGCGATGCAAATGCGCATCATATGCAATGGGGCAAATCTTTTTGAATTTATTATAGAAAACGATCTTTTAGTTGTCAAAAGAGGTAGAGAACCAACATTTGTAGTTAGAAATAGACAAGAGGTTCTAGATATAACACTCTGCAACAACTCCAACACTCTATAGGTGGCAAATTGGCACGTCCTAAAAAAAGACTCTTACTCAGATCATAGGTTGATCGAATTTTGTATAGATAATGGATGGGAAATGCCTCAGTCATATAAGAACCCCCAAAAAGCTGATTTGGAACCTCTTCAGCAGTGAAGTTGAAAAAATTAAAACCCTATTATTTACAATAAGGTAACATTAGCTGCCCGGAAGACATTGACATGAAAGCCGAGAGAATTGTAAGTGTTCTCAACGATGTGTTCAAGAAAGTTTGTCCAGTGGTAAAACAGAGAACCCGTACATCACCCCCATGGTGGAGTAAGAAGTTAGCTGTTATCAGAAAGGACACGAGGAAGCTCCTAAATACAGCAAACCGAACTAAATCTGACGAAGGCTGGGAAAGATACAAGGCCAGCCAGAGAAACTTTAAAAACGAAATCCAGAAATCATAACGCCAATCGTGGCATGATGAGTTACACAACGGAAACCGCGAGACTTAGAAAAATCCTAACCAGAGGACCAAAAACTCTGGGATCTCTTAAAGACTCCGACGGTAACTGGACTGAATCTTGCGCAGAATCCATAAAAATACCTTTGAACACGCACTTTCCCGGCTGTACCAGTCAGCCACACGACAATGCATATACCCGGAGCGCAACGCAAATGAATCCTCCTGCGGATCTGATCACAGAAGATAGAATAGAATGGACTCTCCGTTCTTTCTCCCCCTTCAAGTCCCCAGGACCTGATGAAATTGTTCCACTCATGCTGCCGAAAACTGTCAGCACCATCACTCCAGTGTTAAAAGAGTTATTCATTGGCAGCCTGGCTCAAGGGTACATACCGAAAATATGGAGGGAGATAAAAGTCATCTTTATACCTAAGCCGGGCAAAGCAAGACACGTTAACGCCAAAGTCTTCAGGCCAATAAGTCTCACCTCCTTCATAGTTAAGACCTTAGAAAGATTGGTAGATATATACATTCGTAGCAATTTACGACCGGAAGATCTATCACAAGCCCAGCATGCTACCGCGCTACACTGTGTTGTAAGTGTAATAGAAAAATCACTGAGAGTTAAAGAGTACACCTTAGCGGCGTTCTTAGACATTGAGGGAGCTTTCAACAATGTCAAAACGGACGCCATATACAGAACAATAAGTAAACTCAATATTGACACTACTGTCATCAACTGGATTGTCAACGTACTTAAGGCTAGACACATAATAGCTGAACTTGGGGGATCCAGACTTGACGCCTACGTATCAAGAGGAACACCTCAGGGAGGAGTTATGTCCCCACTACTTTGCGTTATTGTCTTAAATGAGGCACTTATGCAACTTAGACATACCGGCTTGAGAATAATTGCCTACGCTGACGACGTTGTGCTAATGGCTACCGGCATATTTCTGCCAACACTAGCCGAGCTATTAAATGAAGCCCTCTCCATCCTCGACTACTTGACCAGGAAATGCGGTCTATCAGTCAACCCCCAGAAGACTGAACTAGTATTGTTCAGTAACAAGAGGAAAATCCCGCAGTTTGTCATGCCTTCTGTTGGCGGTACACTGAATCTCTGACAACGCTAAGTACCTGGGACTTATACTAGATAAGAAACTAAACTGGAAAATGAACATAGACGAAAGAACGAAGAAAGCCACAATAGCATTCTACTCCTGTAGTAAAATATTTGGGAAAACATGGGGACCATCTCCCAAAATCAAACTCTGGTTGTATACAGAGTCTTGTATAGGTGCAAAGGCTAGCTTGCATCGGAGTTACCAGCGCGATGAGGTCAACTCCAGCCGCAGGACTTGAGGCTACCCTCAACCTGATACCGCTAGATATCTTTGTGCAATCAACGGCAGCAACGAGTGCTATGAGAATTAGCCAAGCAATAGACTGGAAACAAGATTAAGAGGGTCACTCAACGATCCTGCATAGATACTTTGGCAATGTACCTAACACGGATTACATCACACCATGTTGAGAATTCATAAGACCCTTCTCTAGTGCCTAACCCAGCAGGGAAACATGGAGAGATGGACCCGGATTCCGGACAAAGGGGTAGGGTCAGGCATCTACTCCGATAAACCTTAACCACTGTGCGGCCGCGCATGACTTGCTGACGCAGATGACAAGGGAACAAAAAGTAGATATTGCCCTTATTAGTGAGCCCTACAAGTCTTTGGATGGTTGTAGCTGGATAGACGACATCTCAAGGAAGACAGCGATATGGACCTGTGGAAACCACGCCATGCAAAAAGTCGGTGGGCCAGCGGACTACTTCGTAACCGCTAGGATAAACGGCATCCACTTCTATAGTTGCTACGAATCCCATAGTCTAACATATAGCGATTATCTGAAGCTGCTGGACGACATTGTAACTGACGCGCGAGGAAAACACCCAATTATTATTGCTGGCGATTTCAACGCATGGGCTACAGAATGGGGCAGCAGGATCACGGACGCAAGGGGACGAGCTCTCCTGGAAGCATTCGCAGTACTAGAAGTAAGTTTGGCGAACAACGGTGTAAAAAACACATTTGGGAAAGCAGGCAAGGGATCTATCATAGATATCACCTTTATGAGTAACTCACTCCTGAGCAAAACAAAATGGCGCGTAAGCGAAGACACAGTTAAAAATGCCTAGGTCAAAGGAGTCATTAATGTACCTAGGAATCATGCTCGACAACAGGTTAAGCTTTAAAACGCACGTCCAGTACGCCAGCAAGAGGGCGTCACAGATGCAAGCAGCTCTTTCCCGGATTATGCCAAACATCGGTGGCCCTGGATATGCCAGAAGGATTCTGTTATCCAGAGTGGTCAGCTCAATATTTCTTTACGCTGCACCGGTCAAGGCGGGGGCTCTTACAACGAAGGAAATAACAAGGAAGCTCTCCTCAACATACAGGCTCTGCGCAATAAGAACAATAAGCGGATTCCGAACAATTTCGGACGAAGCAGCCTGTGTTATTGCGGGAATGATTCCCATAGACATTCTCGCCAACGAAATACAAAGGATCTACCTTAGACGAACAGTCAACCGGCAAGAGGCTATCGTTACCAGAAGGATAAAGGAAGAAGAAAGGGCAACATCTATAGCACTGTGGCAAGCCCGGTGGAATAACACGGCAAAAGGCAGATGGACCCACAAACTGATCCCCACCATCGAGGTCTGCATTAAGAGAACACGCAGAGACTGCAACTTCCACCCTACACAGTTCTTGTCCGGGCAGGGCGGCTATCGAAAATATGTTCACAGATTCGGACACGATAGCTCGCCTTTCTGTCCCGAATGCCCAGATGAAGAAGAAGATACGGAGCACGTAATGTTCCACTGTAGGCGCTTTTCAAGAGGAAGAGCGAACTTACCCATTCCTCAGCTTCTTATAGACCATATATTAAGGTCAGAAGACAACTGGTTGGAGACGTGCTCATTCATAACGAGCGTACAAAACGAGCTGAGAAGAGCCGAAAGACTAAGAAGAGTCGAAGTGGCAGACGCAGATGATCTAGCATGAGTTGCTAACCAGCCCCGCGAAGTAATACCTAACGGCAGTTCCGCGGGGAGAGTGGTAAACGAGTACAGGGGTGTGGTTTAGTACGTAAGGCGCGTGGCACTGCAGAAACATATCCCGCGAATCGTGCATAAAATCATAGTGCATAGAATCGTTAGTACGGGCTGCTGGTATCCATGAAGATTACACATCCTTTGGACGCAACCATAAAAAAAAAGGCATCTACTCCGAACCGCTGAGCATCTCAACATCACTACGCCTCCCAGACCATTGCAGTGTATTCCAAGCGGAAGTCATTGCAGTAACAAGGGCTGCCCGTGAGTCTGCGATAAAGGCAATACCTCCTGAGGGTTATCACCTTCTTTATCGACAGCCAGGCAGCTGTAAAAGCTTTAACTGCCCCAGTAATAAAATCGAAGCTTGTGAAGGGCTGTCGCGAAGAGCTCAAAGCTCTTGGAACACATCACAAGGTATCACTGTGCTGGGTCCCTGGACATGAAGGCATTCCAGGAAACGAGAAAGCGGATGAGCTAGCACGACAAGGTTCGGCTAACACACTAGAACAAACAGGCCCCTCTGTGCAAATCCCGCTCTGTACACTAAAGCTAGAAGCGGGGAAGAAGGCCATAGATGAGGCGAATGCCAGGTGGATAACCATGGATACGTGCGCCAACACAAGAAAACTATGGCCATCTTTTTGCAAATCTCCAAACAGAGAGAATTATGCGGAATAATCGGAAAGATCTATCTACGCTTGTAGGTATCCTCACGGGACGCAACACCCTGCGATACCACATGAAGAAAATGCGACTGACCCAAGAAGAGTTTTGCAGAGGCTGCGGCGACGTGGGAGTTATAGAGGATACAACTCACTTCCTATGTCACTGTCCAGGTCTCCAACACTCCAGGAACAAATTCCTATGAAGATACTTCTTCCATAACCTGAACGAGCTTTCTAGCACACCAACAGAAAACTCATGAACTTCATCAAATCATCAGGATGGTTTGTATACAACGACACACTGTAAGTAAACTTTTAATTACAACAAGGCACACAGAATAGGTCACTACGGGTAAGGAATAAACCTTTGCCCCCTACGGGTATCACAATGGGTCGACTTTGACCTGAGTATGGCGCGGAGTATTCCTCGCCGGCTCACAAACCGAACCTAACCTATTATGCCATCATCAGTATCCGCCCAAGTCATGAAAATTAATGGGTTTCAGGACATTAGCGGTTTCCCGCAAGCAATTGGTGCAATCCCAATATTCGGATCGTTTTCTTTTATTTTTGCTTTCCATTGTATCCGTTTGAACTATACTTTTATTTAAAAAATAATCTGTCAACAACAGCTGATGTCAGTTTGACAATGCATATACCCGGAGCGCAACGCAAATGAATCCTCCTGCGGATCTGATCACAGAAGATAGAATAGAATGGACTCTCCGTTCTTTCTCCCCCTTCAAGTCCCCAGGAACTGATGAAATTGTTCCACTCATCCTGCCGAAAACTGTCAGCACCATCACTCCAGTGTTAAAAGAGTTATTCATTGGCAGCCTGGCTCAAGGGTACATACCGAAAATATGGAGGGAGATAAAAGTCATCTTTATACCTAAGCCGGGCAAAGCAAGACACGTTAACGCCAAAGACTTCAGGCCAATAAGTCTCACCTCCTTCATACTTAAGACCTTAGAAAGATTGGTAGATATATACATTCGTAGCAATTTACGACCGGAAGATCTATCACAAGCCCAGCATGCTACCGCGCTACACTGTGTTGTAAGTGTAATAGAAAAATCACTGAGAGTTAAAGAGTACACCTTAGCGGCGTTCTTAGACATTGAGGGAGCTTTCAACAATGTCAAAACGGACGCCATATACAGAACAATAAGTAAACTCAATATTGACACTACTGTCATCAACTGGATTGTCAACGTACTTAAGGCTAGACACATAATAGCTGAACTTGGGGGATCCAGACTTGACGCCTACGTATCAAGAGGAACACCTCAGGGAGGAGTTATGTCCCCACTACTTTGCGTTATTGTCTTAAATGAGGCACTTATGCAACTTAGACATACCGGCTTGAGAATAATTGCCTACGCTGACGACGTTGTGCTAATGGCTACCGGCATATTTCTGCCAACACTAGCCGAGCTATTAAATGAAGCCCTCTCCATCCTCGACTACTTGACCAGGAAATGCGGTCTATCAGTCAACCCCCAGAAGACTGAACTAGTATTGTTCAGTAACAAGAGGAAAATCCCGCAGTTTGTCATGCCTTCTGTTGGCGGTACACTGAATCTCTGACAACGCTAAGTACCTGGGACTTATACTAGATAAGAAACTAAACTGGAAAATGAACATAGACGAAAGAACGAAGAAAGCCACAATAGCATTCTACTCCTGTAGTAAAATATTTGGGAAAACATGGGGACCATCTCCCAAAATCAAACTCTGGTTGTATACAGAGTCTTGTATAGGTGCAAAGGCTAGCTTGCATCGGAGTTACCAGCGCGATGAGGTCAACTCCAGCCGCAGGACTTGAGGCTACCCTCAACCTGATACCGCTAGATATCTTTGTGCAATCAACGGCAGCAACGAGTGCTATGAGAATTAGCCAAGCAATAGACTGGAAACAAGATTAAGAGGGTCACTCAACGATCCTGCATAGATACTTTGGCAATGTACCTAACACGGATTACATCACACCATGTTGAGAATTCATAAGACCCTTCTCTAGTGCCTAACCCAGCAGGGAAACATGGAGAGATGGACCCGGATTCCGGACAAAGGGGTAGGGTCAGGCATCTACTCCGATAAACCTTAACCACTGTGCGGCCGCGCATGACTTGCTGACGCAGATGACAAGGGAACAAAAAGTAGATATTGCCCTTATTAGTGAGCCCTACAAGTCTTTGGATGGTTGTAGCTGGATAGACGACATCTCAAGGAAGACAGCGATATGGACCTGTGGAAACCACGCCATGCAAAAAGTCGGTGGGCCAGCGGACTACTTCGTAACCGCTAGGATAAACGGCATCCACTTCTATAGTTGCTACGAATCCCATAGTCTATATAGCGATTATCTGAAGCTGCTGGACGACATTGTAACTGACGCGCGAGGAAAACACCCAATTATTATTGCTGGCGATTTCAACGCATGGGCTACAGAATGGGGCAGCAGGATCACGGACGCAAGGGGACGAGCTCTCCTGGAAGCATTCGCAGTACTAGAAGTAAGTTTGGCGAACAACGGTGTAAAAAACACATTTGGGAAAGCAGGCAAGGGATCTATCATAGATATCACCTTTATGAGTAACTCACTCCTGAGCAAAACAAAATGGCGCGTAAGCGAAGACACAGTTAAAAATGCCTAGGTCAAAGGAGTCATTAATGTACCTAGGAATCATGCTCGACAACAGGTTAAGCTTTAAAACGCACGTCCAGTACGCCAGCAAGAGGGCGTCACAGATGCAAGCAGCTCTTTCCCGGATTATGCCAAACATCGGTGGCCCTGGATATGCCAGAAGGATTCTGTTATCCAGAGTGGTCAGCTCAATATTTCTTTACGCTGCACCGGTCTAGGCGGGGGCTCTTACAACGAAGGAAATAACAAGGAAGCTCTCCTCAACATACAGGCTCTGCGCAATAAGAACAATAAGCGGATTCCGAACAATTTCGGACGAAGCAGCCTGTGTTATTGCGGGAATGATTCCCATAGACATTCTCGCCAACGAAATACAAAGGATCTACCTTAGACGAACAGTCAACCGGCAAGAGGCTATCGTTACCAGAAGGATAAAGGAAGAAGAAAGGGCAACATCTATAGCACTGTGGCAAGCCCGGTGGGATAACACGGCAAAAGGCAGATGGACCCACAAACTGATCCCCACCATCGAGGTCTGCATTAAGAGAACACGCAGAGACTGCAACTTCCACCCTACACAGTTCTTGTCCGGGCAGGGCGGCTATCGAAAATATGTTCACAGATTCGGACACGATAGCTCGCCTTTCTGTCCCGAATGCCCAGATGAAGAAGAAGATACGGAGCACGTAATGTTCCACTGTAGGCGCTTTTCAAGAGGAAGAGCGAACTTACCCATTCCTCAGCTTCTTATAGACCATATATTAAGGTCAGAAGACAACTGGTTGGAGACGTGCTCATTCATAACGAGCGTACAAAACGAGCTGAGAAGAGCCGAAAGACTAAGAAGAGTCAAAGTGGCAGACGAAGATGATCTAGCATGAGTTGCTAACCAGCCCCGCGAAGTAATACCTAACGGCAGTTCCGCGGGGAGAGTGGTAAACGAGTACAGGGGTGTGGTTTAGTACGTAAGGCGCGTGGCACTGCAGAAACATATCCCGCGAATCGTGCATAAAATCATAGTGCATAGAATCGTTAGTACGGGCTGCTGGTATCCATGAAGATTACACATCCTTTGGACGCAACCTTAAAAAAAAAAAGGCATCTACTCCGAACCGCTGGGCATCTCAACATCACTACGCCTCCCAGACCATTGCAGTGTATTCCAAGCGGAAGTCATTGCAGTAACAAGGGCTGCCCGTGAGTCTGCGATAAAGGCAATACCTCCTGAGGGTTATCACCTTCTTTATCGACAGCCAGGCAGCTGTAAAAGCTTTAACTGCCCCAGTAATAAAATCGAAGCTTGTGAAGGGCTGTCGCGAAGAGCTCAAAGCTCTTGGAACACATCACAAGGTATCACTGTGCTGGGTCCCTGGACATGAAGGCATTCCAGGAAACGAGAAAGCGGATGAGCTAGCACGACAAGGTTCGGCTAACACACTAGAACAAACAGGCCCCTCTGTGCAAATCCCGCTCTGTACACTAAAGCTAGAAGCGGGGAAGAAGGCCATAGATGAGGCGAATGCCAGGTGGATAACCATGGATACGTGCGCCAACACAAGAAAACTATGGCCATCTTTTTGCAAATCTCCAAACAGAGAGAATTATGCGGAATAATCGGAAAGATCTATCTACGCTTGTAGGTATCCTCACGGGACACAACACCCTGCGATACCACATGAAGAAAATGCGACTGACCCAAGAAGAGTTTTGCAGAGGCTGCGGCGACGTGGGAGTTATAGAGGATACAACTCACTTCCTATGTCACTGTCCAGGTCTCCAACACTCCAGGAACAAATTCCTATGAAGATACTTCTTCCATAACCTGAACGAGCTTTCTAGCACACCAACAGAAAACTCATGAACTTCATCAAATCATCAGGATGGTTTGTATACAACGACACACTGTAAGTAAACTTTTAATTACAACAAGGCACACAGAATAGGTCACTACGGGTAAGGAATAAACCTTTGCCCCCTACGGGTATCACAATGGGTCGACTTTGACCTGAGTATGGCGCGGAGTATTCCTCGCCGGCTCACAAACCGAACCTAACCTATTATGCCATCATCAGTATCCGCCCAAGTCATGAAAATTAATGGGTTTCAGGACATTAGCGGTTTCCCGCAAGCAATTGGTGCAATCCCAATATTCGGATCGTTTTCTTTTATTTTTGCTTTCCATTGTATCCGTTTGAACTATACTTTTATTTAAAAAATAATCTGTCAACAACAGCTGATGTCAGTTTGACAATGCATATACCCGGAGCGCAACGCAAATGAATCCTCCTGCGGATCTGATCACAGAAGATAGAATAGAATGGACTCTCCGTTCTTTCTCCCCCTTCAAGTCCCCAGGAACTGATGAAATTGTTCCACTCATCCTGCCGAAAACTGTCAGCACCATCACTCCAGTGTTAAAAGAGTTATTCATTGGCAGCCTGGCTCAAGGGTACATACAGAAAATATGGAGGGAGATAAAAGTCATCTTTATACCTAAGCCGGGCAAAGCAAGACACGTTAACGCCAAAGACTTCAGGCCAATAAGTCTCACCTCCTTCATACTTAAGACCTTAGAAAGATTGGTAGATATATACATTCGTAGCAATTTACGACCGGAAGATCTATCACAAGCCCAGCATGCTACCGCGCTACACTGTGTTGTAAGTGTAATAGAAAAATCACTGAGAGTTAAAGAGTACACCTTAGCGGCGTTCTTAGACATTGAGGGAGCTTTCAACAATGTCAAAACGGACGCCATATACAGAACAATAAGTAAACTCAATATTGACACTACTGTCATCAACTGGATTGTCAACGTACTTAAGGCTAGACACATAATAGCTGAACTTGGGGGATCCAGACTTGACGCCTACGTATCAAGAGGAACACCTCAGGGAGGAGTTATGTCCCCACTACTTTGCGTTATTGTCTTAAATGAGGCACTTATGCAACTTAGACATACCGGCTTGAGAATAATTGCCTACGCTGACGACGTTGTGCTAATGGCTACCGGCATATTTCTGCCAACACTAGCCGAGCTATTAAATGAAGCCCTCTCCATCCTCGACTACTTGACCAGGAAATGCGGTCTATCAGTCAACCCCCAGAAGACTGAACTAGTATTGTTCAGTAACAAGAGGAAAATCCCGCAGTTTGTCATGCCTTCTGTTGGCGGTACACTGAATCTCTGACAACGCTAAGTACCTGGGACTTATACTAGATAAGAAACTAAACTGGAAAATGAACATAGACGAAAGAACGAAGAAAGCCACAATAGCATTCTACTCCTGTAGTAAAATATTTGGGAAAACATGGGGACCATCTCCCAAAATCAAACTCTGGTTGTATACAGAGTCTTGTATAGGTGCAAAGGCTAGCTTGCATCGGAGTTACCAGCGCGATGAGGTCAACTCCAGCCGCAGGACTTGAGGCTACCCTCAACCTGATACCGCTAGATATCTTTGTGCAATCAACGGCAGCAACGAGTGCTATGAGAATTAGCCAAGCAATAGACTGGAAACAAGATTAAGAGGGTCACTCAACGATCCTGCATAGATACTTTGGCAATGTACCTAACACGGATTACATCACACCATGTTGAGAATTCATAAGACCCTTCTCTAGTGCCTAACCCAGCAGGGAAACATGGAGAGATGGACCCGGATTCCGGACAAAGGGGTAGGGTCAGGCATCTACTCCGATAAACCTTAACCACTGTGCGGCCGCGCATGACTTGCTGACGCAGATGACAAGGGAACAAAAAGTAGATATTGCCCTTATTAGTGAGCCCTACAAGTCTTTGGATGGTTGTAGCTGGATAGACGACATCTCAAGGAAGACAGCGATATGGACCTGTGGAAACCACGCCATGCAAAAAGTCGGTGGGCCAGCGGACTACTTCGTAACCGCTAGGATAAACGGCATCCACTTCTATAGTTGCTACGAATCCCATAGTCTAACATATAGCGATTATCTGAAGCTGCTGGACGACATTGTAACTGACGCGCGAGGAAAACACCCAATTATTATTGCTGGCGATTTCAACGCATGGGCTACAGAATGGGGCAGCAGGATCACGGACGCAAGGGGACGAGCTCTCCTGGAAGCATTCGCAGTACTAGAAGTAAGTTTGGCGAACAACGGTGTAAAAAACACATTTGGGAAAGCAGGCAAGGGATCTATCATAGATATCACCTTTATGAGTAACTCACTCCTGAGCAAAACAAAATGGCGCGTAAGCGAAGACACAGTTAAAAATGCCTAGGTCAAAGGAGTCATTAATGTACCTAGGAATCATGCTCGACAACAGGTTAAGCTTTAAAACGCACGTCCAGTACGCCAGCAAGAGGGCGTCACAGATGCAAGCAGCTCTTTCCCGGATTATGCCAAACATCGGTGGCCCTGGATATGCCAGAAGGATTCTGTTATCCAGAGTGGTCAGCTCAATATTTCTTTACGCTGCACCGGTCTAGGCGGGGGCTCTTACAACGAAGGAAATAACAAGGAAGCTCTCCTCAACATACAGGCTCTGCGCAATAAGAACAATAAGCGGATTCCGAACAATTTCGGACGAAGCAGCCTGTGTTATTGCGGGAATGATTCCCATAGACATTCTCGCCAACGAAATACAAAGGATCTACCTTAGACGAACAGTCAACCGGCAAGAGGCTATCGTTACCAGAAGGATAAAGGAAGAAGAAAGGGCAACATCTATAGCACTGTGGCAAGCCCGGTGGGATAACACGGCAAAAGGCAGATGGACCCACAAACTGATCCCCACCATCGAGGTCTGCATTAAGAGAACACGCAGAGACTGCAACTTCCACCCTACACAGTTCTTGTCCGGGCAGGGCGGCTATCGAAAATATGTTCACAGATTCGGACACGATAGCTCGCCTTTCTGTCCCGAATGCCCAGATGAAGAAGAAGATACGGAGCACGTAATGTTCCACTGTAGGCGCTTTTCAAGAGGAAGAGCGAACTTACCCATTCCTCAGCTTCTTATAGACCATATATTAAGGTCAGAAGACAACTGGTTGGAGACGTGCTCATTCATAACGAGCGTACAAAACGAGCTGAGAAGAGCCGAAAGACTAAGAAGAGTCGAAGTGGCAGACGCAGATGATCTAGCATGAGTTGCTAACCAGCCCCGCGAAGTAATACCTAACGGCAGTTCCGCGGGGAGAGTGGTAAACGAGTACAGGGGTGTGGTTTAGTACGTAAGGCGCGTGGCACTGCAGAAACATATCCCGCGAATCGTGCATAAAATCATAGTGCATAGAATCGTTAGTACGGGCTGCTGGTATCCATGAAGATTACACATCCTTTGGACGCAACCATAAAAAAAAAGGCATCTACTCCGAACCGCTGAGCATCTCAACATCACTACGCCTCCCAGACCATTGCAGTGTATTCCAAGCGGAAGTCATTGCAGTAACAAGGGCTGCCCGTGAGTCTGCGATAAAGGCAATACCTCCTGAGGGTTATCACCTTCTTTATCGACAGCCAGGCAGCTGTAAAAGCTTTAACTGCCCCAGTAATAAAATCGAAGCTTGTGAAGGGCTGTCGCGAAGAGCTCAAAGCTCTTGGAACACATCACAAGGTATCACTGTGCTGGGTCCCTGGACATGAAGGCATTCCAGGAAACGAGAAAGCGGATGAGCTAGCACGACAAGGTTCGGCTAATACACTAGAACAAACAGGCCCCTCTGTGCAAATCCCGCTCTGTACACTAAAGCTAGAAGCGGGGAAGAAGGCCATAGATGAGGCGAATGCCAGGTGGATAACCATGGATACGTGCGCCAACACAAGAAAACTATGGCCATCTTTTTGCAAATCTCCAAACAGAGAGAATTATGCGGAATAATCGGAAAGATCTATCTTGTAGGTATCCTCACGGGACACAACACCCTGCGATACCACATGAAGAAAATGCGACTGACCCAAGAAGAGTTTTGCAGAGGCTGCGGCGACGTGGGAGTTATAGAGGATACAACTCACTTCCTATGTCACTGTCCAGGTCTCCAACACTCCAGGAACAAATTCCTAGGAAGATACTTCTTCCATAACCTGAACGAGCTTTCTAGCACACCAACAGAAAACTCATGAACTTCATCAAATCATCAGGATGGTTTGTATACAGTTCTATTATATTGTTACCTATTTAGACACAAACCTCGTTAAAAGAAGCTACAGCGGAAAAATGTTTATAAATCACAATTTCAGGAAAGCGACGTAGATGCTGCGTAAATTCTTACGCGATGTTTAACTAAACAACATCGTAGAGGCGTCGTAAGAGAATCTAATAAATACGGCTGTACAAGTCTAACCTGGCGATTATAGGCTTCCATTGCCAATTTTTGGTTACAATTAGAGAGTCTCGCAGCGCATTTGCTACTACTACTCAACTACAATGGCAGAACTTAAAGCGACAGCAGAACGAAGCGGTTTCATTAAGTGCAACTGGAACTACATTCACAGGGGTCGAAAACGATTTTGACATCCATTTCGCTCGCTGTGATAGATTTTAGAGTGGTCGCAGCTGCGGTACAGTAGCGTTAGCGGAGAACTTGACTTCACGATTTACATGTTGGGGCATCATAAGTGACTTCCGTTTTTCGAATTTTTTAAATTACAAGTAAATACCCTAACCGATTCATTTTTTAAAGAAGTCATTCTTTATTTCTTTTAGACGAAATGACTACTGCACTACAACCGCCGGAATAATAATGGCCGTTCCTTTGAGTAACATCGTGGAGTATTAGTAGTTGTGTATAATAGTTTTGGGCCTTACTAATACATAGTGAGGTTGGTATTTATATAAACAAATTTGAAATAAATTTACATATAGCTAGCAAATGAACATCTGTTACATATATTTTGTTATGCCGAAGGTAGCGTGCCGTTTATCTGAATTATTTTCTTTCGTATTAAAGGCTGATTATCAATAGAGATTATCATACAGGAGAAAATATCACGGAAAACAAGCAACAACCCACAAAAATCAAAGAAGGAAGATGGTAACCCAAAAATGTTCCAAAGTGTCGCATGCTAGCTGACAATAGAAACCTACATGCAACGATCACAAAAGAGAGTGCACATAAGTCGAACTCCCCACTTATGTCGTTTTTCCATTGGGTAAAAAGAAGCGTCCGGGAGAGTCCGGAATAGAGAAAATCACTTCTGAAACCGTTCCATTGCCACAAAAAATACTCTTCTGGTGATTCTGAGAAGAGAATTTCGCTTCTCGTTTTGAATTCAGAATCCACTGTAGAAACACTCACACAAGTGTAATTTATGTATTTTATACAAGTCAGCCAGGCTGCTGTCAGCCGTAGACTACTTGGCATTTCACCAACACTATGTAGGCGCAGTGGCTTAGTGGTTAGTATGTTGGACTACTAAGCGAGGGGTCCCAGGTTCGAATCACAAAAAAAAAACCAAATTCCAACTTATGGTTTTTTCCGCTGCGCCACCTCTCGCGAACGTCTGACAAACATCCGAGAGTATAAATGTCATGAAGGAGCTTCTCAATTAGCCGTTTGGACCCGGCAAGGGAAGCTAGTCTTGAGGGAAGATAAGACCTCAGTATATGCTGACGGTTCTAAAACCAATGAGGGCACGGGGTCAAAGCTGCGGAGGTACTGTTGATGAGATCGATATGCAATAAGAATATCGCCATCTACATTAGGCCTTTTCTATTATGCTCAAATGATCTATATAGATCATGGATTTACATGATTTACAACAGAAACGAAAAGTATTGCTTAACGTGAACACCTGCCTTGACGGCTTAATTTCACGATGGGCATACCCACATCCTTGAGAAAGACGTTGACCAAACGCCCCAGAGCCAGTACAAGTACTAGCTCTGGTGCAATTACCGTGGCTGTTAAGTTGGCCTACCAAGACACCTCTTCGCTGTCCCCATCCCCGTGGTACCATTATATAGCTAATGGTCGAGCTTTCGTAACCCGAGAGTTACTACCAATTTAGATTGCCAACCCAATCCGAGGACAAGTGAACCTCAAGTAAAAATATCAGGTGAACAGAGCATCTTGAATCCCATATTACTAGCAGAAACAAGATAACTCACAACTATTTTCTCTTGCGCTGTTTAATTTGGTGATGCCCACAATAAAGGCACCACTCAAATTTGGGCAGTGCCCCGATTTACAACAACAGTTGGATCACGTACTGTTGTTGTAAACCGTGGAAATCAATGATCTATATAGATCATGTGGGTAAAATAAAAAACGCCTATTGATAGCCAGGCTGCGCTTAAAGCGCTAGAGTCACATACCACTAAATCTAAACTAGTCAGGAATTGCCGCACAATGCTTAAGGCATTATGTTCGCAGAAACATGTCAGATTGTGTTGGGTACCTGGGCATTGTGATATCGATGGTAACGAAAAAGCTGACGTTCTGGTTAAGGAAGGAGCGGAACTCCCACTTAATACAACGATTAAGGGTATCAGACCACCTATGGCTGTTGCTAAAAGGGTTGTCTTCGAGAAAATCTCCATTACAGCAGCCACAAGATGGTCACAATTAGAAGGGCAAAGGGTCTCAAAGGCACTGTGGTCCGTGTTAAATAGGAACAAATGTGAAGAATTACTAGATCTCAGTAGAACCAAGTTAAGATTAACGGTAGGAAAACTCTGTACACTGCCTTCTAAGGAAGCATGCCATGAGACTAGGCTTAGATAATACGGATATATGCAGGTACTGTGAGGGCCTACAAATCACGGAAGATAGCTCCCACCTTCTATGCGAGTGTCAAGCAATTGCTCGGAGTAGAAGAAAGCACCTACGTAGACACTTCTTAGAGGAGGTTGGTTCCTCAAACAATATTGCCTGGGAGATTTGGTTTAGGTTTTTAACCGTAATGGTTCCCTCGGGATGGCGATGGGCCCGTCTTGGCCCATCCATCCCACTAGACCTATGCAAGTTTACTTCTTACTTACATAATCTCAAAATATTCCACCCTGTTCATGTAGGTATATTCCTTACACATCCACTTACATTTTACAAAAGAATCTATTTAAAAAATCTCTAAACAAAAAAAAAACTATAAAAAAAACTCTACCTCTTGGGTGATGTGAAAACGAGTTATGCATGTGTGCAAATATGAAAAAAGGGCGCTGTCTGTAAATCTTGGACAGGGCGCTAGTTTGGCTGGAACCGGCACTGCCTATTTGACATATGAGTGCATTTATTTTTAATTTCTTGAACTTGCAAATTTAATGTTCTCCTTAAAGTGTTTTTGAAAGTGGTGGCGAAATTCGTCCTCACTGTAAAGAGCAAAAAAGTACAATCTACTTCACGGAATTTTTAATGCCGTGTCGCTTTTTCCTCTTCTCGAATGCTAGTACTTCAATCAGTGCAAACTCTTCCATATAGGTACTCGGATTCGGATTCATGAAGAAGAAGTTATTAATTCCGAATCACTTTCATAGCTAGGTAGATGAATGAACTATTTTTTTTTCGTAAATTAGCAAATTCTTCGAGTTTATACGATATTTTAACGACTTTTCGTACTACTTTTTTGAATTATGTATCTGTCATCTTAGATTACTACAAAAGCGTTCCCTAACATTTTAGTAAATGTCTCTCTCTGTGAGAGAATTTATCCCCACCACTGCCATTTTGACAGTCTTTTCCATTCTTACTACAAAAGTAAAGGAGCAGACCTATCGTGAATTCTTGAGAATAAAATATCTATTCATTCTCTAAGGTTTGGACGGTTCGCGCCTGAATACCTACTTTTACTAACAATTCTCAGTATTACCTTAGGCGAAAAATTGAGGGGAAGGGCAACTACAAACACAAATGGTCAGATTCAAGAACACAGGTAGATATTTGACTGCAACCAAATTCCTATAAAACTCTTTGAAAAAGGAGTTTGTAATAATGCTGACTTTGCGCTATATATAGATATAAAAATGGACTTTATCCATTTTTGTTAGAATACCCCCGCCTAACAAAAGCACAAAAAAAAGAAACAAAATTTTCTCTTATACGATCGCTGTGGTGATTCTGGCTGCCATTACTCCATTAAACAAATTATGAAATTTGAATTCTGATGACAACAAATGTAATTGATTCTAAAAAAGCTGTCGCACTAGGAAATGTGGAGGTCTAATTTTTTATTGGTACGGTTTCACTAATGCTGTATTTTTACTATAGCTGGCAGCCAGCTAATCGTAGACATTAGTGTTTGGTTATTTTAAGGCCGATTGAATATGAGAATATATATACATATTATACTCGCTTGTGGTCGCACGAAACTTTCTCGTTAGTCAAAAGTTCGATGGGTTGTTTTTTTATATTATTAGGTAGGTAGATAAAATAAAAAGCAGTTTTCGCAAGTTATAGTTAGAGAGTTATAAGCGTTTAATGTACTATCAGAGTTCGCCCAGTGGTAGAAATTCTATCATTATAGCGACCTGGATTATACGATACATTTTGGAAAACCAATTGCACACAAAATTGCCTCTCTGTACAATCTTCCCAACAAAAAATTTCAAAGCGAGGCAGTGAAAGTGGCTCTTCTTTTACTTTACAAGATTTTTGAGTACAAGGACAAGGGTAGCAGGAGTGTCTGTATACTGCTGATCTGTGAGCGCATTCTTTTTAATTTTTGACTGATTAGTGAAGACTTTAGGTGTCTATGATTCAAAGTAAGGTTCCTGATATACCAATATCTAATCCATCCATACATTACAAAAGCGAAATTAACTGTGTTACCTTTTTACGCCTAAGGCGCTAAATAATTTATGAGTTTAGTTCTATTTTACCTTCCGAACAATTAATATCGCTTCAGCCTTTCAATTATATAATTAGCTTTATACTTTAACATATACTTGAATTAAATACTTGTTAATATTGGAAGGTAGTTGGGTGTTGTATGAATAGGGTAGGCACTGATTGGCGTCAACTTGGTGATCTTGGTGATTAATCTTGTGGATTCGTCCGCCTCCGCTGTAGGTATGGCCTCTTTCTGAGCGGAATCAACCGTGTTCTCAACAGGGGAGTTTGCAGATACCTTGCGTGAGCTACTCTGACATATTTGGAGCAGAGGTCAGTAAAGATTTTTCTGTCACGGTGTTCAAATAAAGTGGTGGTGGATAAACCCCTTATGGGCCAACGGCAGCACTTACGGAAAAACTACATTGTTACGAAGCCTCGGATAAGGACGGATTTCTATTGACGACCTTGAAAAGCGAAAAAAGGACAATAATTTTCGGATCTGCACTTGGAATGTTCGAACCCTGAACAGAACAATTAACGAAGGCAGTAGACAGATAAAATGCAGTTATATCACCGCCCTCTAGTGCGGTAGGATGGGCTGGTCAAAAGAGGGATGAAAAACTGTGACATCTACTAAGGTGATTGCTTCAGGGAACAGAAGCTGCGTCTATGTGGATGTTGATTAATTTTAAGCGGCAGACTTAGGCAAGAAGTCTTGAGCTTTCAACAAATTAATGAGCGTCTTACAACTTTCCGCATCAAGGCTAATATCAGCCAAATATTTATGATTTTCTTAAATCTCTTTTTGCTACAAGATGCTTGAATTGTTTGGAATCAATATGCAAAAAATTTAGATACAATTCTGGCTACTCAGCTGTCAATTCTACGACCAATTTTCCGTAAAGCCCCTCCTGCTGTGATGGCGGGTCACATCCATCGTTCGAACTCACCGACATCTCATTTCACGCGTTTCATCATTCTCCCTACTTTCAAATATCTATGTACAAGACCAAATCGCAATTGCATTCTATTTTTGTTCTAATTCGATTTTTCTTTCTCAAACAAAACATCACCGAATAAAAACTAACTGTTAATAGTTTGTCTGGCAATGGGTGTTCTGAGAGCGACCAATCAAATGCCACATAAAACCGTGAGTGAGTTTATGATATATCCATTTTCATAGGACTCAAGTACGAATCAAAATAATGGGTCGTATGCATAAAAAATAGCATTTGCTTTGAGCAAAAGGTTGTAGCAGCACTTTTGCGAATCTGGATTTTTTCTCAGATTTGCTTCAGATTTACCAATTCAAGTACGTTTGAGTTTGACACCTAGTGGAGTTTGTTTACGTTTTCGTGAAATTTTTTAACTGCAAAGAAACGTATAGCCTCAAGTGGATCTATTTTTGTTAATTATTTATGTACAAATGTTTAGAAAACAATTTGGGCGAAAACTTCGAATGTTTTAATATAAAATTTAACCAGTGAATGAAAAACGAGTAAAAAAATTTCGAAGGCTACACATATTCCAATCGCACGAATATAACCAAAGAAAATAGCAAGTGCAGTTTTTATGTTCGATTAGACACACCAAATCTCAAATCTGAGAGCGGATCAGAATAAGCCCAATCGAATACCACATTAGGCGTTTTTATTTTTTAGTTCAGAGCGCAATCTGAACTGTTATACAAAAATGTCGTGTTTCTTTTATAGCTCAGATACATCAGAGCTCAGAATTCGTGTTTCTTTTTTCCTTCAGAACACCATCAGAGCGCGCTCTATGAGCTCAGAATAAATTGACTGAGCATCCTGAGTGAAAAACTGATTACACACTTCCAGTCACATTTGACAGACAAAAAACAGGATAAGCAAAAAAGTTGAAATGGCGGACGAACCTTTGTAGGTATACTGAGTTTTCAGCACGGCTAGCCTACTATCACATCCCCCTAGGGCCTAGGCAGACGCAGCGACATCCATTTGGTTATCAGTTTGATAAGTCATAACATTTTTCGCAAAATTTGACGATTGAGTTCTCATGAAAGCAATGCCACTAATAGGCGTTTTTACTTTTCAGTTAAGAGCACAACCTGAACTGTTTTAGCTCAGATACATCAGAGCTCAATTTATGTTTCTTTTCTCGTTCAGAGCACGGTTGAGTGAAAAGCTGATTGATTACACACTTCCAGTCACATTTGACAGAAAAAAAACAGGAAAAGCAAAAAAGTTGAAACGGCAGAACCTTGTTGTTCTGGAACTGAAAATTAGCCAATTTAATAAATAACAATTAATAAATATCTTTTTATTTTTTGCTGCTCCATTTTTGTTTACAAACAAAATAAATCTCACAAGAGAGATGTCAGTTTTATTTCACAGAAAAAGCTGATATCATTCCGCGGGGAAAAAGTAAGAGATTTCGGTTTTTTGTAATAGTTTCGTACTTGTTTAGACACCAACCTTGCGTAGTGTAACGAATACGTGTTTAAATAAAAGACGTCCGTCTCGCTTAGCGCGACTGACTCTTTATTTACATTAGGACATGATGCTCAATACATAAAATGTACCTAGCGTTTATACATATAATTCTAGTGTAGGTATACGTGACATCTTCTTTTCTTACAAAAAAAGTTAACTACTATAGAAATTATTGAGAAAACGCATTTCGTCCGAGCCTTTACTTCACTAAACTTAATTCATTAAACATTAATTACTTCATTTAGAGTTCGGATCGAAACTGCTGCTGAAAAACATCTCTATTCCCCTGGTGTTCACGTATACTCTAAAGAATGAAAAAAAAAAAATTAAAGTAATTCAAATTATATATGAAATCGTTGATAAAAAAAATGCGGGTGACATCTATTTGGATGCGTCGTATCGCTCAACCGGTTTCACTATTCGTCCGTATCTGCTCTTCATCGGCAAAGTGGGTAACGGTGGAACTGCATCGTTGGTGAGCGCATCTTCTTGAATCGGTAAACGCTCCGTCGACATAGTAGCTGGTGTTCTAGCCTCGGTACCATTGTTTGGACATGGTACGACTGGCTCGTTTGATGTTGTGTTTTCGTTCGTATTAGACACCTCGGTTGCGGTGGTCGGTGATTGAATGCATGCTTTTGTTTTGTGTAAGTGAAATGTGTTTCTTCTGTACTGCTTTCCATCGTTCGTTTCCACTATGACTGATCGCGGATATTCCGTTTTTTCAACCACCTTGGCACCCTTCCACTCACGAGGCGCCACCTTCATGCGCACCTGGTCGCCGACTGTCAGTGGTGGCATAACTGCCGCTGCTCGGTCTACATAACGCTTTTGGCTCAACCGCAGTTCGGTTAGTTCTTCGGTAACTCTCTTTACGATCTCGGGCTTAAGCGCTTCGACACTAATAGGTGTTGTAGTTCTAGTTCTTCTACTGAATAACCGTTGGCTCGGGGATTTCAATACGTCGTTTCGCGGCGTGTTTCGAAGCATCAGCATGGCCAGGTACGGATCTGTGTTGTCGAGATAGCAACGCTTAAGAATGCCCTTTGCGGTTTGCACGTTTCTTTCAGCAAATCCGTTGGACCTCGGGTAGTGTGGGGAAGATGTCCGATGTTCGAATCCCCAATCTTTAGCAAATGTTTGGAACATTCTGCTCGTGTACTGCGTGCCGCCATCTGATTCCAATGTTTCTGGTATGCCATGAACGGAAAACCATTGGCGTAAAAACAGGATCACCTCCGACGATGTTGACGATTTCAGCTTTCGGAAATCTACAAATCCCGAATAGTGGTCTGCTATTAGTAAGAAATCGTCTCCCCGGAATTTGAAAATATCTGTAGACACTATTTGGAAAGGGTATTCGGGTATTAGGCGCATTATCATCGGTTCTCGTTGGTTCGCCCGTTGCGTTTGTTGACATATTGCGCATCGTTCTACGTAATTCCTGATGTCCTTGGCTTGGCCGTTCCAATACAGTGTTTGACGAGCGCGTTGAATCGATTTAGTTATCCCAACGTGGCCCAAATGCGTTTCCCGTATCATATTTGGTACTTCCTTTTTCGGGACTATAACCTTATGACCTTTTAGCAATAGTCCATTTTCGAAAATTATTTCTTGTTTGAACGGTGCATACATTTTTACAGATGCTGGCAGGTTTTCTTCGTTATCTGGCCATCCGCCCATAACGACGGCTTTCAACAACTGGAGCTGGACATCGTTCCTTGTTTCCTCAATCAACCGCTCTCTTAGATCGTTGCTAATCGCTAGAATTATATTCACCGCACATTCTTCGTCGGTATCCTCGTCTTTTGTAAGGCAGTCTCTGCTTAGCGTATCGGCGATCGGTACGTTTGTACCTTTGATGTAGTTTACCTTTGGTGAATATACTAATACATCGAACAATATGCGCTGGAGCCGAAGAGGTGCGTTCTGGATTGGGTTTCTAAATATAGTCTCAAGAGGTTTATGATCCGTTTCGATAATTAGCTCCTTGCCGAAGACGTATTCGTGGAATTTAGTGCATCCAAATCTGATGGCCAACGCTTCCTTAACGATTTGTGGTTGGTTTTGTTGCGACTGAGTGAATGCTCGTGTGGCATAGGCTACTGGCCTGCCATTTTGCATCAGGCAGGCACCCATTGACTTGCTGCTGGCGTCGACGGACAACTTGACACCTTGGTTAACATCATAGTAAGCCAGCACTGGAGTTGTTGTTAACGTATGCTTAATGTTGTCAAATGCTGCTTGGTGTTCGGTGTTCCAGCACCACGCAATTTCCTTGCGTAGTAATCCTCTTAGGGGGCCGGTAAGGTCTGACAAGTTGCTTATAAACTTTCCTAGGTACGTTACCATACCTAGTATACGCTGAAGTTCCTTTACACTTGTTGGTGGTTTTAATCTAGTGGTGGCTTCTATTTTTTCGGGATCGGCTCTGTACCCATCTTCTGCAAAGATATGACCGAGAAATTTAACATTGGTTTGACTGTACTTACATTTTTCCTTGTTCAACGTGAACCCCATTTTTGTCAGGCGTTCAGTTACTTGTTTAGTGATTTTTTGTACTTCTTCCTTTGACCCTGCATGTATTAATATGTCGTCCATAGCCACTTCCACATTGCCTATTCCTTCCAGAGTACGATTCATTACTTCGGAGAAAATTTCCGGCGCCGACGATATACCAAATGTCATCCGCAAGTATCGATATCGACCCCAGGGTGTTGAAAACGTTAAATATTTGGAAGTTCGCTTGGTTACCTTAAGTTGCCAGAACCCTTTCTCACAGTCTAATTTTGTGAAATATTTGCTGCCGTTTATTCTGGCTGCAATTTCCTCTACAGTTTTTAGTGGGTAGTGTCTCCGTCGGATGTTTTTGTTTAATTCCGTAGGATCCATGCAGACTCTGAGTCTTCCTTTGTTAACGATTAGCATTGGGCTGACCGCTGGTGTTGGTTCGCTTATCGGTGTAATAACGCCCATTTTTACCATACGATTTAGTTCCATTTTGACTTGATCCCGAAGCGCGTGAGGTACCCGTCGTGCTGGAATAATTTTGAATTGCGGGTTTTCAATGAAGTCTATATCGTATTCGAATTCTTTGCATCGTTTATCATCATCATCATCAATTTTATTGACCCGTGCTATTAATCCCATTTTTTCGCAGCTGTCTCTACCTAGTATCGGTTGCAAGTTCTCAGTTACGATCTTAAACGCAACTATGTGTTCGGATTGCTTGTACTTGCAGGGAGTTTTTGCCTCTCCAATGACTTTGATGCTTTGGTTATTGTACGCAATCAAACGTTTGGTCATTGACTCCGCGATGATTGCCCCTAGTGCGTCTGCCGGTTTTTTTTGGCAACACGTTACAATGGGCACCCGTGTCGAGTTTGAGTGTTAGCGTACACTTGCCCACCTTCACTGTTGCGCTCCACTTATCGTCATTTTTCGGGCTCTCGCGTCTAGTTAAAATTGACCCAACAAATCGATAATCATCCGAAGAACTGTCACTATCGCATTCATTCGCCTCGCAATCACCAGACAAGGCATATATTTTTCCCTGTTGACTTTCTGTTATTTTTCCTATTTTTTCTTAGGTCCGTTGGTTTTCTTTGTTTTTGGCGACATGACGACTGAAAATGACCCATACGCCCGCACCTATGACATTTTTTATTGTACGCTGGGCAGCTCCTGTAGCCGTGCTCGTTACCGCAACGCGAGCAATCGAATACGTCGTCTTTGTCTATTTTAAAGGGTGATTTTTTAAGAGGTTTAGAACTTTTTTTAAAAAAAAAACACAAAAAATTCGAAAAAATGAATGAAATATTTATTTGAATCGATAGTTTGAACCTTGCAATTTAATGTTTAAAGATAATTTCATGCAAATGTTGACCGCGGCTGCGTCTCAGGTAGCCCATCCGCTGAGTCCAATTTTGGCATACTCTTTCACACATATCGGCCGGTATCTCACGAATGAATGCATGGATGTTGGCTTCCAGTGCGTCAATCGAAGCGGGCTTGTCCCTATACACATTAGCCTTGGCATACCCCCACAAAAAATAATCTAATGGTGTCAAATCGCGATCTAGGCGGCCAATTGACCGGCCCGAAACGTGAAATTAACTGTTCACCAAACTCGCCTCGCAATTGCGCCATTGTTTCGCGTGCTGTGTGGCATGTGGCACCGTCTTGTTGAAACCACATATCATGCAAGTCAAGAACTTCCATTTCGGGCAAAAAAAAGTTTGTTATCATCGCTCGGTAGCGTTCACCATTGACAGTAACGCTGCGATTCGCATCATCTTTGAAGAAATATGGCCCAATAATGCCGCCGGCCCATAAACCGCACCAAACAGTGGCTTTTTCGGGATGCATTGGTAGCTGTTGCAATGCTTCTGGCTGATCTTCACTCCAAATGCGGCAATTTTGCTTATTTACGTACCCATTCAACCAAAAATAAGCCTCATCGCTGAACACAATTTTTCGATAAAAAAGCGGATCCTCGGCCAGCTTTCCAAGAGCCCATTCACCAAAAATTCGGCGTTGTGGTAGGTCGGCTGGCTTTAGTTCTTGCACCAGCTGTATCTTAAAAGGCTTTACGCCCAAATCCTTCCGCAAAATTTTCCACGTAGTGCTGTAACAAAGGCCTAACTGCTGGGAACGGCGCCGAATCGACATTTCGCGGTCTTCTGTCACACTAGCTGATACGGCCGCAATATTTTCTTCACTACGCACAGTACGTAAACGTGTTGGTGGTTTAATGTCCAACAAAGTAAATTTGGTGCGAAATTTGGTCACAATCTTCCGAATAGACTGCTCAGAAGGTCGAGAATGCCGATCATAAAATGGAAGCAGCGCGCGATGAACATTTCGAACCGAGCACGAATTTTGATAGTAAAATTCAATAATTTGCAAGCGGTGTTCATTTGTAAGACGATCCATGGTTAAATTGCAAACCAAACTGAAGCTGTTTGACAGTGACACAAGGTACTAAACACACGTCAGCTGTCAAAACCAGTGTTGCCAAAACCAAACCAGCTAAAAAATCACCCTTTATTTACATTTGCGCTTGATGTAGCAGCATTGGTTTCGCTGTTTAATTCGCAAATTTGTTTGCTAGCTCTCTCCGCTGCTCTGCAAATTTTCTTTGCTCTTTCCAACGTGAGATTGTCTTCGAGCCATAATTTCTGTCTTGTTTCCTCGCTGTGTATTCCTAATACGATTTGATCGGTGACGAATTCCTCTACGTTGGTACCGTAAGAGCATTTTTTTACTTGCTCTTGGAGTTTCTGGAAAAAGTCTTCGATCGGTTCGTTGTTGTGTTGTTTAATACGATGAAACTGACACCGCTCGTATGTTTTCTTTTTTGCTGGTCTTTCTTTCAAGCTTCTTTTGTTCGTCTTCTGTTAGATCGAGATTATTAAGCACTTTTAACGCGTCGTGACCGATAACCGTTTTAAAATTTGCCACACGGATCTTCTCTTCTTCGGCATAGATTTTTGATGCAATATAATAGTTTTCGTACCCATCTAGCCACTCCGTCCATTCCTGGGCCATGTCGGTATCATTGTTGACCAACAATGGTTTCGGTGGTTTAAGCGACATTGAAGGAAAAAAAAAATGTTTATAATGTATGCGAGATTATTCTACTTTATCGCTCCCGGGTTTCGGCACCATGTAACGAATACGTGTTTAAAAAAAAGACGTCCGTCTCGCTTAGCGCTCAGCTAATAACTGACTCTTTATTTACATTAGGACATGATGCTCAATACATAAAATGTACCTAGCGTTTATACATATAATTCTAGTGTAGGTATACGTGACACGTAGTAAACAGTCAGTGGACATTTTTTTTATAAATAACAATTTCAGCAGAGCCACACAGAGGCTGCGTAAATTTTTACGTGATGTTTAACTAAACAACATCGTAGAGGCGTCGTAAGGGAATCTAATAAATACGGCTGAAAGAGTTTATAAAGTTTATGAACTTTATAAAATGAGCTAGCACGGTTTTTTTTTAATTTTGTTAAACGAGATTTTGTAGCTTGAAGTTTTTTTTATATATTTTAAAGAAACACACACTTTTGTTGATTTTAATGCTTTAAGTTTCGAAATCATATTGAAACAAAATGTTTTAAAACCGCTTAGGGGAAAACATTTTTTTTATGTCTCGGCGAAATTTTTTTTAGTTTTAGCATAATTTATAATTTGTAATTAGTATGTGAAATGAATACTTGCACATTAATATAGGCAAGTATGCATTTGTTAAATTATAAAAAATAATTCTATATTTTCATTGTTTATAATATTGCTGTCAAATTTGTATGCGCTTGGTTTTTTCTTGTAAAGGCCATAATACAAAAACCTCGCAGAGAGGTTGTAGGTGTAAAAAATTACATTTCCAGACGAAAAGCAACAAATACAAAAAGTTAATTTAAAAAACAAAAAAACCCGACTGACTGTAAAAAAAAAAGAATTAAAAATTATGAACAAGACGCATTTAAGTACCTATACCGAACTAATTGACAATCGGAGACTATATACCTACACAGTCTAACAAACTCCCAAATAGGTAGTTATAGGTACTTAAATGCGTCTTGTTCATTTATTTTTAATTCTCTTTTTTAAAAGTCAGCCGGTTTTGTTTTTTTTTTAAATTAACTTCTTTTATTTTTATCTTTATAGCCTATGACACACCGGGGAAGAAAACGAATATTATGATACCTCACTCTTCACAATCGGTAGGCATATACATAGGATACGCGCGAAACACATAACCATCCCTGTGTCGAGTCGGGTAAAAAACAAACATCTGTCAAATTCATGTCAGCATCCATGTCAAGATATAATCGCAGAGAGCGATCGCTGACATCCAATCATGAGATGAAATAGAGTGACAAGTGACTCCATGATAGGTATTATGAAAAAAATGATCTCTTGTGGAGTCGGAGTGTAATGTCGTTTTCCATTGGTTTCACTCGGGGATCCACTCATTCTGAAATCCAATGGAACAACAAAACTGCTTCTGAAAGAATCCACAAAAGTATTGGTGAAATGCCACAAAATATAATCTACGGCTGCTGTCAGCTGACTTGTATAAAATACATAAATTACACTAACTTGTGTGAGTGCTTCTTGAGTGGATTCTGACCTCAAATCGAGAAGCGAAATTCTCTCCTCAGAATCACCAGAAGAGTATTTTTCGTGCCAATAGAACGGTTTCAGGAGTGATTTTTTCGATTCCGGACTCTTCCGGACGCTTCTTTTTGCCCAATGGAAAACGACATTATAAACGTTTTTTAATTATATACCCGCGACCTTTTAATGGATAGACGGGTCATTTGAAATATGAACATGAAAAATAAAATGATTAATTGTATCAAGGAACATAAATTGGCCGAAAAAAGGTACACTCAGTTCTATATGTTAGTCGAAAGCAAAAAATCAAAATACGAATATACAAGCTGACGTTTTCCTCTGAGCTAATAAAAGTTGCTTAGAACAGAACACATATAGTAATTCGTCTATTTATGCAAAACACAATAATTGGCAGGGATTCGGATTTCCCACTAGCATTATATATTTCCAATTACGAGTTTATTAAAAAAAAACATGTGAATGGTAAATGGAAGGACTTTAAAATTGATAGGTCTATATAACTAGAAATAGACGCGATGTTAACGTTCACATTCATTTAAAAAGCAAAGTATAATAGAGTCGCAAAACCAATGGGAGAATATTGGTTACTTTCGAGTTCAATCATGGTTGTTGCATTAACGTAGGTTAACGAATTTATAACTTTTAATGCGCGTCGTGTTGGAAAACATAGTTTTGAATGCGTTTAATTTTGAATGAGCCACAAACACAGCGAAAGCGACTCCATTCTAGTTTGCCATTTTGAAATCATGCAAATATTTATAAATAGGCGAATGTAAATAGTTAAGAACAATTTTCAGTGCCTTAAACACAACACATTTGCTTGATTTTTTTTGTTGCGAAGATTCTGCAGAGATGCATAGCCGCGTGTAATTTGTTTTCCAATATGTTGTGTCAAAGAGAGGTCAGTTTAGTGGTAGAATTTCTACCACTGGGCGAACTCTAGTGTTAAAATAACTTATAAATTTTAACTGTAAATGCCATAATAAAAGGTGCTGACCTACTTAAGGATAAAATTATAATATATATATATATATATATATATATATATATATATATATATATATATATATATTATATGACATGTAGCATCATTAGAGAGCTATGAATAACCTATCTGTTTTTTTTATATATATTTAAGAAAAAAGGACGAGTATTTGTAAGTGGGACATCGTTTTAAAAAATATGACGTATGGGAAATGGGAATGAACGTATTTATTCGTGTGGATTTACCTATATAATATATAAACACGTAAGTTAGTCCATGCATACCTATACATAAGTTGCTCACGGCCAGTCTATTAATAGTTTTTGGGTAGAGCAATGTTCAAGTTTTTTTGT
This sequence comes from Cheilosia variabilis, assembly GCA_951230905.1. Lineage (NCBI taxonomy): Eukaryota > Metazoa > Arthropoda > Insecta > Diptera > Syrphidae > Cheilosia > Cheilosia variabilis. The sequence continues at coordinate 41,595,953 of OX579679.1, read as the reverse complement.
AATTAATAATGTGTTTCTTTCTATATTTTTAGCAAGTCGAAGTAATATGAAAAATTTCACTTTCTAAAGATTGTATAATTTTTTTTGATAATATTTCTAATTTCTTTTATTTTATAATTAAATTAACACAAACTTCACATGCTTTATGTGTATGGTAGAATAGCTTAGCACACGCTGATAAGGATATTGTAATGGTCATGAAATCCACATCTCAATGGCTGCAGAAAGTAAGATGAACGGATTTTTATATATGCCTTAATGTTCACAGGGATTTTATTAGATATGTTGAAGCGCATACATTTCAAAACACGTTTATTTCAATCTCATGCAAGTAAACCAAAATAAGCTTATGTAAATGTCTGCGGAATAGATTTATAAAAATATAAATCTTTATTATAATGCAATTTACAACTTCATCTGTGAATCTTGATAGTTCCTAAGATACTGCTTAAAAAATAATTTTTTTTTATTTTATGTTTAAATGATAACATATAATTACTTTTTACCTGGAAGTGTCAATTGAACTATAGCCTTTATGAACATTTATTTGGGGATCACTTTGCAAATTACTACTAGTGCATAGACTATATGGGGCAACATTTAATATGACCAATAATATTAATAAAACACTTAAACTTATTTCCCATTTAACACAAAAATGTTTCGTTCGTAAATTACTAGTTCTTGAATTACTTGATCCTAACGTATCCATAATACTGAATATATTTAAGAAGTTTATCTTTAAATAAACAAGAAAAACATGCAAAACGTTGATGTTGAAGAAGCAAATGAATTTTTCTTGTTGGTTAAGGCTTTATATGTCAATTTTTTTTTGTGACCAGATCTGTTCGTTTCATTTGGAACTAAACATCTTAAGGTGGGTACCCATGACGATATAATATGTGAACTAAATAAAGGAAAGAGGTAGGGCTCTTTTAATTTGTATACAGATATTTGAAATGATTTCGAAGTTCCTGGAAAAATAAAAGTAACTTGGAAATTAAAGTAATATTAAGAATCCTCAATAATTGTTGACCACGTGAAAATTTGCCACTACAACTAATTGATATTCGAGGTAAAACAGATTTTCTTTTGAATATTTTGCACTAGGGTTCGAAGATATGCACTAAATTCATAATCCATTCGCGAACTTTCACGAGCCAAGCACTAAAAATCTGTCAAACTCGAAAAATTGAGCGAAACTGTCTCAGAAGGCTGAAAATATACTCCAAAGTACGTGGATACACTTCGAGCTACTTTGAGCCACTTAACCGGCAAGTACTGATAAAAATGTCAAATGCGCAATGACAGGAAACACATTCAAAATCCGTTTTAAAAATCAATTGTACACACAAATAAAATATCTGAAAATAAAGAAAATTCGGTGGTGGTTGAATGTTCTCCTAGAACGTTTCATATGTTACAAAAAGGTAAGTAATAAATTTATTCGTGATATGGCTTCGATTTCAAAGATGTAAGTGGCTCAAAGTAGCTCGAAGCGTATCCACGTACTTTGGAGTATATTTTCAGCTTTCTGAGACAGTTTCGCTCAATTTTTCGAGTTTGACATATTTTTAGTGCTTGGCTCGTGAAAGTACGCGAATGGACCTATTCTCTGAGCTGTTTCGAGCCAAGAGAGGAACTGCTCGTCACTCGTTATTTTACTAATTTTCTCTTTTTCTTTAATTTTTGATGAGTACGTGTATAGACTTTGTGCGACTGCGATCGATTTATATCGATTGCGTTCGATTCAAACCGCGTACGCGAACGAACCTAATATCACATGCATTAACGTTTTCATGGCATTATGATGGTTTAGGTATTTTATTATCCTCATTGAAGCGAAATGGTCATGTGTGTACGTTTTATATTCGTTCAGTACAATTTTTATTTTAGATTTTAATTTGTGTGAACCAACTTACAAACACAGGAAAACACAGGAAAACAAACTTGGCAGCTAACAAAGCAAAAATGCAGGTAATTAGTTTCAGTAAATTAATGTTGCATTTACACCATCACGCACGCGCATTTTTGCACGAGACGGGACAGAGAGATCCGTTTGTCCGCAGTCAATGCTAATAAAGGCGGAAGAATGAGATCACAATTCAGACGCCTAAAGTGTCATGGATGTTCTACCCATAATTATAGATACGTAAAACGGAAACAAACACAAGTTCCGGTGAACAGCATCTCTACCATCACTTGAAAACATTTTTATTTCTGATTGAAAACATGTGAAATAAGAGTGGTTATTAGTTTCAGTAAATTAAACCAAAAATACATCAATCAGTTATACGAAATAAATAAATAACTGTCTGTTCATCACTTCCGAAGCCATTTTGTTTTATAGGAAAGCGAAATTTCGTAACCCCTAGCTATAAAGATATCAACATGCATAGCTTTCCCATAATTCGTACGACGTAAACAAGATGGCCGACCAAAAAACGTGTCACGTTATTTTTCGTGTTTAGTAATGCCGTCCCTTTCAGTCTCACGGCTATTTAGTATTTAGCATCCCTTAATCTTCCGTGTTAGGAATGTGTGACCGTGTAAATGCGGCATTAATGAGCTAAATGAGCTGTGTGCACAAAAATAAGTAAACACTAACTTGTTCCGATTCCGCAAGCGTGTAAGTGATTTTTAATGAGCACATTCAAGAATCTAGTTATCTTAAGTCGACTAGATTGGTCTGGAAAAGATGTAACCTGAACGCAAAAAACTAGATTGGTCGGGAACGTAACTTTTTCTACGTCAACCACATATGCGAACTGTCAACTTGGTACTCAGCCACTCGTCGGCTACCCCTCCATAAACTTCAACTGAAACAGCTGCCCATATGACCCATTTCAGCCAATCAAAACCGAGATACTTACATCTAGTCAAACAGCTGTCAGACTTATGTGGCTTTCGATTTGGCAAAAAGATCAATTTTTTTGAGAAAAAATCAACTTTTTTTTTTTGATTGAGATTGCTTTTCATGTTCGATTTGCCAAAAAAATCAATCTTTTATAATAACCTTGATGGCTGTTGATTTGGTTGATTTTATTTTTCAGTCGTCCAGAAAAACAGTCCTTCTCTGAAAAAGTTTTCTCTTATCTTCTGTTTTTACATGGGATTTTTCTGACCGAATCAGCAACAGTCGCATAATCTCCTTTTCTCTCTCTAATTTCCCTTCCAACACATTGTCCTATGGCATTAGTCTTCAGTAATACCAAACCACCAATCTATATAATTCTACTATAATAAAATTCTACTACAGTTCGGCCATCCTGACCGTACAATCGACCTCGATTGTAACCGTTCAACTAGTGTAGGTGCTGCCTTCAGAGTCCAAACAATCGTTTTCTATTTCTTCCTCCGACTCAACCCATTTCCTTAATCTACTTGAATCCAAAATGCCATGATAAGGCATCTGTGTCAGTTGAACACCTTCAATGTCCTCTATTACATAGCGATCATAATCTAATTTATTTTTTACAACATACGGACCGCGGTATTTTGGAATCAATTTTTTATTAGTTCCAAAGGAAGTGTCTACGTTCTTAATAACTACAAATTCGCCCACTTCAAACTGTTTGGCTGAGGAATGTTTCTCGTTGAAATAGTATAAGCTTTTATCTTGAGACTTCTTAATTGCCTCAGAGGCATCGGCTCTTAGCTTATCTAGGTCTACTACGGTCATCTGAATACATCTCACTCAAATGCTCGGTTAGTTCGTCGACTATCTGCCCCTCTGCTCAACCCCAAACAACAATTTGCTTGGTGAAACTTTGGTACTCGTATGGTCGGTGTTATTGATAGCAAACTCAACCCTGCTCAACTGTTGACGCCAATCGGCGTGCTCGGAAGATTCACTCAACTTCGCCAACATTGCCCTCATATCTCATATCTCGCGCTCGACCTGCCCGTTGGACTGCGGAGAGGCCACAGCAACTTTGACGTGTGCAATACAACACTTATCTAAAAATTTACTAAATTCTTGTGACGTAAAACTCTAATGATTCTGCGTGGGCGACTATAGTAATCGAAGTATTGTTCTAACGCATTAATAGTTTCCCTCGTCCCCGGTGTGTTCACTTGATACAACTTCACAAATTTGCTAAATGAGTCTATCACGACCAAAACATATTTGCTTCGGGAACCAACCGAAGGCAGGGGACCAAAATGATCAATGTGTATAGTATCAAACGCTTCAGACCTCTTCGGTATATTATATAAATTTCGCTCAGTTCTTCGTTGCGGCGCTGATTAATATATGCACTTTAGACAGTTCCTAATAAATTTATTAAGCTTCTCTTTCACTTTGGTAATCCAGTAATGTTTAAAAATCTGGTTAGCGCACTTGTCAATACCTAAGTGTCCATATTTCTCATGAATCATTCGCATGACATTTTCTTCAAGTTCCCTAGGAACGTAAAGCTGGCGAACGTTATTTGGTCCTAGTCGGAAAACTAGCCCATCCTCTAAACAATATCCCGGCAAATCTTCTTCTTCTAATCGGCTTCGGATTGTTTTTATTTTTTCGTCACGCGCTTGAATGATTTGAGATTCCTGTCAAGGTCCTGAATCGTTATTGCGGCAGCAATAGGAGCTCGGCTAAGCGCATCCACATGCGCCATTCTATCACCCTTCCGGTGTTGCACTTAGTAATTATAATTTTCAAAGGCCAATGCCCACTTAGCTATTCGAGGATTAACATATTTTTTTCTTAACGTCTGCGACAGAGCTTCACAATCAGTGACAATAACAAAGGGTAGCCGGTCAAGAAACGTTTTAAACCGTTCTAAAGCATAAACTACGGCCAATGTCTCCAACTCGAAACTAATCAGTTTAGACTCCCCACTGGTTGCTTTTCTAGAAAAGAAAGCAACAGGGTGAAATTTCCTGTCATCCTGCCTCTGCATAAAGACAGCACCGAATCCATGCGAACTCGCGTCACAGTGTAGCTCAACCTTGATTTCAATTGCTCAAAAGCATAAGTGCACTCTTCGGTCCAGATAAACTTTGAATCTTTTCTTAGTAAATTAGTGATTGGCCTAGCTAGACAAGAAAATCCGGGGACGAACCGGCGAAAATAAGAAAACGAGCCATTACACCGCTGGACTTCCTTACTATTTTGCGGCATCGGATATGCTCGTATTGCTTCTACATGATTCTTATGTGGACGTATACCTCCTTTATTGATGGGATAACCGAGATAGTCGCTTTCACTATACGCAAACTTACACTTTCTCATATTTAACTCAAATCCTGCCTTTTTTAATAACTGCAGGACTCTACCAAGAATATCAATATGTGTTTCTAAATCTTCCGTTGCAATGGATATGTCATCCAAATAGACTATAATTAAACCTCTGTCAATCAACGGTTTTAGATTTAGATAGATATATCTTTGAAAGACCGCAGGTGCGTTCTTAAGACTGAAAGGCATATATAAGTACTCGAACTGTCCAAAAGGCGTTACGAAAGCAGTATACTGTCTTGATTCTTCGCATATCTTTATATGATGGAATCCATCTCATAGATCCAAGGTTGTAAAAATCTGTTTATTTGCAAAATATTCCAAGCAGTCTCCAATCAACGGCAGAGGGAAATTATCTCTATCTGTGTGTTTGTTAAGAGCGCGATAATCTACACACATACGGGTTTCACCATTCTTTTTCCTAACCAACACCAACGCTGAAGCATAAGGCGAACAACTCGGTCTTATTATACCCCTGTCTAAAAGTCGCTCTACAGTATTTTGAACTTCGGTACGTTCATGGTATGAAAGCCGCCAGGGCGAAGAGAATATGGGTACATCTCTTGTTAACCTAATCTTCATTGAATAATCAATCGGTTTCACTTCCGCACACGGTCTCAAATAGCATTCTTCGACTACTGTCCTAACTGCATTTGAATGGGCTTTATCCAGTTGCTCATTTATACTTAACTCGAAACTATTTTCTTCGCAAAATTCAACTGTACTCACTAACGAACCTAAATCAACGAAATGAACCATTTCCCTTTCACAGCCGGGTCTTAATATCGTCAACTCGGAAACCAAAGCATCATTGACCGGCGGTACAACTTCAGTCGGAACTTTACACATACTGTTATCATCTTCAGTTTTACTTATCTGATTCATACTGGTTGAGCCGGTTACACATGCATTGCTACCTACTTCATTCGAACTTTTGAACAAATTAAAAGACACACTGGTAGTTTTTTTGTCTAAAGCAAAGGTTTTATTATGTTCCAATTTTTTTTTATTTTAAATAATATCTCGCGGCCGTTACTTTTTATAAATCGGCAAAGATGTACATCAAACTTCGGCAACACATCACGCCCCAACAGAAAAGATATTAAAGTTTCATTATCTGGAATTATGATAAGCGTATGAGTGACTACTTTTCCCTTAAACACAATCCTACATTTTATATTACCATGAGTGCTTAAAATTCGGTTTCCCATTCCTCGAAATAACGTCGGCTTTTTACCGCGGCATACAAAGGGAACTAAAGATTTCTTCACAAAACTACATGGACTGCCGGAGTCAAAGAGAGAAATAAAAGGTTTTACTTCAGTGCACTTGTCTCTACCATCTACAAAGGCAACACCTACCGTTTGGAATGCTCCTAACTTCCTGGCTACTCCTTCGGTGTCGCCATAGGCCTCGGGCTCATCGACATCTGCAGCATCTTCATCGGGGCATACGACAGCAGTCAGTCTCTTCCTTCTTGGACACTCCTGGTGATAATGTCCAACCTCGTGGCACGTAAAACATGAGTTTGGAGGACGCTTCGGCTTCTGGCATTGGCTTTGATAGTGGCCAAACTGGGAGCAGTTAAAACATCGTATTTGCTCGGCAGCAACATCGGGACCTCGGGCAGCGGTTGTGGCAGCGGCAGCAGCATTATTTCTCGGCTTTGTCATCGGTATGATAGACGGAATGACTTTCAGCTGGACACCACGGGCACGTCTCTTTTCGCATCTGTCCACCAACGACTTCAGTTGCCTAATGGTGGTGGCTCCCAATAGGATGACGACATTGTTACTGCGGTCGTTGAGGCCTTCGATAATGCACTCGATGACATCAGCTTCGGGAATATTGGCATGCGAAGCAATCTCCTGCATCTCGATTATATAAGTTTTCACTGATTCGGTCGGTTTCAGTGTTCGTGACTTCAGCTGCTGGAACACCTCATTCATGGTGTAGACACGACCAAACTCCTCTATGAGTGCCTGCTTCAGGCTGGCGTAAGTGTGTGCGACGGTCGTCCTCAGAAACATCTTTGCGGTGCCCTTCAATATGCGCCGTACACTAATGAATTTGTCGCGTTCACTACAGCCGAAAACCTCGAATGCATCTTCTACGTCGTCAAACCACTTTCGAACGTCGTATGTGTCATCCCCACTAAATGGGTTGACCATGGCCTCAAATGCAGCAAAATCATATTTCTTGGACTCGGCTATATCCAGTTTCTCCATCATCAACTCTTATCTTCTGTTTTTACATGGGATTTTTCTGACCGAATCAGCAACAGTCGCATGATCTCCTTTTTTCTCTCTATTTTCCCTTCCAACACATTGTCCTATGGCATTAGTCTTCAGTGATACCAAACCACCAATCTATATAATTCTACTATAATAAAATTCTACTACACTTTTTTTTGATCTGACTGGCGGTTACGAATTGTTTATCGTTGGAACGATTGCTTTATTATTTCGAAATGCGTTGTTTAAATGTGTAAAAATCAATAGATATGGGTTTCCAGTGCAATTGAAAAAAAATATATTTTTTGCAGCACAAATAAAATTCGGATTTTATGTTCGATTTGGCAGCAGAAATCTGAAAAGCCAAATCGAAAGCTACATTACTAAACTAGATACTTGAACGTCCCCAATGGCTGTTTTCGTGCGCACGATTAAATAAAACACTCTCGGCCTTACCAATAATCAAACACAAATGTCGACGATTAGCTGGTTGCCAGCTTTAGTAAAAATGTACAGCATAAGTGAAACGGTACCAATAGGCCTTTTTTATTATGCTCAAATGATCTATATAGATCATGGATTTCAATGGTTTACAACAACAGTTGGATCACGTACTGTTGTTGTAAACCGTGGAAATCAATGATCTATATAGATCATTTGAGCATAATAAAAAACGCCTAATAAACAATTAGACCTCCACATTTGCTAGTGCGACAACTTTCCAAGAATCTATTACATTTTTTGTCATCGCAGAATTCAAATTTTTTCATAATTTGTTTTCGTGAAAAACAAGGTCAATGGTTTATTTCACAACAAGAATTTTATTCTAAAAATAGGAATACATATATAAATTAGAAATTAATTTGCCCAACAGATATCTTTCAAAGGCTTTTTGAAGCTTATTATAAGCAACAAACAAAACACAAAATAGCAAATGGATTTTATTGGATTTCACAAAAAGAATTTTATTCTAAAAAAAGGAATACTTAAATTGCAAATTAATTTGCCCAACAGATATCTTTCAAAGGCTTTTTAAAGCTTATTATCAGAGACAATACTGAGACCACCAACTCCGGTAGATTTCCCGTTACTTAGCCTACAAGCTATATTTTTATGGAGTGTTCACGTTTGGTGCGCTAGTATTCTTACATAGAAAATCGTATTGACAAATGTCACGAAACTTCAAAAATTCTGCTCACCAACACACTCCCAGGAGATATGAGACACTTCCGCTGTGGGCAAAGTTGCTGGCAGAGTTCATAGAATTTTATCCGTTTAATTTGAAATTGTTCGTTACGTGTGGATAATATTTTTTTTAGGAATAAGTGCACATTTGCTTAAAATGTTCATGAAAAATTAACAATGTAGATTGGTTGAGGGAAAATGAAAACATTTTGAGCAAATTTTCTTCATTATTTAAGAAAAATTTACACACGAAATCGAAGTTAATGATATCCAAAAGCGGAAATACACAACCATGTTTGTCCTAATATGTTTCTAGTATATAGAACATCAACTTTAGATAGTTTTACTAACCAAACAAATCAAATTATTCGCCTTTTAACAATTTATAATAACTAACCAATGGCGTTCAGTAATGAAAAAATGTGGTATTTTCGAACTCTTTCACATTTCCCCACGGTTGCCGAGGTTGGCAGCATTTATTTTTGCATTTTTTGTATGTTTTTGCATGTCACACGGATTCTTTTTTGACATAACACCGATAGGAAAACAAAATGGCGAATTTGAAAAAAAAACTGAGGGGGCCAGCGGCAAGAGGATTGTGAGTTGGGGTCTCAGTATGGTTTTTCTATGCTTATTATAAGCAACAAACAAAACACAAAATAGGAAATGCACAACGTCGCGTGCACGAAAATACCGCACATCTGACATTTTTTCGAAAATGATGCAGGAGTGACACCTAGTGACACCTAGTTGTAAGGGATATAAACCGGTTTGAAATACAGCATAACTACTATCATACAATATTTTTCAAGAAATTTAGCACAACTACACTTTTCCCGCGTTAGCTCTAACTAATTCTATTTTTGTGGAAAACTGTTTTTTGTATCTCCTGAACGGGTCGGGTGCACCTCATCCCCGGACCCTCAAACGAGTATTATGTTGAGTGTTAGGTTAAAGTTTCGGCAGCAGAAATCTGAAAAGCCAAATCGAAAACGACATAACAACAATTGTTATTTGCCCAACACAGCCGCAACACTCGATAACGAAATGAAAGCCCACCTCCGGCTACCGACATCCGGTTTTAACCTGTTTTTTTTTTTCAAGTATGAGTGAGCCCCTTTGATTAACATAGGCGCAAATACATGAATTCAAACTGGGCTACATCCAAGGTCAAATTCAGCTTGTAGGCGATTTCTCTTTTTTGGCTGACGCTGTCAGTCTATTTAGTAGTTAGTTTATTCCCGAGATGAACATGGGTTTCCTGAACATTAACATTTAACCCTACAGTTAGCGACATTCTGGCAACTATATTTGTTTATTGGTAAAGGGATTTTGGAAAGTGTGGGGTCTTTGCGTAAACTGCCAGACTAAAGTTGATTATTGGTAAGGTCGTCTGTTTTCGGCTGGGAGTTGAGGTAGTGGAGCAACCAAAACAAGTAAAAAAATGCCAGTGATGAGGAGGAATATATAGAGTTTGCTCAAGATAGGTTAGTTTATTTAGGTTAGGTTGAGTTACGTTAACGGGTAGGTAGAGCAAGGGAAGCCCTGAAGTCCCTCACTTGGGCCCTCGTCGACCCATTGTGATGCACTTGTTTGGGGTTAACCGTTGGTGCTGCAGTGGTGGTCTTCCACCCCCTCCTTTTGTGGTTAACAGACGCTGTCATCACGATGGCCTTATAAACCTGTAGAAATAAGACAGTGAGGCATCAGAAAGTTCATGCAAGACATGGAAGTAATAGCTTCCAAGTGTTCTGTTCCTCAAGTGACAGAGACTCGTCCAATGACAAAAAAATGAGGTGTGTCCTCGTGGACCTCTCCGTCTTCCCAGCCTGTATATGTCGTCATCTTTGGGATTTAGTTTCATTGTGTGGCTTCTTTGGAAGTTATGACCAGACAGTGCCCCTACTAAAATTGTATGTACATTGACCGCAGAAAAGCAGTGTTTTTCATAGTCGGAACACTTTTGTGAATTTCGATTTCTTAGCGAGATTAACACCTACTTTCATCAAAACCAAAGCATTTGACTGCTTTGAAGTTTGCAAGTACATAAAAGGTGGGCCCAATACAAGTTTCTTTTTAAAAATAAAATGAACAAAATTACATTCTTTCCATGTATTATGGCTTTTCTGGAAAGATCAAACATTCCGATTAATTATGGAACACAACATCGTTCAAGTGGCTGACTCGACTGGCTTCGGAGTAGCGCAAACTGTCACTCAAATTTTCCAAGTCCTTGTTGATGGTTTCAGGCTGTAACTCCCGGCATAGCATCGGTCCTTCACAATTCCCTACAAAAAAGTCCAAAGGGGTTAAATCGCAGCACCGAGGCGGCCAATTGACATAGCCAAGACGGCTGATAACACGATTTGGGCATGGGCTGTATGGCATGGCGCTCCATCATGTATGAACCATGGTCGTCCAAAACCATGTCTTCAATTTCAGTAAAAAAAAAGTGGGTAAACATGGCTCTGTGACACTCACCGTTGACCGAAACGTTGATTCCAGCCTCATTTTTGAAGAAAAATGGTCCAATGATGCCACCACTCCACAATCCGCACCAAACTGTCACTCTTTGTGCATCCATTGGCTTCTCGACAATACCGTGCGGGTTTTCAGAGCTGCAGATGTGTCAATTTTGTTTTTTAACGTATCCTCCGAGATCAAAAGGCGACTCGTCAGAAAAGATAATTTATCGCCCAAAATTGTTGTCCAATTCAAGCTGGGGCACTACTCTCTATTTCGTCCCATTCGAAATAGCTTTCCCCTTAGCTCATTTCATTCCACTTTCGAAATACAGAATAGAAAAGGTTCGTTTTCGAAAAATTTTACTCTCGGAACGAGATACAGAGTAGGGCCCCTGTTCTAAGACCAAAACTGCGAAGCGATAACGAAGCGGATGGTCATGCGCTTTCAATTGCTGAGTCAATTGGTCCTTGTAAGGGAATAACCCGAGATCTTTGTGCACAATTCTCCTCAGGCTAGTGCGTGAAATGTTGAGCTGTTGATATCGATGGCGAGTTGATGTTAGTGAATTGAGTGCCACAATACACGATCTTACCTTACCTTTGTTTTTGACATAAAGTATATCGTATTTAGACGACCCTAATCCCATCACCTGATCCTTATTGACCCATGGTTCTTGGATTACGGCCAGATCCAGCTGCTCCTCCTCAAGAAACAGCCTCAGGTTGCCTGAGGCCACCTTACTGTAATGTAAGTTTATTTGGACTACCCTCATTCCTGGGTGTAGCCTCCTCCTCCACAGTCTCAGCGCCTTTGTATTTTCTACAGTCCGCTTTAGGAGCTTGAGCGTAACCTCGCTCGCTGCAAATGATAGCGGCATCTGCATATTCTTTTTCAATGTTTCAGGTGGCTCATCAAATATAATGATGTTCCCTCTTGCACCATTCTTCGGCTCCTCCTCGGACACAATTTCCCAATCCCTCATCGGAATGTGGGGATTTTGTGCCTGCAGAACGCTAAGGATCTCTTCGCGTTTTACCCCTATCTCTGGGATGGATATTCTACCCTTTGCCTTTACAGGGACTTCCTCTATGAGTTTACAGCTTTCAGTATTGCTCCCTTCCATAGTTGAGCTCCGTTTAACACGGTCTTGGCAAAGTCATTTGATGAGTGGTCCTTGCAGTCGATATAAGTGATGCCTTTGGACCAACGCATCTTGCGGTAAGCTGGGGCTTCTGTACCAGTCTTCGCCCGGATGTGGGAGATAATCTCTGACCCTAGTGCATTCTCGATTATCTAGCCACTATAGACAAACCATACTGAGAACCCCAACTCACAATCCTCTTGCCGCTGGGCGCCTCAATTTTTTTTCAAATTCGCCTTTTTGTATTCCTATCGGTGTTATGTCAAAAAAGAATCAGTGTGACATGCAAAAACACACAAAAACTACAAAAATAAATGCTGCCAACCACGGCAACCGTGGGGAAATGTGAAATTGGTTAGTTATTATAAATTGTTAAAAGGCGAATAATTTGATTTGGTTGGTTAGTAAAATTATCTAAAATATATGTTTTATATACTAGAACATATTAGGACAAACGTGGTTGTGTATTTACCTCTTTTCGATATTATTAAGATCGATTTATTGTGTGAATTTTTCTTTAATAACTGAAGTAAACTTGCTCAAAATTTTTTTTTTCATGCAACCATTCTGCATTGACAATTTTTCATAAATATTTTAAGCAAATGTACACAAAATACTATCCACACGTATATAAATAATTTCAAATTTAACGGACAACATTTTATGAACGCTGTCAGGAGCTTTGTCCACAGCGGAAGTGGCATATGCAAGGCGCGAGCGTGTTTTTGAGCCGGAATTTTTTAAGTAACGTGACATTTGTCAATACGAATTTCTATGTAACAATACTAACGCACTTAGCGTTTGCCACCCCATGAAAATATAGCTTGTAGGAAAGTAACGGGAAATCGGCCGAAGTTGATGGTCTCAGTATTGTCTCTGCTAATCACCACTCTCATTTCACATGATTTAAATTAGAATTACAAATGTTTTCAAGTGATCCCGGAATGTTGGTTACCGGAACTTGTGTTTATTTCCGCTTTACGTATCCACAGTTGTGGGTAGAACATCCATGACACTTTATGCGTCTGATTTCTGATCTCATTTTCCTAAAGCGGACTGCAGAAAATACAAAGGCGCCTGAGACTGTGGAGGAGGAGGCTACACCCAGGAATGAGGGTAGTCCAAATAAACTTACATCACAATAAGGTGGCCTCTGGCAACCTGAGGCTGTTTCTTGAGGAGGAGCAGCTGGATCTGGCCGTAATCCAAGAAGGATCAGGTGATGGGATTAGGGTCGTCTAAATACGATATAAAGGGTGATTTTTTAAGAGGTTTAGAACTTTTTTTAAAAAAAAAACACAAAAAATTCGAAAAAATGAATGAAATATTTATTTGAATCGATAGTTTGAACCAGAGACAATACTGAGACCACCAACTCCGGCCGATTTCCCGTTACTTAGCCTACAAGCTATATTTTGTATGGAGTGTACACATCTGGTGCGCTAGTATTGTTACATAGAAAATCGTATTGACAAATGTCACGAAACTTCAAAAATTCTGCTCACCAACACACTCCCAGGAGATATGAGACACTTCCGCTGTGGGCAAAGTTGCTGGCAGAGTTCATAGAATTTTATCCGTTTAATTTGAAATTGTTCGTTACGTGTGGATAATATTTTTTTTAGGAATAAGTGCACATTTGCTTAAAATGTTCATGAAAAATTAACAATGTAGATTGGTTGAGGGAAAATGAAAACATTTTGAGCAAATTTTCTTCATTATTTAAGAAAAATTTACACACGAAATCGAAGTTAATGATATCCAAAAGCGGAAATACACAACCATGTTTGTCCTAATATGTTTCTAGTATATAGAACATCAACTTTAGATAGTTTTACTAACCAAACAAATCAAATTATTCGCCTTTTAACAATTTATAATAACTAACCAATGGCGTTCAGTAATGAAAAAATGTGGTATTTTCGAACTCTTTCACATTTCCCCACGGTTGCCGAGGTTGGCAGCATTTATTTTTGCATTTTTTGTATGTTTTTGCATGTCACACGGATTCTTTTTTGACATAACACCGATAGGAAAACAAAATGGCGAATTTGAAAAAAAAACTGAGGGGGCCAGCGGCAAGAGGATTGTGAGTTGGGGTCTCAGTATGGTTTTTCTATGCTTATTATAAGCAACAAACAAAACACAAAATAGGAAATGCACAACGTCGCGTGCACGAAAATACCGCACATCTGACATTTTTTCGAAAATGATGCAGGAGTGACACCTAGTGACACCTAGTTGTAAGGGATATAAACCGGTTTGAAATACAGCATAACTACTATCATACAATATTTTTCAAGAAATTTAGCTCAACTACACTTTTCCCGCGTTAGCTCTAACTAATTCTATTTTTGTGGAAAACTGTTTTTTGTATCTCCTGAACGGGTCGGGTGCACCTCATCCCCGGACCCTCAAACGAGTATTATGTTGAGTGTTAGGTTAAAGTTTCGGCAGCAGAAATCTGAAAAGCCAAATCGAAAACGACATAACAACAATTGTTATTTGCCCAACACAGCCGCAACACTCGATAACGAAATGAAAGCCCACCTCCGGCTACCGACATCCGGTTTTAACCTGTTTTTTTTTTCAAGTATGAGTGAGCCCCTTTGATTAACATAGGCGCAAATACATGAATTCAAACTGGGCTACATCCAAGGTCAAATTCAGCTTGTAGGCGATTTCTCTTTTTTGGCTGACGCTGTCAGTCTATTTAGTAGTTAGTTTATTCCCGAGATGAACATGGGTTTCCTGAACATTAACATTTAACCCTACAGTTAGCGACATTCTGGCAACTATATTTGTTTATTGGTAAAGGGATTTTGGAAAGTGTGGGGTCTTTGCGTAAACTGCCAGACTAAAGTTGATTATTGGTAAGGTCGTCTGTTTTCAGCTGGGAGTTGAGGTAGTGGAGCAACCAAAACAAGTAAAAAAATGCCAGTGATGAGGAGGAATATATAGAGTTTGCTCAAGATAGGTTAGTTTATTTAGGTTAGGTTGAGTTACGTTAACGGGTAGGTAGAGCAAGGGAAGCCCTGAAGTCCCTCACTTGGGCCCTCGTCGACCCATTGTGATGCACTTGTTTGGGGTTAACCGTTGGTGCTGCAGTGGTGGTCTTCCACCCCCTCCTTTTGTGGTTAACAGACGCTGTCATCACGATGGCCTTATAAACCTGTAGAAATAAGACAGTGAGGCATCAGAAAGTTCATGCAAGACATGGAAGTAATAGCTTCCAAGTGTTCTGTTCCTCAAGTGACAGAGACTCGTCCAATGACAAAGAAATGAGGTGTGTCCTCGTGGACCTCTCCGTCTTCCCAGCCTGTATATGTCGTCATCTTTGGGATTTAGTTTCATTGTGTGGCTTCTTTGGAAGTTATGACCAGACAGTGCCCCTACTAAAATTGTATGTACATTGACCGCAGAAAAGCAGTGTTTTTCATAGTCGGAACACTTTTGTGAATTTCGATTTCTTAGCGAGATTAACACCTACTTTCATCAAAACCAAAGCATTTGACTGCTTTGAAGTTTGCAAGTACATAAAAGGTGGGCCCAATACAAGTTTCTTTTTAAAAATAAAATGAACAAAATTACATTCTTTCCATGTATTATGGCTTTTCTGGAAAGATCAAACATTCCGATTAATTATGGAACACAACATCGTTCAAGTGGCTGACTCGACTGGCTTCGGAGTAGCGCAAACTGTCACTCAAATTTTCCAAGTCCTTGTTGATGGTTTCAGGCTGTAACTCCCGGCATAGCATCGGTCCTTCACAATTCCCTACAAAAAAAGTCCAAAGGGGTTAAATCGCAGCACCGAGGCGGCCAATTGACATAGCCAAGACGGCTGATAACACGATTTGGGCATGGGCTGTATGGCATGGCGCTCCATCATGTATGAACCATGGTCGTCCAAAACCATGTCTTCAATTTCAGTAAAAAAAAAAGTGGGTAAACATGGCTCTGTGACACTCACCGTTGACCGAAACGTTGATTCCAGCCTCATTTTTGAAGAAAAATGGTCCAATGATGCCACCACTCCACAATCCGCACCAAACTGTCACTCTTTGTGCATCCATTGGCTTCTCGACAATACCGTGCGGGTTTTCAGAGCTGCAGATGTGTCAATTTTGTTTTTTAACGTATCCTCCGAGATCAAAAGGCGACTCGTCAGAAAAGATAATTTATCGCCCAAAATTGTTGTCCAATTCAAGCTGGGGCACTACTCTCTATTTCGTCCCATTCGAAATAGCTTTCCCCTTAGCTCATTTCATTCCACTTTCGAAATACAGAATAGAAAAGGTTCGTTTTCGAAAAATTTTACTCTCGGAACGAGATACAGAGTAGGGCCCCTGTTCTAAGACCAAAACTGCGAAGCGATAACGAAGCGGATGGTCATGCGCTTATAATTGCTGAGTCAATTGGTCCTTGTAAGGGAATAACCCGAGATCTTTGTGCACAATTCTCCTCAGGCTAGTGCGTGAAATGTTGAGCTGTTGATATCGATGGCGAGTTGATGTTAGTGAATTGAGTGCCACAATACACGATCTTACCTTACCTTTGTTTTTGACATAAAGTATATCGTATTTAGACGACCCTAATCCCATCACCTGATCCTTATTGACCCATGGTTCTTGGATTACGGCCAGATCCAGCTGCTCCTCCTCAAGAAACAGCCTCAGGTTGCCTGAGGCCACCTTACTGTAATGTAAGTTTATTTGGACTACCCTCATTCCTGGGTGTAGCCTCCTCCTCCACAGTCTCAGCGCCTTTGTATTTTCTGCAGTCCGCTTTAGGAGCTTGAGCGTAACCTCGCTCGCTGCAAATGATAGCGGCATCTGCATATTCTTTTTCAATGTTTCAGGTGGCTCATCAAATATAATGATGTTCCCTCTTGCACCATTCTTCGGCTCCTCCTCGGACACAATTTCCCAATCCCTCATCGGAATGTGGGGATTTTGTGCCTGCAGAACGCTAAGGATCTCTTCGCGTTTTACCCCTATCTCTGGGATGGATATTCTACCCTTTGCCTTTACAGGGACTTCCTCTATGAGTTTACAGCTTTCAGTATTGCTCCCTTCCATAGTTGAGCTCCGTTTAACACGGTCTTGGCAAAGTCATTTGATGAGTGGTCCTTGCAGTCGATATAAGTGATGCCTTTGGACCAACGCATCTTGCGGTAAGCTGGGGCTTCTGTACCAGTCTTCGCCCGGATGTGGGAGATAATCTCTGACCCTAGTGCATTCTCGATTATCTAGCCACTATAGACAAACCATACTGAGAACCCCAACTCACAATCCTCTTGCCGCTGGGCGCCTCAATTTTTTTTCAAATTCGCCTTTTTGTATTCCTATCGGTGTTATGTCAAAAAAGAATCAGTGTGACATGCAAAAACACACAAAAACTACAAAAATAAATGCTGCCAACCACGGCAACCGTGGGGAAATGTGAAATTGGTTAGTTATCATAAATTGTTAAAAGGCGAATAATTTGATTTGGTTGGTTAGTAAAATTATCTAAAATATATGTTTTATATACTAGAACATATTAGGACAAACGTGGTTGTGTATTTACCTCTTTTCGATATTATTAAGATCGATTTATTGTGTGAATTTTTCTTTAATAACTGAAGTAAACTTGCTCAAAATTTTTTTTTTCATGCAACCATTCTGCATTGACAATTTTTCATAAATATTTTAAGCAAATGTACACAAAATACTATCCACACGTATATAAATAATTTCAAATTTAACGGACAACATTTTATGAACGCTGTCAGGAGCTTTGTCCACAGCGGAAGTGGCATATGCAAGGCGCGAGCGTGTTTTTGAGCCGGAATTTTTTAAGTAACGTGACATTTGTCAATACGAATTTCTATGTAACAATACTAACGCACTTAGCGTTTGCCACCCCATGAAAATATAGCTTGTAGGAAAGTAACGGGAAATCGGCCGAAGTTGATGGTCTCAGTATTGTCTCTGCTAATCACCACTCTCATTTCACATGATTTAAATTAGAATTACAAAAGTTTTCAAGTGATCCCGGAATGTTGGTTACCGGAACTTGTGTTTATTTCCGCTTTACGTATCCACAGTTGTGGGTAGAACATCCATGACACTTTATGCGTCTGATTTCTGATCTCATTTTCCTAAAGCGGACTGCAGAAAATACAAAGGCGCCTGAGACTGTGGAGGAGGAGGCTACACCCAGGAATGAGGGTAGTCCAAATAAACTTACATCACAATAAGGTGGCCTCTGGCAACCTGAGGCTGTTTCTTGAGGAGGAGCAGCTGGATCTGGCCGTAATCCAAGAAGGATCAGGTGATGGGATTAGGGTCGTCTAAATACGATATAAAGGGTGATTTTTTAAGAGGTTTAGAACTTTTTTTAAAAAAAAAACACAAAAAATTCGAAAAAATGAATGAAATATTTATTTGAATCGATAGTTTGAACCAGAGACAATACTGAGACCACCAATTCCGGCCGATTTCCCGTTACTTAGCCTACAAGCTATATTTTGTATGGAGTGTACACATCTGGTGCGCTAGTATTGTTACATAGAAAATCGTATTGACAAATGTCACGAAACTTCAAAAATTCCGGCTCACCAACACACTCCCAGCAGATATGAGACACTTCCGCCGTGGGCAAAGTTGCTGGCAGAGTTCATAGAGTTTTATCCGTTAAATTTGAAATTGTTCGTTACGTGTGGATAATATTTTTTTTTAGGAATAAGTGCACATTTGCTTAAAATGTTTATGAAAAATTAACAATGTAGATTGGTTGAGGGAAAATGAAAACATTTTGAGCAAATTTTCTTCATTATTTAAGAAAAATTTACACACGAAATCGAAGTTAATGATATCCAAAAGCGGAAAATACACAACCATGTTTGTCGTAATATTTTTCTAGTATATAGAACATCAACTTTAGATAGTTTTACTAACCAAACAAATCAAATTATTCGCCTTTTAACAATTTATAATAACTAACCAATGGCATTCAGTTATGTAAAAATGTTGAATTCCCGAATTCACATTTCCCCACGGTTGCCGCGGTTGGCAGCATTTATTTTTGTAGTTTTTGTGTGTTTTTGCATGTCACACTGATTCTTTTTTGACATAACACCGATAGGAATACAAAATGGCGAATTTGAAAAAAAATTGAGGGGCCCAGCGGCAAGAGGATTGTGAGTTGGGGGTCTCAGTATGGTTTGTCTATGGTTTGAACCTTGCAATTTAATGTTTAAAGATAATTTCATGCAAATGTTGACCGCGGCTGCGTCTCAGGTAGCCCATCCGCTGAGTCCAATTTTGGCATACTCTTTCACACATATCGGCCGGTATCTCACGAATGAATGCATGGATGTTGGCTTCCAGTGCGTCAATCGAAGCGGGCTTGTCCCTATACACATTAGCCTTGGCATACCCCCACAAAAAATAATCTAATGGTGTCAAATCGCACGATCTAGGCGGCCAATTGACCGGCCCGAAACGTGAAATTAACTGTTCACCAAACTCGCCTCGCAATTGCGCCATTGTTTCGCGTGCTGTGTGGCATGTGGCACCGTCTTGTTGAAACCACATATCATGCAAGTCAAGAACTTCCATTTCGGGCAAAAAAAAGTTTGTTATCATCGCTCGGTAGCGTTCACCATTGACAGTAACGCTGCGATTCGCATCATCTTTGAAGAAATATGGCCCAATAATGCCGCCGGCCCATAAACCGCACCAAACAGTGGCTTTTTCGGGATGCATTGGTAGCTGTTGCAATGCTTCTGGCTGATCTTCACTCCAAATGCGGCAATTTTGCTTATTTACGTACCCATTCAACCAAAAATGAGCCTCATCGCTGAACACAATTTTTCGATAAAAAAGCGGATCCTCGGCCAGCTTTCCAAGAGCCCATTCACCAAAAATTCGGCGTTGTGGTAGGTCGGCTGGCTTTAGTTCTTGCACCAGCTGTATCTTAAAAGGCTTTACGCCCAAATCCTTCCGCAAAATTTTCCACGTAGTGCTGTAACAAAGGCCTAACTACTGGGAACGGCGCCGAATCGACATTTCGCGGTCTTCTGTCACACTAGCTGATACGGCCGCAATATTTTCTTCACTACGCACAGTACGTAAACGTGTTGGTGGTTTAATGTCCAACAAAGTAAATTTGGTGCGAAATTTGGTCACAATCTTCCGAATAGACTGCTCAGAAGGTCGAGAATGCCGATCATAAAATGGAAGCAGCGCGCGATGAACATTTCGAACCGAGCACGAATTTTGATAGTAAAATTCAATAATTTGCAAGCGTTGTTCATTTGTAAGACGATCCATGGTTAAATTGCAAACCAAACTGAAGCTGTTTGACAGTGACACAAGGTACTAAGCACACGTCAGCTGTCAAAACCAGTGTTGCCAAAACCAAACCAGCTAAAAAATCACCCTTTACTTTATGTCAAAAACAAAGGTAAGGTAAGATCGTGTATTGTGGCGAAAAAAGAACTACACGCACTAATACTGCTCCATTTCAGCACAGCTGATGTTACGGTAGTGGAGGTTAGAGGCAAGGGTGAGAACTGCAGAGCTCAGACATTAATGCTAGAGGTGAGGCTTTGTTTGATTATCTTCTTTGGTCCAATCAGCTTGTCTGTAATCGGGGAAATGATCCCACTTTCATTACTGCGAGCAGAAGGGAAGTTCTAGATGTGGCCTTTGAATCCCAAAATAATTCTGTCCAAGTTGCAAATTGGAGAGTATCAAGCAAGGCAACGCTATCAGATCACTGCTGGATACTCTACGACCTGCAAATGGTTTTTCAGGGTAGGAAACGGTTCAGAAATCCCAAAAGGGCGAACTGGGTAAAATTCAAAGAGGAAGTGCAGAGTTACAGGAACCTCTGCGCGGTAAAGGATCTCACATCTGCTGAAGAGGTAGACGTTGCAGTCGAATCTTTAACAGATGTGCTCTCCAGATCTTTTGTTAAATCCTGTCCAAAAGGTGGATCTAGTGGTAAGAAACGCCCTCTCTGGTGGAGTCCCAAGATCGCGGAACTAATATGAAGCCCAAGGTCTAGGTGGAATCTAGCAAGAGAGGGACATATCAAGTGGTCAACCTACAGGGAGAGCGTCAGAATCATGAAAAAAGAGATCAGATTCGCAAAGAAAAACTCTTGGAGAACTTTCTGCGAATCAGTTGAATCTACAACCGAAGCATCTAGGTAGAGGAAATTCCTTTCAAAGGCACCGACGCCAATATCTTCGCTAAGAAGGAGCGTCGGAAGCTGGACCGAATAACACATTGAGACGCTGGAAATACTAACGGAAACTCATTTCCCATGATGCACGGATGTGTCTGACGCTTACAATGTAGTAGCACCAAGCACGAGGGAGGGAATGGAGGAAGTAACAATCGCCGAAATAATAGACGAGAAGAAAATAGCCTGGGCAATCAACACATTTGCTCCCTTCAAATAATCGGGAATAGATAATTTTCGACCCATAATGCTACAAAAGTCAGAGGAAGTTATTATTCCATGGCTAAAATGCATTTACACGGGCTGTCTAAGGCTATGCTACGTTCCTAGGGCATGGCGAGAGGTACGTGTGATTTTCATCCCAAAAGCAGGCAAGGCTATAGACCAAATAAGTCTGTCGTCATTTATGCTAAAAACAATGGAACGATTAATTGATCGGTACGTACGGCAAGCGATTGGCGATAACTACCTATCAAAATTACAACATGCGTACATGAAAAGCAGATCTGTTGACACGGCGCTACATAGGGTAGTGTCGGTAGTGGAAGAACAAAAACACAAAGAGTACACACTGAGTGCGTTCCTAGACATCGAGGGGGCGTTCAATAACATCAAAGCTGACGCTATTTTAAGCAGCTTACGGGGAGCCCATCTAAATAGCAGCCTATGTCACTGGATTGAACTCATGATAGGCACACGCGGAGTGGATCTGGAAATTTCAAAAACAGCGAGATATCTGGGAGTAATCCTTGATTCCAAACTCAGTTGGAAGGAAAACGTAGAGGACTAAATGCCTGCAGAAGAGCATTCGGCAATACATGGGGTTTCAGGCCGCATATGGTGCACTGGCTATACACAGCTGCGCGGCCCATCCTAACATATGGTACAACAGTGTGGTGAAAGGCTATTGAGAAGAAATACCATCTTTCAAACCTGACCAAAGTACAAAGGGCAGCATGTATCGGGATTACGGGGTCCTTACGGACCACTCCCACCGCAGCTATGGAGGTGATGCGTAACGGATGAGCTTGCAAGAAACGGTTTGAATATACATACATCTATGGCCCTAAAATCAATAAGAACTCCGCTAAGCATTGAATCCTGGAGTAGAACTAACCTACGCTGGACCAATCGCATTACGTGCATACAAAAGAATTATGGCCAGAGGTGAGCCAAAAGAGATCAAAATATATGATCGGACTTAGCCGCAAGGATATTCGCATACTCACGGGAGTCATTACTGGACACTGTGCGATAGGCGTGCATGCGGAAAGGCTGGGTATACTGCATAATGATTTTTGCTGAAACTGTAGGGACGTTGAAGAAATATAAGCTGTTCGCCACCTGCTATGCGAATGCCCAACCCTTAAGAACAGCAGACTAAGGATTCTCAACAGCCACTTCTTCGACGACTTAGAGGATCTGAGGAATGTCGATCTTAAAGCACTCCTGAGATTCATACTCAAATCTGGGTGGTTCTAGTAGATAGACAGACCTCATATCATTAGGTACTCTTAGGACGAACTTGAGGATGTGGTCATAACGGAGCTTAAGAACCCATGAGATTCATACTAATCTATGTGGGTCTAATATAAAAGCGGTCTATTTTTGTCGTTCAACAGGTATGCAATGGATGGTTCTCGTAAAATGGACCCGACTGATGGTCTAAGTGAAGCAGCGGCAACTGCCGCAAGAGCACCCTTCCTACCTACCTACCATTTCAAAATAATTTAATGAAAAAACTCGTTTCCATAGGCGTTCCTTTTTTCAACATTTTTAACATTGAAAAATGGAAAGTAGAAAAGTCTATCAATTGTGAGTATGTGTTGTGTTGCTTTTATTTTAAATTTAGTATTGTCGTCTTAAAATTTTTTTAAATTAAGTACCTAGCCCTAAAAAATTGCAAAGAAAAATGCGCACTTTTGATCTTTATATATCTTTTATTGGCTCCATACCTTATAAAATCTGGTAACACTGCACTACAAATGTCAAATTTTCCCAAGCAAATAATGTCCCGGACAATAAACGTGTTCGAAAAGAGAGTGGAGAATAATTGTACCAAGCAATCTACTACAATTACCCACTTTTCCGCCATCATTTCGCAGCAGCTGCGTACTGCCAAACGAAAAGTACGAAAATTCGATCATGATTTCGTTGTGTCATTTTTGTATAGGAATTTTCGTTCCGGAACAGCTGCGTACCAGCCTTAAAAACGAGACAATCTTCCTAGCAACCAAATTTAGACTCGACTTTAGGGCAATAGTCGAAATTAAAATGTGTACCAATAATCAAGTTATCTTTGACTTTAAGATAATCGAGACTGTAACTTTCGATCCGGAGAAAGTCGAGTCTAACCCATTATTTAAGTTTAAACGTCAGTATGAAGAAAAGTCAATTGGCCGTTTTGAATTAAATAAGGTAAGATGAATTGGTAAATTATTTTAATATGTTACAAATATAAACCTTTTTCCTCCTTCCTCTCACTAAAAGCCTGTGAGGGCAACAATCTTACGATTGACAACGATTACTCACCTTGCCGTGGTGTGGAGGCTTAAGTAGAGAAAACCATGGTAGGTCGGCTAGGTCGGCATTCGCCATCTGCCATATAGCCTACCAGCTCTACGAACCAAGTGGTAATCAACCCGTCCTATCCCATCCCTCCTTTCTCATCCCTTTACTCCCCCTGGGCTGGATCAAGGCGTCAGACGTACCGTGCCGAGGATCAACCAGGCCGTGGGCCCAGGTCTCAATAAAAATAGCGCTGGTCGAATACGGTGTATCTAGATACCGGGCGTCTCTGGATTAAATAGCCTTGTCTGCATAATGCGGGGCTCTGTGCAGATCGAACTTCCTTTCCCTAGCTACTCGTGTTATCAAAATTTCAAACCTTAAAAAAAACAACACAAAAACCAAAAAAACAGCTTCGGCAGCCAGCGGCGCCATCCCCATGCAACGCGTGGAAGAGCATCTGCAGGAACTCTGCTTAAGCGATGCTGCCAGTGATTGCTCGTTGCTTTCAGACGAAATCACTGTTGAATCTACTGCTGCTTTATGCAGTTTTCCGCGTCCCCCTACACCCACACCGGCAGATCTTAGAGACAGGTCACTTGGTCGCGAGACCAAGGCAGCTTTGCGCATATCTGCCCGTCTTCATTCGAAGGCGGAAAAAATATGGACCGAGCCGGAGAGAGCTTCCTACTCATGGGCAACGCCCTGGGTATTAGAACACGCGAATAGGGACCCCACCTCCTCTACTTCAAAGGTCTCCATCCGAAAAAAAAACCTTCTGCCCCACCGCTGGGCACAAAGAGACCGCTCGTAAGAGAAAGCCAGACTCGGAAGACTCGCCCCCTAGCTAACAGCTCATCGAGCGTTACAGGGGGTAGGACCGCAGTAATGACTGGATCTGTACCCAAAGGGCGCAGATCCCTTGATGAGGTGTCCAACGCATCGAAGAGGGCTAGGAGCTCCACCGTGGGTTCCAAATCCTTCTCGGACGCGGTCAAGGACAACCTGATAGTCGCGGTAGTGGACCTATCGGATGAGGAAGGTAAGCTCACTTACGAAAAGTGGGGACTCATAGAGAACAGAGTGATGAACTGTCTCTGTGAGTATATGACCAGTAACTAGCAGCCCATCATCTTTAAGGACGCTGGATGGCATCAGGGATTCGTCAAACTGATCGCCTGCGACGATCAACGTTCGGTCGACTTCATCCGGGCAGCCATCAGTAGCCTCGGTGAAGTCTGGCCTGGGGCCAAGCTCGAGGTGGTGGACCACCGACCAAGAGCTAGGGTCTGGGTTCCGCTCGAACCACGCGATCCCGCCAAAGTTCTTGCCCTTATGGGCTTCCAAAACCCGGGCCTTCCTGTCAAAGACTGGAAGGTCGTTGAAAATCCCCGTGGCTCCGAGGAGGAGTCCAAGAAGACAGGTCGCTCGATGGTCATTTCTATGTCCGCTGAGTCTATCCCGATTCTCAGGGATAGAAACTTCCATATCAACTTCGGCCTGAAGTAAGTAGAGCTGAAGCTCTTCAGGAGAGATGACCTCCGCAACGCTGCAGCCATAGTGCCCAGCTCCTCCGCATCATCCTCGGCTGACACCGACTCGCCATTAGAGGATCTGGATGCTACCATCGTGGAGAAATCTGCATCGGATAGCAATGCCGCTAAATCTGATACAGATTAATCTACACCACTCCAAATTGGCAACCGCCAACCTAATGGTCCGCCTCACCGAGGACGGACTCGACGTTGCCCTGATACAGGAACCGTGGCTTTCCAAGGACCGCGTAACTGGGCTCAGGGCTCCCGGCTATACCCTCTTCTACGCGGAAGGTAAAGGTAAAATCAGGGCTTGTATTGTTGCTAAAACAATGTTAAAACTTACTTTCATCCCCCAGCATAGCACAGGCGATCTTGCTGCAGCGCAGCTAACTCCGAACGACGGCAATTGGGTTTGGCTGGCGTCTGGATACCTTCCATACGAGGTAGCCAGCCCGCCATCTGCTGAGCTACAACGGATGGTCAAGGAAGCGGAGGACAAAAAGACCGGAATTGTGATAGGGTGTGACACAAATGTACACCATGACCTATGGGGCAGTACCGACACAAAACCTTGAGGTGAGTCTTTATTTGGGTATCTAGTAGAAACTAAACTAGTAATTTGCAATAGAGGGGATAGTCCAACCTTCATTGTTAAAAACAGGCAAGAGGTAATAGATGTTACTTTAGTCTCTCTTAATATTTCCTTGGCTATTTCAAAGTGGACAGTATCGGACAGTCCATCTTTCTCGGACCACCGGTACATTTACTTCACTCTAGATTGTAGCTTCATCTCCAAAAATTTTTTTTACCGCAACCGAAGGAAAACAAACTGGGAACTCAACAGGGACAGCAAGTCATAGATGGAAACATCTGGGATATTGTGACGTTGCCAGGCTTATTGGCCGACACTGGATACTAAAAGATCCAAAGAGCTTCGGCGTCTCAATAGACGTAGTATTTCACTGGTCGCTAACGTCATCACCGGTCATTGTGTTCTGGGCAGACGAGCGCAAAGACTTGGACTGCCACATAATTTTGCAGAAGCTGTAGGGATGAGGAAGAGGACGAATCCGTCACCCACCTCATCTGTAGCTGCCCTGCTCTATCCAACCTAAGGATGGCGCACTTAGGAAACTACTTCCTCAATGATCTTAGTGATCTATGCAATATCAGCGCTGCCAACATTCTTGGCTTTATCAAAAGTAAAGGAACCCCTAAAAACCAGTGGTATGCACAATGGGCCGATCAACGTCCTAAGTGTTTCTCTCACCGAGAGCCAGTTCAACATAACATAACATAAACCTTTTTTGTTTTTCAAACAAAAAACATTTCATTAAAAGTTTTCTTCAATTCTGTTTCTCACTCCATTTTAATGTTATGAATATTTTCCGGGCCGTATGTGCAATGGAATTGATACATATTGTTATTGTTACTGTTATTAATCCGTTTTACTTATGTTACATGTAATCAGTCCTCACCAATTCATTGCTAAATTTGCTTTTGAGCCCTCAATCTTTGTAAAGCCTTCACAACTTATAAGATGTAATCTACTGTGAAACCACTCTTTGTAATAAATAAATTTGAAACGGACAGGCAATGCGAGAACTATTAGTTGACTGTGTAAAACCATTGGCTGATATCATTGATAGCAAAATTAACAATGCTGC
Source organism: Cheilosia variabilis (assembly GCA_951230905.1). NCBI lineage: Eukaryota > Metazoa > Arthropoda > Insecta > Diptera > Syrphidae > Cheilosia > Cheilosia variabilis. The sequence goes on along the minus strand of OX579679.1, from coordinate 41,568,732 downwards.
ACTGCAATGATACAACCAACTGCCAATTTCAGCAAATTATTTGAAAGCTCAGACAAATATTATAACGCTTTCTTTATATATTTTTCGTTCCACAACAGCAGCGTACCAGGCTTAGAAAGTTAAGATTTTTGTGCGCGAAAAGGATAGAGCTTTGCTAAATTATATCTTTGTAAAGAACTTTGCATGCGAGATAAAACTAAGCTCGAGTAGTATACTGGACTAGTCATAACCTAAACACACTTTAATTTTCGGGCGGTCAACGACAAAATGTAGATGGGACATCATATTTATTAATTCAGTTTGGGATAGTAGTTGTTTGTTTACAGTTTAATCACCGATATTGTTAACATATAAACTGATAATAATTATAGACAGAAGAATTTCGAGTGCAAACTCACAAATTAGTACATAGATGTATCAAAGGATACCTACTGTGTACTTAAGTATACAAATCCATATATAAAATATTCACTAACTTGCGAAGACTATGCTACACGTCTTTGACATTTTTTAAATTTGGAGAAATTGAGGAAGCACTATAGTTACGGCGAGAATTTGAACTGCTTATTTTTGACTCAACACTGTCAACCGTATTTCGTCTAAAACCTTTCGGAAAACTCGGTGAGTGATAACGATGCTTCGGCACAATACCGTTACGGGTGTCGTCTTTGAGCTCGGATCTCGCGCTTTCATTGTCATCTTGATTAGAATTTTGAAGTCCATCCATAGTTTTCAATTTTGGCGATTTTGATGAATTTGAACGTGAACCAGAGCATGATCTCGTTTTATGATCCCGAGAATAACTTCTTGATCGACTCCTTGATCGGCTGCGGAAAAAAAAGAAAATTATTTATTTAAGATAGATACAACGATTGTAGTTTATATCATCATCATTATATTAACACATGAAGGCTGGTACGGACCTGTTCCGGAACGAAATTCTCCGGTGGTCTCCAAATGGACAGCGAAACGTCTGCGAAAAGGCAGCGGATCCGCAATACGAAACCTAACATCTGATTACCTTTGGCAACCAAAGACTCAATGTGCTTGAGAAAACATCGTCGGCAAACATTAGACACTGGGAACTCCAAAACAAGTCAGGAATGTCATTAATAATCAAAAGGAAGAGCAGAGGGCCTAAATGACTACCTTGAGGTACTCCAGATTTAACATAAACTGGTGACGAGGAAGTGTCAATTTTCCAATTCTTCCAATTTTTCAAAAAATTTCCGGACCGGAGAGACAAATTAAAAACTAAACACAGAGGTACAGAAAACGCGAAGGAGCTCTTTTGAAGTAAAATTGGTGGGATGCCACCCATAACAGGATTTTTATCTAAATTTAATAAAGAAAGAGCCATTTGAGCACTCTAAGTTGCCGATATTAAAGAGATCACAGGACATTGAGCTATTACTTGAGACTATAGATGTGGTAGTACCACAAGAATATACAGATTGAAAGTGTTTAGCGAACATATTACAGATGGTTGAGAGATCAGATGAAGATACGTTATTTAGATGCATACAGTTATGAATATCATTAGATTGTTTTTTGCTATTAATAAAGCTCCAAAAGCGTTTACTATTTGTTTTTAAATTTGATTCGACAGAGAGAACATACTGTCTATAAAGAAACTTATTTAAAACATCAAATTGTTTTTGGAGCGTCCGATAAATGTTCAAAAGTTCCGGGTCGTTATTACTATTACGAAAACGCTTATAAGCCTTATTTTTCCTATTATTTAAATTAATGATTCTATCATTAAACCAGATGGGTTTATTACCATTGACTTTACTTTAGGTGTGAACAAATCAATTGCCATTTTTACAGTATTCATAAATAAATTTTAAGAATTATCTAAATTACAATTATTAAATATATCTAACTAAATCATGCTATCTACATAGTTTGAAATGTTGCTGAAGTTGGCTTTAGCATAGTTATATTTAAAATAAAAAATTCATAGAATTCAAATTGCATCGATAATGCTACATGAAAAACAGAATTACAAAAAAGTGGAATCATGGAGTTGTTGATACTAATAGCTGTTTTTTATTATCAGCGTGATCTGATCCGAATCCGATTAAAACACGTAAGTTTATCGAATATTTTTCCATAATAAATTTGCCCATCTTCCGTGCCATCCAAAAAAAGATTGGGTACACTAATCCCAAGAAATGACTGCTAGCCAAGTTTTTTGCTGCAACAATAACGGGCGATAACCATCCTAATGGATCAAACAATTTCGCAGTGTCTGATACAAGAATTTGATCAAATCTGGGTAAGATCGCGGAAATACGTATGCCAAGACGGTATAAATCTTAACGGTTAAAAACCTAATCCAAATCGCCCAAACACTCAATTTTTCTAGAGAATTTAATTATGGTCTCAATATTGCTTGAGGAACCAACCTCCTCTAAGTTTTTAAAGAAGTACCTGCCTAGGTGCTTCCTTCTAAATATAAGGCATTCTTAAGACCGAATCGCCAACGTTTTGAATTCGAAAATTTAAAAAAAAAAATTTCATGATCTATGCAAATAAAACTTTTTAATTCCAAAATGAATTAAGGAATTTATTTTGAATTATTTATTTTTATTAAACAAAGGAAGATGTTTATGTTTACGTTAACTGTGTTTTTTTTTTTTTTATTATTAAATGTTGATCTCGTTTTAAGTTATTATTTTTTTAAATAATAAAAATAAAAAATTTAACGTATTCTTATAGAGAACATACAAAAATAAATGCTGCCAACCTCGGCAACCGTGGGGAAATGTGATAGAGTTCGGGAATACCACATTTTTACATAATCGAATGCCATTGGTTAGTTATTATATATATTTTTAAAAGGCGAATAATTTAATTTATTTGGTTAATAAAACTATCTACAGAAGATGCTTAACATACAAAGTGGGCCAAAAGAAGTCATCTGATGTTGTTTGGCTCTCATTTTTTTTTTTCTAAATGAAAAACTTGGATTCTGTTTTTTGATTATGTTTATTTGAACCTTTAGAATTTTATTGGTCAAGTCGAGATGATATCGGCCAAATGGGCGCCGTCACAATTGATTGCATACGGGCTCGTTTTATGGCATTTTTCATCACTTCGGCAAGAACTTCGGGCGACAGATTCTCGCACTCGTGTCGAATGTTGTCCTTGAGGGCTTCTAGGGTCTCGGGCTTGTTCACGTAAATACGGGACTTCAAAAAACCCCACAAAAAAAAGTCTGGAACGGTTAAATCGGGCGATCTTGCGGGCCAGTGCAAATCGCCGAAACGAGATGAGGCGACCTGGCAACGCCACCTTCAGAATATCGGTTGTGGCTCGCGCAGTGTGTGCCGTAGCTCCGTCCTGTTGGAACCACATGTCCTCCAGTCCTAGTTCGTGCAATTGCGGCAGAAAAAACTCGGCTAACATGGCCCTATAGCGCGCACCGTCCACTGTTGTGACTCCTCCAGCGTGAACAGCGCACCATGCAGTAACTTTGAACGGGTGTAATGGCTCCTCGTGCATTACTCGTGGATTTTCGGTGCCTCAAAAGCGATAGTTTTGCTTGTTCACGTACCCGCTGAGGTGGAAATGAGCCTCATCGCTCATTCTGATTTTGGTCGAAAAATCGCCCACTTCGTCCTCGAGATTGAGGATGTCTTGGACGTAGGTTACACGCGTTTGACGGTCGACAGGCAGCAGCTGATACACGGACTGGACTTTGTACGGGAACATACGCAAGTCTTTGACCAAAATTCGCCTTAGGGACGACCGGCTGATGGCTAATTGCGAGGCACGGCGTCTGGTCGATGTTTCCGGCGACAGCTCGACATCCTCGTCAACAGCGGCGATATTCTCGGCACAACGGGCGCTCTGGGGCCGGCCACTCTTGGCAACGTCTCGTGTGGTTCCATACTTTTCAAGGTTGGTGGCCAAACGGCGCAGTGTTTGCGCAGTCGGTGTCGGACGGCCGTGGAATCGGGGACGGAATTTGCGCTGCGCCAACACTACAGACGAAAAACACTACGACATTACCCAAAAAAATAGACACGATTATTCCGCGTTCTTGGGGAGTGTATAGCTCCATGGCTTGTTCACTTGTATTCTACATATGCCTAGTCCACAAATGTCAAAACAGATTTGACATTGGCGGCCATTTGCAAAAATAAGAGCATCTTCCAATAGGGTGATCTCTTTTGGGCCACCTTGTATAAAAAACATGTTAGGCCAAATATAGTTATGTATTTACCTCTTTTCGATATCATTAAGATCGATTTCATGTGTTCATTTTTCTTAAATAACTGATAAGGGTTTGGTCAAAAGATTCAATTTTCATGCAACAATACTGCATTGACAATTTTTCATAAATATTTTAAGCAAATGTTACTTACTCCTAAAGAAAAATGCTATTCACACGTATATAAATAATTTCAAATTTAACGGATAAAATTCTATGACCGCTGTCAGCAGCAGCTGACTTCAGCTGATTTCATTGTTAATGAAATCATTTACATAATACAAACAACCAACTGGTTTTGAGGAAGGGTATCCCAAGTTTGTTTGCAGGCTGAATAAAAGACCGTATAAGAATCTGAAACAAGCGACCCATGTTTGGAATAAAATTTTACATGAAGTATTGGTTAATGAAGGATATGTTCAAAGCATTGCTGACCTATGTCTCTACACAAAATGCACCTTTGAGGAAGGATTTGTTTATATTTTAGTCTAAGTTATTTACATTTCGGTAACAAGCGTCAACAAATCTATCACAAATAAAGTCGAAAAGTTATTTAAACAAACATTTGATATGAAAAATCTTGGTGATATCCACCAATATCTTGGACTAGAAGTTTTTTTAGGATACGAATTCGGATTTCTACGTTCGGCGAAAATTAAGAAAACGTTTTTCGATTAGAAAAATCGAAAATTTAAAAATATCCTCTAGAAGACCAAGGCTATGGAGTCTTTCTCTGAAAACTTTTTATATAATACAAATTAGTACCGTCTTATAGGATTTTAAAGTTAATTCAAGGCCCGATATTTTTGCAAGTGTTTCTATTTTAGCACGAACAGTCAGCTGCCCCAATCAGAACACTAGATAGAAATCAAAAGTGTGGTAAAATATTTAAAAGGAACGGAAATCAATCGTAGCCGATTTATAAGCGAACAAAAACAACTTGCCTATCGGTCAAATCAGAAAATCATATTATATATATAGCCATATGGATTCGTCCTCAACAACTGACGAATTCATATGGCTATACATACAAAAATAAACCAAATTAATCCAACTGTTATTTATGAACAACAATTTTTTGGATATTGGTTTTGGATATCATTGAAATTCTTTATTCCTGTGAAAGTACGTTCGATGCCATTATGGAATGGAACTCGATTTCTTTTGCATGGCCACCACGGGCACGCTTGCAGAAGTCCAGACGCTGAACCCAATTTTCGACGGTTTTCAAGCATAAATCGGCCGATACTGCTGCAATTTCACGTTCGTCGCTGGCTTGTTGGCATAGACCATAGACTTGACGTAGCCCCACAGGAAATAGTCTAACGGCGTCAAATCGCACGACCGAGGCGGCCAAGCGACTGGACCATTTCGTTCTCCCAACTTGGTTTGCAATAAATTGATTGTGACATTCGCTGTGTGGCTTGTGGCGCCGTCCTGTTGGAACCACATGTCCTCCAAGTCCATATCATCCAATTGGGGCCAAAAATATTCGGTTATCATTGAACGGTAGCGATTCCCATTCACAGTAACGTGCCGGTCTTGATCATCACGGAAGAAGTACGGCCCAATGACGCCGCCGGCCCATAAACCACACCAAACCGTAATTTTTTCGGGATGCAATGATGACTCATGGAGTACGTGTGGATTGCTGCCTGACCAATACCGCATATTTTGTTTATTGAGGAAGCCATTCAGCCAGAAATGAGCCTCATCGCTGAAGATGATTTTTCGATGAAAATCCGAATCATTTTCAAGTTGTTGCTCAGCTCAATTCACGAACATACGACGATTCTGGTGGTCAAGCGGCTTCAGTTCTTGCGTCAATTTAATCTTGTTAGGATGTAGGCCCAGATCTTTTCTTTTCATAAAATTCGCCACAACGACGTCACAGAGATGACCAACGCTTGAGAACGACGTGTGAGAGACACATATGGGCTTTCTTCAACTGAAACCTCAGCGGCAGCAATATTCTCGACACTACGAGCACTTCTTTGTCTCACTGGCACGGGAACATTTTGTACTGTGCATGTGGATTCAAATTTTCCCACTAGACGCTCAATTGTTGATCTGCTAGGACGATTATGACGACCATAAATTGGACGGAGCGCTCTTAACGTTGAGGCAACTGACTCCGAACTTCGGTAGTAAATTTTAACAATTTCGAATCGTTGTTGGCTCGTATATCTTTCCATCATGAAATGGCAAACCTTACTGAAGAGAAATGTCAAAAGAGCGGCAAGAAATTCGGCGTCGTTTGCTGTCCCTGTCGCTCTACTTTTGTAGCGTCCCTGTTGAAAAACCCTTTATATCAGATATGCTTACTTAACCACTCTGTCCATAGAAGCGCCAAGAATTGAGTACAGAAGCAGGAATACAATTTGAGGAAGGGTGTAGATAGTAAAAGATTATTACAAACAACTTGTTATAGATCTCTGCTGCCAAATCGATTCAAGAGTATGATAACTTAGGCGCCAACAATTTAAAAACATGTTTTTTGTAGAGAGGTTACATACAGGAATTTTTTATATGAGAGGGGCGTCTATCTAACTCCATACCTAAATGAAAAAAAGGATATTAAAAAACATAGGCACCACTTACAATAGCTGTTTTTTTTATTATACATGCCCGTAAACGATAGCCACACAATCACGTTGCCAGACTAGAAAATGGAACAACAATGTTTATGAAATGTTTTGCTGTTTTGGATCTGGACACCAAAAAAATATTTATAAAAAGTTTCACAGTTCCCCAATCGTGATGGGAAATAATTTTTGTTTTACTAGTTTCCCTTCAGAAAGTGAACGCTGTTTTTCGATTTTTTTTTTTTTTTTAATAAAATAAAAATGTCCAGAAAACTTGGAATACCTAATGAGAAAGTGATTCATTTAATACGACTATTTGAATTAAAGAGCGTGTCGCGTGATTTCCGAGACCAAAATTACAAAAATAAAAACTTTACTCGCTGCTATAATCCAACCACATTATTTTCTTCTAGTCCAAAAAAGGATAAAATTTAAATATTTCATAAGCATTTAATAAATAAATTTCAGAAATCGTTTATAAATTCGATTCAAACGGTAATACCTCCTACAATGCAAGTGACATTTCATGTGCCTTGTGTGACGTCATGTTGAGCAGAATATTTGCAATATGGCTGGTGGCAAAATGAAATTTGTAATACCCTGTTTTTTTGTTTTGCTTTTGAAAGCAACTGTTGCCACAATTCAAAAATTTAACTTTTCAATTACCCGTCTTGTTTTATTTTCCTGATCTGATCCGGATCAGAACACGCTGATAATCAAATAAATAAAATAAAAAAAAAGATTTACTTCTGCAACTTAGTGCAAATCATTCGCGCGCAAGAAAACGCTTTAACGTTTTCGCCTTACAGAATTAGACCCTTGTTCTTTCATATTATTCTTAAATAAAGTTATTTCTGTTAAGTTTTTAAAAAAAAAAAATTCTTTACAACTTAAAATTAAAAAAAAATGTATGATGGTTTTTTTAATATTTTGAAAATTTGTTCTAGTATTTACTGCTCTAGTAATTCTTAATCGAACACTGAAAACCAGATTGATTTATGTCTTCTTGTTTCCTCAATCAAAAAATTTCACAAAAATAAAAACACACAAAATGAATGGTTGTAAGAAGATAGGCCTTGGGTACCTACATAAATCTGTTGCGCTAAATATTTATTTATTATCTTTGTAAAGCAAGTTGTTCACACTTTTCAATTAAAAAACGCTTGCATCATGGTACTACACAATTGAAGTGACGGCTGGATTCACTAAAGTATGTATAAGATCTGGAAACTACATCATAATAAAATAAGAAATCACATTCAGTGGGATGAAGTTTAAAAGAAATACGTCGGTACAATTGACAACGGCACTAACTTCAATTTACCACCCGCGATATACCTAAGTATTAGTGGGATTGAACGATACCTGTAGATTTACTATTATTGAAGATAAGAATTTTATTATTGTTTTCGTTTTCTTTTTCAAATTAATAAACATTAAAGAATTAACTTGAAATCACTCTATGAAGCTTTGCTTTTTTTTCAATAGATGACGCTCTTTTGTTTACATGTAACTATGGAAATGAATCTCTTCGGACAAGATACGCCTTTTTTTGTTTACATGTTTTTATGGAAACGAACATTTGTTATGAAAAAAATGTCGCTTTTTATTTACGTTCTATGTAAATTAAAACTTGACGGCATGTGTTTTTTCGCTAATCCGCAGTAAAACAATAGTGCCTGTGCTTGTTTTGGAACATATTTGTTCGCAGAAGGATATAAAAATGTCATTTGAGTAGAAGTTCATTTTTAGTACATTGTCAATGCTGTTGCTATTCAAGTCTTTCTTAAAACCTTTTTTTAAGGCTGATGCTATTCGCCCGACGTTCGAGACACGGCTTCGAGGCACGGCCGGCTTAGGGACACAAAAACGTAACGAAATGTCATTGCAGGACGGAATTTTAAAATCGGCACACAGAATTGTGGAACTGAGACACTTTTTACAAATAAATGGAAATGATTTTTAGAGACGAGTTTTTATTTCGTTAATTACAGGGTATATATTAAGAGTATGGGACATATTTGCACTTATTTACATAAAGGTTCAGTATATACTTCGTATACATATATCTTTAACTTTTTAAAATGGATTACAGCACTTGTAATCCACATTAAAGTTCAAAAACTTTGACCTGAATAGATAGACACCATTAAAACACTATTTATTTATATGAAACATTAGGAGATGGAAATGGCAATTGGTATATTTATATTTAATATACATATTTCATACGCTAAATGTACACAAATTAGTAAAAACACAAAATAATTGGCTTTATTCGGTGTGCTGAAATAAAATTCTCTATAAATCTGTCATTTTTCGAGCCACGGTACGTAACGTAATAGGAAATGTCACCAAATGGATGCGTTCACACACCATATAGCACAATCTCCGTTTGGTACATCCAGAGACGAAAATATTAAAATGGAATTGTGGAATGTGGTACATCGTCTTGATTGTGTTTGATTGCATTCATGATATTTATTTTGATCTATTAATGTTTCTATATATTTCCATTTTGAAAGAAAGAGATTATTTATTCACATGTCCTTAAATTAATACTAAACAGCTTTGGAATCATTTTTTATTAAGAAACATAAGATGGGATCATAATATGGTTAAACCAATTTGGTTGATAATGATTTCGAATTTAAATTTCAATTCCATGATACAAGCAGTATTCGCTTTGAATGGATTTATGTTTAGTGTTTTTATTTTCTTATCGAAACTAAAATTGGCAATAATATTAAGTACCTACGTTTTTTTTGCTTTAATATATTTTTAATAATTTTAATTATGAAATGAAAAAAAAGAAAAAATTATTTTCACAAACACAATTTGTTTTTTTATTTGCAAAAATTATTTAGTGAATACTATCAGAACTCTTTAAAAAGTAAGTTTAGCGTGGCAATACATCAGACGGATGTACGGTCGCATTGTTAAGAGCCATTATTTGTTTGCCGAAGTTGTGAAAACCCGTAAATGTAAAGCCTCTGTTAAGTTTCAAGTGAGGATAATACTTGATACCAATAAATAGGGCTTGACAGGTTGCGATAAAAGCACATACAACAACGCGATCACGAATCATGATCTGAAAATTATTTCTGTCAGACAGATTTACATAAAACTAATAAATTTTGAGAATGTATGATAAATGTCGTGAATAATGTAAAAGTAAGGCTAACATTTTAGTTTTCGCTCAGTTTCATTAGTGAAACAGCTCTTCCGCTAAAATATTTCCTCTAATATACAGTACCTACAGTTCGGCAAAGACTAATCGTGAACACACTTTTTCTCTTCTCTTGTAAAACTGATAAATTAAAGCAAAGCATTAAGCCAAGCAGTACGCAGTTCAAGCTAAATTTGTTAGCCGCTGTACGAAAAATCTACAGAATTTAAGTAGGCGTATAAATGCAAAATTTTCCATTCTCTTTATTTTTTTCCGTTACACACAGGAATTAATAATTATCATAAATAATTATCATATAGAATTAATAAAAATCAGCTTGAGCATTTTTTTAGCTTCGATCTCAGCAAAGCAAAGTAAAGTAGGATTTTCAGCACGCGATTACAACAACTACAACTGAGTCTCGAAGTGTCAAGTAGAGTGTAGTTGTTGTATTTGCATGATGAAAATCCCACTTTACTTTGCTTTGCTGAGATCGAAGCTCAAAAAACATGGCTTCTGTTGTATTTTTCGGTTACAATAGGGTCAGGTTATAGATAAAGTGCAAAAGTGTAGCGAAATTTGAGTCAGTATATTTTGTTGTTATAGTGCGAACAAAATTATGACTTTCGCAATGATACAATACCAGTTGCATCGGATCGTGAATACCCCTAATATCTATTTTTCCAATCGAAAAGTACAAACAATTTTTTGTTAACGATCCGGCGCATAAATGATATAAAACATTTGTCATAAACATTTAGATGCAGATATGCTTTAAGGAAAAGGAGAAGTAAATGTAAATGCGAATTTATATACGAATTTTTCAATAGGTAAGAATTTAGTAGTCACCATGGCTATATTTTCCATGCAAATTTTGCAATTGTGAGCTTCCGTAAATTTAAAGTCGAGACTAAAATTTATTATTGGTATCGCGCAATATGTATTTTAAACATCATATAAAAATCCGATTTTTATAATTAGAAAAGCTAAAAGATATTGCAACTTATGCAATTCGATAATATTCCAATACTCAACATCTGGTGTAAGCAACCCTCCGATTGGATTCTGGAACAAATCGGAAGTGGAAATTCCAAGGCAGGATGAAACGACATGAATAGGTGCAAAAATATGCCACTAGTGACGCCTGTAGTTATGTAGTTTTCCATTGGGATTTGCCGATTTTGCTCTCAGTTTTCAGATTTTTCGTGCCCGGTGGAACATAAAAGGAAATTCTTTCCTTTGCATTTATGGCGGTGGCGCCAATTACTTCTACCTCGAATGGTTACGGCTCTAGCACATCAGCCGCTGCAATTAAAGCAGAGCCAGACGATGAAGAAGATATGAAGCTGTTGGAGTAATAACACCTACCTCAGCAAGAGATATTAAGCCGGCTGTTAAATTTGAAAAGGAGGAGGCCACGTCAAGCACTACAAAACCAATATGTAGATTTGGCATTTGTTGTTACAGGTACTTGTCTAATTTTGAACATCAGTTTCAAATTAAAGCCATATCTACCTTCATACAAACAAATTCCGACGCAAAGACGCGAAGAAGCATATCCCGGTGACAAAGACTATAAGCGACCATTGTGCATTTTCAGCATTACAGCCATCTTCCGTCAAGTTAGTTGCTGACCAACAAAACATTCGTGGTGAAATCGATTTGATTTGTTTACATTTTCTTACGTAACGGCGACTCGACTTGTTGCACTCATCCAATGTAAATAAAAACTCTGTCATTTCTCAATAAACTAAACTTTATACTTTTAACGCATTATTTCATTTGAAAGCTTTCTCGCCCTTTCAAATCGAATTCACAATTATATCCACAGAACTGTCTTCTAGACTGTTTCTACTACTTTCAGCTGATTTTGAACAGAATTGGAAGAATTACAAAATGCTCTTGAGGGAGCGTAAACAACCGACCAACGCTCCAAATTTATCGCATTCTGATATAGACGATAATGAGGATGACTATGATCTTGACGATGATTCCGACTTCCGATGATTTCCGATTCATTCCAAATAGCATGGGCAACGAAGATGACGATGATGATTTTTTGTAAATTAAATTGTAAGTGTTTCAGAAAAGTTGTGTGGAAATGCCAGCGTTTGCTACGTCTTTGCCTTTGAGGCGAAATCCAGTCATACCGAGATACAAGCCGAGTTTTTCGCTCAAGGAAATAGGATCCCCCGACATCGGGAAATGGTCCGATTGCAGTAGTTTCGGGCATGGCGAAGAGTGTACGCTCTCTGGAAACACGAAACTTTCCATGGACGGACAATCCAACACCACCACCCTTTGTGATGCCATCGATAAAGGCAATATAGGGAATCTTATTTCTGTTATTTTGTTTACCATTCTAAAATGTCAAAAATACAATTTTGTTCCATTTCGCCAAAATATTCGCTTGTTCCACTGAAAACATCCAGTACCATTGTAAATCAGGATGGGTTGACACGAAACAGCCCATTTGCGAGTCAAAATAAATTTAATTATATTTCTTTTTTTTTATGGAAGATTAATTAATGGAGACCTGAGAGTCAGAATATATTATATCGTTAAGCGTAGTACGCTGCTCGAGCTAAACTAAATTTTATCTGGTCTCCAACTTTTCTCCACAAACATCAGCTAAAGTCCTAGCAAAATTTTGACAGAGATTACGCCGTGGATAATTGTCACAGAAAACAGCGGTTCTTTGAAAAAACTTCCTTCAAAAATTTAATTGTCTTTTATTTCAACTATAGCCGTGTTTTTTTGAGCTTCGATCTCAGTTGTAATTGTTGTAATCGCGTGCTGAAAATCCTACTTTACTTTGCTTTGCTGAGATCGAAGCTAAAAAAAACACGCCTTATGTCTGATTGTAGGTACCAGAGACAATACTGAGACCACCAACTCCGGCCGATTTCCCGTTACTTAGCCTACAAGCTATATTTTTATGGAGTGTTCACGTTTGGTGCGCTAGTATTCTTACATAGAAAATCGTATTGACAAATGTCACGAAACTTCAAAAATTCTGCTCACTAACACACTCCCAGGAGATATGAGACACTTCCGCTGTGGGAAAGTTGCTGGATTGTGAGTTGGGGGTCTCAGTATGGTTTGTCTATGGTAGGTACTTCTCGTCCGTGTAACAATAAATTAACGAGCTTTTCCGCAGCAGAACAATAAAAAAAAATACACAACGATCTGTCACAATTTAGATTGAGAAAATGTGTGCCGACCCATTAAATGGGTGCTCTAAATTCTGACAGACACATGAAGTACATTCTGAAACAAAAGTTTGATTATTTAGTTCGAGCTGCGTACCACTCAGTTTAATTTTGGAGAGAATTTTGTATGGGAGCGAAAATTTAGCTCGAGCAGCGTACTAAGCCTTAGGACTAAGGATACGCATAAGTAGTGAGTAGAATTAAATATTTTGATTTGGAACGTGCTAAAAATTCGACTTTACTTTGCTTTGATGTGATCGAAGCTCAAAAAACACGCCTATGTGAAATAGTAAAATTGATCAATACATGCCGGAACAAATACGATTTTTTCGCCTCGTGATCAAAACAGCCTACACAAAAAACTGAATTTTAAAAAGTGAAAAAAAAAAAATGGAAACATTCACTTATTTCTAAAGCATTTGTGGTAATTTAAAGTAAAAACAATCTATTGATGTTATTAAACAGTTTAGTAATAAACAAGCAATGTTCAAGTGAGTACTGAATGCAACGATTTTTCGCATTGTCAGAAGTGACATTTCGTTACGTAGTCGTGTCTCGAAGCCGTCGACACATCTTACGTAGCCGTGTCCCGAACGTCGGGCGAATAGCCACTTCGTTTTTTTAATGAAAATATCATTGATAAGGTAGCAGTGTCCCGAAATCAGACAAACGTCAGCCAGCGCAAAAATCATAGATGAAGCCACTTTGTTATATGAATCCAATAATGGTCAAAGATTTCATACTTACCGGTGTCTTCGGTCATAACGGCGACAATCCCGTGCATAGTGACCACGTCCCCCACATTCGTAGCATTTATCATCCGGATGGAAAGGCTTACCAGCAGTCCCTGCGCTGTTTGATCCTCTTCTTTCGGTTTTTTCTCCTGCATATCTACCGGTAGATAATTCCACGCGAGCACGCCTGCCACAAACAGTGCGTCCATCTAACCCCCGTACTGCGTCAGAAGCATCTCTGGCGTCTTCAAACTCTACAAACGCAAAGCCTGGGGGATTTCTCGCTATCCAAACACTTCTCAACGTGCCGTATGTGCTAAAAGCGTATTCCAATTCATTTTTTCTGGCATTATTTCCCAAATCGCCAACATAAACCTTACGATCACTAGGATACCTCGACATTCTTTTCGACTGCAAAATCAATAATTTGAATTTGTTATGTATGCATTTGTTTTTGTAAAGAAATTAAAATATAATTTCCCTTATTACCATCATTTTGAAATTAATGAAATGTTTATTATATTAAACGTTAGACGTCGCCAAACAAGAGAAGGAAGCCAGGTAATAACAAAAACTATATAAAATATACTTTCAACTGAGTAACAAAAATAGGACAAAACAGAAATTTGTCACAAAGCTGCCTAGCAAAAAGAATAGAATACAGAGATCAAAGATAATGGAATACAGAGATATATATCTTTCCAGTGGAAAAGCGGCTACCTGCAAGCAGATTTCCCGAAAAATTCATGAAGTCTCGCATCCATTCTCATTTCTATTCTAAGTAAAGTGAGTTCGTGAATTCACCCGGAAGATGGCGGAAAATTGGTGAATTCACCAAATAAAATTTTCAAATATCCTGGAAAACTGGTTTGGGCATGTTCACTAGGAAAATTTGTATTTTGACGGTTGACGTTAATTTGCTTGCAGTGGATTATAATAAATATGTTTCTAACACTTTGACACTGCCTTTTATCAAAAATGGTTAATATTGTTACGAATAACAAATCAAATTCCATTTTTATTAACTGAATAATGAAAAAAGTTTTCTTGTTACATTGAACACAAACAGCCTGTACAAATTAAAATTATTTACAAATTACCAATCAATTTACATATAAATTGCAAAATCCAACATTTTAGTCACGTACTTATCTATCAAGGCTATCTACTTTAATTAGACAGTAACAGCCGTATTTATTAGATTCCCCTATGACGCCTCTACGATGTTGTTTAGTTAAACATCGCGTAAAAATTTACGCAGACTCTATGTGGCTTTGCTGAAATTATTATTTATAAAATAATGTCCCCTGACTGTTACTACGCAAGGTCGGTGTCTAAATAAGTAGGTAGTTTCCTAAAAAACATAAATCTCTTACTTTTTCCCTGCGGAATGATATCAGCTGTTTCTATGAATAGAATCTGACATCTCTCTTGTGAGATCTATTTTGTTTTTAAACAAAAATGGAGCAGCAAATAAAAAGAAAACGGTCGGAAAATTGGGGTTGAGTCTGGTTTTATATAATTTTCGCCTTCTTGGAATTGAACTTTCATTTATTAAGTCGATCTTACATATCAATAGCTGTTTTTTATTATCAGCGTTATCTGATTCGGATCAGATCACGAAAATAAAACAGAACGGATCATTGAAAATTTTAATTTTGGAATTGTGGCAACAGTTGCTTTCAAAAGCAAAACAGTTAATACAGGGTGTTTCAAACTTCATATTGCCACCAGCCATATTGCAAATATTCTTCTCAACGTGAAGTCACACAAGGCACATGTCATTTCACTTGCAAAGTCGGGGGTGTTACCATATTTGAATCAAATTTGCATAATTTTTCTTTTCAAATATATTTTTGTGAAACAAATTTAGTATTTTATGTTCAAATATGCAACACATGAACAATATTTGCTGCTACCGCTTGAGTTTATCTTGGCATATTAAGGTGTGTCCAGACCACCGAAACATTTCAGAAATGGTTATGAAACGTGTCTGAAGCAAATCGGACAGATTTTATAAACATTTATAAAAGATTTCTGAAATTTATTTACTAGCCCCCGTATTAATAAACACTGCGTAAAAGTTATCAACTCGTTACTGAGCAGCTACGTCAAATTTTTGTATACTTATTTGTTTATTAATACGGGTGTAAATGTTTGTGAAATGTTTCAACTTTATCCTGTTTTGGACTAGAAGAATATAATGTGGTGGGATTATTAGAAGCGAGTTTTTATTTTTGTAATTTTAGTCTGGGCAATCACGCGACACGCGATTTAATTCAAATAATCGTATTAAATGAATCACTTTCTCATTAGGTTTTTAGCTTTTCTGGACATTTTTATAACAGCGCTCACTTTCTGCAGGGATACTTGTAAAACAAAAATTATTTCCCATCACGATTGGGTAACTGTGAAACATTTCATAAACGTTTTTTTGGTGTCCAGGAACAAACCAGCAAAACATTTCATAAAAATTGTTTTGTTTAATAAGTGTTTTAGAAATAAATATGGAACATGTAGGTATTTAATTGTTTATCAAATATTTGGCTGGCCTGGACATAGCTTTATAGAACAAGAAAAAACAAAATAACTCGGAATACGGACAAGGACTTTATTCGAATGCGACAAAAATCAATTGATTTTTTGTGTTCCATTTTTTAGTCTGGCAACGTGATTGTGTGACTATCATTTACAGGCACACCAACATTTAAAAATAAAACAAGCCACCTAGTCGGAAATAGTAGAAATAATTTTCAGATCATGATTCGTCATCTCGATGAGAAGCAGGATCATGTGCTGTTGTTGTAAGTGCATGTATATATATATATATATATTTCGAGAGATAATCGAATCAGACCACCATTGTCGGGTCTCTTTTCGTCTCTCTACCACTGTAAATCTTACTCAGAGAGACTCTCTGGATTTCTCCACAGTTCTTCTCTGGGCTCAATTCCTAGTGTTAACGCTAGCATCTGTTTATGGGAGATCCGTTTCATCGACTGGGTCTCGACCCATTGATGTCCCAAGATCCTCATTCTTCTGCCAGCCAATGCCGGGCATTGACACAGTATATGTGCCGCTGTCTCAGATTCCTCCAGGCATAGTCTACAAGTATCATCCTCTATAAGGCCCATTTTCCTTAAGTGATACCTGAAATTACCATGTCCTGTAGACAAAGCCACCACCCATTTCAATGTTCCTCGACTCATGCTTAGAACTCTTCTTTGAGTGGAGCAGGTCGGCCACTTTATTGCCATTTTAGCTTGCTTACATTGTTCCACGGTTGGCCACCTTCTCAGGTGTTCTGCCGTGATCCATTTGTGGACAAGCTGTTCAACCATTCCTCTGCCAATTGAAGAGAATGGTTCTGGTCCCAGCAACTTTTCAGTTGACCCCTGTTTCGCAAGGGAGTCCGCCTTTTCATTGCCTTCGATCCCTATGTGTCCTCGTACCCAAGTCAGTGTTACTTCATTTTTAGATGAACACTTATTGAGTTTAAGTACGCATTCCAGTGCCAGTGATGTTGTGATGTTTGTTTGTTCCATGCATCTGATCACCGCCTGATTGTCCAGTGCTATGAGGATATTTCTTCCTTCCACCTGACACTCAAGCAAGTAGTCCAACGCATAAAGCAAGGCAATCATCTCAGCCTGGTATACTGAAGTGTATTTCCCGAGGCTAATGTGACGGGCAAGTTCCAGCTCTTCTGAATAGATACCGGCCCCCGCCCCGCCATCCATCATGGATCCATCCGTGAAAATCACTATTTCCCCATTTCTTTTTTCTGGAAGTAATCCGTTCTCAATACGAGTTTTGTGATTTCTTTCCATAATACGCACCCTTGTTATTCGATCCATAGGCATGTTTAGCTCCCTAATCTCGTCTTTGACAAGTTCCAGGATCTTCCTATGTCCATAGATCGTACCACGATGGTGCCATTTCGCATCTCGATGCAAGCGAAGTGCCCCCGCTCTATAACGAATGAGTCCGATCTTAGAAACTGGATCTCTCGAGACAATCTTTTGTAGTCTACTGACTTCATATGTACTCCTCATACTCGAGCAAAAGTCCCTCCATCTTTTTTGCCTTATATTCATCCCATGCTTCGGGTTCTCCCCTCCTCATGGCGTGATTGAAGGCCTTCCTCGCAGCCTTTTTCAGCTTTTCAAGTTCCCGGCACCACCAAGGCGCAGGATCTTGTCTTTCCACTAAAGTAGGTGTACAAGCCACTCGGTACGCAACTTCAACAGCTGATTGCAGATGCTTCAACTGTGATTCTACATGCCAAGTGTTTTTCGGTATTCCGAATGTCATTACATTCAGTTTTTCCTCCAACACTTCAAGGTATTTTATCCTATCTGTGTTCTTCGGAATTCTAATGTATTTCCGATCTTTTTTCCTTTTAGATCCATAGCGAACATCAAATGAAATGGCTCTGTGATCCGACAATGTAGCCTGATCCATTACCCTCCAATTTGATATTCTTTCAATTATCTGGCTACTGCACAGGGTAACATCGATCACTTCCATTCGTCTCACATCGACGAAGGTTGGCTCTGTTCCCCGGTTTAAGATAGCTAGATCCTTGCATGATACAAATTCGAATAAGGCTTCTCCTCTGTAATTATCGTTGGTGCTGCCCCACACTGTATTATGTGCATTGGCATCACAACCAATTATTAGATCCTCGTTCCTGCATTCACCAAAGACTCTAACTCTCTTGTCGGAGGAGGTTCTGGAGAATCATACGGCAGGTATGCAGATGCTATGACAAAACTTCCCGCACCTGATCCTACTCGTACTGTTGCAAGGTCTGGGGCACACAGATCCGGCAATTTATATGCTTGAACTCCGTGCCTCACCAGGATACAGAACCTAATTCTTTCGCTAGTTTGTGCATAATGCAACTCAGCCATGCTAATTGGGAGTCCTCTAATCTTTCCTCTAAAGATCCAAGGCTCCTGTATCAGGGCTATATCAAACGAATCCTCATCAAAACATTTAGTCATCATTGCCGATGCTGCTTTGCTGTGATGAAGGTTCAATTGAATCACCCTCAGCTTTTCCCGGTACGTGCCCACCTCCCGCCCGACTTGTGTTGATCCCATCTCCATGGTGTCTATCACTTCGTCGCCCTACCGGGTGGCTTTCCAGGTTGAGTCTTTTCCGATGATCTTTGGAACTTCACGAATGCTATGTCCAACCCGCAAAAGAGTCTATCTCCTGCTTGTCTAACCAGCCTCGCTTCCTCCCTCGGACACCAGATCGTCAGCTTGGTTCCACCAATTTTTTTGTCATCATATCTTCCCACATGAATAACCCTCCATTTCGAAGTGTCCTTCACACAGGAATTTTGACGACAAAGTCTGGCAAGGATGACATCCTTGCTCACGGGTTCACCGGGAACAAAGATTATCAACCTTTCCACATCCTTTAGTATGTGAAGCCTGTCTATTTTAAGGTTGATTCCCTCCCATAGGTCGGTCATCTTCCCTACAGTCTCACATAGCCACCCCTTGGTTTCTTGGTTTACGCATTTTATTGCTATAATCCCTTCCTCCAAGGTTATCTCCTTTACACCGATATCACCTGCATTTGTCGGAAGTAAGTCAAGAGCCCTCAGCAGAGCATTTTTGAAAATACTCAACTGTGAAGCTTCTATCCCCCCCTCTCGACTCATGTCGGCAACACCCATTTGGAGATCGTTCGCCGCTGTCTGAGCAAAGGTTTTTACACCCTTGTCAACTTTGGCTCTCTCACTCCTAGCGTAAGGCTTTGCAGCATCTGCTTGCTTTGCTCTCCTTCCCATAGCTTGGCTCAGCTTTCGCTTTACCTTGCTTGGTCCAGGTTGCTCGGCCTTGCACGATTCCTGCTTTCCGGGTTGACTAATAGTCCGTTGTACATGTTGTCCATCCACATAACCACTGGAGTGTGGTACCTGTAGACTGACCCCATATTGTACAGACTGTCCGTCTTCCCTTCCGCCTTCCGTCCCCTTCTTCACAGTTTTAGGTGGATTCATGGTCCCGGAACATTTGAACCGTTTCCTAGATCCACCGTCTTCTGGAGAGGTTTCGGTCGACGTCAAGTTGGCAACCATTTCAGTCAACTCCTCAACCGACTTACTTATGCCTTTCGCCGAGACAGATTTGGCCAAGGCCAATCTTTGCCTCCTTCTGACCCTCTTCATTCTTTGCTTCAGTTGCTGGTGCAACTTCCGCTCGGAGTCGGGACTTCTCTCCTCTTCCAATCCGGCTTCCGCAGTTTCGGCTGACCTCTTGGCGCATTTCTGCCCCGCATTGTCCACCTCCACTGACGATTGGTCTGCTAACTCTTTTGGTTCCCATCAGAGTCCACTGACCCCTCGAGCTTATTCGGGTTCATGTCAGCACTTTCCAGCGCCTTCTCGACCCCTCCTAAGCCTTCCACCTCGTTTTCCGAAGGAATATTATTTTTATTATTTAAATTTAGGTCCATATATGTACCCACGAGTAGGGGAGAATTAAACGGACCGAATAGGCAGAGATCCCCAATACCTATCCTACTCAACTAAATTACAACAGAGGATTGAGCTGCCCCTGAGGAGTCTCTATTAGCGGTTCAAATACCCCTGAACCCTGTGAACAAGTAGTTTTACCTACCTCATCACAGCTCCCTCGACATTGCAGACTAGTCATCTTGGAGTTTAAGGGTTGATCGATTGATCGGATTGAGTCTTGGTTCTTCAATTCACATTCAGCTCTACCAGAGGAGTTGGGCCACTACCCTGGTCTAGCATCCTGTTAATCTACTTAAGCCGCCCCACCACGACAAGGTGCCCAATCTTCGGATAGAGGTAGATGAACTTACCGGCGGTAAGTGCATGTAAATCGATGATCGATCGATAATTTTTGGAATACCCCAGCTACCAAATGAAAATTTGAAGACAATTTTCCACCATCTATGCCACAACATCGAATGTATGCCTCCGCCATTGAAAGCCATATTCCGTAGTCGAAGAGCACACACAAAAAGAGAAAAAACTGACTCTCCCATCGTAGTCAAATTCAACACTTCTCGCGAAAGAAACGCCGTCTTGCATGCAGTGTCCCTCTTCTGCAAAAATCACAGGCAGCCATGCCTCCAAGATGTGGACATCAAAGCAGAAAACAGCAGCAACATCTATATGTACGGGAGCCTTACTAAAAAAAACCGCTCCATATATCAGCAAGCTACGCGTCTCAAGCGCAGTAAACAGCTGTTTTCTGTTTACACACGATTTGGTGCCGTCTATGTGAGAGAGAGTCCAGAAGCTAAATCGATCTTGGTAGAGAATGAGCGGTTTTTAAATGCCATTGCCGCGAGGTGCCAGCCGAAGAAGACGCTAATTACAACAAATCAACACTGATCATCATCAACAAGTATAGTGTTATTTTCTTTTTTTTTTTTTTTTCTTTTGTTTTTTTCTTTGTTTTATTTTCTCATATAATTGTTTTCTTTCTTTTACTGCTGTACTGTTTTTGCTTGAAATTATCCCCAATGCCCCTCCTCATTAATCTATGTTGCTTTAAGGAAGAGAAATCGTATGTTCTTCATCTGAGTGTATTACTCGGTTCTCGCTTCATTTTCCATCTCAAATATAGATTTGGATGAAAGTAGAGTGAGTTCCATTGGTGGTGGTAGAGAGTTCATGGTTCGACCCATGATTAGAGTTTTTTGTAATAATAGCTACGGTCTTAAGGTTTGCCATTTGAATGCACAAAGTTTAAACCCTAAACTGGATGAATTTAAAGACATATTCGTAGATTCGAAGGTTGATGCAATCTGCGTATCGGAAACTTGGTTTCATAAGGATGTGAAGGATTCTGCCTATGATATAAGTGGCTATAGACTCTTTCGAGCAGATAGATGTGATCGTACTGGTGGAGGCGTTGCAATATACGTTAGAATGGGCTTGGTCTGTCGACGAAAATGTCGTTCACCGAAAGGGTCTGCCTCTCAATATTTATTTACATGTATAACTCGGCGCGAAAGAAGTATTTGCTTAGGTGTCGTATATAGGCCAAATAGGAATATTGATCTGACACCTATTTACGATGTTTTGGAAGAAGTTTCGACTTGCGCAAGCAATGTCATTGTTTGTGGTGATATTAATAGTAATTTGTTATGTGAAAGTCATTTAAGTGAAAATATGCAATTGTTTGATTTAAAACCCGTGAATTGTCAAGTCCCTACGCACTTTACCACTTCCTCTAGTACACTAGTAGATGTCTTTTTTGTAAATAATTCCGACAAAGTATTATTCTATGACCAAATCTCTGCACCAGCTTTCTCGAGGCATGACTTAATATTTTTGACGTATGACTTTGATATTGGCAACGACGCAGAAGCATCCACCTATACATATAGAGACTTCAAAAATATTGATATGGCCTCTCTTGAACAACATATTAATGTGATTCCATGGAACCTCACTTATTTTATGCCTTCTCCAGATGATCAAATTAAGTTTTTACAGAACAATGTGAATCTTCTTTTCGATTTGCATGTACCAATAAAAACTGGTATTATTAAAGACAAGACAAAAGCCTGGTTAACGAACGATATTCGAGAGTTAATGGCTCAACGTGATGAGGCGTATCGACGTTGGAAGCATTTTCGGGTGGAAGAGCTCCATCAGGCTTATAAAAGTCTACGAAACAGTGTTGTTCGTGAAATACGCAATGCTAAGACACAATTCTATTCCATCCGACTTAGCTCTTCTTCAGGTGGTCGTGAACTCTGGAATGACATTCGTAAATTAGGAATCGGGAAGCAAAAGACTACTTGTTCTACAGGAATCGATCCCAACGAACTTAATCGAACGTTTTTGTCTAACCCACTTTGTAATGACCCAGCAGCTAACTATATACTCGAGGATGTTTGTTTACCGATTGCTACTTCTTTTGTATTTAATAGAGTAAATGAATTGGATGTTGTAGAAAGTTTTCTGTCTGTCAAGTCCAAGGCTGCAGGTGTTGATGAAGTAAATCCGATTTTTGTTAAAGCGATCTTGCCGTTACTGTTACCGTTTGTAACTCATATCATCAATACTGTTCTTATGACCGGCATTTTTCCCACCGAATGGAAATTAGCTAAAATAATTCCAATACCTAAGAACTCTAAAAATGAAGAATTCAGACCAATCTCCATCCTACCTTATTTATCTAAAATTTGTGAAAGAATTATGCATAAGCAGCTTAATAATTACGTTACTCAAAACAATTTGTTGCTACAAGTACAGTCCGGTTTCCGAGCTAAGCATAGCTGTACAACTGCATTGTTGAACGTCATTGAAGAGATAAGGGATAAATTAGATAGGGATAATGTTATTTTTCTGGTACTCTTAGATTTTTCCAAAGCTTTTGATTTGGTTAATCACTCAATTCTTCTCAGCAAACTAAGACGCTTTTTCTCAATTTCCTCCACTGCTGTTAAATTAATATCATCATATCTAAGCGAACGAAAACAGGCCGTGTCACTTGATGGCAACCTTTACGATTTTCTTCCCTCAAGGCAAGGAGTTCCCCAAGGCTCTATCCTAGGGCCCCTATTGTTCTCGATATATATTAACGATATTGCTTCTGTCATATTAAGTTCATCTAAGCATATTTATGCCGATGATATACAAATTTATCAAAGCTGCCCCTTGGGCCTAATTGAAAATTTCGTCAGCGTTTTAAATGAGGATCTAGAACGAATTTCCAGTTGGTCATCAAAAAGCGGCCTAATACTTAATCCAGCGAAGTGTAAGTGTTTAGTTATTTCTAAAAAGAAATTAGATCTTTCCTATTTCCCTCATTTAATGTTAAACAACTCTGAAGTCGAATTTGTTGAGTCTTCTAAAAATCTAGGTATTGTCTTCAATAGAACCTTAACATGGAATAATCACATAAATACTATAGTAGGGAAAACTTACGGTATTCTACGAACCCTAAGGATTGCTCAAAAGTTCACTCCTCTTGAAACGAGATTGCTACTAGCTAAAACGTTAGTTATTCCTGTACTTATCTACGGATGCGAAATTTTCTATGGATGTGATGCCGAGAGTAGAAGGCGGCTTCAGGTGGCTTTCAACTCCACTATTCGATATGTGTATTGTTTAAAAAGACACAATCACGTTTCACATCTTGCGAAACACCTAGTTAACATGTCCTTTTGTAACTATATAAAATTTCGAACAGTCATATTTCTTTTCAACATACTCATATGTAGACAGCCTTCATATCTTTATGAAAAAATCCAGCTTCCGGTATCTAACAGATCTTCTTGTCTGGTACTTCCGCGCTTTTCATGTCTAACATCCGAAAGACAGTTCTTTGTTGCTGCTATTCGCCTTTGGAATTCACTCCCACGTAACTTGCGAGAGCTAACTAATGCACGACGATTTAAAACCGAACTTCAAAATCTTCTCAGTAACTAAGCAACTAACTTTTTCCCATCCCTATCCCTCAAGCGATTTCAATTTCAATTAAAAAGGAAAAGAAAAAAGAAAAAGAAGAAAAAGGAAGAATGAATTTAAAACTAAACTAAATCTAACTTAACTTTCAAATCATTTATGAATAGTAATTAAAAATGTTTATCTTTCACAGCCTTATAAGTGAATTCTTACTGTGTAAGCATGTATGATACAATAAATATTATTAATATTATTATTATTATTATTAATGGCATTTTTAATTCAATTTTTAGTTTCTTTTTCAATTTTTAAATCTACCCCGAAAAAAATGTAAACAAAATGACATTTCAAAAACGAAAATAAAAATATGAAAGCTTTACGCAACCTCTAAACGCAAATTTTTGCGTTTAAAGTTACGCAGGGTTTACGCAAAGTGCTTTTTGTTTATAAATCACGTTTTCCTGCGTAAGGACATTTTAGAGGGTGCGTAAAGATAAGCAGACTCTACGGTGAGTTTATAAATAAGGCTGTAAAAGTATTTATTGTTTATAATATATTATTTCAAAACATTACTACTTTTTTTTCTACATTTTAATAATGCACGTAGAATTATGTCATACCCTCTTTTGATTTAAAAAACAAGAATAGATAATTGCCATACAAGTAAATATCGCAATTTATCCGATAGATAGCACATAATGCTTTCGTAATGTTTCTTTTCAAAGTCCTTATAATTTTAATCCTAGTACACAAAGCCCTTTTTTAAATATATAAATTCATCCGAGTATAAACTTAAATAGTCAGTTAATAATTTCACATATAAAGGGTGATTTTTTAAGAGGTTTAGAACTTTTTTAAAAAAAAAAACACAAAAAATTCGAAAAAATGAATGAAATATTTATTTGAATCGATAGTTTGAACCTTGCAATTTAATGTTTAAAGATAATTTCATGCAAATGTTGACCGCGGCTGCGTCTCAGGTAGCCCATCCGCTGAGTCCAATTTTGGCATACTCTTTCACACATATCGGCCGGTATCTCACGAATGAATGCATGGATGTTGGCTTCCAGTGCGTCAATCGAAGCGGGCTTGTCCCTATACACATTAGCCTTGGCATACCCCCACAAAAAATAATCTAATGGTGTCAAATCGCACGATCTAGGCGGCCAATTGACCGGCCCGAAACGTGAAATTAACTGTTCACCAAACTCGCCTCGCAATTGCGCCATTGTTTCGCGTGCTGTGTGGCATGTGGCACCGTCTTGTTGAAACCACATATCATGCAAGTCAAGAACTTCCATTTCGGGCAAAAAAA
The DNA here is from genome assembly GCA_951230905.1 of Cheilosia variabilis. Taxonomy (NCBI): domain Eukaryota; kingdom Metazoa; phylum Arthropoda; class Insecta; order Diptera; family Syrphidae; genus Cheilosia; species Cheilosia variabilis. The sequence goes on along the minus strand of OX579679.1, from coordinate 41,543,078 downwards.
AGTTTGTTATCATCGCTCGGTAGCGTTCACCATTGACAGTAACGCTGCGATTCGCATCATCTTTGAAGAAATATGGCCCAATAATGCCGCCGGCCCATAAACCGCACCAAACAGTGGCTTTTTCGGGATGCATTGGTAGCTGTTGCAATGCTTCTGGCTGATCTTCACTCCAAATGCGGCAATTTTGCTTATTTACGTACCCATTCAACCAAAAATGAGCCTCATCGCTGAACACAATTTTTCGATAAAAAAGCGGATCCTCGGCCAGCTTTCCAAGAGCCCATTCACCAAAAATTCGGCGTTGTGGTAGGTCGGCTGGCTTTAGTTCTTGCACCAGCTGTATCTTAAAAGGCTTTACGCCCAAATCCTTCCGCAAAATTTTCCACGTAGTGCTGTAACAAAGGCCTAACTGCTGGGAACGGCGCCGAATCGACATTTCGCGGTCTTCTGTCACACTAGCTGATACGGCCGCAATATTTTCTTCACTACGCACAGTACGTAAACGTGTTGGTGGTTTAATGTCCGACAAAGTAAATTTGGTGCGAAATTTGGTCACAATCTTCCGAATAGACTGCTCAGAAGGTCGAGAATGCCGATCATAAAATGGAAGCAGCGCGCGATGAACATTTCGAACCGAGCACGAATTTTGATAGTAAAATTCAATAATTTGCAAGCGTTGTTCATTTGTAAGACGATCCATGGTTAAATTGCAAACCAAACTGAAGCTGTTTGACAGTGACACAAGGTACTAAACACACGTCAGCTGTCAAAACCAGTGTTGCCAAAACCAAACCAGCTAAAAAATCACCCTTTAAAATAAGTTGTTCCTTCCAGTCGGATTAATACAATGGGGACATTCTTGAGGTAACCGAAAAATCGTATATCTAACGAACAGACCTATCGAAAAGAGAATGTCACCATATGGTGAGTACAAAAGTATACCGTTTTATGACATTCGGCCGGCTGTTCAGAATTTTGGTTGGTGGTCTGTCATAAGTAGACTTTTTTTGTAGCTCAAATGTATTCACAGACAGGAATTGAAATTACAAAAACAACAATGGTTTTGGGGGCATAGACGTAAGAAAGATATCCATCTGTTTTATTCATTTATCTCTGCCCAAGCTTCCACTAGGGCGTAAATGAATTTTAGAACATGTTCATGAACATTGAATGAACAATGAACCCAGAATTGTGATAATTGAAAAAAAATTAACCAATTCAAAAGGTTAAAGAAATAAAAGATGAGTTCCAGAAATCTTAAAATATTATGGCTTAATTCTACAAAATAAAATTAAAGTTTTGGTGGTTGCATTGGCTAGGAAAAGTGCCTCAGAAATTAATTCGTTTTTTTTATGACACAATGTCAAATACAGCTCTGTTTGCTTTGTATTTTTTACATCTCGAGGTGTGGAAAGTGTATTTACAAACCGGACTGTACATGCACACCTGGTTGATAATCGACATTTATTTCTAATCTAATTTAGGGCAACAGAATAAAAATAAATCATAAAGTACTTCCACAAAAAAAAACAAGATTAATTTGACGTTTCACCAGATGCTACTATCAAATCGAACAAGCCAAAATTCTGATAATTAAAAAAAAAGAAAAAAATTAAAAAGTTTAAAGTAATAAATGACTAAGTAACTAATGACTCCCAGAAATCTTAAAAAAAATTTTAGGTTTATAATTTAACTCCACAAAATAAAATGAAAGTTTTGATGGTTGCATTGGCCAGGAGAAGTTTCTCAGAATTAAATTCTTTTTTTTTTATGACACTACTAAACTAGATACTTGAACGTCCCCAATGTCACATACAGCTCTGTTTGCTTTGTATTTTTGACATCTCGAGCTGTGGAAAGGGTGTTCACAAACCGGACTGTACAATGTACATGCATACCTGGTTGATAATCCAGATTTATTTCTAGTCTCCCTCAAATAAATCAAACTTTTGTATGATAAATCCCGAGATTTATGCAGGATTTACAGACATTTTTCTAAATTTCGCAGTTAATCTCCGGTGGAAACGTAGTATTAGGAACAGTAAAAATGCAAGTGCTACTCATATTTAAAAAATAAATTTTAATATCGGAGAGCAAACAAAATTTATTAAACTCCTAACAAAAAGACAATATAAGTTATTAATTAACAAAAACAAGTGCACTCTTTGTGCTTTTGGAATACAAAAAGTGATCAAAACATTTTTTAACTGTTCCGAGTATTTCACATAAATATAGGGAGATCTACGAGGATTCTTGTATTATGGCCTTTACAAGAAAAAGCCAAGTGCATACAAATTTAAAAGCAATAGTTTCATAAACAATCAAAATATAGAATATATACCTACTGCATATATTCTGTGGCAACAAGGAAGAACAGCATAAGTCGACTTATGTTAAAATTGAGCTCATAGCTGTTTTTTATTATCAGCTATGATCCATCGATTTACATGCACCTACAATAACAGCACATGATCCTGCTGCTCATTGAGATCACGAGTCATATTCTGAAAATTATTTCTTCTATTTCCGACTAGGTGGCTTGCTTTATTTTTAAATGTTGGTGTGCCTGTAAACGATAGCCACACAATCACGTTGCCAGACTAAAAAATGGAACACAAAAAATCAATTGATTTTTTTCGCATTCGAATAAACTCCCGCTCGTATTCCGAGTTATTTTGTTTTTTCTCGTTCTATAAAGGTATCTATGTCCAGACCAGCCATTAAATACCTACCTGTTCCATATTCATTTCTAAAACACTTATTAAACAAAACTATTTTTATGAAATGTTTAGATAAGTTTTGCTGGTTCGGATCTGGGCACCAAAAAAAACATTTATGAAATGTTTAACAGTTTAATTATTCCTGTTTTTCAATTATTATTTGTTTTTAAATAAAATAAAAATGTCCAGAAAAGCTTTGAATACCTAATGAGAAAGTGATTCATTTAATACGATTATTTGAATTAAAGAGCGTGTCGCGTGATTGTCGAGACCAAAATTACAAAAATAAAAAATTTACTCGCTGCTAATAATCCCACCACATTTTGTTCTTCTAGTCCGAAACAGGATAAAGTTGAAACATTTCATAAACATTTAATAAATAAATTTCAGAAATCTTTTATAAATGTGATACACTGCGCTAACTCGCCAAGCGCCCTGTTCGATCAGATACGAATAATTAGGAACTTCACCCAATACGCCTGTTTCACTTGACGAGCTGCATTGTGCAGACCTACTCTAAACTGTTATACCTTTGAGCAGGAGGGATTTCCCTGCTCAACAAGCTAGATCGAGTTGATGGGTAAATTACATTTAGGATAACAAATGTTTATAAAATCTGTCCGATTTGCTTCAGAAACATTTCATAAACATTTCTGAAATGTTTCGGTGATCTGGACACACCTTAATATGCCAAGATAAACTCAAGCGGTAGCAGCAAAATATTGTTCATGTGTTGTTTCACAAAAATATATTTGAAAAGAAAAATTATGCAAATTTAATTCAAATACATTGCAAGTGAAATGACATGTTCCTTGTGTGACGTCACGTTGAGAAGAATATTTGCAATATGGCTGGTGGCAAGATGAAGTTTGAAATACCCTGTATTATTTGTTTTGTTTTTGAAAGCAACTGTTGCCACAATTCCAAAATTAAACTTTTCAATGATCCGTTTTGTTTTATTTTGTGATCTGATCCGGATCAGATCACGCTGAGAATAAAAAACAGCTAATGTTACTATCAGAGCGCAGTGGCTTAGTGGTTAGTGTGTTGGACTACTAAGCGAGGGGTCCCAGGTTCGAATCCCGAAAAAACCCAAATTCCAACGTATGGTTTTTTCCGCTGCGCCACCTCTCGCGAACGTCTGACAAACATCCGACAGTATAAATGTCATGAAGGAGCTTCTCAATTAGCCGTTTGGACCCGGCATAAAATTGTAGATCCCTTCCATTCGCCCCAAAAATGAAAAACTCACACAAACGAATGGTTGTGAGAAGCTAGGCCTAGGGTCTCCACAGACCTGTTGCGCCAACTATTTTTTTAAAATGTTACTATCGGATGCACCATACCCTGTTCTATACGTCATATTGTTCATTCAAATATGTTTTACTGTTGCAGGTTATGAATCAGGAAGAAACGCATAAGATAGGGAAGGCATATCTGAGCTCAAACTTTTAACCTTCGCTCCTGAAAAGTAGCTAAAAATTACTTATGCTGTTGTTCCTTGTTGCCACAGATTATTGTGCAAATATTCATTTCACGTACTAATTACAGATTATAAATTATGCTAAAACTAAAATATATTTTTCGCTACGACATAAAAAAAATGTTTTTCCTAAACGGTGTTAAAACATTTATTTTCGATATGATTTTGAAATTTAAAGCATTAAAATCAACGAGAAAAAAGTGTATTTTCTTTAAAAATATACAAATAAGCTTCAAGTTACAAAATCTATTTTAACAAAAGTAAAAAAAACCGTGTTAGTTCATTTTTCTCTGATTAATATTATGGGATGGCTTTCTGCTAGATATTAATAATTGATTTTATATTAAGGTATTAGGCATTGTGACGAAATTATAAAAATTTCTAACTTTTAAATTCAACTGGGATGTGAACGCCGTGTAACTTATGGGCACAAAATATGCCGAATACAGAAATTCCACCAGAAAATGGCCGCCCGATGGACATGAAGTCCCAGCAGCAGATTGGCCGCGATTCATTGCCCGCTAGATGTCTAGCACAAAATATCCCGGATGAAGGAGCGCCCACGCTAGAACCTTGGCGCCAGTGGCAAAGTGACATAATTTATTAACTATTTCCACACTACAATTATTAAAGAAATGATACAATATAATATTATAAAAACAATATCTGAATTGCTATTTTACTTACCTTATTAACAATTTTATCACAATTCCACATGCTCGGCTTCGTATTTATTTTTATTTTGTAAACGTTTGAACGATTTCCTTTAACGGGTCGTTATTTTTTTGTTTTTTCTCTCAATGCAGCGGGTAGTTTTTCGCTAGGTTGAGAAATATCCCTGAAAGGGAATACTCATGCTATTCATCTAGCGGGCAGTGGAACGCGGCCATTGTTTAAAATGCGCGAGTTATGTTAGAGATAACAAGTAACAGCCAACACACAACATGTCAACCGGATGGCGACGGAATACCCTCACTATCAACGGACCAAACAAACATCCCAAGTATCTTTCTGAGAAGAGATTAAGAGAAAAGGAATGACCCAAGTAAACAAGATAACACTCGTTATCTATTTGTAGGTATCATAAAAACAGTATCGATACCTCATATCGACGAAGTATATTTATATAGGAACATTTTGGTTCCTATAGTTAGTTATAATTATTATATCGTAGAGAAATACTACATGTTACTTAGCTCCTAAGACATTTTAAGTAAAATAAAAGTACATTATTTTAACTAAAAGATTCTTAGTAACTTATTTGGCGCAGTCGGTAGGATATTATAGTGAGAGAAAATATCCAGTGATGAAGTTAAAATTAAAACCTACGAAGTAAAATCAGTGAATGCGTTAAAATGTTCAGGAGCAAATTATAATAGCCCAATACACGAAATCCGCAGAAAAAATTGATACAGAGAATCGCAACTGTTTGAAGAAATATTCAAACAACTCGATATATCAACTCACCAACTTTACTCACTCTCCAGAAAGCCAACGAAAATGGCTCAACCAGCAGCAGCAGTAATAGCAGACCAGAAAGTGACTCTATAAAGACTAGAGAAAGTCCCTATATACTCAGGAAAACCCGAAGAAGATGTCATTGCGTTCATAGAGTACATTGATTATGTGTACTCTCACATTACGGATGCAAATAAAGCAATAGCGACGCTCATCATTAGAAACCGAATACAAGGAAACGCAACAAACACACTGCGAAGGATATTGCAGCCCACATGGCCATTAATTAAAGCAGCCCTCATCCAGGATTATGGTGTACATGAGACTTACGAAGAAATCCTGCAAAATTTGTATGCCATCCAAAGCAGAGACGTCCATCAACTATACAGACAGACTGAAGACATCCTCCTTAAACTTAACAAAGAGAGTATACTAGACGTAAGTCCTATATATAACCCTACAACTAATGAAAACTTAGTTATGAACAAATTTATAAATAATTTAAACGCTAATCAAGCATCTATCATGATTGCTCAAGAAATTAAAAATATAAGGGAAGCTTATGAATTATTAATTAGGTATAAAAACCTTAGTGAAAAATCAAACCCTAACCCCAAACCAAATAATTCATATCAACCCCAGAGGCAATATCAAAATAATAATTATAGTCAAAGACCCCAGTTTATACAGAACAATCAACAACTTCATCAAAGATATAACATAGAGATGAATAGTAATCAGATTAGGGCAAATAATAATAATATACTTAGAAATAATTACCAGTATAGGCAACCTTATAATCATCATACGCAGAATAACATTAATAATCCTAGAACTAGTAATTCAAGACAAGAGCCCATGGATGTTAACAATGTAGACGTAGAACATCATAAGGGAAATTTTACTTTGATAGGGAAAATGAAGCACGTCCCATAATAATTGCAACTATTAATAATAAAAAACTAAAAATTCTAATAGACACAGGTTCGACTACAAGTATACTAGACGAATCTGAACTATTAGAAATACCACGGAATCCTGTACGGATACCAACTCAAACAAAAGGCGCTAATAATGCAATTAGTACCATTAAAGAAGAAATCATAACTAAAGTGCCTGTTGAATTCAACGAAAATGAAGCAACAATAAAAAATTCGATGGAATAATAGGTCAAAACCTATTAAAGCCCATCAAAGCAAATATAGACCTAGGAGAATGATTTGTAGAAATAAATAATAGAAAAACTTATTTCGAAAATTATAGGAATAAAAATAAATGTCCGTATGAATTCGAAGAAATCCATACACTTAATTATTGTAACTCAACTGAAATGAATCAATTAATTAGTGGGGATTTGAATTTAGAAGACAAAAACATTTTAAATAAATTTATCGAAAAAAATAAACACGTATTTTTTAAAGAAGGAGATAAATTAACATCTACCGCTCAAACCATGCACTATATTAGGACCGAACATGATAGTCCAATATTTAGCAAAATCTACCGTTATCCTAAAATACACGAGCAAGAGATCGAAAAACAAGTTAAGGATTTATTAGCTCAGGGCATTATTAAGAAAAGTACCTCACCCTATAATGCACCTATTTGGGTAGTCCCTAAGAAAGAAGATAATTCTGGAAGACAGAAGTGGCGTATGGTGATCGACTATCGCAAATTGAACGAGAAAACAATCGAGTTCAAACACCCTATACCTAATATCGATGAGATATTGGACAAACTCGGAAGAGCCCAATATTTTTCGACCTTAGATCTTGCGAAAGGATTCCATCAGATTAAAATGGATCCGTCAGATATTGAGAAAACTGCCTTCTCAACTCCATATGGACATTACGAATGGTTACGTATGCCATTTGGATTAAAAAAACGCCCCAGCTACCTTCCAAAGAATGATGAACGAAGTTTTAGACGAACTGATTAATAAAATCTGTGTAGTTTATTTAGACGATATTCTAATCTTCAGCACTTCTCTCGAAGAACACATGATTAATTTGAATTTGGTATTTCAGAGATTAAAGAAATATAACCTAAAAATTCAAATTGATGAATGCAATTTTCTTAAAAGAGAAACCAAATTTTTAGGTCATATTATTACTGACAAGGGTATTAAACCTAATTCTGACAAAACTACCCAAGTAACAATTTGACTTCGGTAAGGCGCTATCGAAGCTATTTCACCTCCCGCAATATTAACTGCATAAGGTCTAAAGGAAACGCATTTGGCGCACTTTAATGCAAGTATTTACTTATTTAAGACTTCCTGAACAGCTTGGATAGACTTTACCTAAACTTTATGGAAGCTTTATAGAGGCTCCAAAATGAACAACAAAAATATTTATTTTTTTTATTACATTTTTCAATTTTCCATTTTCTTATTTTTTTATTTTTTTTTATCTTCTTAATAAACATTTTCAAAGACTTTTTGCAATTTTCATGGAGTTTACATTTACGTACTCGTTATAATTTACATTTTGCTTACATGCGCCGCACTGAGAATCGAACTTGGGTCCTGTTGCGAAGCAGTCCAATAACACCCTAGACTTTTTCCTAAACGGTGTTAAAACATTTATTTTCGATATGATTTTGAAATTTAAAGCATTAAAATCAACGAGAAAAAAGTGTATTTTCTATTTCCACACTACAATTATTAAAGAAATGATACAATATAATATTATAAAAACAATATCTGAATTGCTATTTTACTTACCTTATTAACAATTTTATCACAATTCCACATGCTCGGCTTCGTATTTATTTTTATTTTGTAAACGTTTGAACGATTTCCTTTAACGGGTCGTTATTTTTTTGTTTTTTCTCTCAATGCAGCGGGTAGTTTTTCGCTAGGTTGAGAAATATCCCTGAAAGGGAATACTCATGCTATTCATCTAGCGGGCAGTGGAACGCGGTCATTGTTTAAAATGCGCGAGTTATGTTAGAGATAACAAGTAACAGCCAACACACAGCATGTCAACCGGATGGCGACGGAATACCCTCACTATCAACGGACCAAACAAACATCCCAAGTATCTTTCTGAGAAGAGATTAAGAGAAAAGGAATGATCCAAGTAAACAAGATAACACTCGTTATCTATTTGTAGGTATCATAAAAACAGTATCGATACCTCATATCGACGAAGTATATTTATATAGGAACATTTTGGTTCCTTTAGTTAGTTATAATTATTATATCGTAGAGAAATACTACATGTTACTTAGCTCCTAAGACATTTTAAGTAAAATAAAAGTACATTATTTTAACTAAAAGATTCTTAGTAACTTATTTGGCGCAGTCGGTAGGATATTATAGTGAGAGAAAATATCCAGTGATGAAGTTAAAATTTGAAAATTAACTTACAACCTACGAAGTAAAATCAGTGAATGCGTTAAAATGTTCAGGAGCAAATTATAATAGCCCAATACACGAAATCCGCAGAAAAAATTGATACAGAGAATCGCAACTGTTTGAAGAAATATTCAAACAACTCGATATATCAACTCACCAACTTTACTCGCTCTCCAGAAAGCCAACGAAAATGGCTCAACCAACAGCAGCAGTAATAGCAGACCAGAAAGTGACTCTAGAAAGACTAGAGAAAGTCCCTATATACTCAGGAAAACCCGAAGAAGATGTCATTGCGTTCATAGAGTACATTGATTACTTATGTGTACTCTCACATTACGGATGCAAATAAAGCAATAGCGACGCTCATCATTAGAAACCGAATACAAGGAAACGCAACAAACACACTGCGAAGGATATTGCAGCCCACATGGCTATTAATTAAAGCAGCCCTCATCCAGGATTATGGTGTACATGAGACTTACGAAGAAATCCTGCAAGATTTGTATGCCATCCAAAGCAGAGACGTCCATCAACTATACAGACAGACTGAAGACATCCTCCTTAAACTTAACAAAAAGAGTATACTAGACGTAAGTCCTATATATAACCCTACAACTAATGAAAACTTAGTTATGAACAAATTTATAAATAATTTAAACGCTAATCAAGCATCTATCATGATTGCTCAAGAAATTAAAAACATAAGGGAAGCTTATGAATTATTAATTAGGTATAAAAACCTTAGTGAAAAATCAAACCCTAACCCCAAACCAAATAATTCATATCAACCCCAGAGGCAATATCAAAATAATAATTATAGTCAAAGACCCCAGTTTATACAGAACAATCAACAACTTCATCAAAGATATAACATAGAGATGAATAGTAATCAGATTAGGGCAAATAATAATAATATACTTAGAAATAATTACCAGTATAGGCAACCTTATAATCATCATACGCAGAATAACATTAATAATCCTAGAACTAGTAATTCAAGACAAGAGCCCATGGATGTTAACAATGTAGACGTAGAACATCATGAGGCAAATTTTACTTTGATAGGGAAAATGAAGCACGTCCCATAATAATTGCAACTATTAATAATAAAAAAACTAAAAATTCTAATAGACACAGGTTCGACTACAAGTATACTAGACGAATCTGAACTATTAGAAATACCACGGAATCCTGTACGGATACCAACTCAAACAAAAGGCGCTAATAATGCAATTAGTACCATTAAAGAAGAAATCATAACTAAAGTGCCTGTTGAATTCAACGAAAATGAAGCAACAATAAAAAATTCGATGGAATAATAGGTCAAAACCTATTAAAGCCCATCAAAGCAAATATAGACCTAGGAGAAGGATTTGTAGAAATAAATAATAGAAAAACTTATTTCGAAAATTATAGGAATAAAAATAAATGTCCGTATGAATTCGAAGAAATCCATACACTTAATTATTGTAACTCAACTGAAATGAATCAATTAATTAGTGGGGATTTGAATTTAGAAGACAAAAACATTTTAAATAAATTTATCGAAAAAAATAAACACGTATTTTTTAAAGAAGGAGATAAATTAACATCTACCGCTCAAACCATGCACTATATTAGGACCGAACATGATAGTCCAATATTTAGCAAAATCTACCGTTATCCTAAAATACACGAGCAAGAGATCGAAAAACAAGTTAAGGATTTATTAGCTCAGGGCATTATTAAGAAAAGTACCTCACCCTATAATGCACCTATTTGGGTAGTCCCTAAGAAAGAAGATAATTCTGGAAGACAGAAGTGGCGTATGGTGGTCGACTATCGCAAATTGAACGAGAAAACAATCGAGTTCAAACACCCTATACCTAATATCGATGAGATATTGGACAAACTCGGAAGAGCCCAATATTTTTCGACCTTAGATCTTGCGAAAGGATTCCATCAGATTAAAATGGATCCGTCAGATATTGAGAAAACTGCTTTCTCAACTCCATATGGACATTACGAATGGTTACGTATGCCATTTGGATTAAAAAACGCCCCAGCTACCTTCCAAAGAATGATGAACGAAGTTTTAGACGAACTGATTAATAAAATCTGTGTAGTTTATTTAGACGATATTCTAATCTTCAGCACTTCTCTCGAAGAACACATGATTAATTTGAATTTGGTATTTCAGAGATTAAAGAAATATAACCTAAAAATTCAAATTGATAAATGCAATTTTCTTAAAAGAGAAACCAAATTTTTAGGTCATATTATTACTGACAAGGGTATTAAACCTAATTCTGACAAAACTACCCAAGTAACAATTTGACTTCGGTAAGGCGCTATCGAAGCTATTTCACCTCCCGCAATATTAACTGCATAAGGTCTAAAGGAAACGCATTTGGCGCACTTTAATGCAAGTATTTACTTATTTAAGACTTCCTGAACAGCTTGGATAGACTTTACCGAAACTTTATGGAAGCTTTATAGAGGCTCCAAAATGAATAACAAAAATATTAATTTTTTTTATTACATTTTTCAATTTTCCATTTTCTTATTTTTTTTATTTTTTTTTATCTTCTTAATAAACATTTTCAAAGACTTTTTGCAATTTTCATGGAGTTTACATTTACGTACTCGTTATAATTTACATTTTGCTTACATGCGCCGCACTGAGAATCGAACTTGGGTCCTGTTGCGAAGCAGTCCAATAACACCCTAGACTTTTTCCTAAACGGTGTTAAAACATTTATTTTCGATATGATTTTGAAATTTAAAGCATTAAAATCAACGAGAAAAAAGTGTATTTTCTTTAAAAATATACAAATAAGCTTCAAGTTACAAAATCTATTTTAACAAAAGTAAAAAAAACCGTGTTAGTTCATTTTTCTCTGATTAATATTATGGGATGGCTTTCTGCTAGATATTAATAATTGATTTTATATTAAGGTATTAGGCATTGTGACGAAATTATAAAAATTTCTAACTTTTAAATTCAACTGGGATGTGAACGCCGTGTAACTTATGGGCACAAAATATGCCGAATACAGAAATTCCACCAGAAAATGGCCGCCCGATGGACATGAAGTCCCAGCAGCAGATTGGCCGCGATTCATTGCCCGCTAGATGTCTAGCAGAAAATATCCCGGATGAAGGAGCGCCCACGCTAGAACCTTGGCGCCAGTGGCAAAGTGACATAATTTATTAACTATTTCCACACTACAATTATTAAAGAAATGATACAATATAATATTATAAAAACAATATCTGAATTGCTATTTTACTTACCTTATTAACAATTTTATCACAATTCCACATGCTCGGCTTCGTATTTATTTTTATTTTGTAAACGTTTGAACGATTTCCTTTAACGGGTCGTTATTTTTTTGTTTTTTCTCTCAATGCAGCGGGTAGTTTTTCGCTAGGTTGAGAAATATCCCTGAAAGGGAATACTCATGCTATTCATCTAGCGGGCAGTGGAACGCGGCCATTGTTTAAAATGCGCGAGTTATGTTAGAGATAACAAGTAACAGCCAACACACAACATGTCAACCGGATGGCGACGGAATACCCTCACTATCAACGGACCAAACAAACATCCCAAGTATCTTTCTGAGAAGAGATTAAGAGAAAAGGAATGACCCAAGTAAACAAGATAACACTCGTTATCTATTTGTAGGTATCATAAAAACAGTATCGATACCTCATATCGACGAAGTATATTTATATAGGAACATTTTGGTTCCTTTAGTTAGTTATAATTATTATATCGTAGAGAAATACTACATGTTACTTAGCTCCTAAGACATTTTAAGTAAAATAAAAGTACATTATTTTAACTAAAAGATTCTTAGTAACTTATTTGGCGCAGTCGGTAGGATATTATAGTGAGAGAAAATATCCAGTGATGAAGTTAAAATTAAAACCTACGAAGTAAAATCAGTGAATGCGTTAAAATGTTCAGGAGCAAATTATAATAGCCCAATACACGAAATCCGCAGAAAAAATTGATACAGAGAATCGCAACTGTTTGAAGAAATATTCAAACAACTCGATATATCAACTCACCAACTTTACTCACTCTCCAGAAAGCCAACGAAAATGGCTCAACCAGCAGCAGCAGTAATAGCAGACCAGAAAGTGACTCTAGAAAGACTAGAGAAAGTCCCTATATACTCAGGAAAACCCGAAGAAGATGTCATTGCGTTCATAGAGTACATTGATTATGTGTACTCTCACATTACGGATGCAAATAAAGCAATAGCGACGCTCATCATTAGAAACCGAATACAAGGAAACGCAACAAACACACTGCGAAGGATATTGCAGCCCACATGGCCATTAATTAAAGCAGCCCTCATCCAGGATTATGGTGTACATGAGACTTACGAAGAAATCCTGCAATATTTGTATGCCATCCAAAGCAGAGACGTCCATCAACTATACAGACAGACTGAAGACATCCTCCTTAAACTTAACAAAGAGAGTATACTAGACGTAAGTCCTATATATAACCCTACAACTAATGAAAACTTAGTTATGAACAAATTTATAAATAATTTAAACGCTAATCAAGCATCTATCATGATTGCTCAAGAAATTAAAGACATAAGGGAAGCTTATGAATTATTAATTAGGTATAAAAACCTTAGTGAAAAATCAAACCCTAACCCCAAACCAAATAATTCATATCAACCCCAGAGGCAATATCAAAATAATAATTATAGTCAAAGACCCCAGTTTATACAGAACAATCAACAACTTCATCAAAGATATAACATAGAGATGAATAGTAATCAGATTAGGGCAAATAATAATAATATACTTAGAAATAATTACCAGTATAGGCAACCTTATAATCATCATACGCAGAATAACATTAATAATCCTAGAACTAGTAATTCAAGACAAGAGCCCATGGATGTTAACAATGTAGACGTAGAACATCATAAGGGAAATTTTACTTTGATAGGGAAAATGAAGCACGTCCCATAATAATTGCAACTATTAATAATAAAAAACTAAAAATTCTAATAGACACAGGTTCGACTACAAGTATACTAGACGAATCTGAACTATTAGAAGTACCACGGAATCCTGTACGGATACCAACTCAAACAAAAGGCGCTAATAATGCAATTAGTACCATTAAAGAAGAAATCATAACTAAAGTGCCTGTTGAATTCAACGAAAATGAAGCAACAATGGCATGGAAGTTGATGAAAATAAAAAATAAAAAATTCGATGGAATAATAGGTCAAAACCTATTAAAGCCCATCAAAGCAAATATAGACCTAGGAGAAGGATTTGTAGAAATAAATAATAGAAAAACTTATTTCGAAAATTATAGGAATAAAAATAAATGTCCGTATGAATTCGAAGAAATCCATACACTTAATTATTGTAACTCAACTGAAATGAATCAATTAATTAGTGGGGATTTGAATTTAGAAGCCAAAAACATTTTAAATAAATTTATCGAAAAAAATAAACACGTATTTTTTAAAGAAGGAGATAAATTAACATCTACCGCTCAAACCATGCACTATATTAGGACCGAACATGATAGTCCAATATTTAGCAAAATCTACCGTTATCCTAAAATACACGAGCAAGAGATCGAAAAACAAGTTAAGGATTTATTAGCTCAGGGCATTATTAAGAAAAGTACCTCACCCTATAATGCACCTATTTGGGTAGTCCCTAAGAAAGAAGATAATTCTGGAAGACAGAAGTGGCGTATGGTGGTCGACTATCGCAAATTGAACGAGAAAACAATCGAGTTCAAACACCCTATACCTAATATCGATGAGATATTGGACAAACTCGGAAGAGCCCAATATTTTTCGACCTTAGATCTTGCGAAAGGATTCCATCAGATTAAAATGGATCCGTCAGATATTGAAAAAACTGCTTTCTCAACTCCATATGGACATTACGAATGGTTACGTATGCCATTTGGATTAAAAAACGCCCCAGCTACCTTCCAAAGAATGATGAACGAAGTTTTAGACGAACTGATTAATAGAATCTGTGTAGTTTATTTAGACGATATTCTAATCTTCAGCACTTCTCTCGAAGAACACATGATTAATTTGAATTTGGTATTTCAGAGATTAAAGAAATATAACCTAAAAATTCAAATTGATAAATGCAATTTTCTTAAAAGAGAAACCAAATTTTTAGGTCATATTATTACTGACAAGGGTATTAAACCTAATTCTGACAAAACTACCCAAGTAACAATTTGACTTCGGTAAGGCGCTATCGAAGCTATTTCACCTCCCGCAATATTAACTGCATAAGGTCTAAAGGAAACGCATTTGGCGCACTTTAATGCAAGTATTTACTTATTTAAGACTTCCTGAACAGCTTGGATAGACTTTACCGAAACTTTATGGAAGCTTTATAGAGGCTCCAAAATGAACAACAAAAATATTTATTTTTTTTATTACATTTTTCAATTTTCCATTTTCTTATTTTTTTTATTTTTTTTTATCTTCTTAATAAACATTTTCAAAGACTTTTTGCAATTTTCATGGAGTTTACATTTACGTACTCGTTATAATTTACATTTTGCTTACATGCGCCGCACTGAGAATCGAACTTGGGTCCTGTTGCGAAGCAGTCCAATAACACCCTAGACTTTTTCCTAAACGGTGTTAAAACATTTATTTTCGATATGATTTTGAAATTTAAAGCATTAAAATCAACGAGAAAAAAGTGTATTTTCTTTAAAAATATACAAATAAGCTTCAAGTTACAAAATCTATTTTAACAAAAGTAAAAAAAACCGTGTTAGTTAATTTTTCTCTGATTAATATTATGGGATGGCTTTCTGCTAGATATTAATAATTGATTTTATATTAAGGTATTAGGCATTGTGACGAAATTATAAAAATTTCTAACTTTAAAATTCAACTGGGATGTGAACGCCGTGTAACTTATGGGCACAAAATATGCCGAATACAGAAATTCCACCAGAAAATGGCCGCCCGATGGACATGAAGTCCCAGCAGCAGATTGGCCGCGATTCATTGCCCGCTAGATGTCTAGCAGAAAATATCCCGGATGAAGGAGCGCCCACGCTAGAACCTTGGCGCCAGTGGCAAAGTGACATAATTTATTAACTATTTCCACACTACAATTATTAAAGAAATGATACAATATAATATTATAAAAACAATATCTGAATTGCTATTTTACTTACCTTATTAACAATTTTATCACAATTCCACATGCTCGGCTTCGTATTTATTTTTATTTTGTAAACGTTTGAACGATTTCCTTTAACGGGTCGTTATTTTTTTGTTTTTTCTCTCAATGCAGCGGGTAGTTTTTCGCTAGGTTGAGAAATATCCCTGAAAGGGAATACTCATGCTATTCATCTAGCGGGCAGTGGAACGCGGCCATTGTTTAAAATGCGCGAGTTATGTTAGAGATAACAAGTAACAGCCAACACACAACATGTCAACCGGATGGCGACGGAATACCCTCACTATCAACGGACCAAACAAACATCCCAAGTATCTTTCTGAGAAGAGATTAAGAGAAAAGGAATGACCCAAGTAAACAAGATAACACTCGTTATCTATTTGTAGGTATCATAAAAACAGTATCGATACCTCATATCGACGAAGTATATTTATATAGGAACATTTTGGTTCCTTTAGTTAGTTATAATTATTATATCGTAGAGAAATACTACATGTTACTTAGCTCCTAAGACATTTTAAGTAAAATAAAAGTACATTATTTTAACTAAAAGATTCTTAGTAACTTATTTGGCGCAGTCGGTAGGATATTATAGTGAGAGAAAATATCCAGTGATGAAGTTAAAATTAAAACCTACGAAGTAAAATCAGTGAATGCGTTAAAATGTTCAGGAGCAAATTATAATAGCCCAATACACGAAATCCGCAGAAAAAATTGATACAGAGAATCGCAACTGTTTGAAGAAATATTCAAACAACTCGATATATCAACTCACCAACTTTACTCACTCTCCAGAAAGCCAACGAAAATGGCTCAACCAGCAGCAGCAGTAATAGCAGACCAGAAAGTGACTCTAGAAAGACTAGAGAAAGTCCCTATATACTCAGGAAAACCCGAAGAAGATGTCATTGCGTTCATAGAGTACATTGATTATGTGTACTCTCACATTACGGATGCAAATAAAGCAATAGCGACGCTCATCATTAGAAACCGAATACAAGGAAACGCAACAAACACACTGCGAAGGATATTGCAGCCCACATGGCCATTAATTAAAGCAGCCCTCATCCAGGATTATGGTGTACATGAGACTTACGAAGAAATCCTGCAATATTTGTATGCCATCCAAAGCAGAGACGTCCATCAACTATACAGACAGACTGAAGACATCCTCCTTAAACTTAACAAAGAGAGTATACTAGACGTAAGTCCTATATATAACCCTACAACTAATGAAAACTTAGTTATGAACAAATTTATAAATAATTTAAACGCTAATCAAGCATCTATCATGATTGCTCAAGAAATTAAAGACATAAGGGAAGCTTATGAATTATTAATTAGGTATAAAAACCTTAGTGAAAAATCAAACCCTAACCCCAAACCAAATAATTCATATCAACCCCAGAGGCAATATCAAAATAATAATTATAGTCAAAGACCCCAGTTTATACAGAACAATCAACAACTTCATCAAAGATATAACATAGAGATGAATAGTAATCAGATTAGGGCAAATAATAATAATATACTTAGAAATAATTACCAGTATAGGCAACCTTATAATCATCATACGCAGAATAACATTAATAATCCTAGAACTAGTAATTCAAGACAAGAGCCCATGGATGTTAACAATGTAGACGTAGAACATCATAAGGGAAATTTTACTTTGATAGGGAAAATGAAGCACGTCCCATAATAATTGCAACTATTAATAATAAAAAACTAAAAATTCTAATAGACACAGGTTCGACTACAAGTATACTAGACGAATCTGAACTATTAGAAATACCACGGAATCCTGTACGGATACCAACTCAAACAAAAGGCGCTAATAATGCAATTAGTACCATTAAAGAAGAAATCATAACTAAAGTGCCTGTTGAATTCAACGAAAATGAAGCAACAATGGCATGGAAGTTGATGAAAATAAAAAATAAAAAATTCGATGGAATAATAGGTCAAAACCTATTAAAGCCCATCAAAGCAAATATAGACCTAGGAGAAGGATTTGTAGAAATAAATAATAGAAAAACTTATTTCGAAAATTATAGGAATAAAAATAAATGTCCGTATGAATTCGAAGAAATCCATACACTTAATTATTGTAACTCAACTGAAATGAATCAATTAATTAGTGGGGATTTGAATTTAGAAGCCAAAAACATTTTAAATAAATTTATCGAAAAAAATAAACACGTATTTTTTAAAGAAGGAGATAAATTAACATCTACCGCTCAAACCATGCACTATATTAGGACCGAACATGATAGTCCAATATTTAGCAAAATCTACCGTTATCCTAAAATACACGAGCAAGAGATCGAAAAACAAGTTAAGGATTTATTAGCTCAGGGCATTATTAAGAAAAGTACCTCACCCTATAATGCACCTATTTGGGTAGTCCCTAAGAAAGAAGATAATTCTGGAAGACAGAAGTGGCGTATGGTGGTCGACTATCGCAAATTGAACGAGAAAACAATCGAGTTCAAACACCCTATACCTAATATCGATGAGATATTGGACAAACTCGGAAGAGCCCAATATTTTTCGACCTTAGATCTTGCGAAAGGATTCCATCAGATTAAAATGGATCCGTCAGATATTGAGAAAACTGCTTTCTCAACTCCATATGGACATTACGAATGGTTACGTATGCCATTTGGATTAAAAAACGCCCCAGCTACCTTCCAAAGAATGATGAACGAAGTTTTAGACGAACTGATTAATAAAATCTGTGTAGTTTATTTAGACGATATTCTAATCTTCAGCACTTCTCTCGAAGAACACATGATTAATTTGAATTTGGTATTTCAGAGATTAAAGAAATATAACCTAAAAATTCAAATTGATAAATGCAATTTTCTTAAAAGAGAAACCAAATTTTTAGGTCATATTATTACTGACAAGGGTATTAAACCTAATTCTGACAAAACTACCCAAGTAACAATTTGACTTCGGTAAGGCGCTATCGAAGCTATTTCACCTCCCGCAATATTAACTGCATAAGGTCTAAAGGAAACGCATTTGGCGCACTTTAATGCAAGTATTTACTTATTTAAGACTTCCTGAACAGCTTGGATAGACTTTACCGAAACTTTATGGAAGCTTTATAGAGGCTCCAAAATGAACAACAAAAATATTTATTTTTTTTATTACATTTTTCAATTTTCCATTTTCTTATTTTTTTTATTTTTTTTTATCTTCTTAATAAACATTTTCAAAGACTTTTTGCAATTTTCATGGAGTTTACATTTACGTACTCGTTATAATTTACATTTTGCTTACATGCGCCGCACTGAGAATCGAACTTGGGTCCTGTTGCGAAGCAGTCCAATAACACCCTAGACTTTTTCCTAAACGGTGTTAAAACATTTATTTTCGATATGATTTTGAAATTTAAAGCATTAAAATCAACGAGAAAAAAGTGTATTTTCTTTAAAAATATACAAATAAGCTTCAAGTTACAAAATCTATTTTAACAAAAGTAAAAAAAACCGTGTTAGTTCATTTTTCTCTGATTAATATTATGGGATGGCTTTCTGCTAGATATTAATAATTGATTTTATATTAAGGTATTAGGCATTGTGACGAAATTATAAAAATTTCTAACTTTTAAATTCAACTGGGATGTGAACGCCGTGTAACTTATGGGCACAAAATATGCCGAATACAGAAATTCCACCAGAAAATGGCCGCCCGATGGACATGAAGTCCCAGCAGCAGATTGGCCGCGATTCATTGCCCGCTAGATGTCTAGCACAAAATATCCCGGATGAAGGAGCGCCCACGCTAGAACCTTGGCGCCAGTGGCAAAGTGACATAATTTATTAACTATTTCCACACTACAATTATTAAAGAAATGATACAATATAAAATTATAAAAACAATATCTGAATTGCTATTTTACTTACCTTATTAACAATTATATCACAATTCCACATGCTCGGCTTCGTATTTATTTTTATTTTGTAAACGTTTGAACGATTTCCTTTAACGGGTCGTTATTTTTTTGTTTTTTCTCTCAATGCAGCGGGTAGTTTTTCGCTAGGTTGAGAAATATCCCTGAAAGGGAATACTCATGCTATTCATCTAGCGGGCAGTGGAACGCGGCCATTGTTTAAAATGCGCGAGTTATGTTAGAGAGAACATGTAACAGCCAACACACAACATGTCAACCGGATGGCGACGGAATACCCTCACTATCAACGGACCAAACAAACATCCCAAGTATCTTTCTGAGAAGAGATTAAGATAAAAGGAATGACCCAAGTAAACAAGATAACACTCGTTATCTATTTGTAGGTATCATAAAAACAGTATCGATACCTCATATCGACGAAGTATATTTATATAGGAACATTTTGGTTCCTTTAGTTAGTTATAATTATTATATCGTAGAGAAATACTACATGTTACTTAGCTCCTAAGACATTTTAAGTAAAATAAAAGTACATTATTTTAACTAAAAGATTCTTAGTAACTTATTTGGCGCAGTCGGTAGGATATTATAGTGAGAGAAAATATCCAGTGATGAAGTTAAAATTTGAAAATTAACTTACAACCTACGAAGTAAAATCAGTGAGTGCGTTAAAATGTTCAGGAGCAAATTATAATAGCCCAATACACGAAATCCGCAGAAAAAATTGATACAGAGAATCGCAACTGTTTGAAGAAATATTCAAACAACTCGATATATCAACTCACCAACTTTACTCACTCTCCAGAAAGCCAACGAAAATGGCTCAACCAACAGCAGCAGTAATAGCAGACCAGAAAGTGACTCTAGAAAGACTAGAGAAAGTCCCTATATACTCAGGAAAACCCGAAGAAGATGTCATTGCGTTCATAGAGTACATTGATTACTTATGTGTACTCTCACATTACGGATGCAAATAAAGCAATAGCGACGCTCATCATTAGAAACCGAATACAAGGAAACGCAACAAACACACTGCGAAGGATATTGCAGCCCACATGGCTATTAATTAAAGCAGCCCTCATCCAGGATTATGGTGTACATGAGACTTACGAAGAAATCCTGCAAGATTTGTATGCCATCCAAAGCAGAGACGTCCATCAACTATACAGACAGACTGAAGACATCCTCCTTAAACTTAACAAAAAGAGTATACTAGACGTAAGTCCTATATATAACCCTACAACTAATGAAAACTTAGTTTTGAACAAATTTATAAATAATTTAAACGCTAATCAAGCATCTATCATGATTGCTCAAGAAATTAAAAACATAAGGGAAGCTTATGAATTATTAATTAGGTATAAAAACCTTAGTGAAAAATCAAACCCTAACCCCAAACCAAATAATTCATATCAACCCCAGAGGCAATATCAAAATAATAATTATAGTCAAAGACCCCAGTTTATACAGAACAATCAACAACTTCATCAAAGATATAACATAGAGATGAATAGTAATCAGATTAGGGCAAATAATAATAATATACTTAGAAATAATTACCAGTATAGGCAACCTTATAATCATCATACGCAGAATAACATTAATAATCCTAGAACTAGTAATTCAAGACAAGAGCCCATGGATGTTAACAATGTAGACGTAGAACATCATGAGGCAAATTTTACTTTGATAGGGAAAATGAAGCACGTCCCATAATAATTGCAACTATTAATAATAAAAAAACTAAAAATTCTAATAGACACAGGTTCGACTACAAGTATACTAGACGAATCTGAACTATTAGAAATACCACGGAATCCTGTACGGATACCAACTCAAACAAAAGGCGCTAATAATGCAATTAGTACCATTAAAGAAGAAATCATAACTAAAGTGCCTGTTGAATTCAACGAAAATGAAGCAACAATAAAAAATTCGATGGAATAATAGGTCAAAACCTATTAAAGCCCATCAAAGCAAATATAGACCTAGGAGAATGATTTGTAGAAATAAATAATAGAAAAACTTATTTCGAAAATTATAGGAATAAAAATAAATGTCCGTATGAATTCGAAGAAATCCATACACTTAATTATTGTAACTCAACTGAAATGAATCAATTAATTAGTGGGGATTTGAATTTAGAAGACAAAAACATTTTAAATAAATTTATCGAAAAAAATAAACACGTATTTTTTAAAGAAGGAGATAAATTAACATCTACCGCTCAAACCATGCACTATATTAGGACCGAACATGATAGTCCAATATTTAGCAAAATCTACCGTTATCCTAAAATACACGAGCAAGAGATCGAAAAACAAGTTAAGGATTTATTAGCTCAGGGCATTATTAAGAAAAGTACCTCACCCTATAATGCACCTATTTGGGTAGTCCCTAAGAAAGAAGATAATTCTGGAAGACAGAAGTGGCGTATGGTGGTCGACTATCGCAAATTGAACGAGAAAACAATCGAGTTCAAACACCCTATACCTAATATCGATGAGATATTGGACAAACTCGGAAGAGCCCAATATTTTTCGACCTTAGATCTTGCGAAAGGATTCCATCAGATTAAAATGGATCCGTCAGATATTGAGAAAACTGCCTTCTCAACTCCATATGGACATTACGAATGGTTACGTATGCCATTTGGATTAAAAAAACGCCCCAGCTACCTTCCAAAGAATGATGAACGAAGTTTTAGACGAACTGATTAATAAAATCTGTGTAGTTTATTTAGACGATATTCTAATCTTCAGCACTTCTCTCGAAGAACACATGATTAATTTGAATTTGGTATTTCAGAGATTAAAGAAATATAACCTAAAAATTCAAATTGATAAATGCAATTTTCTTAAAAGAGAAACCAAATTTTTAGGTCATATTATTACTGACAAGGGTATTAAACCTAATTCTGACAAAACTACCCAAGTAACAATTTGACTTCGGTAAGGCGCTATCGAAGCTATTTCACCTCCCGCAATATTAACTGCATAAGGTCTAAAGGAAACGCATTTGGCGCACTTTAATGCAAGTATTTACTTATTTAAGACTTCCTGAACAGCTTGGATAGACTTTACCTAAACTTTATGGAAGCTTTATAGAGGCTCCAAAATGAACAACAAAAATATTTATTTTTTTTATTACATTTTTCAATTTTCCATTTTCTTATTTTTTTATTTTTTTTTATCTTCTTAATAAACATTTTCAAAGACTTTTTGCAATTTTCATGGAGTTTACATTTACGTACGTTATAATTTACATTTTGCTTACATGCGCCGCACTGAGAATCGAACTTGGGTCCTGTTGCGAAGCAGTCCAATAACACCCTAGACTTTTTCCTAAACGGTGTTAAAACATTTATTTTCGATATGATTTCGAAATTTAAAGCATTAAAATCAACGAGAAAAAAGTGTATTTTCTATTTCCACACTACAATTATTAAAGAAATGATACAATATAATATTATAAAAACAATATCTGAATTGCTATTTTACTTACCTTATTAACAATTTTATCACAATTCCACATGCTCGGCTTCGTATTTATTTTTATTTTGTAAACGTTTGAACGATTTCCTTTAACGGGTCGTTATTTTTTTGTTTTTTCTCTCAATGCAGCGGGTAGTTTTTCGCTAGGTTGAGAAATATCCCTGAAAGGGAATACTCATGCTATTCATCTAGCGGGCAGTGGAACGCGGCCATTGTTTAAAATGCGCGAGTTATGTTAGAGATAACAATTAACAGCCAACACACAGCATGTCAACCGGATGGCGACGGAATACCCTCACTATCAACGGACCAAACAAACATCCCAAGTATCTTTCTGAGAAGAGATTAAGAGAAAAGGAATGATCCAAGTAAACAAGATAACACTCGTTATCTATTTGTAGGTATCATAAAAACAGTATCGATACCTCATATCGACGAAGTATATTTATATAGGAACATTTTGGTTCCTTTAGTTAGTTATAATTATTATATCGTAGAGAAATACTACATGTTACTTAGCTCCTAAGACATTTTAAGTAAAATAAAAGTACATTATTTTAACTAAAAGATTCTTAGTAACTTATTTGGCGCAGTCGGTAGGATATTAAAGTGAGAGAAAATATCCAGTGATGAAGTTAAAATTTGAAAATTAACTTACAACCTACGAAGTAAAATCAGTGAATGCGTTAAAATGTTCAGGAGCAAATTATAATAGCCCAATACACGAAATCCGCAGAAAAAATTGATACAGAGAATCGCAACTGTTTGAAGAAATATTCAAACAACTCGATATATCAACTCACCAACTTTACTCACTCTCCAGAAAGCCAACGAAAATGGCTCAACCAACAGCAGCAGTAATAGCAGACCAGAAAGTGACTCTAGAAAGACTAGAGAAAGTCCCTATATACTCAGGAAAACCCGAAGAAGATGTCATTGCGTTCATAGAGGGTGCAGGGAAATAACTTCACGGGCAATGACTTCACATGGGAAATAACTTCACCTCGAGTGGGAAATAACTTCATTTTTTTTTTGTGAAGTTATTGCCCACTCGAGGTGAGCAATAACTCCACCGTATATTTTGTGAAGTATTTTCCCACCTATAATTTGGGAATTTGTCTATTATATCTAACTGGAGAGCAAATATGAAATAGATTTATTTATATGTTTTTTTGTAGAATTTTATTAACATTATGACTAACAAAAAAAAAAATTATTTCATTTATAACAAAATATAACAATTTTTGTTTAGCAATTTATATCAAATTATATTTTCAAAATTAATACATTTTGAAACAAAGATATTTTCAAGTAGCTACGTATTTTTTTATTTACAAAAAAACGTTAACAACATTTTGAACAATAGTTCTACAAAATGGACAAAGGATTGAGGAGCGCGAGTTTTGAACCATTTTTGAATAGCAATCTTGGCAAACTTTTAAATGATTGCATGGTTGCAATAAAATGCTCTTTTTTTTGTCCAAACAAAGAATGCACTTGCACTTACATGTTCCGAATAAGCAAAATGAGCAATTAATAACTGCTTATAGCCGCAGGATATGGGGATAACATTAAATGTGCCATCAATAAAAAATTTCCTCCGCTTAGGATCAGAGCAATTGGAATTAATCATATCAACAATTTTCGATGCCATAAAAATAGTGTAGGCGAAATTATTTTCCACAATTGTATATTTATAAAAATGCAGTTCTTTTTTATATTTTGACATTCCATAGTTTTGTAAGAATAATTCATTTT
The DNA here is from genome assembly GCA_951230905.1 of Cheilosia variabilis. Taxonomy (NCBI): domain Eukaryota; kingdom Metazoa; phylum Arthropoda; class Insecta; order Diptera; family Syrphidae; genus Cheilosia; species Cheilosia variabilis. Next base: position 41,517,676 of record OX579679.1, on the reverse strand, counting down.
CAAAACACTTTTGAATCTCCATTGGTGTTTTTGGGCATTTTGGCAAACTTTGTTGTTTTATTGTATTTAAACACCTTTTTATTTTATTAAAGTTTACGTTTATGGTCTCGTCATTAACTTGCATCCTGTTCTCATTAAAAATCTCTTTTGCTGTTTTCCTGTGATTTAGTGGCTTTTTCACGCAATCATCTTTTATTTTATTTAAGAATTTCATTTTTTTCATTAAATTTTCCTGATATCCATGGGGATGAAGGGCTTCATTCCCACGAAGTACTTTATTTGTTGTATTATCAACTAATAAGCTGGCCTTGCATCGATCACTTTGATAACATGCATACCGTGAAACATTTTTTCGGGTATACTTTTTGAAATATATTTGTTTTTCTTGAAAAACATATAATAACTTGCTGGTTTTCCGTAACCCTGTAATAAATTCAATTTGCACTTCCATTTTATTACCTTCACTTGATTTAAACACTTTCCTGGTCAAGAACCGATCGCAAACTGAGTCAACTTTACCAACGAAGTTGTCAACAGCATTACAAATTACGGTACTTTGTTTACGTTAATAGTGCAAGAGTGAATCACCCATTATGACGGTTCTTAAATTATCATAAAATGTTAAGAGAAATTATTTCCCACAAAGAAGTGAGGATATTGCTCACTTATGGTGGGCAATAACTTCACTTTTTTTAAGTGAAGTTATTTCCCACTCGAGGTGAAGTTATTTCCCATGTGAAGTTATTGCCCGTGAAGTTATTTCCCTGCACCGTTCATAGAGTACATTGATTATGTGTACTCTCACATTACGGATGCAAATAAAGCAATAGCGACGCTCATCATTAGAAACCGAATACAAGGAAACGCAACAAACACACTGCGAAGGATATTGCAGCCCACATGGCCATTAATTAAAGCAGCCCTCATCCAGGATTATGGTGTACATGAGACTTACGAAGAAATCCTGCAAAATTTGTATGCCATCCAAAGCAGAGACGTCCATCAACTATACAGACAGACTGAAGACATCCTCCTTAAACTTAACAAAGAGAGTATACTAGACGTAAGTCCTATATATAACCCTACAACTAATGAAAACTTAGTTATGAACAAATTTATAAATAATTTAAACGCTAATCAAGCATCTATCATGATTGCTCAAGAAATTAAAAATATAAGGGAAGCTTATGAATTATTAATTAGGTATAAAAACCTTAGTGAAAAATCAAACCCTAACCCCAAACCAAATAATTCATATCAACCCCAGAGGCAATATCAAAATAATAATTATAGTCAAAGACCCCAGTTCATACAGAACAATCAACAACTTCATCAAAGATATAACATAGAGATGAATAGTAATCAGATTAGGGCAAATAATAATAATATACTTAGAAATAATTACCAGTATAGGCAACCTTATAATCATCATACGCAGAATAACATTAATAATCCTAGAACTAGTAATTCAAGACAAGAGCCCATGGATGTTAACAATGTAGACGTAGAACATCATGAGGCAAATTTTACTTTGATAGGGAAAATGAAGCACGTCCCATAATAATTGCAACTATTAATAATAAAAAAACTAAAAATTCTAATAGACACAGGTTCGACTACAAGTATACTAGACGAATCTGAACTATTAGAAATACCACGGAATCCTGTACGGATACCAACTCAAACAAAAGGCGCTAATAATGCAATTAGTACCATTAAAGAAGAAATCATAACTAAAGTGCCTGTTGAATTCAACGAAAATGAAGCAACAATAAAAAATTCGATGGAATAATAGGTCAAAACCTATTAAAGCCCATCAAAGCAAATATAGACCTAGGAGAATGATTTGTAGAAATAAATAATAGAAAAACTTATTTCGAAAATTATAGGAATAAAAATAAATGTCCGTATGAATTCGAAGAAATCCATACACTTAATTATTGTAACTCAACTGAAATGAATCAATTAATTAGTGGGGATTTGAATTTAGAAGACAAAAACATTTTAAATAAATTTATCGAAAAAAATAAACACGTATTTTTTAAAGAAGGAGATAAATTAACATCTACCGCTCAAACCATGCACTATATTAGGACCGAACATGATAGTCCAATATTTAGCAAAATCTACCGTTATCCTAAAATACACGAGCAAGAGATCGAAAAACAAGTTAAGGATTTATTAGCTCAGGGCATTATTAAGAAAAGTACCTCACCCTATAATGCACCTATTTGGGTAGTCCCTAAGAAAGAAGATAATTCTGGAAGACAGAAGTGGCGTATGGTGGTCGACTATCGCAAATTGAACGAGAAAACAATCGAGTTCAAACACCCTATACCTAATATCGATGAGATATTGGACAAACTCGGAAGAGCCCAATATTTTTCGACCTTAGATCTTGCGAAAGGATTCCATCAGATTAAAATGGATCCGTCAGATATTGAGAAAACTGCCTTCTCAACTCCATATGGACATTACGAATGGTTACGTATGCCATTTGGATTAAAAAAACGCCCCAGCTACCTTCCAAAGAATGATGAACGAAGTTTTAGACGAACTGATTAATAAAATCTGTGTAGTTTATTTAGACGATATTCTAATCTTCAGCACTTCTCTCGAAGAACACATGATTAATTTGAATTTGGTATTTCAGAGATTAAAGAAATATAACCTAAAAATTCAAATTGATAAATGCAATTTTCTTAAAAGAGAAACCAAATTTTTAGGTCATATTATTACTGACAAGGGTATTAAACCTAATTCTGACAAAACTACCCAAGTAACAATTTGACTTCGGTAAGGCGCTATCGAAGCTATTTCACCTCCCGCAATATTAACTGCATAAGGTCTAAAGGAAACGCATTTGGCGCACTTTAATGCAAGTATTTACTTATTTAAGACTTCCTGAACAGCTTGGATAGACTTTACCTAAACTTTATGGAAGCTTTATAGAGGCTCCAAAATGAACAACAAAAATATTTATTTTTTTTATTACATTTTTCAATTTTCCATTTTCTTATTTTTTTATTTTTTTTTATCTTCTTAATAAACATTTTCAAAGACTTTTTGCAATTTTTATGGAGTTTACATTTACGTACTCGTTATAATTTACATTTTGCTTACATGCGCCGCACTGAGAATCGAACTTGGGTCCTGTTGCGAAGCAGTCCAATAACACCCTAGACTTTTTCCTAAACGGTGTTAAAACATTTATTTTCGATATGATTTTGAAATTTAAAGCATTAAAATCAACGAGAAAAAAGTGTATTTTCTATTTCCACACTACAATTATTAAAGAAATGATACAATATAATATTATAAAAACAATATCTGAATTGCTATTTTACTTACCTTATTAACAATTTTATCACAATTCCACATGCTCGGCTTCGTATTTATTTTTATTTTGTAAACGTTTGAACGATTTCCTTTAACGGGTCGTTATTTTTTTGTTTTTTCTCTCAATGCAGCGGGTAGTTTTTCGCTAGGTTGAGAAATATCCCTGAAAGGGAATACTCATGCTATTCATCTAGCGGGCAGTGGAACGCGGCCATTGTTTAAAATGCGCGAGTTATGTTAGAGATAACAAGTAACAGCCAACACACAGCATGTCAACCGGATGGCGACGGAATACCCTCACTATCAACGGACCAAACAAACATCCCAAGTATCTTTCTGAGAAGAGATTAAGAGAAAAGGAATGATCCAAGTAAACAAGATAACACTCGTTATCTATTTGTAGGTATCATAAAAACAGTATCGATACCTCATATCGACGAAGTATATTTATATAGGAACATTTTGGTTCCTTTAGTTAGTTATAATTATTATATCGTAGAGAAATACTACATGTTACTTAGCTCCTATGACATTTTAAGTAAAATAAAAGTACATTATTTTAACTAAAAGATTCTTAGTAACTTATTTGGCGCAGTCGGTAGGATATTATAGTGAGAGAAAATATCCAGTGATGAAGTTAAAATTTGAAAATTAACTTACAACCTACGAAGTAAAATCAGTGAATGCGTTAAAATGTTCAGGAGCAAATTATAATAGCCCAATACACGAAATCCGCAGAAAAAATTGATACAGAGAATCGCAACTGTTTGAAGAAATATTCAAACAACTCGATATATCAACTCACCAACTTTACTCACTCTCCAGAAAGCCAACGAAAATGGCTCAACCAACAGCAGCAGTAATAGCAGACCAGAAAGTGACTCTAGAAAGACTAGAGAAAGTCCCTATATACTCAGGAAAACCCGAAGAAGATGTCATTGCGTTCATAGAGTACATTGATTATGTGTACTCTCACATTACGGATGCAAATAAAGCAATAGCGACGCTCATCATTAGAAACCGAATACAAGGAAACGCAACAAACACACTGCGAAGGATATTGCAGCCCACATGGCCATTAATTAAAGCAGCCCTCATCCAGGATTATGGTGTACATGAGACTTACGAAGAAATCCTGCAAGATTTGTATGCCATCCAAAGCAGAGACGTCCATCAACTATACAGACAGACTGAAGACATCCTCCTTAAACTTAACAAAGAGAGTATACTAGACGTAAGTCCTATATATAACCCTACAACTAATGAAAACTTAGTTATGAACAAATTTATAAATAATTTAAACGCTAATCAAGCATCTATCATGATTGCTCAAGAAATTAAAAATATAAGGGAAGCTTATGAATTATTAATTAGGTATAAAAACCTTAGTGAAAAATCAAACCCTAACCCCAAACCAAATAATTCATATCAACCCCAGAGGCAATATCAAAATAATAATTATAGTCAAAGACCCCAGTTTATACAGAACAATCAACAACTTCATCAAAGATATAACATAGAGATGAATAGTAATCAGATTAGGGCAAATAATAATAATATACTTAGAAATAATTACCAGTATAGGCAACCTTATAATCATCATACGCAGAATAACATTAATAATTCTAGAACTAGTAATTCAAGAGAAGAGCCCATGGATGTTAACAATGTAGACGTAGAACATCATGAGGCAAATTTTACTTTGATAGGGAAAATGAAGCACGTCCCATAATAATTGCAACTATTAATAATAAAAAACTAAAAATTCTAATAGACACAGGTTCGACTACAAGTATACTAGACGAATCTGAACTATTAGAAATACCACGGAATCCTGTACGGATACCAACTCAAACAAAAGGCGCTAATAATGCAATTAGTACCATTAAAGAAGAAATCATAACTAAAGTGCCTGTTGAATTCAACGAAAATGAAGCAACAATGGCATGGAAGTTGATGAAAATAAAAAATAAAAAATTCGATGGAATAATAGGTCAAAACCTATTAAAGCCCATCAAAGCAAATATAGACCTAGGAGAAGGATTTGTAGAAATAAATAATAGAAAAACTTATTTCGACTTCAGTTGAGTTACTATGTTAATGTCCAAATATGGACATTAAAAAAAATATAAACCCCACTACAATGGCCCTAAAAATCAATCAAATAAAAAATATTCAAAATGGTTCAGTGTTGATCAGAGGTGACAAGAAATCAGTGCAAATGATAGAGAGGGAAATCAAAACAAAAATGAGTGATCAATATGATGTCAAAGCTCCCGCTCAAAAAAAGCCCCAACTGCTTGTTGCTGGAATGAGTGAGAAGCTATCCGATAATGATATAGTGCAATCCCTAAAGTGTCAAAATGAATTGAGTGATGTTAACATTAAATGTGTACATGCGTATATGTCTCCAAAAGCGAAGAATTTTAGTGCAATATTAGAGGTAGACAGTGTTACCAAGGGGAAAATAATCGAACTTGGAAAAGTTAATATTGGATGGGACAAATGTCGTGTTTTTCAATATCTTAATGTCTCAAGATGTTTTAACTGTTGCGGATTTAACCACTCGGCAAAAAATTGCTCAAAAGATAAGATATGTGTTAAATGTTCAGGAAACCATGATGTCAAAAATTGTAATAGTGATAGTGAAAAGTGTATAAATTGCTGTAACGCGAATATAAGTCTAAATTTGAATGTAGATGTTAATCATAAGGCTAATGACCCCAAATGCCCAGTTTTCGCTCGAAAATTAAAGATTGCGGAAGACCGCATAGAAAACTAGCAATTAAATTCACTAAGGTGTATATATTTAAACATACAAGGCTTATCTAGTAATTTTAACGAGATCCAATGTCTAGTCGAAAATGAAGATATAGACTTAATAGCCCTTTCTGAAACACATATAACTAAAGATTTCTTAAAAGACCGATCCTACGAAATCAAATTGGATGGCTATCATTTATTAAACAGTGAAAGTGAATCCAGGCACACTGGAGGTGTAGCTCTGTACGTAAAAGATGAAATTAAGTGTTCAAAAGTGAAAAAAATAGTGATTAGTATGAAACTTTGGTGTCTAATTGTTAGAATGCAATATACTCGTAATAGTAATAACGTGATAGATGTTTGTGTGCTGTACAGATCCCACTCCCTCTCAAAAAGAGAATTCTGTATAGAACTTGAAGAAATAATTGAAGTGATTCACAACCGTAATAGTAGTTTCGTTTTACTCGGTGACTTTAATATTGATTGGTTGGAATACACTGATACGTATCGACGTCGGCTTGCATCAATTTTAAATGATACAAATATTTCAATTGTTATATCTGAACCTACAAGAATAACACCGTTCTCTAAAACCCAAATTGACTATATATTGACAAACAATGTACAATCGGTAAGCGCAAGTGTTGTCCGGACTTTAAATGTGAGTGACCATGAGACAATAGAAGTTGACAATTGAGGTTGACTCCAATGTTTACAAACTTTAGAAATGATCAAATATATAATATTAATGCCCTAAGTAGAGATTTTGCAGTAGAACTAAAAAGTGTCGTAGCTTCAATGATAAAAACTAAGTCGATACCGTTCCAAAACGCAGAATGGTTTAATTTTGACCTTCAACAGGCAAAATCAATAAAAATTCAATTATATAGAAAGGCTGTGATAACGAATAGTATGTCTGATTGGATTACCTACCGTAATTGTAGAAATCATTACAAAATTCAACTAAAATCAGTGAAGTCTTCCTACATCTCTACGAAAATTGACAATGCAAACACTCGAAAAGACATGTGGAGGCAGTTAAAAAAGTATGTTCTCAATAATAGTAAAGACAATATAATAGAAGTGCAATTTGAAAACGGGATCAATATAAGTGATAGTGCAATATTGTGTGAAAAATTTAACCACTTTTTCATACAAAGTATAGTAAACCTGAGCCAATCTGTGATATATTTAGAATACGAAAATTTAATTGAACAGTGCAATATAGACTTTAAGTTTCGTGCAATAGATGTCCATGACATAATAGGTGTAATTAAATTGATAAACAAAAATAATGATTTTAACTTTATAAACACTCGTATGATTAGTGATGCCATTGATGTTATTGGTCCTATCCTTGTCTATATTATAAACTCGTCGTTTAGTGTTGCTGTCTTTCCAGATTCGTGGAAGGAATCGTTAATAGTACCAATTCAGAAAATTACTGAGCCAAAAACGTGCCACGAATACCGCCCAATAAACATGATGCCAACCTACGAAAAGATTATTGAAAAAATAGTTCAAATGCAATTAAATGAGCATCTTTTAAACCAAAATACATATACTGACAGTGTACCAATCAGGTTTTAGAGAAAAACATTCTTGTGAAACGTGTGTTAATTATGTGTTTAGTGACTGGAAAGCAAATGTAGATAAAAAAAATGTCGTTGTAGCTGTATTCCTAGATCTAAGGCGTGCGTTCGAAACGGTTAATCATGAAATACTGATTAGTAAACTATCGAAGATGGGTATAAAATCCACGGAACAAAAATGGTTCAGATCGTTTATCACTGGGCGAACACAAAAAACCAGGGTTAATGATAACGTGTCGTCACCGTTACCAGTTAACATAGGTCTGCCGCAAGGAACAATCCTGGGTGTTATTCTCTTCATTTTGTATGTAAACGATATGGTAAAAGTTGTGGTACATTCAAAGTTAGTGCTTTTTGCAGACGACGGTCTTTTGTATATCTGGGGAAGTGACTTAGGTACATGTATAGAACATATAAATTCTGATTTAAGAGCTATAAGCGAATGGCTAAAAATGAATCAACTTATACTAAATACTGATAAGACTAAGTGTATCATTATTAATAATATCTTGTCTGAAGTGCCCCCCGTTGTTATCGATAATGTGCAAATTGAAATTGTGCAAAAAGTGAAATATCTCGGCATCATCCTTGACAATAAGCTAACGCTAAGTGACCATATTGATTATATATGTAAGAAAATAAGTAAAAAAATTGGTGTACTAAGGAGAATAAGACAATGTGTAACACTAAGCTGTGCCGTCAAAGTGTATAATGTGATTATTAAACCTCATTTTGAATATTGTGGTAGTGTTTTATTTGTATGTCCACAATATCAAAAGAATAGACTACAAGTCTTACAAAATAAAGCAATGCGAATATTACTAAAAAGAACTCGATATACCCCAATAACATCTATGATAAACTCCCTAAATTGGTTAACTGTCAATCAACAACTTTTCGTGAGCGCTATGATTTTTATCTATAAAATTAAGAACGGTACGTGTCCAATTTATCTCCGTGAAAATGTCGCAATAAGGGAAAATACAACATACAATCTAAGGAGGGTCGGAGATCTCAGAATACAAAGAACAAGAACCATAAGAGGACAGCGAACAATTAACTACACTGGATTTCAGAGATTCAACAGTCTGCCAACAGAAATTAAGAACGAACCAAACTTTTTATTATTTAAAAGAAAAATTTGTGATTTCACAAGATCGGGGGTAGTTCAATAAATATATATACTTTTCAAGAAATACCAAGTAATTATAACAAACTGTAATCTAAATTATAAATGTAACCATTTAAACAGTGTAAAATGAAAATGGCTTATCTTAAGCTAAATAAATATATATCTATCTAACTGAAATGAATCAATTAATTAGTGGGGATTTGAATTTAGAAGAGAAAAACATTTTAAATAAATTTATCGAAAAAAATAAACACGTATTTTTTAAAGAAGGAGATAAATTAACATCTACCGCTCAAACCATGCACTATATTAGGACCGAACATGATAGTCCAATATTTAGCAAAATCTACCGTTATCCTAAAATACACGAGCAAGAGATCGAAAAACAAGTTAAGGATTTATTAGCTGAGGGCATTATTAAGAAAAGTACCTCACCCTATAATGCACCTATTTGGGTAGTAGGTAGGTAGGTAGAAAGAAGATAATTCTGGAAGACAGAAGTGGCGTATGGTGGTCGACTATCGCAAATTGAACGAGAAAACAATCGAGTTCAAACACCCTATACCTAATATCGATGAGATATTGGACAAACTCGGAAGAGCCCAATATTTTTCGACCTTAGATCTTGCGAAAGGATTCCATAAGATTAAAATGGATCCGTCAGATATTGAGAAAACTGCCTTCTCAACTCCATATGGACATTACGAATGGTTACGTATGCCATTTTATTTATTTATTGCTTAATACAAGCGTATATAAAAAAAAAAAAAACTAACAATCGAATAAACTTAAGACTAAGTGCAAAATACAAATATTGAAACGCAAACATAACACAATTATAAATAAATGTAAAAACTCATTAGTTAAAAGGAAATGAGAATGGTTAGGGTAAATTGTGAAGCGCATTTTTAAGAGTTTCTTTGGTGTAGTTTAAGTCAAATAAGTTGGGAAACATATTTGCTTTGCAAAGCATTCTTGTTAAAGGCTCGTGCTGGCCATAGTCAGTACGGTGATGGGGAAGGCGGAAAAAGGGAATTGAACGTAAACGACGAGGATTTGTGTTTAATGAGATCTGATGCAGTAGATGGGGGGAATCTGTGTGTCCAGATAGTAACTGATGAATAAAAATAATATCAGCGATATCCCGACGAGTCCTAAGAGTCTGTAGATTTAGCAACTTCAGGCGGTGCTCATATGGAGGTAAATTGTGAGGGTCATCCCAGTCAAGCCCACGTAAAGCAAAGCGAATGAATCTACGCTGGACAGCTTCGATGTGAGAACGAAAGTTAAGTTGGGTGTCACAGATAATGCCGAGATCACGAATAGACGAAACAATGGAGACAGACTCGTTGTTGATGAAATAATACCTTTGATTCAGGGGATGGCGTTTGCGGGAGAAACTTATAGCTTGACATTTTTTCACGTTAAGTTCTAAACGATTCTTTTGACACCAGGTGTAGAAGTGGTTAAGGTCAGATTGTAGTGAGAGAGAGTCAGCAGTGCAAGATATTTGTTTGGAGAATCTCATATCATCTGCGTAAATCTCCAGGTCTGAGAATAAAATGACACGTACTACATCGTTTATCGTCAAGTTAAAAATCAAAGGTCCGAGATGACTACCCTGTGGTACACCAGAGGACGCTATGACAGGTTTAGAGACGGAAGATCTAAAAAGGACACTATACTTGCGATCTTCCAAATAAGACTTAATCCATGAAGTAAACCTCTGTGGAAAACCGATCATTTTTAGTTTGAAAAGTATAACTTTGTGAGAGATCTTATCGAACGCTTTGCTGAAATCCGTAGCAACAACATCCACTTCCTTACCATCTTCCAGGGCACATAGTGTGCTAGAGACAAAATTCGTAAGGTTTGTGGTTGTAGATCTACCTTTAAAAAACCCATGTTGCTTAAAGGAGATAATTGATTTACAATGGAAGAACATTGAGTCGTATACTATGCTCTCGAAAAGTTTAGGTATAGAAGAGAGCTTAGCAATGGGTCGATAATTAGAGATATCACTTTTGCAGCCCTTTTTGTGGATGGGAATGATAAATGAGTTCTTCCACAATTTGGGAAAAACACCTTGTGAAATTGAAAGCTGGAAGAGAGCAAAAAGGGGCAGTGCTAGTTTATTAACACATTTCTTTAAAACTATGGCAGGGAGACCATCTGGACCGGAGGAGTAGTCGTCCTTGAGAAGGTTTATTTTATCAACTACTGAAGATAAGCTTAGATTCATGTATGTGAAAGAGGTTTGAGCATGGCCATCCATGTAACTGAAAAAGTTAGGGTCGGGTTCAACGTCGTCATACACAAATGCCTGACTGAAGAAGTCAGCAAAAAGGTTGGTGATTATTTTAGGATCGGCAGACGAACAGTTATCGAGTTTTAAGGTAGGAGGATACCCATCCGATTTCCTTTTGGAGTTTATGAATTGAAAGAAGAGTTTGGGGTTAGCAATAAGGTCATGCTGTATACGGACAAGGTATTCGGAATAGAGACGTCCACACATAGCGGAAAAGTTGTTATACACTATCAGATAACTTGAGAGGTTAGATGTAGATCTGCATCGGAGGTATGTTTGCCATAGTTTGTTTCGTTTGTTCCGAAGAGATCGCAGTTCACGGTTGTACCAGGGGGGAGAAGAAGTAATATTTTTTTGGGTTGTGACAGGAACAGATTTAAGGAAACATTCATACATTTGTAAGTAGAATGTGGTGGTAGCAACATCAACATCAACCGTTTTGTCGTTGATAAAGTCAAAATGGACATTTCCGATAAGATCGGAAAGTTTGTCGAAATTAGCTTTGCGAAAGTTAAATTTGCGCTGCGTCAAGGGGTCGATCTTAACATTTGCGCTGTCATAGATAAAAGATAAGAACAGGGGAGGGTGATGGTTGTCAAGTTTAGAGAGAAGGTGACTACTCTCAATTACTACGCCGTTTTCGGAGTCAGTAGAGAAAATTAGGTCTAGTTGTCTTCCTAAGTTGTTTTGGATACCGCTTAATTGATAAAGACCAGCAGCCAACAGCCGATCTGTGAATAAGATTTCCTTGTCAGAGGTAGCATTAATTGGGACCAGATGAGTATTATCATCTAGCTCGGCCCAGCGAAGTTGAGGAAGATTGAAGTCACCGACGACGATAACATCGTCTTCAGGACGCATACCCATAATTAAAAAATCAACAGCATCAACAAGAAGCTGATACTGGCTTAAAGGTTGTGTGGGGGGGATGTAACAGCACACGATGTAGAGAAAACGTTTTGGAAAAGTGATTTTAGCTCGAGATTCGAGGTGTTGGGAATAGGGAATTCAGATGCGTCGTAACAGGTCCGAAGAGCCAAAAGCACACCACGGCCAGGGGTGTTCGCATTTGAAGTGTTATAGGGATTACGAAACACATTGAAGTCAGATGTAAAAAGTTCATTATTCATAATGTTAGGGGTTAAATTTGTTTCAGTCAGGGCGAACACGTCGTAAGGGATCTTTTGGGAATTGAGAAAAACTTTGGATGTCTTAGTTCGAAGACCCCTAACATTTTGGTAGTAAAGGGACAGGTAATTAAGGGTAGCTCTGTCAGAGCAAGAGGGTTGAGACAAGTTACTAGGTGTGAAATGGTTGACGACGAAAAAAGTCATTATCATTATTGTCTAATCGATTTATTTGGCGGTATGAGAAGCATTTAAGGTTTATAAGTGCCGCATAAGAAGATAAATCATTAGATACCCGAAGGGGTGAGATGTTGAAGTATTCGTGAAATTCTATGAAGAGCCGTTTAAGGGTTAAAAATTCAGTTGGGAGGCCAACTTCAGAAATTATGCGTACGACATACAAATTAGTTAACCCATCAATGGAGACAGATTCGGGTTTGTCGTGTAAAAAAGCTAGATAAAGGCGAACATAGTCATAAATTTTACGTTCACTTAAATTGGAGAGAGGATTAATGAAAGACACTTTGTTACGGGAAAGAGAGTTAGGGATGTTATTCTGGAAGTTAGAGTTAGTTAAAGAGCTTAACTTAAGATTAGAGTTATAATTAGTTTGTGAGAAAGACTTAATTTTTGGTCTTAAATGATTCCATTTACACATCGTCATACCATCGATGGAAAGAGTATCGTCCGAGGAAAATAACCATGCGTATTTACTGGCTAAGTTGATTTTGAAGCTTTTGAACATCCGTTTCGAAGGGGTAACCTGTTGGCAATCAAGACTGGCGATGGAGTATTTGCGTCTGAATAAGTTCCGCACCCAGGAAGCATTGGCATGTTTCGGAGCGCCCTTTAGGAGAAACGTAGCAACGTCAGTTTTGGTAATTCGCAAAACGGCAGAAGTCGATGCGATTAATGGAGAGGAAGGTTCCTTGTGTGTAGAGGGTGGAACGGCAGTTAACGACGGCGATGTTACATCAACATCAGGGCCAGAAATCAGCATTTCGTCATGTAGGGATTTATTGGCTGAGGGGGGAATTTCCAGTGGAACCAAGTCTAATTTGGATGAGACAAGCTTTAGTTCTTCGACGACCTCATTTAAATTGTGTCTTGTCGATGTCGACTCGTCACTAAGTGAGTGAAGATCACTCAGGATTTCATCAGCGCGCTCGCTATGGTCGGACAGTTGTTGCTTAATAGAGTCAAAAGATGTAAAAAGACTAGAGATGCTCTCCTTGATTTCCGTTAGATCATCCTCATTAGAAGACAGGGCAGGTTGGAATTGGGGTTTATCGTTGAGGTCGGCGATTGATTGCTTGATGGTAGACAATTCAGCATTGAGTGAGGCGAAGGAGGACAGAAGATTTTCAAAGCTGGCAAGGTTCAGTGAGGTACCTTCCTTTAACCTTTTGCTATGGTTGGAGAGTATTTCCATTGTGGATTTGTGGCTGTTGGTGAGTTTCTCCAAAGAATGGTTGAATAGGTCGTTATTCACTGATTGAATTTCGCCGGCTTTGGTGAGATTATGGCGGCTTTCTGACTGCAGATCACGTAGAGAATCCGATAATGCGATGAGATGGTCGTTGTTACACTTGATGGCCAGCAAAATATGAGACAAGGAGATAGACTTGCATTCCTCGCAGAAGTAGCAATTTTGATTAAAAAACGCCCCAGCTACCTTCCAAAGAATGATGAACGAAGTTTTAGACGAACTGATTAATAAAATCTGTGTAGTTTATTTAGACGATATTCTAATCTTCAGCACTTCTCTCGAAGAACACATGATTAATTTGAATTTGGTATTTCAGAGATTAAAGAAATATAACCTAAAAACTCAAATTGATAAATGCAATTTTCTTAAAAGAGAAACCAAATTTTTAGGTCATATTATTACTGACAAGGGTATTAAACCTAATTCTGACAAAACTACCCAAGTAACAATTTGACTCCGGTAAGGCGCTATCGAAGCTATTTCACCTCCCGCAATATTAACTGCATAAGGTCTAAAGGAAACGCATTTGGCGCACTTTAATGCAAGTATTTACTTATTTAAGACTTCCTGAACAGCTTGGATAGACTTTACCGAAACTTTATGGAAGCTTTATAGAGGCTCCAAAATGAACAACAAAAATATTTATTTTTTTTATTACATTTTTCAATTTTTCATTTTCTTATTTTTTTATTTTTTTTATCTTCTTAATAAACATTTTCAAAGACTTTTTGCAATTTTCATGGAGTTTACATTTACGTACTCGTTATAATTTACATTTTGCTTACATGCGCCGCACTGAGAATCGAACTTGGGTCCTGTTGCGAAGCAGTCCAATAACCCCCTAGACTAATTCGTCATAATGCTGTAGCAGTGCTAAATCTGAACTACTTGGTACATTTTAGAGTTTGGTTAAGATTTGCAATAAACTTGCAGCTTACTCGAACGAAGTTGTAAGCAAGACATTTAGTGTTACCCTTATTTATTCATGGGCGAAAAGTGTTTATTTAAAATCACATTACTGACATATTTTTCACTGTGCTAAAAGTGTTTTATTTTTTGTGATTTTGCCCCGATTCATTAATTATGTTTTGTTTAGACAGCTGTGATTCATTTCATGTGAAATTCAGTTTTACCTCTATAAAGCCTCCATATGTAGGTTAGGTTAGGTTAGGTTGAGCGGGGTTGTGAGATCATCACAAAAAGACCAGGCACCAATACGGGCCCATCGCCATCCAGGGAACCAATTACGGTCAAAAAAACCTAAACCATATCGCCCAAGCAGTCAATTTCCCTACAGAATTCAATTATTGTCCCGATATTGTTGGACGAACCAACCTCTTCTAAGCTGTCTAAGAAGTACCTGCCTAGGTGCTTCCTTCTACACCGTGCAATTGCTTGACACTCGCACAGAAGGTGGGAGACATCTTCCGTGGCTTGTAGGTCCTCACAGTACCTGCATATATCCGTGTTAGATAAGCCTAGTCTCATGGCATGCTTCCTTAGAAGGCAGTGTCCAGAGAGTATTCCTACCGATAATCTTAACTTTGTTCTACTGAGATTTAGTAGTTTTTCAGATTTTTTCCTATTTAATACGGGCCAGAGTGCCTTTGAGACCCTATGCCCTTCTAACTGTGACCATCTTGTGGCTGCTTTATTGGAGGTTTTCTCGAAGATAGCCCTTTTAGCAACAGCCATAGGTGGTCTGATACCCATAATCATTGTGTTTAGTGGGAGCTCCGCCCCTTCCTTAGCCAGAACGTCGGCTTTCTCGTTACCCTCGATATCGCAATGCCCAGGCAGGCACCCAACACAATCTGACACGGTTCTGCAAACATATTGCCTTAAGCATTGTGCGGCAATTCCTGACTAGTTCAGATTTGGTGGTATGTGATTCTAGCGCTTTGAGCGCAGCCTGGCTATCAATGTAGATGGCGATATCTTTGTTGGATATCGATCTCATCTCAAGTTCCTCCGCGGCTTTGAGTACAGCCAGAATATCTGCCTGGAACACACTGCATGTGTCCGGGAGTCTCAGGGCCATATGTACATAGGTCCAACTCGCTGGAGTATATACCTGACCCCGTACCCTCACTGGTTTTAGAGCCGTTAGTATATACCAGTGGCGTGGCGTCCATATAACTCGATTCCTACCGAGTTACCTTTTGAAATCTCCACCAGGCAACACTATCTATCTACCAAAAACCGAATATACATGAAAACACTACCAAATGAATGTGAATACTCACCAAATGGTACACACACAAAAGCACTCATATAAAAATCGTGTGTGTATCCATTTTCATACAACGTCGTCATCGTCTCGTGGCGACAAAGCGAAGGTAACCCAAAATAAGTCGGGTTATTAAAGTTCTCACTTTATAGTTCATTTTGAGAGAAAATTTGCTTGTTATCTCTTTTTTTCTTCCCTGAGTACTTTGTCTGACTCTGACACCTCTTTGTTCAACACCCATTGTAGAAAATAACCCGCTTTTCTTCGAGTTATTCGCGGTTCTCACAAAGTTCATTTTGACTGCTGAGTACTGAGTGAACATTTGTTTGTATCTCTTTTTTTCTTCCCAGAGCCAGAGCTTGTTACTGGTAATGGCCATGGCCACTGGGTTGTGTTTTGGGTATGTCGTATGTGTTTGTTTGGTTATGATATGAACAAAATAACGCGCTTTTCTTCGAGTTATTCGATTTTCTTTTACTTCTTCTTTTCTTATTGTCTCTTGTGTGAATAATTACAGATAGTTGTTGAGGTAGGTAAGGTGGCTTGAATTGATTTTGCTCCGACTTCCCATTTAAAAATGTTCACGCCACGCCACTGGTATATACTGAGGTCTCATCTTCCTTCGAGACTAGCTTCCTATGCCAATCTTGTCTGTCCGGGTACGACACATTGTATGGAGTGTCGAAATCAAGTGTACCAAGACTTTCATCCGCTTTTTCCGGGATTTCGGAGAAAGATACCTTTAAGATAGTGCTGTGTCCTATCCTATTGTTTTTAAAGAGCCCTGCGTTAGTGAGCCGTAGCGCACTATTACCTGCATTAAATTGTAATTGTAGATCCAGTGGTAAAAGATGCAAGAATGCTTCCAGTGCAGCCGTTGGTGTGGTACGTAAAGCACCCGTAACGGCAATGCAGGCTGTTCTTTGTACCCTGGTCAACATATCCCGTACATACCTCTTTTTCGCGGCTTTCGACCAGGCAAGAGCCCCATATGTAACTATGGGCCTTACTACCATTATGTATAGCCAGTACAACATTGATGGCCTAATACCCCATTTCTTTCCTGCTGCCCTCTTACAGATAAAGAGAGCGTTTTGAGCCTTTTGGACTCTTTCCTGAACGTTAAGTTTCCAGTTTAGTTTCCTGTCTAATACCGTACCAAGATTTTTTGCGCTCTCCGAGAGGAAAAGTTCCACCCCAGCAAGTCTGGGTAGCTTGAATGGCGGTATCTTGTATTTTGTACTAAATAGTACGAGTTCGGTTTTCTCCGGGTTGACTCGTAGTCCACACCCTTCGGCCCATATTCTGAGCCTGTTGTATTAAGGAATTTTCCTTGAACAATGATGACTACGTCATCCGCGTAAGCAGTGACGCTGAATCCTGCCTTATTTAGTTCTTTGAGTATGTCATCTATGACCAGCACCCAGAGAAGGGGGGAGATAACTCCGCCTTGGGGAGTGCCTCTAGTGGCAGATTTTCTTATTGAACTATTTCCGAGTGTGGAATTGATGTTTCTCGTCGAGAGCATTTCGCATAGCCAATTGGTAATGCGCTGTTCGACATTGATCTTTACCAAAGCATTTTTGATTGCATCCCTCCTGACATTATTAAAGGCTCCCTCAATGTTCAAAAAGGCAGCTAGTGCAAATTCTTTCTGGTGGAGGCTGCTCTCTATTTTACCTACTACTTCGTGTAGAGCCGTCTCTACTGATTTACTTTTTAAGTATGCATGCTGAGCATTACATAGAGTTCCGCTGCAACACTTGCTTCTTATGTGAATGTCGATAAGCCTTTCAAGTGTCTTGAGGAGAAATGACGATAGACTAATAGGTCTGAAATCTTTCGCTGAAGTATGACTTGGTTTACCTGCTTTAGGTATAAAAACCACTCGTACTTCTCTCCATGCCCTAGGTACATAGCCTAATCTCAGGCAGTGTATAAAAATATTTCCGATAATATTTGTGACTGTACCTGGCGCCCTTTGAAGCATAACTGGCAGAATGCCATCAGGGCCAGGTGCTTTGAACGGGGCGAAGGACTTAATGGACCAACGCAGTTTCTTTCCAGTGATGATGTTCTTATCCACCCTTTCGTCTATCCCTGCGCTACTGCTATGATCGTTAGGTAACGGAGACATTGGCGCGCTATTTCCTGGAAAGTGGGCTTCCACAAGTGATTCCAGAACCTCCTCGCTGCTTTCGGCTTGGTTGCTCTTGGTTGGTTTCCTGAGGGGGCAAACTTGTTCGTAAGCCGCCCTCATAATTTTGCCTAAGTTATCGACTGCCTTGTCTAAATCTATTGAAGTGTCAAGACAAGGTACCCCATTTCCTAGCTGATGCCTAATTATGGATTCGTACCTATTCCAGTCGGCATTCCTGGGGTTCCGATAAGTATTCGTGGTCGACCCGCGGAAGCCTATCTGAAAGCGAATCCACCTATGATCCGATAGGGATGCCTCTTCTAGTACCCTCCACTTCTCGATTTTGAGGGAATCAGTATAGGATGCGAGAGTGATGTCTAACACCTCCGTACCACAAAAGTTGGGGCGTTTCCCTTGTTACATATAGTGAGTTTGGTCGATAAGATAAAATCAAAAAGACCTTGTGTTAGTATCGCTGCTACCCCACTGCGTGTGATGCGCATTAGCATCGCATCCTGGGACGAAGAGCCATTTGTCCCTGGCCATCAGCTGCCTTAAGTTGTCGGAAGGCACCGTCATCGACTCATACGGAAGATAGGCCGATATCAGGCACACCGGTTTGCTTCCCTGTTTTTCGCAGGAAACTGCGGTTAGGTTATATTGTTTTTTAGTAGGATGCAAGTCCTAAGTTTACCTTCGTTAGCTTTGAAGTAAAGCGTGTAATCCCTTATGGAGATCCCCTGGATGCGATTATTTTTGTTGATCCAGGGCTCTTGTATCAGTACGGCTGAAACGTCATGCTTGATTATATAGTTGAGCACTTTGTAACCGGAAAAAAACAGCATTTTATGAAGCCGAGTCTAAGCGGGTAGCCGGTTGTAAAAGCTCGAAAGAATTCTGGAGACTTGTAAAATATTTGAACGGTAAAAACTTTACTATCCATTGTAATCTAAGCGCGAATCTTCTAGCTACGCACTTTAAAAATTTATTGAATCCTGTTCAGGAAAGAGTTAATTTCCACTATGCTACCCCCGGGTTTACCAATGAAGTTCTGGATGCTGACATCACACAACAAGAGGTTATATCAGCGGTGACAATGTTAAAAGATGGCAAAGCAGCAGGTTCGAATGGGATATCAGCAGAGTTTTATAAGTATGGCACAATGGAGGTGATTAACAGATTAACATTAATATACGGAAACATATTGGAAACTGGTTTTATACCTCAGGAATTCAGAGAGTCTGTAATTTTTCCAATCCATAAAAAAGGAAGCCTGTCAGAACTAGCCAATTACAGAGGTATTTCGTTTTTAAATGCTCCGTACAAAATCTTCACCTTTATCTTGCAAAGACGCGTAAATAAATGGATTGACGATAATAAGCTATTTAAGGAGTACCAGGCAGGTTTTAGACCAGGCTATTCAACGATTGACCACGTCTTTGTCTTAAAAAGTATTGCGGACTCATTTCTAAATAAAGGGAAGAAGTTGTACACGTTCTTTGTGGACTTTAGGGCAGCATTTGACACAGTGGATAGACAAGTTCTTATCTATAAGCTTTATGGTATCGGAATGTCGCGGAAGTTTGGAAGGGTCATACAAAACCTTTATGCGGACACAGTGGCGGTAGTTTGGAATGGTGAAGAGATGTCTAGTTGGTTTAGAACGGAATCAGGAGTCAGACAAGGTTGTACAATGAGCCCAAGTCTGTTCGCTTGATTTATTGAAGACCTGGTAGACCGTCTACCTAGCGGCATTGAATATGCAGGTCATACAATAAAGGCATTGCTTTTCGTTGATGATATTGTTCTTTTCGCATCAACACCTGAATCATTGCAGCTCATGATTAACCGGCTGTGTCAATATTGTAACCTCTGGAACTTGATAGTAAACCTGGAAAAATCCAAAATTATGATTTTCAAGAACGGAGGAGGCAGTAACTGTGCAAATGAAAAATGGCAGTACAACAATGAATGGATTGAAATTGTTAATGAATTCAAATACCTAGGAGTTCACTTCACAAAGAACGCAAGTATGGAGAGGCATCTGAAGGAGAAGCTGACTAAGGCGAAGAGTGGAACAGATGTTTTTACAATAAAAGTATTGCACATAGCAGCAAATTCAAAATATTTGAAGCCGTATCGGGATCCATTTTACTTTATGCAGCACAAGTATGGGGAGCGAAGCAATATGAAACCGTGGAGAAGCTGCTGCGATACTTTATTAAGCGGATTTTTCGACTGCCACCCAATGTGCCCAACTATATCATTATGTTGGAAACAGGCTTATCGCCTCTCTTCATTAGAACGCTTAAAATGCAAATAGACTACGTTCTGAAAGTTCTGAAGATGGAAAATCACCGGCTCCCGAAGATAGCGGCTCTTCAAGTCATAAGCTCAAAAACAAGTTGGTTTGCTGAATGGTTAAACCTGGCTAGCGACTGCGAGATGGATCTCAATCTAGATAATTTAATCAACTACGATGACTGGAAAAGACTGCTTTACCAGCTTATTTCTGCAGTTGACCTAAAATGCAGAGAGAGATTTTTGAGCAACGCCACAGGATCACTCCATACAAACCTGTACTCTAGATTGAATCATAATCTGGAAGAGAAAAACTATTTTCGAGATGAAAATGGCGTCGATGAAATATCGATGATGGTCAAATTACGTGGAGAACTCATGAAGTTAAACTTTGTTCCACATAGAGAGGATTTACCCATCCTATGCACATTGTGTAACTCGGAGGAAAGAGAAGATACTTTTCACTTTATGGGAAAATGTCCTATTTTAAAAGAAAGTAGGAGGAACACATTTGGAAGCGATATTTTGACGGAAAACCAAGTTATATCACTGCTCAACGATATGGAAGTTAAAAAACTATTTCAATACTGTAAATTGGTGCTAGGCTATAGAGAGCGGATTATTAATGAAAGCTTTTAAAAAATAAGGGGAGAACTTATGTCAAGTAATTATTGAATCTTATTTCATTGTAATATAATTTTGTTTTGTCAACTAGGCAGACGGCATAAAAGCCATGCTTTTTTTTTTTTTTTTGTAAACTCTGTAAGCATTATTCTAACAATTGAAATCAAATAAAAAAATCTTATCTATCTAGTTGATCAAGCACGCCGTCGCAGCCCTACTGTGATGCAGGTTTATTTGCATCGTCTCCATTATTTTGGGGTTCTTCCACCTCCGCTCCCTTGGTCACGATCTTGACCATAACCTTCCCCATGCTATATCGCACCATCCCCTTGGTCTTTTCAAGGGGTTGGAGCGATTCTTTGTTAAGGCTCAGCAGGAAGTGCTGATCAAATTGCCTTCTAGGCCCTGTTTTGATCACCTTCCATGAGTAGGCTTTAAGTTCCCTATTCTGGATGTGGAGAAGGCCGAGTAGTTTGTCGGGATACGTGTATGGCAACGGAACCCATACCCAGACTTTGGGCGGAGAGTACCTTGCCAGCTCCGCCACAGTCACGCATTTAAGTTGAGCCCCGCTCCACACCTCGCCAACCCCCAGCACAAACTCCCTGAGGAAGCCAACGGACTCCCTGTTTCCACAAGCTACAACCTTGCGACCGCCATCCCATCCAGCGCCGTCAAAAAGAAGGTCACCACCCTCCGTGGAAGACAATTTCTTCCACAGAGCGTCCTGGAACTTCTCCTCGACAGTTAACCACTGTTCGTCCGCTCGGCTCCTGCTCATTCACTATGGCAACGAGAAGCTCATCCTTCGCGTCATAAACCGGGTGCACCATGGGCGAAGTACCAGCCTTCACCTTTTTTGCCGCACTCGGCTCAACGACATCGTCGGATCTGCTCCTCTTGCTTAGCAGGGACTCCCTGACCCCTCCAGACACGGACCCCTCCACATCCTTCTTACCCTGATTTGATGTGGCCGGTGCTAGTCCACTAGTGTACGCCTTTATTTTTTCCCTAACTTGGACCGCTGCGGCTGTCGATTTTATGGCAGCCTCAGCGGCCACGGTTTCCTTGGCCCGTTCAAGCTGCTGCCTATCCCAGGCGCTAAGCGAACTGACGTCACACCCCCTGAACTGCTCTACTTTGCGCTTCGCACTCTCGACTTTGCGTCGGGCATTGCGCATCAGAAGCTTGTTCAGCTGGTGTGCATTTTTGTTCGTCCCTGATTTTTCGACTGCGGGGGATCCGGAAGCAGCAGAGTACTTGCCTTCTGCGCCTCCCATCCCCTTCGTCTGTTTTTTGCCCTTAGGGACATCAATGAGAGTACCAGCCACCTCATTGCTATCCCTATTTACTAAGATGAGTGTACCAGCCAACTCACCTTTACCCTGTTCTTTTCTGATGGGCGTACCAGCCGTCCCATCGCATATCCTATCTACGGAAGTGAGAGTATTAGCCACCTCACCTCCTGCTACGTTAGCGTCAGTGAGTGTGCAATCTGCATCCTCACTGTCACTAGCTAGCAACACCTCCTCAAGTTCCCTCTCCAGGCCGGAGATGCAAGACTGTGGTTCAGATTCATAAGAATCTTCTCCCAGCTCCATCGCCGGCTTTGTGGAGTCTGTACCCTCCCTTCCTGGAATAATTCCTTTTTTTGTACGTATTCATTTATTTTTGTTTAAGTTTTTATTCATATTGTTCCCACGAGTAAGGCCGGAAAAAACAAGGTCGACCCAGGCAGCGCCGCCATACCTGGGCAGGGCTAAATACAACAGACCCTCGCCATCGCGTCTGAGGGAGCTCGTACGCGACTGGTTTTACCCCCAGCCTTTCATCCTTGGGTACGGTTTGCTATCTGCTCACACCACCACTGGAATTAGGTTGGATTTAAAGGTTTACTCCTACCTCAAACTAAATGGATCACGACAAACGATTGAGACGTTAGCGTAAATCCTTGGCTGACACTAACCAGTTGACTGGCTAGCCATTTTCAGGCGGGCGCCCACGTGAAGGAAAAATTATGTCAATAATGTGATTCTAAATAAACACTTTTCACTCATAAATAAATTAGGTAATACTAAATGTCTTGCTTACAACTTCGGTCGAGTAAGCTGCAAGTTTATTGCAAATTTTAAAGAAACTCTAAAATGTATCAAGTAGTTCAGATTTATCACTGCTACAGCATTATGACGAATTAGCCTAGGGGGTAGTGTATTGGACTACTACGCAGCAGCACCCATGTTCGATTCTCAGTGCGGCGCATGTAAGTCAAATATAAATTATAAAGAGTACGTAAATGGTAAACTCCATGAAAATTTCAAAAAGTCGTTGGATAACATTTAATAATAGGAAAAAAAAAATAAAAGATAAGAAAATGAAAAATTTATTTTTCTTGTTCATTTTTGAGCTTCTATAAAGCTTCCATAAAGTTTCGGTAAGGTCTATCCAAGCTGTTCAGGAAGTCTTAAACAAGTAAATACTTGCATTAAAGTGCGCCAAATGTGTTTCCATTAGACCTTATGCAGTTAATATTGCGGGAGGTGAAATAGCTTCGATAGCACCTTACCGAAGTTACTTGGGCAGTGTTCAAAACGAAGCTGTTTTTCCCAATCGTTAATTTGCCTTAGCGCAGTAGTCCAATTGACAGTGCAGTAGGGTTCTGGTCCACAGAGAAGAGATTCGGAACCAGCCCTAGCTAGTTTGTCTGCATGTTCGTTGTCTGCAATACCCTGATGGCCCGCACCCAGCCAAGCCTAACCTTGTTGTGTTTGGCTAGGGCTTGCAGAGCAACGTGACAGCATTTAACTGTTTTGGAGTCCATTGTATTGGACGCCAAAGCTTGTAAAGCTGCCTGACTGTCTGAGAAGAATTGAATGATTGCGCCTTTAATACCTTTTTTGGATGTTAGATCAGCGCAAATTTCGATCGCATGGATTTCCGCTTGAAAAACCGTGGGACACATTCCTATGGGTATCGAGACTTTGGTGTTGGATCCAAAGACACCAGCTCCAACTCCGGAATCCATTTTTGATCCGTCGGTGTACCATACCAGGCTTTTTGGGTCAAGTGTCGGAACACCATTGGTCCAAATAGCGCATTCAAGTAACTCTACCTCATATAATTTCCCAAAGCTACATGTCCAAGTTTGGGATTAGGTTAAGAATTTTCAGATGTCCCACATGGTCAACTGATTTTAACCTATATTCTAGCTGCAGTTTAGTGGCGCATCTAGCCGCCGTCTTCATAATAAAATACTGGAAGGCTGAGAGCGCAATAATGGCCTCAAGTGCTGTTGTTGGGCAAGTGCGCATTGCACCTGTGATGCCGAGACAGGCAATCCTTTGAAGCTTCTGAAGCTTGTTTGCCGTGGCTCGTTCAAGTACTTTCGGCTACCAGACGATTGCCGCGTACGAGATAATGGGTCTTACCATCATGGTATATAACCAGTGTATCATACTGGGATTAAGACCCCAAGTTCTGCCGTACAGACACCTACAGGCCCACATGGCTCTAGAGGCACGTTCTGTGGCGGACTTGATGTGTAGGTTCCAGTTTAGTTTCTTATCAAGGATGATTCCGAGATATTTAACTTCGTTGGAGTAGTTTAATGTAGTTCCATTCTGGATAAGGGGTCCTAAATTTAACAGTCTCCTTCTGGTGAAAGGAACTAGAATAGTTTTGCTAGGATTGATAGATAGCCTTCCGTAGTACACCATTCTGAAACATGTAGAAGGGCATTCCGCATTCAGCATTTGACTGCTGTCACCGACACAGCCACTCCTCCTGACGAGGATGTTATTACTCGGCTTTCTAGCATGGCTCGGATCCAACGGTTAGTCGAGTCTTCGATACCCTTACAACTGATTGCCCTAGCAATCGAGTCGTATCCGGTATTGTCGAAAGCACCCTCAACATCTAAGAATGCGCCTAGGGCAATTTCCTTGCGGTGAAGGGCGTCTTCTATCTTTTTGACGAGATGGTGAAGACCACCCTCAGTGGACTTGCCTTTTCTGGACGCAAACTGACTTGAGTGAAGAGGGTTAGATATTAATATCTGACCTCTGATATGAACATCAATTAGTCTTTCCATGGTTTTAAGAACAAAGGACTGTTAGACTGATAGGTATATATGATTTAGGTAGTTCGCTTGGCCTGTTGCCATTTTTGGGAATGAAAATTACGTTCACCTGTCCCCAAGTGTAAGGAATGTAACCCCTAAATAATGCAACTAGCTCTAAATAAGGTTGTAATTGCTGGCAGTATGACGTCAATAACCGTTTGAAAAAGGGCTGGGAATATGCCGTCCCCACCAGGTGCCAACTGCCCATCTAACCTTATCTGGTATTCGTGGGATTCACGGATGGTCGAACCCGGAAAATGAACCTGAAGTAAGGTTTTGATTGTTTCCGTACGGTCCGTCGTGTAGGTTCCATCAGTTTTCTTAAGTAGGCCTACACAGTTAGAATGATATTTTCTCAGAGCCTTGTGGATACGAGCTGCCACTGGCATATCAGATATGTCTTCATAGCATTTTCTCCAGCAGGCCCTTTTAGATCTTCTCAATTCTAAGTTGAAATCTGTGAGAGCGGATCTATATTCGTCCCACATTTTGTTTATTTTTGCTCGATTGAAGAGTTCCACCAGGGAACCTTACAATTACTCAAACTGGTTTTGCTGACACAACTACCATGGGAGGTTATCAACACGTTGCTGAGCTGGTGAGCAGCCTCATCAATGTCCCATATGGATTCAATTTGAGAGACAAACATATTCGTTTTTGAAATGACAAGTTCTCGATACTTATACCAGTCCGTCGACTTGGGATCATATCTATCTTGTGCAAGTGCAGACTGACCGGGTATATCAAACCGAATATGTTGGTGGTCCGACAAAGAGGCTTCGTCAGACACATGCCAGTTTACTACGTAATTAGACATAAATGGACTGGCATGAGTGAGGTCAAGTACCTCCTCGCGTATCGCATTTATAAAGGTTGGCTAAGAGCCTTTGTTTAAGATATCAACGTTACTACCAACTAGAAAATCTAAAAGACACTCACCTCTTTTATTGTTATCGCTGCTGCATTTGCTTAGCACCCGTTGATGTATTGCAGGTTGTTCCTCATGCAGTAGCGGATCAAGTTCTCAACTTCGATGGGCGGAATATTGGTGTCGTCGCATGCACAGACGATGTTATGTGTGCCTCGTTCCGTTGGTACTATTAGGAGGGTCGCCAAGTCTTTTGTGATGAAAACTGGAATTGGAAGAAAGTTGATATTTTTGTCGATTTGGGAGGCCGCTCGTGGCACTGGCTCGTCTCGTTTGTAAATAAGCTCACCTGCTTCATTACCAAGACCCTTTATATGTCCGCTGATAACCCATGGTTTTTGGATGAGGCCAAGGGCTATCTTTTCCTCGGGGGAACCTTTTGATAAGGGTAGCGGACGCGCCCTTAGCATGATGGAGGTTCGCCTGTAACACCTTGAAGGTGCTCATTGGTCCTCTTTGGAGGAACCGGCCTGCCTGAGTAATTGGGCCTTTTTGGGGACTTTTCGTCTGCGGCAAGCAGTCTGATCAGGACGACCTGTTTTCATGATCCTGTCAGACTCGTCTTTCTTTTTGTAGGTAACGCTGCCTATAGGCTGCGTTACTCTTCGAGTAGCCGGCTTTACCGCTATTTTTATTGGCCATTCTACAGCACTACCACTGCCCAATTCTCGGTTGCGGTTCACGACAGAGCTCAACGCCGTCATATTTCCGCTGCTGGCGTCACTGAGGTTCGGTGGTATGGTGGCACTGCTCGTAACTGCAGGTACCTGTTTGGAGGGCACGATTGCAGTAAAATGTGCCGACTCCACATCAATTGCCAGAACAAGGTTAAGGAATGCACTATCCTTAACCCTCTTGACGAGCCTCCAGGTGTTAGCCCTTAATGCGGCATTTTGAGCCGTCAGGGTGGCAAGCACTTTCTCATTTGAGAGTTCCAGGCTATGCGGAAAGAAACCTCGAACGATGTGTGGCTTTGGAAAGGAGTCATCCTCCACCAACATCAGGTCCAGACCACATTTGGCTCTGATACTCCCAAAATTTGAGCGCATCCATCCCGCGGTAGCACCATCTGTGGAAATAAACATTACCCAGCCCGACTTTGGAACTGATCCAGAGAACTTGGGCCACACGCCACTGTTGGTCAGTTCTATCGAGGTGTGAATGACCGCCTCCTGTACAAGAGCCGTTTGCTCAGAGGAGAGGGGTTGGTTAACCCAGTCGGTCGGGACGATACTTAACCTGACTAGGTTCGCCACCTGACTAAAGGTGGTGGTGAGAAAATAAATTGACTTTTATTCGCGGAAATTATTTACTTTTATTTTCTCAAATTCTCTGAAGCTAAAAGTCAATTTATTTTTTCAAAAAACTTATTTTTTCAGCTTCAGATTTAAAAAAAAAACTAAATATTTACAGTCTTGAATCTTATAAATACATTCACGTACAACAAACATAAAGCATTTCCCACCCTTATACATATCTTCCTCCTAGCATTACATAAAATTGGTACTTAGAGAAACTTAACCTAACACTCAACATAATACTCCTCTGAGGGTAACACTATCCACTAACACTAATTCGCGCGAATTTTTTACTTTTATTTTCTCAAGTTATCTGAAGCTAAAAGTCAATTTATTTTCTCAAAAAACTCATTGTTGTTAGATGAAGATGGCGCTAGTTGCGAAATTTGGCTGGGGATGAGTTGTCCGGGGATGAGGTGCACCCGACCCTATGAAATAAGTGATATCATGGTTAACGACAATTTGTGTTCCTGACTTACATCCAATTTGGCAAGTTTTACAGCTGGTCTTCGAAGAACTCCTGTTGTAGTCTTGACCTCGGCTGAATAAATCTGTTTGTTTTGTCCTGAAAACACTCCTTCCGCGTACCCACTGGCTTCTTGGTGCGTCGACATCACAAATAAGCACTAGATCTCCAACGGCGAGAGGCGAGACTCTATCAAACCATTTAAATCGCCTTGTGAGGACTGGCAAATATTCTTGGACCCATCTTCTCCAGAATCTATCCTTTAGCTGTTGACTAATACGCCATTGTTTCCGAAGACAGAGGGCTCTTGCATCCACTTGACCTGTGTTGAGTTCGGAGCACCCAGTAAAAAGTGATTCGGGGTCAGCGGTCCTTCATCCTCCGTGGAGACAGGCAAATGCGTAGGTGGCCGTTCACTATATTTTCAGACTCAATTAGGGCACTGTATAAGGTCTCTTCTTTCGGTGCCAGCACGTTGATCGAATGTAACAGTACTTTCTTCACTGACTGCATAAGCCTCTCCCAGCATCCGCCCGCGTGTGGATTTGATGGACAATTAAAAACCCACTGGATTCCCTTGGAAGCCAGCTCCGCTCTGGTCTGTTTACGAAATTGCGGATGCATAAGATGCAAGCATCGGTCGACATGTCCGCAGCAATTTCGAGATGCACAGCCATTACTGTCATACACGTAAAAAGAGCAACCCAACGCTACTCTTTATGTCGTCCAACGGTGACAAAAACTGGCACAAAATAGCCGAGGCCAGTGTGGGTGAATGGTCTTATGAATAGAGTGAGACAGTCTTCCGGTAACTGTCCCATTAATGGCGGCGACGGCTGGGCAGCTCGAATTCGGCAAAACTGACAGTAATTTTTGGCTCTTCTAATAGCAGAACGTAAACTCGGTACCCAAAATTGAAGACGTATTTCATTGGCAATGGTGTCGTGGTTTTGATGACGTAAAAGGCGATGATAGTGATCGACAAGCAGTTTCGTAAGTTTGTGGTCTTTCGGCAGGATGATAAGACACCTAGCTTCGAACGGAATGGTAGTGGCGGCATCTATGCGCCCATAGATACGGAGTAGTCCGGCATCGTCTATATATGGCACCAACTTATATATCCGAGTATCCCTTTCAACAGGCAGATTTTGTTTAAGCCGGTCAATTCAGAGTTCTCAGCTGTTTGTTGTGGGGCACGTACTCGTCGGGAACAATAATAATTTACTTCTCTATTTTTTTTTTGTACCATATTAAATTGTCATATAAAACGTGTGGTAGTGGAGCGTGGAGCGTGGAGAAGTGTAGCGTTCTGAACTGAGCCTGCGTTACTGTCATGCCTGCAGATATCGAGTTTATGAAGAAGGCAAACAAGCTCTGGCAGTGCAAAATATGTATTGCAAAGAAACGCCGCGAGTCCCTATCGGGAGAGGCACCTGCATGAGCCTTTAGCCCGATGCATTAAAATCAGCATCTCCACCGAAAAGTTGACACCATAACACCTGTTAACCAAACACCATTCGCTTCACCTCCAAAATCCATTGTTACATTGTATTTGATTTACGCGGAAATACAAGAAGTAAAGCAAATACAAAGGAAGCAGATAGAGGAACTGCAATTGAAAAACAATGAATGCGAACAAAAAAATTCGGCAGCTCGAAAAGAAAGTGGATCATCTGGAGCAGCAACTTATAGGAAATGCTGTGGAGATCTATAACATTCCACCTGACTGCGGCGACGCTTCTAGTATCGATGTAGCGCTGCAGAATTTCCGTGATGGTCTGCTTGTTGACGTATCGAAGGAGGACATTGACCTTTGCTACACTAAGCGCATAAACAAACGGCAAAAAAACGCAACAAGCACTAGCTCTAGCAGTAAACAAATTAAGAAAAATATTCTGTTTGTCAAATTTTTTTCTCGCCAGTGCAAGGAGAAAATGATGAGAGCGAAAAGAGAAAGAAAAGTGCATCTAACAACAACACTAATCAACGGCAACAGTTGCACGCATGGTAGACAGGAGAAGATGTACTTAAACGACTGTTTAACGTACCAGACACGTCAACTGTTAAATGCTGCATTGTCGCTGAGAGGAGAGATATGTATGGAGTAAGAAAGGAACAGTTCTTATGCGGAAGAAGGAGGGGTAACTTTTAGTAGGAATTACTTGTACTGAAGATTTAAATAATTTATGAATAATTCTCTTAATTCTGTTTCGTGTTTAGTCCCCAATACATGATGTGAATACTCAGTCAATTCTTTTAATTGTGTTGATATTGTTTGTATGCACCAAAACATTCGTAGCATTAGAAAAAACTTTACAGCTTTGGTAGCACATCTTGAGTCGTTAGTTAGTTTACCTGTTGTCATTGTTTTGAGTGAGATTTGGCTCTACGAAGAAGAATTGGATTTATATAACATACCTTTTGATAAATTGTAATGAATCATATTCAGCTGGAGGTGTAGCAGTTTATGTGAGAAATGGTTATGTTCTAGATTTGTTAAAGCTCAATTTTGTTAGCGCTGATGTTATTAAATTGTCGTTTGATTTTATGAAAGAGAGTTATGCAATGTTGTGTGTTTACAGATTACATGCAGTTTCCAAAGGTGTTTTCATTGGTGAATTAAGCGATGTTGTGAGGGTTAGTAAAAAGAAGAACTTAATTGTAATTGGCGATATCAATGTTGATATTTTAAATGAATTTGATAGAGACACTGAGAATTATCTGTTTCTTATGACGTCTAAAGAGTTTTATTAATGAAATAAAAAGCTTAATAAATATTATGATAATTTGTGTACATCCGTGCACCAAAATATTGAGGAAATACGTAACAAATTTTATCGAGCTGGGAGTAATATAAGAGATCAATGGAAGGTATATATCTCAGAGATAGTATAACCTACAGCAACATTTTGAACACCTCTAGAAAGAGGAGACACACAGGCTTCCTTTGAGGGGTAAAACATAGCAGTGGCTTTAAAGCTGTGGCAGTGTTGCCAAGTTTAAAAAGCACATTTTTCAAAAGCTTACAAAAATAAAAACATCGAAAATTCTGTAGGCAAAATCCTAATATCTCAGAGATGATAACACCTACAGCAACATTTTGCACATCCCTAGAAAGAGGAGACACAGACGCTTCTTTTGAGGTGTAAAACATAGCAGTGACTTTAAAGCTGTGGCAGTGTTGCCAAGTTTAAAAAGCACATTTTTCAAAAGCTTACAAAAATAAAAACATCGAAAATGCTGTAGGCACAATGCTAATATCTCAGAGATGGTAACACCTACAGCAACATTTTGCACATCTCTAGAAAGAGGAGACTCAGACGCTTCTTTTGAAAGGTAAAACATAGCAGTAGCCTTAAATCTGTGGCAGTGTTGCCAAGTTTAAAAAGCACATTTTTCAAAAGCTTACAAAAATAAAAACATCGAAACTGCTGTAGGCAAAAAGCTAATATCTCAGAGATGGTAACACGTACAGCAACATTTTGCACACCTCTAGAAAGAGGAGACACAGACGCTTCTTTTGAGGTGTAAAACATAGCAGTGGCTTTAAAGCTGTGGCAGTGTTGACAAAGTTTAAAAAGCACATTTTTCAAAAGCTTACAAAAATAAAAATATCGAAAATGCTGTAGGCAAAATCCTAATATCTCAGAGATGGTAACACCTACAGCAACATTTTGCACACCTCTAGAAAGAGGAGACACAGACGCTTCTTTTGAGGTGTAAAGCATTGCAGTGGCTTTAAAGCTGTGGCAGTGTTGCCAAATTTAAAAAGAACATTTTTCAAAAGCTTACAAAAATAAAAACATCGAAACTGCTGTAGGCAAAAAGCTAATATCTCAGAGATGGTAACACGTACAGCAACATTTTGCACACCTCTAGAAAGAGGAGACACAGACGCTTCTTTTGAGAGGTAAAACATAGCAGTGGCTTTAAAGCTGTGGCAGTGTTGCCAAGTTTAAAAAGCACTTTTTCCAAAAGCTTACAAAAATAAAAACATCGAAAATGCTGTAGGCACAATGCTAATATCTCAGAGATGGTAACACGTACAGCAACATTTTGCACACCTCTAGAAAGAGGAGACACAGACGCTTCTTTTGAAAGGTAAAACATAGCAGTGGCTTTAAAGCTGTGGCAGTGTTGCCAAGTTTAAAAAGCACATTTTTCAAAAGCTTACAAAAATGAAAATGCTGTAGGCAAAATCCTAATATCTCAGATATGGCAACATTTTGCACACCTCTAGAAAGAGGAGACACAGACGCTTCTTTTGAGGTGTAAATCATTGCAGTGGCTTTAAAGCTGTGGCAGTGTTGCCAAGTTTAAAAAGCACATTTTTCAAAAGCTTACAAAAATAAAAACGTCGAAAATGCTGTAGGCACAATGCTAATATCTCAGAGATGGTAACACCTACAGCAACATTTTGCACATCTCTAGAAAGAAGAGACACAGACGCTTCTTTTGAGGTGTAAAACATAGCAGTGGCTTTAAATCTGTGGCAGTGTTGCCAAGTTTAAAAAGCACATTTTTCAAAAGCTTACAAAAAAAAAAACATCGAAACTGCTGTAGGCAAAAAGCTAATATCTCAGAGATGGTAACACGTACAGCAACATTTTGCACACCTCTAGAAAGAAGAGACACAGACGCTTCTTTTGAGGTGTAAAACATAGCAGTGGCTTTAAAGCTGTGGCAGTGTTGACAAAGTTTAAAAAGCACATTTTTCAAAAGCTTACAAAAATAAAAATATCGAAAATGCTGTAGGAAAAATCCTAATATCTCAGAGATGGTAACACCTACAGCAACATTTTGAGCACCTCTAGAAAGAGGAGACACAGACGCTTCTTTTGAGAGGTAAAACATAGCAGTGGCTTTAAAGCTGTGGCAGTGTTGCCAAGTTTAAGAAGCACTTTTTCCAAAAGCTTACAAAAATAAAAACATCGAAAATGCTGTAGGCACAATGCTAATATCTCAGAGATGGTAACACCTACAGCAATATTTTGCACATCTCTAGAAAGAGGAGACTCAGACGCTTCTTTTGAAAGGTAAAACATAGCAGTGGCTTTAAAGCTGTGGCAGTGTTGCCAAGTTTAAAAAGCACATTTTTCAAAAGCTTACAAAAATGAAAATGCTGTAGGCAAAATCCTAATATCTCAGATATGGCAACATTTTGCACATCTCTAGAAAGAGGAGACACAGACGCTTCTTTTGAGGTGTAAACATAGCAGTGGCTTTAAAGCTGTGGCAGTGTTGCCAAGTTTAAAAAGCACTTTTTCCAAAAGCTTACAAAAATAAAAACATCGAAAATGCTGCAGGCACAATGCTAATATCTCAGTCGATTCTTTTGAGAGGTAAAACATAGCAGTGGCTTTAAAGCTGTGGCAGTGTTGCCAAGTTTAAAAAGCACTTTTTCCAAAAGCTTACAAAAATAAAAACATCGAAAATGCTGTAGGCACAATGCTAATATCTCAGAGATGGTAACACCTACAGCAATATTTTGCACATCTCTAGAAAGAGGAGACTCAGACGCTTCTTTTGAAAGGTAAAACATAGCAGTGGCTTTAAAGCTGTGGCAGTGTTGCCAAGTTTAAAAAGCACATTTTTCAAAAGCTTACAAAAATGAAAATGCTGTAGGCAAAATCCTAATATCTCAGATATGGCAACATTTTGCACACCTCTAGAAAGAGGAGACACAGACGCTTCTTTTGAGGTGTAAATCATTGCAGTGGCTTTAAAGCTGTGGCAGTGTTGCCAAGTTTAAAAAGCACATTTTTCAAAAGCTTACAAAAATAAAAACGTCGAAAATGCTGTAGGCACAATGCTAATATCTCAGAGATGGTAACACCTACAGCAACATTTTGCACATCTCTAGAAAGAGGAGACTCAGACGCTTCTTTTGAGAGGTAAAACATAGCAGTAGCCTTAAATCTGTGGCAGTGTTGCCAAGTTTAAAAAGCACATTTTTCAAAAGCTTACAAAAAAAAAACATCGAAACTGCTGTAGGAAAAAAGCTAATATCTCAGAGATGGTAAAACGTACAGCAACATTTTGCACACCTCTAGAAAGAGGAGACACAGACGCTTCTTTTGAGGTGTGAAACATAGCAGTGGCTTTAAAGCTGTGGCAGTGTTGACAAAGTTTAAAAAGCACATTTTTCAAAAGCTTACAAAAATAAAAATATCGAAAATGCTGTAGGCAAAATCCTAATATCTCAGAGATGGTAACACCTACAGCAACATTTTGTACACCTCTAGAAAGAGGAGACACAGACGCTTCTTTTGAGGTGTAAAACATTGCAGTGGCTTTAAAGCTGTGGCAGTGTTGCCAAGTTTAAAAAGAACATTTTTCAAAAGCTTACAAAAATAAAAACATCGAAAATGCTGTAGGCCAATGCTAATATCTCAGAGATGGTAACACCTACAGCAAAATATTGCACATCTCTAGAAAGAGGAGACTCAGTCGCTTCTTTTGGGAGGTAAAACATACCAGTGGCTTTAAAGCTGTGGCAGTGTTGATAAAGTTTAAAAAGCACATCTTTCAAAAGCTTACAAAAATAAAAACATCGAAAATGCTGTAGGCAAAATCCTAATATCTCAGAGATGGTAACACCTACAGCAACATTTTGAACACCTCTAGAAAGAGGAGACACAGACGCTTCTTTTGAAAGGTAAAACATTGCAGTGGCTTTAAAGCTGTGGCAGTGTTGCCAAGTTTAAAAAGAACATTTTTCAAAAGCTTACAAAAATGAAAATGCTGTAGGCAAAATCCTAATATCTCAGATATGGCAACATTTTGCACATCTCTAGAAAGAGGAGACACAGACGCTTCTTTTGAGGTGTAAACATAGCAGTGGCTTTAAAGCTGTGGCAGTGTTGCCAAGTTTAAAAAGCACTTTTTCCAAAAGCTTACAAAAATAAAAACATCGAAAATGCTGCAGGCACAATGCTAATATCTCAGAGATGGTAACACCTACAGCAACATGTTGCACATCTCTAGAAAGAGGAGACTCAGACACTTCTTTTGAGAGGTAAAACATAGCAGTGGCTTTAAAGCTGTGGCAGTGTTGCCAAGTTTAAAAAGCACATTTTTCAAAAGCTTAAAAAAATAAAAACATAGAAAATGCTGTAGGCACAATGCTAATATCTCAGAGATGGTAACACCTACAGCAACATATTGCACATCCCTAGAAAGAGGAGACACAGGCGCTTCTTTTGAGGTGTAAAACATAGCAGTAGCCTTAAATCTGTGGCAGTGTTGCAAAGTTTAAAAAGCACATTTTTCAAAAGCTTACAAAAAAAAAACATCGAAACTGCTGTAGGAAAAAAGCTAATATCTCAGAGATGGTAAAACGTACAGCAACATTTTGCACACCTCTAGAAAGAGGAGACACAGACGCTTCTTTTGAGGTGTGAAACATAGCAGTGGCTTTAAAGCTGTGGCAGTGTTGACAAAGTTTAAAAAGCACATTTTTCAAAAGCTTACAAAAATAAAAATATCGAAAATGCTGTAGGCAAAATCCTAATATCTCAGAGATGGTAACACCTACAGCAACATTTTGTACACCTCTAGAAAGAGGAGACACAGACGCTTCTTTTGAGGTGTAAAACATTGCAGTGGCTTTAAAGCTGTGGCAGTGTTGCCAAGTTTAAAAAGAACATTTTTCAAAAGCTTACAAAAATAAAAACATCGAAAATGCTGTAGGCCAATGCTAATATCTCAGAGATGGTAACACCTACAGCAAAATATTGCACATCTCTAGAAAGAGGAGACTCAGTCGCTTCTTTTGGGACGTAAAACATACCAGTGGCTTTAAAGCTGTGGCAGTGTTGATAAAGTTTAAAAAGCACATCTTTCAAAAGCTTACAAAAATAAAAACATCGAAAATGCTGTAGGCAAAATCCTAATATCTCAGAGATGGTAACACCTACAGCAACATTTTGAACACCTCTAGAAAGAGGAGACACAGACGCTTCTTTTGAATGGTAAAACATTGCAGTGGCTTTAAAGCTGTGGCAGTGTTGCCAAGTTTAAAAAGAACATTTTTCAAAAGCTTACAAAAATGAAAATGCTGTAGGCAAAATCCTAATATCTCAGATATGGCAACATTTTGCACATCTCTAGAAAGAGGAGACACAGACGCTTCTTTTGAGGTGTAAACATAGCAGTGGCTTTAAAGCTGTGGCAGTGTTGCCAAGTTTAAAAAGCACTTTTTCCAAAAGCTTACAAAAATAAAAACATCGAAAATGCTGCAGGCACAATGCTAATATCTCAGAGATGGTAACACCTACAGCAACATGTTGCACATCTCTAGAAAGAGGAGACTCAGACACTTCTTTTGAGAGGTAAAACATAGCAGTGGCTTTAAAGCTGTGGCAGTGTTGCCAAGTTTAAAAAGCACATTTTTCAAAAGCTTAAAAAAATAAAAACATCGAAACTGCTGTAGGCAAAAAGCTAATATCTCAGAGATGGTAACACCTACAGCAACATTTTGCACATCTCTAGAAAGAGGAGACTCAGACGCTTCTTTTGAGAGGTAAAACATAGCAGTAGCCTTAAATCTGTGGCAGTGTTGCCAAGTTTAAAAAGCACATTTTTCAAAAGCTTACAAAAAAAAAACATCGAAACTGCTGTAGGAAAAAAGCTAATATCTCAGAGATGGTAAAACGTACAGCAACATTTTGCACACCTCTAGAAAGAGGAGACACAGACGCTTCTTTTGAGGTGTGAAACATAGCAGTGGCTTTAAAGCTGTGGCAGTGTTGACAAAGTTTAAAAAGCACATTTTTCAAAAGCTTACAAAAATAAAAATATCGAAAATGCTGTAGGCAAAATCCTAATATCTCAGAGATGGTAACACCTACAGCAACATTTTGTACACCTCTAGAAAGAGGAGACACAGACGCTTCTTTTGAGGTGTAAAACATTGCAGTGGCTTTAAAGCTGTGGCAGTGTTGCCAAGTTTAAAAAGAACATTTTTCAAAAGCTTACAAAAATAAAAACATCGAAAATGCTGTAGGCCAATGCTAATATCTCAGAGATGGTAACACCTACAGCAAAATATTGCACATCTCTAGAAAGAGGAGACTCAGTCGCTTCTTTTGGGAGGTAAAACATACCAGTGGCTTTAAAGCTGTGGCAGTGTTGATAAAGTTTAAAAAGCACATCTTTCAAAAGCTTACAAAAATAAAAACATCGAAAATGCTGTAGGCAAAATCCTAATATCTCAGAGATGGTAACACCTACAGCAACATTTTGAACACCTATAGAAAGAGGAGACACAGACGCTTCTTTTGAAAGGTAAACCATTGCAGTGGCTTTAAAGCTGTGGCAGTGTTGCCAAGTTTAAAAAGAACATTTTTCAAAAGCTTACAAAAATGAAAATGCTGTAGGCAAAATCCTAATATCTCAGATATGGCAACATTTTGCACATCTCTAGAAAGAGGAGACACAGACTCTTCGTTTGAGAGGTAAAACATAGCAGTGGCTTTAAAGCTGTGGCAGTGTTGCCAAGTTTAAAAAGCACATTTTTCAAAAGCTTACAAAAATGAAAATGATGTAGGCAAAATCCTAATATCTCAGAGATGGCAACATTTTGCACATCTCTAGAAAGAAAAGACACAGACGCTTCTTTTAAGGTGTAAAACATAGCAGTGGCTTTAAAGCTGTGGCAGTGTTGCCAAGTTTAAAAAGAACATTTTTCAAAAGCTTACAAAAATAAAAACATCGAAAATGCTTTAGGCCAATGCTAATATCTCAGAGATGGTAACACCCACAGCAACATTTTGCACATCTCTAGAAAGAGGAGACTCAGACGCTTCTTTTGAGGTGTAAAACATTGCAGTGGCTTTAAAACTGTGGCAGTGTTGCCAAGTTTAAAAAGAACATTTTTCAAAAGCTTACAAAAATAAAAACATCGAAAATGCTTTAGGCCAATGCTAATATCTCAGAGATGGTAACACCCAGAGCAACATTTTGCACATCTCTAGAAAGAGGAGACTCAGACGCTTCTTTTGAGGTGTAAAACATAGCAGTAGCCTTAAATCTGTGGCAATGTTGCCAAGTTTAAAAAGCACATTTTTCAAAAGCTTAAAAAATAAAAACATCGAAAATGCTGTAGGCAAAAAGCTAATATCTCAGAGATGGTAACACGTACAGCAACATTTTGCACACCTCTAGAAAGAGGAGAGACAGTAGCTTCTTCTGAGGTGTAAAACATTGCAGTGGCTTTAAAGCTGTGGCAGTGTTGCCAAGTTTAAAAAGAACATTTTTCAAAAGCTTACAAAAATAAAAACATCGAAAATGCTTTAGGCCAATGCTAATATCTCAGAGATGGTAACACCCACAGCAACATTTTGCACATCTCTAGAAAGAGGAGACACAGACTCTTCTTCTGAGAGGTAAAACATAGCAGTGGCTTTAAAGCTGTGGCAGTGTTGCCAAGTTTAAAAAGAACATTTTTCAAAAGCTTACAAAAATGAAAACATCGAAAATGCTGTAGGCCAATGCTAATATCTCAGAGATGGTAACACCTACAGCAACAGTTTGCACATATCTAGAAAGAGAAGACACAGACGCTTACTTTAAGTTGTAAAACATAGCAGTGGCTTTAAAGCTGTGGCAGTGTTGCCAAGTTTAAAAAGCACTTTTTCCAAAAGCTTACAAAAATAAAAACATCGAAAATGCTGTAGACACAATGCTAATATCTCAGAGATGGTAACACCTACAGCAACATTTTGCACATCTCTAGAAAGAGGAGACTCAGACGCTTCTTTTGAGATGTAAACCATAGCAGCGGCTTTAAAGCTATGGCAGTGTTGCCAAGTCTAAAAAGCACATTTTTCAAAAGCTTACAAAAATGAAAATGCTGTAGGCAAAATCCTAATATTTCAGAGATGGCAACATTTTGCACATCTCTAGAAAGAGGAGACACAGACTCTTCGTTTGAGTGGTAAAACATAGCAGTGGCTTTAAAGCTGTGGCAGTGTTGCCAAGTTTAAAAAGCACATTTTTCAAAAGCTCACAAAAATGAAAATGCTGTAGGCAAAATCCTAATATCTCAGAGATGGCAACATTTTGCACACCTCTAGAAAGAGGAGACACAGACGCTTCTTTTGAGGTGTAAAACATTGCAGTGGCTTTAAAGCTGTGGCAGTGTTGCCAAGTTTAAAAAGAACATTTTTCAAAAGCTTACAAAAATAAAAACATCGAAAATGCTGTAGGCCAATGCTAATATCTCAGAGATGGTAACACCTACAGCAACATTTTGCACATCTCTAGAAAGAGGAGACTCAGACGCTTCTTTTGAGGTGTAAAACATTGCAGTGGCTTTAAAACTGTGGCAGTGTTGCCAAGTTTAAAAAGAACATTTTTCAAAAGCTTACAAAAATAAAAACATCGAAAATGCTTTAGGCCAATGCTAATATCTCAGAGATGGTAACACCCACAGCAACATTTTGCACATCTCTAGAAAGAGGAGACTCAGACGCTTCTTTTGAGGTGTAAAACATAGCAGTAGCCTTAAATCTGTGGCAATGTTGCCAAGTTTAAAAAGCACATTTTTCAAAAGCTTAAAAAATAAAAACATCGAAAATGTTGTAGGCAAAAAGCTAATATCTCAGAGATGGTAACACGTACAGCAAACATTTTGCACACCTCTAGAAAGAGGAGACACAGACGCTTCTTCTGAGGTGTAAAACATTGCAGTGGCTTTAAAGCTGTGGCAGTGTTGCCAAGTTTAAAAAGCACATTTTTCAAAAGCTTACAAAAATGAAAACATCGAAAATGCTGTAGGCCAATGCTAATATCTCAGAGATGGTAACACCTACAGCAACAGTTTGCACATATCTAGAAAGAGAAGACACAGACGCTTACTTTAAGATGTAAAACATAGCAGTGGCTTTAAAGCTGTGGCAGTGTTGCCAAGTTTAAAAAGCACTTTTTCCAAAAGCTTACAAAAATAAAAACATCGAAAATGCTGTAGACACAATGCTAATATCTCAGAGATGGTAACACCTACAGCAACAGTTTGCACATCTCTAGAAAGAGGAGACTCAGACGCTTCTTTTGAGGTGTAAAACATTGCAGTGGCTTTAAAACTGTGGCAGTGTTGCCAAGTTTAAAAAGAACATTTTTCAAAAGCTTACAAAAATAAAAACATCGAAAATGCTTTAGGCCAATGCTAATATCTCAGAGATGGTAACACCCACAGCAACATTTTGCACATCTCTAGAAAGAGGAGACTCAGACGCTTCTTTTGAGGTGTAAAACATAGCAGTAGCCTTAAATCTGTGGCAATGTTGCCAAGTTTAAAAAGCACATTTTTCAAAAGCTTAAAAAAATAAAAACATCGAAACTGCTGTAGGCAAAAAGCTAATATCTCAGAGATGGTAACACCTACATCAACATTTTGCACACCTCTAGAAAGAGGAGACACAGACGCTTACTTTAAAATGTATGCCATAGCAGTGGCTTTAAAGCTGTGGCAGTGTTGCCAAGTTTAAAAAGCACATTTTTCAAAATCTTACAGAAATAAAAACATCGAAAATGCTGTAGGCACAATGCTAATATCTCAGAGATGGTAACACTTACAGCAAGATTTTGCACATCTCTGGAAAGAGGAGACTCAGACGCTTCTTTTGAGAGGTAAAACATAGCAGTGGCTTTAAAGCTGTGGCAGTGTTGCCAAGTTTAAAAAGCACATTTTTCAAAAGCTTACAGAAATAAAAACATCGAAAATGCTGTAGGCACAATGCTAATATCTCAGAGATGGTAACACCTACAGCAACATTTTGCACATCTCTAGAAAGAAAAGACACAGACGCTTCTTTTAAGGTGTAAAACATAGCAGTGGCTTTAAAGCTGTGGCAGTGTTGCCAAGTTTAAAAAGAACATTTTTCAAAAGCTTACAAAAATAAAAACATCGAAAATGCTTTAGGCCAATGCTAATATCTCAGAGATGGTAACACCCACAGCAACATTTTGCACATCTCTAGAAAGAGGAGACTCAGACGCTTCTTTTGAGGTGTAAAACATAGCAGTAGCCTTAAATCTGTGGCAATGTTGCCAAGTTTAAAAAGCACATTTTTCAAAAGCTTAAAAAATAAAAACATCGAAAATGTTGTAGGCAAAAAGCTAATATCTCAGAGATGGTAACACGTACAGCAAACATTTTGCACACCTCTAGAAAGAGGAGACACAGACGCTTCTTCTGAGGTGTAAAACATTGCAGTGGCTTTAAAGCTGTGGCAGTGTTGCCAAGTTTAAAAAGAACATTTTTCAAAAGCTTACAAAAATAAAAACATCGAAAATGCTTTAGGCCAATGCTAATATCTCAGAGATGGTAACACCCACAGCAACATTTTGCACATCTCTAGAAAGAGGAGACACAGACTCTTCTTCTGAGATGTAAAACATAGCAGTGGCTTTAAAGCTGTGGCAGTGTTGCCAAGTTTAAAAAGCACATTTTTCAAAAGCTTACAAAAATGAAAACATCGAAAATGCTGTAGGCCAATGCTAATATCTCAGAGATGGTAACACCTACAGCAACAGTTTGCACATATCTAGAAAGAGAAGACACAGACGCTTACTTTAAGATGTAAAACATAGCAGTGGCTTTAAAGCTGTGGCAGTGTTGCCAAGTTTAAAAAGCACTTTTTCCAAAAGCTTACAAAAATAAAAACATCGAAAATGCTGTAGACACAATGCTAATATCTCAGAGATGGTAACACCTACAGCAACATTTTGCACATCTCTAGAAAGAGGAGACTCAGACGCTTCTTTTGAGATGTAAAACATAGCAGTGGCTTTAAAGCTATGGCAGTGTTGCCAAGTTTAAAAAGCACATTTTTCAAAAGCTTACAAAAATGAAAATGCTGTAGGCAAAATCCTAATATCTCAGAGATGGCAACATTTTGCACATCTCTAGAACGAGGAGACACAGACTCTTCGTTTGAGAGGTAAAACATAGCAGTGGCTTTAAAGCTGTGGCAGTGTTGCCAAGTTTAAAAAGCACATTTTTCAAAAGCTTACAAAAATGAAAATGATGTAGGCAAAATCCTAATATCTCAGAGATGGCAACATTTTGCACATCTCTAGAAAGAAAAGACACAGACGCTTCTTTTAAGGTGTAAAACATAGCAGTGGCTTTAAAGCTGTGGCAGTGTTGCCAAGTTTAAAAAGAACATTTTTCAAAAGCTTACAAAAATAAAAACATCGAAAATGCTTTAGGCCAATGCTAATATCTCAGAGATGGTAACACCCACAGCAACATTTTGCACATCTCTAGAAAGAGGAGACTCAGACGCTTCTTTTGAGGTGTAAAACATTGCAGTGGCTTTAAAACTGTGGCAGTGTTGCCAAGTTTAAAAAGAACATTTTTCAAAAGCTTACAAAAATAAAAACATCGAAAATGCTTTAGGCCAATGCTAATATCTCAGAGATGGTAACACCCACAGCAACATTTTGCACATCTCTAGAAAGAGGAGACTCAGACGCTTCTTTTGAGGTGTAAAACATAGCAGTAGCCTTAAATCTGTGGCAATGTTGCCAAGTTTAAAAAGCACATTTTTCAAAAGCTTAAAAAATAAAAACATCGAAAATGCTGTAGGCAAAAAGCTAATATCTCAGAGATGGTAACACGTACAGCAACATTTTGCACACCTCTAGAAAGAGGAGAGACAGACGCTTCTTCTGAGGTGTAAAACATTGCAGTGGCTTTAAAGCTGTGGCAGTGTTGCCAAGTTTAAAAAGAACATTTTTCAAAAGCTTACAAAAATAAAAACATCGAAAATGCTTTAGGCCAATGCTAATATCTCAGAGATGGTAACACCCACAGCAACATTTTGCACATCTCTAGAAAGAGGAGACACAG
Source organism: Cheilosia variabilis (assembly GCA_951230905.1). Lineage (NCBI taxonomy): Eukaryota > Metazoa > Arthropoda > Insecta > Diptera > Syrphidae > Cheilosia > Cheilosia variabilis. The sequence goes on along the minus strand of OX579679.1, from coordinate 41,474,962 downwards.
ACTCTTCTTCTGAGAGGTAAAACATAGCAGTGGCTTTAAAGCTGTGGCAGTGTTGCCAAGTTTAAAAAGCACATTTTTCAAAAGCTTACAAAAATGAAAACATCGAAAATGCTGTAGGCCAATGCTAATATCTCAGAGATGGTAACACCTACAGCAACAGTTTGCACATATCTAGAAAGAGAAGACACAGACGCTTACTTTAAGTTGTAAAACATAGCAGTGGCTTTAAAGCTGTGGCAGTGTTGCCAAGTTTAAAAAGCACTTTTTCCAAAAGCTTACAAAAATAAAAACATCGAAAATGCTGTAGACACAATGCTAATATCTCAGAGATGGTAACACCTACAGCAACATTTTGCACATCTCTAGAAAGAGGAGACTCAGACGCTTCTTTTGAGATGTAAACCATAGCAGTGGCTTTAAAGCTATGGCAGTGTTGCCAAGTTTAAAAAGCACATTTTTCAAAAGCTTACAAAAATGAAAATGCTGTAGGCAAAATCCTAATATTTCAGAGATGGCAACATTTTGCACATCTCTAGAAAGAGGAGACACAGACTCTTCGTTTGAGAGGTAAAACATAGCAGTGGCTTTAAAGCTGTGGCAGTGTTGCCAAGTTTAAAAAGCACATTTTTCAAAAGCTTACAAAAATGAAAATGCTGTAGGCAAAATCCTAATATCTCAGAGATGGCAACATTTTGCACACCTCTAGAAAGAGGAGACACAGACGCTTCTTTTGAGGTGTAAAACATAGCAGTAGCCTTAAATCTGTGGCAATGTTGCCAAGTTTAAAAAGCACATTTTTCAAAAGCTTAAAAAAATAAAAACATCGAAACTGCTGTAGGCAAAAAGCTAATATCTCAGAGATGGTAACACCTACATCAACATTTTGCACACCTCTAGAAAGAGGAGACACAGACGCTTACTTTAAAATGTATGCCATAGCAGTGGCTTTAAAGCTGTGGCAGTGTTGCCAAGTTTAAAAAGAACATTTTTCAAAAGCTTACAAAAATAAAAACATCGAAAATGCTTTAGGCCAATGCTAATATCTCAGAGATGGTAACACCCACAGCAACATTTTGCACATCTCTAGAAAGAGGAGACTCAGACGCTTCTTTTGAGGTGTAAAACATAGCAGTAGCCTTAAATCTGTGGCAATGTTGCCAAGTTTAAAAAGCACATTTTTCAAAAGCTTAAAAAAATAAAAACATCGAAACTGCTGTAGGCAAAAAGCTAATATCTCAGAGATGGTAACACCTACATCAACATTTTGCACACCTCTAGAAAGAGGAGACACAGACGCTTACTTTAAAATGTATGCCATAGCAGTGGCTTTAAAGCTGTGGCAGTGTTGCCAAGTTTAAAAAGCACATTTTTCAAAATCTTACAGAAATAAAAACATCGAAAATGCTGTAGGCACAATGCTAATATCTCAGAGATGGTAACACTTACAGCAAGATTTTGCACATCTCTGGAAAGAGGAGACTCAGACGCTTCTTTTGAGAGGTAAAACATAGCAGTGGCTTTAAAGCTGTGGCAGTGTTGCCAAGTTTAAAAAGCACATTTTTCAAAAGCTTACAGAAATAAAAACATCGAAAATGCTGTAGGCACAATGCTAATATCTCAGAGATGGTAACACCTACAGCAACATTTTGCACATCTCTAGAAAGAAAAGACACAGACGCTTCTTTTAAGGTGTAAAACATAGCAGTGGCTTTAAAGCTGTGGCAGTGTTGCCAAGTTTAAAAAGAACATTTTTCAAAAGCTTACAAAAATAAAAACATCGAAAATGCTTTAGGCCAATGCTAATATCTCAGAGATGGTAACACCCACAGCAACATTTTGCACATCTCTAGAAAGAGGAGACTCAGACGCTTCTTTTGAGGTGTAAAACATAGCAGTAGCCTTAAATCTGTGGCAATGTTGCCAAGTTTAAAAAGCACATTTTTCAAAAGCTTAAAAAATAAAAACATCGAAAATGTTGTAGGCAAAAAGCTAATATCTCAGAGATGGTAACACGTACAGCAAACATTTTGCACACCTCTAGAAAGAGGAGACACAGACGCTTCTTCTGAGGTGTAAAACATTGCAGTGGCTTTAAAGCTGTGGCAGTGTTGCCAAGTTTAAAAAGAACATTTTTCAAAAGCTTACAAAAATAAAAACATCGAAAATGCTTTAGGCCAATGCTAATATCTCAGAGATGGTAACACCCACAGCAACATTTTGCACATCTCTAGAAAGAGGAGACACAGACTCTTCTTCTGAGATGTAAAACATAGCAGTGGCTTTAAAGCTGTGGCAGTGTTGCCAAGTTTAAAAAGCACATTTTTCAAAAGCTTACAAAAATGAAAACATCGAAAATGCTGTAGGCCAATGCTAATATCTCAGAGATGGTAACACCTACAGCAACAGTTTGCACATATCTAGAAAGAGAAGACACAGACGCTTACTTTAAGATGTAAAACATAGCAGTGGCTTTAAAGCTGTGGCAGTGTTGCCAAGTTTAAAAAGCACTTTTTCCAAAAGCTTACAAAAATAAAAACATCGAAAATGCTGTAGACACAATGCTAATATCTCAGAGATGGTAACACCTACAGCAACATTTTGCACATCTCTAGAAAGAGGAGACTCAGACGCTTCTTTTGAGATGTAAAACATAGCAGTGGCTTTAAAGCTATGGCAGTGTTGCCAAGTTTAAAAAGCACATTTTTCAAAAGCTTACAAAAATGAAAATGCTGTAGGCAAAATCCTAATATCTCAGAGATGGCAACATTTTGCACATCTCTAGAACGAGGAGACACAGACTCTTCGTTTGAGAGGTAAAACATAGCAGTGGCTTTAAAGCTGTGGCAGTGTTGCCAAGTTTAAAAAGCACATTTTTCAAAAGCTTACAAAAATGAAAATGATGTAGGCAAAATCCTAATATCTCAGAGATGGCAACATTTTGCACATCTCTAGAAAGAAAAGACACAGACGCTTCTTTTAAGGTGTAAAACATAGCAGTGGCTTTAAAGCTGTGGCAGTGTTGCCAAGTTTAAAAAGAACATTTTTCAAAAGCTTACAAAAATAAAAACATCGAAAATGCTTTAGGCCAATGCTAATATCTCAGAGATGGTAACACCCACAGCAACATTTTGCACATCTCTAGAAAGAGGAGACTCAGACGCTTCTTTTGAGGTGTAAAACATTGCAGTGGCTTTAAAACTGTGGCAGTGTTGCCAAGTTTAAAAAGAACATTTTTCAAAAGCTTACAAAAATAAAAACATCGAAAATGCTTTAGGCCAATGCTAATATCTCAGAGATGGTAACACCCACAGCAACATTTTGCACATCTCTAGAAAGAGGAGACTCAGACGCTTCTTTTGAGGTGTAAAACATAGCAGTAGCCTTAAATCTGTGGCAATGTTGCCAAGTTTAAAAAGCACATTTTTCAAAAGCTTAAAAAATAAAAACATCGAAAATGCTGTAGGCAAAAAGCTAATATCTCAGAGATGGTAACACGTACAGCAACATTTTGCACACCTCTAGAAAGAGGAGAGACAGACGCTTCTTCTGAGGTGTAAAACATTGCAGTGGCTTTAAAGCTGTGGCAGTGTTGCCAAGTTTAAAAAGAACATTTTTCAAAAGCTTACAAAAATAAAAACATCGAAAATGCTTTAGGCCAATGCTAATATCTCAGAGATGGTAACACCCACAGCAACATTTTGCACATCTCTAGAAAGAGGAGACACAGACTCTTCTTCTGAGAGGTAAAACATAGCAGTGGCTTTAAAGCTGTGGCAGTGTTGCCAAGTTTAAAAAGCACATTTTTCAAAAGCTTAAAAAATAAAAACATCGAAAATGTTGTAGGCAAAAAGCTAATATCTCAGAGATGGTAACACGTACAGCAAACATTTTGCACACCTCTAGAAAGAGGAGACACAGACGCTTCTTCTGAGGTGTAAAACATTGCAGTGGCTTTAAAGCTGTGGCAGTGTTGCCAAGTTTAAAAAGCACATTTTTCAAAAGCTTACAGAAATAAAAACATCGAAAATGCTGTAGGCACAATGCTAATATCTCAGAGATGGTAACACCTACAGCAACATTTTGCACATCTCTAGAAAGAAAAGACACAGACGCTTCTTTTGAGGTGTAAAACATTGCAGTGGCTTTAAAACTGTGGCAGTGTTGCCAAGTTTAAAAAGAACATTTTTCAAAAGCTTACAAAAATAAAAACATCGAAAATGCTTTAGGCCAATGCTAATATCTCAGAGATGGTAACACCCACAGCAACATTTTGCACATCTCTAGAAAGAGGAGACTCAGACGCTTCTTTTGAGGTGTAAAACATAGCAGTAGCCTTAAATCTGTGGCAATGTTGCCAAGTTTAAAAAGCACATTTTTCAAAAGCTTAAAAAATAAAAACATCGAAAATGCTGTAGGCAAAAAGCTAATATCTCAGAGATGGTAACACGTACAGCAACATTTTGCACACCTCTAGAAAGAGGAGAGACAGACGCTTCTTCTGAGGTGTAAAACATTGCAGTGGCTTTAAAGCTGTGGCAGTGTTGCCAAGTTTAAAAAGAACATTTTTCAAAAGCTTACAAAAATAAAAACATCGAAAATGCTTTAGGCCAATGCTAATATCTCAGAGATGGTAACACCCACAGCAACATTTTGCACATCTCTAGAAAGAGGAGACACAGACTCTTCTTCTGAGAGGTAAAACATAGCAGTGGCTTTAAAGCTGTGGCAGTGTTGCCAAGTTTAAAAAGCACATTTTTCAAAAGCTTAAAAAATAAAAACATCGAAAATGTTGTAGGCAAAAAGCTAATATCTCAGAGATGGTAACACGTACAGCAAACATTTTGCACACCTCTAGAAAGAGGAGACTCAGACGCTTCTTTTGAGAGGTAAAACATAGCAGTGGCTTTAAAGCTGTGGCAGTGTTGCCAAGTTTAAAAAGCACATTTTTCAAAAGCTTACAGAAATAAAAACATCGAAAATGCTGTAGGCACAATGCTAATATCTCAGAGATGGTAACACCTACAGCAACATTTTGCACATCTCTAGAAAGAAAAGACACAGACGCTTCTTTTAAGGTGTAAAACATAGCAGTGGCTTTAAAGCTGTGGCAGTGTTGCCAAGTTTAAAAAGAACATTTTTCAAAAGCTTACAAAAATAAAAACATCGAAAATGCTTTAGGCCAATGCTAATATCTCAGAGATGGTAACACCCACAGCAACATTTTGCACATCTCTAGAAAGAGGAGACTCAGACGCTTCTTTTGAGGTGTAAAACATAGCAGTAGCCTTAAATCTGTGGCAATGTTGCCAAGTTTAAAAAGCACATTTTTCAAAAGCTTAAAAAATAAAAACATCGAAAATGTTGTAGGCAAAAAGCTAATATCTCAGAGATGGTAACACGTACAGCAAACATTTTGCACACCTCTAGAAAGAGGAGACACAGACGCTTCTTCTGAGGTGTAAAACATTGCAGTGGCTTTAAAGCTGTGGCAGTGTTGCCAAGTTTAAAAAGAACATTTTTCAAAAGCTTACAAAAATAAAAACATCGAAAATGCTTTAGGCCAATGCTAATATCTCAGAGATGGTAACACCCACAGCAACATTTTGCACATCTCTAGAAAGAGGAGACACAGACTCTTCTTCTGAGATGTAAAACATAGCAGTGGCTTTAAAGCTGTGGCAGTGTTGCCAAGTTTAAAAAGCACATTTTTCAAAAGCTTACAAAAATGAAAACATCGAAAATGCTGTAGGCCAATGCTAATATCTCAGAGATGGTAACACCTACAGCAACAGTTTGCACATATCTAGAAAGAGAAGACACAGACGCTTACTTTAAGATGTAAAACATAGCAGTGGCTTTAAAGCTGTGGCAGTGTTGCCAAGTTTAAAAAGCACTTTTTCCAAAAGCTTACAAAAATAAAAACATCGAAAATGCTGTAGACACAATGCTAATATCTCAGAGATGGTAACACCTACAGCAACATTTTGCACATCTCTAGAAAGAGGAGACTCAGACGCTTCTTTTGAGATGTAAAACATAGCAGTGGCTTTAAAGCTATGGCAGTGTTGCCAAGTTTAAAAAGCACATTTTTCAAAAGCTTACAAAAATGAAAATGCTGTAGGCAAAATCCTAATATCTCAGAGATGGCAACATTTTGCACATCTCTAGAACGAGGAGACACAGACTCTTCGTTTGAGAGGTAAAACATAGCAGTGGCTTTAAAGCTGTGGCAGTGTTGCCAAGTTTAAAAAGCACATTTTTCAAAAGCTTACAAAAATGAAAATGATGTAGGCAAAATCCTAATATCTCAGAGATGGCAACATTTTGCACATCTCTAGAAAGAAAAGACACAGACGCTTCTTTTAAGGTGTAAAACATAGCAGTGGCTTTAAAGCTGTGGCAGTGTTGCCAAGTTTAAAAAGAACATTTTTCAAAAGCTTACAAAAATAAAAACATCGAAAATGCTTTAGGCCAATGCTAATATCTCAGAGATGGTAACACCCACAGCAACATTTTGCACATCTCTAGAAAGAGGAGACTCAGACGCTTCTTTTGAGGTGTAAAACATTGCAGTGGCTTTAAAACTGTGGCAGTGTTGCCAAGTTTAAAAAGAACATTTTTCAAAAGCTTACAAAAATAAAAACATCGAAAATGCTTTAGGCCAATGCTAATATCTCAGAGATGGTAACACCCACAGCAACATTTTGCACATCTCTAGAAAGAGGAGACTCAGACGCTTCTTTTGAGGTGTAAAACATAGCAGTAGCCTTAAATCTGTGGCAATGTTGCCAAGTTTAAAAAGCACATTTTTCAAAAGCTTAAAAAATAAAAACATCGAAAATGCTGTAGGCAAAAAGCTAATATCTCAGAGATGGTAACACGTACAGCAACATTTTGCACACCTCTAGAAAGAGGAGAGACAGACGCTTCTTCTGAGGTGTAAAACATTGCAGTGGCTTTAAAGCTGTGGCAGTGTTGCCAAGTTTAAAAAGAACATTTTTCAAAAGCTTACAAAAATAAAAACATCGAAAATGCTTTAGGCCAATGCTAATATCTCAGAGATGGTAACACCCACAGCAACATTTTGCACATCTCTAGAAAGAGGAGACACAGACTCTTCTTCTGAGAGGTAAAACATAGCAGTGGCTTTAAAGCTGTGGCAGTGTTGCCAAGTTTAAAAAGCACATTTTTCAAAAGCTTACAAAAATGAAAACATCGAAAATGCTGTAGGCCAATGCTAATATCTCAGAGATGGTAACACCTACAGCAACAGTTTGCACATATCTAGAAAGAGAAGACACAGACGCTTACTTTAAGTTGTAAAACATAGCAGTGGCTTTAAAGCTGTGGCAGTGTTGCCAAGTTTAAAAAGCACTTTTTCCAAAAGCTTACAAAAATAAAAACATCGAAAATGCTGTAGACACAATGCTAATATCTCAGAGATGGTAACACCTACAGCAACATTTTGCACATCTCTAGAAAGAGGAGACTCAGACGCTTCTTTTGAGATGTAAACCATAGCAGTGGCTTTAAAGCTATGGCAGTGTTGCCAAGTTTAAAAAGCACATTTTTCAAAAGCTTACAAAAATGAAAATGCTGTAGGCAAAATCCTAATATTTCAGAGATGGCAACATTTTGCACATCTCTAGAAAGAGGAGACACAGACTCTTCGTTTGAGAGGTAAAACATAGCAGTGGCTTTAAAGCTGTGGCAGTGTTGCCAAGTTTAAAAAGCACATTTTTCAAAAGCTTACAAAAATGAAAATGCTGTAGGCAAAATCCTAATATCTCAGAGATGGCAACATTTTGCACACCTCTAGAAAGAGGAGACACAGACGCTTCTTTTGAGGTGTAAAACATTGCAGTGGCTTTAAAGCTGTGGCAGTGTTGCCAAGTTTAAAAAGAACATTTTTCAAAAGCTTACAAAAATAAAAACATCGAAAATGCTGTAGGCCAATGCTAATATCTCAGAGATGGTAACACCTACAGCAACATTTTGCACATCTCTAGAAAGAGGAGACTCAGACGCTTCTTTTGAGAGGTAAAACATAGCAGTAGCCTTAAATCTGTGGCAATGTTGCCAAGTTTAAAAAGCACATTTTTCAAAAGCTTAAAAAAATAAAAACATCGAAACTGCTGTAGGCAAAAAGCTAATATCTCAGAGATGGTAACACCTACATCAACATTTTGCACACCTCTAGAAAGAGGAGACACAGACGCTTCTTCTGAGGTGTAAAACATTGCAGTGGCTTTAAAGCTGTGGCAGTGTTGCCAAGTTTAAAAAGAACATTTTTCAAAAGCTTACAAAAATAAAAACATCGAAAATGCTTTAGGCCAATGCTAATATCTCAGAGATGGTAACACCCACAGCAACATTTTGCACATCTCTAGAAAGAGGAGACACAGACTCTTCTTCTGAGATGTAAAACATAGCAGTGGCTTTAAAGCTGTGGCAGTGTTGCCAAGTTTAAAAAGAACATTTTTCAAAAGCTTACAAAAATAAAAACATCGAAAATGCTTTAGGCCAATGCTAATATCTCAGAGATGGTAACACCCACAGCAACATTTTGCACATCTCTAGAAAGAGGAGACACAGACTCTTCTTCTGAGATGTAAAACATAGCAGTGGCTTTAAAGCTGTGGCAGTGTTGCCAAGTTTAAAAAGCACATTTTTCAAAAGCTTAAAAAATAAAAACATCGAAAATGTTGTAGGCAAAAAGCTAATATCTCAGAGATGGTAACACGTACAGCAAACATTTTGCACACCTCTAGAAAGAGGAGACACAGACGCTTCTTCTGAGGTGTAAAACATTGCAGTGGCTTTAAAGCTGTGGCAGTGTTGCCAAGTTTAAAAAGAACATTTTTCAAAAGCTTACAAAAATAAAAACATCGAAAATGCTTTAGGCCAATGCTAATATCTCAGAGATGGTAACACCCACAGCAACATTTTGCACATCTCTAGAAAGAGGAGACTCAGACGCTTACTTTAAGATGTAAAACATAGCAGTGGCTTTAAAGCTGTGGCAGTGTTGCCAAGTTTAAAAAGCACTTTTTCCAAAAGCTTACAAAAATAAAAACATCGAAAATGCTGTAGACACAATGCTAATATCTCAGAGATGGTAACACCTACAGCAACAGTTTGCACATCTCTAGAAAGAGGAGACTCAGACGCTTCTTTTGAGGTGTAAAACATTGCAGTGGCTTTAAAACTGTGGCAGTGTTGCCAAGTTTAAAAAGAACATTTTTCAAAAGCTTACAAAAATAAAAACATCGAAAATGCTTTAGGCCAATGCTAATATCTCAGAGATGGTAACACCCACAGCAACATTTTGCACATCTCTAGAAAGAGGAGACTCAGACGCTTCTTTTGAGGTGTAAAACATAGCAGTAGCCTTAAATCTGTGGCAATGTTGCCAAGTTTAAAAAGCACATTTTTCAAAAGCTTAAAAAAATAAAAACATCGAAACTGCTGTAGGCAAAAAGCTAATATCTCAGAGATGGTAACACCTACATCAACATTTTGCACACCTCTAGAAAGAGGAGACACAGACGCTTACTTTAAAATGTATGCCATAGCAGTGGCTTTAAAGCTGTGGCAGTGTTGCCAAGTTTAAAAAGCACATTTTTCAAAATCTTACAGAAATAAAAACATCGAAAATGCTGTAGGCACAATGCTAATATCTCAGAGATGGTAACACTTACAGCAAGATTTTGCACATCTCTGGAAAGAGGAGACTCAGACGCTTCTTTTGAGAGGTAAAACATAGCAGTGGCTTTAAAGCTGTGGCAGTGTTGCCAAGTTTAAAAAGCACATTTTTCAAAAGCTTACAGAAATAAAAACATCGAAAATGCTGTAGGCACAATGCTAATATCTCAGAGATGGTAACACCTACAGCAACATTTTGCACATCTCTAGAAAGAAAAGACACAGACGCTTCTTTTAAGGTGTAAAACATAGCAGTGGCTTTAAAGCTGTGGCAGTGTTGCCAAGTTTAAAAAGAACATTTTTCAAAAGCTTACAAAAATAAAAACATCGAAAATGCTTTAGGCCAATGCTAATATCTCAGAGATGGTAACACCCACAGCAACATTTTGCACATCTCTAGAAAGAGGAGACTCAGACGCTTCTTTTGAGGTGTAAAACATAGCAGTAGCCTTAAATCTGTGGCAATGTTGCCAAGTTTAAAAAGCACATTTTTCAAAAGCTTAAAAAATAAAAACATCGAAAATGTTGTAGGCAAAAAGCTAATATCTCAGAGATGGTAACACGTACAGCAAACATTTTGCACACCTCTAGAAAGAGGAGACACAGACGCTTCTTCTGAGGTGTAAAACATTGCAGTGGCTTTAAAGCTGTGGCAGTGTTGCCAAGTTTAAAAAGAACATTTTTCAAAAGCTTACAAAAATAAAAACATCGAAAATGCTTTAGGCCAATGCTAATATCTCAGAGATGGTAACACCCACAGCAACATTTTGCACATCTCTAGAAAGAGGAGACACAGACTCTTCTTCTGAGATGTAAAACATAGCAGTGGCTTTAAAGCTGTGGCAGTGTTGCCAAGTTTAAAAAGCACATTTTTCAAAAGCTTACAAAAATGAAAACATCGAAAATGCTGTAGGCCAATGCTAATATCTCAGAGATGGTAACACCTACAGCAACAGTTTGCACATATCTAGAAAGAGAAGACACAGACGCTTACTTTAAGATGTAAAACATAGCAGTGGCTTTAAAGCTGTGGCAGTGTTGCCAAGTTTAAAAAGCACTTTTTCCAAAAGCTTACAAAAATAAAAACATCGAAAATGCTGTAGACACAATGCTAATATCTCAGAGATGGTAACACCTACAGCAACATTTTGCACATCTCTAGAAAGAGGAGACTCAGACGCTTCTTTTGAGATGTAAAACATAGCAGTGGCTTTAAAGCTATGGCAGTGTTGCCAAGTTTAAAAAGCACATTTTTCAAAAGCTTACAAAAATGAAAATGCTGTAGGCAAAATCCTAATATCTCAGAGATGGCAACATTTTGCACATCTCTAGAACGAGGAGACACAGACTCTTCGTTTGAGAGGTAAAACATAGCAGTGGCTTTAAAGCTGTGGCAGTGTTGCCAAGTTTAAAAAGCACATTTTTCAAAAGCTTACAAAAATGAAAATGATGTAGGCAAAATCCTAATATCTCAGAGATGGCAACATTTTGCACATCTCTAGAAAGAAAAGACACAGACGCTTCTTTTAAGGTGTAAAACATAGCAGTGGCTTTAAAGCTGTGGCAGTGTTGCCAAGTTTAAAAAGAACATTTTTCAAAAGCTTACAAAAATAAAAACATCGAAAATGCTTTAGGCCAATGCTAATATCTCAGAGATGGTAACACCCACAGCAACATTTTGCACATCTCTAGAAAGAGGAGACTCAGACGCTTCTTTTGAGGTGTAAAACATTGCAGTGGCTTTAAAACTGTGGCAGTGTTGCCAAGTTTAAAAAGAACATTTTTCAAAAACTTACAAAAATAAAAACATCGAAAATGCTTTAGGCCAATGCTAATATCTCAGAGATGGTAACACCCACAGCAACATTTTGCACATCTCTAGAAAGAGGAGACTCAGACGCTTCTTTTGAGGTGTAAAACATAGCAGTAGCCTTAAATCTGTGGCAATGTTGCCAAGTTTAAAAAGCACATTTTTCAAAAGCTTAAAAAATAAAAACATCGAAAATGCTGTAGGCAAAAAGCTAATATCTCAGAGATGGTAACACGTACAGCAACATTTTGCACACCTCTAGAAAGAGGAGAGACAGACGCTTCTTCTGAGGTGTAAAACATTGCAGTGGCTTTAAAGCTGTGGCAGTGTTGCCAAGTTTAAAAAGAACATTTTTCAAAAGCTTACAAAAATAAAAACATCGAAAATGCTTTAGGCCAATGCTAATATCTCAGAGATGGTAACACCCACAGCAACATTTTGCACATCTCTAGAAAGAGGAGACACAGACTCTTCTTCTGAGAGGTAAAACATAGCAGTGGCTTTAAAGCTGTGGCAGTGTTGCCAAGTTTAAAAAGCACATTTTTCAAAAGCTTAAAAAAATGAAAACATCGAAAATGCTGTAGGCCAATGCTAATATCTCAGAGATGGTAACACCTACAGCAACAGTTTGCACATATCTAGAAAGAGAAGACACAGACGCTTACTTTAAGTTGTAAAACATAGCAGTGGCTTTAAAGCTGTGGCAGTGTTGCCAAGTTTAAAAAGCACTTTTTCCAAAAGCTTACAAAAATAAAAACATCGAAAATGCTGTAGACACAATGCTAATATCTCAGAGATGGTAACACCTACAGCAACATTTTGCACATCTCTAGAAAGAGGAGACTCAGACGCTTCTTTTGAGATGTAAACCATAGCAGTGGCTTTAAAGCTATGGCAGTGTTGCCAAGTTTAAAAAGCACATTTTTCAAAAGCTTACAAAAATGAAAATGCTGTAGGCAAAATCCTAATATTTCAGAGATGGCAACATTTTGCACATCTCTAGAAAGAGGAGACACAGACTCTTCGTTTGAGAGGTAAAACATAGCAGTGGCTTTAAAGCTGTGGCAGTGTTGCCAAGTTTAAAAAGCACATTTTTCAAAAGCTTACAAAAATGAAAATGCTGTAGGCAAAATCCTAATATCTCAGAGATGGCAACATTTTGCACACCTCTAGAAAGAGGAGACACAGACGCTTCTTTTGAGGTGTAAAACATTGCAGTGGCTTTAAAGCTGTGGCAGTGTTGCCAAGTTTAAAAAGAACATTTTTCAAAAGCTTACAAAAATAAAAACATCGAAAATGCTGTAGGCCAATGCTAATATCTCAGAGATGGTAACACCTACAGCAACATTTTGCACATCTCTAGAAAGAGGAGACTCAGACGCTTCTTTTGAGAGGTAAAACATAGCAGTAGCCTTAAATCTGTGGCAATGTTGCCAAGTTTAAAAAGCACATTTTTCAAAAGCTTAAAAAAATAAAAACATCGAAACTGCTGTAGGCAAAAAGCTAATATCTCAGAGATGGTAACACCTACATCAACATTTTGCACACCTCTAGAAAGAGGAGACACAGACGCTTCTTTTGAGGTGTAAAACATTGCAGTGGCTTTAAAGCTGTGGCAGTGTTGCCAAGTTTAAAAAGCACTTTTTCCAAAAGCTTACAAAAATAAAAACATCGAAAATGCTGTAGACACAATGCTAATATCTCAGAGATGGTAACACCTACAGCAACATTTTGCACATCTCTAGAAAGAGGAGACTCAGACGCTTCTTTTGAGATGTAAACCATAGCAGTGGCTTTAAAGCTATGGCAGTGTTGCCAAGTTTAAAAAGCACATTTTTCAAAAGCTTACAAAAATGAAAATGCTGTAGGCAAAATCCTAATATTTCAGAGATGGCAACATTTTGCACATCTCTAGAAAGAGGAGACACAGACTCTTCGTTTGAGAGGTAAAACATAGCAGTGGCTTTAAAGCTGTGGCAGTGTTGCCAAGTTTAAAAAGCACATTTTTCAAAAGCTTACAAAAATGAAAATGCTGTAGGCAAAATCCTAATATCTCAGAGATGGCAACATTTTGCACACCTCTAGAAAGAGGAGACACAGACGCTTCTTTTGAGGTGTAAAACATTGCAGTGGCTTTAAAGCTGTGGCAGTGTTGCCAAGTTTAAAAAGAACATTTTTCAAAAGCTTACAAAAATAAAAACATCGAAAATGCTGTAGGCCAATGCTAATATCTCAGAGATGGTAACACCTACAGCAACATTTTGCACATCTCTAGAAAGAGGAGACTCAGACGCTTCTTTTGAGAGGTAAAACATAGCAGTAGCCTTTTTTTTTTTTTTTTTTTTTTTTTTTTTTTTGTAGTAGGAAGGTGGAAATCTTGCATGAGACACCAATGGTCCGACGTCCATTGATAGTGCCGGATTCCTACCGGCTAAAACCACCTCCCTTCTCGAACAGGCCGATTTGTTTCCCCCGCGGAACCGCCGTAAGGTATTACTTCGCGGGGGTCGGTATAAAGACTTAGCTTGTTGCTCAATTGTTGGAACTACTATTAGCTTTCCGTTGGCGTTCTAAGCGTCTAAGGTCGCTGAGTATACGCACCGCCACGTTACTTACAATGGTCCAGTTTTCGTCATTCTGAAGCATATAGTTTACGATGTTATCGGGAGTGGGCCACTCCCCAAATTGGTCCCGTAGACAGATCCTCTCGGTTTCGTACCGTTGGCAATAAAAAAACACGTGTTCCGCGTTTTCAGAAACATTTTCGCAATGCGGGCAGTAGCCTTAAATCTGTGGCAATGTTGCCAAGTTTAAAAAGAACATTTTTCAAAAGCTTACAAAAATAAAAACATCGAAAATGCTTTAGGCCAATGCTAATATCTCAGAGATGGTAACACCCACAGCAACATTTTGCACATCTCTAGAAAGAGGAGACTCAGACGCTTCTTTTGAGGTGTAAAACATAGCAGTAGCCTTAAATCTGTGGCAATGTTGCCAAGTTTAAAAAGCACATTTTTCAAAAGCTTAAAAAATAAAAACATCGAAAATGCTGTAGGCAAAAAGCTAATATCTCAGAGATGGTAACACGTACAGCAACATTTTGCACACCTCTAGAAAGAGGAGAGACAGACGCTTCTTCTGAGGTGTAAAACATTGCAGTGGCTTTAAAGCTGTGGCAGTGTTGCCAAGTTTAAAAAGAACATTTTTCAAAAGCTTACAAAAATAAAAACATCGAAAATGCTTTAGGCCAATGCTAATATCTCAGAGATGGTAACACCCACAGCAACATTTTGCACATCTCTAGAAAGAGGAGACACAGACTCTTCTTCTGAGAAGTAAAACATAGCAGTGGCTTTAAAGCTGTGGCAGTGTTGCCAAGTTTAAAAAGCACATTTTTCAAAAGCTTACAAAAATGAAAACATCGAAAATGCTGTAGGCCAATGCTAATATCTCAGAGATGGTAACACCTACAGCAACAGTTTGCACATATCTAGAAAGAGAAGACACAGACGCTTACTTTAAGTTGTAAAACATAGCAGTGGCTTTAAAGCTGTGGCAGTGTTGCCAAGTTTAAAAAGCACTTTTTCCAAAAGCTTACAAAAATAAAAACATCGAAAATGCTGTAGACACAATGCTAATATCTCAGAGATGGTAACACCTACAGCAACATTTTGCACATCTCTAGAAAGAGGAGACTCAGACGCTTCTTTTGAAATGTAAACCATAGCAGTGGCTTTAAAGCTATGGCAGTGTTGCCAAGTTTAAAAAGCACATTTTTCAAAAGCTTACAAAAATGAAAATGCTGTAGGCAAAATCCTAATATTTCAGAGATGGCAACATTTTGCACATCTCTAGAAAGAGGAGACACAGACTCTTCGTTTGAGAGGTAAAACATAGCAGTGGCTTTAAAGCTGTGGCAGTGTTGCCAAGTTTAAAAAGCACATTTTTCAAAAGCTTACAAAAATGAAAATGCTGTAGGCAAAATCCTAATATCTCAGAGATGGCAACATTTTGCACACCTCTAGAAAGAGGAGACACAGACGCTTCTTTTGAGGTGTAAAACATTGCAGTGGCTTTAAAGCTGTGGCAGTGTTGCCAAATTTAAAAAGAACATTTTTCAAAAGCTTACAAAAATAAAAACATCGAAAATGCTGTAGGCCAATGCTAATATCTCAGAGATGGTAACACCTACAGCAACATTTTGCACATCTCTAGAAAGAGGAGACTCAGACGCTTCTTTTGAGAGGTAAAACATAGCAGTAGCCTTAAATCTGTGGCAATGTTGCCAAGTTTAAAAAGCACATTTTTCAAAAGCTTAAAAAAATAAAAACATCGAAACTGCTGTAGGCAAAAAGCTAATATCTCAGAGATGGTAACACCTACATCAACATTTTGCACACCTCTAGAAAGAGGAGACACAGACGCTTCTTTTGAGGTGTAAAACATTGCAGTGGCTTTAAAGCTGTGGCAGTGTTGCCAAGTTTAAAAAGCACTTTTTCCAAAAGCTTACAAAAATAAAAACATCGAAAATGCTGTAGACACAATGCTAATATCTCAGAGATGGTAACACCTACAGCAACATTTTGCACATCTCTAGAAAGAGGAGACTCAGACGCTTCTTTTGAGGTGTAAAACATAGCAGTAGCCTTAAATCTGTGGCAATGTTGCCAAGTTTAAAAAGCACATTTTTCAAAAGCTTAAAAAATAAAAACATCGAAAATGTTGTAGGCAAAAAGCTAATATCTCAGAGATGGTAACACGTACAGCAAACATTTTGCACACCTCTAGAAAGAGGAGACACAGACGCTTCTTCTGAGGTGTAAAACATTGCAGTGGCTTTAAAGCTGTGGCAGTGTTGCCAAGTTTAAAAAGCACATTTTTCAAAAGCTTACAAAAATGAAAATGCTGTAGGCAAAATCCTAATATCTCAGAGATGGCAACATTTTGCACATCTCTAGAAAGAAAAGACACAGACGCTTCTTTTAAGGTGTAAAACATAGCAGTGGCTTTAAAGCTGTGGCAGTGTTGCCAAGTTTAAAAAGCACATTTTTCAAAAGCTTACAAAAATGAAAATGCTGTAGGCAAAAAGCTAATATCTCAGAGATGGTAACACGTACAGCAAACAGTTTGCACATATCTAGAAAGAGAAGACACAGACGCTTACTTTAAGTTGTAAAACATAGCAGTGGCTTTAAAGCTGTGGCAGTGTTGCCAAGTTTAAAAAGCACATTTTTCAAAAGCTTACAAAAATTAAAACATCGAAAATGCTGTAGGCCAATGCTAATATCTCAGAGATGGTAACACCTACAGCAACAGTTTGCACATATTTAGAAAGAGAAGACACAGACGCTTACTTTAAGATGTAAAACATAGCAGTGGCTTTAAAGCTGTGGCAGTGTTGCCAAGTTTAAAAAGCACATTTTTCAAAAGCTTACAAAAATGAAAATGCTGTAGGCAAAATCCTAATATTTCAGAGATGGCAACATTTTGCACATCTCTAGAAAGAGGAGACACAGACTCTTCGTTTGAGAGGTAAAACATAGCAGTGGCTTTAAAGCTGTGGCAGTGTTGCCAAGTTTAAAAAGCACATTTTTCAAAAGCTTACAAAAATGAAAATGCTGTAGGCAAAATCCTAATATCTCAGAGATGGCAACATTTTGCACACCTCTAGAAAGAGGAGACATAGACGCTTCTTTTGAGGTGTAAAACATTGCAGTGGCTTTAAAGCTGTGGCAGTGTTGCCAAGTTTAAAAAGAACATTTTTCAAAAGCTTACAAAAATAAAAACATCGAAAATGCTGTAGGCCAATGCTAATATCTCAGAGATGGTAACACCTACAGCAACATTTTGCACATCTCTAGAAAGAGGAGACTCAGACGCTTCTTTTGAGAGGTAAAACATAGCAGTAGCCTTAAATCTGTGGCAATGTTGCCAAGTTTAAAAAGCACATTTTTCAAAAGCTTAAAAAAATAAAAACATCGAAACTGCTGTAGGCAAAAAGCTAATATCTCAGAGATGGTAACACCTACATCAACATTTTGCACACCTCTAGAAAGAGGAGACACAGACGCTTACTTTAAAATGTATGCCATAGCAGTGGCTTTAAAGCTGTGGCAGTGTTGCCAAGTTTAAAAAGCACATTTTTCAAAATCTTACAGAAATAAAAACATCGAAAATGCTGTAGGCACAATGCTAATATCTCAGAGATGGTAACACTTACAGCAAGATTTTGCACATCTCTGGAAAGAGGAGACTCAGACGCTTCTTTTGAGAGGTAAAACATAGCAGTGGCTTTAAAGCTGTGGCAGTGTTGCCAAGTTTAAAAAGCACATTTTTCAAAAGCTTACAGAAATAAAAACATCGAAAATGCTGTAGGCACAATGCTAATATCTCAGAGATGGTAACACCTACAGCAACATTTTGCACATCTCTAGAAAGAGGAGACACATACGCTTACTTTAAGATGTAAAACATAGCAGTGGCTTTAAAGCTGTGGCAGTGTTGCCAAGTTTAAAAAGCACATTTTTCAAAAGCTTACAAAAATGAAAATGCTGTAGGCAAAATCCTAATATCTCAGAGATGGCAACATTTTGCACATCTCTAGAAAGAAAAGACACAGACGCTTCTTTTAAGGTGTAAAACATAGCAGTGGCTTTAAAGCTGTGGCAGTGTTGCCAAGTTTAAAAAGAACATTTTTCAAAAGCTTACAAAAATAAAAACATCGAAAATGCTTTAGGCCAATGCTAATATCTCAGAGATGGTAACACCCACAGCAACATTTTGCACATCTCTAGAAAGAGGAGACTCAGACGCTTCTTTTGAGGTGTAAAACATTGCAGTGGCTTTAAAACTGTGGCAGTGTTGCCAAGTTTAAAAAGAACATTTTTCAAGAGCTTACAAAAATAAAAACATCGAAAATGCTTTAGGCCAATGCTAATATCTCAGAGATGGTAACACCCACAGCAACATTTTGCACATCTCTAGAAAGAGGAGACTCAGACGCTTCTTTTGAGGTGTAAAACATAGCAGTAGCCTTAAATCTGTGGCAATGTTGCCAAGTTTAAAAAGCACATTTTTCAAAAGCTTAAAAAATAAAAACATCGAAAATGTTGTAGGCAAAAAGCTAATATCTCAGAGATGGTAACACGTACAGCAAACATTTTGCACACCTCTAGAAAGAGGAGACACAGACGCTTCTTCTGAGGTGTAAAACATTGCAGTGGCTTTAAAGCTGTGGCAGTGTTGCCAAGTTTAAAAAGAACATTTTTCAAAAGCTTACAAAAATAAAAACATCGAAAATGCTTTAGGCCAATGCTAATATCTCAGAGATGGTAACACCCACAGCAACATTTTGCACATCTCTAGAAAGAGGAGACACAGACTCTTCTTCTGAGATGTAAAACATAGCAGTGGCTTTAAAGCTGTGGCAGTGTTGCCAAGTTTAAAAAGCACATTTTTCAAAAGCTTACAAAAATTAAAACATCGAAAATGCTGTAGGCCAATGCTAATATCTCAGAGATGGTAACACCTACAGCAACAGTTTGCACATATTTAGAAAGAGAAGACACAGACGCTTACTTTAAGATGTAAAACATAGCAGTGGCTTTAAAGCTGTGGCAGTGTTGCCAAGTTTAAAAAGCACTTTTTCCAAAAGCTTACAAAAATAAAAACATCGAAAATGCTGTAGACACAATGCTAATATCTCAGAGATGGTAACACCTACAGCAACATTTTGCACACCTCTAGAAAGAGGAGACACAGACGCTTACTCTAAAATGTATGCCATAGCAGTGGCTTTAAAGCTGTGGCAGTGTTGCCAAGTTTAAAAAGCACATTTTTCAAAATCTTACAGAAATAAAAACATCGAAAATGCTGTAGGCACAATGCTAATATCTCAGAGATGGTAACACCTACAGCAACATTTTGCACATCTCTAGAAAGAGGAGACACATACGCTTACTTTAAGATGTAAAACATAGCAGTGGCTTTAAAGCTGTGGCAGTGTTGCCAAGTTTAAAAAGCACATTTTTCAAAAGCTTACAAAAATGAAAATGCTGTAGGCAAAATCCTAATATCTCAGAGATGGCAACATTTTGCACATCTCTAGAAAGAAAAGACACAGACGCTTCTTTTAAGGTGTAAAACATAGCAGTGGCTTTAAAGCTGTGGCAGTGTTGCCAAGTTTAAAAAGAACATTTTTCAAAAGCTTACAAAAATAAAAACATCGAAAATGCTTTAGGCCAATGCTAATATCTCAGAGATGGTAACACCCACAGCAACATTTTGCACATCTCTAGAAAGAGGAGACTCAGACGCTTCTTTTGAGGTGTAAAACATAGCAGTAGCCTTAAATCTGTGGCAATGTTGCCAAGTTTAAAAAGCACATTTTTCAAAAGCTTAAAAAATAAAAACATCGAAAATGTTGTAGGCAAAAAGCTAATATCTCAGAGATGGTAACACGTACAGCAAACATTTTGCACACCTCTAGAAAGAGGAGACACAGACGCTTCTTCTGAGGTGTAAAACATTGCAGTGGCTTTAAAGCTGTGGCAGTGTTGCCAAGTTTAAAAAGAACATTTTTCAAAAGCTTACAAAAATAAAAACATCGAAAATGCTTTAGGCCAATGCTAATATCTCAGAGATGGTAACACCCACAGCAACATTTTGCACATCTCTAGAAAGAGGAGACACAGACTCTTCTTCTGAGATGTAAAACATAGCAGTGGCTTTAAAGCTGTGGCAGTGTTGCCAAGTTTAAAAAGCACATTTTTCAAAAGCTTACAAAAATGAAAATGCTGTAGGCAAAATCCTAATATCTCAGAGATGGCAACATTTTGCACATCTCTAGAAAGAAAAGACTCAGACGCTTCTTTTGAGGTGTAAAACATAGCAGTAGCCTTAAATCTGTGGCAATGTTGCCAAGTTTAAAAAGCACATTTTTCAAAAGCTTAAAAAATAAAAACATCGAAAATGTTGTAGGCAAAAAGCTAATATCTCAGAGATGGTAACACGTACAGCAAACATTTTGCACACCTCTAGAAAGAGGAGACACAGACGCTTCTTCTGAGGTGTAAAACATTGCAGTGGCTTTAAAGCTGTGGCAGTGTTGCCAAGTTTAAAAAGAACATTTTTCAAAAGCTTACAAAAATAAAAACATCGAAAATGCTGTAGGCCAATGCTAATATCTCAGAGATGGTAACACCTACAGCAACATTTTGCACATCTCTAGAAAGAGGAGACTCAGACGCTTCTTTTGAGAGGTAAAACATAGCAGTAGCCTTAAATCTGTGGCAATGTTGCCAAGTTTAAAAAGCACATTTTTCAAAAGCTTAAAAAAATAAAAACATCGAAACTGCTGTAGGCAAAAAGCTAATATCTCAGAGATGGTAACACCTACATCAACATTTTGCACACCTCTAGAAAGAGGAGACACAGACGCTTACTTTAAAATGTATGCCATAGCAGTGGCTTTAAAGCTGTGGCAGTGTTGCCAAGTTTAAAAAGCACATTTTTCAAAATCTTACAGAAATAAAAACATCGAAAATGCTGTAGGCACAATGCTAATATCTCAGAGATGGTAACACTTACAGCAAGATTTTGCACATCTCTGGAAAGAGGAGACTCAGACGCTTCTTTTGAGAGGTAAAACATAGCAGTGGCTTTAAAGCTGTGGCAGTGTTGCCAAGTTTAAAAAGCACATTTTTCAAAAGCTTACAGAAATAAAAACATCGAAAATGCTGTAGGCACAATGCTAATATCTCAGAGATGGTAACACCTACAGCAACATTTTGCACATCTCTAGAAAGAGGAGACACATACGCTTACTTTAAGATGTAAAACATAGCAGTGGCTTTAAAGCTGTGGCAGTGTTGCCAAGTTTAAAAAGCACATTTTTCAAAAGCTTACAAAAATGAAAATGCTGTAGGCAAAATCCTAATATCTCAGAGATGGCAACATTTTGCACATCTCTAGAAAGAAAAGACACAGACGCTTCTTTTAAGGTGTAAAACATAGCAGTGGCTTTAAAGCTGTGGCAGTGTTGCCAAGTTTAAAAAGAACATTTTTCAAAAGCTTACAAAAATAAAAACATCGAAAATGCTTTAGGCCAATGCTAATATCTCAGAGATGGTAACACCCACAGCAACATTTTGCACATCTCTAGAAAGAGGAGACACAGACGCTTCTTCTGAGGTGTAAAACATTGCAGTGGCTTTAAAGCTGTGGCAGTGTTGCCAAGTTTAAAAAGAACATTTTTCAAAAGCTTACAAAAATAAAAACATCGAAAATGCTTTAGGCCAATGCTAATATCTCAGAGATGGTAACACCCACAGCAACATTTTGCACATCTCTAGAAAGAGGAGACACAGACTCTTCTTCTGAGATGTAAAACATAGCAGTGGCTTTAAAGCTGTGGCAGTGTTGCCAAGTTTAAAAAGCACATTTTTCAAAAGCTTACAAAAATTAAAACATCGAAAATGCTGTAGGCCAATGCTAATATCTCAGAGATGGTAACACCTACAGCAACAGTTTGCACATATCTAGAAAGAGAAGACACAGACGCTTACTTTAAGATGTAAAACATAGCAGTGGCTTTAAAGCTGTGGCAGTGTTGCCAAGTTTAAAAAGCACTTTTTCCAAAAGCTTACAAAAATAAAAACATCGAAAATGCTGTAGACACAATGCTAATATCTCAGAGATGGTAACACCTACAGCAACATTTTGCACATCTCTAGAAAGAGGAGACTCAGACGCTTCTTTTGAGATGTAAAACATAGCAGTAGCCTTAAATCTGTGGCAATGTTGCCAAGTTTAAAAAGCACATTTTTCAAAAGCTTAAAAAAATAAAAACATCGAAACTGCTGTAGGCAAAAAGCTAATATCTCAGAGATGGTAACACCTACATCAACATTTTGCACACCTCTAGAAAGAGGAGACACAGACGCTTACTCTAAAATGTATGCCATAGCAGTGGCTTTAAAGCTGTGGCAGTGTTGCCAAGTTTAAAAAGCACATTTTTCAAAATCTTACAGAAATAAAAACATCGAAAATGCTGTAGGCACAATGCTAATATCTCAGAGATGGTAACACTTACAGCAAGATTTTGCACATCTCTGGAAAGAGGAGACTCAGACGCTTCTTTTGAGAGGTAAAACATAGCAGTGGCTTTAAAGCTGTGGCAGTGTTGCCAAGTTTAAAAAGCACATTTTTCAAAAGCTTACAGAAATAAAAACATCGAAAATGCTGTAGGCACAATGCTAATATCTCAGAGATGGTAACACCTACAGCAACATTTTGCACATCTCTAGAAAGAGGAGACACATACGCTTACTTTAAGATGTAAAACATAGCAGTGGCTTTAAAGCTGTGGCAGTGTTGCCAAGTTTAAAAAGCACATTTTTCAAAAGCTTACAAAAATGAAAATGCTGTAGGCAAAATCCTAATATCTCAGAGATGGCAACATTTTGCACATCTCTAGAAAGAAAAGACACAGACGCTTCTTTTAAGGTGTAAAACATAGCAGTGGCTTTAAAGCTGTGGCAGTGTTGCCAAGTTTAAAAAGAACATTTTTCAAAAGCTTACAAAAATAAAAACATCGAAAATGCTTTAGGCCAATGCTAATATCTCAGAGATGGTAACACCCACAGCAACATTTTGCACATCTCTAGAAAGAGGAGACTCAGACGCTTCTTTTGAGGTGTAAAACATAGCAGTAGCCTTAAATCTGTGGCAATGTTGCCAAGTTTAAAAAGCACATTTTTCAAAAGCTTAAAAAATAAAAACATCGAAAATGTTGTAGGCAAAAAGCTAATATCTCAGAGATGGTAACACGTACAGCAAACATTTTGCACACCTCTAGAAAGAGGAGACACAGACGCTTCTTCTGAGGTGTAAAACATTGCAGTGGCTTTAAAGCTGTGGCAGTGTTGCCAAGTTTAAAAAGAACATTTTTCAAAAGCTTACAAAAATAAAAACATCGAAAATGCTTTAGGCCAATGCTAATATCTCAGAGATGGTAACACCCACAGCAACATTTTGCACATCTCTAGAAAGAGGAGACACAGACTCTTCTTCTGAGATGTAAAACATAGCAGTGGCTTTAAAGCTGTGGCAGTGTTGCCAAGTTTAAAAAGCACATTTTTCAAAAGCTTACAAAAATGAAAATGCTGTAGGCAAAATCCTAATATCTCAGAGATGGCAACATTTTGCACATCTCTAGAAAGAAAAGACACAGACGCTTCTTTTAAGGTGTAAAACATAGCAGTGGCTTTAAAGCTGTGGCAGTGTTGCCTAGTTTAAAAAGCACTTTTTCCAAAAGCTTACAAAAATAAAAACATCGAAAATGCTGTAGACACAATGCTAATATCTCAGAGATGGTAACACCTACAGCAACATTTTGCACATCTCTAGAAAGAGGAGACTCAGACGCTTCTTTTGAGATGTAAACCATAGAAGTGGCTTTAAAGTTATGGCAGTGTTGCCAAGTTTAAAAAGCACATTTTTCAAAAGCTTACAAAAATGAAAATGCTGTAGGCAAAATCCTAATATTTCAGAGATGGCAACATTTTGCACATCTCTAGAAAGAGGAGACACAGACTCTTCGTTTGAGAGGTAAAACATAGCAGTGGCTTTAAAGCTGTGGCAGTGTTGCCAAGTTTAAAAAGCACATTTTTCAAAAGCTTACAAAAATGAAAATGCTGTAGGCAAAATCCTAATATCTCAGAGATGGCAACATTTTGCACACCTCTAGAAAGAGGAGACACAGACGCTTCTTTTGAGGTGTAAAACATTGCAGTGGCTTTAAAGCTGTGGCAGTGTTGCCAAGTTTAAAAAGAACATTTTTCAAAAGCTTACAAAAATAAAAACATCGAAAATGCTTTAGGCCAATGCTAATATCTCAGAGATGGTAACACCCACAGCAACATTTTGCACATCTCTAGAAAGAAAAGACACAGACGCTTCTTTTAAGGTGTAAAACATAGCAGTGGCTTTAAAGCTGTGGCAGTGTTGCCAAGTTTAAAAAGAACATTTTTCAAAAGCTTACAAAAATAAAAACATCGAAAATGCTTTAGGCCAATGCTAATATCTCAGAGATGGTAACACCCACAGCAACATTTTGCACATCTCTAGAAAGAGGAGACACAGACGCTTCTTCTGAGGTGTAAAACATTGCAGTGGCTTTAAAGCTGTGGCAGTGTTGCCAAGTTTAAAAAGAACATTTTTCAAAAGCTTACAAAAATAAAAACATCGAAAATGCTTTAGGCCAATGCTAATATCTCAGAGATGGTAACACCCACAGCAACATTTTGCACATCTCTAGAAAGAGGAGACACAGACTCTTCTTCTGAGATGTAAAACATAGCAGTGGCTTTAAAGCTGTGGCAGTGTTGCCAAGTTTAAAAAGCACATTTTTCAAAATCTTACAGAAATAAAAACATCGAAAATGCTGTAGGCACAATGCTAATATCTCAGAGATGGTAACACTTACAGCAAGATTTTGCACATCTCTGGAAAGAGGAGACTCAGACGCTTCTTTTGAGAGGTAAAACATAGCAGTGGCTTTAAAGCTGTGGCAGTGTTGCCAAGTTTAAAAAGCACATTTTTCAAAAGCTTACAGAAATAAAAACATCGAAAATGCTGTAGGCACAATGCTAATATCTCAGAGATGGTAACACCTACAGCAACATTTTGCACATCTCTAGAAAGAGGAGACACATACGCTTACTTTAAGATGTAAAACATAGCAGTGGCTTTAAAGCTGTGGCAGTGTTGCCAAGTTTAAAAAGCACATTTTTCAAAAGCTTACAAAAATGAAAATGCTGTAGGCAAAATCCTAATATCTCAGAGATGGCAACATTTTGCACATCTCTAGAAAGAAAAGACACAGACGCTTCTTTTAAGGTGTAAAACATAGCAGTGGCTTTAAAGCTGTGGCAGTGTTGCCAAGTTTAAAAAGAACATTTTTCAAAAGCTTACAAAAATAAAAACATCGAAAATGCTTTAGGCCAATGCTAATATCTCAGAGATGGTAACACCCACAGCAACATTTTGCACATCTCTAGAAAGAAAAGACACAGACGCTTCTTTTAAGGTGTAAAACATAGCAGTGGCTTTAAAGCTGTGGCAGTGTTGCCAAGTTTAAAAAGAACATTTTTCAAAAGCTTACAAAAATAAAAACATCGAAAATGCTTTAGGCCAATGCTAATATCTCAGAGATGGTAACACCCACAGCAACATTTTGCACATCTCTAGAAAGAGGAGACACAGACGCTTCTTCTGAGGTGTAAAACATTGCAGTGGCTTTAAAGCTGTGGCAGTGTTGCCAAGTTTAAAAAGAACATTTTTCAAAAGCTTACAAAAATAAAAACATCGAAAATGCTTTAGGCCAATGCTAATATCTCAGAGATGGTAACACCCACAGCAACATTTTGCACATCTCTAGAAAGAGGAGACACAGACTCTTCTTCTGATATGTAAAACATAGCAGTGGCTTTAAAGCTGTGGCAGTGTTGCCAAGTTTAAAAAGCACATTTTTCAAAATCTTACAGAAATAAAAACATCGAAAATGCTGTAGGCACAATGCTAATATCTCAGAGATGGTAACACTTACAGCAAGATTTTGCACATCTCTGGAAAGAGGAGACTCAGACGCTTCTTTTGAGAGGTAAAACATAGCAGTGGCTTTAAAGCTGTGGCAGTGTTGCCAAGTTTAAAAAGCACATTTTTCAAAAGCTTACAGAAATAAAAACATCGAAAATGCTGTAGGCACAATGCTAATATCTCAGAGATGGTAACACCTACAGCAACATTTTGCACATCTCTAGAAAGAGGAGACACATACGCTTACTTTAAGATGTAAAACATAGCAGTGGCTTTAAAGCTGTGGCAGTGTTGCCAAGTTTAAAAAGCACATTTTTCAAAAGCTTACAAAAATGAAAATGCTGTAGGCAAAATCCTAATATCTCAGAGATGGCAACATTTTGCACATCTCTAGAAAGAAAAGACACAGACGCTTCTTTTAAGGTGTAAAACATAGCAGTGGCTTTAAAGCTGTGGCAGTGTTGCCAAGTTTAAAAAGAACATTTTTCAAAAGCTTACAAAAATAAAAACATCGAAAATGCTTTAGGCCAATGCTAATATCTCAGAGATGGTAACACCCACAGCAACATTTTGCACATCTCTAGAAAGAGGAGACACAGACGCTTCTTCTGAGGTGTAAAACATTGCAGTGGCTTTAAAGCTGTGGCAGTGTTGCCAAGTTTAAAAAGAACATTTTTCAAAAGCTTACAAAAATAAAAACATCGAAAATGCTTTAGGCCAATGCTAATATCTCAGAGATGGTAACACCCACAGCAACATTTTGCACATCTCTAGAAAGAGGAGACACAGACTCTTCTTCTGAGATGTAAAACATAGCAGTGGCTTTAAAGCTGTGGCAGTGTTGCCAAGTTTAAAAAGCACATTTTTCAAAAGCTTACAAAAATGAAAATGCTGTAGGCAAAATCCTAATATTTCAGAGATGGCAACATTTTGCACATCTCTAGAAAGAGGAGACACAGACTCTTCGTTTGAGAGGTAAAACATAGCAGTGGCTTTAAAGCTGTGGCAGTGTTGCCAAGTTTAAAAAGCACATTTTTCAAAAGCTTACAAAAATGAAAATGCTGTAGGCAAAATCCTAATATCTCAGAGATGGCAACATTTTGCACACCTCTAGAAAGAGGAGACACAGACGCTTCTTTTGAGGTGTAAAACATTGCAGTGGCTTTAAAGCTGTGGCAGTGTTGCCAAGTTTAAAAAGAACATTTTTCAAAAGCTTACAAAAATAAAAACATCGAAAATGCTTTAGGCCAATGCTAATATCTCAGAGATGGTAACACCCACAGCAACATTTTGCACATCTCTAGAAAGAAAAGACACAGACGCTTCTTTTAAGGTGTAAAACATAGCAGTGGCTTTAAAGCTGTGGCAGTGTTGCCAAGTTTAAAAAGAACATTTTTCAAAAGCTTACAAAAATAAAAACATCGAAAATGCTTTAGGCCAATGCTAATATCTCAGAGATGGTAACACCCACAGCAACATTTTGCACATCTCTAGAAAGAGGAGACACAGACGCTTCTTCTGAGGTGTAAAACATTGCAGTGGCTTTAAAGCTGTGGCAGTGTTGCCAAGTTTAAAAAGAACATTTTTCAAAAGCTTACAAAAATAAAAACATCGAAAATGCTTTAGGCCAATGCTAATATCTCAGAGATGGTAACACCCACAGCAACATTTTGCACATCTCTAGAAAGAGGAGACACAGACTCTTCTTCTGAGATGTAAAACATAGCAGTGGCTTTAAAGCTGTGGCAGTGTTGCCAAGTTTAAAAAGCACATTTTTCAAAATCTTACAGAAATAAAAACATCGAAAATGCTGTAGGCACAATGCTAATATCTCAGAGATGGTAACACTTACAGCAAGATTTTGCACATCTCTGGAAAGAGGAGACTCAGACGCTTCTTTTGAGAGGTAAAACATAGCAGTGGCTTTAAAGCTGTGGCAGTGTTGCCAAGTTTAAAAAGCACATTTTTCAAAAGCTTACAGAAATAAAAACATCGAAAATGCTGTAGGCACAATGCTAATATCTCAGAGATGGTAACACCTACAGCAACATTTTGCACATCTCTAGAAAGAGGAGACACATACGCTTACTTTAAGATGTAAAACATAGCAGTGGCTTTAAAGCTGTGGCAGTGTTGCCAAGTTTAAAAAGCACATTTTTCAAAAGCTTACAAAAATGAAAATGCTGTAGGCAAAATCCTAATATCTCAGAGATGGCAACATTTTGCACATCTCTAGAAAGAAAAGACACAGACGCTTCTTTTAAGGTGTAAAACATAGCAGTGGCTTTAAAGCTGTGGCAGTGTTGCCAAGTTTAAAAAGAACATTTTTCAAAAGCTTACAAAAATAAAAACATCGAAAATGCTTTAGGCCAATGCTAATATCTCAGAGATGGTAACACCCACAGCAACATTTTGCACATCTCTAGAAAGAGGAGACACAGACGCTTCTTCTGAGGTGTAAAACATTGCAGTGGCTTTAAAGCTGTGGCAGTGTTGCCAAGTTTAAAAAGAACATTTTTCAAAAGCTTACAAAAATAAAAACATCGAAAATGCTTTAGGCCAATGCTAATATCTCAGAGATGGTAACACCCACAGCAACATTTTGCACATCTCTAGAAAGAGGAGACACAGACTCTTCTTCTGAGATGTAAAACATAGCAGTGGCTTTAAAGCTGTGGCAGTGTTGCCAAGTTTAAAAAGCACATTTTTCAAAAGCTTACAAAAATTAAAACATCGAAAATGCTGTAGGCCAATGCTAATATCTCAGAGATGGTAACACCTACAGCAACAGTTTGCACATATCTAGAAAGAGAAGACACAGACGCTTACTTTAAGATGTAAAACATAGCAGTGGCTTTAAAGCTGTGGCAGTGTTGCCAAGTTTAAAAAGCACTTTTTCCAAAAGCTTACAAAAATAAAAACATCGAAAATGCTGTAGACACAATGCTAATATCTCAGAGATGGTAACACCTACAGCAACATTTTGCACATCTCTAGAAAGAGGAGACTCAGACGCTTCTTTTGAGATGTAAAACATAGCAGTAGCCTTAAATCTGTGGCAATGTTGCCAAGTTTAAAAAGCACATTTTTCAAAAGCTTAAAAAAATAAAAACATCGAAACTGCTGTAGGCAAAAAGCTAATATCTCAGAGATGGTAACACCTACATCAACATTTTGCACACCTCTAGAAAGAGGAGACACAGACGCTTACTCTAAAATGTATGCCATAGCAGTGGCTTTAAAGCTGTGGCAGTGTTGCCAAGTTTAAAAAGCACTTTTTCCAAAAGCTTACAAAAATAAAAACATCGAAAATGCTGTAGACACAATGCTAATATCTCAGAGATGGTAACACCTACAGCAACATTTTGCACATCTCTAGAAAGAGGAGACTCAGACGCTTCTTTTGAGGTGTAAAACATAGCAGTAGCCTTAAATCTGTGGCAATGTTGCCAAGTTTAAAAAGCACATTTTTCAAAAGCTTAAAAAATAAAAACATCGAAAATGTTGTAGGCAAAAAGCTAATATCTCAGAGATGGTAACACGTACAGCAAACATTTTGCACACCTCTAGAAAGAGGAGACACAGACGCTTCTTCTGAGGTGTAAAACATTGCAGTGGCTTTAAAGCTGTGGCAGTGTTGCCAAGTTTAAAAAGAACATTTTTCAAAAGCTTACAAAAATAAAAACATCGAAAATGCTTTAGGCCAATGCTAATATCTCAGAGATGGTAACACCCACAGCAACATTTTGCACATCTCTAGAAAGAGGAGACACAGACTCTTCTTCTGAGATGTAAAACATAGCAGTGGCTTTAAAGCTGTGGCAGTGTTGCCAAGTTTAAAAAGCACATTTTTCAAAAGCTTACAAAAATGAAAATGCTGTAGGCAAAATCCTAATATCTCAGAGATGGCAACATTTTGCACATCTCTAGAAAGAAAAGACACAGACGCTTCTTTTAAGGTGTAAAACATAGCAGTGGCTTTAAAGCTGTGGCAGTGTTGCCTAGTTTAAAAAGCACTTTTTCCAAAAGCTTACAAAAATAAAAACATCGAAAATGCTGTAGACACAATGCTAATATCTCAGAGATGGTAACACCTACAGCAACATTTTGCACATCTCTAGAAAGAGGAGACTCAGACGCTTCTTTTGAGATGTAAACCATAGAAGTGGCTTTAAAGTTATGGCAGTGTTGCCAAGTTTAAAAAGCACATTTTTCAAAAGCTTACAAAAATGAAAATGCTGTAGGCAAAATCCTAATATTTCAGAGATGGCAACATTTTGCACATCTCTAGAAAGAGGAGACACAGACTCTTCGTTTGAGAGGTAAAACATAGCAGTGGCTTTAAAGCTGTGGCAGTGTTGCCAAGTTTAAAAAGCACATTTTTCAAAAGCTTACAAAAATGAAAATGCTGTAGGCAAAATCCTAATATCTCAGAGATGGCAACATTTTGCACACCTCTAGAAAGAGGAGACACAGACGCTTCTTTTGAGGTGTAAAACATTGCAGTGGCTTTAAAGCTGTGGCAGTGTTGCCAAGTTTAAAAAGAACATTTTTCAAAAGCTTACAAAAATAAAAACATCGAAAATGCTTTAGGCCAATGCTAATATCTCAGAGATGGTAACACCCACAGCAACATTTTGCACATCTCTAGAAAGAAAAGACACAGACGCTTCTTTTAAGGTGTAAAACATAGCAGTGGCTTTAAAGCTGTGGCAGTGTTGCCAAGTTTAAAAAGAACATTTTTCAAAAGCTTACAAAAATAAAAACATCGAAAATGCTTTAGGCCAATGCTAATATCTCAGAGATGGTAACACCCACAGCAACATTTTGCACATCTCTAGAAAGAGGAGACACAGACGCTTCTTCTGAGGTGTAAAACATTGCAGTGGCTTTAAAGCTGTGGCAGTGTTGCCAAGTTTAAAAAGAACATTTTTCAAAAGCTTACAAAAATAAAAACATCGAAAATGCTTTAGGCCAATGCTAATATCTCAGAGATGGTAACACCCACAGCAACATTTTGCACATCTCTAGAAAGAGGAGACACAGACTCTTCTTCTGAGATGTAAAACATAGCAGTGGCTTTAAAGCTGTGGCAGTGTTGCCAAGTTTAAAAAGCACATTTTTCAAAATCTTACAGAAATAAAAACATCGAAAATGCTGTAGGCACAATGCTAATATCTCAGAGATGGTAACACTTACAGCAAGATTTTGCACATCTCTGGAAAGAGGAGACTCAGACGCTTCTTTTGAGAGGTAAAACATAGCAGTGGCTTTAAAGCTGTGGCAGTGTTGCCAAGTTTAAAAAGCACATTTTTCAAAAGCTTACAGAAATAAAAACATCGAAAATGCTGTAGGCACAATGCTAATATCTCAGAGATGGTAACACCTACAGCAACATTTTGCACATCTCTAGAAAGAGGAGACACATACGCTTACTTTAAGATGTAAAACATAGCAGTGGCTTTAAAGCTGTGGCAGTGTTGCCAAGTTTAAAAAGCACATTTTTCAAAAGCTTACAAAAATGAAAATGCTGTAGGCAAAATCCTAATATCTCAGAGATGGCAACATTTTGCACATCTCTAGAAAGAAAAGACACAGACGCTTCTTTTAAGGTGTAAAACATAGCAGTGGCTTTAAAGCTGTGGCAGTGTTGCCAAGTTTAAAAAGAACATTTTTCAAAAGCTTACAAAAATAAAAACATCGAAAATGCTTTAGGCCAATGCTAATATCTCAGAGATGGTAACACCCACAGCAACATTTTGCACATCTCTAGAAAGAAAAGACACAGACGCTTCTTTTAAGGTGTAAAACATAGCAGTGGCTTTAAAGCTGTGGCAGTGTTGCCAAGTTTAAAAAGAACATTTTTCAAAAGCTTACAAAAATAAAAACATCGAAAATGCTTTAGGCCAATGCTAATATCTCAGAGATGGTAACACCCACAGCAACATTTTGCACATCTCTAGAAAGAGGAGACACAGACGCTTCTTCTGAGGTGTAAAACATTGCAGTGGCTTTAAAGCTGTGGCAGTGTTGCCAAGTTTAAAAAGAACATTTTTCAAAAGCTTACAAAAATAAAAACATCGAAAATGCTTTAGGCCAATGCTAATATCTCAGAGATGGTAACACCCACAGCAACATTTTGCACATCTCTAGAAAGAGGAGACACAGACTCTTCTTCTGATATGTAAAACATAGCAGTGGCTTTAAAGCTGTGGCAGTGTTGCCAAGTTTAAAAAGCACATTTTTCAAAATCTTACAGAAATAAAAACATCGAAAATGCTGTAGGCACAATGCTAATATCTCAGAGATGGTAACACTTACAGCAAGATTTTGCACATCTCTGGAAAGAGGAGACTCAGACGCTTCTTTTGAGAGGTAAAACATAGCAGTGGCTTTAAAGCTGTGGCAGTGTTGCCAAGTTTAAAAAGCACATTTTTCAAAAGCTTACAGAAATAAAAACATCGAAAATGCTGTAGGCACAATGCTAATATCTCAGAGATGGTAACACCTACAGCAACATTTTGCACATCTCTAGAAAGAGGAGACACATACGCTTACTTTAAGATGTAAAACATAGCAGTGGCTTTAAAGCTGTGGCAGTGTTGCCAAGTTTAAAAAGCACATTTTTCAAAAGCTTACAAAAATGAAAATGCTGTAGGCAAAATCCTAATATCTCAGAGATGGCAACATTTTGCACATCTCTAGAAAGAAAAGACACAGACGCTTCTTTTAAGGTGTAAAACATAGCAGTGGCTTTAAAGCTGTGGCAGTGTTGCCAAGTTTAAAAAGAACATTTTTCAAAAGCTTACAAAAATAAAAACATCGAAAATGCTTTAGGCCAATGCTAATATCTCAGAGATGGTAACACCCACAGCAACATTTTGCACATCTCTAGAAAGAGGAGACACAGACGCTTCTTCTGAGGTGTAAAACATTGCAGTGGCTTTAAAGCTGTGGCAGTGTTGCCAAGTTTAAAAAGAACATTTTTCAAAAGCTTACAAAAATAAAAACATCGAAAATGCTTTAGGCCAATGCTAATATCTCAGAGATGGTAACACCCACAGCAACATTTTGCACATCTCTAGAAAGAGGAGACACAGACTCTTCTTCTGAGATGTAAAACATAGCAGTGGCTTTAAAGCTGTGGCAGTGTTGCCAAGTTTAAAAAGCACATTTTTCAAAAGCTTACAAAAATGAAAATGCTGTAGGCAAAATCCTAATATTTCAGAGATGGCAACATTTTGCACATCTCTAGAAAGAGGAGACACAGACTCTTCGTTTGAGAGGTAAAACATAGCAGTGGCTTTAAAGCTGTGGCAGTGTTGCCAAGTTTAAAAAGCACATTTTTCAAAAGCTTACAAAAATGAAAATGCTGTAGGCAAAATCCTAATATCTCAGAGATGGCAACATTTTGCACACCTCTAGAAAGAGGAGACACAGACGCTTCTTTTGAGGTGTAAAACATTGCAGTGGCTTTAAAGCTGTGGCAGTGTTGCCAAGTTTAAAAAGAACATTTTTCAAAAGCTTACAAAAATAAAAACATCGAAAATGCTTTAGGCCAATGCTAATATCTCAGAGATGGTAACACCCACAGCAACATTTTGCACATCTCTAGAAAGAAAAGACACAGACGCTTCTTTTAAGGTGTAAAACATAGCAGTGGCTTTAAAGCTGTGGCAGTGTTGCCAAGTTTAAAAAGAACATTTTTCAAAAGCTTACAAAAATAAAAACATCGAAAATGCTTTAGGCCAATGCTAATATCTCAGAGATGGTAACACCCACAGCAACATTTTGCACATCTCTAGAAAGAGGAGACACAGACGCTTCTTCTGAGGTGTAAAACATTGCAGTGGCTTTAAAGCTGTGGCAGTGTTGCCAAGTTTAAAAAGAACATTTTTCAAAAGCTTACAAAAATAAAAACATCGAAAATGCTTTAGGCCAATGCTAATATCTCAGAGATGGTAACACCCACAGCAACATTTTGCACATCTCTAGAAAGAGGAGACACAGACTCTTCTTCTGAGATGTAAAACATAGCAGTGGCTTTAAAGCTGTGGCAGTGTTGCCAAGTTTAAAAAGCACATTTTTCAAAATCTTACAGAAATAAAAACATCGAAAATGCTGTAGGCACAATGCTAATATCTCAGAGATGGTAACACTTACAGCAAGATTTTGCACATCTCTGGAAAGAGGAGACTCAGACGCTTCTTTTGAGAGGTAAAACATAGCAGTGGCTTTAAAGCTGTGGCAGTGTTGCCAAGTTTAAAAAGCACATTTTTCAAAAGCTTACAGAAATAAAAACATCGAAAATGCTGTAGGCACAATGCTAATATCTCAGAGATGGTAACACCTACAGCAACATTTTGCACATCTCTAGAAAGAGGAGACACATACGCTTACTTTAAGATGTAAAACATAGCAGTGGCTTTAAAGCTGTGGCAGTGTTGCCAAGTTTAAAAAGCACATTTTTCAAAAGCTTACAAAAATGAAAATGCTGTAGGCAAAATCCTAATATCTCAGAGATGGCAACATTTTGCACATCTCTAGAAAGAAAAGACACAGACGCTTCTTTTAAGGTGTAAAACATAGCAGTGGCTTTAAAGCTGTGGCAGTGTTGCCAAGTTTAAAAAGAACATTTTTCAAAAGCTTACAAAAATAAAAACATCGAAAATGCTTTAGGCCAATGCTAATATCTCAGAGATGGTAACACCCACAGCAACATTTTGCACATCTCTAGAAAGAGGAGACACAGACGCTTCTTCTGAGGTGTAAAACATTGCAGTGGCTTTAAAGCTGTGGCAGTGTTGCCAAGTTTAAAAAGAACATTTTTCAAAAGCTTACAAAAATAAAAACATCGAAAATGCTTTAGGCCAATGCTAATATCTCAGAGATGGTAACACCCACAGCAACATTTTGCACATCTCTAGAAAGAGGAGACACAGACTCTTCTTCTGAGATGTAAAACATAGCAGTGGCTTTAAAGCTGTGGCAGTGTTGCCAAGTTTAAAAAGCACATTTTTCAAAAGCTTACAAAAATTAAAACATCGAAAATGCTGTAGGCCAATGCTAATATCTCAGAGATGGTAACACCTACAGCAACAGTTTGCACATATCTAGAAAGAGAAGACACAGACGCTTACTTTAAGATGTAAAACATAGCAGTGGCTTTAAAGCTGTGGCAGTGTTGCCAAGTTTAAAAAGCACTTTTTCCAAAAGCTTACAAAAATAAAAACATCGAAAATGCTGTAGACACAATGCTAATATCTCAGAGATGGTAACACCTACAGCAACATTTTGCACATCTCTAGAAAGAGGAGACTCAGACGCTTCTTTTGAGATGTAAAACATAGCAGTAGCCTTAAATCTGTGGCAATGTTGCCAAGTTTAAAAAGCACATTTTTCAAAAGCTTAAAAAAATAAAAACATCGAAACTGCTGTAGGCAAAAAGCTAATATCTCAGAGATGGTAACACCTACATCAACATTTTGCACACCTCTAGAAAGAGGAGACACAGACGCTTACTCTAAAATGTATGCCATAGCAGTGGCTTTAAAGCTGTGGCAGTGTTGCCAAGTTTAAAAAGCACATTTTTCAAAATCTTACAGAAATAAAAACATCGAAAATGCTGTAGGCACAATGCTAATATCTCAGAGATGGTAACACTTACAGCAAGATTTTGCACATCTCTGGAAAGAGGAGACTCAGACGCTTCTTTTGAGAGGTAAAACATAGCAGTGGCTTTAAAGCTGTGGCAGTGTTGCCAAGTTTAAAAAGCACATTTTTCAAAAGCTTACAGAAATAAAAACATCGAAAATGCTGTAGGCACAATGCTAATATCTCAGAGATGGTAACACCTACAGCAACATTTTGCACATCTCTAGAAAGAGGAGACACATACGCTTACTTTAAGATGTAAAACATAGCAGTGGCTTTAAAGCTGTGGCAGTGTTGCCAAGTTTAAAAAGCACATTTTTCAAAAGCTTACAAAAATGAAAATGCTGTAGGCAAAATCCTAATATCTCAGAGATGGCAACATTTTGCACATCTCTAGAAAGAAAAGACACAGACGCTTCTTTTAAGGTGTAAAACATAGCAGTGGCTTTAAAGCTGTGGCAGTGTTGCCAAGTTTAAAAAGAACATTTTTCAAAAGCTTACAAAAATAAAAACATCGAAAATGCTTTAGGCCAATGCTAATATCTCAGAGATGGTAACACCCACAGCAACATTTTGCACATCTCTAGAAAGAGGAGACTCAGACGCTTCTTTTGAGGTGTAAAACATAGCAGTAGCCTTAAATCTGTGGCAATGTTGCCAAGTTTAAAAAGCACATTTTTCAAAAGCTTAAAAAATAAAAACATCGAAAATGTTGTAGGCAAAAAGCTAATATCTCAGAGATGGTAACACGTACAGCAAACATTTTGCACACCTCTAGAAAGAGGAGACACAGACGCTTCTTCTGAGGTGTAAAACATTGCAGTGGCTTTAAAGCTGTGGCAGTGTTGCCAAGTTTAAAAAGAACATTTTTCAAAAGCTTACAAAAATAAAAACATCGAAAATGCTTTAGGCCAATGCTAATATCTCAGAGATGGTAACACCCACAGCAACATTTTGCACATCTCTAGAAAGAGGAGACACAGACTCTTCTTCTGAGATGTAAAACATAGCAGTGGCTTTAAAGCTGTGGCAGTGTTGCCAAGTTTAAAAAGCAAATTTTTCAAAAGCTTACAAAAATGAAAATGCTGTAGGCAAAATCCTAATATCTCAGAGATGGCAACATTTTGCACATCTCTAGAAAGAAAAGACACAGACGCTTCTTTTAAGGTGTAAAACATAGCAGTGGCTTTAAAGCTGTGGCAGTGTTGCCTAGTTTAAAAAGCACTTTTTCCAAAAGCTTACAAAAATAAAAACATCGAAAATGCTGTAGACACAATGCTAATATCTCAGAGATGGTAACACCTACAGCAACATTTTGCACATCTCTAGAAAGAGGAGACTCAGACGCTTCTTTTGAGATGTAAACCATAGCAGTGGCTTTAAAGTTATGGCAGTGTTGCCAAGTTTAAAAAGCACATTTTTCAAAAGCTTACAAAAATGAAAATGCTGTAGGCAAAATCCTAATATTTCAGAGATGGCAACATTTTGCACATCTCTAGAAAGAGGAGACACAGACTCTTCGTTTGAGAGGTAAAACATAGCAGTGGCTTTAAAGCTGTGGCAGTGTTGCCAAGTTTAAAAAGCACATTTTTCAAAAGCTTACAAAAATGAAAATGCTGTAGGCAAAATCCTAATATCTCAGAGATGGCAACATTTTGCACACCTCTAGAAAGAGGAGACACAGACGCTTCTTTTGAGGTGTAAAACATTGCAGTGGCTTTAAAGCTGTGGCAGTGTTGCCAAGTTTAAAAAGAACATTTTTCAAAAGCTTACAAAAATAAAAACATCGAAAATGCTGTAGGCCAATGCTAATATCTCAGAGATGGTAACACCTACAGCAACATTTTGCACATCTCTAGAAAGAGGAGACTCAGACGCTTCTTTTGAGAGGTAAAACATAGCAGTAGCCTTAAATCTGTGGCAATGTTGCCAAGTTTAAAAAGCACATTTTTCAAAAGCTTAAAAAAATAAAAACATCGAAACTGCTGTAGGCAAAAAGCTAATATCTCAGAGATGGTAACATCTACATCAACATTTTGCACACCTCTAGAAAGAGGAGACACAGACGCTTACTTTAAAATGTATGCCATAGCAGTGGCTTTAAAGCTGTGGCAGTGTTGCCAAGTTTAAAAAGCACATTTTTCAAAATCTTACAGAAATAAAAACATCGAAAATGCTGTAGGCACAATGCTAATATCTCAGAGATGGTAACACTTACAGCAAGATTTTGCACATCTCTGGAAAGAGGAGACTCAGACGCTTCTTTTGAGAGGTAAAACATAGCAGTGGCTTTAAAGCTGTGGCAGTGTTGCCAAGTTTAAAAAGCACATTTTTCAAAAGCTTACAGAAATAAAAACATCGAAAATGCTGTAGGCACAATGCTAATATCTCAGAGATGGTAACACCTACAGCAACATTTTGCACATCTCTAGAAAGAGGAGACACATACGCTTACTTTAAGATGTAAAACATAGCAGTGGCTTTAAAGCTGTGGCAGTGTTGCCAAGTTTAAAAAGCACATTTTTCAAAAGCTTACAAAAATGAAAATGCTGTAGGCAAAATCCTAATATCTCAGAGATGGCAACATTTTGCACATCTCTAGAAAGAAAAGACACAGACGCTTCTTTTAAGGTGTAAAACATAGCAGTGGCTTTAAAGCTGTGGCAGTGTTGCCTAGTTTAAAAAGCACTTTTTCCAAAAGCTTACAAAAATAAAAACATCGAAAATGCTGTAGACACAATGCTAATATCTCAGAGATGGTAACACCTACAGCAACATTTTGCACATCTCTAGAAAGAGGAGACTCAGACGCTTCTTTTGAGATGTAAACCATAGCAGTGGCTTTAAAGTTATGGCAGTGTTGCCAAGTTTAAAAAGCACATTTTTCAAAAGCTTACAAAAATGAAAATGCTGTAGGCAAAATCCTAATATTTCAGAGATGGCAACATTTTGCACATCTCTAGAAAGAGGAGACACAGACTCTTCGTTTGAGAGGTAAAACATAGCAGTGGCTTTAAAGCTGTGGCAGTGTTGCCAAGTTTAAAAAGCACATTTTTCAAAAGCTTACAAAAATGAAAATGCTGTAGGCAAAATCCTAATATCTCAGAGATGGCAACATTTTGCACACCTCTAGAAAGAGGAGACACAGACGCTTCTTTTGAGGTGTAAAACATTGCAGTGGCTTTAAAGCTGTGGCAGTGTTGCCAAGTTTAAAAAGAACATTTTTCAAAAGCTTACAAAAATAAAAACATCGAAAATGCTGTAGGCCAATGCTAATATCTCAGAGATGGTAACACCTACAGCAACATTTTGCACATCTCTAGAAAGAGGAGACTCAGACGCTTCTTTTGAGAGGTAAAACATAGCAGTAGCCTTAAATCTGTGGCAATGTTGCCAAGTTTAAAAAGCACATTTTTCAAAAGCTTAAAAAAATAAAAACATCGAAACTGCTGTAGGCAAAAAGCTAATATCTCAGAGATGGTAACATCTACATCAACATTTTGCACACCTCTAGAAAGAGGAGACACAGACGCTTACTTTAAAATGTATGCCATAGCAGTGGCTTTAAAGCTGTGGCAGTGTTGCCAAGTTTAAAAAGCACATTTTTCAAAATCTTACAGAAATAAAAACATCGAAAATGCTGTAGGCACAATGCTAATATCTCAGAGATGGTAACACTTACAGCAAGATTTTGCACATCTCTGGAAAGAGGAGACTCAGACGCTTCTTTTGAGAGGTAAAACATAGCAGTGGCTTTAAAGCTGTGGCAGTGTTGCCAAGTTTAAAAAGCACATTTTTCAAAAGCTTACAGAAATAAAAACATCGAAAATGCTGTAGGCACAATGCTAATATCTCAGAGATGGTAACACCTACAGCAACATTTTGCACATCTCTAGAAAGAGGAGACACATACGCTTACTTTAAGATGTAAAACATAGCAGTGGCTTTAAAGCTGTGGCAGTGTTGCCAAGTTTAAAAAGCACATTTTTCAAAAGCTTACAAAAATGAAAATGCTGTAGGCAAAATCCTAATATCTCAGAGATGGCAACATTTTGCACATCTCTAGAAAGAAAAGACACAGACGCTTCTTTTAAGGTGTAAAACATAGCAGTGGCTTTAAAGCTGTGGCAGTGTTGCCAAGTTTAAAAAGAACATTTTTCAAAAGCTTACAAAAATAAAAACATCGAAAATGCTTTAGGCCAATGCTAATATCTCAGAGATGGTAACACCCACAGCAACATTTTGCACATCTCTAGAAAGAGGAGACTCAGACGCTTCTTTTGAGGTGTAAAACATAGCAGTAGCCTTAAATCTGTGGCAATGTTGCCAAGTTTAAAAAGCACATTTTTCAAAAGCTTAAAAAATAAAAACATCGAAAATGTTGTAGGCAAAAAGCTAATATCTCAGAGATGGTAACACGTACAGCAAACATTTTGCACACCTCTAGAAAGAGGAGACACAGACGCTTCTTCTGAGGTGTAAAACATTGCAGTGGCTTTAAAGCTGTGGCAGTGTTGCCAAGTTTAAAAAGAACATTTTTCAAAAGCTTACAAAAATAAAAACATCGAAAATGCTTTAGGCCAATGCTAATATCTCAGAGATGGTAACACCCACAGCAACATTTTGCACATCTCTAGAAAGAGGAGACACAGACTCTTCTTCTGAGATGTAAAACATAGCAGTGGCTTTAAAGCTGTGGCAGTGTTGCCAAGTTTAAAAAGCAAATTTTTCAAAAGCTTACAAAAATGAAAATGCTGTAGGCAAAATCCTAATATCTCAGAGATGGCAACATTTTGCACATCTCTAGAAAGAAAAGACACAGACGCTTCTTTTAAGGTGTAAAACATAGCAGTGGCTTTAAAGCTGTGGCAGTGTTGCCTAGTTTAAAAAGCACTTTTTCCAAAAGCTTACAAAAATAAAAACATCGAAAATGCTGTAGACACAATGCTAATATCTCAGAGATGGTAACACCTACAGCAACATTTTGCACATCTCTAGAAAGAGGAGACTCAGACGCTTCTTTTGAGATGTAAACCATAGCAGTGGCTTTAAAGTTATGGCAGTGTTGCCAAGTTTAAAAAGCACATTTTTCAAAAGCTTACAAAAATGAAAATGCTGTAGGCAAAATCCTAATATTTCAGAGATGGCAACATTTTGCACATCTCTAGAAAGAGGAGACACAGACTCTTCGTTTGAGAGGTAAAACATAGCAGTGGCTTTAAAGCTGTGGCAGTGTTGCCAAGTTTAAAAAGCACATTTTTCAAAAGCTTACAAAAATGAAAATGCTGTAGGCAAAATCCTAATATCTCAGAGATGGCAACATTTTGCACACCTCTAGAAAGAGGAGACACAGACGCTTCTTTTGAGGTGTAAAACATTGCAGTGGCTTTAAAGCTGTGGCAGTGTTGCCAAGTTTAAAAAGAACATTTTTCAAAAGCTTACAAAAATAAAAACATCGAAAATGCTGTAGGCCAATGCTAATATCTCAGAGATGGTAACACCTACAGCAACATTTTGCACATCTCTAGAAAGAGGAGACTCAGACGCTTCTTTTGAGAGGTAAAACATAGCAGTAGCCTTAAATCTGTGGCAATGTTGCCAAGTTTAAAAAGCACATTTTTCAAAAGCTTAAAAAAATAAAAACATCGAAACTGCTGTAGGCAAAAAGCTAATATCTCAGAGATGGTAACATCTACATCAACATTTTGCACACCTCTAGAAAGAGGAGACACAGACGCTTACTTTAAAATGTATGCCATAGCAGTGGCTTTAAAGCTGTGGCAGTGTTGCCAAGTTTAAAAAGCACATTTTTCAAAATCTTACAGAAATAAAAACATCGAAAATGCTGTAGGCACAATGCTAATATCTCAGAGATGGTAACACTTACAGCAAGATTTTGCACATCTCTGGAAAGAGGAGACTCAGACGCTTCTTTTGAGAGGTAAAACATAGCAGTGGCTTTAAAGCTGTGGCAGTGTTGCCAAGTTTAAAAAGCACATTTTTCAAAAGCTTACAGAAATAAAAACATCGAAAATGCTGTAGGCACAATGCTAATATCTCAGAGATGGTAACACCTACAGCAACATTTTGCACATCTCTAGAAAGAGGAGACAGATACGCTTACTTTAAGATGTAAAACATAGCAGTGGCTTTAAAGCTGTGGCAGTGTTGCCAAGTTTAAAAAGCACATTTTTCAAAAGCTTACAAAAATGAAAATGCTGTAGGCAAAATCCTAATATCTCAGAGATGGCAACATTTTGCACATCTCTAGAAAGAAAAGACACAGACGCTTCTTTTAAGGTGTAAAACATAGCAGTGGCCTTAAATCTGTGGCAATGTTGCCAAGTTTAAAAAGCACATTTTTCAAAAGCTTAAAAAATAAAAACATCGAAAATGTTGTAGGCAAAAAGCTAATATCTCAGAGATGGTAACACGTACAGCAAACATTTTGCACACCTCTAGAAAGAGGAGACACAGACGCTTCTTCTGAGGTGTAAAACATTGCAGTGGCTTTAAAGCTGTGGCAGTGTTGCCAAGTTTAAAAAGAACATTTTTCAAAAGCTTACAAAAATAAAAACATCGAAAATGCTTTAGGCCAATGCTAATATCTCAGAGATGGTAACACCCACAGCAACATTTTGCACATCTCTAGAAAGAGGAGACACAGACTCTTCTTCTGAGATGTAAAACATAGCAGTGGCTTTAAAGCTGTGGCAGTGTTGCCAAGTTTAAAAAGCACATTTTTCAAAAGCTTACAAAAATTAAAACATCGAAAATGCTGTAGGCCAATGCTAATATCTCAGAGATGGTAACACCTACAGCAACAGTTTGCACATATCTAGAAAGAGAAGACACAGACGCTTACTTTAACATGTAAAACATAGCAGTGGCTTTAAAGCTGTGGCAGTGTTGCCAAGTTTAAAAAGCACTTTTTCCAAAAGCTTACAAAAATAAAAACATCGAAAATGCTGTAGACACAATGCTAATATCTCAGAGATGGTAACACCTACAGCAACATTTTGCACATCTCTAGAAAGAGGAGACTCAGACGCTTCTTTTGAGATGTAAAACATAGCAGTAGCCTTAAATCTGTGGCAATGTTGCGAAGTTTAAAAAGCACATTTTTCAAAAGCTTAAAAAAATAAAAACATCGAAACTGCTGTAGGCAAAAAGCTAATATCTCAGAGATGGTAACACCTACATCAACATTTTGCACACCTCTAGAAAGAGGAGACACAGACGCTTACTTTAAAATGTATGCCATAGCAGTGGCTTTAAAGCTGTGGCAGTGTTGCCAAGTTTAAAAAGCACATTTTTCAAAATCTTACAGAAATAAAAACATCGAAAATGCTGTAGGCACAATGCTAATATCTCAGAGATGGTAACACTTACAGCAAGATTTTGCACATCTCTGGAAAGAGGAGACTCAGACGCTTCTTTTGAGAGGTAAAACATAGCAGTGGCTTTAAAGCTGTGGCAGTGTTGCCAAGTTTAAAAAGCACATTTTTCAAAAGCTTACAGAAATAAAAACATCGAAAATGCTGTAGGCACAATGCTAATATCTCAGAGATGGTAACACCTACAGCAACATTTTGCACATCTCTAGAAAGAGGAGACACATACGCTTACTTTAAGATGTAAAACATAGCATTGGCTTTAAAGCTGTGGCAGTGTTGCCAAGTTTAAAAAGCACATTTTTCAAAAGCTTACAAAAATGAAAATGCTGTAGGCAAAATCCTAATATCTCAGAGATGGCAACATTTTGCACATCTCTAGAAAGAAAAGACACAGACGCTTCGCTGTTGCTGTGGCAGTGTTGCCAAGTTTAAAAAGAACATTTTTCAAAAGCTTACAAAAATAAAAACATCGAAAATGCTTTAGGCCAATGCTAATATCTCAGAGATGGTAACACCCACAGCAACATTTTGCACATCTCTAGAAAGAGGAGACTCAGACGCTTCTTTTGAGGTGTAAAACATAGCAGTAGCCTTAAATCTGTGGCAATGTTGCCAAGTTTAAAA
Source organism: Cheilosia variabilis (assembly GCA_951230905.1). NCBI lineage: Eukaryota > Metazoa > Arthropoda > Insecta > Diptera > Syrphidae > Cheilosia > Cheilosia variabilis. Next base: position 41,431,174 of record OX579679.1, on the reverse strand, counting down.
AGCACATTTTTCAAAAGCTTAAAAAATAAAAACATCGAAAATGTTGTAGGCAAAAAGCTAATATCTCAGAGATGGTAACACGTACAGCAAACATTTTGCACACCTCTAGAAAGAGGAGACACAGACGCTTCTTCTGAGGTGTAAAACATTGCAGTGGCTTTAAAGCTGTGGCAGTGTTGCCAAGTTTAAAAAGAACATTTTTCAAAAGCTTACAAAAATAAAAACATCGAAAATGCTTTAGGCCAATGCTAATATCTCAGAGATGGTAACACCCACAGCAACATTTTGCACATCTCTAGAAAGAGGAGACACAGACTCTTCTTCTGAGATGTAAAACATAGCAGTGGCTTTAAAGCTGTGGCAGTGTTGCCAAGTTTAAAAAGCACATTTTTCAAAAGCTTACAAAAATGAAAACATCGAAAATGCTGTAGGCCAATGCTAATATCTCAGAGATGGTAACACCTACAGCAACAGTTTGCACATATCTAGAAAGAGAAGACACAGACGCTTACTTTAAGATGTAAAACATAGCAGTGGCTTTAAAGCTGTGGCAGTGTTGCCAAGTTTAAAAAGCACTTTTTCCAAAAGCTTACAAAAATAAAAACATCGAAAATGCTGTAGACACAATGCTAATATCTCAGAGATGGTAACACCTACAGCAACATTTTGCACATCTCTAGAAAGAGGAGACTCAGACGCTTCTTTTGAGATGTAAAACATAGCAGTGGCTTTAAAGCTATGGCAGTGTTGCCAAGTTTAAAAAGCACATTTTTCAAAAGCTTACAAAAATGAAAATGCTGTAGGCAAAATCCTAATATCTCAGAGATGGCAACATTTTGCACATCTCTAGAAAGAGGAGACACAGACTCTTCGTTTGAGAGGTAAAACATAGCAGTGGCTTTAAAGCTGTGGCAGTGTTGCCAAGTTTAAAAAGCACATTTTTCAAAAGCTTACAAAAATGAAAATGCTGTAGGCAAAATCCTAATATCTCAGAGATGGCAACATTTTGCACACCTCTAGAAAGAGGAGACACAGACGCTTCTTTTGAGGTGTAAAACATTGCAGTGGCTTTAAAGCTGTGGCAGTGTTGCCAAGTTTAAAAAGAACATTTTTTAAAAGCTTACAAAAATAAAAACATCGAAAATGCTGTAGGCCAATGCTAATATCTCAGAGATGGTAACACCTACAGCAACATTTTGCACATCTCTAGAAAGAGGAGACTCAGACGCTTCTTTTGAGAGGTAAAACATAGCAGTAGCCTTAAATCTGTGGCAATGTTGCCAAGTTTAAAAAGCACATTTTTCAAAAGCTTACAGAAATAAAAACATCGAAAATGCTGTAGGCCAATGCTAATATCTCAGAGATGGTAACACCTACAGCAACAGTTTGCACATCTCTAGAAAGAGAAGACACAGACGCTTACTTTAAAATGTATGCCATAGCAGTGGCTTTAAAGCTGTGGCAGTGTTGCCAAGTTTAAAAAGCACATTTTTCAAAAGCTTACAGAAATAAAAACATCGAAAATGCTGTAGGCACAATGCTAATATCTCAGAGATGGTAACACTTACAGCAAGATTTTGCACATCTCTGGAAAGAGGAGACTCAGACGCTTCTTTTGAGGTGTAAAACATTGCAGTGGCTTTAAAGCTGTGGCAGTGTTGCCAAATTTAAAAAGAACATTTTTCAAAAGCTTACAAAAATAAAAACATCGAAAATGCTGTAGGCCAATGCTAATATCTCAGAGATGGTAACACCTACAGCAACATTTTGCACATCTCTAGAAAGAGGAGACACAGACGCTTACTTTAAGATGTAAAACATAGCAGTGGCTTTAAAGCTGTGGCAGTGTTGCCAAGTTTAAAAAGCACATTTTTCAAAAGCTTACAAAAATGAAAATGCTGTAGGCAAAATCCTAATATCTCAGAGATGGCAACATTTTGCACACCTCTAGAAAGAGGTGACACAGACGCTTCTTTTGAGGTGTAAAACATTGCAGTGGCTTTAAAGCTGTGGCAGTGTTGCCAAGTTTAAAAAGCACATTTTTCAAAAGCTTACAGAAATAAAAACATCGAAAATGCTGTAGGCACAATGCTAATATCTCAGAGATAGTAACACTTACAGCAAGATTTTGCACATCTCTGGAAAGAGGAGACTCAGACGCTTCTTTTGAGAGGTAAAACATAGCAGTGACTTTAAAGATGTGGCAGTGTTGCCAAGTTTAAAAAGCACATTTTTCAAAAGCTTAAAAAAATAAAAACATCGAAAATGCTGTAGGCCAATGCTAATATCTCAGAGATGGTAACACCTACAGCAACATTTTGCACATCTCTAGAAAGAGGAGACACAGACGCTTACTTTAAGATGTAAAACATAGCAGTGGCTTTAAAGCTGTGGCAGTGTTGCCAAGTTTAAAAAGCACATTTTTCAAAAGCTTACAAAAATGAAAATGCTGTAGGCAAAATCCTAATATCTCAGAGATGGCAACATTTTGCACATCTCTAGAAAGAGGAGACACAGACGCTTCTTTTAAGGTGTAAAACATAGCAGTGGCTTTAAAGCTGTGGCAGTGTTGCCAAGTTTAAAAAGAACATTTTTCAAAAGCTTACAAAAATAAAAACATCGAAAATGCTTTAGGCCAATGCTAATATCTCAGAGATGGTAACACCCACAGCAACATTTTGCACATCTCTAGAAAGAGGAGACTCAGACGCTTACTTTAAGATGTAAAACATAGCAGTGGCTTTAAAGCTGTGGCAGTGTTGCCAAGTTTAAAAAGCACTTTTTCCAAAAGCTTACAAAAATAAAAACATCGAAAATGCTGTAGACACAATGCTAATATCTCAGAGATGGTAACACCTACAGCAACATTTTGCACATCTCTAGAAAGAGGAGACTCAGACGCTTCTTTTGAGATGTAAAACATAGCAGTGGCTTTAAAGCTATGGCAGTGTTGCCAAGTTTAAAAAGCACATTTTTCAAAAGCTTACAAAAATGAAAATGCTGTAGGCAAAATCCTAATATCTCAGAGATGGCAACATTTTGCACATCTCTAGAAAGAGGAGACACAGACTCTTCGTTTGAGAGGTAAAACATAGCAGTGGCTTTAAAGCTGTGGCAGTGTTGCCAAGTTTAAAAAGCACATTTTTCAAAAGCTTACAAAAATGAAAATGCTGTAGGCAAAATCCTAATATCTCAGAGATGGCAACATTTTGCACACCTCTAGAAAGAGGAGACACAGACGCTTCTTTTGAGGTGTAAAACATTGCAGTGGCTTTAAAGCTGTGGCAGTGTTGCCAAGTTTAAAAAGAACATTTTTTAAAAGCTTACAAAAATAAAAACATCGAAAATGCTGTAGGCCAATGCTAATATCTCAGAGATGGTAACACCTACAGCAACATTTTGCACATCTCTAGAAAGAGGAGACTCAGACGCTTCTTTTGAGAGGTAAAACATAGCAGTAGCCTTAAATCTGTGGCAATGTTGCCAAGTTTAAAAAGCACATTTTTCAAAAGCTTACAGAAATAAAAACATCGAAAATGCTGTAGGCCAATGCTAATATCTCAGAGATGGTAACACCTACAGCAACAGTTTGCACATCTCTAGAAAGAGAAGACACAGACGCTTACTTTAAAATGTATGCCATAGCAGTGGCTTTAAAGCTGTGGCAGTGTTGCCAAGTTTAAAAAGCACATTTTTCAAAAGCTTACAGAAATAAAAACATCGAAAATGCTGAAGGCACAATGCTAATATCTCAGAGATGGTAACACTTACAGCAAGATTTTGCACATCTCTGGAAAGAGGAGACTCAGACGCTTCTTTTGAGGTGTAAAACATTGCAGTGGCTTTAAAGCTGTGGCAGTGTTGCCAAATTTAAAAAGAACATTTTTCAAAAGCTTACAAAAATAAAAACATCGAAAATGCTGTAGGCCAATGCTAATATCTCAGAGATGGTAACACCTACAGCAACATTTTGCACATCTCTAGAAAGAGGAGACACAGACGCTTACTTTAAGATGTAAAACATAGCAGTGGCTTTAAAGCTGTGGCAGTGTTGCCAAGTTTAAAAAGCACATTTTTCAAAAGCTTACAAAAATGAAAATGCTGTAGGCAAAATCCTAATATCTCAGAGATGGCAACATTTTGCACACCTCTAGAAAGAGGTGACACAGACGCTTCTTTTGAGGTGTAAAACATTGCAGTGGCTTTAAAGCTGTGGCAGTGTTGCCAAGTTTAAAAAGCACATTTTTCAAAAGCTTACAGAAATAAAAACATCGAAAATGCTGTAGGCACAATGCTAATATCTCAGAGATAGTAACACTTACAGCAAGATTTTGCACATCTCTGGAAAGAGGAGACTCAGACGCTTCTTTTGAGAGGTAAAACATAGCAGTGACTTTAAAGATGTGGCAGTGTTGCCAAGTTTAAAAAGCACATTTTTCAAAAGCTTAAAAAAATAAAAACATCGAAAATGCTGTAGGCCAATGCTAATATCTCAGAGATGGTAACACCTACAGCAACATTTTGCACATCTCTAGAAATAGGAGACACAGACGCTTACTTTAAGATGTAAAACATAGCAGTGGCTTTAAAGCTGTGGCAGTGTTGCCAAGTTTAAAAAGCACATTTTTCAAAAGCTTACAAAAATGAAAATGCTGTAGGCAAAATCCTAATATCTCAGAGATGGCAACATTTTGCACATCTCTAGAAAGAGGAGACACAGACGCTTCTTTTAAGGTGTAAAACATAGCAGTGGCTTTAAAGCTGTGGCAGTGTTGCCAAGTTTAAAAAGAACATTTTTCAAAAGCTTACAAAAATAAAAACATCGAAAATGCTTTAGGCCAATGCTAATATCTCAGAGATGGTAACACCCACAGCAACATTTTGCACATCTCTAGAAAGAGGAGACTCAGACGCTTCTTTTGAGGTGTAAAACATTGCAGTGGCTTTAAAGCTGTGGCAGTGTTGCCAAGTTTAAAAAGAACATTTTTCAAAAGCTTACAAAAATAAAAACATCGAAAATGCTTTAGGCCAATGCTAATATCTCAGAGATGGTAACACCCACAGCAACATTTTGCACATCTCTAGAAAGAGGAGACTCAGACGCTTCTTTTGAGGTGTAAAACATAGCAGTAGCCTTAAATCTGTGGCAATGTTGCCAAGTTTAAAAAGCACATTTTTCAAAAGCTTAAAAAATAAAAACATCGAAAATGCTGTAGGCAAAAAGCTAATATCTCAGAGATGGTACCACGTACAGCAACATTTTGCACACCTCTAGAAAGAGCAGACACAGACGCTTCTTTTGAGAGGTAAAACATAGCAGTGGCTTTAAAGCTGTGGCAGTGTTGCCAAGTTTAAAAAGCACATTTTTCAAAATCTTACAAAAATGAAAATGCTGTAGGCAAAATCCTAATATCTCAGAGATGGCAACATTTTGCACACCTCTAGAAAGAGGAGACACAGACGCTTCTTTTGAGGTGTCAAACATTGCAGTGGCTTTAAAGCTGTGGCAGTGTTGCCAAGTTTAAAAAGAACATTTTTCAAAAGCTTACAAAAATAAAAACATCGAAAATGCTGTAGGCCAATGCTAATATCTCAGAGATGGTAACACCTACAGCAACAGTTTGCGCATCTCTAGAAAGAGAAGACTCAGACGCTTCTTTTGAGAGGTAAAACATAGCTGTAGCCTTAAATCTGTGGCAATGTTGCCAAGTTTAAAAAGCACATTTTTCAAAAGCTTAAAAAAATAAAAACATCGAAAATGCTGTAGGCCAATGCTAATATCTCAGAGATGGTAACATCTACAGCAACATTTTGGACATCTCTAGAAAGAGGAGACTCAGCCGCTTCTTTTGAGAGGTAAAAAATATCAGTAGCCTTAAATCTGTGGCAATGTTGCCAAGTTTAAAAGGCACATTTTTCAAAAGCTTAACAAAATAAAAACATCGAAACTGCTGTAGGCAAAAAGCTAATATCTCAGAGATGGTAACACCTACAGCAAAAGTTTGCACATCTCTAGAAAGAGGAGACTCAGACGCTTCTTTTGAAATGTAAAACATAGCAGTGGCTTTAAAGCTATGGCAGTGTTGCCAAGTTTAAAAAGCACATTTTTCAAAAGCTTACAAAAATGAAAATGCTGTAGGCAAAATCCTAATATCTCAGAGATGGCAACATTTTGCACATCTCTAGAAAGAGGAGACACAGACTCTTCTTTTGAGAGGTAAAACATAGCAGTGGCTTTAAAGCTGTGGCAGTGTTGCCAAGTTTAAAAAGCACATTTTTCAAAAGCTTACAAAAATGAAAACATCGAAAATGCTGTAGGCCAATGCTATTATCTCAGAGATGGTAACACCTACAGCAACAGTTTGCACATCTCTAGAAAGAGAAGACACAGACGCTTACTTTAAGATGTAAAACATAGCAGTGGCTTTAAAGCTGTGGCAGTGTTGCCAAGTTTAAAAAGCACCTTTGTTGAGATCACGTCAAAGAGAATAGACGTGTTTCTGTTTAGTTGCTCTAGCTAGTGTAAAATTCTATATTTAAACAAGTCTACTTGAGCTTATACGAGTATATCGTTTGATCAAAAGCTAGTTTTCTTTTCTTTTCTTTTCTTTTATTATGGATGTAAAGTGCGTGAAATGTGATCTTGTAATATCGGGTAATGATTATCTTTCCTGCGGTTTTTGTCGCTCGGTTTTACACGTTCACTGCTCCGATGTTCTTGATAGTCAATTTAATTTAATAAAGACAAATGCGAACATATTTTGGAAATGTAATACTTGCGACTTGAACATACTGCTATCATGCTTAGTAAAAGTTAAGGAATTGTTGAAAATATGTAACGAAAGTGAATTTGAAAAGTGTCTCTCTTTCGTCTCATCTACTTCGAACGTCTCTCAAAGAGTTACTCGGTCTCAAGCAAAAGCTATAAACAATGTACCAAACAAACTTCTTAGAGATAAATTTCCTTCCCCCTCGCCCTTACTTCGCAGTACATCATCGCGTCATAATAAAGACTCTCCTTCAACTATGAAACCAAAAAAAAACAATAACACTAAGTCGACGATCTCATCAATAACTGTTGCCGCAGCAAATGCAACCAATTCTTTCTCTGTTAAGCAGAGTAAGAAAATGAATAAAATGGAATGCGCTAACAGTTGTTCGGCCAATGCACTCGTGGCTGCCCCCGCTGGTGTTGTTGTTGTCTCGCCCGCTCCGTCTGCGGGCACAGACTATATTCCAGCGAGTCAAAACAAACACTCTACTTTTGGGTTAGCTTCTAGTGTAGTTGCAGAAAAAATCGTTATTGTGGATGCTGTTTCAGATTTGGACGTTGTCTCGAATGTGGGCGTTGTTTCTGATGCTGCAAATGCTGTTGATGAAGCTAGATTTGCTGATTGTCTATTGGATACCAATGATGCTGTCTCTGTTCGTGAGTTTAACTCCGCTGATAATGTTGCTGGTGCGGATTGCTTGAATGTTGCAGCTGATGTAGCTCCTTTTTTTGCGAATAATGGAAATACTAACGCTGTTCCTGAAACGACTGCTGCCGGAGTTAGTTCTGCTGTTGGTGAAACTGTGCAGAAAGTTCCCATTAGATACAACGCAGGGACGGAGACAATCGTTGGTACCAGCGAGAATGTTTCTAATCTCCATGTCGTCCGGAAACTGAAGTGGTTTCATATATCAAGTTTCCACCCCGATACATCTACGGACAGTATTACTGCTTATATCTCCAATAAATTGCGGACAAATCATACGGGCTTTTCGTGCTTTAAATTGTTAAAAGCGAATGAAACTAGCCAAAGTCTAAAATTTGTGAATTTTAAAATTGGTGTTCCTGCTAATTTTACAAGCAGTGTTTATGATGCGAGTTTTTGGCCCAATGGGGTGAAAATTCGATCTTTCATCCACAATCCAAAAAACTAAATCGTGCTATTGCTAAGGAAGTGTTTAAGCCACCCTATGACCACCAACTGGCCCAAAACATTGAGGATACTCATCCTATTAAAATATTTTATCATAATGCCAGTGGATGTAGAACGAAAACTCTGGATTTATTTATGGCTTCAAGTCACACAGATTATGATGTAATAATAATCACGGAAACTTGGCTTTATAAAAATATTCTGTCATCTGAAATCTTCGACAGCAATTTATACAATGTATTTCGCCGTGATCGCTGTAAATCGGTTGAGGAACGTGGTGGAGGTGTGCTGATTGCGGTCCGGTCAACATTTTCTTCAGATGAGATAGTTTTGCCGATTTTAGATGTCGAACAGATCTGTGTTTCTGTTAATGTTCTAGGTACTAACGATTTTATTTTCTTTATTGTTAATTACATACCATCACAAAGTAAACTTGATATTTATGAAAAATGCATTGAAAATATTGAATTTATAAATAATCATTGTTCAAATTCAAATTATATATGTGCTCTCGGTGATTTTAATATTGGTGATGTTGTATGGTCCTGGTCTGATGACGATAAAATGCTTATTCCACATAATGTGGTTAAAGACTATGAATTGGCTGTTATTGATTGTTTGTTTTCGCTTAATTTATGTCAAGTTAATGCAATAACGAATTCCCAAAATAGAGCTCTTGATCTTGTATTTGTTAATATTTATGACTTTAAATGTAATGTTCTTGAAGCACCATTTTCTCTTTTAAATAATTCTACTTATCATGAGCAAATTTGTATTGAAATTGAAATGTATAATTATAATAAGAGGAACTCGATTACAGAAAGGCCCTTTAACTTTCTTAAATGTAACTTTACTGGTATGAATTTGCATTTGAATTCGTTTAATTGGGATCGTGAATTTGAAAATCTATGTCTAAGTGAAATGTATAGTCGCTTTAATTTTATCTTAAAATCTAGCTTCTCTATGTTTGTTCCATGTTCGATGAGGAAAAGCACTTTGAAACCCCCATGGTATAATAGGCGCCTTACACATTTAAAGAACTTGAGAAACAAGGCTCACAAAAGATTTAAAATTTCAGGAATCGAATGTGATAAAGAAATGTTTTGTAAGCTACGTAGTCAGTTTAATGTTTTGAGTAAATTTCTTCATAATAACTATATATGTAGTGTAGAAAACAAGTTAAAAAGTGACTCTAAATATTTTTGGTCATTTATAAATCATAAAAGGACCAATACTGGTTTTCCCAAAAAAATGACTTATAAGGATGCTATTTCCAATGATGCTCAAGGTTCAGTTGAGTTATTTGCGAAATTTTTCGAAACCATTTATTCAAATTGTAATGCACCAACGAGTTTCAATTTTAATTCCAGATCGAAAATTGATTTTGGTCTTCTAGTTCTTGATATAAATGATATTCTGTTGGCAGCGCGTAGCATCAAGCCGAATTCTAAGCCTGGAGTGGATGGTATTCCCGCAATTGTATTAAAAAATTGTTGTGAATCTTTGTGTAAGCCTCTGCATACGATTTTTAATGAATCTCTTTCTTCTGGAACTTTTCTCAATGATTGGAAAACGTCATATCTTATTCCTATTTTCAAATCTGGATCTAGGAACAATGTTGAAAATTACCGTGGAATATGCAAACAATCTGCTATACCAAAGCTTTTTGAAAGCATTGTTAAGAACAAATTAGAATTCCATATAAAAGAACATTTATCTGAGTTTCAACACGGTTTCGTCTCAGGTCGCTCGACGTCATCTAATTTAGTTCATTTTACCTCTTATGTAATAAATGCAGTTGAAAGCGGATCCCAGGTTGATGCAATATACACTGACTTCAGTAAAGCCTTTGATTCCGTGAATCATGATGTCTTATTAAGTAAACTCGAACAGTTTGGTTTTCACTCAGCTATGCTTTTGTGGATTTGTTCATTTTTAGTTGGTAGGGTCCAAAAGGTCTACCTGGATGGCTGTTATTCCAGATCAATTTCTTGCATCTCTGGAGTCCCACAAGGTAGTCATTTGGGCCCTCTACTTTTCATAATTTTTATTGACGATATTCTTCAGTGCATACAATTCAGCCAATGCTTATTGTATGCAGATGATCTAAAACTATTTTTAAAGATAAAATGCTCAGAAGATTGTAAAAAGATTCAGTCCGACCTTAATAATCTTCAAAACTGGTGCACACTAAATTGCTTAATGTTAAACAAACAAAAGTGTATGGCTATTTCCTTCTCAAGATCTCAGACGTATTATTCACACGACTATTATCTTGAAATGACGTGCTTAAATAGAGTTAGTCAAATCAAGGATCTTGGTGTCATTATTGATACTAAGCTAACCTACGGTCCTCATGTTGAATACATTATCGCTAAGGCTAACTCACTTGTTGGCTTTATAAAAAGGAACTCGAGAGATTTTACTGATCCACATACTCTGTTATCTTTATTCATATCCCTGGTTAGATCGATCCTTGAATATGCCGATATTATATGGAATCCCATTTATGAAAGTCATTCAGACCGTATTGAGAGAGTCCAGAGGCGTTTTACCAAATTTATATTCTTTAAAATGCGTTGGAACTTTGAACCATCCTATAGTGCGCGATGCAAATTACTCGGTATATTGAAAATTAATGTAAGAAGGTATGCTCATGATATTATATTCGTTAGAGATGTTGTGTGTTACCACATAAAAAGCCCTGCCCTGTTATCTAGAATGCTTTTTTATGCACCAGAAAGGCGTCTAAGGTCTCGTAATGTTTTTTTTCAACCTAGACATAGAACAAACTATGGTTGTAACGAACCAATCTCAAGAGCTCTTGCGGCTTTTAATGATGTAAGTGGACACATAGATTTTCACTGTTCTAGAGACCGCTTTAAAAACATCTTGTTTGCTTTGTTAAGTAACTAAGCTCTGTTATCGTGTTTCTTATTTTCTCATGTACATAAATGAATTGTTGTATTTAAGTATTTTTAGTACGTATTTAATCTTTTTTAATCTGTAAGCTATGCTGTAGATAAATAAATAAATAAATTCTAAAAAACATAGCAGTGGCTTTAAAGCTGTGGCAGTGTTGCCAAGTTTAAAAAGCACATTTTTCAAAAGCTTACAAAAATGAAAACATCGAAAATGCTGTAGGCCAATGCTATTATCTCAGAGATGGTAACACCTACAGCAACAGTTTGCACATCTCTAGAAAGAGAAGACACAGACGCTTACTTTAAGATGTAAAACATAGCAGTGGCTTTAAAGCTGTGGCAGTGTTGCCAAGTTTAAAAAGCACTTTTTCCAAAAGCTTACAAAAATAAAAACATCGAAAATGCTGTAGACACAATGCTAATATCTCAGAGATGGTAACACCTACAGCAACATTTTGCACTTCTCTAGAAAGAGGAGACTCAGACGCTTCTTCTGAGATGTAAAACATAGCAGTGGCTTTAAAGCTATGGCAGTGTTGCCAAGTTTAAAAAGCACATTTTTCAAAAGCTTACAAAAATGAAAATGCTGTAGGCAAAATCCTAATATCTCAGAGATGGCAACATTTTGCACATCTGTAGAAAGAGGAGACACAGACTCTTCGTTTGAGAGGTAAAACATAGCAGTGGCTTTAAAGCTGTGGCAGTGTTGCCAAGTTTAAAAAGCACATTTTTCAAAAGCTTACAAAAATGAAAATGCTGTAGGCAAAATCCTAATATCTCAGAGATGGCAACATTTTGCACACCTCTAGAAAGAGGAGACACAGACGCTTCTTTTGAGGTGTAAAACATTGCAGTGGCTTTAAAGCTGTGGCAGTGTTGCCAAATTTAAAAAGAACATTTTTCAAAAGCTTACAAAAATAAAAACATCGAAAATGCTGTAGGCCAATGCTAATATCTCAGAGATGGTAACACCTACAGCAACATTTTGCACATCTCTAGAAAGAGGAGACACAGACTCTTGTTTTGAGAGGTAAAACATAGCAGTGGCTTTAAAGCTGTGGCAGTGTTGCCAAGTTTAAAAAGCACATTTTTCAAAAGCTTACAAAAATGAAAACATCGAAAATGCTGTAGGCCAATGCTATTATCTCAGAGATGGTAACACCTACAGCAACAGTTTGCACGTCTCTAGAAAGAGAAGACACAGACGCTTACTTTAAGATGTAAAACATAGCAGTGGCTTTAAAGCTGTGGCAGTGTTGCCAAGTTTAAAAAGCACTTTTTCCAAAAGCTTACAAAAATAAAAACATCGAAAATGCTGTAGACACAATGCTAATATCTCAGAGATGGTAACACCTACAGCAACATTTTGCACTTCTCTAGAAAGAGGAGACTCAGACGCTTCTTCTGAGATGTAAAACATAGCAGTGGCTTTAAAGCTATGGCAGTGTTGCCAAGTTTAAAAAGCACATTTTTCAAAAGCTTACAAAAATGAAAATGCTGTAGGCAAAATCCTAATATCTCAGAGATGGCAACATTTTGCACATCTGTAGAAAGAGGAGACACAGACTCTTCGTTTGAGAGGTAAAACATAGCAGTGGCTTTAAAGCTGTGGCAGTGTTGCCAAGTTTAAAAAGCACATTTTTCAAAAGCTTACAAAAATGAAAATGCTGTAGGCAAAATCCTAATATCTCAGAGATGGCAACATTTTGCACACCTCTAGAAAGAGGAGACACAGACGCTTCTTTTGAGGTGTAAAACATTGCAGTGGCTTTAAAGCTGTGGCAGTGTTGCCAAATTTAAAAAGAACATTTTTCAAAAGCTTACAAAAATAAAAACATCGAAAATGCTGTAGGCCAATGCTAATATCTCAGAGATGGTAACACCTACAGCAACATTTTGCACATCTCTAGAAAGAGGAGACACAGACGCTTACTTTAAGATGTAAAACATAGCAGTGGCTTTAAAGCTGTGGCAGTGTTGCCAAGTTTAAAAAGCACATTTTTCAAAAGCTTACAAAAATGAAAATGCTGTAGGCAAAATCCTAATATCTCAGAGATGGCAACATTTTGCACACCTCTAGAAAGAGGTGACACAGACGCTTCTTTTGAGGTGTAAAACATTGCAGTGGCTTTAAAGCTGTGGCAGTGTTGCCAAGTTTAAAAAGCACATTTTTCAAAAGCTTACAAAAATAAAAACATCGAAAATGCTGTAGGCCAATGCTAATATCTCAGAGATGGTAACACCTACAGCAACATTTTGCACATCTCTAGAAAGAGGAGACACAGACGCTTACTTTAAGATGTAAAACATAGCAGTGGCTTTAAAGCTGTGGCAGTGTTGCCAAGTTTAAAAAGCACATTTTTCAAAAGCTTACAAAAATGAAAATGCTGTAGGCAAAATCCTAATATCTCAGAGATGGCAACATTTTGCACATCTCTAGAAAGAGGAGACACAGACGCTTCTTTTAAGGTGTAAAACATAGCAGTGGCTTTAAAGCTGTGGCAGTGTTGCCAAGTTTAAAAAGAACATTTTTCAAAAGCTTACAAAAATAAAAACATCGAAAATGCTTTAGGCCAATGCTAATATCTCAGAGATGGTAACACCCACAGCAACATTTTGCACATCTCTAGAAAGAGGAGACTCAGACGCTTCTTTTGAGGTGTAAAACATTGCAGTGGCTTTAAAGCTGTGGCAGTGTTGCCAAGTTTAAAAAGAACATTTTTCAAAAGCTTACAAAAATAAAAACATCGAAAATGCTTTAGGCCAATGCTAATATCTCAGAGATGGTAACACCCACAGCAACATTTTGCACATCTCTAGAAAGAGGAGACTCAGACGCTTCTTTTGAGGTGTAAAACATAGCAGTAGCCTTAAATCTGTGGCAATGTTGCCAAGTTTAAAAAGCACATTTTTCAAAAGCTTAAAAAATAAAAACATCGAAAATGCTGTAGGCAAAAAGCTAATATCTCAGAGATGGTACCACGTACAGCAACATTTTGCACACCTCTAGAAAGAGCAGACACAGACGCTTCTTTTGAGAGGTAAAACATAGCAGTGGCTTTAAAGCTGTGGCAGTGTTGCCAAGTTTAAAAAGCACATTTTTCAAAATCTTACAAAAATGAAAATGCTGTAGGCAAAATCCTAATATCTCAGAGATGGCAACATTTTGCACACCTCTAGAAAGAGGAGACACAGACGCTTCTTTTGAGGTGTCAAACATTGCAGTGGCTTTAAAGCTGTGGCAGTGTTGCCAAGTTTAAAAAGAACATTTTTCAAAAGCTTACAAAAATAAAAACATCGAAAATGCTGTAGGCCAATGCTAATATCTCAGAGATGGTAACACCTACAGCAACAGTTTGCGCATCTCTAGAAAGAGAAGACTCAGACGCTTCTTTTGAGAGGTAAAACATAGCTGTAGCCTTAAATCTGTGGCAATGTTGCCAAGTTTAAAAAGCACATTTTTCAAAAGCTTAAAAAAATAAAAACATCGAAAATGCTGTAGGCCAATGCTAATATCTCAGAGATGGTAACATCTACAGCAACATTTTGGACATCTCTAGAAAGAGGAGACTCAGCCGCTTCTTTTGAGAGGTAAAAAATATCAGTAGCCTTAAATCTGTGGCAATGTTGCCAAGTTTAAAAGGCACATTTTTCAAAAGCTTAACAAAATAAAAACATCGAAACTGCTGTAGGCAAAAAGCTAATATCTCAGAGATGGTAATACCTACAGCAAAAGTTTGCACATCTCTAGAAAGAGGAGACTCAGACGCTTCTTTTGAAATGTAAAACATAGCAGTGGCTTTAAAGCTATGGCAGTGTTGCCAAGTTTAAAAAGCACATTTTTCAAAAGCTTACAAAAATGAAAATGCTGTAGGCAAAATCCTAATATCTCAGAGATGGCAACATTTTGCACATCTCTAGAAAGAGGAGACACAGACTCTTCTTTTGAGAGGTAAAACATAGCAGTGGCTTTAAAGCTGTGGCAGTGTTGCCAAGTTTAAAAAGCACATTTTTCAAAAGCTTACAAAAATGAAAACATCGAAAATGCTGTAGGCCAATGCTATTATCTCAGAGATGGTAACACCTACAGCAACAGTTTGCACATCTCTAGAAAGAGAAGACACAGACGCTTACTTTAAGATGTAAAACATAGCAGTGGCTTTAAAGCTGTGGCAGTGTTGCCAAGTTTAAAAAGCACCTTTTCCAAAAGCTTACAAAAATAAAAAAATCGAAAATGCTGTAGACACAATGCTAATATCTCAGAGATGGTAACACCTACAGCAACATTTTGCACTTCTCTAGAAAGAGGAGACTCAGACGCTTCTTCTGAGATGTAAAACATAGCAGTGGCTTTAAAGCTATGGCAGTGTTGCCAAGTTTAAAAAGCACATTTTTCAAAAGCTTACAAAAATGAAAATGCTGTAGGCAAAATCCTAATATCTCAGAGATGGCAACATTTTGCACATCTGTAGAAAGAGGAGACACAGACTCTTCGTTTGAGAGGTAAAACATAGCAGTGGCTTTAAAGCTGTGGCAGTGTTGCCAAGTTTAAAAAGCACATTTTTCAAAAGCTTACAAAAATGAAAATGCTGTAGGCAAAATCCTAATATCTCAGAGATGGCAACATTTTGCACACCTCTAGAAAGAGGAGACACAGACGCTTCTTTTGAGGTGTAAAACATTGCAGTGGCTTTAAAGCTGTGGCAGTGTTGCCAAATTTAAAAAGAACATTTTTCAAAAGCTTACAAAAATAAAAACATCGAAAATGCTGTAGGCCAATGCTAATATCTCAGAGATGGTAACACCTACAGCAACATTTTGCACATCTCTAGAAAGAGGAGACACAGACGCTTACTTTAAGATGTAAAACATAGCAGTGGCTTTAAAGCTGTGGCAGTGTTGCCAAGTTTAAAAAGCACATTTTTCAAAAGCTTACAAAAATGAAAATGCTGTAGGCAAAATCCTAATATCTCAGAGATGGCAACATTTTGCACATCTCTAGAAAGAGGAGACACAGACTCTTGTTTTGAGAGGTAAAACATAGCAGTGGCTTTAAAGCTGTGGCAGTGTTGCCAAGTTTAAAAAGCACATTTTTCAAAAGCTTACAAAAATGAAAACATCGAAAATGCTGTAGGCCAATGCTATTATCTCAGAGATGGTAACACCTACAGCAACAGTTTGCACATCTCTAGAAAGAGAAGACACAGACGCTTACTTTAAGATGTAAAACATAGCAGTGGCTTTAAAGCTGTGGCAGTGTTGCCAAGTTTAAAAAGCACTTTTTCCAAAAGCTTACAAAAATAAAAACATCGAAAATGCTGTAGACACAATGCTAATATCTCAGAGATGGTAACACCTACAGCAACATTTTGCACTTCTCTAGAAAGAGGAGACTCAGACGCTTCTTCTGAGATGTAAAACATAGCAGTGGCTTTAAAGCTATGGCAGTGTTGCCAAGTTTAAAAAGCACATTTTTCAAAAGCTTACAAAAATGAAAATGCTGTAGGCAAAATCCTAATATCTCAGAGATGGCAACATTTTGCACATCTGTAGAAAGAGGAGACACAGACTCTTCGTTTGAGAGGTAAAACATTGCAGTGGCTTTAAAGCTGTGGCAGTGTTGCCAAATTTAAAAAGAACATTTTTCAAAAGCTTACAAAAATAAAAACATCGAAAATGCTGTAGGCCAATGCTAATATCTCAGAGATGGTAACACCTACAGCACATCTCTAGAAAGAGGAGACACAGACGCTTACTTTAAGATGTAAAACATAGCAGTGGCTTTAAAGCTGTGGCAGTGTTGCCAAGTTTAAAAAGCACATTTTTCAAAAGCTTACAAAAATGAAAATGCTGTAGGCAAAATCCTAATATCTCAGAGATGGCAACATTTTGCACACCTCTAGAAAGAGGTGACACAGACGCTTCTTTTGAGGTGTAAAACATTGCAGTGGCTTTAAAGCTGTGGCAGTGTTGCCAAGTTTAAAAAGCACATTTTTCAAAAGCTTACAGAAATAAAAACATCGAAAATGCTGTAGGCACAATGCTAATATCTCAGAGATAGTAACACTTACAGCAAAATTTTGCACATCTCTGGAAAGAGGAGACTCAGACGCTTCTTTTGAGAGGTAAAACATAGCAGTGACTTTAAAGATGTGGCAGTGTTGCCAAGTTTAAAAAGCACATTTTTCAAAAGCTTAAAAAAATAAAAACATCGAAAATGCTGTAGGCCAATGCTAATATCTCAGAGATGGTAACACCTACAGCAACATTTTGCACATCTCTAGAAAGAGGAGACACAGACGCTTACTTTAAGATGTAAAACATAGCAGTGGCTTTAAAGCTGTGGCAGTGTTGCCAAGTTTAAAAAGCACATTTTTCAAAAGCTTACAAAAATGAAAATGCTGTAGGCAAAATCCTAATATCTCAGAGATGGCAACATTTTGCACATCTCTAGAAAGAGGAGACACAGACGCTTCTTTTAAGGTGTAAAACATAGCAGTGGCTTTAAAGCTGTGGCAGTGTTGCCAAGTTTAAAAAGAACATTTTTCAAAAGCTTACAAAAATAAAAACATCGAAAATGCATTAGGCCAATGCTAATATCTCAGAGATGGTAACACCCACAGCAACATTTTGCACATCTCTAGAAAGAGGAGACTCAGACGCTTCTTTTGAGGTGTAAAACATTGCAGTGGCTTTAAAGCTGTGGCAGTGTTGCCAAGTTTAAAAAGAACATTTTTCAAAAGCTTACAAAAATAAAAACATCGAAAATGCTTTAGGCCAATGCTAATATCTCAGAGATGGTAACACCCACAGCAACATTTTGCACATCTCTAGAAAGAGGAGACTCAGACGCTTCTTTTGAGGTGTAAAACATAGCAGTAGCCTTAAATCTGTGGCAATGTTGCCAAGTTTAAAAAGCACATTTTTCAAAAGCTTAAAAAATAAAAACATCGAAAATGCTGTAGGCAAAAAGCTAATATCTCAGAGATGGTAACACGTACAGCAACATTTTGCACACCTCTAGAAAGAGCAGACACAGACGCTTCTTTTGAGAGGTAAAACATAGCAGTGGCTTTAAAGCTGTGGCAGTGTTGCCAAGTTTAAAAAGCACATTTTTCAAAATCTTACAAAAATGAAAATGCTGTAGGCAAAATCCTAATATCTCAGAGATGGCAACATTTTGCACACCTCTAGAAAGAGGAGACACAGACGCTTCTTTTGAGGTGTCAAACATTGCAGTGGCTTTAAAGCTGTGGCAGTGTTGCCAAGTTTAAAAAGAACATTTTTCAAAAGCTTACAAAAATAAAAACATCGAAAATGCTGTAGGCCAATGCTAATATCTCAGAGATGGTAACACCTACAGCAACAGTTTGCGCATCTCTAGAAAGAGAAGACTCAGACGCTTCTTTTGAGAGGTAAAACATAGCTGTAGCCTTAAATCTGTGGCAATGTTGCCAAGTTTAAAAAGCACATTTTTCAAAAGCTTAAAAAAATAAAAACATCGAAAATGCTGTAGGCCAATGCTAATATCTCAGAGATGGTAACATCTACAGCAACATTTTGGACATCTCTAGAAAGAGGAGACTCAGACGCTTCTTTTGAGAGGTAAAAAATATCAGTAGCCTTAAATCTGTGGCAATGTTGCCAAGTTTAAAAGGCACATTTTTCAAAAGCTTAACAAAATAAAAACATCGAAACTGCTGTAGGCAAAAAGCTAATATCTCAGAGATGGTAACACCTACAGCAAAAGTTTGCACATCTCTAGAAAGAGGAGACTCAGACGCTTCTTTTGAAATGTAAAACATAGCAGTGGCTTTAAAGCTATGGCAGTGTTGCCAAGTTTAAAAAGCACATTTTTCAAAAGCTTACAAAAATGAAAATGCTGTAGGCAAAATCCTAATATCTCAGAGATGGCAACATTTTGCACATCTCTAGAAAGAGGAGACACAGACTCTTCTTTTGAGAGGTAAAACATAGCAGTGGCTTTAAAGCTGTGGCAGTGTTGCCAAGTTTAAAAAGCACATTTTTCAAAAGCTTACAAAAATGAAAACATCGAAAATGCTGTAGGCCAATGCTATTATCTCAGAGATGGTAACACCTACAGCAACAGTTTGCACATCTCTAGAAAGAGAAGACACAGACGCTTACTTTAAGATGTAAAACATAGCAGTGGCTTTAAAGCTGTGGCAGTGTTGCCAAGTTTAAAAAGCACTTTTTCCAAAAGCTTACAAAAATAAAAACATCGAAAATGCTGTAGACACAATGCTAATATCTCAGAGATGGTAACACCTACAGCAACATTTTGCACTTCTCTAGAAAGAGGAGACTCAGACGCTTCTTCTGAGATGTAAAACATAGCAGTGGCTTTAAAGCTATGGCAGTGTTGCCAAGTTTAAAAAGCACATTTTTCAAAAGCTTACAAAAATGAAAATGCTGTAGGCAAAATCCTAATATCTCAGAGATGGCAACATTTTGCACATCTGTAGAAAGAGGAGACACAGACTCTTCGTTTGAGAGGTAAAACATAGCAGTGGCTTTAAAGCTGTGGCAGTGTTGCCAAGTTTAAAAAGCACATTTTTCAAAAGCTTACAAAAATGAAAATGCTGTAGGCAAAATCCTAATATCTCAGAGATGGCAACATTTTGCACACCTCTAGAAAGAGGAGACACAGACGCTTCTTTTGAGGTGTAAAACATTGCAGTGGCTTTAAAGCTGTGGCAGTGTTGCCAAGTTTAAAAAGAACATTTTTCAAAAGCTTACAAAAATAAAAACATCGAAAATGCTGTAGGCCAATGCTAATATCTCAGAGATGGTAACACCTACAGCAACAGTTTGCGCATCTCTAGAAAGAGAAGACTCAGACGCTTCTTTTGAGAGGTAAAACATAGCTGTAGCCTTAAATCTGTGGCAATGTTGCCAAGTTTAAAAAGCACATTTTTCAAAAGCTTAAAAAAATAAAAACATCGAAAATGCTGTAGGCCAATGCTAATATCTCAGAGATGGTAACATCTACAGCAACATTTTGGACATCTCTAGAAAGAGGAGACTCAGACGCTTCTTTTGAGAGGTAAAAAATATCAGTAGCCTTAAATCTGTGGCAATGTTGCCAAGTTTAAAAGGCACATTTTTCAAAAGCTTAACAAAATAAAAACATCGAAACTGCTGTAGGCAAAAAGCTAATATCTCAGAGATGGTAACACCTACAGCAAAAGTTTGCACATCTCTAGAAAGAGGAGACTCAGACGCTTCTTTTGAAATGTAAAACATAGCAGTGGCTTTAAAGCTATGGCAGTGTTGCCAAGTTTAAAAAGCACATTTTTCAAAAGCTTACAAAAATGAAAATGCTGTAGGCAAAATCCTAATATCTCAGAGATGGCAACATTTTGCACATCTCTAGAAAGAGGAGACACAGACTCTTCTTTTGAGAGGTAAAACATAGCAGTGGCTTTAAAGCTGTGGCAGTGTTGCCAAGTTTAAAAAGCACATTTTTCAAAAGCTTACAAAAATGAAAACATCGAAAATGCTGTAGGCCAATGCTATTATCTCAGAGATGGTAACACCTACAGCAACAGTTTGCACATCTCTAGAAAGAGAAGACACAGACGCTTACTTTAAGATGTAAAACATAGCAGTGGCTTTAAAGCTGTGGCAGTGTTGCCAAGTTTAAAAAGCACTTTTTCCAAAAGCTTACAAAAATAAAAACATCGAAAATGCTGTAGACACAATGCTAATATCTCAGAGATGGTAACACCTACAGCAACATTTTGCACTTCTCTAGAAAGAGGAGACTCAGACGCTTCTTCTGAGATGTAAAACATAGCAGTGGCTTTAAAGCTATGGCAGTGTTGCCAAGTTTAAAAAGCACATTTTTCAAAAGCTTACAAAAATGAAAATGCTGTAGGCAAAATCCTAATATCTCAGAGATGGCAACATTTTGCACACCTCTAGAAAGAGGTGACACAGACGCTTCTTTTGAGGTGTAAAACATTGCAGTGGCTTTAAAGCTGTGGCAGTGTTGCCAAGTTTAAAAAGCACATTTTTCAAAAGCTTACAGAAATAAAAACATCGAAAATGCTGTAGGCACAATGCTAATATCTCAGAGATAGTAACACTTACAGCAAAATTTTGCACATCTCTGGAAAGAGGAGACTCAGACGCTTCTTTTGAGAGGTAAAACATAGCAGTGACTTTAAAGATGTGGCAGTGTTGCCAAGTTTAAAAAGCACATTTTTCAAAAGCTTAAAAAAATAAAAACATCGAAAATGCTGTAGGCCAATGCTAATATCTCAGAGATGGTAACACCTACAGCAACATTTTGCACATCTCTAGAAAGAGGAGACACAGACGCTTACTTTAAGATGTAAAACATAGCAGTGGCTTTAAAGCTGTGGCAGTGCTGCCAAGTTTAAAAAGCACATTTTTCAAAAGCTTACAAAAATGAAAATGCTGTAGGCAAAATCCTAATATCTCAGAGATGGCAACATTTTGCACATCTCTAGAAAGAGGAGACACAGACGCTTCTTTTAAGGTGTAAAACATAGCAGTGGCTTTAAAGCTGTGGCAGTGTTGCCAAGTTTAAAAAGAACATTTTTCAAAAGCTTACAAAAATAAAAACATCGAAAATGCTTTAGGCCAATGCTAATATCTCAGAGATGGTAACACCCACAGCAACATTTTGCACATCTCTAGAAAGAGGAGACTCAGACGCTTCTTTTGAGGTGTAAAACATTGCAGTGGCTTTAAAGCTGTGGCAGTGTTGCCAAGTTTAAAAAGAACATTTTTCAAAAGCTTACAAAAATAAAAACATCGAAAATGCTTTAGGCCAATGCTAATATCTCAGAGATGGTAACACCCACAGCAACATTTTGCACATCTCTAGAAAGAGGAGACTCAGACGCTTCTTTTGAGGTGTAAAACATAGCAGTAGCCTTAAATCTGTGGCAATGTTGCCAAGTTTAAAAAGCACATTTTTCAAAAGCTTAAAAAATAAAAACATCGAAAATGCTGTAGGCAAAAAGCTAATATATCAGAGATGGTAACACGTACAGCAACATTTTGCACACCTCTAGAAAGAGCAGACACAGACGCTTCTTTTGAGAGGTAAAACATAGCAGTGGCTTTAAAGCTGTGGCAGTGTTGCCAAGTTTAAAAAGCACATTTTTCAAAATCTTACAAAAATGAAAATGCTGTAGGCAAAATCCTAATATCTCAGAGATGGCAACATTTTGCACACCTCTAGAAAGAGGAGACACAGACGCTTCTTTTGAGGTGTCAAACATTGCAGTGGCTTTAAAGCTGTGGCAGTGTTGCCAAGTTTAAAAAGAACATTTTTCAAAAGCTTACAAAAATAAAAACATCGAAAATGCTGTAGGCCAATGCTAATATCTCAGAGATGGTAACACCTACAGCAACAGTTTGCACATCTCTAGAAAGAGAAGACTCAGACGCTTCTTTTGAGAGGTAAAACATAGCTGTAGCCTTAAATCTGTGGCAATGTTGCCAAGTTTAAAAAGCACATTTTTCAAAAGCTTAAAAAAATAAAAACATCGAAAATGCTGTAGGCCAATGCTAATATCTCAGAGATGGTAACATCTACAGCAACATTTTGGACATCTCTAGAAAGAGGAGACTCAGACGCTTCTTTTGAGAGGTAAAAAATATCAGTAGCCTTAAATCTGTGGCAATGTTGCCAAGTTTAAAAGGCACATTTTTCAAAAGCTTAACAAAATAAAAACATCGAAACTGCTGTAGGCAAAAAGCTAATATCTCCGAGATGGTAACACCTACAGAAAAATTTTGCACATCTCTAGAAAGAGGAGACTCAGACGCTTCTTTTGAGATGTAAAACATAGCAGTGGCTTTAAAGCTATGGCAGTGTTGCCAAGTTTAAAAAGCACATTTTTCAAAAGCTTACAAAAATGAAAATGCTGTAGGCAAAATCCTAATATCTCAGAGATGGCAACATTTTGCACATCTCTAGAAAGAGGAGACACAGACTCTTGTTTTGAGAGGTAAAACATAGCAGTGGCTTTAAAGCTGTGGCAGTGTTGCCAAGTTTAAAAAGCACATTTTTCAAAAGCTTACAAAAATGAAAACATCGAAAATGCTGTAGGCCAATGCTATTATCTCAGAGATGGTAACACCTACAGCAACAGTTTGCACATCTCTAGAAAGAGAAGACACAGACGCTTACTTTAAGATGTAAAACATAGCAGTGGCTTTAAAGCTGTGGCAGTGTTGCCAAGTTTAAAAAGCACTTTTTCCAAAAGCTTACAAAAATAAAAACATCGAAAATGCTGTAGACACAATGCTAATATCTCAGAGATGGTAACACCTACAGCAACATTTTGCACTTCTCTAGAAAGAGGAGACTCAGACGCTTCTTTTGAGATGTAAAACATAGCAGTGGCTTTAAAGCTATGGCAGTGTTGCCAAGTTTAAAAAGCACATTTTTCAAAAGCTTACAAAAATGAAAATGCTGTAGGCAAAATCCTAATATCTCAGAGATGGCAACATTTTGCACATCTCTAGAAAGAGGAGACACAGACTCTTCATTTGAGAGGTAAAACATAGCAGTGGCTTTAAAGCTGTGGCAGTGTTGCCAAGTTTAAAAAGCACATTTTTCAAAAGCTTACAAAAATGAAAATGCTGTAGGCAAAATCCTAATATCTCAGAGATGGCAACATTTTGCACACCTCTAGAAAGAGGAGACACAGACGCTTCTTTTGAGGTGTAAAACATTGCAGTGGCTTTAAAGCTGTGGCAGTGTTGCCAAGTTTAAAAAGAACATTTTTCAAAAGCTTACAAAAATAAAAACATCGAAAATGCTGTAGGCCAATGCTAATATCTCAGAGATGGTAACACCTACAGCAACATTTTGCACATCTCTAGAAAGAGGAGACTCAGACGCTTCTTTTGAGAGGTAAAACATAGCAGTAGCCTTAAATCTGTGGCAATGTTGCCAAGTTTAAAAAGCACATTTTTCAAAAGCTTAAAAAAATAAAAACATCGAAACTGCTGTAGGCAAAAAGCTAATATCTCAGAGATGGTAACACCTACATCAACATTTTGCACATCTCTAGAAAGAGGAGACACAGACGCTTACTTTAAAATGTATGCCATAGCAGTGGCTTTAAAGCTGTGGCAGTGTTGCCAAGTTTAAAAAGCACATTTTTCAAAAGCTTACAGAAATAAAAACATCGAAAATGCTGTAGGCACAATGCTAATATCTCAGAGATGGTAACACTTACAGCAAGATTTTGCACATCTCTGGAAAGAGGAGACTCAGACACTTCTTTTGAGAGGTAAAACATAGCAGTGGCTTTAAAGCTGTGGCAGTGTTGCCAAGTTTAAAAAGCACATTTTTCAAAATCTTACAAAAATGAGAATGCTGTAGGCAAAATCCTAATATCTCAGAGATGGCAACATTTTGCACACCTCTAGAAAGAGGAGACACAGACGCTTCTTTTGAGGTGTCAAACATTGCAGTGGCTTTAAAGCTGTGGCAGTGTTGCCAAGTTTAAAAAGAACATTTTTCAAAAGCTTACAAAAATAAAAACATCGAAAATGCTGTAGGCCAATGCTAATATCTCAGAGATGGTAAAACCTACAGCAACAGTTTGCACATCTCTAGAAAGAGAAGACTCAGACGCTTCTTTTGAGAGGTAAAACATAGCTGTTGCCTTAAATCTGTGGCAATGTTGCCAAGTTTAAAAAGCACATTTTTCAAAAGCTTAAAAAAATAAAAACATCGAAAATGCTGTAGGCCAATGCTAATATCTCAGAGATGGTAACATCTACAGCAACATTTTGCACATCTCTAGAAAGAGGAGACTCAGACGCTTCTTTTGAGAGGTAAAAAATATCAGTAGCCTTAAATCTGTGGCAATGTTGCCAAGTTTAAAAGGCACATTTTTCAAAAGCTTGACAAAATAAAAACATCGAAACTGCTGTAGGCAAAAAGCTAATATCTCAGAGATGGTAACACCTACAGCAAAATTTTGCACATCTCTAGAAAGAGGAGACTCAGGCGCTTCTTTTGAGATGTAAAACATAGCAGTGGCTTTAAAGCTATGGCAGTGTTGCCAAGTTTAAAAAGCACATTTTTCAAAAGCTTACAAAAATGAAAATGCTGTAGGCAAAATCCTAATATCTCAGAGATGGCAACATTTTGCACATCTCTAGAAAGAGGAGACACAGACTCTTCTTTTGAGAGGTAAAACATAGCAGTGGCTTTAAAGCTGTGGCAGTGTTGCCAAGTTTAAAAAGCACATTTTTCAAAAGCTTACAAAAATGAAAACATCGAAAATGCTGTAGGCCAATGCTAATATCTCAGAGATGGTAACACCTACAGCAACAGTTTGCTCATCTCTAGAAAGAGAAGACACAGGCGCTTACTTTAAGATGTAAAACATAGCAGTGGCTTTAAAGCTGTGGCAGTGTTGCCAAGTTTAAAAAGCACTTTTTCCAAAAGCTTACAAAAATAAAAACATCGAAAATGCTGTAGACACAATGCTAATATCTCAGAGATGGTAACACCTACAGCAACATTTTGCACATCTCTAGAAAGAGGAGACTCAGACGCTTCTTTTGAAATGTAAAACATAGCAGTGGCTTTAAAGCTATGGCAGTGTTGCCAAGTTTAAAAAGCACATTTTTCAAAAGCTTACAAAAATGAAAATGCTGTAGGCAAAATCCTAATATCTCAGAGATGGCAACATTTTGCACATCTCTAGAAAGAGGAGACACAGACTCTTCTTTTGAGAGGTAAAACATAGCAGTGTCTTAAAGCTGTGGCAGTGTTGCCAAGTTTAAAAAGCACATTTTTCAAAACCTTAAAAAAATAAAAACATCGAAAATGCTGTAGGAAAAATGCTAGTATCTCAGGGATAGTAACACCTACAGCAACATTTTGCACATCTCTAGAAAGAGCAGACAGAGACGCTTTTTTTTAGGTGTAAAACATAGCAGTGGCTTAAAGCTGTGGCAGTGTTGCCAAGTTTAAAAAGCACATTTTTCAAAAGCTAAACATAGCAGTGGCTGTAAAGCTGTGTCAGTGTTGCCAAGTTTAAAAAGCACATTTTTCAAAAGCTTATAAACTAAAAACACCGAAGATGCTGTAGGCAAAATGGTAATATCTCAGAGCTGGTAACACCTACAGTAACATTTTGCACATCTCTAGAAAGAGCAGACACAGACGCTTCTTTTTAAGGGTTAAACATAGCAGTGGCCTAAAGCTGTGGCAGTGTTGCCAAGTTTAAAAAGCACATTTTTCAAAAGCTTAAAAAAATAAAAACATCGAAAATAATGTAGGCAAATGCAAATATCTCAGAGATGGTAACACATACAGCAACAGTTTGCACATCTCTAGAAAGAGCAGACACAGACGCTTCTTTTTAAGGGTAAAACATAGCAGTGTCTTAAAGCTGTGGCAGTGTTGCCAAGTTTAAAAAGCACATTTTTCAAAAGCTTAAAAAAATAAAAACATCGAAAATGCTGTAGGAAAAATGCTAGTATCTCAGGGATAGTAACACCTACAGCAACACTTTGCACATCTCTAGAAAGAGCAGACAGAGACGCTTTTTTTTAGGTGTAAAACATAGCAGTGGCTTAAAGCTGTGGCAGTGTTGCCAAGTTTAAAAAGCACATTTTTCAAAAGCTAAACATAGCAGTGGCTGTAAAGCTGTGGCAGTGTTGCCAAGTTTAAAAACACATTTTTCAAAAGCTTAAAAAAATAAAAACATCGAAAATGCTGTAGGCAAAATGCTAATATCTCAGAGATGGTGACACATACAGCAACAGTTTGCACATCTCTAGAAAGAGCAGACACAGACGCTTCTTTTTAAGGGTAAAACATAGCAGTGGATTTAAAGCTGTGGCAGTGCTGCCAAGTTTAAAAACACATTTTTCAAAAGCTTAAAAAAATAAAAACATCGAAAATGCTGTAGGCAAAATGCTAATATCTCAGAGACGGTAACACATACAGCAACATTTTGCACATCTCTAGAAAGAGGAGACACAGACGCTTATTTTAAGGTGTAAAATATAGCAGTGGCTCTAAAGCTGTGGCAGTGTTGCCAATTTTAAAAACACATTTTTCAAAAGCTTAAAAAAATAAAAACATCGAAAATGCTGTAGGCAAAATGCTAATATCTCAGAGATGGTAACACATACAGCAACAGTTTGCACATCTCTAGAAAGAGCAGACACAGACGCTTCTTTTTAAGGGTAAAACATAGCAGTGGATTTAAAGCTGTGGCAGTGCTGCCAAGTTTAAAAACACATTTTTCAAAAGCTTAAAAAAATAAAAACATCGAAAATGCTGTAGGCAAAATGCTAATATCTCAGAGATGGTAACACATACAGCAACATTTTGCACATCTCTGGAAAGAGCAGACACAGACGCTTTTTTTAAGGGTAAAACATAGCAGTGGCTTAAAGCTGTGGCAGTGTTGCCAAGTTTAAAAAGCACATTTTTCAAAAGCTTAAAAACATAAAAACATCGAAAATAATGTAGGCAAATGCTAATATCTCAGAGATGGTAACATCTACAGCAACATTTTGCACATCTCTAGATAGAGCAGACACAGTAGCTTCTTTTTAGGTGTAAAACATAGCAGTGGCTTAAGGCTGTGGAAGTGTTGCCAAGTTTAAAAAGCACATTTTTCAGAAGCTTAAAAAAATAAAAACATCGAAAATAATGTAGGCAAATGCTAATATCTCAGAGATGATAACACCTACAGCAACATTTTGCACAGCCCTAGAAAGAGGAGACACAGACGCTTCTTTTTAGGGGTAAAGCATAGCAGTGTCTTAAAGCTGTGGCAGTGTTGCCAAGTTTAAAAAGCACATTTTTCAAAAGCTTAAAAACTAAAAACACCGAAGATGCTGTAGGCAAAATGGTAATATCTCAGAGCTGGTAACACCTACAGTAACATTTTGCACATCTCTAGAAAGAGCAGACACAGACGCTTCTTTTTAAGGGTAAAACATAGCAGTGGCCTAAAGCTGTGGCAGTGTTGCCAAGTTTAAAGAGCACATTTTTCAAAAGCTTAAAAAAATAAAAACATCGAAAATAATGTAGGCAAATGCTAATATCTCAGAGATGGTAACATCTACAGCAACATTTTTCACATCTCTAGAAAGAGGAGACACAGGCGCTTCTTTTGAGGGTAAAACATAGCAGTGTCTTAAAGCTGTTGTGTTGCCAAGTTTAAAAAGCACATTTTTCAAAAGCTTAAAAAAATAAAAACATAGAAAATGCTGTAGGCAAAATGCTAATATCTCAGAGCTGGTAACACCTACAGCAACATTTTGCACATCCCTAGAAAGAGGAGATACAGGCGCTTCTTTTTAAGGGTAAAACATAGCAGTGGCCTAAAGCTGTGGCAGTGTTGCCAAGTTTAAAGAGCACATTTTTCAAAAGCTTAAAAAAATAAAAACATCGAAAATAATGTAGGCAAATGCTAATATCTCAGAGATGATAACACCTACAGCAACATTTTGCACAGCCCTAGAAAGAGGAGACACAGACGCTTCTTTTTAGGGGTAAAACATAGCAGTGTCTTAAAGCTGTGGCAGTGGTGCCAAGTTTAAAAAGCACATTTTTCAAAAGCTTAAAAAAATAAAACATCGAAAATGCTGTAGGCAAATGCTAATATCTCAGAGATGATAACACCTACAGCAACATTTTGCACAGCCCTAGAAAGAGGAGACACAGACGCTTCTTTTTAGGGGTAAAACATAGCAGTGTCTTAAAGCTGTGGCAGTGGTGCCAAGTTTAAAAAGCACATTTTTCAAAAGCTTAAAAAAATAAAAACATCGAAAATAATGTAGGCAAATGCTAATATCTCAGAGATGGTAACATCTACAGCAACATTTTGCACATCTCTAGAAAGAGGAGATACAGGCGCTTTTGAGGGGTAAAACATAGCAGTGGATTTAAAGCTGTGGCAGTGCTGCCAAGTTTAAAAACACATTTTTCAAAAGCTTAAAAAAATAAAAACATCGAAAATGCTGTAGGCAAAATGCTAATATCTCAGAGATGGTAACACATACAGCAACAGTTTGCACATCTCTAGAAAGAGCAGACACAGACGCTTCTTTTTAAGGGTAAAACATAGCAGTGTCTTAAAGCTGTGGCAGTGGTGCCAAGTTTAAAAAGCACATTTTTCAAAAGCTTAAAAAAATAAAACATCGAAAATGCTGTAGGCAAAATGTTAATATCTCAGAGATGGTAGCACCTACAGCAACATTTTGCACATCTCTAGAAAGAGCAGATAGAGACGCTTTTTTTTTAGGTGTAAAACATAGCAGTGGATTAAAGCTGTGGCAGTGTTGCCAAGTTTAAAAAGCACATTTTTCAAAAGATGAAAAAAATAAAAACATCGTAAATAAAGTAGGCAAAATGCTAATATCTCAGAGATGGTAACACTTACAGCAACATTTTGCACATCTCTGGAAAGAGCAGACACAGACGCTTTTTTTTAAGGGTAAAACATAGCAGTGGCTTAAAGCTGTGGCAGTGTTGCCAAGTTTAAAAAGCACATTTTTCAAAAGCTTAAAAACATAAAAACATCGAAAATGCTGTAGGAAAAATGCTAGTATCTCAGAGATGGTAGCACCTACAGCAACATTTTGCACATCCCTAGAAAGAGGAGATACAGGCGCTTTTGAGAGGTAAAACATAGCAGTGGCTGTAAAGCTGTGGCAGTGTTGCCAAGTTTAAAAAGCACATTTTTCAAAAGCTTAAAAAAACAAAAACATCGTAAATAATATAGGCAAAATGCTAATATCTCAGAGATGGTAACACCTACAGCAACATTTTGCACAGCCCTAGAAAGAGGAGACACAGACGCTTCTTTTAGGGGTAAAACATAGCAGTGTCTTAAAGCTGTGGCAGTGTTGCCAAGTTTAAAAAGCACATTTTTCAAAAGCTTAAAAAAATAAAAACATCGAAAATGCTGTAGGAAAAATGCTAGTATCTCAGGGATAGTAACACCTACAGCAACATTTTGCACATCTCTAGAAAGAGCAGACAGAGACGCTTTTTTTTAGGTGTAAAACATAGCAGTGGCTTAAAGCTGTGGCAGTGTTGCCAAGTTTAAAAAGCACATTTTTCAAAAGCTAAACATAGCAGTGGCTGTAAAGCTGTGTCAGTGTTGCCAAGTTTAAAAAGCACATTTTTCAAAAGCTTAAAAACTAAAAACACCGAAGATGCTGTAGGCAAAATGGTAATATCTCAGAGCTGGTAACACCTACAGTAACATTTTGCACATCTCTAGAAAGAGCAGACACAGACGCTTCTTTTTAAGGGTTAAACATAGCAGTGGCCTAAAGCTGTGGCAGTGTTGCCAAGTTTAAAAAGCACATTTTTCAAAAGCTTAAAAAAATAAAAACATCGAAAATAATGTAGGCAAATGCAAATATCTCAGAGATGGTAACACATACAGCAACAGTTTGCACATCTCTAGAAAGAGCAGACACAGACGCTTCTTTTTAAGGGTAAAACATAGCAGTGTCTTAAAGCTGTGGCAGTGTTGCCAAGTTTAAAAAGCACATTTTTCAAAAGCTTAAAAAAATAAAAACATCGAAAATGCTGTAGGCAAAATGTTAATATCTCAGAGATGGTAGCACCTACAGCAACATTTTGCACATTTCTAGAAAGAGGAGATACAGGCGCTTTTGAGGGGTAAAACATAGCAGTGGCTGTAAAGCTGTGGCAGTGCTGCCAAGTTTAAAAAGCACATTTTTCAAAAGCTTAAAAAAATAAAAACATCGAAAATGCTGTAGGAAAAATGCTAGTATCTCAGGGATAGTAACACCTACAGCAACACTTTGCACATCTCTAGAAAGAGCAGACAGAGACGCTTTTTTTTAGGTGTAAAACATAGCAGTGGCTTAAAGCTGTGGCAGTGTTGCCAAGTTTAAAAAGCACATTTTTCAAAAGCTAAACATAGCAGTGGCTGTAAAGCTGTGGCAGTGTTGCCAAGTTTAAAAACACATTTTTCAAAAGCTTAAAAAAATAAAAACATCGAAAATGCTGTAGGCAAAATGCTAATATCTCAGAGACGGTGACACATACAGCAACAGTTTGCACATCTCTAGAAAGAGCAGACACAGACGCTTCTTTTTAAGGGTAAAACATAGCAGTGGATTTAAAGCTGTGGCAGTGCTGCCAAGTTTAAAAACACATTTTTCAAAAGCTTAAAAAAATAAAAACATCGAAAATGCTGTAGGCAAAATGCTAATATCTCAGAGATGGTAACACATACAGCAACATTTTGCACATCTCTAGAAAGAGGAGACACAGACGCTTATTTTAAGGTGTAAAATATAGCAGTGGCTTTAAAGGTGTGGCAGTGTTGCCAATTTTAAAAACACATTTTTCAAAAGCTTAAAAAAATAAAAACATCGAAAATGCTGTAGGCAAAATGCTAATATCTCAGAGATGGTAACACATACAGCAACAGTTTGCACATCTCTAGAAAGAGCAGACACAGACGCTTCTTTTTAAGGGTAAAACATAGCAGTGGATTTAAAGCTGTGGCAGTGCTGCCAAGTTTAAAAACACATTTTTCAAAAGCTTAAAAAAATAAAAACATCGAAAATGCTGTAGGCAAAATGCTAATATCTCAGAGATGGTAACACATACAGCAACATTTTGCACATCTCTGGAAAGAGCAGACACAGACGCTTTTTTTAAGGGTAAAACATAGCAGTGGCTTAAAGCTGTGGCAGTGTTGCCAAGTTTAAAAAGCACATTTTTCAAAAGCTTAAAAACATAAAAACATCGAAAATAATGTAGGCAAATGCTAATATCTCAGAGATGGTAACATCTACAGCAACATTTTGCACATCTCTAGATAGAGCAGACACAGTAGCTTCTTTTCAGGTGTAAAACATAGCAGTGGCTTAAGGCTGTGGAAGTGTTGCCAAGTTTAAAAAGCACATTTTTCAGAAGCTTAAAAAAATAAAAACATCGAAAATAATGTAGGCAAATGCTAATATCTCAGAGATGATAACACCTACAGCAACATTTTGCACAGCCCTAGAAAGAGGAGACACAGACGCTTCTTTTTAGGGGTAAAGCATAGCAGTGTCTTAAAGCTGTGGCAGTGTTGCCAAGTTTAAAAAGCACATTTTTCAAAAGCTTAAAAACTAAAAACACCGAAGATGCTGTAGGCAAAATGGTAATATCTCAGAGCTGGTAACACCTACAGTAACATTTTGCACATCTCTAGAAAGAACAGACACAGACGCTTCTTTTTAAGGGTAAAACATACCAGTGGCCTAAAGCTGTGGCAGTGTTGCCAAGTTTAAAGAGCACATTTTTCAAAAGCTTAAAAAAATAAAAACATCGAAAATAATGTAGGCAAATGCTAATATCTCAGAGATGGTAACATCTACAGCAACATTTTTCACATCTCTAGAAAGAGGAGACACAGGCGCTTCTTTTGAGGGTAAAACATAGCAGTGTCTTAAAGCTGTTGTGTTGCCAAGTTTAAAAAGCACATTTTTCAAAAGCTTAAAAAAATAAAAACATAGAAAATGCTGTAGGCAAAATGCTAATATCTCAGAGCTGGTAACACCTACAGCAACATTTTGCACATCCCTAGAAAGAGGAGATACAGGCGCTTTTGAGGGGTAAAACATAGCAGTGGATTTAAAGCTGTGGCAGTGCTGCCAAGTTTAAAAACACATTTTTCAAAAGCTTAAAAAAATAAAAACATTGAAAATGCTGTAGGCAAAATGCTAATATCTCAGAGATGGTAACACATACAGCAACAGTTTGCACATCTCTAGAAAGAGCAGACACAGACGATTCTTTTTAGGGGTAAAGCATAGCAGTGTCTTAAAGCTGTGGCAGTGCTGCCAAGTTTAAGAAGCACATTTTTCAAAAGCTTAAAAAAATAACAACATCGAAAATGCTGTAGGCAAAATGTTAATATCTCAGAGATGGTAGCACCTACAGCAACATTTTGCACATCCCTAGAAAGAGGAGATACAGGCGCTTTTGAGGGGTAAAACATAGCAGTGGATTTAAAGCTGTGGCAGTGCTGCCAAGTTTAAAAACACATTTTTCAAAAGCTTAAAAAAATAAAAACATTGAAAATGCTGTAGGCAAAATGCTAATATCTCAGAGATGGTAACACATACAGCAACAGTTTGCACATCTCTAGAAAGAGCAGACACAGACGATTCTTTTTAGGGGTAAAGCATAGCAGTGTCTTAAAGCTGTGGCAGTGCTGCCAAGTTTAAGAAGCACATTTTTCAAAAGCTTAAAAAAATAAAAACATCGAAAATGCTGTAGGCAAAATGTTAATATCTCAGAGATGGTAGCACCTACAGCAACATTTTGCACATCCCTAGAAAGAGGAGATACAGGCGCTTTTGAGAGGTAAAACATAGCAGTGGCAGTGTTGCCAAGTTTAAAAAGCACATATTTCAAAAGCTTAAAAAAATAAAAACATCGTAAATAATATAGGCAAAATGCTAATATCTCAGAGATGGTATCACCTACAGCAACATTTTGCACAGCCCTAGAAAGAGGAGACACAGACGCTTCTTTTAGGGGTAAAACATAGCAGTGTCTTAAAGCTGTGGCAGTGTTGCCAAGTTTAAAAAGCACATTTTTCAAAAGCTTAAAAAAATAAAAACATCGAAAATGCTGTAGGAAAAATGCTAGTATCTCAGGGATAGTAACACCTACAGCAACACTTTGCACATCTCTAGAAAGAGCAGACAGAGACGCTTTTTTTTAGGTGTAAAACATAGCAGTGGCTTAAAGCTGTGGCAGTGTTGCCAAGTTTAAAAAGCACATTTTTCAAAAGCTTAAAAAAATAAAAACATCGAAAATGCTGTAGGCAAAATGTTAATATCTCAGAGATGGTAGCACCTACAGCAACATTTTGCACATCCCTAGAAAGAGGAGATACAGGCGCTTTTGAGAGGTAAAACATAGCAGTGGCAGTGTTGCCAAGTTTAAAAAGCACATATTTCAAAAGCTTAAAAAAATAAAAACATCGTAAATAATATAGGCAAAATGCTAATATCTCAGAGATGGTAACACCTACAGCAACATTTTGCACAGCCCTAGAAAGAGGAGACACAGACGCTTCTTTTTAGGGGTAAAGCATAGCAGTGTCTTAAAGCTGTGGCAGTGTTGCCAAGTTTAAAAAGCACATTTTTCAAAAGCTTAAAAACTAAAAACACCGAAGATGCTGTAGGCAAAATGGTAATATCTCAGAGCTGGTAACACCTACAGTAACATTTTGCACATCTCTAGAAAGAGCAGACACAGACGCTTCTTTTTAAGGGTAAAACATAGCAGTGGCCTAAAGCTGTGGCAGTGTTGCCAAGTTTAAAGAGCACATTTTTCAAAAGCTTAAAAAAATAAAAACATCGAAAATAATGTAGGCAAATGCTAATATCTCAGAGATGGTAACATCTACAGCAACATTTTTCACATCTCTAGAAAGAGGAGACACAGGCGCTTCTTTTGAGGGTAAAACATAGCAGTGTCTTAAAGCTGTTGTGTTGCCAAGTTTAAAAAGCACATTTTTCAAAAGCTTAAAAAAATAAAAACATAGAAAATGCTGTAGGCAAAATGCTAATATCTCCGAGCTGGTAACACCTACAGCAACATTTTGCACATCCCTAGAAAGAGGAGATACAGGCGCTTTTGAGGGGTAAAACATAGCAGTGGATTTAAAGCTGTGGCAGTGCTGCCAAGTTTAAAAACACATTTTTCAAAAGCTTAAAAAAATAAAAACATCGAAAATGCTGTAGGCAAAATGCTAATATCTCAGAGATGGTAACACATACAGCAACAGTTTGCACATCTCTAGAAAGAGCAGACACAGACGATTCTTTTTAGGGGTAAAGCATAGCAGTGTCTTAAAGCTGTGGCAGTGCTGCCAAGTTTAAGAAGCACATTTTTCAAAAGCTTAAAAAAATAAAAACATCGAAAATGCTGTAGGCAAAATGTTAATATCTCAGAGATGGTAGCACCTACAGCAACATTTTGCACATCCCTAGAAAGAGGAGATACAGGCGCTTTTGAGAGGTAAAACATAGCAGTGGCAGTGTTGCCAAGTTTAAAAAGCACATATTTCAAAAGCTTAAAAAAATAAAAACATCGTAAATAATATAGGCAAAATGCTAATATCTCAGAGATGGTAACACCTACAGCAACATTTTGCACAGCCCTAGAAAGAGGACAGACGCTTCTTTTAGGGGTAAAACATAGCAGTGTCTTAAAGCTGTGGCAGTGTTGCCAAGTTTAAAAAGCACATTTTTCAAAAGCTTAAAAAAATAAAAACATCGAAAATGCTGTAGGAAAAATGCTAGTATCTCAGGGTAGTAACACCTACAGCAACACTTTGCACATCTCTAGAAAGAGCAGACAGAGACGCTTTTTTTTAGGTGTAAAACATAGCAGTGGCTTAAAGCTGTGGCAGTGTTGCCAAGTTTAAAAAGCACATTTTTCAAAAGCTAAACATAGCAGTGGCTGTAAAGCTGTGGCAGTGTTGCCAAGTTTAAAAAGCACATTTTTCAAAAGCTTAAAAAAATAAAAACATCGAAAATAATGTAGGCAAATGCTAATATCTCAGAGATGGTAACATCTACAGCAACATTTTGCACATCTCTAGAAAGAGGAGATACAGGCGCTTTTGAGGGGAAAAACATAGCAGTGGCTGTAAAGCTGTGGCATTGCTGCCAAGTTTAAAAAGCACATTTTTCAAAAGATGAACAAAATAAAAACATTGTAAATAATGTAGGCAAAATGCTAATATCTCAGAGATGGTAACACCTACAGCAACATTTTGCACAGCCCTAGAAAGAGGAGACACAGACGCTTCTTTTTAGGGGTAAAACATAGCAGTGTCTTAAAGCTGTGGCAGTGGTGCCAAGTTTAAAAAGCACATTTTTCAAAAGCTTAAAAAAATAAAACATCGAAAATGCTGTAGGCAAAATGTTAATATCTCAGAGATGGTAGCACCTACAGCAACATTTTGCACATCTCTAGAAAGAGCAGACAGGGACGCTTCTTTTTAAGGGTCAAATATAGCAGTGACCTAAAGCTGTGGCAGTGTTGCCAAGTTTAAAAAGCACATTTTTCAAAAGCTTAAAAAAATAAAAACATCGAAAATAATGTAGGCAAATGCTAATATCTCAGAGATGGTAACATCTACAGCAACATTTTGCAGATCTCTAGAAAGAGGAGATACAGGCGCTTTTGAGGGGTAAAACATAGCAGTGGATTTAAAGCTGTGGCAGTGCTGCCAAGTTTAAAAACACATTTTTCAAAAGCTTAAAAAAATAAAAACATCGAAAATGCTGTAGGCAAAATGCTAATATCTC
Source organism: Cheilosia variabilis (assembly GCA_951230905.1). Taxonomy (NCBI): domain Eukaryota; kingdom Metazoa; phylum Arthropoda; class Insecta; order Diptera; family Syrphidae; genus Cheilosia; species Cheilosia variabilis. Next base: position 41,394,960 of record OX579679.1, on the reverse strand, counting down.
AGAGATGGTAACACATACAGCAACAGTTTGCACATCTCTAGAAAGAGCAGACACAGACGCTTCTTTTTAAGGGTAAAACATAGCAGTGTCTTAAAGCTGTGGCAGTGGTGCCAAGTTTAAAAAGCACATTTTTCAAAAGCTTAAAAAAATAAAACATCGAAAATGCTGTAGGCAAAATGTTAATATCTCAGAGATGGTAGCACCTACAGCAACATTTTGCGCATCTTTAGAAAGAGGAGATACAGGCGCTTTTGAGGGGTAAAACATAGCAGTGGCTGTAAAGCTGTGGCATTGCTGCCAAGTTTAAAAAGCACATTTTTCAAAAGATGAAAAAAATAAAAACATTGTAAATAATGTAGGCGAAATGCTAATATCTCAGAGATGGTAACACCTACAGCAACATTTTGCACAGCCCTAGAAAGAGGAGACACAGACGCTTCTTTTTAGGGGTAAAACATAGCAGTGTCTTAAATCTGTGGCAGTGTTGCCAAGTTTAAAAAGCACATTTTGCAAAAGCTTAAAAAAATAAAAACATCGAAAATGCTGTAGGAAAAATGCCAATATCTCAGAGCTGGTAACACCTACAGCAACATTTTGCACATCTCTAGAAAGAGCAGATAGAGACGCTTTTTTTTAGGTGTAAAACATAGCAGTGGATTAAAGCTGTGGCAGTGTTGCCAAGTTTAAAAAGCACATTTTTCAAAAGATGAAAAAAATAAAAACATCGTAAATAATGTAGGCAAAATGCTAATATCTCAGAGATGGTAACACTTACAGCAACATTTTGCACATCTCTGGAAAGAGCAGACACAGACGCTTTTTTTAAGTTTAAAACATAGCAGTGGCTTAAAGCTGTGGCAGTGTTGCCAAGTTTAAAAAGCACATTTTTCAAAAGCTTAAAAAAATAAAAACATCGAAAATGCTATAGGCAAAATGCTAATATCTCAGAGATGGTAACACCTACAGCAACATTTTGCACAGCCCTAGAAAGAGGAGACACAGACGCTTCTCTTTAGGGGTAAAGCATAGCAGTGTCTTAAAGCTGCGGCAGTGTTGCCAAGTTTAAAAAGCACATTTTTCAAAATCTTAAAAAAATAAAAACATCGTAAAACATAGCAGTGTCTTAAAGCTGTGGCAGTGTTGATAAGTTTAAAAAGCACATTTTTCAAAAGCTTAAAAAAATAAAAACATCGAAAATGCTATAGGCAAAATGCTAATATCTCAGAGATGGTAACACCTACAGCAACATTTTGCACATCTCTAGAAAGAGCAGACACAGACGCTCCTTTTTGGGGGCAAAACATAGCAGTGTCTTAAAGCTGTGGCAGTGTTGCCAAGTTTAAAAAGCACATTTTTCAAAAGCTTAAAAAAATAAAAACATCGAAAATGCTGTAGGCAAAATGTTAATATCTCAGAGATGGTAGCACCTACAGCAACATTTTGCACATCTCTAGAAAGAGGAGATACAGGCGCTTTTGAGGGGAAAACATAGCAGTGGCAGTGGTGCCAAGTTTAAAAAGCACATTTTTCAAAAGATGAAAAAAATAAAAACATCGTAAATAATGTAGGCAAAATGCTAATATCTCAGAGATGGTAACACCTACAGCAACATTTTGCACAGCCCTAGAAAGAGGAGACACAGACGCTTCTTTTAGGGGTAAAACATAGCAGTGGCTTAAAGCTGTGGCAGTGTTGCCAAGTTTAAAAAGCACATTTTTCAAAAGCTTAAAAAAATAAAAACATCGAAAATGCTGTAGGAAAAATGCTAGTATCTCAGGGTAGTAACACCTACAGCAACACTTTGCACATCTCTAGAAAGAGCAGACAGAGACGCTTTTTTTTAGGTGTAAAACATAGCAGTGGCTTAAAGCTGTGGCAGTGTTGCCAAGTTTAAAAAGCACATTTTTCAAAAGCTAAACATAGCAGTGGCTGTAAAGCTGTGGCAGTGTTGCCAAGTTTAAAAAGCACATTTTTCAAAAGCTTAAAAAAATAAAAACATCGAAAATAATGTAGGCAAATGCTAATATCTCAGAGATGGTAACATCTACAGCAACATTTTGCACATCTCTAGAAAGAGGAGATACAGGCGCTTTTGAGGGGAAAAACATAGCAGTGGCTGTAAAGCTGTGGCATTGCTGCCAAGTTTAAAAAGCACATTTTTCAAAAGATGAAAAAAATAAAAACATTGTAAATAATGTAGGCAAAATGCTAATATCTCAGAGATGGTAACACCTACAGCAACATTTTGCACAGCCCTAGAAAGAGGAGACACAGACGCTTCTTTTTAGGGGTAAAACATAGCAGTGTCTTAAAGCTGTGGCAGTGGTGCCAAGTTTAAAAAGCACATTTTTCAAAAGCTTAAAAAAATAAAACATCGAAAATGCTGTAGGCAAAATGTTAATATCTCAGAGATGGTAGCACCTACAGCAACATTTTGCACATCTCTAGAAAGAGCAGACAGAGACGCTTCTTTTTAAGGGTAAAATATAGCAGTGACCTAAAGCTGTGGCAGTGTTGCCAAGTTTAAAAAGCACATTTTTCAAAAGCTTAAAAAAATAAAAACATCGAAAATAATGTAGGCAAATGCTAATATCTCAGAGATGGTAACATCTACAGCAACATTTTGCAGATCTCTAGAAAGAGGAGATACAGGCGCTTTTGAGGGGTAAAACATAGCAGTGGATTTAAAGCTGTGGCAGTGCTGCCAAGTTTAAAAACACATTTTTCAAAAGCTTAAAAAAATAAAAACATCGAAAATGCTGTAGGCAAAATGCTAATATCTCAGAGATGGTAACACATACAGCAACAGTTTGCACATCTCTAGAAAGAGCAGACACAGACGCTTCTTTTTAAGGGTAAAACATAGCAGTGTCTTAAAGCTGTGGCAGTGGTGCCAAGTTTAAAAAGCACATTTTTCAAAAGCTTAAAAAAATAAAACATCGAAAATGCTGTAGGCAAAATGTTAATATCTCAGAGATGGTAGCACCTACAGCAACATTTTGCGCATCTTTAGAAAGAGGAGATACAGGCGCTTTTGAGGGGTAAAACATAGCAGTGGCTGTAAAGCTGTGGCATTGCTGCCAAGTTTAAAAAGCACATTTTTCAAAAGATGAAAAAAATAAAAACATTGTAAATAATGTAGGCGAAATGCTAATATCTCAGAGATGGTAACACCTACAGCAACATTTTGCACAGCCCTAGAAAGAGGAGACACAGACGCTTCTTTTTAGGGGTAAAACATAGCAGTGTCTTAAATCTGTGGCAGTGTTGCCAAGTTTAAAAAGCACATTTTGCAAAAGCTTAAAAAAATAAAAACATCGAAAATGCTGTAGGAAAAATGCCAATATCTCAGAGCTGGTAACACCTACAGCAACATTTTGCACATCTCTAGAAAGAGCAGATAGAGACGCTTTTTTTTAGGTGTAAAACATAGCAGTGGATTAAAGCTGTGGCAGTGTTGCCAAGTTTAAAAAGCACATTTTTCAAAAGATGAAAAAAATAAAAACATCGTAAATAATGTAGGCAAAATGCTAATATCTCAGAGATGGTAACACTTACAGCAACATTTTGCACATCTCTGGAAAGAGCAGACACAGACGCTTTTTTTAAGTTTAAAACATAGCAGTGGCTTAAAGCTGTGGCAGTGTTGCCAAGTTTAAAAAGCACATTTTTCAAAAGCTTAAAAAAATAAAAACATCGAAAATGCTATAGGCAAAATGCTAATATCTCAGAGATGGTAACACCTACAGCAACATTTTGCACAGCCCTAGAAAGAGGAGACACAGACGCTTCTCTTTAGGGGTAAAGCATAGCAGTGTCTTAAAGCTGCGGCAGTGTTGCCAAGTTTAAAAAGCACATTTTTCAAAATCTTAAAAAAATAAAAACATCGTAAAACATAGCAGTGTCTTAAAGCTGTGGCAGTGTTGATAAGTTTAAAAAGCACATTTTTCAAAAGCTTAAAAAAATAAAAAACATCGAAAATGCTATAGGCAAAATGCTAATATCTCAGAGATGGTAACACCTACAGCAACATTTTGCACATCTCTAGAAAGAGCAGACACAGACGCTCCTTTTTGGGGGCAAAACATAGCAGTGTCTTAAAGCTGTGGCAGTGTTGCCAAGTTTAAAAAGCACATTTTTCAAAAGCTTAAAAAAATAAAAACATCGAAAATGCTGTAGGCAAAATGTTAATATCTCAGAGATGGTAGCACCTACAGCAACATTTTGCACATCTCTAGAAAGAGGAGATACAGGCGCTTTTGAGGGGAAAACATAGCAGTGGCAGTGGTGCCAAGTTTAAAAAGCACATTTTTCAAAAGCTAAACATAGCAGTGGCTGTAAAGCTGTGGCAGTGTTGCCAAGTTTAAAAAGCACATTTTTCAAAAGCTTAAAAAAATAAAAACATCGAAAATAATGTAGGCAAATGCTAATATCTCAGAGATGGTAACATCTACAGCAACATTTTGCACATCTCTAGAAAGAGGAGATACAGGCGCTTTTGAGGGGAAAAACATAGCAGTGGCTGTAAAGCTGTGGCATTGCTGCCAAGTTTAAAAAGCACATTTTTCAAAAGATGAACAAAATAAAAACATTGTAAATAATGTAGGCAAAATGCTAATATCTCAGAGATGGTAACACCTACAGCAACATTTTGCACAGCCCTAGAAAGAGGAGACACAGACGCTTCTTTTTAGGGGTAAAACATAGCAGTGTCTTAAAGCTGTGGCAGTGGTGCCAAGTTTAAAAAGCACATTTTTCAAAAGCTTAAAAAAATAAAACATCGAAAATGCTGTAGGCAAAATGTTAATATCTCAGAGATGGTAGCACCTACAGCAACATTTTGCACATCTCTAGAAAGAGCAGACAGAGACGCTTCTTTTTAGGGTCAAATATAGCAGTGTCTTAAAGCTGTGGCAGTGCTGCCAAGTTTAAGAAGCACATTTTTCAAAAGCTTAAAAAAATAAAAACATCGAAAATGCTGTAGGCAAAATGTTAATATCTCAGAGATGGTAGCACCTACAGCAACATTTTGCACATCCCTAGAAAGAGGAGATACAGGCGCTTTTGAGAGGTAAAACATAGCAGTGGCAGTGTTGCCAAGTTTAAAAAGCACATATTTCAAAAGCTTAAAAAAATAAAAACATCGTAAATAATATAGGCAAAATGCTAATATCTCAGAGATGGTAACACCTACAGCAACATTTTGCACAGCCCTAGAAAGAGGACAGACGCTTCTTTTAGGGGTAAAACATAGCAGTGTCTTAAAGCTGTGGCAGTGTTGCCAAGTTTAAAAAGCACATTTTTCAAAAGCTTAAAAAAATAAAAACATCGAAAATGCTGTAGGAAAAATGCTAGTATCTCAGGGTAGTAACACCTACAGCAACACTTTGCACATCTCTAGAAAGAGCAGACAGAGACGCTTTTTTTTAGGTGTAAAACATAGCAGTGGCTTAAAGCTGTGGCAGTGTTGCCAAGTTTAAAAAGCACATTTTTCAAAAGCTAAACATAGCAGTGGCTGTAAAGCTGTGGCAGTGTTGCCAAGTTTAAAAAGCACATTTTTCAAAAGCTTAAAAAAATAAAAACATCGAAAATAATGTAGGCAAATGCTAATATCTCAGAGATGGTAACATCTACAGCAACATTTTGCACATCTCTAGAAAGAGGAGATACAGGCGCTTTTGAGGGGAAAAACATAGCAGTGGCTGTAAAGCTGTGGCATTGCTGCCAAGTTTAAAAAGCACATTTTTCAAAAGATGAACAAAATAAAAACATTGTAAATAATGTAGGCAAAATGCTAATATCTCAGAGATGGTAACACCTACAGCAACATTTTGCACAGCCCTAGAAAGAGGAGACACAGACGCTTCTTTTTAGGGGTAAAACATAGCAGTGTCTTAAAGCTGTGGCAGTGGTGCCAAGTTTAAAAAGCACATTTTTCAAAAGCTTAAAAAAATAAAACATCGAAAATGCTGTAGGCAAAATGTTAATATCTCAGAGATGGTAGCACCTACAGCAACATTTTGCACATCTCTAGAAAGAGCAGACAGAGACGCTTCTTTTTAAGGGTCAAATATAGCAGTGACCTAAAGCTGTGGCAGTGTTGCCAAGTTTAAAAAGCACATTTTTCAAAAGCTTAAAAAAATAAAAACATCGAAAATAATGTAGGCAAATGCTAATATCTCAGAGATGGTAACATCTACAGCAACATTTTGCAGATCTCTAGAAAGAGGAGATACAGGCGCTTTTGAGGGGTAAAACATAGCAGTGGATTTAAAGCTGTGGCAGTGCTGCCAAGTTTAAAAACACATTTTTCAAAAGCTTAAAAAAATAAAAACATCGAAAATGCTGTAGGCAAAATGCTAATATCTCAGAGATGGTAACACATACAGCAACAGTTTGCACATCTCTAGAAAGAGCAGACACAGACGCTTCTTTTTAAGGGTAAAACATAGCAGTGTCTTAAAGCTGTGGCAGTGGTGCCAAGTTTAAAAAGCACATTTTTCAAAAGCTTAAAAAAATAAAACATCGAAAATGCTGTAGGCAAAATGTTAATATCTCAGAGATGGTAGCACCTACAGCAACATTTTGCGCATCTTTAGAAAGAGGAGATACAGGCGCTTTTGAGGGGTAAAACATAGCAGTGGCTGTAAAGCTGTGGCATTGCTGCCAAGTTTAAAAAGCACATTTTTCAAAAGATGAAAAAAATAAAAACATTGTAAATAATGTAGGCGAAATGCTAATATCTCAGAGATGGTAACACCTACAGCAACATTTTGCACAGCCCTAGAAAGAGGAGACACAGACGCTTCTTTTTAGGGGTAAAACATAGCAGTGTCTTAAATCTGTGGCAGTGTTGCCAAGTTTAAAAAGCACATTTTGCAAAAGCTTAAAAAAATAAAAACATCGAAAATGCTGTAGGAAAAATGCCAATATCTCAGAGCTGGTAACACCTACAGCAACATTTTGCACATCTCTAGAAAGAGCAGATAGAGACGCTTTTTTCTAGGTGTAAAACATAGCAGTGGATTAAAGCTGTGGCAGTGTTGCCAAGTTTAAAAAGCACATTTTTCAAAAGATGAAAAAAATAAAAACATCGTAAATAATGTAGGCAAAATGCTAATATCTCAGAGATGGTAACACTTACAGCAACATTTTGCACATCTCTGGAAAGAGCAGACACAGACGCTTTTTTTAAGTTTAAAACATAGCAGTGGCTTAAAGCTGTGGCAGTGTTGCCAAGTTTAAAAAGCACATTTTTCAAAAGCTTAAAAAAATAAAAACATCGAAAATGCTATAGGCAAAATGCTAATATCTCAGAGATGGTAACACCTACAGCAACATTTTGCACAGCCCTAGAAAGAGGAGACACAGACGCTTCTCTTTAGGGGTAAAGCATAGCAGTGTCTTAAAGCTGCGGCAGTGTTGCCAAGTTTAAAAAGCACATTTTTCAAAATCTTAAAAAAATAAAAACATCGTAAAACATAGCAGTGTCTTAAAGCTGTGGCAGTGTTGATAAGTTTAAAAAGCACATTTTTCAAAAGCTTAAAAAAATAAAAACATCGAAAATGCTATAGGCAAAATGCTAATATCTCAGAGATGGTAACACCTACAGCAACATTTTGCACATCTCTAGAAAGAGCAGACACAGACGCTCCTTTTTGGGGGCAAAACATAGCAGTGTCTTAAAGCTGTGGCAGTGTTGCCAAGTTTAAAAAGCACATTTTTCAAAAGCTTAAAAAAATAAAAACATCGAAAATGCTGTAGGCAAAATGTTAATATCTCAGAGATGGTAGCACCTACAGCAACATTTTGCACATCTCTAGAAAGAGGAGATACAGGCGCTTTTGAGGGGAAAACATAGCAGTGGCAGTGGTGCCAAGTTTAAAAAGCACATTTTTCAAAAGATGAAAAAAATAAAAACATCGTAAATAATGTAGGCAAAATGCTAATATCTCAGAGATGGTAACACCTACAGCAACATTTTGCACAGCCCTAGAAAGAGGAGACACAGACGCTTCTTTTAGGGGTAAAACATAGCAGTGGCTTAAAGCTGTGGCAGTGTTGCCAAGTTTAAAAAGCACATTTTTCAAAAGCTTAAAAAAATAAAAACATCGAAAATGCTGTAGGAAAAATGCTAGTATCTCAGGGTAGTAACACCTACAGCAACACTTTGCACATCTCTAGAAAGAGCAGACAGAGACGCTTTTTTTTAGGTGTAAAACATAGCAGTGGCTTAAAGCTGTGGCAGTGTTGCCAAGTTTAAAAAGCACATTTTTCAAAAGCTAAACATAGCAGTGGCTGTAAAGCTGTGGCAGTGTTGCCAAGTTTAAAAAGCACATTTTTCAAAAGCTTAAAAAAATAAAAACATCGAAAATAATGTAGGCAAATGCTAATATCTCAGAGATGGTAACATCTACAGCAACATTTTGCACATCTCTAGAAAGAGGAGATACAGGCGCTTTTGAGGGGAAAAACATAGCAGTGGCTGTAAAGCTGTGGCATTGCTGCCAAGTTTAAAAAGCACATTTTTCAAAAGATGAAAAAAATAAAAACATTGTAAATAATGTAGGCAAAATGCTAATATCTCAGAGATGGTAACACCTACAGCAACATTTTGCACAGCCCTAGAAAGAGGAGACACAGACGCTTCTTTTTAGGGGTAAAACATAGCAGTGTCTTAAAGCTGTGGCAGTGGTGCCAAGTTTAAAAAGCACATTTTTCAAAAGCTTAAAAAAATAAAACATCGAAAATGCTGTAGGCAAAATGTTAATATCTCAGAGATGGTAGCACCTACAGCAACATTTTGCACATCTCTAGAAAGAGCAGACAGAGACGCTTCTTTTTAAGTTTAAAACATAGCAGTGGCTTAAAGCTGTGGCAGTGTTGCCAAGTTTAAAAAGCACATTTTTCAAAAGCTTAAAAAAATAAAAACATCGTAAATAATGTAGGCAAAATGCTAATATCTCAGAGATGGTAACACTTACAGCAACATTTTGCACATCTCTGGAAAGAGCAGACACAGACGCTTTTTTTAAGTTTAAAACATAGCAGTGGCTTAAAGCTGTGGCAGTGTTGCCAAGTTTAAAAAGCACATTTTTCAAAAGATGAAAAAAATAAAAACATCGTAAATAATGTAGGCAAAATGCTAATATCTCAGAGATGGTAACACTTACAGCAACATTTTGCACATCTCTGGAAAGAGCAGACACAGACGCTTTTTTTAAGTTTAAAACATAGCAGTGGCTTAAAGCTGTGGCAGTGTTGCCAAGTTTAAAAAGCACATTTTTCAAAAGCTTAAAAAAATAAAAACATCGAAAATGCTATAGGCAAAATGCTAATATCTCAGAGATGGTAACACCTACAGCAACATTTTGCACAGCCCTAGAAAGAGGAGACACAGACGCTTCTCTTTAGGGGTAAAGCATAGCAGTGTCTTAAAGCTGCGGCAGTGTTGCCAAGTTTAAAAAGCACATTTTTCAAAATCTTAAAAAAATAAAAACATCGTAAAACATAGCAGTGTCTTAAAGCTGTGGCAGTGTTGATAAGTTTAAAAAGCACATTTTTCAAAAGCTTAAAAAAATAAAAACATCGAAAATGCTATAGGCAAAATGCTAATATCTCAGAGATGGTAACACCTACAGCAACATTTTGCACATCTCTAGAAAGAGCAGACACAGACGCTCCTTTTTGGGGGCAAAACATAGCAGTGTCTTAAAGCTGTGGCAGTGTTGCCAAGTTTAAAAAGCACATTTTTCAAAAGCTTAAAAAAATAAAAACATCGAAAATGCTGTAGGCAAAATGTTAATATCTCAGAGATGGTAGCACCTACAGCAACATTTTGCACATCTCTAGAAAGAGGAGATACAGGCGCTTTTGAGGGGAAAACATAGCAGTGGCAGTGGTGCCAAGTTTAAAAAGCACATTTTTCAAAAGCTAAACATAGCAGTGGCTGTAAAGCTGTGGCAGTGTTGCCAAGTTTAAAAAGCACATTTTTCAAAAGCTTAAAAAAATAAAAACATCGAAAATAATGTAGGCAAATGCTAATATCTCAGAGATGGTAACATCTACAGCAACATTTTGCACATCTCTAGAAAGAGGAGATACAGGCGCTTTTGAGGGGAAAAACATAGCAGTGGCTGTAAAGCTGTGGCATTGCTGCCAAGTTTAAAAAGCACATTTTTCAAAAGATGAACAAAATAAAAACATTGTAAATAATGTAGGCAAAATGCTAATATCTCAGAGATGGTAACACCTACAGCAACATTTTGCACAGCCCTAGAAAGAGGAGACACAGACGCTTCTTTTTAGGGGTAAAACATAGCAGTGTCTTAAAGCTGTGGCAGTGGTGCCAAGTTTAAAAAGCACATTTTTCAAAAGCTTAAAAAAATAAAACATCGAAAATGCTGTAGGCAAAATGTTAATATCTCAGAGATGGTAGCACCTACAGCAACATTTTGCACATCTCTAGAAAGAGCAGACAGAGACGCTTCTTTTTAAGGGTCAAATATAGCAGTGTCTTAAAGCTGTGGCAGTGCTGCCAAGTTTAAGAAGCACATTTTTCAAAAGCTTAAAAAAATAAAAACATCGAAAATGCTGTAGGCAAAATGTTAATATCTCAGAGATGGTAGCACCTACAGCAACATTTTGCACATCCCTAGAAAGAGGAGATACAGGCGCTTTTGAGAGGTAAAACATAGCAGTGGCAGTGTTGCCAAGTTTAAAAAGCACATATTTCAAAAGCTTAAAAAATAAAAACATCGTAAATAATATAGGCAAAATGCTAATATCTCAGAGATGGTAACACCTACAGCAACATTTTGCACAGCCCTAGAAAGAGGACAGACGCTTCTTTTAGGGGTAAAACATAGCAGTGTCTTAAAGCTGTGGCAGTGTTGCCAAGTTTAAAAAGCACATTTTTCAAAAGCTTAAAAAAATAAAAACATCGAAAATGCTGTAGGAAAAATGCTAGTATCTCAGGGTAGTAACACCTACAGCAACACTTTGCACATCTCTAGAAAGAGCAGACAGAGACGCTTTTTTTTAGGTGTAAAACATAGCAGTGGCTTAAAGCTGTGGCAGTGTTGCCAAGTTTAAAAAGCACATTTTTCAAAAGCTAAACATAGCAGTGGCTGTAAAGCTGTGGCAGTGTTGCCAAGTTTAAAAAGCACATTTTTCAAAAGCTTAAAAAAATAAAAACATCGAAAATAATGTAGGCAAATGCTAATATCTCAGAGATGGTAACATCTACAGCAACATTTTGCACATCTCTAGAAAGAGGAGATACAGGCGCTTTTGAGGGGAAAAACATAGCAGTGGCTGTAAAGCTGTGGCATTGCTGCCAAGTTTAAAAAGCACATTTTTCAAAAGATGAACAAAATAAAAACATTGTAAATAATGTAGGCAAAATGCTAATATCTCAGAGATGGTAACACCTACAGCAACATTTTGCACAGCCCTAGAAAGAGGAGACACAGACGCTTCTTTTTAGGGGTAAAACATAGCAGTGTCTTAAAGCTGTGGCAGTGGTGCCAAGTTTAAAAAGCACATTTTTCAAAAGCTTAAAAAAATAAAACATCGAAAATGCTGTAGGCAAAATGTTAATATCTCAGAGATGGTAGCACCTACAGCAACATTTTGCACATCTCTAGAAAGAGCAGACAGAGACGCTTCTTTTTAAGGGTCAAATATAGCAGTGACCTAAAGCTGTGGCAGTGTTGCCAAGTTTAAAAAGCACATTTTTCAAAAGCTTAAAAAAATAAAAACATCGAAAATAATGTAGGCAAATGCTAATATCTCAGAGATGGTAACATCTACAGCAACATTTTGCAGATCTCTAGAAAGAGGAGATACAGGCGCTTTTGAGGGGTAAAACATAGCAGTGGATTTAAAGCTGTGGCAGTGCTGCCAAGTTTAAAAACACATTTTTCAAAAGCTTAAAAAAATAAAAACATCGAAAATGCTGTAGGCAAAATGCTAATATCTCAGAGATGGTAACACATACAGCAACAGTTTGCACATCTCTAGAAAGAGCAGACACAGACGCTTCTTTTTAAGGGTAAAACATAGCAGTGTCTTAAAGCTGTGGCAGTGGTGCCAAGTTTAAAAAGCACATTTTTCAAAAGCTTAAAAAAATAAAACATCGAAAATGCTGTAGGCAAAATGTTAATATCTCAGAGATGGTAGCACCTACAGCAACATTTTGCGCATCTTTAGAAAGAGGAGATACAGGCGCTTTTGAGGGGTAAAACATAGCAGTGGCTGTAAAGCTGTGGCATTGCTGCCAAGTTTAAAAAGCACATTTTTCAAAAGATGAAAAAAATAAAAACATTGTAAATAATGTAGGCGAAATGCTAATATCTCAGAGATGGTAACACCTACAGCAACATTTTGCACAGCCCTAGAAAGAGGAGACACAGACGCTTCTTTTTAGGGGTAAAACATAGCAGTGTCTTAAATCTGTGGCAGTGTTGCCAAGTTTAAAAAGCACATTTTGCAAAAGCTTAAAAAAATAAAAACATCGAAAATGCTGTAGGAAAAATGCCAATATCTCAGAGCTGGTAACACCTACAGCAACATTTTGCACATCTCTAGAAAGAGCAGATAGAGACGCTTTTTTTTAGGTGTAAAACATAGCAGTGGATTAAAGCTGTGGCAGTGTTGCCAAGTTTAAAAAGCACATTTTTCAAAAGATGAAAAAAATAAAAACATCGTAAATAATGTAGGCAAAATGCTAATATCTCAGAGATGGTAACACTTACAGCAACATTTTGCACATCTCTGGAAAGAGCAGACACAGACGCTTTTTTTAAGTTTAAAACATAGCAGTGGCTTAAAGCTGTGGCAGTGTTGCCAAGTTTAAAAAGCACATTTTTCAAAAGCTTAAAAAAATAAAAACATCGAAAATGCTATAGGCAAAATGCTAATATCTCAGAGATGGTAACACCTACAGCAACATTTTGCACAGCCCTAGAAAGAGGAGACACAGACGCTTCTCTTTAGGGGTAAAGCATAGCAGTGTCTTAAAGCTGCGGCAGTGTTGCCAAGTTTAAAAAGCACATTTTTCAAAATCTTAAAAAAATAAAAACATCGTAAAACATAGCAGTGTCTTAAAGCTGTGGCAGTGTTGATAAGTTTAAAAAGCACATTTTTCAAAAGCTTAAAAAAATAAAAACATCGAAAATGCTATAGGCAAAATGCTAATATCTCAGAGATGGTAACACCTACAGCAACATTTTGCACATCTCTAGAAAGAGCAGACACAGACGCTCCTTTTTGGGGGCAAAACATAGCAGTGTCTTAAAGCTGTGGCAGTGTTGCCAAGTTTAAAAAGCACATTTTTCAAAAGCTTAAAAAAATAAAAACATCGAAAATGCTGTAGGCAAAATGTTAATATCTCAGAGATGGTAGCACCTACAGCAACATTTTGCACATCTCTAGAAAGAGGAGATACAGGCGCTTTTGAGGGGAAAACATAGCAGTGGCAGTGGTGCCAAGTTTAAAAAGCACATTTTTCAAAAGATGAAAAAAATAAAAACATCGTAAATAATGTAGGCAAAATGCTAATATCTCAGAGATGGTAACACCTACAGCAACATTTTGCACAGCCCTAGAAAGAGGAGACACAGACGCTTCTTTTAGGGGTAAAACATAGCAGTGGCTTAAAGCTGTGGCAGTGTTGCCAAGTTTAAAAAGCACATTTTTCAAAAGCTTAAAAAAATAAAAACATCGAAAATGCTGTAGGAAAAATGCTAGTATCTCAGGGTAGTAACACCTACAGCAACACTTTGCACATCTCTAGAAAGAGCAGACAGAGACGCTTTTTTTTAGGTGTAAAACATAGCAGTGGCTTAAAGCTGTGGCAGTGTTGCCAAGTTTAAAAAGCACATTTTTCAAAAGCTAAACATAGCAGTGGCTGTAAAGCTGTGGCAGTGTTGCCAAGTTTAAAAAGCACATTTTTCAAAAGCTTAAAAAAATAAAAACATCGAAAATAATGTAGGCAAATGCTAATATCTCAGAGATGGTAACATCTACAGCAACATTTTGCACATCTCTAGAAAGAGGAGATACAGGCGCTTTTGAGGGGAAAAACATAGCAGTGGCTGTAAAGCTGTGGCATTGCTGCCAAGTTTAAAAAGCACATTTTTCAAAAGATGAAAAAAATAAAAACATTGTAAATAATGTAGGCAAAATGCTAATATCTCAGAGATGGTAACACCTACAGCAACATTTTGCACAGCCCTAGAAAGAGGAGACACAGACGCTTCTTTTTAGGGGTAAAACATAGCAGTGTCTTAAAGCTGTGGCAGTGGTGCCAAGTTTAAAAAGCACATTTTTCAAAAGCTTAAAAAAATAAAACATCGAAAATGCTGTAGGCAAAATGTTAATATCTCAGAGATGGTAGCACCTACAGCAACATTTTGCACATCTCTAGAAAGAGCAGACAGAGACGCTTCTTTTTAAGGGTAAAATATAGCAGTGACCTAAAGCTGTGGCAGTGTTGCCAAGTTTAAAAAGCACATTTTTCAAAAGCTTAAAAAAATAAAAACATCGAAAATAATGTAGGCAAATGCTAATATCTCAGAGATGGTAACATCTACAGCAACATTTTGCAGATCTCTAGAAAGAGGAGATACAGGCGCTTTTGAGGGGTAAAACATAGCAGTGGATTTAAAGCTGTGGCAGTGCTGCCAAGTTTAAAAACACATTTTTCAAAAGCTTAAAAAAATAAAAACATCGAAAATGCTGTAGGCAAAATGCTAATATCTCAGAGATGGTAACACATACAGCAACAGTTTGCACATCTCTAGAAAGAGCAGACACAGACGCTTCTTTTTAAGGGTAAAACATAGCAGTGTCTTAAAGCTGTGGCAGTGGTGCCAAGTTTAAAAAGCACATTTTTCAAAAGCTTAAAAAAATAAAACATCGAAAATGCTGTAGGCAAAATGTTAATATCTCAGAGATGGTAGCACCTACAGCAACATTTTGCGCATCTTTAGAAAAAGGAGATACAGGCGCTTTTGAGGGGTAAAACATAGCAGTGGCTGTAAAGCTGTGGCATTGCTGCCAAGTTTAAAAAGCACATTTTTCAAAAGATGAAAAAAATAAAAACATTGTAAATGCTGTAGGAAAAATGCCAATATCTCAGAGCTGGTAACACCTACAGCAACATTTTGCACATCTCTAGAAAGAGCAGATAGAGACGCTTTTTTTTAGGTGTAAAACATAGCAGTGGATTAAAGCTGTGGCAGTGTTGCCAAGTTTAAAAAGCACATTTTTCAAAAGATGAAAAAAATAAAAACATCGTAAATAATGTAGGCAAAATGCTAATATCTCAGAGATGGTAACACTTACAGCAACATTTTGCACATCTCTGGAAAGAGCAGACACAGACGCTTTTTTTAAGTTTAAAACATAGCAGTGGCTTAAAGCTGTGGCAGTGTTGCCAAGTTTAAAAAGCACATTTTTCAAAAGCTTAAAAAAATAAAAACATCGAAAATGCTATAGGCAAAATGCTAATATCTCAGAGATGGTAACACCTACAGCAACATTTTGCACAGCCCTAGAAAGAGGAGACACAGACGCTTCTCTTTAGGGGTAAAGCATAGCAGTGTCTTAAAGCTGCGGCAGTGTTGCCAAGTTTAAAAAGCACATTTTTCAAAATCTTAAAAAAATAAAAACATCGTAAAACATAGCAGTGTCTTAAAGCTGTGGCAGTGTTGATAAGTTTAAAAAGCACATTTTTCAAAAGCTTAAAAAAATAAAAACATCGAAAATGCTATAGGCAAAATGCTAATATCTCAGAGATGGTAACACCTACAGCAACATTTTGCACATCTCTAGAAAGAGCAGACACAGACGCTCCTTTTTGGGGGCAAAACATAGCAGTGTCTTAAAGCTGTGGCAGTGTTGCCAAGTTTAAAAAGCACATTTTTCAAAAGCTTAAAAAAATAAAAACATCGAAAATGCTGTAGGCAAAATGTTAATATCTCAGAGATGGTAGCACCTACAGCAACATTTTGCACATCTCTAGAAAGAGGAGATACAGGCGCTTTTGAGGGGAAAACATAGCAGTGGCAGTGGTGCCAAGTTTAAAAAGCACATTTTTCAAAAGCTAAACATAGCAGTGGCTGTAAAGCTGTGGCAGTGTTGCCAAGTTTAAAAAGCACATTTTTCAAAAGCTTAAAAACTAAAAACACTGAAGATGCTGTAGGCAAAATGGTAATATCTCAGAGATGGTAACACATACAGCAACAGTTTGCACATCTCTAGAAAGAGCAGACACAGACGCTTCTTTTTAAGGGTAAAACATAGCAGTGTCTTAAAGCTGTGGCAGTGGTGCCAAGTTTAAAAAGCACATTTTTCAAAAGCTTAAAAAAATAAAACATCGAAAATGCTGTAGGCAAAATGTTAATATCTCAGAGATGGTAACACCTACAGCAACATTTTGCACATCCCTAGAAAGAGGAGATACAGGCGCTTTTGAGGGGTAAAACATAGCAGTGGATTTAAAGCTGTGGCAGTGCTGCCAAGTTTAAAAACACATTTTTCAAAAGCTTAAAAAAATAAAAACATCGAAAATGCTGTAGGCAAAATGCTAATATCTCAGAGATGGTAACACATACAGCAACAGTTTGCACATCTCTAGAAAGAGCAGACACAGACGATTCTTTTTAGGGGTAAAGCATAGCAGTGTCTTAAAGCTGTGGCAGTGCTGCCAAGTTTAAGAAGCACATTTTTCAAAAGCTTAAAAAAATAAAAACATCGAAAATGCTGTAGGCAAAATGTTAATATCTCAGAGATGGTAGCACCTACAGCAACATTTTGCACATCCCTAGAAAGAGGAGATACAGGCGCTTTTGAGAGGTAAAACATAGCAGTGGCAGTGTTGCCAAGTTTAAAAAGCACATATTTCAAAAGCTTAAAAAAATAAAAACATCGTAAATAATATAGGCAAAATGCTAATATCTCAGAGATGGTAACACCTACAGCAACATTTTGCACAGCCCTAGAAAGAGGACAGACGCTTCTTTTAGGGGTAAAACATAGCAGTGTCTTAAAGCTGTGGCAGTGTTGCCAAGTTTAAAAAGCACATTTTTCAAAAGCTTAAAAAAATAAAAACATCGAAAATGCTGTAGGAAAAATGCTAGTATCTCAGGGTAGTAACACCTACAGCAACACTTTGCACATCTCTAGAAAGAGCAGACAGAGACGCTTTTTTTTAGGTGTAAAACATAGCAGTGGCTTAAAGCTGTGGCAGTGTTGCCAAGTTTAAAAAGCACATTTTTCAAAAGCTAAACATAGCAGTGGCTGTAAAGCTGTGGCAGTGTTGCCAAGTTTAAAAAGCACATTTTTCAAAAGCTTAAAAAAATAAAAACATCGAAAATAATGTAGGCAAATGCTAATATCTCAGAGATGGTAACATCTACAGCAACATTTTGCACATCTCTAGAAAGAGGAGATACAGGCGCTTTTGAGGGGAAAAACATAGCAGTGGCTGTAAAGCTGTGGCATTGCTGCCAAGTTTAAAAAGCACATTTTTCAAAAGATGAAAAAAATAAAAACATTGTAAATAATGTAGGCAAAATGCTAATATCTCAGAGATGGTAACACCTACAGCAACATTTTGCACAGCCCTAGAAAGAGGAGACACAGACGCTTCTTTTTAGGGGTAAAACATAGCAGTGTCTTAAAGCTGTGGCAGTGGTGCCAAGTTTAAAAAGCACATTTTTCAAAAGCTTAAAAAAATAAAACATCGAAAATGCTGTAGGCAAAATGTTAATATCTCAGAGATGGTAGCACCTACAGCAACATTTTGCACATCTCTAGAAAGAGCAGACAGAGACGCTTCTTTTTAAGGGTAAAATATAGCAGTGACCTAAAGCTGTGGCAGTGTTGCCAAGTTTAAAAAGCACATTTTTCAAAAGCTTAAAAAAATAAAAACATCGAAAATAATGTAGGCAAATGCTAATATCTCAGAGATGGTAACATCTACAGCAACATTTTGCAGATCTCTAGAAAGAGGAGATACAGGCGCTTTTGAGGGGTAAAACATAGCAGTGGATTTAAAGCTGTGGCAGTGCTGCCAAGTTTAAAAACACATTTTTCAAAAGCTTAAAAAAATAAAAACATCGAAAATGCTGTAGGCAAAATGCTAATATCTCAGAGATGGTAACACATACAGCAACAGTTTGCACATCTCTAGAAAGAGCAGACACAGACGCTTCTTTTTAAGGGTAAAACATAGCAGTGTCTTAAAGCTGTGGCAGTGGTGCCAAGTTTAAAAAGCACATTTTTCAAAAGCTTAAAAAAATAAAACATCGAAAATGCTGTAGGCAAAATGTTAATATCTCAGAGATGGTAGCACCTACAGCAACATTTTGCGCATCTTTAGAAAGAGGAGATACAGGCGCTTTTGAGGGGTAAAACATAGCAGTGGCTGTAAAGCTGTGGCATTGCTGCCAAGTTTAAAAAGCACATTTTTCAAAAGATGAAAAAAATAAAAACATTGTAAATAATGTAGGCGAAATGCTAATATCTCAGAGATGGTAACACCTACAGCAACATTTTGCACAGCCCTAGAAAGAGGAGACACAGACGCTTCTTTTTAGGGGTAAAACATAGCAGTGTCTTAAATCTGTGGCAGTGTTGCCAAGTTTAAAAAGCACATTTTGCAAAAGCTTAAAAAAATAAAAACATCGAAAATGCTGTAGGAAAAATGCCAATATCTCAGAGCTGGTAACACCTACAGCAACATTTTGCACATCTCTAGAAAGAGCAGATAGAGACGCTTTTTTTTAGGTGTAAAACATAGCAGTGGATTAAAGCTGTGGCAGTGTTGCCAAGTTTAAAAAGCACATTTTTCAAAAGATGAAAAAAATAAAAACATCGTAAATAATGTAGGCAAAATGCTAATATCTCAGAGATGGTAACACTTACAGCAACATTTTGCACATCTCTGGAAAGAGCAGACACAGACGCTTTTTTTAAGTTTAAAACATAGCAGTGGCTTAAAGCTGTGGCAGTGTTGCCAAGTTTAAAAAGCACATTTTTCAAAAGCTTAAAAAAATAAAAACATCGAAAATGCTATAGGCAAAATGCTAATATCTCAGAGATGGTAACACCTACAGCAACATTTTGCACAGCCCTAGAAAGAGGAGACACAGACGCTTCTCTTTAGGGGTAAAGCATAGCAGTGTCTTAAAGCTGCGGCAGTGTTGCCAAGTTTAAAAAGCACATTTTTCAAAATCTTAAAAAAATAAAAACATCGTAAAACATAGCAGTGTCTTAAAGCTGTGGCAGTGTTGATAAGTTTAAAAAGCACATTTTTCAAAAGCTTAAAAAAATAAAAACATCGAAAATGCTATAGGCAAAATGCTAATATCTCAGAGATGGTAACACCTACAGCAACATTTTGCACATCTCTAGAAAGAGCAGACACAGACGCTCCTTTTTGGGGGCAAAACATAGCAGTGTCTTAAAGCTGTGGCAGTGTTGCCAAGTTTAAAAAGCACATTTTTCAAAAGCTTAAAAAAATAAAAACATCGAAAATGCTGTAGGCAAAATGTTAATATCTCAGAGATGGTAGCACCTACAGCAACATTTTGCACATCTCTAGAAAGAGGAGATACAGGCGATTTTGAGGGGAAAACATAGCAGTGGCAGTGGTGCCAAGTTTAAAAAGCACATTTTTCAAAAGATGAAAAAAATAAAAACATCGTAAATAATGTAGGCAAAATGCTAATATCTCAGAGATGGTAACACCTACAGCAACATTTTGCACAGCCCTAGAAAGAGGAGACACAGACGCTTCTTTTAGGGGTAAAAAATAGCAGTGGCTTAAAGCTGTGGCAGTGTTGCCAAGTTTAAAAAGCACATTTTTCAAAAGCTAAACATAGCAGTGGCTGTAAAGCTGTGGCAGTGTTGCCAAGTTTAAAAAGCACATTTTTCAAAAGCTTAAAAACTAAAAACACTGAAGATGCTGTAGGCAAAATGGTAATATCTCAGAGATGGTAACACATACAGCAACAGTTTGCACATCTCTAGAAAGAGCAGACACAGACGCTTCTTTTTAAGGGTAAAACATAGCAGTGTCTTAAAGCTGTGGCAGTGGTGCCAAGTTTAAAAAGCACATTTTTCAAAAGCTTAAAAAAATAAAACATCGAAAATGCTGTAGGCAAAATGTTAATATCTCAGAGATGGTAGCACCTACAGCAACATTTTGCACATCTCTAGAAAGAGGAGATACAGGCGCTTTTGAGGGGTAAAACATAGCAGTGGCTGTAAAGCTGTGGCATTGCTGCCAAGTTTAAAAAGCACATTTTTCAAAAGATGAAAAAAATAAAAACATTGTAAATAATGTAGGCAAAATGCTAATATCTCAGAGATGGTAACACCTACAGCAACATTTTGCACAGCCCTAGAAAGAGGAGACACAGACGCTTCTTTTTAGGGGTAAAACATAGCAGTGTCTTAAATCTGTGGCAGTGTTGCCAAGTTTAAAAAGCACATTTTGCAAAAGCTTAAAAAAATAAAAACATCGAAAATGCTGTAGGAAAAATGCCAATATCTCAGAGCTGGTAACACCTACAGCAACATTTTGCACATCTCTAGAAAGAGCAGATAGAGACGCTTTTTTTTAGGTGTAAAACATAGCAGTGGATTAAAGCTGTGGCCAAGTTTAAAAAGCACATTTTTCAAAAGATGAAAAAAATAAAAACATAGTAAATAATGTAGGCAAAATGCTAATATCTCAGAGATGGTAACACTTACAGCAACATTTTGCACATCTCTGGAAAGAGCAGACACAGACGCTTTTTTTTAAGGGTAAAACATAGCAGTGGCTTAAAGCTGTGGCAGTGTTGCCAAGTTTAAAAAGCACATTTTTCAAAAGCTTAAAAACATAAAAACATCGAAAATACTGTAGGCAAAATGCTAATATCTCAGAGATGGTAACACATACAGCAACAGTTTGCACATCTCTAGAAAGAGCAGACACAGACGCTTCTTTTTAAGGGTAAAACATAGCAGTGTCTTAAAGCTGTGGCAGTGTTGCCAAGTTTAAAAAGCACATTTTGCAAAAGCTTAAAAAAATAAAAACATCGAAAATGCTGTAGGAAAAATGCCAATATCTCAGAGCTGGTAACACCTACAGCAACATTTTGCACATCTCTAGAAAGAGCAGATAGAGACGCTTTTTTTTAGGTGTAAAACATAGCAGTGGATTAAAGCTGTGGCAGTGTTGCCAAGTTTAAAAAGCACATTTTTCAAAAGATGAAAAAAATAAAAACATCGTAAATAATGTAGGCAAAATGCTAATATCTCAGAGATGGTAACACTTACAGCAACATTTTGCACATCTCTGGAAAGAGCAGACACAGACGCTTTTTTTAAGTTTAAAACATAGCAGTGGCTTAAAGCTGTGGCAGTGTTGCCAAGTTTAAAAAGCACATTTTTCAAAAGCTTAAAAAAATAAAAACATCGAAAATGCTATAGGCAAAATGCTAATATCTCAGAGATGGTAACACCTACAGCAACATTTTGCACAGCCCTAGAAAGAGGAGACACAGACGCTTCTCTTTAGGGGTAAAGCATAGCAGTGTCTTAAAGCTGCGGCAGTGTTGCCAAGTTTAAAAAGCACATTTTTCAAAATCTTAAAAAAATAAAAACATCGTAAAACATAGCAGTGTCTTAAAGCTGTGGCAGTGTTGATAAGTTTAAAAAGCACATTTTTCAAAAGCTTAAAAAAATAAAAACATCGAAAATGCTATAGGCAAAATGCTAATATCTCAGAGATGGTAACACCTACAGCAACATTTTGCACATCTCTAGAAAGAGCAGACACAGACGCTCCTTTTTGGGGGCAAAACATAGCAGTGTCTTAAAGCTGTGGCAGTGTTGCCAAGTTTAAAAAGCACATTTTTCAAAAGCTTAAAAAAATAAAAACATCGAAAATGCTGTAGGCAAAATGTTAATATCTCAGAGATGGTAGCACCTACAGCAACATTTTGCACATCTCTAGAAAGAGGAGATACAGGCGATTTTGAGGGGAAAACATAGCAGTGGCAGTGGTGCCAAGTTTAAAAAGCACATTTTTCAAAAGATGAAAAAAATAAAAACATCGTAAATAATGTAGGCAAAATGCTAATATCTCAGAGATGGTAACACCTACAGCAACATTTTGCACAGCCCTAGAAAGAGGAGACACAGACGCTTCTTTTAGGGGTAAAAAATAGCAGTGGCTTAAAGCTGTGGCAGTGTTGCCAAGTTTAAAAAGCACATTTTTCAAAAGCTAAACATAGCAGTGGCTGTAAAGCTGTGGCAGTGTTGCCAAGTTTAAAAAGCACATTTTTCAAAAGCTTAAAAACTAAAAACACTGAAGATGCTGTAGGCAAAATGGTAATATCTCAGAGATGGTAACACATACAGCAACAGTTTGCACATCTCTAGAAAGAGCAGACACAGACGCTTCTTTTTAAGGGTAAAACATAGCAGTGTCTTAAAGCTGTGGCAGTGGTGCCAAGTTTAAAAAGCACATTTTTCAAAAGCTTAAAAAAATAAAACATCGAAAATGCTGTAGGCAAAATGTTAATATCTCAGAGATGGTAGCACCTACAGCAACATTTTGCACATCTCTAGAAAGAGGAGATACAGGCGCTTTTGAGGGGTAAAACATAGCAGTGGCTGTAAAGCTGTGGCATTGCTGCCAAGTTTAAAAAGCACATTTTTCAAAAGATGAAAAAAATAAAAACATTGTAAATAATGTAGGCAAAATGCTAATATCTCAGAGATGGTAACACCTACAGCAACATTTTGCACAGCCCTAGAAAGAGGAGACACAGACGCTTCTTTTTAGGGGTAAAACATAGCAGTGTCTTAAATCTGTGGCAGTGTTGCCAAGTTTAAAAAGCACATTTTGCAAAAGCTTAAAAAAATAAAAACATCGAAAATGCTGTAGGAAAAATGCCAATATCTCAGAGCTGGTAACACCTACAGCAACATTTTGCACATCTCTAGAAAGAGCAGATAGAGACGCTTTTTTTTAGGTGTAAAACATAGCAGTGGATTAAAGCTGTGGCCAAGTTTAAAAAGCACATTTTTCAAAAGATGAAAAAAATAAAAACATCGTAAATAATGTAGGCAAAATGCTAATATCTCAGAGATGGTAACACTTACAGCAACATTTTGCACATCTCTGGAAAGAGCAGACACAGACGCTTTTTTTTAAGGGTAAAACATAGCAGTGGCTTAAAGCTGTGGCAGTGTTGCCAAGTTTAAAAAGCACATTTTTCAAAAGCTTAAAAACATAAAAACATCGAAAATACTGTAGGCAAAATGCTAATATCTCAGAGATGGTAACACATACAGCAACAGTTTGCACATCTCTAGAAAGAGCAGACACAGACGCTTCTTTTTAAGGGTAAAACATAGCAGTGTCTTAAAGCTGTGGCAGTGTTGCCAAGTTTAAAAAGCACATTTTGCAAAAGCTTAAAAAAATAAAAACATCGAAAATGCTGTAGGAAAAATGCCAATATCTCAGAGCTGGTAACACCTACAGCAACATTTTGCACATCTCTAGAAAGAGCAGATAGAGACGCTTTTTTTTAGGTGTAAAACATAGCAGTGGATTAAAGCTGTGGCAGTGTTGCCAAGTTTAAAAAGCACATTTTTCAAAAGATGAAAAAAATAAAAACATCGTAAATAATGTAGGCAAAATGCTAATATCTCAGAGATGGTAACACTTACAGCAACATTTTGCACATCTCTGGAAAGAGCAGACACAGACGCTTTTTTTAAGTTTAAAACATAGCAGTGGCTTAAAGCTGTGGCAGTGTTGCCAAGTTTAAAAAGCACATTTTTCAAAAGCTTAAAAAAATAAAAACATCGAAAATGCTATAGGCAAAATGCTAATATCTCAGAGATGGTAACACCTACAGCAACATTTTGCACAGCCCTAGAAAGAGGAGACACAGACGCTTCTCTTTAGGGGTAAAGCATAGCAGTGTCTTAAAGCTGCGGCAGTGTTGCCAAGTTTAAAAAGCACATTTTTCAAAATCTTAAAAAAATAAAAACATCGTAAAACATAGCAGTGTCTTAAAGCTGTGGCAGTGTTGATAAGTTTAAAAAGCACATTTTTCAAAAGCTTAAAAAAATAAAAACATCGAAAATGCTATAGGCAAAATGCTAATATCTCAGAGATGGTAACACCTACAGCAACATTTTGCACATCTCTAGAAAGAGCAGACACAGACGCTCCTTTTTGGGGGCAAAACATAGCAGTGTCTTAAAGCTGTGGCAGTGTTGCCAAGTTTAAAAAGCACATTTTTCAAAAGATGAAAAAAATAAAAACATCGTAAATAATGTAGGCAAAATGCTAATATCTCAGAGATGGTAACACCTACAGCAACATTTTGCACATCTCTGGAAAGAGCAGACACAGACGCTTTTTTTTAAGGGTAAAACATAGCAGTGGCTTAAAGCTGTGGCAGTGTTGCCAAGTTTAAAAAGCACATTTTTCAAAAGCTTAAAAAAATAAAAACATCGAAAATGCTGTAGGCAAAATGTTAATATCTCAGAGATGGTAGCACCTACAGCAACATTTTGCACATCTCTAGAAAGAGGAGATACAGGCGATTTTGAGGGGAAAACATAGCAGTGGCAGTGGTGCCAAGTTTAAAAAGCACATTTTTCAAAAGATGAAAAAAATAAAAACATCGTAAATAATGTAGGCAAAATGCTAATATCTCAGAGATGGTAACACCTACAGCAACATTTTGCACAGCCCTAGAAAGAGGAGACACAGACGCTTCTTTTAGGGGTAAAAAATAGCAGTGGCTTAAAGCTGTGGCAGTGTTGCCAAGTTTAAAAAGCACATTTTTCAAAAGCTTAAAAAAATAAAAACATCGAAAATGCTGTAGGCAAAATGTTAATATCTCAGAGATGGTAGCACCTACAGCAACATTTTGCACATCTCTAGAAAGAGGAGATACAGGCGATTTTGAGGGGAAAACATAGCAGTGGCAGTGGTGCCAAGTTTAAAAAGCACATTTTTCAAAAGATGAAAAAAATAAAAACATCGTAAATAATGTAGGAAAAATGCCAATATCTCAGAGCTGGTAACACCTACAGCAACATTTTGCACATCTCTAGAAAGAGCAGATAGAGACGCTTTTTTTTAGGTGTAAAACATAGCAGTGGATTAAAGCTGTGGCAGTGTTGCCAAGTTTAAAAAGCACATTTTTCAAAAGATGAAAAAAATAAAAACATCGTAAATAATGTAGGCAAAATGCTAATATCTCAGAGATGGTAACACCTACAGCAACATTTTGCACATCTCTGGAAAGAGCAGACACAGACGCTTTTTTTTAAGGGTAAAACATAGCAGTGGCTTAAAGCTGTGGCAGTGTTGCCAAGTTTAAAAAGCACATTTTTCAAAAGCTTAAAAACATAAAAACATCGAAAATACTGTAGGCAAAATGCTAATATCTCAGAGATGGTAACACATACAGCAACAGTTTGCACATCTCTAGAAAGAGCAGACACAGACGCTTCTTTTTAAGGGTAAAACATAGCAGTGTCTTAAAGCTGTGGCAGTGTTGCCAAGTTTAAAAAGCACATTTTGCAAAAGCTTAAAAAAATAAAAACATCGAAAATGCTGTAGGAAAAATGCCAATATCTCAGAGCTGGTAACACCTACAGCAACATTTTGCACATCTCTAGAAAGAGCAGATAGAGACGCTTTTTTTTAGGTGTAAAACATAGCAGTGGATTAAAGCTGTGGCCAAGTTTAAAAAGCACATTTTTCAAAAGATGAAAAAAATAAAAACATAGTAAATAATGTAGGCAAAATGCTAATATCTCAGAGATGGTAACACTTACAGCAACATTTTGCACATCTCTGGAAAGAGCAGACACAGACGCTTTTTTTTAAGGGTAAAACATAGCAGTGGCTTAAAGCTGTGGCAGTGTTGCCAAGTTTAAAAAGCACATTTTTCAAAAGCTTAAAAACATAAAAACATCGAAAATACTGTAGGCAAAATGCTAATATCTCAGAGATGGTAACACATACAGCAACAGTTTGCACATCTCTAGAAAGAGCAGACACAGACGCTTCTTTTTAAGGGTAAAACATAGCAGTGTCTTAAAGCTGTGGCAGTGGTGCCAAGTTTAAAAAGCACATTTTTCAAAAGCTTAAAAAAATAAAACATCGAAAATGCTGTAGGCAAAATGTTAATATCTCAGAGATGGTAGCACCTACAGCAACATTTTGCGCATCTCTAGAAAGAGGAGATACAGGCGCTTTTGAGGGGTAAAACATAGCAGTGGCTGTAAAGCTGTGGCATTGCTGCCAAGTTTAAAAAGCACATTTTTCAAAAGATGAAAAAAATAAAAACATTGTAAATAATGTAGGCAAAATGCTAATATCTCAGAGATGGTAACACCTACAGCAACATTTTGCACAGCCCTAGAAAGAGGAGACACAGACGCTTCTTTTTAGGGGTAAAACATAGCAGTGTCTTAAATCTGTGGCAGTGTTGCCAAGTTTAAAAAGCACATTTTGCAAAAGCTTAAAAAAATAAAAACATCGAAAATGCTGTAGGAAAAATGCCAATATCTCAGAGCTGGTAACACCTACAGCAACATTTTGCACATCTCTAGAAAGAGCAGATAGAGACGCTTTTTTTTAGGTGTAAAACATAGCAGTGGATTAAAGCTGTGGCCAAGTTTAAAAAGCACATTTTTCAAAAGATGAAAAAAATAAAAACATCGTAAATAATGTAGGCAAAATGCTAATATCTCAGAGATGGTAACACTTACAGCAACATTTTGCACATCTCTGGAAAGAGCAGACACAGACGCTTTTTTTTAAGGGTAAAACATAGCAGTGGCTTAAAGCTGTGGCAGTGTTGCCAAGTTTAAAAAGCACATTTTTCAAAAGCTTAAAAACATAAAAACATCGAAAATACTGTAGGCAAAATGCTAATATCTCAGAGATGGTAACACATACAGCAACAGTTTGCACATCTCTAGAAAGAGCAGACACAGACGCTTCTTTTTAAGGGTAAAACATAGCAGTGTCTTAAAGCTGTGGCAGTGTTGCCAAGTTTAAAAAGCACATTTTGCAAAAGCTTAAAAAAATAAAAACATCGAAAATGCTGTAGGAAAAATGCCAATATCTCAGAGCTGGTAACACCTACAGCAACATTTTGCACATCTCTAGAAAGAGCAGATAGAGACGCTTTTTTTTAGGTGTAAAACATAGCAGTGGATTAAAGCTGTGGCAGTGTTGCCAAGTTTAAAAAGCACATTTTTCAAAAGATGAAAAAAATAAAAACATCGTAAATAATGTAGGCAAAATGCTAATATCTCAGAGATGGTAACACTTACAGCAACATTTTGCACATCTCTGGAAAGAGCAGACACAGACGCTTTTTTTAAGTTTAAAACATAGCAGTGGCTTAAAGCTGTGGCAGTGTTGCCAAGTTTAAAAAGCACATTTTTCAAAAGCTTAAAAAAATAAAAACATCGAAAATGCTATAGGCAAAATGCTAATATCTCAGAGATGGTAACACCTACAGCAACATTTTGCACAGCCCTAGAAAGAGGAGACACAGACGCTTCTCTTTAGGGGTAAAGCATAGCAGTGTCTTAAAGCTGCGGCAGTGTTGCCAAGTTTAAAAAGCACATTTTTCAAAATCTTAAAAAAATAAAAACATCGTAAAACATAGCAGTGTCTTAAAGCTGTGGCAGTGTTGATAAGTTTAAAAAGCACATTTTTCAAAAGCTTAAAAAAATAAAAACATCGAAAATGCTATAGGCAAAATGCTAATATCTCAGAGATGGTAACACCTACAGCAACATTTTGCACATCTCTAGAAAGAGCAGACACAGACGCTCCTTTTTGGGGGCAAAACATAGCAGTGTCTTAAAGCTGTGGCAGTGTTGCCAAGTTTAAAAAGCACATTTTTCAAAAGATGAAAAAAATAAAAACATCGTAAATAATGTAGGCAAAATGCTAATATCTCAGAGATGGTAACACCTACAGCAACATTTTGCACATCTCTGGAAAGAGCAGACACAGACGCTTTTTTTTAAGGGTAAAACATAGCAGTGGCTTAAAGCTGTGGCAGTGTTGCCAAGTTTAAAAAGCACATTTTTCAAAAGCTTAAAAAAATAAAAACATCGAAAATGCTGTAGGCAAAATGTTAATATCTCAGAGATGGTAGCACCTACAGCAACATTTTGCACATCTCTAGAAAGAGGAGATACAGGCGATTTTGAGGGGAAAACATAGCAGTGGCAGTGGTGCCAAGTTTAAAAAGCACATTTTTCAAAAGATGAAAAAAATAAAAACATCGTAAATAATGTAGGCAAAATGCTAATATCTCAGAGATGGTAACACCTACAGCAACATTTTGCACAGCCCTAGAAAGAGGAGACACAGACGCTTCTTTTAGGGGTAAAAAATAGCAGTGGCTTAAAGCTGTGGCAGTGTTGCCAAGTTTAAAAAGCACATTTTTCAAAAGCTTAAAAAAATAAAAACATCGAAAATGCTGTAGGCAAAATGTTAATATCTCAGAGATGGTAGCACCTACAGCAACATTTTGCACATCTCTAGAAAGAGGAGATACAGGCGATTTTGAGGGGAAAACATAGCAGTGGCAGTGGTGCCAAGTTTAAAAAGCACATTTTTCAAAAGATGAAAAAAATAAAAACATCGTAAATAATGTAGGAAAAATGCCAATATCTCAGAGCTGGTAACACCTACAGCAACATTTTGCACATCTCTAGAAAGAGCAGATAGAGACGCTTTTTTTTAGGTGTAAAACATAGCAGTGGATTAAAGCTGTGGCAGTGTTGCCAAGTTTAAAAAGCACATTTTTCAAAAGATGAAAAAAATAAAAACATCGTAAATAATGTAGGCAAAATGCTAATATCTCAGAGATGGTAACACCTACAGCAACATTTTGCACATCTCTGGAAAGAGCAGACACAGACGCTTTTTTTTAAGGGTAAAACATAGCAGTGGCTTAAAGCTGTGGCAGTGTTGCCAAGTTTAAAAAGCACATTTTTCAAAAGCTTAAAAACATAAAAACATCGAAAATACTGTAGGCAAAATGCTAATATCTCAGAGATGGTAACACATACAGCAACAGTTTGCACATCTCTAGAAAGAGCAGACACAGACGCTTCTTTTTAAGGGTAAAACATAGCAGTGTCTTAAAGCTGTGGCAGTGTTGCCAAGTTTAAAAAGCACATTTTGCAAAAGCTTAAAAAAATAAAAACATCGAAAATGCTGTAGGAAAAATGCCAATATCTCAGAGCTGGTAACACCTACAGCAACATTTTGCACATCTCTAGAAAGAGCAGATAGAGACGCTTTTTTTTAGGTGTAAAACATAGCAGTGGATTAAAGCTGTGGCCAAGTTTAAAAAGCACATTTTTCAAAAGATGAAAAAAATAAAAACATAGTAAATAATGTAGGCAAAATGCTAATATCTCAGAGATGGTAACACTTACAGCAACATTTTGCACATCTCTGGAAAGAGCAGACACAGACGCTTTTTTTTAAGGGTAAAACATAGCAGTGGCTTAAAGCTGTGGCAGTGTTGCCAAGTTTAAAAAGCACATTTTTCAAAAGCTTAAAAACATAAAAACATCGAAAATACTGTAGGCAAAATGCTAATATCTCAGAGATGGTAACACATACAGCAACAGTTTGCACATCTCTAGAAAGAGCAGACACAGACGCTTCTTTTTAAGGGTAAAACATAGCAGTGTCTTAAAGCTGTGGCAGTGGTGCCAAGTTTAAAAAGCACATTTTTCAAAAGCTTAAAAAAATAAAACATCGAAAATGCTGTAGGCAAAATGTTAATATCTCAGAGATGGTAGCACCTACAGCAACATTTTGCGCATCTCTAGAAAGAGGAGATACAGGCGCTTTTGAGGGGTAAAACATAGCAGTGGCTGTAAAGCTGTGGCATTGCTGCCAAGTTTAAAAAGCACATTTTTCAAAAGATGAAAAAAATAAAAACATTGTAAATAATGTAGGCAAAATGCTAATATCTCAGAGATGGTAACACCTACAGCAACATTTTGCACAGCCCTAGAAAGAGGAGACACAGACGCTTCTTTTTAGGGGTAAAACATAGCAGTGTCTTAAATCTGTGGCAGTGTTGCCAAGTTTAAAAAGCACATTTTGCAAAAGCTTAAAAAAATAAAAACATCGAAAATGCTGTAGGAAAAATGCCAATATCTCAGAGCTGGTAACACCTACAGCAACATTTTGCACATCTCTAGAAAGAGCAGATAGAGACGCTTTTTTTTAGGTGTAAAACATAGCAGTGGATTAAAGCTGTGGCCAAGTTTAAAAAGCACATTTTTCAAAAGATGAAAAAAATAAAAACATAGTAAATAATGTAGGCAAAATGCTAATATCTCAGAGATGGTAACACTTACAGCAACATTTTGCACATCTCTGGAAAGAGCAGACACAGACGCTTTTTTTTAAGGGTAAAACATAGCAGTGGCTTAAAGCTGTGGCAGTGTTGCCAAGTTTAAAAAGCACATTTTTCAAAAGCTTAAAAACATAAAAACATCGAAAATACTGTAGGCAAAATGCTAATATCTCAGAGATGGTAACACATACAGCAACAGTTTGCACATCTCTAGAAAGAGCAGACACAGACGCTTCTTTTTAAGGGTAAAACATAGCAGTGTCTTAAAGCTGTGGCAGTGGTGCTAAGTTTAAAAAGCACATTTTTCAAAAGCTTAAAAAAATAAAACATCGAAAATGCTGTAGGCAAAATGTTAATATCTCAGAGATGGTAGCACCTACAGCAACATTTTGCGCATCTCTAGAAAGAGGAGATACAGGCGCTTTTGAGGGGTAAAACATAGCAGTGGCTGTAAAGCTGTGGCATTGCTGCCAAGTTTAAAAAGCACATTTTTCAAAAGATGAAAAAAATAAAAACATTGTAAATAATGTAGGCAAAATGCTAATATCTCAGAGATGGTAACACCTACAGCAACATTTTGCACAGCCCTAGAAAGAGGAGACACAGACGCTTCTTTTTAGGGGTAAAACATAGCAGTGTCTTAAATCTGTGGCAGTGTTGCCAAGTTTAAAAAGCACATTTTGCAAAAGCTTAAAAAAATAAAAACATCGAAAATGCTGTAGGAAAAATGCCAATATCTCAGAGCTGGTAACACCTACAGCAACATTTTGCACATCTCTAGAAAGAGCAGATAGAGACGCTTTTTTTTAGGTGTAAAACATAGCAGTGGATTAAAGCTGTGGCAGTGTTGCCAAGTTTAAAAAGCACATTTTTCAAAAGATGAAAAAAATAAAAACATCGTAAATAATGTAGGCAAAATGCTAATATCTCAGAGATGGTAACACTTACAGCAACATTTTGCACATCTCTGGAAAGAGCAGACACAGACGCTTTTTTTTAAGGGTAAAACATAGCAGTGGCTTAAAGCTGTGGCAGTGTTGCCAAGTTTAAAAAGCACATTTTTCAAAAGCTTAAAAACATAAAAACATCGAAAATACTGTAGGCAAAATGCTAATATCTCAGAGATGGTAACACATACAGCAACAGTTTGCACATCTCTAGAAAGAGCAGACACAGACGCTTCTTTTTAAGGGTAAAACATAGCAGTGTCTTAAAGCTGTGGCAGTGGTGCCAAGTTTAAAAAGCACATTTTTCAAAAGCTTAAAAAAATAAAACATCGAAAATGCTGTAGGCAAAATGTTAATATCTCAGAGATGGTAGCACCTACAGCAACATTTTGCGCATCTCTAGAAAGAGGAGATACAGGCGCTTTTGAGGGGTAAAACATAGCAGTGGCTGTAAAGCTGTGGCATTGCTGCCAAGTTTAAAAAGCACATTTTTCAAAAGATGAAAAAAATAAAAACATTGTAAATAATGTAGGCAAAATGCTAATATCTCAGAGATGGTAACACCTACAGCAACATTTTGCACAGCCCTAGAAAGAGGAGACACAGACGCTTCTTTTTAGGGGTAAAACATAGCAGTGTCTTAAATCTGTGGCAGTGTTGCCAAGTTTAAAAAGCACATTTTGCAAAAGCTTAAAAAAATAAAAACATCGAAAATGCTGTAGGAAAAATGCCAATATCTCAGAGCTGGTAACACCTACAGCAACATTTTGCACATCTCTAGAAAGAGCAGATAGAGACGCTTTTTTTTAGGTGTAAAACATAGCAGTGGATTAAAGCTGTGGCAGTGTTGCCAAGTTTAAAAAGCACATTTTTCAAAAGATGAAAAAAATAAAAACATCGTAAATAATGTAGGCAAAATGCTAATATCTCAGAGATGGTAACACTTACAGCAACATTTTGCACATCTCTGGAAAGAGCAGACACAGACGCTTTTTTTTAAGTTTAAAACATAGCAGTGGCTTAAAGCTGTGGCAGTGTTGCCAAGTTTAAAAAGCACATTTTTCAAAAGCTTAAAAAAATAAAAACATCGTAAATAATATAGGCAAAATGCTAATATCTCAGAGATGGTAACACCTACAGCAACATTTTGCACAGCCCTAGAAAGAGGAGACACAGACGCTTCTCTTTAGGGGTAAAGCATAGCAGTGTCTTAAAGCTGTGGCTGTGTTGCCAAGTTTAAAAAGCACATTTTTCAAAAGCTTAAAAAAATAAAAACATCGTAAATAATGTAGGCAAAATGCTAATATCTCAGAGATGGTAACACCTACAGCAACATTTTGCACAGCCCTAGAAAGAGGAGACACAGACGCTTCTTTTAGGGGTAAAACATAGCAGTGGCTTAAAGCTGTGGCAGTGTTGCCAAGTTTAAAAAGCACATTTTTCAAAAGCTAAACATAGCAGTGGCTGTAAAGCTGTGGCATTGCTGCCAAGTTTAAAAAGCACATTTTTCAAAAGATGAAAAAAATAAAAACATTGTAAATAATGTAGGCAAAATGCTAATATCTCAGAGATGGTAACACCTACAGCAACATTTTGCACAGCCCTAGAAAGAGGAGACACAGACGCTTCTTTTTAGGGGTAAAACATAGCAGTGTCTTAAATCTGTGGCAGTGTTGCCAAGTTTAAAAAGCACATTTTGCAAAAGCTTAAAAAAATAAAAACATCGAAAATGCTGTAGGAAAAATGCCAATATCTCAGAGCTGGTAACACCTACAGCAACATTTTGCACATCTCTAGAAAGAGCAGATAGAGACGCTTTTTTTTAGGTGTAAAACATAGCAGTGGATTAAAGCTGTGGCCAAGTTTAAAAAGCACATTTTTCAAAAGATGAAAAAAATAAAAACATAGTAAATAATGTAGGCAAAATGCTAATATCTCAGAGATGGTAACACTTACAGCAACATTTTGCACATCTCTGGAAAGAGCAGACACAGACGCTTTTTTTTAAGGGTAAAACATAGCAGTGGCTTAAAGCTGTGGCAGTGTTGCCAAGTTTAAAAAGCACATTTTTCAAAAGCTTAAAAACATAAAAACATCGAAAATACTGTAGGCAAAATGCTAATATCTCAGAGATGGTAACACATACAGCAACAGTTTGCACATCTCTAGAAAGAGCAGACACAGACGCTTCTTTTTAAGGGTAAAACATAGCAGTGTCTTAAAGCTGTGGCAGTGGTGCCAAGTTTAAAAAGCACATTTTTCAAAAGCTTAAAAAAATAAAACATCGAAAATGCTGTAGGCAAAATGTTAATATCTCAGAGATGGTAGCACCTACAGCAACATTTTGCGCATCTCTAGAAAGAGGAGATACAGGCGCTTTTGAGGGGTAAAACATAGCAGTGGCTGTAAAGCTGTGGCATTGCTGCCAAGTTTAAAAAGCACATTTTTCAAAAGATGAAAAAAATAAAAACATTGTAAATAATGTAGGCAAAATGCTAATATCTCAGAGATGGTAACACCTACAGCAACATTTTGCACAGCCCTAGAAAGAGGAGACACAGACGCTTCTTTTTAGGGGTAAAACATAGCAGTGTCTTAAATCTGTGGCAGTGTTGCCAAGTTTAAAAAGCACATTTTGCAAAAGCTTAAAAAAATAAAAACATCGAAAATGCTGTAGGAAAAATGCCAATATCTCAGAGCTGGTAACACCTACAGCAACATTTTGCACATCTCTAGAAAGAGCAGATAGAGACGCTTTTTTTTAGGTGTAAAACATAGCAGTGGATTAAAGCTGTGGCAGTGTTGCCAAGTTTAAAAAGCACATTTTTCAAAAGATGAAAAAAATAAAAACATCGTAAATAATGTAGGCAAAATGCTAATATCTCAGAGATGGTAACACTTACAGCAACATTTTGCACATCTCTGGAAAGAGCAGACACAGACGCTTTTTTTTAAGTTTAAAACATAGCAGTGGCTTAAAGCTGTGGCAGTGTTGCCAAGTTTAAAAAGCACATTTTTCAAAAGCTTAAAAAAATAAAAACATCGTAAATAATATAGGCAAAATGCTAATATCTCAGAGATGGTAACACCTACAGCAACATTTTGCACAGCCCTAGAAAGAGGAGACACAGACGCTTCTCTTTAGGGGTAAAGCATAGCAGTGTCTTAAAGCTGTGGCTGTGTTGCCAAGTTTAAAAAGCACATTTTTCAAAAGCTTAAAAAAATAAAAACATCGTAAATAATGTAGGCAAAATGCTAATATCTCAGAGATGGTAACACTTACAGCAACATTTTGCACATCTCTGGAAAGAGCAGACACAGACGCTTTTTTTTAAGGGTAAAACATAGCAGTGGCTTAAAGCTGTGGCAGTGTTGCCAAGTTTAAAAATCACATTTTTCAAAAGCTTAAAAACATAAAAACATCGAAAATGCTGTAGGCAAAATGCTAATATCTCAGAGATGGTAACACATACAGCAACAGTTTGCACATCTCTAGAAAGAGCAGACACAGGCGCTTCTTTTTAAGGGTAAAACATAGCAGTGTCTTAAAGCTGTGGCAGTGGTGCCAAGTTTAAAAAGCACATTTTTCAAAAGCTTAAAAAAATAAAACATCGAAAATGCTGTAGGCAAAATGTTAATATCTCAGAGATGGTAGCACCTACAGCAACATTTTGCGCATCTCTAGAAAGAGGAGATACAGGCGCTTTTGAGGGGTAAAACATAGCAGTGGCTGTAAAGCTGTGGCATTGCTGCCAAGTTTAAAAACACATTTTTCAAAAGATGAAAAAAATAAAAACATTGTAAATAATGTAGGCAAAATGCTAATATCTCAGAGATGGTAGCACCTACAGCAACATTTTGCACAGCCCTAGAAAGAGGAGACACAGACGCTTCTTTTTAGGGGTAAAACATAGCAGTGTCTTAAATCTGTGGCAGTGTTGCCAAGTTTAAAAAGCACATTTTGCAAAAGCTTAAAAAAAATAAAAACATCGAAAATGCTGTAGGAAAAATGCCAATATCTCAGAGCTGGTAACACCTACAGCAACATTTTGCACATCTCTAGAAAGAGCAGATAGAGACGCTTTTTTTTAGGTGTAAAACATAGCAGTGGATTAAAGCTGTGGCAGTGTTGCCAAGTTTAAAAAGCACATTTTTCAAAAGATGAAAAAAATAAAAACATCGTAAATAA
Source organism: Cheilosia variabilis (assembly GCA_951230905.1). NCBI lineage: Eukaryota > Metazoa > Arthropoda > Insecta > Diptera > Syrphidae > Cheilosia > Cheilosia variabilis. The sequence goes on along the minus strand of OX579679.1, from coordinate 41,359,369 downwards.
TGTAGGCAAAATGCTAATATCTCAGAGATGGTAACACATACAGCAACAGTTTGCACATCTCTAGAAAGAGCAGACACAGACGCTTCTTTTTAAGGGTAAAACATAGCAGTGTCTTAAAGCTGTGGCAGTGGTGCCAAGTTTAAAAAGCACATTTTTCAAAAGATGAAAAAAATAAAAACATTGTAAATAATGTAGGCAAAATGCTAATATCTCAGAGATGGTAACACCTACACCAACATTTTGCACAGCCCTAGAAAGAGGAGACACAGACGCTTCTTTTTAGGGGTAAAACATAGCAGTGTTTTAAATCTGTGGCAGTGTTGCCAAGTTTAAAAAGCACATTTTGCAAAAGCTTAAAAAAATAAAAACATCGAAAATGCTGTAGGAAAAATGCCAATATCTCAGAGCTGGTAACACCTACAGCAACATTTTGCACATCTCTAGAAAGAGCAGATAGAGACGCTTTTTTTTAGGTGTAAAACATACCAGTGGATTAAAGCTGTGGCCAAGTTTAAAAAGCACATTTTTCAAAAGATGAAAAAATAAAAACATCGTAAATAATGTAGGCAAAATGCTAATATCTCAGAGATGGTAACACTTACAGCAACATTTTGCACATCTCTGGAAAGAGCAGACACAGACGCTTTTTTTTAAGGGTAAAACATAGCAGTGGCTTAAAGCTGTGGCAGTGTTGCCAAGTTTAAAAAGCACATTTTTCAAAAGCTTAAAAACATAAAAACATCGAAAATGCTGTAGGAAAAATGCTAGTATCTCAGAGATGGTAGCACCTACAGCAACATTTTGCACATCCCTAGAAAGAGGAGATACAGGCGCTTTTGAGAGGTAAAACATAGCAGTGACTGTAAAGCTGTGGCAGTGTTGCCAAGTTTAAAAAGCACATTTTTCAAAAGCTTAAAAAAATAAAAACATCGTAAATAATATAGGCAAAATGCTAATATCTCAGAGATGGTAACACCTACAGCAACATTTTGCACAGCCCTAGAAAGAGGAGACACAGACGCTTCTTTTAGGGGTAAAACATAGCAGTGTCTTAAAGCTGTGGCAGTGTTGCCAAGTTTAAAAAGCACATTTTTCAAAAGCTTAAAAAAATAAAAACATCGAAAATGCTGTAGGAAAAATGCTAGTATCTCAGGGATAGTAACACCTACAGCAACATTTTGCACATCTCTAGAAAGAGCAGACAGAGCCGCTTTTTTTTAGGTGTAAAACATAGCAGTGGCTTAAAGCTGTGGCAGTGTTGCCAAGTTTAAAGAGCACATTTTTCAAAAGCTAAACATAGCAGTGGCTGTAAAGCTGTGGCATTGCTGCCAAGTTTAAAAAGCACATTTTTCAAAAGATGAAAAAAATAAAAACATTGTAAATAATGTAGGCAAAATGCTAATATCTCAGAGATGGTAACACCTACAGCAACATTTTGCACAGCCCTAGAAAGAGGAGACACAGACGCTTCTTTTTAGGGGTAAAACATAGCAGTGTCTTAAATCTGTGGCAGTGTTGCCAAGTTTAAAAAGCACATTTTGCAAAAGCTTAAAAAAAATAAAAACATCGAAAATGCTGTAGGAAAAATGCCAATATCTCAGAGCTGGTAACACCTACAGCAACATTTTGCACATCTCTAGAAAGAGCAGATAGAGACGCTTTTTTTTAGGTGTAAAACATAGCAGTGGATTAAAGCTGTGGCAGTGTTGCCAAGTTTAAAAAGCACATTTTTCAAAAGATGAAAAAAATAAAAACATCGTAAATAATGTAGGCAAAATGCTAATATCTCAGAGATGGTAACACATACAGCAACAGTTTGCACATCTCTAGAAAGAGCAGACACAGACGCTTCTTTTTAAGGGTAAAACATAGCAGTGGCTTAAAGCTGTGGCAGTGTTGCCAAGTTTAAAAAGCACATTTTTCAAAAGCTTAAAAAAATAAAAACATCGTAAATAATATAGGCAAAATGCTAATATCTCAGAGATGGTAACACCTACAGCAACATTTTGCACAGCCCTAGAAAGAGGAGACACAGAAGCTTCTTTTAGGGGTAAAACATAGCAGTGTCTTAAAGCTGTGGCAGTGTTGCCAAGTTTAAAAAGCACATTTTTCAAAAGCTTAAAAAAATAAAAACATCGAAAATGCTGTAGGAAAAATGCTAGTATCTCAGGGATAGTAACACCTACAGCAACATTTTGCACATCTCTAGAAAGAGCAGACAGAGACGCTTTTTTTTAGGTGTAAAACATAGCAGTGGCTTAAAGCTGTGGCAGTGTTGCCAAGTTTAAAAAGCACATTTTTCAAAAGCTAAACATAGCAGTGGCTGTAAAGCTGTGGCAGTGTTGCCAAGTTTAAAAAGCACATTTTTCAAAAGCTTATAAACTAAAAACACCGAAGATGCTGTAGGCAAAATGGTAATATCTCAGAGATGGTAACACATACAGCAACAGTTTGCACATCTCTAGAAAGAGCAGACACAGACGCTTCTTTTTAAGGGTAAAACATAGCAGTGTCTTAAAGCTGTGGCAGTGGTGCCAAGTTTAAAAAGCACATTTTTCAAAAGCTTAAAAAAATAAAACATCGAAAATGCTGTAGGCAAAATGTTAATATCTCAGAGATGGTAGCACCTACAGCAACATTTTGCACATCTCTAGAAAGAGGAGATACAGGCGCTTTTGAGGGGTAAAACATAGCAGTGGCTGTAAAGCTGTGGCATTGCTGCCAAGTTTAAAAAGCACATTTTTCAAAAGATGAAAAAAATAAAAACATTGTAAATAATGTAGGCAAAATGCTAATATCTCAGAGATGGTAACACCTACAGCAACATTTTGCACAGCCCTAGAAAGAGGAGACACAGACGCTTCTTTTTAGGGGTAAAACATAGCAGTGTCTTAAATCTGTGGCAGTGTTGCCAAGTTTAAAAAGCACATTTTGCAAAAGCTTAAAAAAATAAAAACATCGAAAATGCTGTAGGAAAAATGCCAATATCTCAGAGCTGGTAACACCTACAGCAACATTTTGCACATCTCTAGAAAGAGCAGATAGAGACGCTTTTTTTTAGGTGTAAAACATAGCAGTGGATTAAAGCTGTGGCCAAGTTTAAAAAGCACATTTTTCAAAAGATGAAAAAAATAAGAACATCGTAAATAATGTAGGCAAAATGCTAATATCTCAGAGATGGTAACACTTACAGCAACATTTTGCACATCTCTGGAAAGAGCAGACACAGACGCTTTTTTTTAAGGGTAAAACATAGCAGTGGCTTAAAGCTGTGGCAGTGTTGCCAAGTTTAAAAAGCACATTTTTCAAAAGCTTAAAAACATAAAAACATCGAAAATGCTGTAGGCAAAATGCTAATATCTCAGAGATGGTAACACATACAGCAACAGTTTGCACATCTCTAGAAAGAGCAGTCACAGACGCTTCTTTTTAAGGGTAAAACATAGCAGTGTCTTAAAGCTGTGGCAGTGTTGCCAAGTTTAAAAAGCACATTTTTCAAAAGCTTAAAAACATAAAAACATCGAAAATGCTGTAGGCAAAATGTTAATATCTCAGAGATGGTAGCACCTACAGCAACATTTTGCGCATCTCTAGAAAGAGGAGATACAGGCGCTTTTGAGGGGTAAAACATAGCAGTGGCTGTAAAGCTGTGGCATTGCTGCCAAGTTTAAAAACACATTTTTCAAAAGATGAAAAAAATAAAAACATTGTAAATAATGTAGGCAAAATGCTAATATCTCAGAGATGGTAGCACCTACAGCAACATTTTGCACAGCCCTAGAAAGAGGAGACACAGACGCTTCTTTTTAGGGGTAAAACATAGCAGTGTCTTAAATCTGTGGCAGTGTTGCCAAGTTTAAAAAGCACATTTTGCAAAAGCTTAAAAAAAATAAAAACATCGAAAATGCTGTAGGAAAAATGCCAATATCTCAGAGCTGGTAACACCTACAGCAACATTTTGCACATCTCTAGAAAGAGCAGATAGAGACGCTTTTTTTTAGGTGTAAAACATAGCAGTGGATTAAAGCTGTGGCAGTGTTGCCAAGTTTAAAAAGCACATTTTTCAAAAGATGAAAAAAATAAAAACATCGTAAATAATGTAGGCAAAATGCTAATATCTCAGAGATGGTAACACATACAGCAACAGTTTGCACATCTCTAGAAAGAGCAGACACAGACGCTTCTTTTTAAGGGTAAAACATAGCAGTGTCTTAAAGCTGTGGCAGTGGTGCCAAGTTTAAAAAGCACATTTTTCAAAAGATGAAAAAAATAAAAACATTGTAAATAATGTAGGCAAAATGCTAATATCTCAGAGATGGTAACACCTACACCAACATTTTGCACAGCCCTAGAAAGAGGAGACACAGACGCTTCTTTTTAGGGGTAAAACATAGCAGTGTTTTAAATCTGTGGCAGTGTTGCCAAGTTTAAAAAGCACATTTTGCAAAAGCTTAAAAAAATAAAAACATCGAAAATGCTGTAGGAAAAATGCCAATATCTCAGAGCTGGTAACACCTACAGCAACATTTTGCACATCTCTAGAAAGAGCAGATAGAGACGCTTTTTTTTAGGTGTAAAACATACCAGTGGATTAAAGCTGTGGCCAAGTTTAAAAAGCACATTTTTCAAAAGATGAAAAAATAAAAACATCGTAAATAATGTAGGCAAAATGCTAATATCTCAGAGATGGTAACACTTACAGCAACATTTTGCACATCTCTGGAAAGAGCAGACACAGACGCTTTTTTTTAAGGGTAAAACATAGCAGTGGCTTAAAGCTGTGGCAGTGTTGCCAAGTTTAAAAAGCACATTTTTCAAAAGCTTAAAAACATAAAAACATCGAAAATGCTGTAGGAAAAATGCTAGTATCTCAGAGATGGTAGCACCTACAGCAACATTTTGCACATCCCTAGAAAGAGGAGATACAGGCGCTTTTGAGAGGTAAAACATAGCAGTGACTGTAAAGCTGTGGCAGTGTTGCCAAGTTTAAAAAGCACATTTTTCAAAAGCTTAAAAAAATAAAAACATCGTAAATAATATAGGCAAAATGCTAATATCTCAGAGATGGTAACACCTACAGCAACATTTTGCACAGCCCTAGAAAGAGGAGACACAGACGCTTCTTTTAGGGGTAAAACATAGCAGTGTCTTAAAGCTGTGGCAGTGTTGCCAAGTTTAAAAAGCACATTTTTCAAAAGCTTAAAAAAATAAAAACATCGAAAATGCTGTAGGAAAAATGCTAGTATCTCAGGGATAGTAACACCTACAGCAACATTTTGCACATCTCTAGAAAGAGCAGACAGAGCCGCTTTTTTTTAGGTGTAAAACATAGCAGTGGCTTAAAGCTGTGGCAGTGTTGCCAAGTTTAAAGAGCACATTTTTCAAAAGCTAAACATAGCAGTGGCTGTAAAGCTGTGGCATTGCTGCCAAGTTTAAAAAGCACATTTTTCAAAAGATGAAAAAAATAAAAACATTGTAAATAATGTAGGCAAAATGCTAATATCTCAGAGATGGTAACACCTACAGCAACATTTTGCACAGCCCTAGAAAGAGGAGACACAGACGCTTCTTTTTAGGGGTAAAACATAGCAGTGTCTTAAATCTGTGGCAGTGTTGCCAAGTTTAAAAAGCACATTTTGCAAAAGCTTAAAAAAAATAAAAACATCGAAAATGCTGTAGGAAAAATGCCAATATCTCAGAGCTGGTAACACCTACAGCAACATTTTGCACATCTCTAGAAAGAGCAGATAGAGACGCTTTTTTTTAGGTGTAAAACATAGCAGTGGATTAAAGCTGTGGCAGTGTTGCCAAGTTTAAAAAGCACATTTTTCAAAAGATGAAAAAAATAAAAACATCGTAAATAATGTAGGCAAAATGCTAATATCTCAGAGATGGTAACACATACAGCAACAGTTTGCACATCTCTAGAAAGAGCAGACACAGACGCTTCTTTTTAAGGGTAAAACATAGCAGTGGCTTAAAGCTGTGGCAGTGTTGCCAAGTTTAAAAAGCACATTTTTCAAAAGCTTAAAAAAATAAAAACATCGTAAATAATATAGGCAAAATGCTAATATCTCAGAGATGGTAACACCTACAGCAACATTTTGCACAGCCCTAGAAAGAGGAGACACAGAAGCTTCTTTTAGGGGTAAAACATAGCAGTGTCTTAAAGCTGTGGCAGTGTTGCCAAGTTTAAAAAGCACATTTTTCAAAAGCTTAAAAAAATAAAAACATCGAAAATGCTGTAGGAAAAATGCTAGTATCTCAGGGATAGTAACACCTACAGCAACATTTTGCACATCTCTAGAAAGAGCAGACAGAGACGCTTTTTTTTAGGTGTAAAACATAGCAGTGGCTTAAAGCTGTGGCAGTGTTGCCAAGTTTAAAAAGCACATTTTTCAAAAGCTAAACATAGCAGTGGCTGTAAAGCTGTGGCAGTGTTGCCAAGTTTAAAAAGCACATTTTTCAAAAGCTTATAAACTAAAAACACCGAAGATGCTGTAGGCAAAATGGTAATATCTCAGAGATGGTAACACATACAGCAACAGTTTGCACATCTCTAGAAAGAGCAGACACAGACGCTTCTTTTTAAGGGTAAAACATAGCAGTGTCTTAAAGCTGTGGCAGTGGTGCCAAGTTTAAAAAGCACATTTTTCAAAAGCTTAAAAAAATAAAACATCGAAAATGCTGTAGGCAAAATGTTAATATCTCAGAGATGGTAGCACCTACAGCAACATTTTGCACATCTCTAGAAAGAGGAGATACAGGCGCTTTTGAGGGGTAAAACATAGCAGTGGCTGTAAAGCTGTGGCATTGCTGCCAAGTTTAAAAAGCACATTTTTCAAAAGATGAAAAAAATAAAAGCATTGTAAATAATGTAGGCAAAATGCTAATATCTCAGAGATGGTAACACCTACAGCAACATTTTGCACAGCCCTAGAAAGAGGAGACACAGACGCTTCTTTTTAGGGGTAAAACATAGCAGTGTCTTAAATCTGTGGCAGTGTTGCCAAGTTTAAAAAGCACATTTTGCAAAAGCTTAAAAAAATAAAAACATCGAAAATGCTGTAGGAAAAATGCCAATATCTCAGAGCTGGTAACACCTACAGCAACATTTTGCACATCTCTAGAAAGAGCAGATAGAGACGCTTTTTTTTAGGTGTAAAACATAGCAGTGGATTAAAGCTGTGGCCAAGTTTAAAAAGCACATTTTTCAAAAGATGAAAAAAATAAGAACATCGTAAATAATGTAGGCAAAATGCTAATATCTCAGAGATGGTAACACTTACAGCAACATTTTGCACATCTCTGGAAAGAGCAGACACAGACGCTTTTTTTTAAGGGTAAAACATAGCAGTGGCTTAAAGCTGTGGCAGTGTTGCCAAGTTTAAAAAGCACATTTTTCAAAAGCTTAAAAACATAAAAACATCGAAAATGCTGTAGGCAAAATGCTAATATCTCAGAGATGGTAACACATACAGCAACAGTTTGCACATCTCTAGAAAGAGCAGTCACAGACGCTTCTTTTTAAGGGTAAAACATAGCAGTGTCTTAAAGCTGTGGCAGTGGTGCCAAGTTTAAAAAGCACATTTTTCAAAAGCTTAAAAAAATAAAACATCGAAAATGCTGTAGGCAAAATGTTAATATCTCAGAGATGGTAGCACCTACAGCAACATTTTGCACATCTCTAGAAAGAGGAGATACAGGCGCTTTTGAGGGGTAAAACATAGCAGTGGCTGTAAAGCTGTGGCATTGCTGCCAAGTTTAAAAAGCACATTTTTCAAAAGATGAAAAAAATAAAAACATTGTAAATAATGTAGGCAAAATGCTAATATCTCAGAGATGGTAACACCTACAGCAACATTTTGCACAGCCCTAGAAAGAGGAGACACAGACGCTTCTTTTTAGGGGTAAAACATAGCAGTGTCTTAAATCTGTGGCAGTGTTGCCAAGTTTAAAAAGCACATTTTGCAAAAGCTTAAAAAAATAAAAACATCGAAAATGCTGTAGGAAAAATGCCAATATCTCAGAGCTGGTAACACCTACAGCAACATTTTGCACATCTCTAGAAAGAGCAGATAGAGACGCTTTTTTTTAGGTGTAAAACATAGCAGTGGATTAAAGCTGTGGCCAAGTTTAAAAAGCACATTTTTCAAAAGATGAAAAAAATAAAAACATCGTAAATAATGTAGGCAAAATGCTAATATCTCAGAGATGGTAACACTTACAGCAACATTTTGCACATCTCTGGAAAGAGCAGACACAGACGCTTTTTTTTAAGGGTAAAACATAGCAGTGGCTTAAAGCTGTGGCAGTGTTGCCAAGTTTAAAAAGCACATTTTTCAAAAGCTTAAAAACATAAAAACATCGAAAATGCTGTAGGCAAAATGCTAATATCTCAGAGATGGTAACACATACAGCAACAGTTTGCACATCTCTAGAAAGAGCAGACACAGGCGCTTCTTTTTAAGGGTAAAACATAGCAGTGTCTTAAAGCTGTGGCAGTGGTGCCAAGTTTAAAAAGCACATTTTTCAAAAGCTTAAAAAAATAAAACATCGAAAATGCTGTAGGCAAAATGTTAATATCTCAGAGATGGTAGCACCTACAGCAACATTTTGCGCATCTCTAGAAAGAGGAGATACAGGCGCTTTTGAGGGGTAAAACATAGCAGTGGCTGTAAAGCTGTGGCATTGCTGCCAAGTTTAAAAACACATTTTTCAAAAGATGAAAAAAATAAAAACATTGTAAATAATGTAGGCAAAATGCTAATATCTCAGAGATGGTAGCACCTACAGCAACATTTTGCACAGCCCTAGAAAGAGGAGACACAGACGCTTCTTTTTAGGGGTAAAACATAGCAGTGTCTTAAATCTGTGGCAGTGTTGCCAAGTTTAAAAAGCACATTTTGCAAAAGCTTAAACAAAATAAAAACATCGAAAATGCTGTAGGAAAAATGCCAATATCTCAGAGCTGGTAACACCTACAGCAACATTTTGCACATCTCTAGAAAGAGCAGATAGAGACGCTTTTTTTTAGGTGTAAAACATAGCAGTGGATTAAAGCTGTGGCAGTGTTGCCAAGTTTAAAAAGCACATTTTTCAAAAGATGAAAAAAATAAAAACATCGTAAATAATGTAGGCAAAATGCTAATATCTCAGAGATGGTAACACATACAGCAACAGTTTGCACATCTCTAGAAAGAGCAGACACAGACGCTTCTTTTTAAGGGTAAAACATAGCAGTGTCTTAAAGCTGTGGCAGTGGTGCCAAGTTTAAAAAGCACATTTTTCAAAAGATGAAAAAAATAAAAACATTGTAAATAATGTAGGCAAAATGCTAATATCTCAGAGATGGTAACACCTACAGCAACATTTTGCAAAGCCCTAGAAAGAGGAGACACAGACGCTTCTTTTTAGGGGTAAAACATAGCAGTGTTTTAAATCTGTGGCAGTGTTGCCAAGTTTAAAAAGCACATTTTGCAAAAGCTTAAAAAAATAAAAACATCGAAAATGCTGTAGGAAAAATGCCAATATCTCAGAGCTGGTAACACCTACAGCAACATTTTGCACATCTCTAGAAAGAGCAGATAGAGACGCTTTTTTTTAGGTGTAAAACATACCAGTGGATTAAAGCTGTGGCCAAGTTTAAAAAGCACATTTTTCAAAAGATGAAAAAATAAAAACATCGTAAATAATGTAGGCAAAATGCTAATATCTCAGAGATGGTAACACTTACAGCAACATTTTGCACATCTCTGGAAAGAGCAGACACAGACGCTTTTTTTTAAGGGTAAAACATAGCAGTGGCTTAAAGCTGTGGCAGTGTTGCCAAGTTTAAAAAGCACATTTTTCAAAAGCTTAAAAACATAAAAACATCGAAAATGCTGTAGGAAAAATGCTAGTATCTCAGAGATGGTAGCACCTACAGCAACATTTTGCACATCCCTAGAAAGAGGAGATACAGGCGCTTTTGAGAGGTAAAACATAGCAGTGACTGTAAAGCTGTGGCAGTGTTGCCAAGTTTAAAAAGCACATTTTTCAAAAGCTTAAAAAAATAAAAACATCGTAAATAATATAGGCAAAATGCTAATATCTCAGAGATGGTAACACCTACAGCAACATTTTGCACAGCCCTAGAAAGAGGAGACACAGACGCTTCTTTTAGGGGTAAAACATAGCAGTGTCTTAAAGCTGTGGCAGTGTTGCCAAGTTTAAAAAGCACATTTTTCAAAAGCTTAAAAAAATAAAAACATCGAAAATGCTGTAGGAAAAATGCTAGTATCTCAGGGATAGTAACACCTACAGCAACATTTTGCACATCTCTAGAAAGAGCAGACAGAGCCGCTTTTTTTTAGGTGTAAAACATAGCAGTGGCTTAAAGCTGTGGCAGTGTTGCCAAGTTTAAAGAGCACATTTTTCAAAAGCTAAACATAGCAGTGGCTGTAAAGCTGTGGCATTGCTGCCAAGTTTAAAAAGCACATTTTTCAAAAGATGAAAAAAATAAAAACATTGTAAATAATGTAGGCAAAATGCTAATATCTCAGAGATGGTAACACCTACAGCAACATTTTGCACAGCCCTAGAAAGAGGAGACACAGACGCTTCTTTTTAGGGGTAAAACATAGCAGTGTCTTAAATCTGTGGCAGTGTTGCCAAGTTTAAAAAGCACATTTTGCAAAAGCTTAAAAAAAATAAAAACATCGAAAATGCTGTAGGAAAAATGCCAATATCTCAGAGCTGGTAACACCTACAGCAACATTTTGCACATCTCTAGAAAGAGCAGATAGAGACGCTTTTTTTTAGGTGTAAAACATAGCAGTGGATTAAAGCTGTGGCAGTGTTGCCAAGCTTAAAAAGCACATTTTTCAAAAGATGAAAAAAATAAAAACATCGTAAATAATGTAGGCAAAATGCTAATATCTCAGAGATGGTAACACATACAGCAACAGTTTGCACATCTCTAGAAAGAGCAGACACAGACGCTTCTTTTTAAGGGTAAAACATAGCAGTGTCTTAAAGCTGTGGCAGTGGTGCCAAGTTTAAAAAGCACATTTTTCAAAAGATGAAAAAAATAAAAACATTGTAAATAATGTAGGCAAAATGCTAATATCTCAGAGATGGTAACACCTACAGCAACATTTTGCACAGCCCTAGAAAGAGGAGACACAGACGCTTCTTTTTAGGGGTAAAACATAGCAGTGTTTTAAATCTGTGGCAGTGTTGCCAAGTTTAAAAAGCACATTTTGCAAAAGCTTAAAAAAATAAAAACATCGAAAATGCTGTAGGAAAAATGCCAATATCTCAGAGCTGGTAACACCTACAGCAACATTTTGCACATCTCTAGAAAGAGCAGATAGAGACGCTTTTTTTTAGGTGTAAAACATACCAGTGGATTAAAGCTGTGGCCAAGTTTAAAAAGCACATTTTTCAAAAGATGAAAAAATAAAAACATCGTAAATAATGTAGGCAAAATGCTAATATCTCAGAGATGGTAACACTTACAGCAACATTTTGCACATCTCTGGAAAGAGCAGACACAGACGCTTTTTTTTAAGGGTAAAACATAGCAGTGGCTTAAAGCTGTGGCAGTGTTGCCAAGTTTAAAAAGCACATTTTTCAAAAGCTTAAAAACATAAAAACATCGAAAATGCTGTAGGAAAAATGCTAGTATCTCAGAGATGGTAGCACCTACAGCAACATTTTGCACATCCCTAGAAAGAGGAGATACAGGCGCTTTTGAGAGGTAAAACATAGCAGTGACTGTAAAGCTGTGGCAGTGTTGCCAAGTTTAAAAAGCACATTTTTCAAAAGCTTAAAAAAATAAAAACATCGTAAATAATATAGGCAAAATGCTAATATCTCAGAGATGGTAACACCTACAGCAACATTTTGCACAGCCCTAGAAAGAGGAGACACAGACGCTTCTTTTAGGGGTAAAACATAGCAGTGTCTTAAAGCTGTGGCAGTGTTGCCAAGTTTAAAAAGCACATTTTTCAAAAGCTTAAAAAAATAAAAACATCGAAAATGCTGTAGGAAAAATGCTAGTATCTCAGGGATAGTAACACCTACAGCAACATTTTGCACATCTCTAGAAAGAGCAGACAGAGCCGCTTTTTTTTAGGTGTAAAACATAGCAGTGGCTTAAAGCTGTGGCAGTGTTGCCAAGTTTAAAGAGCACATTTTTCAAAAGCTAAACATAGCAGTGGCTGTAAAGCTGTGGCATTGCTGCCAAGTTTAAAAAGCACATTTTTCAAAAGATGAAAAAAATAAAAACATTGTAAATAATGTAGGCAAAATGCTAATATCTCAGAGATGGTAACACCTACAGCAACATTTTGCACAGCCCTAGAAAGAGGAGACACAGACGCTTCTTTTTAGGGGTAAAACATAGCAGTGTCTTAAATCTGTGGCAGTGTTGCCAAGTTTAAAAAGCACATTTTGCAAAAGCTTAAAAAAATAAAAACATCGAAAATGCTGTAGGAAAAATGCCAATATCTCAGAGCTGGTAACACCTACAGCAACATTTTGCACATCTCTAGAAAGAGCAGATAGAGACGCTTTTTTTTAGGTGTAAAACATAGCAGTGGATTAAAGCTGTGGCCAAGTTTAAAAAGCACATTTTTCAAAAGATGAAAAAAATAAAAACATCGTAAATAATGTAGGCAAAATGCTAATATCTCAGAGATGGTAACACTTACAGCAACATTTTGCACATCTCTGGAAAGAGCAGACACAGACGCTTTTTTTTAAGGGTAAAACATAGCAGTGGCTTAAAGCTGTGGCAGTGTTGCCAAGTTTAAAAAGCACATTTTTCAAAAGCTTAAAAACATAAAAACATCGAAAATGCTGTAGGCAAAATGCTAATATCTCAGAGATGGTAACACATACAGCAACAGTTTGCACATCTCTAGAAAGAGCAGACACAGGCGCTTCTTTTTAAGGGTAAAACATAGCAGTGTCTTAAAGCTGTGGCAGTGGTGCCAAGTTTAAAAAGCACATTTTTCAAAAGCTTAAAAAAATAAAACATCGAAAATGCTGTAGGCAAAATGTTAATATCTCAGAGATGGTAGCACCTACAGCAACATTTTGCGCATCTCTAGAAAGAGGAGATACAGGCGCTTTTGAGGGGTAAAACATAGCAGTGGCTGTAAAGCTGTGGCATTGCTGCCAAGTTTAAAAACACATTTTTCAAAAGATGAAAAAAATAAAAACATTGTAAATAATGTAGGCAAAATGCTAATATCTCAGAGATGGTAGCACCTACAGCAACATTTTGCACAGCCCTAGAAAGAGGAGACACAGACGCTTCTTTTTAGGGGTAAAACATAGCAGTGTCTTAAATCTGTGGCAGTGTTGCCAAGTTTAAAAAGCACATTTTGCAAAAGCTTAAAAAAAATAAAAACATCGAAAATGCTGTAGGAAAAATGCCAATATCTCAGAGCTGGTAACACCTACAGCAACATTTTGCACATCTCTAGAAAGAGCAGATAGAGACGCTTTTTTTTAGGTGTAAAACATAGCAGTGGATTAAAGCTGTGGCAGTGTTGCCAAGTTTAAAAAGCACATTTTTCAAAAGATGAAAAAAATAAAAACATCGTAAATAATGTAGGCAAAATGCTAATATCTCAGAGATGGTAACACATACAGCAACAGTTTGCACATCTCTAGAAAGAGCAGACACAGACGCTTCTTTTTAGGGGTAAAACATAGCAGTGTTTTAAATCTGTGGCAGTGTTGCCAAGTTTAAAAAGCACATTTTTCAAAAGATGAAAAAAATAAAAACATTGTAAATAATGTAGGCAAAATGCTAATATCTCAGAGATGGTAACACCTACAGCAACATTTTGCACAGCCCTAGAAAGAGGAGACACAGACGCTTCTTTTTAGGGGTAAAACATAGCAGTGTTTTAAATCTGTGGCAGTGTTGCCAAGTTTAAAAAGCACATTTTGCAAAAGCTTAAAAAAATAAAAACATCGAAAATGCTGTAGGAAAAATGCCAATATCTCAGAGCTGGTAACACCTACAGCAACATTTTGCACATCTCTAGAAAGAGCAGATAGAGACGCTTTTTTTTAGGTGTAAAACATACCAGTGGATTAAAGCTGTGGCCAAGTTTAAAAAGCACATTTTTCAAAAGATGAAAAAATAAAAACATCGTAAATAATGTAGGCAAAATGCTAATATCTCAGAGATGGTAACACTTACAGCAACATTTTGCACATCTCTGGAAAGAGCAGACACAGACGCTTTTTTTTAAGGGTAAAACATAGCAGTGGCTTAAAGCTGTGGCAGTGTTGCCAAGTTTAAAAAGCACATTTTTCAAAAGCTTAAAAACATAAAAACATCGAAAATGCTGTAGGAAAAATGCTAGTATCTCAGAGATGGTAGCACCTACAGCAACATTTTGCACATCCCTAGAAAGAGGAGATACAGGCGCTTTTGAGAGGTAAAACATAGCAGTGACTGTAAAGCTGTGGCAGTGTTGCCAAGTTTAAAAAGCACATTTTTCAAAAGCTTAAAAAAATAAAAACATCGTAAATAATATAGGCAAAATGCTAATATCTCAGAGATGGTAACACCTACAGCAACATTTTGCACAGCCCTAGAAAGAGGAGACACAGACGCTTCTTTTAGGGGTAAAACATAGCAGTGTCTTAAAGCTGTGGCAGTGTTGCCAAGTTTAAAAAGCACATTTTTCAAAAGCTTAAAAAAATAAAAACATCGAAAATGCTGTAGGAAAAATGCTAGTATCTCAGGGATAGTAACACCTACAGCAACATTTTGCACATCTCTAGAAAGAGCAGACAGAGCCGCTTTTTTTTAGGTGTAAAACATAGCAGTGGCTTAAAGCTGTGGCAGTGTTGCCAAGTTTAAAGAGCACATTTTTCAAAAGCTAAACATAGCAGTGGCTGTAAAGCTGTGGCAGTGTTGCCAAGTTTAAAAAGCACATTTTTCAAAAGCTTAAAAACTAAAAACACCGAAGATGCTGTAGGCAAAATGGTAATATCTCAGAGCTGGTAACACCTACAGTAACATTTTGCACATCTCTAGAAAGAGCAGACACAGACGCTTCTTTTTAAGGGTTAAACATAGCAGTGGCTTAAAGCTGTGGCAGTGTTGCCAAGTTTAAAAAGCACATTTTTCAAAAGCTTAAAAAAATAAAAACATCGAAAATAATGTAGGCAAATGCTAATATCTTAGAGATGGTAACATCTACAGCAACATTTTCCACATCTCTAGAAAGAGGAGACACAGGCGCTTCTTTTGAGGGTAAAACATAGCAGTGTCTTAAAGCTGTGGCAGTGTTGCCAAGTTTAAAAAGCACATTTTTCAAAAGCTTAAAAAAATAAAAACATCGAAAATGCTGTAGGCAAAATGCTAATATCTCAGAGCTGGTAACACCTCCAGCAACATTTTGCACATCCCTAGAAAGAGGAGATACAGGCGCTTTTGAGGGGTAAAACATAGCAGTGGATTTAAAGCTGTGGCAGTGCTGCCAAGTTTAAAAACACATTTTTCAAAAGCTTAAAAAAATAAAAACATCGAAAATGCTTTAGGCAAAATGCTAATATCTCAGAGATGGTAACACATACAGCAACAGTTTGCACCTCTCTAGAAAGAGCAGACACAGACGCTTCTTTTTAAGGGTAAAACATAGCAGTGTCTTAAATCTGTGGCAGTGTTGCCAAGTTTAAAAAGCACATTTTGCAAAAGCTTAAAAAAATAAAAACATCGAAAATGCTGTAGGCAAAATGTTAATATCTCAGAGATGGTAGCACCTACAGCAACATTTTGCACATCTCTAGAAAGAGGAGATACAGGCGCTTTTGAGGGGTAAAACATAGCAGTGGCATTGCTGCCAAATTTAAAAAGCACATTTTTCAAAAGATGAAAAAAATAAAAACATCGTAAATAATGTAGGCAAAATGCTAATATCTCAGAGATGGTAACACCTACAGCAACATTTTGCACAGCCCTAGAAAGAGGAGATACAGGCGCTTTTGAGGGGTAAAACATAGCAGTGGCTGTAAAGCTGTGGCATTGCTGCCAATTTTAAAAAGCACATTTTTCAAAAGATGAAAAAAATAAAAACATTGTAAATAATGTAGGCAAAATGCTAATATCTCAGAGATGGTAACACCTACAGCAACATTTTGCACAGCCCTAGAAAGAGGAGGCACAGACGCTTCTTTTTAGGGGTAAAACATAGCAGTGTCTTAAATCTGTGGCAGTGTTGCCAAGTTTAAAAAGCACATTTTGCAAAAGCTTAAAAAAATAAAAACATCGAAAATGCTGTAGGCAAAATGTTAATATCTCAGAGATGGTAGCACCTACAGCAACATTTTGCACATCTCTAGAAAGAGGAGATACAGGCGCTTTTGAGGGGTAAAACATAGCAGTGGCATTGCTGCCAAATTTAAAAAGCACATTTTTCAAAAGATGAAAAAAATAAAAACATCGTAAATAATGTAGGCAAAATGCTAATATCTCAGAGATGGTAACACCTACAGCAACATTTTGCACATCTCTAGAAAGAGCAGATAGAGACGCTTCTTTTTAAGGGTAAAACATAGCAGTGGCCTAAAGCTGTGGCAGTGTTGCCAAGTTTAAAAAGCACATTTTGCAAAAGCTTAAAAAAATAAAAACATCGAAAATGCTGTAGGAAAAATGCCAATATCTCAGGGAGAGTAACACCTACAGCAACATTTCTCACATCCCTAGGAAGAGCAGAAACAGACGCTTCTTTTTAGGTGTAAAGCATAGCAGTGGCTTAAAGCTGTGGCGGTGTTGCCAAGTTTAAAAGCACATTTTTCAAAAGCTTAAAAAAATAAAAACATCGAAAATGCTGTAGGCAAAATGTTAATATCTCAGAGATGGTAGCACCTACAGCAACATTTTGCACATCTCTAGAAAGAGCAGACACAGACGCTTCTTTTTAAGGGTAAAACATAGCAGTGGCCTAAAGCTGTGGTAGTGTTGCCAAGTTTAAAAAGCACGTTTTTCAAAAGCTTAAAAAAATAAAAACATCGAAAATAATGTAGGCAAATGCTAATATCTCAGAGATGGTAACATCTACAGCAACATTTTGCACATCTCTAGAAAGAGGAGATACAGGCCCTTTTGAGGGGTAAAACATAGCAGTGGATTTAAAGCTGTGGCAGTGCTGCCAAGTTTAAAAACACATTTTTCAAAAGCTTAAAAAAATAAAAACATCGAAAATGCTGTAGGCAAAATGCTAATATCTCAGAGATGGTAACACATACAGCAACAGTTTGCACATCTCTAGAAAGAGCAGACACAGACGCTTCTTTTTAAGGTTGAAACATAGCAGTGTCTTAAAGCTGTGGCAGTGGTGCCAAGTTTAAAAAGCACATTTTTCAAAAGCTTAAAAAAATAAAACATCGAAAATGCTGTAGGCAAAATGTTAATATCTGAGAGATGGTAGCACCTACAGCAACATTTTGCACATCTCTAGAAAGAGGAGATACAGGCGCTTTTGAGGGGTAAAACATAGCAGTGACATTGCTGCCAAGTTTAAAAAGCACATTTTTCAAAAGATGAAAAAAATAAAAACATTGTAAATAATGTAGGCAAAATGCTAATATCTCAGAGATGGTAACACCTACAGCAACATTTTGCACAGCCCTAGAAAGAGGAGACACAGACGCTTCTTTTTAGGGGTAAAACATAGCAGTGTCTTAAATCTGTGGCAGTGTTGCCAAGTTTAAAAAGCACATTTTGCAAAAGCTTAAAAAAATAAAAAAATCGAAAATGCTGTAGGAAAAATGCCAATATCTCAGAGCTGGTAACACCTACAGCAACATTTTGCACATCTCTAGAAAGAGCAGATAGAGACGCTTTTTTTTAGGTGTAAAACATAGCAGTGGATTAAAGCTGTGGCAGTGTTGCCAAGTTTAAAAAGCACATTTTTCAAAAGATGAAAAAAATAAAAACATCGTAAATAATGTAGGCAAAATGCTAATATCTCAGAGATGGTAACACTTACAGCAACATTTTGCACATCTCTGGAAAGAGCAGACACAGACGCTTTTTTTAAGGGTAAAACATAGCAGTGGCTTAAAGCTGTGGCAGTGTTGCCAAGTTTAAAAAGCACATTTTTCAAAAGCTTAAAAACATAAAAACATCGAAAATGCTGTAGGAAAAATGCTAGTATCTCAGAGATGGTAGCACCTACAGCAACATTTTGCACATCCCTAGAAAGAGGAGATACAGGCGCTTTTGAGAGGTAAAACATAGCAGTGGCTGTAAAGCTGTGGCAGTGTTGCCAAGTTTAAAAAGCACATTTTTCAAAAGCTTAAAAAAACAAAAACATCGTAAATAATATAGGCAAAATGCTAATATCTCAGAGATGGTAACACCTACAGCAACATTTTCCACAGCCCTAGAAAGAGGAGACACAGACGCTTCTTTTAGGGGTAAAACATAGCAGTGTCTTAAAGCTGTGGCAGTGTTGCCAAGTTTAAAAAGCACATTTTTCAAAAGCTTAAAAAAATAAAAACATCGAAAATGCTGTAGGAAAAATGCTAGTATCTCAGGGATAGTAACACCTACAGCAACATTTTGCACATCTCTAGAAAGAGCAGACAGAGACGCTTTTTTTTAGGTGTAAAACATAGCAGTGGCTTAAAGCTGTGGCAGTGTTGCCAAGTTTAAAAAGCATATTTTTCAAAAGCTTAAAAAAATAAAAACATCGTAAATAATGTAGGCAAAATGCTAATATCTCAGAGATGGTAACACCTACAGCAACATTTTCCACAGCCCTAGAAAGAGGAGACACAGACGCTTCTTTTAGGGGTAAAACATAGCAGTGTCTTAAAGCTGTGGCAGTGTTGCCAAGTTTAAAAAGCATATTTTTCAAAAGCTTAAAAAAATAAAAACATCGAAGATGCTGTAGGAAAAATGCTAATATCTCAGCGATAGTAACACCTAAGCAACATTTTGCACATCTCTAGAAAGAGCAGACAGAGACGCTTTTTTTTAGGTGTAAAACATAGCAGTGGCTTAAAGCTGTGGCAGTGTTGCCAAGTTTAAAAAGCACATTTTTCAAAAGCTAAACATAGCAGTGGCTGTAAAGCTGTGGCAGTGTTGCCAAGTTTAAAAAGCACATTTTTCAAAAGCTTAAAAACTAAAAACACCGAACATGCTGTAGGCAAAATGCTAATATCTCAGAGCTGCTAACACCTACAGTAACATTTTGCACATCTCTAGAAAGAGCAGACAGAGCCGTTTTTTTTAGGGGTAAAACATAGCAATGGCTTAAAGCTGTGGCCAAGTTTAAAAAGCACATTTTTCAAAAGCTTAAAAACATAAAAAATCGAAAATAATGTAGGCAAAATGCTAACGTCTCAGAGCTGGTAACATCTACAGCAACATTTTGCACATCTCTAGAAAGAGCAGACACAGTCGCTTCTTTTTAGGTGTAAAACATAGCAGTGGCTTAAAGCTGTGGCAGTGTTTCCAAGTTTAAAAAGCACATTTTTCAAAAGCTTAAAAAAATAAAAACATCGAAGATGCTGTAGGTAAAATGCTAATATCTCAGAGGTGGTAACACCTATAGTAACATTTTGCACATTTCTAGAAAGAGCAGACACAGACGCTTCTTTTTAAGGGTAAAACATAGCAGTGGCCTAAAGCTGTGGCAGTGTTGCCAAGTTTAAAAAGCACATTTTTCAAAAGCTTAAAAAAATAAAAACATCGAAAATAATGTAGGCAAATGCTAATATCTCAGAGATGGTAACATCTACAGCAACATTTTGCACAGCCCTAGAAAGAGGAGACACAGACGCTTCTTTTAGGGGTAAAACATAGCAGTGTCTTAAAGCTGTGGCAGTGTTGCCAAGTTTAAAAAGCACATTTTTCAAAAGCTTAAAAAAATAAAAACATCGAAAATGCTGTAGGAAAAATGCTAGTATCTCAGGGATAGTAACACCTACAGCAACATTTTGCACATCTCTAGAAAGAGCAGACAGAGCCGCTTTTTTTTAGGTGTAAAACATAGCAGTGGCTTAAAGCTGTGGCAGTGTTGCCAAGTTTAAAGAGCACATTTTTCAAAAGCTAAACATAGCAGTGGCTGTAAAGCTGTGGCAGTGTTGCCAAGTTTAAAAAGCACATTTTTCAAAAGCTTAAAAACTAAAAACACCGAAGATGCTGTAGGCAAAATGGTAATATCTCAGAGCTGGTAACACCTACAGTAACATTTTGCACATCTCTAGAAAGAGCAGACACAGACGCTTCTTTTTAAGGGTTAAACATAGCAGTGGCTTAAAGCTGTGGCAGTGTTGCCAAGTTTAAAAAGCACATTTTTCAAAAGCTTAAAAAAATAAAAACATCGAAAATAATGTAGGCAAATGCTAATATCTTAGAGATGGTAACATCTACAGCAACATTTTCCACATCTCTAGAAAGAGGAGACACAGGCGCTTCTTTTGAGGGTAAAACATAGCAGTGTCTTAAAGCTGTGGCAGTGTTGCCAAGTTTAAAAAGCACATTTTTCAAAAGCTTAAAAAAATAAAAACATCGAAAATGCTGTAGGCAAAATGCTAATATCTCAGAGCTGGTAACACCTCCAGCAACATTTTGCACATCCCTAGAAAGAGGAGATACAGGCGCTTTTGAGGGGTAAAACATAGCAGTGGATTTAAAGCTGTGGCAGTGCTGCCAAGTTTAAAAACACATTTTTCAAAAGCTTAAAAAAATAAAAACATCGAAAATGCTTTAGGCAAAATGCTAATATCTCAGAGATGGTAACACATACAGCAACAGTTTGCACCTCTCTAGAAAGAGCAGACACAGACGCTTCTTTTTAAGGGTAAAACATAGCAGTGTCTTAAATCTGTGGCAGTGTTGCCAAGTTTAAAAAGCACATTTTGCAAAAGCTTAAAAAAATAAAAACATCGAAAATGCTGTAGGCAAAATGTTAATATCTCAGAGATGGTAGCACCTACAGCAACATTTTGCACATCTCTAGAAAGAGGAGATACAGGCGCTTTTGAGGGGTAAAACATAGCAGTGGCATTGCTGCCAAATTTAAAAAGCACATTTTTCAAAAGATGAAAAAAATAAAAACATCGTAAATAATGTAGGCAAAATGCTAATATCTCAGAGATGGTAACACCTACAGCAACATTTTGCACAGCCCTAGAAAGAGGAGATACAGGCGCTTTTGAGGGGTAAAACATAGCAGTGGCTGTAAAGCTGTGGCATTGCTGCCAATTTTAAAAAGCACATTTTTCAAAAGATGAAAAAAATAAAAACATTGTAAATAATGTAGGCAAAATGCTAATATCTCAGAGATGGTAACACCTACAGCAACATTTTGCACAGCCCTAGAAAGAGGAGGCACAGACGCTTCTTTTTAGGGGTAAAACATAGCAGTGTCTTAAATCTGTGGCAGTGTTGCCAAGTTTAAAAAGCACATTTTGCAAAAGCTTAAAAAAATAAAAACATCGAAAATGCTGTAGGCAAAATGTTAATATCTCAGAGATGGTAACACCTACAGCAACATTTTGCACATCTCTAGAAAGAGCAGATAGAGACGCTTCTTTTTAAGGGTAAAACATAGCAGTGGCCTAAAGCTGTGGCAGTGTTGCCAAGTTTAAAAAGCACATTTTGCAAAAGCTTAAAAAAATAAAAACATCGAAAATGCTGTAGGAAAAATGCCAATATCTCAGGGAGAGTAACACCTACAGCAACATTTCTCACATCCCTAGGAAGAGCAGAAACAGACGCTTCTTTTTAGGTGTAAAGCATAGCAGTGGCTTAAAGCTGTGGCGGTGTTGCCAAGTTTAAAAGCACATTTTTCAAAAGCTTAAAAAAATAAAAACATCGAAAATGCTGTAGGCAAAATGTTAATATCTCAGAGATGGTAGCACCTACAGCAACATTTTGCACATCTCTAGAAAGAGCAGACACAGACGCTTCTTTTTAAGGGTAAAACATAGCAGTGGCCTAAAGCTGTGGTAGTGTTGCCAAGTTTAAAAAGCACGTTTTTCAAAAGCTTAAAAAAATAAAAACATCGAAAATAATGTAGGCAAATGCTAATATCTCAGAGATGGTAACATCTACAGCAACATTTTGCACATCTCTAGAAAGAGGAGATACAGGCGCTTTTGAGGGTAAAACATAGCAGTGGATTTAAAGCTGTGGCAGTGCTGCCAAGTTTAAAAACACATTTTTCAAAAGCTTAAAAAAATAAAAACATCGAAAATGCTGTAGGCAAAATGCTAATATCTCAGAGATGGTAACACATACAGCAACAGTTTGCACATCTCTAGAAAGAGCAGACACAGACGCTTCTTTTTAAGGTTGAAACATAGCAGTGTCTTAAAGCTGTGGCAGTGGTGCCAAGTTTAAAAAGCACATTTTTCAAAAGCTTAAAAAAATAAAACATCGAAAATGCTGTAGGCAAAATGTTAATATCTGAGAGATGGTAGCACCTACAGCAACATTTTGCACATCTCTAGAAAGAGGAGATACAGGCGCTTTTGAGGGGTAAAACATAGCAGTGACATTGCTGCCAAGTTTAAAAAGCACATTTTTCAAAAGATGAAAAAAATAAAAACATTGTAAATAATGTAGGCAAAATGCTAATATCTCAGAGATGGTAACACCTACAGCAACATTTTGCACAGCCCTAGAAAGAGGAGACACAGACGCTTCTTTTTAGGGGTAAAACATAGCAGTGTCTTAAATCTGTGGCAGTGTTGCCAAGTTTAAAAAGCACATTTTGCAAAAGCTTAAAAAAATAAAAAAATCGAAAATGCTGTAGGAAAAATGCCAATATCTCAGAGCTGGTAACACCTACAGCAACATTTTGCACATCTCTAGAAAGAGCAGATAGAGACGCTTTTTTTTAGGTGTAAAACATAGCAGTGGATTAAAGCTGTGGCAGTGTTGCCAAGTTTAAAAAGCACATTTTTCAAAAGATGAAAAAAATAAAAACATCGTAAATAATGTAGGCAAAATGCTAATATCTCAGAGATGGTAACACTTACAGCAACATTTTGCACATCTCTGGAAAGAGCAGACACAGACGCTTTTTTTAAGGGTAAAACATAGCAGTGGCTTAAAGCTGTGGCAGTGTTGCCAAGTTTAAAAAGCACATTTTTCAAAAGCTTAAAAACATAAAAACATCGAAAATGCTGTAGGAAAAATGCTAGTATCTCAGAGATGGTAGCACCTACAGCAACATTTTGCACATCCCTAGAAAGAGGAGATACAGGCGCTTTTGAGAGGTAAAACATAGCAGTGGCTGTAAAGCTGTGGCAGTGTTGCCAAGTTTAAAAAGCACATTTTTCAAAAGCTTAAAAAAACAAAAACATCGTAAATAATATAGGCAAAATGCTAATATCTCAGAGATGGTAACACCTACAGCAACATTTTCCACAGCCCTAGAAAGAGGAGACACAGACGCTTCTTTTAGGGGTAAAACATAGCAGTGTCTTAAAGCTGTGGCAGTGTTGCCAAGTTTAAAAAGCACATTTTTCAAAAGCTTAAAAAGATAAAAACATCGAAAATGCTGTAGGAAAAATGCTAGTATCTCAGGGATAGTAACACCTACAGCAACATTTTGCACATCTCTAGAAAGAGCAGACAGAGACGCTTTTTTTTAGGTGTAAAACATAGCAGTGGCTTAAAGCTGTGGCAGTGTTGCCAAGTTTAAAAAGCATATTTTTCAAAAGCTTAAAAAAATAAAAACATCGTAAATAATGTAGGCAAAATGCTAATATCTCAGAGATGGTAACACCTACAGCAACATTTTCCACAGCCCTAGAAAGAGGAGACACAGACGCTTCTTTTAGGGGTAAAACATAGCAGTGTCTTAAAGCTGTGGCAGTGTTGCCAAGTTTAAAAAGCATATTTTTCAAAAGCTTAAAAAAATAAAAACATCGAAGATGCTGTAGGAAAAATGCTAATATCTCAGGGATAGTAACACCTAAGCAACATTTTGCACATCTCTAGAAAGAGCAGACAGAGACGCTTTTTTTTAGGTGTAAAACATAGCAGTGGCTTAAAGCTGTGGCAGTGTTGCCAAGTTTAAAAAGCACATTTTTCAAAAGCTAAACATAGCAGTGGCTGTAAAGCTGTGGCAGTGTTGCCAAGTTTAAAAAGCACATTTTTCAAAAGCTTAAAAACTAAAAACACCGAACATGCTGTAGGCAAAATGCTAATATCTCAGAGCTGCTAACACCTACAGTAACATTTTGCACATCTCTAGAAAGAGCAGACAGAGCCGTTTTTTTTAGGGGTAAAACATAGCAATGGCTTAAAGCTGTGGCCAAGTTTAAAAAGCACATTTTTCAAAAGCTTAAAAACATAAAAAATCGAAAATAATGTAGGCAAAATGCTAACGTCTCAGAGCTGGTAACATCTACAGCAACATTTTGCACATCTCTAGAAAGAGCAGACACAGTCGCTTCTTTTTAGGTGTAAAACATAGCAGTGGCTTAAAGCTGTGGCAGTGTTTCCAAGTTTAAAAAGCACATTTTTCAAAAGCTTAAAAAAATAAAAACATCGAAGATGCTGTAGGTAAAATGCTAATATCTCAGAGGTGGTAACACCTATAGTAACATTTTGCACATTTCTAGAAAGAGCAGACACAGACGCTTCTTTTTAAGGGTAAAACATAGCAGTGGCCTAAAGCTGTGGCAGTGTTGCCAAGTTTAAAAAGCACATTTTTCAAAAGCTTAAAAAAATAAAAACATCGAAAATAATGTAGGCAAATGCTAATATCTCAGAGATGGTAACATCTACAGCAACATTTTGCACATCTCTAGAAAGAGCAGACACAGTCGCTCCTTTTTGGGGGTAAAACATAGCAGTGTCTTAAAGCTGTGGCAGTGTTGCCAAGTTTAAAAAGCACATTTTTCAAAAGCTTAAAAAAATAAAAACATCGAAAATGCTGTAGGCAAAATGTTAACATCTCAGAGATGGTAGCACCTACAGCAACATTTTGCACATCTCTAGAAAGAGCAGACACAGACGCTTCTTTTTAGGGGTAAAGCATAGCAGAGTCTTAAAGCTGTGGCAGTGTTGCCAAGTTTAAAGAGCACATTTTTCAAAAGCTTAAAAAAATAAAAACATCGTAAATAATGTAGGCAAAATGCTAATATCTCAGAGATGGTAACACCTACAGCAACATTTTCCACAGCCCTAGAAAGAGGAGACACAGACGCTTCTTTTTAAGGGTAAAACATAGCAGTGTCTTAAAGCTGTGGCAGTGCTGCCAAGTTTAAAAACACATTTTTCAAAAGCTTAAAAAAATAAAAACATCGAAAATGCTGTAGGCAAAATGCTAATATCTCAGAGATGGTAACACATACAGCAACAGTTTGCACATCTCTAGAAAGAGCAGACACAGACGCTTCTTTTTAAGGTTGAAACATAGCAGTGTCTTAAAGCTGTGGCAGTGGTGCCAAGTTTAAAAAGCACATTTTTCAAAAGCTTAAAAAAATAAAACATCGAAAATGCTGTAGGCAAAATGTTAATATCTGAGAGATGGTAGCACCTACAGCAACATTTTGCACATCTCTAGAAAGAGGAGATACAGGCGCTTTTGAGGGGTAAAACATAGCAGTGACATTGCTGCCAAGTTTAAAAAGCACATTTTTCAAAAGATGAAAAAAATAAAAACATTGTAAATAATGTAGGCAAAATGCTAATATCTCAGAGATGGTAACACCTACAGCAACATTTTGCACAGCCCTAGAAAGAGGAGACACAGACGCTTCTTTTTAGGGGTAAAACATAGCAGTGTCTTAAATCTGTGGCAGTGTTGCCAAGTTTAAAAAGCACATTTTGCAAAAGCTTAAAAAAATAAAAAAATCGAAAATGCTGTAGGAAAAATGCCAATATCTCAGAGCTGGTAACACCTACAGCAACATTTTGCACATCTCTAGAAAGAGCAGATAGAGACGCTTTTTTTTAGGTGTAAAACATAGCAGTGGATTAAAGCTGTGGCAGTGTTGCCAAGTTTAAAAAGCACATTTTTCAAAAGATGAAAAAAATAAAAACATCGTAAATAATGTAGGCAAAATGCTAATATCTCAGAGATGGTAACACTTACAGCAACATTTTGCACATCTCTGGAAAGAGCAGACACAGACGCTTTTTTTAAGGTTAAAACATAGCAGTGGCTTAAAGCTGTGGCAGTGTTGCCAAGTTTAAAAAGCACATTTTTCAAAAGCTTAAAAACATAAAAACATCGAAAATGCTGTAGGAAAAATGCTAGTATCTCAGAGATGGTAGCACCTACAGCAACATTTTGCACATCCCTAGAAAGAGGAGATACAGGCGCTTTTGAGAGGTAAAACATAGCAGTGGCTGTAAAGCTGTGGCAGTGTTGCCAAGTTTAAAAAGCACATTTTTCAAAAGCTTAAAAAAACAAAAACATCGTAAATAATATAGGCAAAATGCTAATATCTCAGAGATGGTAACACCTACAGCAACATTTTCCACAGCCCTAGAAAGAGGAGACACAGACGCTTCTTTTAGGGGTAAAACATAGCAGTGTCTTAAAGCTGTGGCAGTGTTGCCAAGTTTAAAAAGCACATTTTTCAAAAGCTTAAAAAAATAAAAACATCGAAAATGCTGTAGGAAAAATGCTAGTATCTCAGGGATAGTAACACCTACAGCAACATTTTGCACATCTCTAGAAAGAGCAGACAGAGACGCTTTTTTTTAGGTGTAAAACATAGCAGTGGCTTAAAGCTGTGGCAGTGTTGCCAAGTTTAAAAAGCATATTTTTCAAAAGCTTAAAAAAATAAAAACATCGTAAATAATGTAGGCAAAATGCTAATATCTCAGAGATGGTAACACCTACAGCAACATTTTCCACAGCCCTAGAAAGAGGAGACACAGACGCTTCTTTTAGGGGTAAAACATAGCAGTGTCTTAAAGCTGTGGCAGTGTTGCCAAGTTTAAAAAGCATATTTTTCAAAAGCTTAAAAAAATAAAAACATCGAAGATGCTGTAGGAAAAATGCTAATATCTCAGGGATAGTAACACCTAAGCAACATTTTGCACATCTCTAGAAAGAGCAGACAGAGACGCTTTTTTTTAGGTGTAAAACATAGCAGTGGCTTAAAGCTGTGGCAGTGTTGCCAAGTTTAAAAAGCACATTTTTCAAAAGCTAAACATAGCAGTGGCTGTAAAGCTGTGGCAGTGTTGCCAAGTTTAAAAAGCACATTTTTCAAAAGCTTAAAAACTAAAAACACCGAACATGCTGTAGGCAAAATGCTAATATCTCAGAGCTGCTAACACCTACAGTAACATTTTGCACATCTCTAGAAAGAGCAGACAGAGCCGTTTTTTTTAGGGGTAAAACATAGCAATGGCTTAAAGCTGTGGCCAAGTTTAAAAAGCACATTTTTCAAAAGCTTAAAAACATAAAAAATCGAAAATAATGTAGGCAAAATGCTAACGTCTCAGAGCTGGTAACATCTACAGCAACATTTTGCACATCTCTAGAAAGAGCAGACACAGTCGCTTCTTTTTAGGTGTAAAACATAGCAGTGGCTTAAAGCTGTGGCAGTGTTTCCAAGTTTAAAAAGCACATTTTTCAAAAGCTTAAAAAAATAAAAACATCGAAGATGCTGTAGGTAAAATGCTAATATCTCAGAGGTGGTAACACCTATAGTAACATTTTGCACATTTCTAGAAAGAGCAGACACAGACGCTTCTTTTTAAGGGTAAAACATAGCAGTGGCCTAAAGCTGTGGCAGTGTTGCCAAGTTTAAAAAGCACATTTTTCAAAAGCTTAAAAAAATAAAAACATCGAAAATAATGTAGGCAAATGCTAATATCTCAGAGATGGTAACATCTACAGCAACATTTTGCACATCTCTAGAAAGAGCAGACACAGTCGCTCCTTTTTGGGGGTAAAACATAGCAGTGTCTTAAAGCTGTGGCAGTGTTGCCAAGTTTAAAAAGCACATTTTTCAAAAGCTTAAAAAAATAAAAACATCGAAAATGCTGTAGGCAAAATGTTAACATCTCAGAGATGGTAGCACCTACAGCAACATTTTGCACATCTCTAGAAAGAGCAGACACAGACGCTTCTTTTTAGGGGTAAAGCATAGCAGAGTCTTAAAGCTGTGGCAGTGTTGCCAAGTTTAAAGAGCACATTTTTCAAAAGCTTAAAAAAATAAAAACATCGTAAATAATGTAGGCAAAATGCTAATATCTCAGAGATGGTAACACCTACAGCAACATTTTCCACAGCCCTAGAAAGAGGAGACACAGACGCTTCTTTTTAAGGGTAAAACATAGCAGTGTCTTAAAGCTGTGGCAGTGTTGCCAAGTTTAAAAAGCACATTTTTCAAAAGCTTAAAAAAATAAAAACATCGAAAATGCTGTAGGCAAAATGTTAACATCTCAGAGATGGTAGCACCTACAGCAACATTTTGCACATCTCTAGAAAGAGCAGACACAGTCGCTTCTTTTTAGGTGTAAAACATAGCAGTGGCTTAAAGCTGTGGCAGTGTTGCCAAGTTTAAAAAGCATATTTTTCAAAAGCTTAAAAAAATAAAAACATCGTAAATAATGTAGGCAAAATGCTAATATCTCAGAGATGGTAACACCTACAGCAACATTTTCCACAGCCCTAGAAAGAGGAGACACAGACGCTTCTTTTAGGGGTAAAACATAGCAGTGTCTTAAAGCTGTGGCAGTGTTGCCAAGTTTAAAAAGCATATTTTTCAAAAGCTTAAAAAAATAAAAACATCGAAGATGCTGTAGGAAAAATGCTAATATCTCAGGGATAGTAACACCTAAGCAACATTTTGCACATCTCTAGAAAGAGCAGACAGAGACGCTTTTTTTTAGGTGTAAAACATAGCAGTGGCTTAAAGCTGTGGCAGTGTTGCCAAGTTTAAAAAGCACATTTTTCAAAAGCTAAACATAGCAGTGGCTGTAAAGCTGTGGCAGTGTTGCCAAGTTTAAAAAGCACATTTTTCAAAAGCTTAAAAACTAAAAACACCGAACATGCTGTAGGCAAAATGCTAATATCTCAGAGCTGCTAACACCTACAGTAACATTTTGCACATCTCTAGAAAGAGCAGACAGAGCCGTTTTTTTTAGGGGTAAAACATAGCAATGGCTTAAAGCTGTGGCCAAGTTTAAAAAGCACATTTTTCAAAAGCTTAAAAACATAAAAAATCGAAAATAATGTAGGCAAAATGCTAACGTCTCAGAGCTGGTAACATCTACAGCAACATTTTGCACATCTCTAGAAAGAGCAGACACAGTCGCTTCTTTTTAGGTGTAAAACATAGCAGTGGCTTAAAGCTGTGGCAGTGTTTCCAAGTTTAAAAAGCACATTTTTCAAAAGCTTAAAAAAATAAAAACATCGAAGATGCTGTAGGTAAAATGCTAATATCTCAGAGGTGGTAACACCTATAGTAACATTTTGCACATTTCTAGAAAGAGCAGACACAGACGCTTCTTTTTAAGGGTAAAACATAGCAGTGGCCTAAAGCTGTGGCAGTGTTGCCAAGTTTAAAAAGCACATTTTTCAAAAGCTTAAAAAAATAAAAACATCGAAAATAATGTAGGCAAATGCTAATATCTCAGAGATGGTAACATCTACAGCAACATTTTGCACATCTCTAGAAAGAGCAGACACAGTCGCTCCTTTTTGGGGGTAAAACATAGCAGTGTCTTAAAGCTGTGGCAGTGTTGCCAAGTTTAAAAAGCACATTTTTCAAAAGCTTAAAAAAATAAAAACATCGAAAATGCTGTAGGCAAAATGTTAACATCTCAGAGATGGTAGCACCTACAGCAACATTTTGCACATCTCTAGAAAGAGCAGACACAGACGCTTCTTTTTAGGGGTAAAGCATAGCAGAGTCTTAAAGCTGTGGCAGTGTTGCCAAGTTTAAAGAGCACATTTTTCAAAAGCTTAAAAAAATAAAAACATCGTAAATAATGTAGGCAAAATGCTAATATCTCAGAGATGGTAACACCTACAGCAACATTTTCCACAGCCCTAGAAAGAGGAGACACAGACGCTTCTTTTTAAGGGTAAAACATAGCAGTGTCTTAAAGCTGTGGCAGTGTTGCCAAGTTTAAAAAGCACATTTTTCAAAAGCTTAAAAAAATAAAAACATCGAAAATGCTGTAGGCAAAATGTTAACATCTCAGAGATGGTAGCACCTACAGCAACATTTTGCACATCTCTAGAAAGAGCAGACACAGTCGCTTCTTTTTAGGTGTAAAACATAGCAGTGGCTTAAAGCTGTGGCAGTGTTTCCAAGTTTAAAAAGCACATTTTTCAAAAGCTTAAAAAAATAAAAACATCGAAAATGCTGTAGGCAAAATGTTAACATCTCAGAGATGGTAGCACCTACAGCAACATTTTGCACATCTCTAGAAAGAGCAGACACAGTCGCTCCTTTTTGGGGGTAAAACATAGCAGTGTCTTAAAGCTGTGGCAGTGTTGCCAAGTTTAAAAAGCACATTTTTCAAAAGCTTAAAAAATAAAAACATCGAAAGTTCTATAGGCAAAATGCTAATGTCTCAGAGATGGTAACACCTACAGCAACATTTTGCACATCTCTAGAAAGAGCAGACACAGACGCTTCTTTTTAGGGGTAAAGCATAGCAGAGTCTTAAAGCTGTGGCAGTGTTGCCAAGTTTAAAGAGCACATTTTTCAAAAGCTTAAAAAAATAAAAACATCGTAAATAATGTAGGCAAAATGCTAATATCTCAAAAATGGTAACACCTACAGCAACATTTTTCACATCCCTAGAAAGAGCAGACACAGGCGCTTCTTTTGAGGGTTAAACATAGCAGTGGCTGTAAAGCTGTGGCAGTGTTACCAAGTTTAAAAAGCACATTTTTCAAAAGCTTAAAAAAATAAAAACATCGAAAATACTGTAGGAAAAATGCTAATATCTCAGAGCTGGTAACACCTACAGCAACATATTGCACATCTCTAGAAAGAGCAGAAACAGAGGCTTCTTTTTAGGGGTAAAACATAGCAGTGGCTTAAAGCTTTTGCAGTGTTGCCAAGTTTAAAAAGCACATTTTTCAAAATCTTAAAAAAATAAAAACATCGTAAAACATAGCAGTGTCTTAAAGCTGTGGCAGTGTTGCCAAGTTTAAAAAGCACATTTTTCAAAAGCTTAAAAAAATAAAAACATCGAAAATGCTGTAGGAAAAATGCTAATACCTCAGAGCTGGTAACACCTACAGCAACATTTTGCACATCTCTAGAAAGAGCAGACACAGACGCTTCTTTTTAGGTGTAAAACATAGCAGTGTCTTAAAGCTGTGGCAGTGTTGCCAAGTTTAAAAAGCACATTTTTCAAAAGCTTAAAAAAATAAAAACATCGAAAATGCTATAGGCAAAATGCTAATATCTCAGAGATGGTAACACCTACAGCAACATTTTGCACATCTCTAGAAAGAGCAGACACAGACGCTCCTTTTTGGGGGTAAAACATAGCAGTGTCTTAAAGCTGTGGCAGTGTTGCCAAGTTTAAAAAGCACATTTTTCAAAAGCTTAAAAAAATAAAAACATCGAAAATGCTGTAGGCAAAATGTTAACATCTCAGAGATGGTAGCACCTACAGCAACATTTTGCACATCTCTAGAAAGAGGAGATACAGGCGCTTTTGAGGGGAAAACATAGCAGTGGCAGTGGTGCCAAGTTTAAAAAGCACATTTTTCAAAAGATGAAAAAAATAAAAACATCGTAAATAATGTAGGCAAAATGCTAATATCTCAGAGATGGTAACACCTACAGCAACATTTTGCACAGCCCTAGAAAGAGGAGACACAGACGCTTCTCTTTAGGGGTAAAGCATAGCAGTGTCTTAAAGCTGTGGCTGTGTTGCCAAGTTTAAAAAGCACATTTTTCAAAAGCTTAAAAAAATAAAAACATCGTAAATAATGTAGGCAAAATGCTAATATCTCAGAGATGGTAACACCTACAGCAACATTTTGCACATCTCTAGAAAGAGCAGACACAGACGCTTCTTTTTAGGTGTAAAACATAGCAGTGTCTTAAAGCTGTGGCAGTGTTGCCAAGTTTAAAAAGCACATTTTTCAAAAGCTTAAAAAAATAAAAACATCGAAAATGCTATAGGCAAAATGCTAATATCTCAGAGATGGTAACACCTACAGCAACATTTTGCACATCTCTAGAAAGAGCAGACACAGACGCTTCTTTTTAAGGGTAAAACATAGCAGTGGCCTAAAGCTGTGGCAGTGTTGCCAAGTTTAAAAAGCACATTTTTCAAAAGCTTAAAAAAATAAAAACATCGAAAATAATGTAGGCAAATGCTAATATCTCAGAGATGGTAACATCTACAGCAACATTTTGCACATCTCTAGAAAGAGGAGATACAGGCGCTTTTGAGGGGTAAAACATAGCAGTGGATTTAAAGCTGTGGCAGTGCTGCCAAGTTTAAAAACACATTTTTCAAAAGCTTAAAAAAATAAAAACATCGAAAATGCTGTAGGCAAAATGCTAATATCTCAGAGATGGTAACACATACAGCAACAGTTTGCACATATCTAGAAAGAGCAGACACAGACGCTTCTTTTTAAGGGTGAAACATAGCAGTGTCTTAAAGCTGTGGCAGTGGTGCCAAGTTTAAAAAGCACATTTTTCAAAAGCTTAAAAACATAAAAACATCGAAAATGCTGTAGGAAAAATGCTAGTATCTCAGAGATGGTAGCACCTACAGCAACATTTTGCACATCCCTAGAAAGAGGAGATACAGGCGCTTTTGAGAGGTAAAACATAGCAGTGACTGTAAAGCTGTGGCAGTGTTGCCAAGTTTAAAAAGCACATTTTTCAAAAGCTTAAAAAAATAAAAACATCGTAAATAATATAGGCAAAATGCTAATATCTCAGAGATGGTAACACCTACAGCAACATTTTGCACAGCCCTAGAAAGAGGAGACACAGACGCTTCTTTTAGGGGTAAAACATAGCAGTGTCTTAAAGCTGTGGCAGTGTTGCCAAGTTTAAAAAGCACATTTTTCAAAAGCTTAAAAAAATAAAAACATCGAAAATGCTGTAGGAAAAATGCTAGTATCTCAGGGATAGTAACACCTACAGCAACATTTTGCACATCTCTAGAAAGAGCAGACAGAGCCGCTTTTTTTTAGGTGTAAAACATAGCAGTGGCTTAAAGCTGTGGCAGTGTTGCCAAGTTTAAAGAGCACATTTTTCAAAAGCTAAACATAGCAGTGGCTGTAAAGCTGTGGCAGTGTTGCCAAGTTTAAAAAGCACATTTTTCAAAAGCTTAAAAACTAAAAACACCGAAGATGCTGTAGGCAAAATGGTAATATCTCAGAGTTGGTAACACCTACAGTAACATTTTGCACATCTCTAGAAAGAGCAGACACAGACGCTTCTTTTTAAGGGTTAAACATAGCAGTGGCTTAAAGCTGTGGCAGTGTTGCCAAGTTTAAAAAGCACATTTTTCAAAAGCTTAAAAAAATAAAAACATCGAAAATAATGTAGGCAAATGCTAATATCTTAGAGATGGTAACATCTACAGCAACATTTTCCACATCTCTAGAAAGAGGAGACACAGGCGCTTCTTTTGAGGGTAAAACATAGCAGTGTCTTAAAGCTGTGGCAGTGTTGCCAAGTTTAAAAAGCACATTTTTCAAAAGCTTAAAAAAATAAAAACATCGAAAATGCTGTAGGCAAAATGCTAATATCTCAGAGCTGGTAACACCTCCAGCAACATTTTGCACATCCCTAGAAAGAGGAGATACAGGCGCTTTTGAGGGGTAAAACATAGCAGTGGATTTAAAGCTGTGGCAGTGCTGCCAAGTTTAAAAACACATTTTTCAAAAGCTTAAAAAAATAAAAACATCGAAAATGCTTTAGGCAAAATGCTAATATCTCAGAGATGGTAACACATACAGCAACAGTTTGCACCTCTCTAGAAAGAGCAGACACAGACGCTTCTTTTTAAGGGTAAAACATAGCAGTGTCTTAAATCTGTGGCAGTGTTGCCAAGTTTAAAAAGCACATTTTGCAAAAGCTTAAAAAAATAAAAACATCGAAAATGCTGTAGGCAAAATGTTAATATCTCAGAGATGGTAGCACCTACAGCAACATTTTGCACATCTCTAGAAAGAGGAGATACAGGCGCTTTTGAGGGGTAAAACATAGCAGTGGCATTGCTGCCAAATTTAAAAAGCACATTTTTCAAAAGATGAAAAAAATAAAAACATCGTAAATAATGTAGGCAAAATGCTAATATCTCAGAGATGGTAACACCTACAGCAACATTTTGCACAGCCCTAGAAAGAGGAGATACAGGCGCTTTTGAGGGGTAAAACATAGCAGTGGCTGTAAAGCTGTGGCATTGCTGCCAATTTTAAAAAGCACATTTTTCAAAAGATGAAAAAAATAAAAACATTGTAAATAATGTAGGCAAAATGCTAATATCTCAGAGATGGTAACACCTACAGCAACATTTTGCACAGCCCTAGAAAGAGGAGGCACAGACGCTTCTTTTTAGGGGTAAAACATAGCAGTGTCTTAAATCTGTGGCAGTGTTGCCAAGTTTAAAAAGCACATTTTGCAAAAGCTTAAAAAAATAAAAACATCGAAAATGCTGTAGGCAAAATGTTAATATCTCAGAGATGGTAGCACCTACAGCAACATTTTGCACATCTCTAGAAAGAGGAGATACAGGCGCTTTTGAGGGGTAAAACATAGCAGTGGCATTGCTGCCAAATTTAAAAAGCACATTTTTCAAAAGATGAAAAAAATAAAAACATCGTAAATAATGTAGGCAAAATGCTAATATCTCAGAGATGGTAACACTTACAGCAACATTTTGCACATCTCTGGAAAGAGCAGACACAGACGCTTTTTTTTAAGGGTAAAACATAGCAGTGGCTTAAAGCTGTGGCAGTGTTGCCAAGTTTAAAAAGCACATTTTTCAAAAGCTTAAAAACATAAAAACATCGAAAATGCTGTAGGCAAAATGCTAATATCTCAGAGATGGTAACACATACAGCAACAGTTTGCACATCTCTAGAAAGAGCAGACACAGGCGCTTCTTTTTAAGGGTAAAACATAGCAGTGTCTTAAAGCTGTGGCAGTGGTGCCAAGTTTAAAAAGCACATTTTTCAAAAGCTTAAAAAAATAAAACATCGAAAATGCTGTAGGCAAAATGTTAATATCTCAGAGATGGTAGCACCTACAGCAACATTTTGCGCATCTCTAGAAAGAGGAGATACAGGCGCTTTTGAGGGGTAAAACATAGCAGTGGCTGTAAAGCTGTGGCATTGCTGCCAAGTTTAAAAACACATTTTTCAAAAGATGAAAAAAATAAAAACATTGTAAATAATGTAGGCAAAATGCTAATATCTCAGAGATGGTAGCACCTACAGCAACATTTTGCACAGCCCTAGAAAGAGGAGACACAGACGCTTCTTTTTAGGGGTAAAACATAGCAGTGTCTTAAATCTGTGGCAGTGTTGCCAAGTTTAAAAAGCACATTTTGCAAAAGCTTAAAAAAAATAAAAACATCGAAAATGCTGTAGGAAAAATGCCAATATCTCAGAGCTGGTAACACCTACAGCAACATTTTGCACATCTCTAGAAAGAGCAGATAGAGGCGCTTTTTTTTAGGTGTAAAACATAGCAGTGGATTAAAGCTGTGGCAGTGTTGCCAAGTTTAAAAAGCACATTTTTCAAAAGATGAAAAAAATAAAAACATCGTAAATAATGTAGGCAAAATGCTAATATCTCAGAGATGGTAACACATACAGCAACAGTTTGCACATCTCTAGAAAGAGCAGACACAGACGCTTCTTTTTAAGGGTAAAACATAGCAGTGTCTTAAAGCTGTGGCAGTGGTGCCAAGTTTAAAAAGCACATTTTTCAAAAGATGAAAAAAATAAAAACATTGTAAATAATGTAGGCAAAATGCTAATATCTCAGAGATGGTAACACCTACAGCAACATTTTGCACAGCCCTAGAAAGAGGAGACACAGACGCTTCTTTTTAGGGGTAAAACATAGCAGTGTTTTAAATCTGTGGCAGTGTTGCCAAGTTTAAAAAGCACATTTTGCAAAAGCTTAAAAAAATAAAAACATCGAAAATGCTGTAGGAAAAATGCCAATATCTCAGAGCTGGTAACACCTACAGCAACATTTTGCACATCTCTAGAAAGACCAGATAGAGACGCTTTTTTTTAGGTGTAAAACATACCAGTGGATTAAAGCTGTGGCCAAGTTTAAAAAGCACATTTTTCAAAAGATGAAAAAATAAAAACATCGTAAATAATGTAGGCAAAATGCTAATATCTCAGAGATGGTAACACTTACAGCAACATTTTGCACATCTCTGGAAAGAGCAGACACAGACGCTTTTTTTTAAGGGTAAAACATAGCAGTGGCTTAAAGCTGTGGCAGTGTTGCCAAGTTTAAAAAGCACATTTTTCAAAAGCTTAAAAACATAAAAACATCGAAAATGCTGTAGGAAAAATGCTAGTATCTCAGAGATGGTAGCACCTACAGCAACATTTTGCACATCCCTAGAAAGAGGAGATACAGGCGCTTTTGAGAGGTAAAACATAGCAGTGGCTGTAAAGCTGTGGCAGTGTTGCCAAGTTTAAAAAGCACATTTTTCAAAAGCTTAAAAAAACAAAAACATCGTAAATAATATAGGCAAAATGCTAATATCTCAGAGATGGTAACACCTACAGCAACATTTTCCACAGCCCTAGAAAGAGGAGACACAGACGCTTCTTTTAGGGGTAAAACATAGCAGTGTCTTAAAGCTGTGGTAGTGTTGCCAAGTTTAAAAAGCACATTTTTCAAAAGCTTAAAAAAATAAAAACATCGAAAATGCTGTAGGAAAAATGCTAGTATCTCAGGGATAGTAACACCTACAGCAACATTTTGCACATCTCTAGAAAGAGCAGACAGAGACGCTTTTTTTTAGGTGTAAAACATAGCAGTGGCTTAAAGCTGTGGCAGTGTTGCCAAGTTTAAAAAGCATATTTTTCAAAAGCTTAAAAAAATAAAAACATCGTAAATAATGTAGGCAAAATGCTAATATCTCAGAGATGGTAACACCTACAGCAACATTTTCCACAGCCCTAGAAAGAGGAGACACAGACGCTTCTTTTAGGGGTAAAACATAGCAGTGTCTTAAAGCTGTGGCAGTGTTGCCAAGTTTAAAAAGCATATTTTTCAAAAGCTTAAAAAAATAAAAACATCGAAGATGCTGTAGGAAAAATGCTAATATCTCAGGGATAGTAACACCTAAGCAACATTTTGCACATCTCTAGAAAGAGCAGACAGAGACGCTTTTTTTTAGGTGTAAAACATAGCAGTGGCTTAAAGCTGTGGCAGTGTTGCCAAGTTTAAAAAGCACATTTTTCAAAAGCTAAACATAGCAGTGGCTGTAAAGCTGTGGCAGTGTTGCCAAGTTTAAAAAGCACATTTTTCAAAAGCTTAAAAACTAAAAACACCGAACATGCTGTAGGCAAAATGCTAATATCTCAGAGCTGCTAACACCTACAGTAACATTTTGCACATCTCTAGAAAGAGCAGACAGAGCCGTTTTTTTTAGGGGTAAAACATAGCAATGGCTTAAAGCTGTGGCCAAGTTTAAAAAGCACATTTTTCAAAAGCTTAAAAACATAAAAAATCGAAAATAATGTAGGCAAAATGCTAACGTCTCAGAGCTGGTAACATCTACAGCAACATTTTGCACATCTCTAGAAAGAGCAGACACAGTCGCTTCTTTTTAGGTGTAAAACATAGCAGTGGCTTAAAGCTGTGGCAGTGTTTCCAAGTTTAAAAAGCACATTTTTCAAAAGCTTAAAAAAATAAAAACATCGAAGATGCTGTAGGTAAAATGCTAATATCTCAGAGGTGGTAACACCTATAGTAACATTTTGCACATTTCTAGAAAGAGCAGACACAGACGCTTCTTTTTAAGGGTAAAACATAGCAGTGGCCTAAAGCTGTGGCAGTGTTGCCAAGTTTAAAAAGCACATTTTTCAAAAGCTTAAAAAAATAAAAACATCGAAAATAATGTAGGCAAATGCTAATATCTCAGAGATGGTAACATCTACAGCAACATTTTGCACATCTCTAGAAAGAGCAGACACAGTCGCTCCTTTTTGGGGGTAAAACATAGCAGTGTCTTAAAGCTGTGGCAGTGTTGCCAAGTTTAAAAAGCACATTTTTCAAAAGCTTAAAAAAATAAAAACATCGAAAATGCTGTAGGCAAAATGTTAACATCTCAGAGATGGTAGCACCTACAGCAACATTTTGCACATCTCTAGAAAGAGCAGACACAGACGCTTCTTTTTAGGGGTAAAGCATAGCAGAGTCTTAAAGCTGTGGCAGTGTTGCCAAGTTTAAAGAGCACATTTTTCAAAAGCTTAAAAAAATAAAAACATCGTAAATAATGTAGGCAAAATGCTAATATCTCAGAGATGGTAACACCTACAGCAACATTTTCCACAGCCCTAGAAAGAGGAGACACAGACGCTTCTTTTTAAGGGTAAAACATAGCAGTGTCTTAAAGCTGTGGCAGTGTTGCCAAGTTTAAAAAGCACATTTTTCAAAAGCTTAAAAAAATAAAAACATCGAAAATGCTGTAGGCAAAATGTTAACATCTCAGAGATGGTAGCACCTACAGCAACATTTTGCACATCTCTAGAAAGAGCAGACACAGTCGCTTCTTTTTAGGTGTAAAACATAGCAGTGGCTTAAAGCTGTGGCAGTGTTTCCAAGTTTAAAAAGCACATTTTTCAAAAGCTTAAAAAAATAAAAACATCGAAAATGCTGTAGGCAAAATGTTAACATCTCAGAGATGGTAGCACCTACAGCAACATTTTGCACATCTCTAGAAAGAGCAGACACAGTCGCTCCTTTTTGGGGGTAAAACATAGCAGTGTCTTAAAGCTGTGGCAGTGTTGCCAAGTTTAAAAAGCACATTTTTCAAAAGCTTAAAAAATAAAAACATCGAAAGTTCTATAGGCAAAATGCTAATGTCTCAGAGATGGTAACACCTACAGCAACATTTTGCACATCTCTAGAAAGAGCAGACACAGACGCTTCTTTTTAGGGGTAAAGCATAGCAGAGTCTTAAAGCTGTGGCAGTGTTGCCAAGTTTAAAGAGCACATTTTTCAAAAGCTTAAAAAAATAAAAACATCGTAAATAATGTAGGCAAAATGCTAATATCTCAGAGATGGTAACACCTACAGCAACATTTTTCACATCCCTAGAAAGAGCAGACACAGGCGCTTCTTTTGAGGGTTAAACATAGCAGTGGCTGTAAAGCTGTGGCAGTGTTACCAAGTTTAAAAAGCACATTTTTCAAAAGCTTAAAAAAATAAAAACATCGAAAATACTGTAGGAAAAATGCTAATATCTCAGAGCTGGTAACACCTACAGCAACATATTGCACATCTCTAGAAAGAGCAGAAACAGAGGCTTCTTTTTAGGGGTAAAACATAGCAGTGGCTTAAAGCTTTTGCAGTGTTGCCAAGTTTAAAAAGCACATTTTTCAAAATCTTAAAAAAATAAAAACATCGTAAAACATAGCAGTGTCTTAAAGCTGTGGCAGTGTTGCCAAGTTTAAAAAGCACATTTTTCAAAAGCTTAAAAAAATAAAAACATCGAAAATGCTGTAGGAAAAATGCTAATACCTCAGAGCTGGTAACACCTACAGCAACATTTTGCACATCTCTAGAAAGAGCAGACACAGACGCTTCTTTTTAGGTGTAAAACATAGCAGTGTCTTAAAGCTGTGGCAGTGTTGCCAAGTTTAAAAAGCACATTTTTCAAAAGCTTAAAAAAATAAAAACATCGAAAATGCTATAGGCAAAATGCTAATATCTCAGAGATGGTAACACCTACAGCAACATTTTGCACATCTCTAGAAAGAGCAGACACAGACGCTCCTTTTTGGGGGTAAAACATAGCAGTGTCTTAAAGCTGTGGCAGTGTTGCCAAGTTTAAAAAGCACATTTTTCAAAAGCTTAAAAAAATAAAAACATCGAAAATGCTGTAGGCAAAATGTTAACATCTCAGAGATGGTAGCACCTACAGCAACATTTTGCACATCTCTAGAAAGAGGAGATACAGGCGCTTTTGAGGGGAAAACATAGCAGTGGCAGTGGTGCCAAGTTTAAAAAGCACATTTTTCAAAAGATGAAAAAAATAAAAACATCGTAAATAATGTAGGCAAAATGCTAATATCTCAGAGATGGTAACACCTACAGCAACATTTTGCACAGCCCTAGAAAGAGGAGACACAGACGCTTCTCTTTAGGGGTAAAGCATAGCAGTGTCTTAAAGCTGTGGCTGTGTTGCCAAGTTTAAAAAGCACATTTTTCAAAAGCTTAAAAAAATAAAAACATCGTAAATAATGTAGGCAAAATGCTAATATCTCAGAGATGGTAACACCTACAGCAACATTTTGCACATCTCTAGAAAGAGCAGACACAGACGCTTCTTTTTAGGTGTAAAACATAGCAGTGTCTTAAAGCTGTGGCAGTGTTGCCAAGTTTAAAAAGCACATTTTTCAAAAGCTTAAAAAAATAAAAACATCGAAAATGCTATAGGCAAAATGCTAATATCTCAGAGATGGTAACACCTACAGCAACATTTTGCACATCTCTAGAAAGAGCAGACACAGACGCTTCTTTTTAAGGGTAAAACATAGCAGTGGCCTAAAGCTGTGGCAGTGTTGCCAAGTTTAAAAAGCACATTTTTCAAAAGCTTAAAAAAATAAAAACATCGAAAATAATGTAGGCAAATGCTAATATCTCAGAGATGGTAACATCTACAGCAACATTTTGCACATCTCTAGAAAGAGGAGATACAGGCGCTTTTGAGGGGTAAAACATAGCAGTGGATTTAAAGCTGTGGCAGTGCTGCCAAGTTTAAAAACACATTTTTCAAAAGCTTAAAAAAATAAAAACATCGAAAATGCTGTAGGCAAAATGCTAATATCTCAGAGATGGTAACACATACAGCAACAGTTTGCACATCTCTAGAAAGAGCAGACACAGACGCTTCTTTTTAAGGGTGAAACATAGCAGTGTCTTAAAGCTGTGGCAGTGGTGCCAAGTTTAAAAAGCACATTTTTCAAAAGCTTAAAAACATAAAAACATCGAAAATGCTGTAGGAAAAATGCTAGTATCTCAGAGATGGTAGCACCTACAGCAACATTTTGCACATCCCTAGAAAGAGGAGATACAGGCGCTTTTGAGAGGTAAAACATAGCAGTGACTGTAAAGCTGTGGCAGTGTTGCCAAGTTTAAAAAGCACATTTTTCAAAAGCTTAAAAAAATAAAAACATCGTAAATAATATAGGCAAAATGCTAATATCTCAGAGATGGTAACACCTACAGCAACATTTTGCACAGCCCTAGAAAGAGGAGACACAGACGCTTCTTTTAGGGGTAAAACATAGCAGTGTCTTAAAGCTGTGGCAGTGTTGCCAAGTTTAAAAAGCACATTTTTCAAAAGCTTAAAAAAATAAAAACATCGAAAATGCTGTAGGAAAAATGCTAGTATCTCAGGGATAGTAACACCTACAGCAACATTTTGCACATCTCTAGAAAGAGCAGACAGAGCCGCTTTTTTTTAGGTGTAAAACATAGCAGTGGCTTAAAGCTGTGGCAGTGTTGCCAAGTTTAAAGAGCACATTTTTCAAAAGCTAAACATAGCAGTGGCTGTAAAGCTGTGGCAGTGTTGCCAAGTTTAAAAAGCACATTTTTCAAAAGCTTAAAATCTAAAAACACCGAAGATGCTGTAGGCAAAATGGTAATATCTCAGAGCTGGTAACACCTACAGTAACATTTTGCACATCTCTAGAAAGAGCAGACACAGACGCTTCTTTTTAAGGGTTAAACATAGCAGTGGCT
This sequence comes from Cheilosia variabilis, assembly GCA_951230905.1. Taxonomy (NCBI): domain Eukaryota; kingdom Metazoa; phylum Arthropoda; class Insecta; order Diptera; family Syrphidae; genus Cheilosia; species Cheilosia variabilis. The sequence continues at coordinate 41,317,462 of OX579679.1, read as the reverse complement.
TAAAGCTGTGGCAGTGTTGCCAAGTTTAAAAAGCACATTTTTCAAAAGCTTAAAAAAATAAAAACATCGAAAATAATGTAGGCAAATGCTAATATCTTAGAGATGGTAACATCTACAGCAACATTTTCCACATCTCTAGAAAGAGGAGACACAGGCGCTTCTTTTGAGGGTAAAACATAGCAGTGTCTTAAAGCTGTGGCAGTGTTGCCAAGTTTAAAAAGCACATTTTTCAAAAGCTTAAAAAAATAAAAACATCGAAAATGCTGTAGGCAAAATGCTAATATCTCAGAGCTGGTAACACCTCCAGCAACATTTTGCACATCCCTAGAAAGAGGAGATACAGGCGCTTTTGAGGGGTAAAACATAGCAGTGGATTTAAAGCTGTGGCAGTGCTGCCAAGTTTAAAAACACATTTTTCAAAAGCTTAAAAAAATAAAAACATCGAAAATGCTTTAGGCAAAATGCTAATATCTCAGAGATGGTAACACATACAGCAACAGTTTGCACCTCTCTAGAAAGAGCAGACACAGACGCTTCTTTTTAAGGGTAAAACATAGCAGTGTCTTAAATCTGTGGCAGTGTTGCCAAGTTTAAAAAGCACATTTTGCAAAAGCTTAAAAAAATAAAAACATCGAAAATGCTGTAGGCAAAATGTTAATATCTCAGAGATGGTAGCACCTACAGCAACATTTTGCACATCTCTAGAAAGAGGAGATACAGGCGCTTTTGAGGGGTAAAACATAGCAGTGGCATTGCTGCCAAATTTAAAAAGCACATTTTTCAAAAGATGAAAAAAATAAAAACATCGTAAATAATGTAGGCAAAATGCTAATATCTCAGAGATGGTAACACCTACAGCAACATTTTGCACAGCCCTAGAAAGAGGAGATACAGGCGCTTTTGAGGGGTAAAACATAGCAGTGGCTGTAAAGCTGTGGCATTGCTGCCAATTTTAAAAAGCACATTTTTCAAAAGATGAAAAAAATAAAAACATTGTAAATAATGTAGGCAAAATGCTAATATCTCAGAGATGGTAACACCTACAGCAACATTTTGCACAGCCCTAGAAAGAGGAGGCACAGACGCTTCTTTTTAGGGGTAAAACATAGCAGTGTCTTAAATCTGTGGCAGTGTTGCCAAGTTTAAAAAGCACATTTTGCAAAAGCTTAAAAAAATAAAAACATCGAAAATGCTGTAGGCAAAATGTTAATATCTCAGAGATGGTAGCACCTACAGCAACATTTTGCACATCTCTAGAAAGAGGAGATACAGGCGCTTTTGAGGGGTAAAACATAGCAGTGGCATTGCTGCCAAATTTAAAAAGCACATTTTTCAAAAGATGAAAAAAATAAAAACATCGTAAATAATGTAGGCAAAATGCTAATATCTCAGAGATGGTAACACTTACAGCAACATTTTGCACATCTCTGGAAAGAGCAGACACAGACGCTTTTTTTTAAGGGTAAAACATAGCAGTGGCTTAAAGCTGTGGCAGTGTTGCCAAGTTTAAAAAGCACATTTTTCAAAAGCTTAAAAACATATAAACATCGAAAATGCTGTAGGCAAAATGCTAATATCTCAGAGATGGTAACACATACAGCAACAGTTTGCACATCTCTAGAAAGAGCAGACACAGGCGCTTCTTTTTAAGGGTAAAACATAGCAGTGTCTTAAAGCTGTGGCAGTGGTGCCAAGTTTAAAAAGCACATTTTTCAAAAGCTTAAAAAAATAAAACATCGAAAATGCTGTAGGCAAAATGTTAATATCTCAGAGATGGTAGCACCTACAGCAACATTTTGCGCATCTCTAGAAAGAGGAGATACAGGCGCTTTTGAGGGGTAAAACATAGCAGTGGCTGTAAAGCTGTGGCATTGCTGCCAAGTTTAAAAACACATTTTTCAAAAGATGAAAAAAATAAAAACATTGTAAATAATGTAGGCAAAATGCTAATATCTCAGAGATGGTAGCACCTACAGCAACATTTTGCACAGCCCTAGAAAGAGGAGACACAGACGCTTCTTTTTAGGGGTAAAACATAGCAGTGTCTTAAATCTGTGGCAGTGTTGCCAAGTTTAAAAAGCACATTTTGCAAAAGCTTAAAAAAAATAAAAACATCGAAAATGCTGTAGGAAAAATGCCAATATCTCAGAGCTGGTAACACCTACAGCAACATTTTGCACATCTCTAGAAAGAGCAGATAGAGACGCTTTTTTTTAGGTGTAAAACATAGCAGTGGATTAAAGCTGTGGCAGTGTTGCCAAGTTTAAAAAGCACATTTTTCAAAAGATGAAAAAAATAAAAACATTGTAAATAATGTAGGCAAAATGCTAATATCTCAGAGATGGTAACACCTACAGCAACATTTTGCACAGCCCTAGAAAGAGGAGACACAGACGCTTCTTTTTAGGGGTAAAACATAGCAGTGTTTTAAATCTGTGGCAGTGTTGCCAAGTTTAAAAAGCACATTTTGCAAAAGCTTAAAAAAATAAAAACATCGAAAATGCTGTAGGAAAAATGCCAATATCTCAGAGCTGGTAACACCTACAGCAACATTTTGCACATCTCTAGAAAGACCAGATAGAGACGCTTTTTTTTAGGTGTAAAACATACCAGTGGATTAAAGCTGTGGCCAAGTTTAAAAAGCACATTTTTCAAAAGATGAAAAAATAAAAACATCGTAAATAATGTAGGCAAAATGCTAATATCTCAGAGATGGTAACACTTACAGCAACATTTTGCACATCTCTGGAAAGAGCAGACACAGACGCTTTTTTTTAAGGGTAAAACATAGCAGTGGCTTAAAGCTGTGGCAGTGTTGCCAAGTTTAAAAAGCACATTTTTCAAAAGCTTAAAAACATAAAAACATCGAAAATGCTGTAGGAAAAATGCTAGTATCTCAGAGATGGTAGCACCTACAGCAACATTTTGCACATCCCTAGAAAGAGGAGATACAGGCGCTTTTGAGAGGTAAAACATAGCAGTGACTGTAAAGCTGTGGCAGTGTTGCCAAGTTTAAAAAGCACATTTTTCAAAAGCTTAAAAAAATAAAAACATCGTAAATAATATAGGCAAAATGCTAATATCTCAGAGATGGTAACACCTACAGCAACATTTTGCACAGCCCTAGAAAGAGGAGACACAGACGCTTCTTTTAGGGGTAAAACATAGCAGTGTCTTAAAGCTGTGGCAGTGTTGCCAAGTTTAAAAAGCACATTTTTCAAAAGCTTAAAAAAATAAAAACATCGAAAATGCTGTAGGAAAAATGCTAGTATCTCAGGGATAGTAACACCTACAGCAACATTTTGCACATCTCTAGAAAGAGCAGACAGAGCCGCTTTTTTTTAGGTGTAAAACATAGCAGTGGCTTAAAGCTGTGGCAGTGTTGCCAAGTTTAAAGAGCACATTTTTCAAAAGCTAAACATAGCAGTGGCTGTAAAGCTGTGGCAGTGTTGCCAAGTTTAAAAAACACATTTTTCAAAAGCTTAAAAACTAAAAACACCGAAGATGCTGTAGGCAAAATGGTAATATCTCAGAGCTGGTAACACCTACAGTAACATTTTGCACATCTCTAGAAAGAGCAGACACAGACGCTTCTTTTTAAGGGTTAAACATAGCAGTGGCTTAAAGCTGTGGCAGTGTTGCCAAGTTTAAAAAGCACATTTTTCAAAAGCTTAAAAAAATAAAAACATCGAAAATAATGTAGGCAAATGCTAATATCTTAGAGATGGTAACATCTACAGCAACATTTTCCACATCTCTAGAAAGAGGAGACACAGGCGCTTCTTTTGAGGGTAAAACATAGCAGTGTCTTAAAGCTGTGGCAGTGTTGCCAAGTTTAAAAAGCACATTTTTCAAAAGCTTAAAAAAATAAAAACATCGAAAATGCTGTAGGCAAAATGCTAATATCTCAGAGCTGGTAACACCTCCAGCAACATTTTGCACATCCCTAGAAAGAGGAGATACAGGCGCTTTTGAGGGGTAAAACATAGCAGTGGATTTAAAGCTGTGGCAGTGCTGCCAAGTTTAAAAACACATTTTTCAAAAGCTTAAAAAAATAAAAACATCGAAAATGCTTTAGGCAAAATGCTAATATCTCAGAGATGGTAACACATACAGCAACAGTTTGCACCTCTCTAGAAAGAGCAGACACAGACGCTTCTTTTTAAGGGTAAAACATAGCAGTGTCTTAAATCTGTGGCAGTGTTGCCAAGTTTAAAAAGCACATTTTGCAAAAGCTTAAAAAAATAAAAACATCGAAAATGCTGTAGGCAAAATGTTAATATCTCAGAGATGGTAGCACCTACAGCAACATTTTGCACATCTCTAGAAAGAGGAGATACAGGCGCTTTTGAGGGGTAAAACATAGCAGTGGCATTGCTGCCAAATTTAAAAAGCACATTTTTCAAAAGATGAAAAAAATAAAAACATCGTAAATAATGTAGGCAAAATGCTAATATCTCAGAGATGGTAACACCTACAGCAACATTTTGCACAGCCCTAGAAAGAGGAGATACAGGCGCTTTTGAGGGGTAAAACATAGCAGTGGCTGTAAAGCTGTGGCATTGCTGCCAATTTTAAAAAGCACATTTTTCAAAAGATGAAAAAAATAAAAACATTGTAAATAATGTAGGCAAAATGCTAATATCTCAGAGATGGTAACACCTACAGCAACATTTTGCACAGCCCTAGAAAGAGGAGGCACAGACGCTTCTTTTTAGGGGTAAAACATAGCAGTGTCTTAAATCTGTGGCAGTGTTGCCAAGTTTAAAAAGCACATTTTGCAAAAGCTTAAAAAAATAAAAACATCGAAAATGCTGTAGGCAAAATGTTAATATCTCAGAGATGGTAGCACCTACAGCAACATTTTGCACATCTCTAGAAAGAGGAGATACAGGCGCTTTTGAGGGGTAAAACATAGCAGTGGCATTGCTGCCAAATTTAAAAAGCACATTTTTCAAAAGATGAAAAAAATAAAAACATCGTAAATAATGTAGGCAAAATGCTAATATCTCAGAGATGGTAACACCTACAGCAACATTTTGCACATCTCTAGAAAGAGCAGATAGAGACGCTTCTTTTTAAGGGTAAAACATAGCAGTGGCCTAAAGCTGTGGCAGTGTTGCCAAGTTTAAAAAGCACATTTTGCAAAAGCTTAAAAAAATAAAAACATCGAAAATGCTGTAGGAAAAATGCCAATATCTCAGGGAGAGTAACACCTACAGCAACATTTCTCACATCCCTAGGAAGAGCAGAAACAGACGCTTCTTTTTAGGTGTAAAGCATAGCAGTGGCTTAAAGCTGTGGCGGTGTTGCCAAGTTTAAAAGCACATTTTTCAAAAGCTTAAAAAAATAAAAACATCGAAAATGCTGTAGGCAAAATGTTAATATCTCAGAGATGGTAGCACCTACAGCAACATTTTGCACATCTCTAGAAAGAGGAGATACAGGCGCTTTTGAGGGGTAAAACATAGCAGTGACATTGCTGCCAAGTTTAAAAAGCACATTTTTCAAAAGATGAAAAAAATAAAAACATTGTAAATAATGTAGGCAAAATGCTAATATCTCAGAGATGGTAACACCTACAGCAACATTTTGCACAGCCCTAGAAAGAGGAGACACAGACGCTTCTTTTTAGGGGTAAAACATAGCAGTGTCTTAAATCTGTGGCAGTGTTGCCAAGTTTAAAAAGCACATTTTGCAAAAGCTTAAAAAAATAAAAAAATCGAAAATGCTGTAGGAAAAATGCCAATATCTCAGAGCTGGTAACACCTACAGCAACATTTTGCACATCTCTAGAAAGAGCAGACACAGACGCTTCTTTTTAAGGGTTAAACATAGCAGTGGCTTAAAGCTGTGGCAGTGTTGCCAAGTTTAAAAAGCACATTTTTCAAAAGCTTAAAAAAATAAAAACATCGAAAATAATGTAGGCAAATGCTAATATCTTAGAGATGGTAACATCTACAGCAACATTTTCCACATCTCTAGAAAGAGGAGACACAGGCGCTTCTTTTGAGGGTAAAACATAGCAGTGTCTTAAAGCTGTGGCAGTGTTGCCAAGTTTAAAAAGCACATTTTTCAAAAGCTTAAAAAAATAAAAACATCGAAAATGCTGTAGGCAAAATGCTAATATCTCAGAGTTGGTAACACCTCCAGCAACATTTTGCACATCCCTAGAAAGAGGAGATACAGGCGCTTTTGAGGGGTAAAACATAGCAGTGGATTTAAAGCTGTGGCAGTGCTGCCAAGTTTAAAAACACATTTTTCAAAAGCTTAAAAAAATAAAAACATCGAAAATGCTTTAGGCAAAATGCTAATATCTCAGAGATGGTAACACATACAGCAACAGTTTGCACCTCTCTAGAAAGAGCAGACACAGACGCTTCTTTTTAAGGGTAAAACATAGCAGTGTCTTAAATCTGTGGCAGTGTTGCCAAGTTTAAAAAGCACATTTTGCAAAAGCTTAAAAAAATAAAAACATCGAAAATGCTGTAGGCAAAATGTTAATATCTCAGAGATGGTAGCACCTACAGCAACATTTTGCACATCTCTAGAAAGAGGAGATACAGGCGCTTTTGAGGGGTAAAACATAGCAGTGACATTGCTGCCAAATTTAAAAAGCACATTTTTCAAAAGATGAAAAAAATAAAAACATCGTAAATAATGTAGGCAAAATGCTAATATCTCAGAGATGGTAACACCTACAGCAACATTTTGCACAGCCCTAGAAAGAGGAGATACAGGCGCTTTTGAGGGGTAAAACAAAGCAGTGGCTGTAAAGCTGTGGCATTGCTGCCAATTTTAAAAAGCACATTTTTAAAAAGATGAAAAAAATAAAAACATTGTAAATAATGTAGGCAAAATGCTAATATCTCAGAGATGGTAACACCTACAGCAACATTTTGCACAGCCCTAGAAAGAGGAGGCACAGACGCTTCTTTTTAGGGGTAAAACATAGCAGTGTCTTAAATCTGTGGCAGTGTTGCCAAGTTTAAAAAGCACATTTTGCAAAAGCTTAAAAAAATAAAAACATCGAAAATGCTGTAGGCAAAATGTTAATATCTCAGAGATGGTAGCACCTACAGCAACATTTTGCACATCTCTAGAAAGAGGAGATACAGGCGCTTTTGAGGGGTAAAACATAGCAGTGGCATTGCTGCCAAATTTAAAAAGCACATTTTTCAAAAGATGAAAAAAATAAAAACATCGTAAATAATGTAGGCAAAATGCTAATATCTCAGAGATGGTAACACCTACAGCAACATTTTGCACATCTCTAGAAAGAGCAGATAGAGACGCTTCTTTTTAAGGGTAAAACATAGCAGTGGCCTAAAGCTGTGGCAGTGTTGCCAAGTTTAAAAAGCACATTTTGCAAAAGCTTAAAAAAATAAAAACATCGAAAATGCTGTAGGAAAAATGCCAATATCTCAGGGAGAGTAACACCTACAGCAACATTTCTCACATCCCTAGGAAGAGCAGAAACAGACGCTTCTTTTTAGGTGTAAAGCATAGCAGTGGCTTAAAGCTGTGGCGGTGTTGCCAAGTTTAAAAGCACATTTTTCAAAAGCTTAAAAAAATAAAAACATCGAAAATGCTGTAGGCAAAATGTTAATATCTCAGAGATGGTAGCACCTACAGCAACATTTTGCACATCTCTAGAAAGAGCAGACACAGACGCTTCTTTTTAAGGGTAAAACATAGCAGTGGCCTAAAGCTGTGGTAGTGTTGCCAAGTTTAAAAAGCACATTTTTCAAAAGCTTAAAAAAATAAAAACATCGAAAATAATGTAGGCAAATGCTAATATCTCAGAGATGGTAACATCTACAGCAACATTTTGCACATCTCTAGAAAGAGGAGATACAGGCGCTTTTGAGGGGTAAAACATAGCAGTGGATTTAAAGCTGTGGCAGTGCTGCCAAGTTTAAAAACACATTTTTCAAAAGCTTAAAAAAATAAAAACATCGAAAATGCTGTAGGCAAAATGCTAATATCTCAGAGATGGTAACACATACAGCAACAGTTTGCACATCTCTAGAAAGAGCAGACACAGACGCTTCTTTTTAAGGGTGAAACATAGCAGTGTCTTAAAGCTGTGGCAGTGGTGCCAAGTTTAAAAAGCACATTTTTCAAAAGCTTAAAAAAATAAAACATCGAAAATGCTGTAGGCAAAATGTTAATATCTGAGAGATGGTAGCACCTACAGCAACATTTTGCACATCTCTAGAAAGAGGAGATACAGGCGCTTTTGAGGGGTAAAACATAGCAGTGACATTGCTGCCAAGTTTAAAAAGCACATTTTTCAAAAGATGAAAAAAATAAAAACATTGTAAATAATGTAGGCAAAATGCTAATATCTCAGAGATGGTAACACCTACAGCAACATTTTGCACAGCCCTAGAAAGAGGAGACACAGACGCTTCTTTTTAGGGGTAAAACATAGCAGTGTCTTAAATCTGTGGCAGTGTTGCCAAGTTTAAAAAGCACATTTTGCAAAAGCTTAAAAAAATAAAAAAATCGAAAATGCTGTAGGAAAAATGCCAATATCTCAGAGCTGGTAACACCTACAGCAACATTTTGCACATCTCTAGAAAGAGCAGATAGAGACGCTTTTTTTTAGGTGTAAAACATAGCAGTGGATTAAAGCTGTGGCAGTGTTGCCAAGTTTAAAAAGCACATTTTTCAAAAGATGAAAAAAATAAAAACATCGTAAATAATGTAGGCAAAATGCTAATATCTCAGAGATGGTAACACTTACAGCAACATTTTGCACATCTCTGGAAAGAGCAGACACAGACGCTTTTTTTAAGGGTAAAACATAGCAGTGGCTTAAAGCTGTGGCAGTGTTGCCAAGTTTAAAAAGCACATTTTTCAAAAGCTTAAAAACATAAAAACATCGAAAATGCTGTAGGAAAAATGCTAGTATCTCAGAGATGGTAGCACCTACAGCAACATTTTGCACATCCCTAGAAAGAGGAGATACAGGCGCTTTTGAGAGGTAAAACATAGCAGTGGCTGTAAAGCTGTGGCAGTGTTGCCAAGTTTAAAAAGCACATTTTTCAAAAGCTTAAAAAAACAAAAACATCGTAAATAATATAGGCAAAATGCTAATATCTCAGAGATGGTAACACCTACAGCAACATTTTCCACAGCCCTAGAAAGAGGAGACACAGACGCTTCTTTTAGGGGTAAAACATAGCAGTGTCTTAAAGCTGTGGCAGTGTTGCCAAGTTTAAAAAGCACATTTTTCAAAAGCTTAAAAAAATAAAAACATCGAAAATGCTGTAGGAAAAATGCTAGTATCTCAGGGATAGTAACACCTACAGCAACATTTTGCACATCTCTAGAAAGAGCAGACAGAGACGCTTTTTTTTAGGTGTAAAACATAGCAGTGGCTTAAAGCTGTGGCAGTGTTGCCAAGTTTAAAAAGCATATTTTTCAAAAGCTTAAAAAAATAAAAACATCGTAAATAATGTAGGCAAAATGCTAATATCTCAGAGATGGTAACACCTACAGCAACATTTTCCACAGCCCTAGAAAGAGGAGACACAGACGCTTCTTTTAGGGGTAAAACATAGCAGTGTCTTAAAGCTGTGGCAGTGTTGCCAAGTTTAAAAAGCATATTTTTCAAAAGCTTAAAAAAATAAAAACATCGAAGATGCTGTAGGAAAAATGCTAATATCTCAGGGATAGTAACACCTAAGCAACATTTTGCACATCTCTAGAAAGAGCAGACAGAGACGCTTTTTTTTAGGTGTAAAACATAGCAGTGGCTTAAAGCTGTGGCAGTGTTGCCAAGTTTAAAAAGCACATTTTTCAAAAGCTAAACATAGCAGTGGCTGTAAAGCTGTGGCAGTGTTGCCAAGTTTAAAAAGCACATTTTTCAAAAGCTTAAAAACTAAAAACACCGAAGATGCTGTAGGCAAAATGCTAATATCTCAGAGCTGCTAACACCTACAGTAACATTTTGCACATCTCTAGAAAGAGCAGACAGAGCCGTTTTTTTTAGGGGTAAAACATAGCAATGGCTTAAAGCTGTGGCCAAGTTTAAAAAGCACATTTTTCAAAAGCTTAAAAACATAAAAAATCGAAAATAATGTAGGCAAAATGCTAACGTCTCAGAGCTGGTAACATCTACAGCAACATTTTGCACATCTCTAGAAAGAGCAGACACAGTCGCTTCTTTTTAGGTGTAAAACATAGCAGTGGCTTAAAGCTGTGGCAGTGTTTCCAAGTTTAAAAAGCACATTTTTCAAAAGCTTAAAAAAATAAAAACATCGAAGATGCTGTAGGTAAAATGCTAATATCTCAGAGGTGGTAACACCTATAGTAACATTTTGCACATTTCTAGAAAGAGCAGACACAGACGCTTCTTTTTAAGGGTAAAACATAGCAGTGGCCTAAAGCTGTGGCAGTGTTGCCAAGTTTAAAAAGCACATTTTTCAAAAGCTTAAAAAAATAAAAACATCGAAAATAATGTAGGCAAATGCTAATATCTCAGAGATGGTAACATCTACAGCAACATTTTGCACATCTCTAGAAAGAGCAGACACAGTCGCTCCTTTTTGGGGGTAAAACATAGCAGTGTCTTAAAGCTGTGGCAGTGTTGCCAAGTTTAAAAAGCACATTTTTCAAAAGCTTAAAAAATAAAAACATCGAAAGTTCTATAGGCAAAATGCTAATGTCTCAGAGATGGTAACACCTACAGCAACATTTTGCACATCTCTAGAAAGAGCAGACACAGACGCTTCTTTTTAGGGGTAAAGCATAGCAGAGTCTTAAAGCTGTGGCAGTGTTGCCAAGTTTAAAGAGCACATTTTTCAAAAGCTTAAAAAAATAAAAACATCGTAAATAATGTAGGCAAAATGCTAATATCTCAGAGATGGTAACACCTACAGCAACATTTTTCACATCCCTAGAAAGAGCAGACACGGGCGCTTCTTTTGAGGGTTAAACATAGCAGTGGCTGTAAAGCTGTGGCAGTGTTACCAAGTTTAAAAAGCACATTTTTCAAAAGCTTAAAAAAATAAAAACATCGAAAATACTGTAGGAAAAATGCTAATATCTCAGAGCTGGTAACACCTACAGCAACATATTGCACATCTCTAGAAAGAGCAGAAACAGAGGCTTCTTTTTAGGGGTAAAACATAGCAGTGGCTTAAAGCTTTTGCAGTGTTGCCAAGTTTAAAAAGCACATTTTTCAAAATCTTAAAAAAATAAAAACATCGTAAAACATAGCAGTGTCTTAAAGCTGTGGCAGTGTTGCCAAGTTTAAAAAGCACATTTTTCAAAAGCTTAAAAAAATAAAAACATCGAAAATGCTGTAGGAAAAATGCTAATACCTCAGAGCTGGTAACACCTACAGCAACATTTTGCACATCTCTAGAAAGAGCAGACACAGACGCTTCTTTTTAGGTGTAAAACATAGCAGTGTCTTAAAGCTGTGGCAGTGTTGCCAAGTTTAAAAAGCACATTTTTCAAAAGCTTAAAAAAATAAAAACATCGAAAATGCTATAGGCAAAATGCTAATATCTCAGAGATGGTAACACCTACAGCAACATTTTGCACATCTCTAGAAAGAGCAGACACAGACGCTCCTTTTTGGGGGTAAAACATAGCAGTGTCTTAAAGCTGTGGCAGTGTTGCCAAGTTTAAAAAGCACATTTTTCAAAAGCTTAAAAAAATAAAAACATCGAAAATGCTGTAGGCAAAATGTTAACATCTCAGAGATGGTAGCACCTACAGCAACATTTTGCACATCTCTAGAAAGAGGAGATACAGGCGCTTTTGAGGGGAAAACATAGCAGTGGCAGTGGTGCCAAGTTTAAAAAGCACATTTTTCAAAAGATGAAAAAAATAAAAACATCGTAAATAATGTAGGCAAAATGCTAATATCTCAGAGATGGTAACACCTACAGCAACATTTTGCACAGCCCTAGAAAGAGGAGACACAGACGCTTCTCTTTAGGGGTAAAGCATAGCAGTGTCTTAAAGCTGTGGCTGTGTTGCCAAGTTTAAAAAGCACATTTTTCAAAAGCTTAAAAAAATAAAAACATCGTAAATAATGTAGGCAAAATGCTAATATCTCAGAGATGGTAACACCTACAGCAACATTTTGCACATCTCTAGAAAGAGCAGACACAGACGCTTCTTTTTAGGTGTAAAACATAGCAGTGTCTTAAAGCTGTGGCAGTGTTGCCAAGTTTAAAAAGCACATTTTTCAAAAGCTTAAAAAAATAAAAACATCGAAAATGCTATAGGCAAAATGCTAATATCTCAGAGATGGTAACACCTACAGCAACATTTTGCACATCTCTAGAAAGAGCAGACACAGACGCTTCTTTTTAAGGGTAAAACATAGCAGTGGCCTAAAGCTGTGGCAGTGTTGCCAAGTTTAAAAAGCACATTTTTCAAAAGCTTAAAAAAATAAAAACATCGAAAATAATGTAGGCAAATGCTAATATCTCAGAGATGGTAACATCTACAGCAACATTTTGCACATCTCTAGAAAGAGGAGATACAGGCGCTTTTGAGGGGTAAAACATAGCAGTGGATTTAAAGCTGTGGCAGTGCTGCCAAGTTTAAAAACACATTTTTCAAAAGCTTAAAAAAATAAAAACATCGAAAATGCTGTAGGCAAAATGCTAATATCTCAGAGATGGTAACACATACAGCAACAGTTTGCACATCTCTAGAAAGAGCAGACACAGACGCTTCTTTTTAAGGGTGAAACATAGCAGTGTCTTAAAGCTGTGGCAGTGGTGCCAAGTTTAAAAAGCACATTTTTCAAAAGCTTAAAAAAATAAAACATCGAAAATGCTGTAGGCAAAATGTTAATATCTCAGAGATGGTAGCACCTACAGCAACATTTTGCACATCTCTAGAAAGAGGAGATACAGGCGCTTTTGAGGGGTTAAACATAGCAGTGGCATTGCTGCCAAGTTTAAAAAGCACATTTTTCAAAAGATGAAAAAAATAAAAACATTGTAAATAATGTAGGCAAAATGCTAATATCTCAGAGATGGTAACACCTACAGCAACATTTTGCACAGCCCTAGAAAGAGGAGACACAGACGCTTCTTTTTAGGGGTAAAACATAGCAGTGTCTTAAATCTGTGGCAGTGTTGCCAAGTTTAAAAAGCACATTTTGCAAAAGCTTAAAAAAATAAAAAAATCGAAAATGCTGTAGGAAAAATGCCAATATCTCAGAGCTGGTAACACCTACAGCAACATTTTGCACATCTCTAGAAAGAGCAGATAGAGACGCTTTTTTTTAGGTGTAAAACATAGCAGTGGATTAAAGCTGTGGCAGTGTTGCCAAGTTTAAAAAGCACATTTTTCAAAAGATGAAAAAAATAAAAACATCGTAAATAATGTAGGCAAAATGCTAATATCTCAGAGATGGTAACACTTACAGCAACATTTTGCACATCTCTGGAAAGAGCAGACACAGACGCTTTTTTTAAGGGTAAAACATAGCAGTGGCTTAAAGCTGTGGCAGTGTTGCCAAGTTTAAAAAGCACATTTTTCAAAAGCTTAAAAACATAAAAACATCGAAAATGCTGTAGGAAAAATGCTAGTATCTCAGAGATGGTAGCACCTACAGCAACATTTTGCACATCCCTAGAAAGAGGAGATACAGGCGCTTTTGAGAGGTAAAACATAGCAGTGGCTGTAAAGCTGTGGCAGTGTTGCCAAGTTTAAAAAGCACATTTTTCAAAAGCTTAAAAAAACAAAAACATCGTAAATAATATAGGCAAAATGCTAATATCTCAGAGATGGTAACACCTACAGCAACATTTTGCACAGCCCTAGAAAGAGGAGACACAGACGCTTCTTTTAGGGGTAAAACATAGCAGTGTCTTAAAGCTGTGGCAGTGTTGCCAAGTTTAAAAAGCACATTTTTCAAAAGCTTAAAAAAATAAAAACATCGAAAATGCTGTAGGAAAAATGCTAGTATCTCAGGGATAGTAACACCTACAGCAACATTTTGCACATCTCTAGAAAGAGCAGACAGAGACGCTTTTTTTTAGGTGTAAAACATAGCAGTGGCTTAAAGCTGTGGCAGTGTTGCCAAGTTTAAAAAGCATATTTTTCAAAAGCTTAAAAAAATAAAAACATCGTAAATAATGTAGGCAAAATGCTAATATCTCAGAGATGGTAACACCTACAGCAACATTTTGCACAGCCCTAGAAGAGGAGGCACAGACGCTTCTTTTTAGGGGTAAAACATAGCAGTGTCTTAAATCTGTGGCAGTGTTGCCAAGTTTAAAAAGCATATTTTTCAAAAGCTTAAAAAAATAAAAACATCGAAGATGCTGTAGGAAAAATGCTAATATCTCAGGGATAGTAACACCTACAGCAACATTTTGCACATCTCTAGAAAGAGCAGACAGAGACGCTTTTTTTTAGGTGTAAAACATAGCAGTGGCTTAAAGCTGTGGCAGTGTTGCCAAGTTTAAAAAGCACATTTTTCAAAAGCTAAACATAGCAGTGGCTGTAAAGCTGTGGCAGTGTTGCCAAGTTTAAAAAGCACATTTTTCAAAAGCTTAAAAACTAAAAACACCGAAGATGCTGTAGGCAAAATGCTAATATCTCAGAGCTGCTAACACCTACAGCAACATTTTGCACATCTCTAGAAAGAGCAGACAGAGACGCTTTTTTTTAGGTGTAAAACATAGCAGTGGCTTAAAGCTGTGGCAGTGTTGCCAAGTTTAAAAAGCATATTTTTCAAAAGCTTAAAAAAATAAAAACATCGTAAATAATGTAGGCAAAATGCTAATATCTCAGAGATGGTAACACCTACAGCAACATTTTGCACAGCCCTAGAAGAGGAGGCACAGACGCTTCTTTTTAGGGGTAAAACATAGCAGTGTCTTAAATCTGTGGCAGTGTTGCCAAGTTTAAAAAGCATATTTTTCAAAAGCTTAAAAAAATAAAAACATCGAAGATGCTGTAGGAAAAATGCTAATATCTCAGGAATAGTAACACCTACAGCAACATTTTGCACATCTCTAGAAAGAGCAGACAGAGACGCTTTTTTTTAGGTGTAAAACATAGCAGTGGCTTAAAGCTGTGGCAGTGTTGCCAAGTTTAAAAAGCACATTTTTCAAAAGCTAAACATAGCAGTGGCTGTAAAGCTGTGGCAGTGTTGCCAAGTTTAAAAAGCACATTTTTCAAAAGCTTAAAAACTAAAAACACCGAAGATGCTGTAGGCAAAATGCTAATATCTCAGAGCTGCTAACACCTACAGTAACATTTTGCACATCTCTAGAAAGAGCAGACAGAGCCGTTTTTTTTAGGGTGTGTTGCCAAGTTTAAAAAGCACATTTTTCAAAAGCTAAACATAGCAGTGGCCTAAAGCTGTGGCAGTGTTGCCAAGTTTAAAAAGCACATTTTTCAAAAGCTTAAAAAAATAAAAACATCGAAAATGCTGTAGGCAAAATGCTAATATCTCAGAGATGGTACCACATACAGCAACAGTTTGCACATCTCTAGAAAGAGCAGACACAGACGCTTCTTTTTAAGGGTGAAACATAGCAGTGTCTTAAAGCTGTGGCAGTGGTGCCAAGTTTAAAAATCACATTTTTCAAAAGCTTAAAAAAATAAAAACATCGAAAATGCTGTAGGCAAAATGCTAATATCTCAGAGATGGTAACACATACAGCAACAGTTTGCACATCTCTAGAAAGAGGAGATACAGGCGCTTTTGAGGGGTAAAACATAGCAGTGGATTTAAAGCTGTGGCAGTGCTGCCAAGTTTAAAAACACATTTTTCAAAAGCTTAAAAAAATAAAAACATCGAAAATGCTGTAGGCAAAATGCTAATATCTCAGAGATGGTAACACATACAGCAACAGTTTGCACATCTCTAGAAAGAGCAGACACAGACGCTTCTTTTTAAGGGTGAAACATAGCAGTGTCTTAAAGCTGTGGCAGTGGTGCCAAGTTTAAAAAGCACATTTTTCAAAAGCTTAAAAAAATAAAACATCGAAAATGCTGTAGGCAAAATGTTAATATCTCAGAGATGGTAGCACCTACAGCAACATTTTGCACATCTCTAGAAAGAGGAGATACAGGCGCTTTTGAGGGGTTAAACATAGCAGTGGCATTGCTGCCAAGTTTAAAAAGCACATTTTTCAAAAGATGAAAAAAATAAAAACATTGTAAATAATGTAGGCAAAATGCTAATATCTCAGAGATGGTAACACCTACAGCAACATTTTGCACAGCCCTAGAAAGAGGAGACACAGACGCTTCTTTTTAGGGGTAAAACATAGCAGTGTCTTAAATCTGTGGCAGTGTTGCCAAGTTTAAAAAGCACATTTTGCAAAAGCTTAAAAAAATAAAAAAATCGAAAATGCTGTAGGAAAAATGCCAATATCTCAGAGCTGGTAACACCTACAGCAACATTTTGCACATCTCTAGAAAGAGCAGATAGAGACGCTTTTTTTTAGGTGTAAAACATAGCAGTGGATTAAAGCTGTGGCAGTGTTGCCAAGTTTAAAAAGCACATTTTTCAAAAGATGAAAAAAATAAAAACATCGTAAATAATGTAGGCAAAATGCTAATATCTCAGAGATGGTAACACTTACAGCAACATTTTGCACATCTCTGGAAAGAGCAGACACAGACGCTTTTTTTAAGGGTAAAACATAGCAGTGTCTTAAAGCTGTGGCAGTGTTGCCAAGTTTAAAAAGCACATTTTTCAAAAGCTTAAAAAAATAAAAACATCGAAAATGCTGTAGGAAAAATGCTAGTATCTCAGGGATAGTAACACCTACAGCAACATTTTGCACATCTCTAGAAAGAGCAGACAGAGACGCTTTTTTTTAGGTGTAAAACATAGCAGTGGCTTAAAGCTGTGGCAGTGTTGCCAAGTTTAAAAAGCATATTTTTCAAAAGCTTAAAAAAATAAAAACATCGTAAATAATGTAGGCAAAATGCTAATATCTCAGAGATGGTAACACCTACAGCAACATTTTGCACAGCCCTAGAAGAGGAGGCACAGACGCTTCTTTTTAGGGGTAAAACATAGCAGTGTCTTAAATCTGTGGCAGTGTTGCCAAGTTTAAAAAGCATATTTTTCAAAAGCTTAAAAAAATAAAAACATCGAAGATGCTGTAGGAAAAATGCTAATATCTCAGGAATAGTAACACCTACAGCAACATTTTGCACATCTCTAGAAAGAGCAGACAGAGACGCTTTTTTTTAGGTGTAAAACATAGCAGTGGCTTAAAGCTGTGGCAGTGTTGCCAAGTTTAAAAAGCACATTTTTCAAAAGCTAAACATAGCAGTGGCTGTAAAGCTGTGGCAGTGTTGCCAAGTTTAAAAAGCACATTTTTCAAAAGCTTAAAAACTAAAAACACCGAAGATGCTGTAGGCAAAATGCTAATATCTCAGAGCTGCTAACACCTACAGTAACATTTTGCACATCTCTAGAAAGAGCAGACAGAGCCGTTTTTTTTATTGTGTGTTGCCAAGTTTAAAAAGCACATTTTTCAAAAGCTAAACATAGCAGTGGCCTAAAGCTGTGGCAGTGTTGCCAAGTTTAAAAAGCACATTTTTCAAAAGCTTAAAAAAATAAAAACATCGAAAACAATGTAGGCAAATGCTAATATCTCAGAGATGGTAACATCTACAGCAACATTTTGCACATCTCTAGAAAGAGCAGACACAGACGCTTCTTTTTAAGGGTAAAACATAGCAGTGGCCTAAAGCTGTGGCAGTGTTGCCAAGTTTAAAAAGCACATTTTTCAAAAGCTTAAAAAAATAAAAACATCGAAAATAATGTAGGCAAATGCTAATATCTCAGAGATGGTAACATCTACAGCAACATTTTGCACATCTCTAGAAAGAGGAGATACAGGCGCTTTTGAGGGGTTAAACATAGCAGTGGCATTGCTGCCAAGTTTAAAAAGCACATTTTTCAAAAGATGAAAAAAATAAAAACATTGTAAATAATGTAGGCAAAATGCTAATATCTCAGAGATGGTAACACATACAGCAACAGTTTGCACATCTCTAGAAAGAGGAGATACAGGCGCTTTTGAGGGGTAAAACATAGCAGTGGATTTAAAGCTGTGGCAGTGCTGCCAAGTTTAAAAACACATTTTTCAAAAGCTTAAAAAAATAAAAACATCGAAAATGCTGTAGGCAAAATGCTAATATCTCAAAAATGGTAACACATACAGCAACAGTTTGCACATCTCTAGAAAGAGCAGACACAGACGCTTCTTTTTAAGGGTGAAACATAGCAGTGTCTTAAAGCTGTGGCAGTGGTGCCAAGTTTAAAAAGCACATTTTTCAAAAGCTTAAAAAAATAAAACATCGAAAATGCTGTAGGCAAAATGTTAATATCTCAGAGATGGTAGCACCTACAGCAACATTTTGCACATCTCTAGAAAGAGGAGATACAGGCGCTTTTGAGGGGTTAAACATAGCAGTGGCATTGCTGCCAAGTTTAAAAAGCACATTTTTCAAAAGATGAAAAAAATAAAAACATTGTAAATAATGTAGGCAAAATGCTAATATCTCAGAGATGGTAACACCTACAGCAACATTTTGCACAGCCCTAGAAAGAGGAGACACAGACGCTTCTTTTTAGGGGTAAAACATAGCAGTGTCTTAAATCTGTGGCAGTGTTGCCAAGTTTAAAAAGCACATTTTGCAAAAGCTTAAAAAAATAAAAAAATCGAAAATGCTGTAGGAAAAATGCCAATATCTCAGAGCTGGTAACACCTACAGCAACATTTTGCACATCTCTAGAAAGAGCAGATAGAGACGCTTTTTTTTAGGTGTAAAACATAGCAGTGGATTAAACCTGTGGCAGTGTTGCCAAGTTTAAAAAGCACATTTTTCAAAAGATGAAAAAAATAAAAACATCGTAAATAATGTAGGCAAAATGCTAATATCTCAGAGATGGTAACACTTACAGCAACATTTTGCACATCTCTGGAAAGAGCAGACACAGACGCTTTTTTTAAGGGTAAAACATAGCAGTGTCTTAAAGCTGTGGCAGTGTTGCCAAGTTTAAAAAGCACATTTTTCAAAAGCTTAAAAAAATAAAAACATCGAAAATGCTGTAGGAAAAATGCTAGTATCTCAGGGATAGTAACACCTACAGCAACATTTTGCACATCTCTAGAAAGAGCAGACAGAGACGCTTTTTTTTAGGTGTAAAACATAGCAGTGGCTTAAAGCTGTGGCAGTGTTGCCAAGTTTAAAAAGCATATTTTTCAAAAGCTTAAAAAAATAAAAACATCGTAAATAATGTAGGCAAAATGCTAATATCTCAGAGATGGTAACACCTACAGCAACATTTTGCACAGCCCTAGAAGAGGAGGCACAGACGCTTCTTTTTAGGGGTAAAACATAGCAGTGTCTTAAATCTGTGGCAGTGTTGCCAAGTTTAAAAAGCATATTTTTCAAAAGCTTAAAAAAATAAAAACATCGAAGATGCTGTAGGAAAAATGCTAATATCTCAGGAATAGTAACACCTACAGCAACATTTTGCACATCTCTAGAAAGAGCAGACAGAGACGCTTTTTTTTAGGTGTAAAACATAGCAGTGGCTTAAAGCTGTGGCAGTGTTGCCAAGTTTAAAAAGCACATTTTTCAAAAGCTAAACATAGCAGTGGCTGTAAAGCTGTGGCAGTGTTGCCAAGTTTAAAAAGCACATTTTTCAAAAGCTTAAAAACTAAAAACACCGAAGATGCTGTAGGCAAAATGCTAATATCTCAGAGCTGCTAACACCTACAGTAACATTTTGCACATCTCTAGAAAGAGCAGACAGAGCCGTTTTTTTTAGGGTGTGTTGCCAAGTTTAAAAAGCACATTTTTCAAAAGCTAAACATAGCAGTGGCTTAAAGCTGTGGCAGTGTTGCCAAGTTTAAAAAGCACATTTTTCAAAAGCTTAAAAAAATAAAAACATCGAAAATAATGTAGGCAAATGCTAATATCTCAGAGATGGTAACATCTACAGCAACATTTTGCACATCTCTAGAAAGAGCAGACACAGACGCTTCTTTTTAAGGGTAAAACATAGCAGTGGCCTAAAGCTGTGGCAGTGTTGCCAAGTTTAAAAAGCACATTTTTCAAAAGCTTAAAAAAATAAAAACATCGAAAATAATGTAGGCAAATGCTAATATCTCAGAGATGGTAACATCTACAGCAACATTTTGCACATCTCTAGAAAGAGGAGATACAGGCGCTTTTGAGGGGTAAAACATAGCAGTGGATTTAAAGCTGTGGCAGTGCTGCCAAGTTTAAAAACACATTTTTCAAAAGCTTAAAAAAATAAAAACATCGAAAATGCTGTAGGCAAAATGCTAATATCTCAGAGATGGTAACACATACAGCAACAGTTTGCACATCTCTAGAAAGAGCAGACACAGACGCTTCTTTTTAAGGGTGAAACATAGCAGTGTCTTAAAGCTGTGGCAGTGGTGCCAAGTTTAAAAAGCACATTTTTCAAAAGCTTAAAAAAATAAAACATCGAAAATGCTGTAGGCAAAATGTTAATATCTCAGAGATGGCAACACTTACAGCAACATTTTGCACATCTCTGGAAAGAGCAGACACAGACGCTTTTGAGGGGTAAAACATAGCAGTGGCATTGCTGCCAAGTTTAAAAAGCACATTTTTCAAAAGCTTAAAAAAATAAAAACATCGTAAATAATGTAGGCAAAATGCTAATATCTCAGAGATGGTAACACCTACAGCAACATTTTGCACAGCCCTAGAAGAGGAGGCACAGACGCTTCTTTTTAGGGGTAAAACATAGCAGTGTCTTAAATCTGTGGCAGTGTTGCCAAGTTTAAAAAGCATATTTTTCAAAAGCTTAAAAAAATAAAAACATCGAAGATGCTGTAGGAAAAATGCTAATATCTCAGGAATAGTAACACCTACAGCAACATTTTGCACATCTCTAGAAAGAGCAGACAGAGACGCTTTTTTTTAGGTGTAAAACATAGCAGTGGCTTA
The DNA here is from genome assembly GCA_951230905.1 of Cheilosia variabilis. Classification (NCBI taxonomy): domain Eukaryota; kingdom Metazoa; phylum Arthropoda; class Insecta; order Diptera; family Syrphidae; genus Cheilosia; species Cheilosia variabilis. The sequence goes on along the minus strand of OX579679.1, from coordinate 41,296,483 downwards.
AAGCTGTGGCAGTGTTGCCAAGTTTAAAAAGCACATTTTTCAAAAGCTAAACATAGCAGTGGCTGTAAAGCTGTGGCAGTGTTGCCAAGTTTAAAAAGCACATTTTTCAAAAGCTTAAAAACTAAAAACACCGAAGATGCTGTAGGCAAAATGCTAATATCTCAGAGCTGCTAACACCTACAGTAACATTTTGCACATCTCTAGAAAGAGCAGACAGAGCCGTTTTTTTTAGGGTGTGTTGCCAAGTTTAAAAAGCACATTTTTCAAAAGCTAAACATAGCAGTGGCCTAAAGCTGTGGCAGTGTTGCCAAGTTTAAAAAGCACATTTTTCAAAAGCTTAAAAAAATAAAAACATCGAAAATAATGTAGGCAAATGCTAATATCTCAGAGATGGTAACATCTACAGCAACATTTTGCACATCTCTAGAAAGAGCAGACACAGACGCTTCTTTTTAAGGGTAAAACATAGCAGTGGCCTAAAGCTGTGGCAGTGTTGCCAAGTTTAAAAAGCACATTTTTCAAAAGCTTAAAAAAATAAAAACATCGAAAATAATGTAGGCAAATGCTAATATCTCAGAGATGGTAACATCTACAGCAACATTTTGCACATCTCTAGAAAGAGGAGATACAGGCGCTTTTGAGGGGTAAAACATAGCAGTGGATTTAAAGCTGTGGCAGTGCTGCCAAGTTTAAAAACACATTTTTCAAAAGCTTAAAAAAATAAAAACATCGAAAATGCTGTAGGCAAAATGCTAATATCTCAGAGATGGTAACACATACAGCAACAGTTTGCACATCTCTAGAAAGAGCAGACACAGACGCTTCTTTTTAAGGGTGAAACATAGCAGTGTCTTAAAGCTGTGGCAGTGGTGCCAAGTTTAAAAAGCACATTTTTCAAAAGCTTAAAAAAATAAAACATCGAAAATGCTGTAGGCAAAATGTTAATATCTCAGAGATGGCAACACTTACAGCAACATTTTGCACATCTCTGGAAAGAGCAGACACAGACGCTTTTGAGGGGTAAAACATAGCAGTGGCATTGCTGCCAAGTTTAAAAAGCACATTTTTCAAAAGATGAAAAAAATAAAAACATTGTAAATAATGTAGGCAAAATGCTAATATCTCAGAGATGGTAACACCTACAGCAACATTTTGCACAGCTCTAGAAAGAGGAGACACAGACGCTTCTTTTTAGGGGTAAAACATAGCAGTGTCTTAAATCTGTGGCAGTGTTGCCAAGTTTAAAAAGCACATTTAGCAAAAGCTTAAAAAAATAAAAAAATCGAAAATGCTGTAGGAAAAATGCCAATATCTCAGAGCTGGTAACACCTACAGCAACATTTTGCACATCTCTAGAAAGAGCAGATAGAGACGCTTTTTTTTAGGTGTAAAACATAGCAGTGGATTAAAGCTGTGGCAGTGTTGCCAAGTTTAAAAAGCACATTTTTCAAAAGATGAAAAAAATAAAAACATCGTAAATAATGTAGGCAAAATGCTAATATCTCAGAGATGGTAACACTTACAGCAACATTTTGCACATCTCTGGAAAGAGCAGACACAGACGCTTTTTTTAAGGGTAAAACATAGCAGTGGCTTAAAGCTGTGGCAGTGTTGCCAAGTTTAAAAAGCACATTTTTCAAAAGCTTAAAAACATAAAAACATCGAAAATGCTGTAGGAAAAATGCTAGTATCTCAGAGATGGTAGCACCTACAGCAACATTTTGCACATCCCTAGAAAGAGGAGATACAGGCGCTTTTGAGAGGTAAAACATAGCAGTGGCTGTAAAGCTGTGGCAGTGTTGCCAAGTTTAAAAAGCACATTTTTCAAAAGCTTAAAAAAACAAAAACATCGTAAATAATATAGGCAAAATGCTAATATCTCAGAGATGGTAACACCTACAGCAACATTTTGCACAGCCCTAGAAAGAGGAGACACAGACGCTTCTTTTAGGGGTAAAACATAGCAGTGTCTTAAAGCTGTGGCAGTGTTGCCAAGTTTAAAAAGCACATTTTTCAAAAGCTTAAAAAAATAAAAACATCGAAAATGCTGTAGGAAAAATGCTAGTATCTCAGGGATAGTAACACCTACAGCAACATTTTGCACATCTCTAGAAAGAGCAGACAGAGACGCTTTTTTTTAGGTGTAAAACATAGCAGTGGCTTAAAGCTGTGGCAGTGTTGCCAAGTTTAAAAAGCATATTTTTCAAAAGCTTAAAAAAATAAAAACATCGTAAATAATGTCGGCAAAATGCTAATATCTCAGAGATGGTAACACCTACAGCAACATTTTGCACAGCCCTAGAAGAGGAGGCACAGACGCTTCTTTTTAGGGGTAAAACATAGCAGTGTCTTAAATCTGTGGCAGTGTTGCCAAGTTTAAAAAGCATATTTTTCAAAAGCTTAAAAAAATAAAAACATCGAAGATGCTGTAGGAAAAATGCTAATATCTCAGGGATAGTAACACCTACAGCAACATTTTGCACATCTCTAGAAAGATCAGACAGAGACGCTTTTTTTTAGGTGTAAAACATAGCAGTGGCTTAAAGCTGTGGCAGTGTTGCCAAGTTTAAAAAGCACATTTTTCAAAAGCTAAACATAGCAGTGGCCTAAAGCTGTGGCAGTGTTGCCAAGTTTAAAAAGCACATTTTTCAAAAGCTTAAAAAAATAAAAACATCGAAAATGCTGTAGGCAAAATGCTAATATCTCAGAGATGGTAACACATACAGCAACAGTTTGCACATCTCTAGAAAGAGCAGACACAGACGCTTCTTTTTAAGGGTGAAACATAGCAGTGTCTTAAAGCTGTGGCAGTGGTGCCAAGTTTAAAAATCACATTTTTCAAAAGCTTAAAAAAATAAAAACATCGAAAATGCTGTAGGCAAAATGCTAATATCTCAGAGATGGTAACACATACAGCAACAGTTTGCACATCTCTAGAAAGAGGAGATACAGGCGCTTTTGAGGGGTAAAACATAGCAGTGGATTTAAAGCTGTGGCAGTGCTGCCAAGTTTAAAAACACATTTTTCAAAAGCTTAAAAAAATAAAAACATCGAAAATGCTGTAGGCAAAATGCTAATATCTCAGAGATGGTAACACATACAGCAACAGTTTGCACATCTCTAGAAAGAGCAGACACAGACGCTTCTTTTTAAGGGTGAAACATAGCAGTGTCTTAAAGCTGTGGCAGTGGTGCCAAGTTTAAAAAGCACATTTTTCAAAAGCTTAAAAAAATAAAACATCGAAAATGCTGTAGGCAAAATGTTAATATCTCAGAGATGGTAGCACCTACAGCAACATTTTGCACATCTCTAGAAAGAGGAGATACAGGCGCTTTTGAGGGGTTAAACATAGCAGTGGCATTGCTGCCAAGTTTAAAAAGCACATTTTTCAAAAGATGAAAAAAATAAAAACATTGTAAATAATGTAGGCAAAATGCTAATATCTCAGAGATGGTAACACCTACAGCAACATTTTGCACAGCCCTAGAAAGAGGAGACACAGACGCTTCTTTTTAGGGGTAAAACATAGCAGTGTCTTAAATCTGTGGCAGTGTTGCCAAGTTTAAAAAGCACATTTTGCAAAAGCTTAAAAAAATAAAAAAATCGAAAATGCTGTAGGAAAAATGCCAATATCTCAGAGCTGGTAACACCTACAGCAACATTTTGCACATCTCTAGAAAGAGCAGATAGAGACGCTTTTTTTTAGGTGTAAAACATAGCAGTGGATTAAAGCTGTGGCAGTGTTGCCAAGTTTAAAAAGCACATTTTTCAAAAGATGAAAAAAATAAAAACATCGTAAATAATGTAGGCAAAATGCTAATATCTCAGAGATGGTAACACTTACAGCAACATTTTGCACATCTCTGGAAAGAGCAGACACAGACGCTTTTTTTAAGGGTAAAACATAGCAGTGTCTTAAAGCTGTGGCAGTGTTGCCAAGTTTAAAAAGCACATTTTTCAAAAGCTTAAAAAAATAAAAACATCGAAAATGCTGTAGGAAAAATGCTAGTATCTCAGGGATAGTAACACCTACAGCAACATTTTGCACATCTCTAGAAAGAGCAGACAGAGACGCTTTTTTTTAGGTGTAAAACATAGCAGTGGCTTAAAGCTGTGGCAGTGTTGCCAAGTTTAAAAAGCATATTTTTCAAAAGCTTAAAAAAATAAAAACATCGTAAATAATGTAGGCAAAATGCTAATATCTCAGAGATGGTAACACCTACAGCAACATTTTGCACAGCCCTAGAAGAGGAGGCACAGACGCTTCTTTTTAGGGGTAAAACATAGCAGTGTCTTAAATCTGTGGCAGTGTTGCCAAGTTTAAAAAGCATATTTTTCAAAAGCTTAAAAAAATAAAAACATCGAAGATGCTGTAGGAAAAATGCTAATATCTCAGGAATAGTAACACCTACAGCAACATTTTGCACATCTCTAGAAAGAGCAGACAGAGACGCTTTTTTTTAGGTGTAAAACATAGCAGTGGCTTAAAGCTGTGGCAGTGTTGCCAAGTTTAAAAAGCACATTTTTCAAAAGCTAAACATAGCAGTGGCTGTAAAGCTGTGGCAGTGTTGCCAAGTTTAAAAAGCACATTTTTCAAAAGCTTAAAAACTAAAAACAGCAAAGATGCTGTAGGCAAAATGCTAATATCTCAGAGCTGCTAACACCTACAGTAACATTTTGCACATCTCTAGAAAGAGCAGACAGAGCCGTTTTTTTTAGGGTGTGTTGCCAAGTTTAAAAAGCACATTTTTCAAAAGCTAAACATAGCAGTGGCCTAAAGCTGTGGCAGTGTTGCCAAGTTTAAAAAGCACATTTTTCAAAAGCTTAAAAAAATAAAAACATCGAAAACAATGTAGGCAAATGCTAATATCTCAGAGATGGTAACATCTACAGCAACATTTTGCACATCTCTAGAAAGAGCAGACACAGACGCTTCTTTTTAAGGGTGAAACATAGCAGTGTCTTAAAGCTGTGGCAGTGGTGCCAAGTTTAAAAAGCACATTTTTCAAAAGCTTAAAAAAATAAAACATCGAAAATGCTGTAGGCAAAATGTTAATATCTCAGAGATGGTAGCACCTACAGCAACATTTTGCACATCTCTAGAAAGAGGAGATACAGGCGCTTTTGAGGGGTTAAACATAGCAGTGGCATTGCTGCCAAGTTTAAAAAGCACATTTTTCAAAAGATGAAAATAATAAAAACATTGTAAATAATGTAGGCAAAATGCTAATATCTCAGAGATGGTAACACCTACAGCAACATTTTGCACAGCCCTAGAAAGAGGAGACACAGACGCTTCTTTTTAGGGGTAAAACATAGCAGTGTCTTAAATCTGTGGCAGTGTTGCCAAGTTTAAAAAGCACATTTTGCAAAAGCTTAAAAAAATAAAAAAATCGAAAATGCTGTAGGAAAAATGCCAATATCTCAGAGCTGGTAACACCTACAGCAACATTTTGCACATCTCTAGAAAGAGCAGATAGAGACGCTTTTTTTTAGGTGTAAAACATAGCAGTGGATTAAACCTGTGGCAGTGTTGCCAAGTTTAAAAAGCACATTTTTCAAAAGATGAAAAAAATAAAAACATCGTAAATAATGTAGGCAAAATGCTAATATCTCAGAGATGGTAACACTTACAGCAACATTTTGCACATCTCTGGAAAGAGCAGACACAGACGCTTTTTTTAAGGGTAAAACATAGCAGTGTCTTAAAGCTGTGGCAGTGTTGCCAAGTTTAAAAAGCACATTTTTCAAAAGCTTAAAAAAATAAAAACATCGAAAATGCTGTAGGAAAAATGCTAGTATCTCAGGGATAGTAACACCTACAGCAACATTTTGCACATCTCTAGAAAGAGCAGACAGAGACGCTTTTTTTTAGGTGTAAAACATAGCAGTGGCTTAAAGCTGTGGCAGTGTTGCCAAGTTTAAAAAGCATATTTTTCAAAAGCTTAAAAAAATAAAAACATCGTAAATAATGTAGGCAAAATGCTAATATCTCAGAGATGGTAACACCTACAGCAACATTTTGCACAGCCCTAGAAGAGGAGGCACAGACGCTTCTTTTTAGGGGTAAAACATAGCAGTGTCTTAAATCTGTGGCAGTGTTGCCAAGTTTAAAAAGCATATTTTTCAAAAGCTTAAAAAAATAAAAACATCGAAGATGCTGTAGGAAAAATGCTAATATCTCAGGAATAGTAACACCTACAGCAACATTTTGCACATCTCTAGAAAGAGCAGACAGAGACGCTTTTTTTTAGGTGTAAAACATAGCAGTGGCTTAAAGCTGTGGCAGTGTTGCCAAGTTTAAAAAGCACATTTTTCAAAAGCTAAACATAGCAGTGGCTGTAAAGCTGTGGCAGTGTTGCCAAGTTTAAAAAGCACATTTTTCAAAAGCTTAAAAACTAAAAACACCGAAGATGCTGTAGGCAAAATGCTAATATCTCAGAGCTGCTAACACCTACAGTAACATTTTGCACATCTCTAGAAAGAGCAGACAGAGCCGTTTTTTTTAGGGTGTGTTGCCAAGTTTAAAAAGCACATTTTTCAAAAGCTAAACATAGCAGTGGCCTAAAGCTGTGGCAGTGTTGCCAAGTTTAAAAAGCACATTTTTCAAAAGCTTAAAAAAATAAAAACATCGAAAATAATGTAGGCAAATGCTAATATCTCAGAGATGGTAACATCTACAGCAACATTTTGCACATCTCTAGAAAGAGCAGACACAGACGCTTCTTTTTAAGGGTAAAACATAGCAGTGGCCTAAAGCTGTGGCAGTGTTGCCAAGTTTAAAAAGCACATTTTTCAAAAGCTTAAAAAAATAAAAACATCGAAAATAATGTAGGCAAATGCTAATATCTCAGAGATGGTAACATCTACAGCAACATTTTGCACATCTCTAGAAAGAGGAGATACAGGCGCTTTTGAGGGGTAAAACATAGCAGTGGATTTAAAGCTGTGGCAGTGCTGCCAAGTTTAAAAACACATTTTTCAAAAGCTTAAAAAAATAAAAACATCGAAAATGCTGTAGGCAAAATGCTAATATCTCAGAGATGGTAACACATACAGCAACAGTTTGCACATCTCTAGAAAGAGCAGACACAGACGCTTCTTTTTAAGGGTGAAACATAGCAGTGTCTTAAAGCTGTGGCAGTGGTGCCAAGTTTAAAAAGCACATTTTTCAAAAGCTTAAAAAAATAAAACATCGAAAATGCTGTAGGCAAAATGTTAATATCTCAGAGATGGCAACACTTACAGCAACATTTTGCACATCTCTGGAAAGAGCAGACACAGACGCTTTTGAGGGGTAAAACATAGCAGTGGCATTGCTGCCAAGTTTAAAAAGCACATTTTTCAAAAGATGAAAAAAATAAAAACATTGTAAATAATGTAGGCAAAATGCTAATATCTCAGAGATGGTAACACCTACAGCAACATTTTGCACAGCTCTAGAAAGAGGAGACACAGACGCTTCTTTTTAGGGGTAAAACATAGCAGTGTCTTAAATCTGTGGCAGTGTTGCCAAGTTTAAAAAGCACATTTAGCAAAAGCTTAAAAAAATAAAAAAATCGAAAATGCTGTAGGAAAAATGCCAATATCTCAGAGCTGGTAACACCTACAGCAACATTTTGCACATCTCTAGAAAGAGCAGATAGAGACGCTTTTTTTTAGGTGTAAAACATAGCAGTGGATTAAAGCTGTGGCAGTGTTGCCAAGTTTAAAAAGCACATTTTTCAAAAGATGAAAAAAATAAAAACATCGTAAATAATGTAGGCAAAATGCTAATATCTCAGAGATGGTAACACTTACAGCAACATTTTGCACATCTCTGGAAAGAGCAGACACAGACGCTTTTTTTAAGGGTAAAACATAGCAGTGGCTTAAAGCTGTGGCAGTGTTGCCAAGTTTAAAAAGCACATTTTTCAAAAGCTTAAAAACATAAAAACATCGAAAATGCTGTAGGAAAAATGCTAGTATCTCAGAGATGGTAGCACCTACAGCAACATTTTGCACATCCCTAGAAAGAGGAGATACAGGCGCTTTTGAGAGGTAAAACATAGCAGTGGCTGTAAAGCTGTGGCAGTGTTGCCAAGTTTAAAAAGCACATTTTTCAAAAGCTTAAAAAAACAAAAACATCGTAAATAATATAGGCAAAATGCTAATATCTCAGAGATGGTAACACCTACAGCAACATTTTGCACAGCCCTAGAAAGAGGAGACACAGACGCTTCTTTTAGGGGTAAAACATAGCAGTGTCTTAAAGCTGTGGCAGTGTTGCCAAGTTTAAAAAGCACATTTTTCAAAAGCTTAAAAAAATAAAAACATCGAAAATGCTGTAGGAAAAATGCTAGTATCTCAGGGATAGTAACACCTACAGCAACATTTTGCACATCTCTAGAAAGAGCAGACAGAGACGCTTTTTTTTAGGTGTAAAACATAGCAGTGGCTTAAAGCTGTGGCAGTGTTGCCAAGTTTAAAAAGCATATTTTTCAAAAGCTTAAAAAAATAAAAACATCGTAAATAATGTCGGCAAAATGCTAATATCTCAGAGATGGTAACACCTACAGCAACATTTTGCACAGCCCTAGAAGAGGAGGCACAGACGCTTCTTTTTAGGGGTAAAACATAGCAGTGTCTTAAATCTGTGGCAGTGTTGCCAAGTTTAAAAAGCATATTTTTCAAAAGCTTAAAAAAATAAAAACATCGAAGATGCTGTAGGAAAAATGCTAATATCTCAGGGATAGTAACACCTACAGCAACATTTTGCACATCTTTAGAAAGATCAGACAGAGACGCTTTTTTTTAGGTGTAAAACATAGCAGTGGCTTAAAGCTGTGGCAGTGTTGCCAAGTTTAAAAAGCACATTTTTCAAAAGCTAAACATAGCAGTGGCTGTAAAGCTGTGGCAGTGTTGCCAAGTTTAAAAAGCACATTTTTCAAAAGCTTAAAAACTAAAAACACCGAAGATGCTGTAGGCAAAATGCTAATATCTCAGAGCTGCTAACACCTACAGTAACATTTTGCACATCTCTAGAAAGAGCAGACAGAGCCGTTTTTTTTAGGGGTAAAACATAGCAATGGCTTAAAGCTGTGGCCAAGTTTAAAAAGCACATTTTTCAAAAGCTTAAAAAAATAAAAACATCGAAAATAATGTAGGCAAATGCTAATATCTCAGAGATGGTAACATCTACAGCAACATTTTGCACATCTCTAGAAAGAGCAGACACAGACGCTTCTTTTTAAGGGTAAAACATAGCAGTGGCCTAAAGCTGTGGCAGTGTTGCCAAGTTTAAAAAGCACATTTTTCAAAAGCTTAAAAAAATAAAAACATCGAAAATAATGTAGGCAAATGCTAATATCTCAGAGATGGTAACATCTACAGCAACATTTTGCACATCTCTAGAAAGAGGAGATACAGGCGCTTTTGAGGGGTAAAACATAGCAGTGGATTTAAAGCTGTGGCAGTGCTGCCAAGTTTAAAAACACATTTTTCAAAAGCTTAAAAAAATAAAAACATCGAAAATGCTGTAGGCAAAATGCTAATATCTCAGAGATGGTAACACATACAGCAACAGTTTGCACATCTCTAGAAAGAGCAGACACAGACGCTTCTTTTTAAGGGTGAAACATAGCAGTGTCTTAAAGCTGTGGCAGTGGTGCCAAGTTTAAAAAGCACATTTTTCAAAAGCTTAAAAAAATAAAACATCGAAAATGCTGTAGGCAAAATGTTAATATCTCAGAGATGGTAGCACCTACAGCAACATTTTGCACATCTCTAGAAAGAGGAGATACAGGCGCTTTTGAGGGGTTAAACATAGCAGTGGCATTGCTGCCAAGTTTAAAAAGCACATTTTTCAAAAGATGAAAAAAATAAAAACATTGTAAATAATGTAGGCAAAATGCTAATATCTCAGAGATGGTAACACCTACAGCAACATTTTGCACAGCCCTAGAAAGAGGAGACACAGACGCTTCTTTTTAGGGGTAAAACATAGCAGTGTCTTAAATCTGTGGCAGTGTTGCCAAGTTTAAAAAGCACATTTTGCAAAAGCTTAAAAAAATAAAAAAATCGAAAATGCTGTAGGAAAAATGCCAATATCTCAGAGCTGGTAACACCTACAGCAACATTTTGCACATCTCTAGAAAGAGCAGATAGAGACGCTTTTTTTTAGGTGTAAAACATAGCAGTGGATTAAAGCTGTGGCAGTGTTGCCAAGTTTAAAAAGCACATTTTTCAAAAGATGAAAAAAATAAAAACATCGTAAATAATGTAGGCAAAATGCTAATATCTCAGAGATGGTAACACTTACAGCAACATTTTGCACATCTCTGGAAAGAGCAGACACAGACGCTTTTTTTAAGGGTAAAACATAGCAGTGTCTTAAAGCTGTGGCAGTGTTGCCAAGTTTAAAAAGCACATTTTTCAAAAGCTTAAAAAAATAAAAACATCGAAAATGCTGTAGGAAAAATGCTAGTATCTCAGGGATAGTAACACCTACAGCAACATTTTGCACATCTCTAGAAAGAGCAGACAGAGACGCTTTTTTTTAGGTGTAAAACATAGCAGTGGCTTAAAGCTGTGGCAGTGTTGCCAAGTTTAAAAAGCATATTTTTCAAAAGCTTAAAAAAATAAAAACATCGTAAATAATGTAGGCAAAATGCTAATATCTCAGAGATGGTAACACCTACAGCAACATTTTGCACAGCCCTAGAAGAGGAGGCACAGACGCTTCTTTTTAGGGGTAAAACATAGCAGTGTCTTAAATCTGTGGCAGTGTTGCCAAGTTTAAAAAGCATATTTTTCAAAAGCTTGAAAAAATAAAAACATCGAAGATGCTGTAGGAAAAATGCTAATATCTCAGGGATAGTAGCACCTACAGCAACATTTTGCACATCTCTAGAAAGAGCAGACAGAGACGCTTTTTTTTAGGTGTAAAACATAGCAGTGGCTTAAAGCTGTGGCAGTGTTGCCAAGTTTAAAAAGCACATTTTTCAAAAGCTAAACATAGCAGTGGCTGTAAAGCTGTGGCAGTGTTGCCAAATTTAAAAAGCACATTTTTCAAAAGCTTAAAAACTAAAAACACCGAAGATGCTGTAGGCAAAATGCTAATATCTCAGAGCTGCTAACACCTACAGTAACATTTTGCACATCTCTAGAAAGAGCAGACAGAGCCGTTTTTTTTAGGGTGTGTTGCCAAGTTTAAAAAGCACATTTTTCAAAAGCTAAACATAGCAGTGGCCTAAAGCTGTGGCAGTGTTGCCAAGTTTAAACAGCACATTTTCCAAAAGCTTAAAAAAATAAAAACATCGAAAATAATGTAGGCAAATGCTAATATCTCAGAGATGGTAACACCTACAGCAACATTTTGCACAGCCCTAGAAAGAGGAGACACAGACGCTTCTTTTTAGGGGTAAAACATAGCAGTGTCTTAAATCTGTGGCAGTGTTGCCAAGTTTAAAAAGCACATTTTGCAAAAGCTTAAAAAAATAAAAAAATCGAAAATGCTGTAGGAAAAATGCCAATATCTCAGAGCTGGTAACACCTACAGCAACATTTTGCACATCTCTAGAAAGAGCAGATAGAGACGCTTTTTTTTAGGTGTAAAACATAGCAGTGGATTAAAGCTGTGGCAGTGTTGCCAAGTTTAAAAAGCACATTTTTCAAAAGATGAAAAAAATAAAAACATCGTAAATAATGTAGGCAAAATGCTAATATCTCAGAGATGGTAACACTTACAGCAACATTTTGCACATCTCTGGAAAGAGCAGACACAGACGCTTTTTTTAAGGGTAAAACATAGCAGTGTCTTAAAGCTGTGGCAGTGTTGCCAAGTTTAAAAAGCACATTTTTCAAAAGCTTAAAAAAATAAAAACATCGAAAATGCTGTAGGAAAAATGCTAGTATCTCAGGGATAGTAACACCTACAGCAACATTTTGCACATCTCTAGAAAGAGCAGACAGAGACGCTTTTTTTTAGGTGTAAAACATAGCAGTGGCTTAAAGCTGTGGCAGTGTTGCCAAGTTTAAAAAGCATATTTTTCAAAAGCTTAAAAAAATAAAAACATCGTAAATAATGTAGGCAAAATGCTAATATCTCAGAGATGGTAACACCTACAGCAACATTTTGCACAGCCCTAGAAGAGGAGGCACAGACGCTTCTTTTTAGGGGTAAAACATAGCAGTGTCTTAAATCTGTGGCAGTGTTGCCAAGTTTAAAAAGCATATTTTTCAAAAGCTTGAAAAAATAAAAACATCGAAGATGCTGTAGGAAAAATGCTAATATCTCAGGGATAGTAACACCTACAGCAACATTTTGCACATCTCTAGAAAGAGCAGACAGAGACGCTTTTTTTTAGGTGTAAAACATAGCAGTGGCTTAAAGCTGTGGCAGTGTTGCCAAGTTTAAAAAGCACATTTTTCAAAAGCTAAACATAGCAGTGGCTGTAAAGCTGTGGCAGTGTTGCCAAGTTTAAAAAGCACATTTTTCAAAAGCTTAAAAACTAAAAACACCGAAGATGCTGTAGGCAAAATGCTAATATCTCAGAGCTGCTAACACCTACAGTAACATTTTGCACATCTCTAGAAAGAGCAGACAGAGCCGTTTTTTTTAGGGTGTGTTGCCAAGTTTAAAAAGCACATTTTTCAAAAGCTAAACATAGCAGTGGCCTAAAGCTGTGGCAGTGTTGCCAAGTTTAAAAAGCACATTTTTCAAAAGCTTAAAAAAATAAAAACATCGAAAATAATGTAGGCAAATGCTAATATCTCAGAGATGGTAACATCTACAGCAACATTTTGCACATCTCTAGAAAGAGCAGACACAGACGCTTCTTTTTAAGGGTAAAACATAGCAGTGGCCTAAAGCTGTGGCAGTGTTGCCAAGTTTAAAAAGCACATTTTTCAAAAGCTTAAAAAAATAAAAACATCGAAAATAATGTAGGCAAATGCTAATATCTCAGAGATGGTAACATCTACAGCAACATTTTGCACATCTCTAGAAAGAGGAGATACAGGCGCTTTTGAGGGGTAAAACATAGCAGTGGATTTAAAGCTGTGGCAGTGCTGCCAAGTTTAAAAACACATTTTTCAAAAGCTTAAAAAAATAAAAACATCGAAAATGCTGTAGGCAAAATGCTAATATCTCAGAGATGGTAACATCTACAGCAACATTTTGCACATCTCTAGAAAGAGCAGACACAGACGCTTCTTTTTAAGGGTAAAACATAGCAGTGGCCTAAAGCTGTGGCAGTGTTGCCAAGTTTAAAAAGCACATTTTTCAAAAGCTTAAAAAAATAAAAACATCGAAAATAATGTAGGCAAATGCTAATATCTCAGAGATGGTAACATCTACAGCAACAGTTTGCACATCTCTAGAAAGAGCAGACACAGACGCTTCTTTTTAAGGGTGAAACATAGCAGTGTCTTAAAGCTGTGGCAGTGGTGCCAAGTTTAAAAAGCACATTTTTCAAAAGCTTAAAAAAATAAAACATCGAAAATGCTGTAGGCAAAATGTTAATATCTCAGAGATGGCAACACTTACAGCAACATTTTGCACATCTCTGGAAAGAGCAGACACAGACGCTTTTGAGGGGTAAAACATAGCAGTGGCATTGCTGCCAAGTTTAAAAAGCACATTTTTCAAAAGATGAAAAAAATAAAAACATTGTAAATAATGTAGGCAAAATGCTAATATCTCAGAGATGGTAACACCTACAGCAACATTTTGCACAGCTCTAGAAAGAGGAGACACAGACGCTTCTTTTTAGGGGTAAAACATAGCAGTGTCTTAAATCTGTGGCAGTGTTGCCAAGTTTAAAAAGCACATTTAGCAAAAGCTTAAAAAAATAAAAAAATCGAAAATGCTGTAGGAAAAATGCCAATATCTCAGAGCTGGTAACACCTACAGCAACATTTTGCACATCTCTAGAAGGAGCAGATAGAGACGCTTTTTTTTAGGTGTAAAACATAGCAGTGGATTAAAGCTGTGGCAGTGTTGCCAAGTTTAAAAAGCACATTTTTCAAAAGATGAAAAAAATAAAAACATCGTAAATAATGTAGGCAAAATGCTAATATCTCAGAGATGGTAACACTTACAGCAACATTTTGCACATCTCTGGAAAGAGCAGACACAGACGCTTTTTTTAAGGGTAAAACATAGCAGTGGCTTAAAGCTGTGGCAGTGTTGCCAAGTTTAAAAAGCACATTTTTCAAAAGCTTAAAAACATAAAAACATCGAAAATGCTGTAGGAAAAATGCTAGTATCTCAGAGATGGTAGCACCTACAGCAACATTTTGCACATCCCTAGAAAGAGGAGATACAGGCGCTTTTGAGAGGTAAAACATAGCAGTGGCTGTAAAGCTGTGGCAGTGTTGCCAAGTTTAAAAAGCACATTTTTCAAAAGCTTAAAAAAACAAAAACATCGTAAATAATATAGGCAAAATGCTAATATCTCAGAGATGGTAACACCTACAGCAACATTTTGCACAGCCCTAGAAAGAGGAGACACAGACGCTTCTTTTAGGGGTAAAACATAGCAGTGTCTTAAAGCTGTGGCAGTGTTGCCAAGTTTAAAAAGCACATTTTTCAAAAGCTTAAAAAAATAAAAACATCGAAAATGCTGTAGGAAAAATGCTAGTATCTCAGGGATAGTAACACCTACAGCAACATTTTGCACATCTCTAGAAAGAGCAGACAGAGACGCTTTTTTTTAGGTGTAAAACATAGCAGTGGCTTAAAGCTGTGGCAGTGTTGCCAAGTTTAAAAAGCATATTTTTCAAAAGCTTAAAAAAATAAAAACATCGTAAATAATGTCGGCAAAATGCTAATATCTCAGAGATGGTAACACCTACAGCAACATTTTGCACAGCCCTAGAAGAGGAGGCACAGACGCTTCTTTTTAGGGGTAAAACATAGCAGTGTCTTAAATCTGTGGCAGTGTTGCCAAGTTTAAAAAGCATATTTTTCAAAAGCTTAAAAAAATAAAAACATCGAAGATGCTGTAGGAAAAATGCTAATATCTCAGGGATAGTAACACCTACAGCAACATTTTGCACATCTCTAGAAAGATCAGACAGAGACGCTTTTTTTTAGGTGTAAAACATAGCAGTGGCTTAAAGCTGTGGCAGTGTTGCCAAGTTTAAAAAGCACATTTTTCAAAAGCTTAAAAAAATAAAAACATCGAAGATGCTGTAGGTAAAATGCTAATATCTCAGAGGTGGTAACACCTAGAGTAACATTTTGCACATTTCTAGAAAGAGCAGACACAGACGCTTCTTTTTAAGGGTAAAACATAGCAGTGGCCTAAAGCTGTGGCAGTGTTGCCAAGTTTAAAAAGCACATTTTTCAAAAGCTTAAAAAAATAAAAACATCGAAAATAATGTAGGCAAATGCTAATATCTCAGAGATGGTAACACCTACAGCAACATTTTGCACATCTCTAGAAAGAGCAGAAACAGAGGCTTCTTTTTAGGGGTAAAACATAGCAGTGGCTTAAAGCTTTTGCAGTGTTGCCAAGTTTAAAAAGCACATTTTTCAAAATCTTAAAAAAATAAAAACATCGTAAAACATAGCAGTGTCTTAAAGCTGTGGCAGTGTTGCCAAGTTTAAAAAGCACATTTTTCAAAAGCTTAAAAAAATAAAAACATCGAAAATGCTGTAGGCAAAATGTTAATATCTCAGAGATGGTAGCACCTACAGCAACATTTTGCACATCTCTAGAAAGAGGAGATACAGGCGCTTTTGAGGGGAAAACATAGCAGTGGCAGTGGTGCCAAGTTTAAAAAGCACATTTTTCAAAAGATGAAAAAAATAAAAACATCGTAAATAATGTAGGCAAAATGCTAATATCTCAGAGATGGTAACACCTACAGCAACATTTTGCACAGCCCTAGAAAGAGGAGACACAGACGCTTCTCTTTAGGGGTAAAGCATAGCAGTGTCTTAAAGCTGTGGCTGTGTTGCCAAGTTTAAAAAGCACATTTTTCAAAAGCTTAAAATAATAAAAACATCGTAAATAATGTAGGCAAAATGCTAATATCTCAGAGATGGTAACACCTACAGCAACATTTTGCACATCTCTAGAAAGAGCAGACACAGACGCTTCTTTTTAGGTGTAAAACATAGCAGTGTCTTAAAGCTGTGGCAGTGTTGCCAAGTTTAAAAAGCACATTTTTCAAAAGCTTAAAAAAATAAAAACATCGAAAATGCTATAGGCAAAATGCTAATATCTCAGAGATGGTAACACCTACAGCAACATTTTGCACATCTCTAGAAAGAGCAGACACAGACGCTCCTTTTTGGGGGTAAAACATAGCAGTGGCTGTAAAGCTGTGGCAGTGTTGCCAAGTTTAAAAAGCACATTTTTCAAAAGCTTAAAAAAATAAAAACATCGTAAATAATGTAAGCAAAATGCTAATATCTCAGAGATGGTAACACCTACAGCAACATTTTGCACAGCCCTAGAAAGAGGAGACACAGACGCTTCTTTTTAGGGATAAAACATAGCAGTGTCTTAAAGCTGTGGCAGTGTTGCCAAGTTTAAAAAGCACATTTTTCAAAAGCTTAAAAAAATAAAAACATCGAAAATGCTGTAGGAAAAATGCTAATATCTCAGAGCTGGTAACACCTACAGCAACATTTTGCACATCTCTAGAAAGAGCAGACAGAGACGCTTTTTTTTAGGTGTAAAACATAGCAGTGGCTTAAAGCTGTGGCAGTGTTGCCAAGTTTAAAAAGCACATTTTTCAAAAGCTAAAAACATAAAAACATCGAAAATTATGTAGGCAAATGCTAATATCTCAGAGATGGTAACATCTACAGCAACATTTTGCACATCTCTGGAAAGAGCAGACACAGTCGCTTCTTTTTAGGTGTAAAACATAGCAGTGGCTTAAAGCTGTGGCAGTGTTGCCAAGTTTAAAAAGCACATTTTTCAGAAGCTTAAAAACATAAAAACATTTAAAATAATGTAGGCAAATGCTAATATCTCAGAGATGGTAACATCTACAGCAACATTTTGCACATCTCTAGAAAGAGCAGACACAGTCGCTTCTTTTTAGGTGTAAAACATAGCAGTGGCTTAAAGCTGTGGCAGTGTTACCAAGTTTAAAAAGCACATTTTTCAAAAGCTTAAAAAAATAAAAACATCGAAAATGCTGTAGGCAAAATGCTAATATCTCAGAGATGGTAACATCTACAGCAACATTTTTCACATCTCTAGAAAGAGGAGACACAGGCGCTTCTTTTGAGGGTTAAACATAGCAGTGTCTTAAAGCTGTGGCAGTGTTGCCAAGTTTAAAAAGCATATTTTTCAAAAGCTTAAAAAAATAAAAACATCGAAAACAATGTCTGAGGCATTCAAAATGCGCAATTCTTTACTCAAAAGTGCATTTAGCTAGTTCGCTAATTAAACGACTTTGGAGGCAAATGCATAACACAACTCTTCTAGAATGCATGTTTGAGGCATTCAAAATGCACAATTTTTTACTTAAAGCTGTATTTAGCTAGTTCGCTAATTAAACGACTTTGGGGGCAAATGCATAACACAACTCTTTTAGAATGCATGTTTGAGGCATTCAAAATGCACAATTCTTTACTTAAAGGTGTATTTAGCTAGTTCGATAATTTAACGACTTTGGAGGCAAATGCATAACACAACTCTTCCAGAATGCATGTTTGAGGTATTTAAAATGCACAATTCTTTACTTAAAGGTGTATTTAGCTAGTTCGCTAATTTACGACTTTGGAGGCAAATGCATAACACAACTCTTTTAAAATGCATGTTTGAGGCATTCAAAATGCGCAATTCTTTACTCAAAAGTGTATTTAGCTAGTTCGCTAATTAAACGACTTTGGAGGCAAATGCATAACACAACTCTTCTAGAATGCATGTTTGAGGCATTCAAAATGCACAATTCTTTACTTAAAGCTGTATTTAGCTAGTTCGCTAATTAAACGACTTTGGGGCAAATGCATAACACAACTCTTCCAGAATGCATGTTTGAGGCATTCAAAATGCACAATTCTTTACTTAGTTTGAGGCATTCAAATGGCATCAAAAGTGTATTTAGCTAGATCGCTTATTTAACGATTTTGAAGGCAAATACATAACACAACTCTTCCAGAATGCATGTTTGAGGCATTCAAAATGCACAATTCTTTACTTAGTTTGAGGCATTCAAAAGGCATCAAAAGTGTATTTAGCTAGTTCGCTAATCTACGACTTTGGAGGCAAATGCATAACACAACTCTTTTAGAATGCATGTTTGAGGCATTCAAAATGCGCAATTCTTTACTCAAAAGTGTATTTAGCTAGTTCGCTAATTAAACGACTTTGGAGGCAAATGCATAACACAACTCTTCTAGAATGCATGTTTGAGGCATTCAAAATGCACAATTCTTTACTTAAAGCTGTATTTAGCTAGTTCGCTAATTAAACGACTTTGGGGCAAATGCATAACACAACTCTTCTAGAATGCATGTTTGAGGCATTCAAAATGCGCAATTCTTTACTCAAAAGTGTATTTAGCTAGTTCGCTAATTAAACGACTTTGGAGGCAAATGCATAACACAACTCTTCTAGAATGCATGTTTGAGGCATTCAAAATGCACAATTCTTTACTTAAAGCTGTATTTAGCTAGTTCGCTAATTTACGACTTTGGAGGCAAATGCATAACACAATTTTTTTAGAATGCATGTTTGAGGCATTCAAAATGCACAATTCTTTACTTAAAGCTGTATTTAGCTAGTTCGCTAATTAAACTACTTTGGGGGCAAATGCATAACACAACTCTTTTAGAATGCATGTTTGAGGCATTCAAAATGCACAATTCTTTACTCAAAAGTGTATTTAGCTAGTTCGTTAATTAAACGACTTTGGGGGCAAATGCATAACACAACTCTTCTCGAATGCATGTTTGAGGCATTAAAAATGCACAATTCTTTACTCTGAAATGTATTTAGCTAGTTCGCTAATTAAACGACTTTGGGGGCAAATGCATAACACAACTCTTCTCGAATGCATGTTTGAGGCATTAAAAATGCACAATTCTTTACTCTGAAATGTATTTAGCTAAATCGCTAATTAAACGACTTTGGGGGCAAATGCATAACACAACTCTTTTAGAATGTATGCTTGAGGCATTCAAAATGCACAATTCTTTACTTAAAGGTGTATTTTGCTAGTTCGCTAATTTAACGACTTTGGAGGCAAATGCATAACACAACTCTTCTCGAATGCATGTTTGAGGCATTAAAAATGCACAATTCTTTACTCTGAAATGTATTTAGCTAGTTCGCTAATTAAACGACTTTGGGGGCAAATGCATAACACAACTCTTTTAGAATGCATGTTTGGGCATTCAAAATGCACAATTCTTTACTCTGAAATGTATTTAGCTAGTTCGCTAATTAAACGACTTTGGGGGCAAATGCATAACACAACTCTTTTAGAATGCATGTTTGAGTCATTCAAAATGCACAATTCTTTACTTAAAGGTGTATTTAGCTAGTTCGCTAATTTAACGACTTTGGGGGCAAATGCATAACACTACTCTTTTAGAATGCATGTTTGAGGCATTCAAAATGCACAATTCTTTACTTAAAGGTGTATTTAGCTAGTTCGCTAATTTAACGACTTTGGAGGCAAATGCATAACACAACTCTTCTCGAATGCATGTTTGAGGCATTAAAAATGCACAATTCTTTACTCTGAAATGTATTTAGCTAGTTCGCTAATTAAACGACTTTGGGGGCAAATGCATAACACAACTCTTCTCGAATGCATGTTTGAGGCATTAAAAATGCACAATTCTTTACTCTGAAATGTATTTAGCTAAATCGCTAATTAAACGACTTTGGGGGCAAATGCATAACACAACTCTTTTAGAATGTATGCTTGAGGCATTCAAAATGCACAATTCTTTACTTAAAGGTGTATTTTGCTAGTTCGCTAATTTAACGACTTTGGAGGCAAATGCATAACACAACTCTTCTCGAATGCATGTTTGAGGCATTAAAAATGCACAATTCTTTACTCTGAAATGTATTTAGCTAGTTCGCTAATTAAACGACTTTGGGGGCAAATGCATAACACAACTCTTTTAGAATGCATGTTTGAGGCATTCAAAATGCACAATTCTTTACTCTGAAATGTATTTAGCTAGTTCGCTAATTAAACGACTTTGGGGGCAAATGCATAACACAACTCTTTTAGAATGCATGTTTGAGTCATTCAAAATGCACAATTCTTTACTTAAAGGTGTATTTAGCTAGTTCGCTAATTTAACGACTTTGGGGGCAAATGCATAACACTACTCTTTTAGAATGCATGTTTGAGGCATTCAAAATGCACAATTCTTTACTTAAAGGTGTATTTAGCTAGTTCGCTAATTTAACGACTTTGGAGGCAAATGCATAACACAACTCTTTCAGAATGCGTGTTTGAGGCATTCAAAATACGCAATTCTTTACTCAAAAGTGTATTTAGCTAGTTCGCTAATTAAACGACTTTGGAGGCAAATGCATAACACAACTTTTCCAGAATGCATCCTTGAGGCATTAAAAATGCGCAATTCTTTACTCAAAAGTGTATTTAGCTAGTTCGCTAATTAAACGACTTTGGAGGCAAATGCATAACACAACTCTTCCAGAATGCATGCTTGAGGCATTCAAAATACGCAATTCTTTACTCAAAAGTGTATTTAGCTAGTTCGCTAATTAAACGACTTTGGAGGCAGATGCATAACACAACTCTTCCAGAATGCATGTTTGATGCATTCAAAATACGCAATTATTTACTCAAAATCTGTATTTAGCTAGTTCGCTAATTAAACGACTTTGGAGGCAAATGCATAACACAACTCTTCCAGAATGCATGCTTGAGGCATTAAAAATGCGCAATTCTTTACTCAAAAGTGTATTTAGCTAGTTCGCTAATTAAACGACTTTGGAGGCAAATGCATAACACAACTCTTTTAGAATGCATGTTTGAGGCATTCAAAATGCACAATTCTTTACTTAAAGGTGTATTTGCCAGTTCGCTGACTTTGGAGGCAAATGCATAACACAACTCTTTTAGAATGCTTGTTTAAAACATTCAAAATGCACAATTCTTTACTTAAAGATGTATTTAGCTAGTTCGCTAATTTAACGACTTTGGAGGCAAATGCATAACACAACTCTTTTAGAATGCATGTTTGAAGCATTAGAAATGCACAATTCTTTACTCAGAAATGTATTTAGCTAGTTCGCTAATTAAACAACTTTGGAGACAAATGCATAACACAAATCTTCTAAAATGCATGTTTGAGGCATTAAAAATGCACAATTCTTTACTTAAAGGTGTATTTTGCTAGTTCGCTAATTTAACGACTTTGGAGGCAAATGCATAACACAACTCTTCTCGAATGCATGTTTGAGGCATTCAAAATGCACAATTCTTTACTTAAAGGTGTATTTAGCTAGTTCGCTAATTTAACGACTTTGGAGGCAAATGCATAACACAACTCTTCTCGAATGCATGTTTGAGGCATTAAAAATGCACAATTCGTTACTCTGAAATGTATTTAGCTAGTTCGCTAATTAAACGACTTTGGGGGCAAATGCATAGCACAGCTCTTTTAGAATGCATGTTTGAGGCATTCAAAATGCACAATTCTTTACTTAAAGGTGTATTTAGCTAGTTCGCTAATTTAACGACTTTGGAGGCAAATGCATAACACAACTCTTCTCGAATGCATGTTTGAGGCATTAAAAATGCACAATTCTTTACTCTGAAATGTATTTAGCTAGTTCGCTAATTAAACGACTTTGGGGGCAAATGCATAACACAACTCTTCTCGAATGCATGTTTGAGGCATTAAAAATGCACAATTCTTTACTCTGAAATGTATTTAGCTAAATCGCTAATTAAACGACTTTGGGGGCAAATGCATAACACAACTCTTTTAGAATGTATGCTTGAGGCATTCAAAATGCACAATTCTTTACTTAAAGGTGTATTTTGCTAGTTCGCTAATTTAACGACTTTGGAGGCAAATGCATAACACAACTCTTCTCGAATGCATGTTTGAGGCATTAAAAATGCACAATTCTTTACTCTGAAATGTATTTAGCTAGTTCGCTAATTAAACGACTTTGGGGGCAAATGCATAACACAACTCTTTTAGAATGCATGTTTGAGGCATTCAAAATGCACAATTCTTTACTCTGAAATGTATTTAGCTAGTTCGCTAATTAAACGACTTTGGGGGCAAATGCATAACACAACTCTTTTAGAATGCATGTTTGAGTCATTCAAAATGCACAATTCTTTACTTAAAGGTGTATTTAGCTAGTTCGCTAATTTAACGACTTTGGGGGCAAATGCATAACACTACTCTTTTAGAATGCATGTTTGAGGCATTCAAAATGCACAATTCTTTACTTAAAGGTGTATTTAGCTAGTTCGCTAATTTAACGACTTTGGAGGCAAATGCATAACACAACTCTTTCAGAATGCGTGTTTGAGGCATTCAAAATACGCAATTCTTTACTCAAAAGTGTATTTAGCTAGTTCGCTAATTAAACGACTTTGGAGGCAAATGCATAACACAACTTTTCCAGAATGCATCCTTGAGGCATTAAAAATGCGCAATTCTTTACTCAAAAGTGTATTTAGCTAGTTCGCTAATTAAACGACTTTGGAGGCAAATGCATAACACAACTCTTCCAGAATGCATGCTTGAGGCATTCAAAATACGCAATTCTTTACTCAAAAGTGTATTTAGCTAGTTCGCTAATTAAACGACTTTGGAGGCAGATGCATAACACAACTCTTCCAGAATGCATGTTTGATGCATTCAAAATACGCAATTCTTTACTCAAAATCTGTATTTAGCTAGTTCGCTAATTAAACGACTTTGGAGGCAAATGCATAACACAACTCTTCCAGAATGCATGTTTGAGGCATTCAAAATGCACAATTCTTTACTTAAAGGTGTATTTGCCAGTTCGCTGACTTTGGAGGCAAATGCATAACACAACTCTTTTAGAATGCTTGTTTAAAGCATTCAAAATGCACAATTCTTTACTTAAAGATGTATTTAGCTAGTTCGCTAATTTAACGACTTTGGAGGCAAATGCATAACACAACTCTTTTAGAATGCATGTTTGAAGCATTAGAAATGCACAATTCTTTACTCAGAAATGTATTTAGCTAGTTCGCTAATTAAACGACTTTGGGGGCAAATGCAAAACACAACTCTTCCAGAATATGTCTGAGGCATTCAAATTGCGCAATTCTTTACTCAAAAGTGTATTTAGCTAGTTCGCTAATTAAACAACTTTGGAGACAAATGCATAACACAAATCTTCTAAAATGCATGTTTGAGGCATTAAAAATGCACAATTCTTTACTCTGAAATGTATTTAGCTAGTTCGCTAATTAAACGACTTTGGGGGCAAATGCATAACACAACTCTTTTAGAATGCATGTTTGAGGCATTCAAAATGCACAATTCTTTACTTAAAGGTGTATTTAGCTAGTTCGCTAATTTAACGACTTTGGAGGCAAATGCATAACACAACTCTTCTCGAATGCATGTTTGAGGCATTAAAAATGCACAATTCGTTACTCTGAAATGTATTTAGCTAGTTCGCTAATTAAACGACTTTGGGGGCAAATGCATAACACAACTCTTTTAGAATGCATGTTTGAGTCATTCAAAATGCACAATTCTTTTCTTAAAGGTGTATTTAGCTAGTTCGCTAATTTAACGACTTTGGAGGCAAATGCATAACACAACTCTTCTCGAATGCATGTTTGAGGCATTAAAAATGCACAATTCGTTACTCTGAAATGTATTTAGCTAGTTCGCTAATTAAACGACTTTGGGGGCAAATGCATAACACAACTCTTTTAGAATGCATGTTTGAGGCATTCAAAATGCACAATTCTTTACTTAAAGGTGTATTTAGCTAGTTCGCTAATTTAACGACTTTGGAGGCAAATGCATAACACAACTCTTCTCGAATGCATGTTTGAGGCATTAAAAATGCACAATTCTTTACTCTGAAATGTATTTGCCAGTTCGCTGACTTTGGAGGCAAATGCATAACACAACTCTTTTAGAATGCTTGTTTGAGGCATTCAAAATGCACAATTCTTTACTTAAAGGTGTATTTAGCTAGTTCGCTAATTTAACGACTTTGGAGGCAAATGCATAACACAACTCTTCTCGAATGCATGTTTGAGGCATTAAAATTGCACAATTCTTTACTCTGAAATGTATTTAGCTAGTTCGCTAATTAAACGACTTTGGGGGCAAATGCATAACACAACTCTTTTAGAATGTATGCTTGAGGCATTCAAAATGCACAATTCTTTACTTAAAGGTGTATTTAGCTAGTTCGCTAATTTAACGACTTTGGAGGCAAATGCATAACACAACCCTTTTAGAATGCATGTTTGAGGCATTAAAAATGCGCAATTCTTTACTCAAAAGTGTATTTAGCTAGTTCGTTAATTATACGACTTTGGGGGCAAATGCATAACACAACTCTTCCAGAATGCATGTTTGAGGCATTCAAAATACGCAATTCTTTACTCAAAAATGTATTCTAGCTAGTTCGCTAATTAAACGACTTTGGAGGCAAATGCATAACACAACTCTTTTAGAATGCATGTTTGAGGCATTAAAAATGCACAATAATTCTTTACTTAAAGGTGTATTTAGCTAGTTCGCTAATTTAACGACTTTGGAGGCAAATGCATAACACAACTCTTCTCGAATGCATGTTTGAGGCATTAAAAATGCACAATTCTTTACTCTGAAATGTATTTAGCTAGTTCGCTAATTAAACGACTTTGGGGGCAAATGCATAACACAACTGTTTTAGAATGCATGTTTGAGGCATTCAAAATGCACAACTCTTTACTTAAAGGTGTATTAAGCTAGTTCGCTAATTAAACGACTTTGGAGGCAAATGCATAACACAACTCTTCTCGAATGCATGTTTGAGGCATTAAAAATGCACATTTCTTTACTCTGAAATGTATTTAATTAGTTCGCTAATTAAACGACTTTGGGGGCAAATGCATAACACAACTCTTTTAGAATGCATGTTTGAGGCATTCAAAATGCACAATTCTTTACTTAAAGGTGTATTTAGCTAGTTCGCTAATTTAACGACTTTGGAGGCAAATGCATAACACAACTCTTCTCGAATGCATGTTTGAGGCGTTCAAAATGCACAATTCTTTACTTAAAGGTGTATTTAGCTAGTTCGCTAATTTAACGACTTTGGAGGCAAATGCATAACACAACTCTTTCAGAATGCGTGTTTGAGGCATTCAAAATACGCAATTCTTTACTCAAAAGTGTATTTAGCTAGTTCGCTAATTAAACGACTTTGGAGGCAAATGCATAACCCAACTTTTCCAGAATGCATGCTTGAGGCATTCAAAATACGCAATTCTTTACTCAAAAGTGTATTTAGCTAGTTCGCTAATTAAACGACTTTGGAGGCAAATGCATAACACAACTCTTCCAGAATGCATGCTTGAGGCATTCAAAATACGCAATTCTTTACTCAAAAGTGTATTTAGCTAGTTCGCTAATTAAACGACTTTGGAGGCAGATGCATAACACAACTCTTCCAGAATGCATGTTTGAGGCATTCAAAATACGCAATTGTGAAAGGTGTATTTAGCTAGTTCGCTAATTAAACGACTTTGGAGGCAAATGCATAACACAACTCTTACAGAATGCATGCTTGAGGCATTAAAAATGCGCAATTCTTTACTCAAAAGTGTATTTAGCTAGTTCGCTAATTAAACGACTTTGGAGGCAAATGCATAACACAACTCTTTTAGAATGCATGTTTGAGGCATTCAAAATGCGCAATTCTTTACTCAAAAGTGTATTTAGCTAGTTCGCTAATTAAACGACTTTGGAGGCAAATGCATAACACAACTCTTCCAGAATGCATGCTTGAGGCATTCAAAATACGCAATTCTTTACTCAAAAGTGCTAGTTCGCTAATTAAACGACTTTGGAGGCAAATGCATAACACAACTCTTTTAGAATGCATGTTTGAGGCATTCAAAATGCACAATTCTTTACTTAAAGGTGTATTTAGCTAGTTCGCTAATTAAACGACTTTGGAGGCAAATGCATAACACAACTCTTTTAGAATGCATGTTTGAGGCATTCAAAATGCACAATTCTTTACTTAAAGGTGTATTTAGCTAGTTCGCTAATTAAACGACTTTGGAGGCAAATGCATAACACAACTCTTTTAGAATGCATGTTTGAGGCATTAGAAATGCACAATTCTTTACTCAGAAATGTATTTAGCTAGTTCGCTAATTAAACGACTTTGGAGGCAAATGCATAACACAATTCTTTTAGAATGCATGTTTGAGGCATTAAAAATGCACAATAATTCTTTACTTAAAGGTGTATTTAGCTAGTTCGCTAATTAAACGACTTTGGAGGCAAATGCATAACACAACTCTTTTAGAATGCATGTTTGAGGCATTAGAAATGCACAATTCTTTACTCAGAAATGTATTTAGCTAGTTCGCTAATTAAACGACTTTGGAGGCAAATGCATAACACAACTCTTTTAGAATGCATGTTTGAGGCATTAGAAATGCACAATTCTTTACTCAGAAATGTATTTAGCTAGTTCGCTAATTAAACGACTTTGGAGGCAAATGCATAACACAACTCTTTTAGAATGCATGTTTGAGGCATTAAAAATGCACAATAATTCTTTACTTAAAGGTGTATTTAGCTAGTTCGCTAATTAAACGACTTTGGAGGCAAATGCATAACACAACTCTTTTAGAATGCATGTTTGAGGCATTAGAAATGCACAATTCTTTACTCAGAAATGTATTTAGCTAGTTCGCTAATTAAACGACTTTGGGGGCAAATGCAAAACACAACTCTTCCAGAATATGTCTGAGGCATTCAAAATGCGCAATTCTTTACTCAAAAGTGTATTTAGCTAGTTCGCTAATTAAACGACTTTGGAGGCAGATGCATAACACAACTCTTCCAGAATGCATGTTTGAGGCATTCAAAATACGCAATTCTTTACTCAAAGGTGTATTTAGCTAGTTCGCTAATTAAACGACTTTGGAGGCAAATGCATAACACAACTCTTCCAGAATGCATGCTTGAGTCATTCAAAATGCACAATTCTTTTCTTTAAGGTGTATTTAGCTAGTTCGCTAATTTAACGACTTTGGAGGCAAATGCATAACACAACTCTTCTCGAATGCATGTTTGAGGCATTAAAAATGCACAACTCTTTACTCTGAAATGTATTTAGCTAATTAAACGACTTTGGGGCAAATGCATAACACAACTCTTTTAGAATGCATGTTTGAGGCTTTCAAAATGCACAACTCTTTACTTAAAGGTGATTTAGCTAGTTCGCTAATTTAACGACTTTGGAGGCAAATGCATAACACAACTCTTTTAGATTGCATGTTTGAGGCATTAAAAATGCACAATTCTTTACTCTGAAATGTATTTAGCTAGTTCGCTAATTAAACGACTTTGGGGGCAAATGCATAACACAACTCTTTTAGAATGTATGCTTGAGGCATTCAAAATGCACAATTCTTTACTTAAAGGTGTATTTAGCTAGTTCGCTAATTTAACGACTTTGGAGGCAAATGCATAACACAACTCTTCTCGAATGCATGTTTGAGGCATTAAAAATGCACAATTCTTTACTCTGAAATGTATTTAGCTAGTTCGTTAATTAAACGACTTTGGAGGCAAATGCATAACACAACTCTTTTAGAATGCATGTTTGAGGCATTAAAAATGCACAATAATTCTTTACTTAAAGGTGTATTTAGCTAGTTCGCTAATTTAACGACTTTGGAGGCAAATGCATAACACAACTTTTCCAGAATGCATGCTTGAGGCATTCAAAATACGCAATTCTTTACTCAAAAGTGCTAGTTCGCTAATTAAACGACTTTGGAGGCAGATGCAACACAACTCTTTTAGAATGCATGTTTGAGTCATTCAAAATGCACAATTCTTTACTTAAAGGTGTATTTAGCTAGTTCGCTAATTTAACGACTTTGGGGGCAAATGCATAACACAACTCTTTTAGAATGCATGTTTGAGGCATTCAAAATGCACAATTCTTTACTTAAAGGTGTATTTAGCTAGTTCGCTAATTTAACGACTTTGGAGGCAAATGCATAACACAACTCTTCTCGAATGCATGTTTGAGGCATTAAAAATGCACAATTCTTTACTTAAAGGTGTATTTAGCTAGTTCGCTAATTTAACGACTTTGGAGGCAAATGCATAACACAACTCTTTCAGAATGCGTGTTTGAGGCATTCAAAATACGCAATTCTTTACTCAAAAGTGTATTTAGCTAGTTCGCTAATTAAACGACTTTGGAGGCAAATGCATAACACAACTTTTCCAGAATGCATGCTTGAGGCATTAAAAATGCGCAATTCTTTACTTAAAAGTGTATTTAGCTAGTTTGCTAATTAAACGACTTTGGAGGCAAATGCAAAACACAACTCTTCCAGAATGCATGCTTGAGGCATTAAAAATGCGCAATTCTTTACTCAAAAGTGTATTTAGCTAGTTCGCTAATTAAACGACTTTGGAGGCAAATGCATAACACAACTCTTCCAGAATGCATGCTTGAGGCATTCAAAATACGCAATTCTTTACTCAAAAGTGTATTTAGCTAGTTCGCTAATTAAACGACTTTGGAGGCAGATGCATAACACAACTCTTCCAGAATGCATGTTTGAGGCATTCAAAATACGCAATTCTTTACTCAAAAGTGTATTTGCCAGTTCGCTGACTTTGGAGGCAAATGCATAACACAACTCTTTTAGAATGCTTGTTTGAGGCATTCAAAATGCACAATTCTTTACTTAAAGGTGTATTTGCCAGTTCGCTGACTTTGGAGGCAAATGCATAACACAACTCTTCCAGAATGCATGCTTGAGGCATTCAAAATACGCAATTCTTTACTCAAAAGTGTATTTAGCTAGTTCGCTAATTAAACGACTTTGGAGGCAAATGCATAACACAACTCTTTTAGAATGCATGTTTGAGGCATTCAAAATGCACAATTCTTTACTTAAAGATGTATTTAGCTAGTTCGCTAATTTAACGACTTTGGGGGCAAATGCATAACACAACTCTTTTAGAATGCATGTTTGAGGCATTCAAAATGCACAATTCTTTACTTAAAGGTGTATTTGCCAGTTCGCTGACTTTGGAGGCAAATGCATAACACAACTCTTTTAGAATGCATGTTTGAGGCATTCAAAATGCACAATTCTTTACTCAGAAATGTATTTAGCTAGTTCGCTAATTAAACGACTTTGGAGGCAAATGCATAACACAACTCTTCCAGAATGCATGCTTGAGGCATTCAAAATACGCAATTCTTTACTCAAAAGTGTATTTAGCTAGTTCGCTAATTAAACGACTTTGGAGGCAGATGCATAACACAACTCTTCCAGAATGCATGTTTGAGGCATTCAAAATACGCAATTCTTTACTCAAAGGTGTATTTAGCTAGTTCGCTAATTAAACGACTTTGGAGGCAAATGCATAACACAACTCTTCCAGAATGCATGCTTGAGGCATTAAAAATGCGCAATTCTTTACTCAAAAGTGTATTTAGCTAGTTCGCTAATTAAACGACTTTGGAGGCAAATGCATAACACAACTTTTCCAGAATGCATGCTTGAGGCATTAAAAATGCGCAATTCTTTACTCAAAAGTGTATTTAGCTAGTTCGCTAATTAAACGACTTTGGAGGCAGATGCATAACACAACTCTTCCAGTATGCATGTTTGAGGCATTCAAAATACGCAATTCTTTACTCAAAAGTGTATTTGCCAGTTCGCTGACTTTGGAGGCAAATGCATAACACAACTCTTTTAGAATGCTTGTTTGAGGCATTCAAAATGCACAATTCTTTACTTAAAGGTGTATTTGCCAGTTCGCTGACTTTGGAGGCAAATGCATAACACAACTCTTCCAGAATGCATGCTTGAGGCATTCAAAATACGCAATTCTTTACTCAAAAGTGTATTTAGCTAGTTCGCTAATTAAACGACTTTGGAGGCAAATGCATAACACAACTCTTTTAGAATGCATGTTTGAGGCATTCAAAATGCACAATTCTTTACTTAAAGATGTATTTAGCTAGTTCGCTAATTTAACGACTTTGGAGGCAAATGCATAACACAACTCTTCTCGAATGCATGTTTGAGGCATTAAAAATGCACAACTCTTTACTCTGAAATGTATTTAGCTAATTAAACGACTTTGGGGCAAATGCATAACACAACTCTTTTAGAATGCATGTTTGAGGCTTTCAAAATGCACAACTCTTTACTTAAAGGTGATTTAGCTAGTTCGCTAATTTAACGACTTTGGAGGCAAATGCATAACACAACTCTTTTAGATTGCATGTTTGAGGCATTAAAAATGCACAATTCTTTACTCTGAAATGTATTTAGCTAGTTCGCTAATTAAACGACTTTGGGGGCAAATGCATAACACAACTCTTTTAGAATGTATGCTTGAGGCATTCAAAATGCACAATTCTTTACTTAAAGGTGTATTTAGCTAGTTCGCTAATTTAACGACTTTGGGGGCAAATGCATAACACAACTCTTTTAGAATGCATGTTTGAGGCATTAAAAATGCACAATTCTTTACTCTGAAATGCATTTAGCTAGTTCGCTAATTAAACGACTTTGGGGGCAAATGCATAACACAACTCTTTTAGAATGCATGTTTGAGTCAATCAAAATGCACAATTCTTTACTTAAAGGTGTATATAGCTAGTTCGCTAATTTAACGACTTTGGGGGCAAATGCATAACACAACTCTTTTAGAATGCATGTTTGAGGCATTCAAAATGCACAATTCTTTACTTAAAGGTGTATTTAGCTAGTTCGCTAATTTAACGACTTTGGAGGCAAATGCATAACACAACTCTTCTCGAATGCATGTTTGAGGCATTAAAAATGCACAATTCTTTACTCTGAAATGTATTTAGCTAGTTCGTTAATTAAACGACTTTGGGGGCAAATGCATAACACAACTCTTTTAGAATGCATGTTTGAGTCATTCAAAATGCACAATTCTTTTCTTAAAGGTGTATTTAGCTAGTTCGCTAATTTAACGACTTTGGGGGCAAATGCATAACACAACTCTTCCAGAATGCATGTTTGAGGCATTCAAAATACGCAATTCTTTACTCAAAAATGTATTCTAGCTAGGGGGCAAATGCATAACACAACTCTTTTAGAATGCATGTTTGAGTCAATCAAAATGCACAATTCTTTACTTAAAGGTGTATATAGCTAGTTCGCTAATTTAACGACTTTGGGGGCAAATGCATAACACAACTCTTTTAGAATGCATGTTTGAGGCATTCAAAATGCACAATTCTTTACTTAAAGGTGTATTTAGCTAGTTCGCTAATTTAACGACTTTGGAGGCAAATGCATAACACAACTCTTCTCGAATGCATGTTTGAGGCATTAAAAATGCACAATTCTTTACTCTGAAATGTATTTAGCTAGTTCGTTAATTAAACGACTTTGGGGGCAAATGCATAACACAACTCTTTTAGAATGCATGTTTGAGTCATTCAAAATGCACAATTCTTTTCTTAAAGGTGTATTTAGCTAGTTCGCTAATTTAACGACTTTGGGGGCAAATGCATAACACAACTCTTCCAGAATGCATGTTTGAGGCATTCAAAATACGCAATTCTTTACTCAAAAATGTATTCTAGCTAGTTCGCTAATTAAACGACTTTGGAGGCAAATGCATAACACAACTCTTTTAGAATGCATGTTTGAGGCATTAAAAATGCACAATAATTCTTTACTTAAAGGTGTATTTAGCTAGTTCGCTAATTTAACGACTTTGGAGGCAAATGCATAACACAACTTTTCCAGAATGCATGCATGAGGCATTAAAAATCGCTGACTTTGGAGGCAAATGCATAACACAACTCTTTTAGAATGCATGTTTGAGTCATTCAAAATGCACAATTCTTTACTTAAAGGTGTATTTAGCTAGTTCGTAATTTAACGACTTTGGGGGCAAATGCATAACACAACTCTTTTAGAATGCATGTTTGAGGCATTCAAAATGCACAATTCTTTACTCTGAAATGTATTTAGCTAGTTCGCTAATTTAACGACTTTGGGGGCAAATGCATAACACAACTCTTCCAGAATGCATGTTTGAGGCATTCAAAATACGCAATTCTTTACTCAAAAATGTATTCTAGCTAGTTCGCTAATTAAACGACTTTGGAGGCAAATGCATAACACAACTCTTTTAGAATGCATGTTTGAGGCATTAAAAATGCACAATAATTCTTTACTTAAAGGTGTATTTAGCTAGTTCGCTAATTTAACGACTTTGGAGGCAAATGCATAACACAACTTTTCCAGAATGCATGCTTGAGGCATTCAAAATGCGCAATTCTTTACTTAAAAGTGTATTTAGCTAGTTTGCTAATTAAACGATTTTGGAGGCAAATGCAAAACACAACTCTTCCAGAATGCATGCTTGAGGCATTAAAAATGCGCAATTCTTTACTCAAAAGTGTATTTAGCTAGTTCGCTAATTTAACGACTTTGGAGGCAAATGCATAACACAACTCTTTTAGAATGCATGTTTGAGGCATTAAAAATGCACAATAATTCTTTACTTAAAGGTGTATTTAGCTAGTTCGCTAATTAAACGACTTTGGAGGCAAATGCATAACACAACTCTTCTCGAATGCATGTTTGAGGCATTAAAAATGCACAATTCTTTACTCTGAAATGTATTTAGCTAGTTCGCTAATTAAACGACTTTGGAGGCAAATGCATAACACAACTCTTCTCGAATGCATGTTTGAGGCATTAAAAATGCACAATTCTTTACTTAAAGGTGTATTTAGCTAGTTCGCTAATTTAATGACTTTGGAGGCAAATGCATAACACAACTCTTTCAGAATGCGTGTTTGAGGCATTCAAAATACGCAATTCTTTACTCAAAAGTGTATTTAGCTAGTTCGCTAATTAAACGACTTTGGAGGCAAATGCATAACACAACTTTTCCAGAATGCATGCTTGAGGCATTAAAAATGCGCAATTCTTTACTTAAAAGTGTATTTAGCTAGTTTGCTAATTAAACGACTTTGGAGGCAAATGCAAAACACAACTCTTCCAGAATGCATGCTTGAGGCATTAAAAATGCGCAATTCTTTACTCAAAAGTGTATTTAGCTAGTTCGCTAATTAAACGACTTTGGAGGCAAATGCATAACACAACTCTTCCAGAATGCATGTTTGAGGCATTCAAAATACGCAATTCTTTACTCAAAAGTGTATTTGCCAGTTCGCTGACTTTGGAGGCAAATGCATAACACAACTCTTTTAGAATGCATGTTTGAGGCATTCAAAATACGCAATTCTTTACTCAAAAGTGTATTTGCCAGTTCGCTGACTTTGGAGGCAAATGCATAACACAACTCTTCCAGAATGCATGCTTGAGGCATTCAAAATACGCAATTCTTTACTCAAAAGTGTATTTAGCTAGTTCGCTAATTAAACGACTTTGGAGGCAGATGCATAACACAACTCTTCCAGAATGCATGTTTGAGGCATTCAAAATACGCAATTCTTTACTCAAAGGTGTATTTAGCTAGTTCGCTAATTAAACGACTTTGGAGGCAAATGCATAACACAACTCTTCCAGAATGCATGCTTGAGGCATTAAAAATGCGCAATTCTTTACTCAAAAGTGTATTTAGCTAGTTCGCTAATTAAACGACTTTGGAGGCAAATGCATAACACAACTTTTCCAGAATGCATGCTTGAGGCATTAAAAATGCGCAATTCTTTACTCAAAAGTGTATTTAGCTATTTCGCTAATTAAACGACTTTGGAGGCAAATGCATAACACAACTCTTTTAGTATGCATGTTTGAGGCATTCAAAATGCGCAATTCTTTACTCAAAAGTGTATTTAGCTAGTTCGCTAATTAAACGACTTTGGAGGCAAATGCATAACACAACTCTTCCAGAATGCATGCTTGAGGCATTCAAAATACGCAATTCTTTACTCAAAAGTGCTAGTTCGCTAATTAAACGACTTTGGAGGCAGATGCATAACACAACTCTTCCAGAATGCATGTTTGAGGCATTCAAAATACGCAATTCTTTACTCAAAAGTGTATTTGCCAGTTCGCTGACTTTGGAGGCAAATGCATAACACAACTCTTTTAGAATGCATGTTTGAGGCATTAAAAATGCACAATAATTCTTTACTTAAAGGTGTATTTAGCTAGTTCGCTAATTAAAGGACTTTGGAGGCAAATGCATAACACAACTCTTCTCGAATGCATGTTTGAGGCATTAAAAATGCACAATTCTTTACTTAAAGGTGTATTTAGCTAGTTCGCTAATTTAACGACTTTGGAGGCAAATGCATAACACAACTCTTTTAGAATGCATACTTCTCTACCATTTGTCTCGATGGAGCCGAATAATGTTTATCGAGCCATTATTTGGTTCAAAATGCACAATTCTTTACTTAAAGGTGTATTTAGCTAGTTCGCTAATTTAACGACTTTGGGGGCAAATGCATAACACAACTCTTTTAGAATGCATGTTTGAGGCATTCAAAATGCACAATTCTTTACTTAAAGGTGTATTTAGCTAGTTCGCTAATTTAACGACTTTGGAGGCAAATGCATAACACAACTCTTCTCGAATGCATGTTTGAGGCATTAAAAATGCACAATTCTTTACTCTGAAATGTATTTAGCTAGTTCGGTAATTAAACGACTTTGGGGGCAAATGCATAACACAACTCTTTTAGAATGCATGTTTGAGTCATTCAAAATGCACAATTCTTTTCTTAAAGGTGTATTTAGCTAGTTCGCTAATTTAACGACTTTGGAGGCAAATGCATAACACAACTCTTCTCGAATGCATGTTTGAGGCATTAAAAATGCACAACTCTTTACTCTGAAATGTATTTAGCTAATTAAACGACTTTGGGGCAAATGCATAACACAACTCTTTTAGAATGCATGTTTGAGGCTTTCAAAATGCACAACTCTTTACTTAAAGGTGATTTAGCTAGTTCGCTAATTTAACGACTTTGGAGGCAAATGCATAACACAACTCTTTTAGATTGCATGTTTGAGGCATTAAAAATGCACAATTCTTTACTCTGAAATGTATTTAGCTAGTTCGCTAATTAAACGACTTTGGGGGCAAATGCATAACACAACTCTTTTAGAATGTATGCTTGAGGCATTCAAAATGCACAATTCTTTACTTAAAGGTGTATTTAGCTAGTTCGCTAATTTAACGACTTTGGGGGCAAATGCATAACACAACTCTTTTAGAATGCATGTTTGAGGCATTAAAAATGCACAGTTCTTTACTCTGAAATGCATTTAGCTAGTTCGCTAATTAAACGACTTTGGGGGCAAATGCATAACACAACTCTTTTAGAATGCATGTTTGAGTCAATCAAAATGCACAATTCTTTACTTAAAGGTGTATATAGCTAGTTCGCTAATTTAACGACTTTGGGGGCAAATGCATAACACAACTCTTTTAGAATGCATGTTTGAGGCATTCAAAATGCACAATTCTTTACTTAAAGGTGTATTTAGCTAGTTCGCTAATTTAACGACTTTGGAGGCAAATGCATAACACAACTCTTCTCGAATGCATGTTTGAGGCATTAAAAATGCACAATTCTTTACTCTGAAATGTATTTAGCTAGTTCGTTAATTAAACGACTTTGGGGGCAAATGCATAACACAACTCTTTTAGAATGCATGTTTGAGTCATTCAAAATGCACAATTCTTTTCTTAAAGGTGTATTTAGCTAGTTCGCTAATTTAACGACTTTGGGGGCAAATGCATAACACAACTCTTCCAGAATGCATGTTTGAGGCATTCAAAATACGCAATTCTTTACTCAAAAATGTATTCTAGCTAGTTCGCTAATTAAACGACTTTGGAGGCAAATGCATAACACAACTCTTTTAGAATGTATGTTTGAGGCATTAAAAATGCACAATAATTCTTTACTTAAAGGTGTATTTAGCTAGTTCGCTAATTTAACGACTTTGGAGGCAAATGCATAACACAACTCTTCTCGAATGCATGTTTGAGGCATTAAAAATGCACAATTCTTTACTCTGTAATGTATTTAGCTAGTTCGCTAATTAAACGACTTTGGAGGCAAATGCATAACACAACTCTTTTAGAATGCATGTTTGAGGCATTAAAAATGCACAATAATTCTTTACTTAAAGGTGTATTTAGCTAGTTCGCTAATTAAACGACTTTGGAGGCAAATGCATAACACAACTCTTCTCGAATGCATGTTTGAGGCATTAAAAATGCACAATTCTTTACTTAAAGGTGTATTTAGCTAGTTCGCTAATTTAACGACTTTGGAGGCAAATGCATAACACAACTCTTTCAGAATGCGTGTTTGAGGCATTCAAAATACGCAATTCTTTACTCAAAAGTGTATTTAGCTAGTTCGCTAATTAAACGACTTTGGAGGCAAATGCATAACACAAATTTTCCAGAATGCATGCTTGAGGCATTAAAAATGCGCAATTCTTTACTTAAAAGTGTATTTAGCTAGTTTGCTAATTAAACGACTTTGGAGGCAAATGCAAAACACAACTCTTCCAGAATGCATGCTTGAGGCATTAAAAATGCGCAATTCTTTACTCAAAAGTGTATTTAGCTAGTTCGCTAATTAAACGACTTTGGAGGCAAATGCATAACACAACTCTTCCAGAATGCATGCTTGAGGCATTCAAAATACGCAATTCTTTACTCAAAAGTGTATTTAGCTAGTTCGCTAATTAAACGACTTTGGAGGCAGATGCATAACACAACTCTTCCAGAATGCATGTTTGAGGCATTCAAAATACGCAATTCTTTACTCAAAAGTGTATTTGCCAGTTCGCTGACTTTGGAGGCAAATGCATAACACAACTCTTTTAGAATGCTTGTTTGAGGCATTCAAAATGCACAATTCTTTACTTAAAGGTGTATTTGCCAGTTCGCTGACTTTGGAGGCAAATGCATAACACAAATTTTCCAGAATGCATGCTTGAGGCATTAAAAATGCGCAATTCTTTACTTAAAAGTGTATTTAGCTAGTTTGCTAATTAAACGACTTTGGAGGCAAATGCAAAACACAACTCTTCCAGAATGCATGCTTGAGGCATTAAAAATGCGCAATTCTTTACTCAAAAGTGTATTTAGCTAGTTCGCTAATTAAACGACTTTGGAGGCAAATGCATAACACAACTCTTCCAGAATGCATGCTTGAGGCATTCAAAATACGCAATTCTTTACTCAAAAGTGTATTTAGCTAGTTCGCTAATTAAACGACTTTGGAGGCAGATGCATAACACAACTCTTCCAGAATGCATGTTTGAGGCATTCAAAATACGCAATTCTTTACTCAAAAGTGTATTTGCCAGTTCGCTGACTTTGGAGGCAAATGCATAACACAACTCTTTTAGAATGCTTGTTTGAGGCATTCAAAATGCACAATTCTTTACTTAAAGGTGTATTTGCCAGTTCGCTGACTTTGGAGGCAAATGCATAACACAACTCTTCCAGAATGCATGCTTGAGGCATTCAAAATACGCAATTCTTTACTCAAAAGTGTATTTAGCTAGTTCGCTAATTAAACGACTTTGGAGGCAAATGCATAACACAACTCTTTTAGAATGCATGTTTGAGGCATTCAAAATGCACAATTCTTTACTTAAAGATGTATTTAGCTAGTTCGCTAATTTAACGACTTTGGGGGCAAATGCATAACACAACTCTTTTAGAATGCATGTTTGAGGCATTCAAAATGCACAATTCTTTACTTAAAGGTGTATTTGCCAGTTCGCTGACTTTGGAGGCAAATGCATAACACAACTCTTTTAGAATGCATGTTTGAGGCATTCAAAGTGCACAATTCTTTACTTAAAGGTGTATTTGCCAGTTCGCTGACTTTGGAGGCAAATGCATAACACAACTCTTTTAGAATGCTTGTTTGAGGCATTCAAAATGCACAATTCTTTACTTAAAGGTGTATTTGCCAGTTCGCTGACTTTGGAGGCAAATGCATAACACAACTCTTTTAGAATGCTTGTTTGAGGCATTCAAAATGCACAATTCTTTACTTAAAGATGTATTTAGCTAGTTCGCTAATTTAACGACTTTAGGGGCAAATGCATAACACAACTCTTTTAGAATGCATGTTTGAGGCATTCAAAATGCACAATTCTTTACTTAAAGATGTATTTAGCTAGTTCGCTAATTTAACGACTTTGGGGGCAAATGCATAACACAACTCTTTTAGAATGCTTGTTTGAGGCATTCAAAATGCACAATTCTTTACTTAAAGATGTATTTAGCTAGTTCGCTAATTTAACGACTTTGGGGGCAAATGCATAACACAACTCTTTTAGAATGCTTGTTTGAGGCATTCAAAATGCACAATTCTTTACTTAAAGATGTATTTAGCTAGTTCGCTAATTTAACGACTTTGGGGGCAAATGCATAACACAACTCTTTTAGAATGCATGTTTGAGGCATTCAAAATGCACAATTCTTTACTTAAAGGTGTATTTGCCAGTTCGCTGACTTTGGAGGCAAATGCATAACACAACTCTTTTAGAATGCTTGTTTGAGGCATTCAAAATGCACAATTCTTTACTTAAAGATGTATTTAGCTAGTTCGCTAATTTAACGACTTTGGGGACAAATGCATAACACAACTCTTTTAGAATGCATGTTTGAGGCATTCAAAATGCACAATTCTTTACTTAAAGGTGTATTTAGCTAGTTCGCTAATTTAACGACTTTGGAGGCAAATGCATAACACAACTCTTCTCGAATGCATGTTTGAGGCATTACAAATGCACAATTCTTTACTCTGAAATGTATTTAGCTAGTTCGCTAATTAAACGACTTTGGGGGCAAATGCATAACACAACTCTTTTAGAATGCATGTTTGAGTCATTCAAAATGCACAATTCTTTTCTTAAAGGTGTATTTAGCTAGTTCGCTAATTTAACGACTTTGGAGGCAAATGCATAACACAACTTTTCCAGAATGCATGCTTGAGGCATTAAAAATGCGCAATTCTTTAACTAAAAGTGTATTTAGCTAGTTTGCTAATTAAACGACTTTGGAGGCAAATGCAAAACACAACTCTTCCAGAATGCATGCTTGAGGCATTAAAAATGCGCAATTCTTTACTCAAAAGTGTATTTAGCTAGTTCGCTAATTTAACGACTTTGGAGGCAAATGGATAACACAACTCTTCTCGAATGCATGTTTGAGGCATTAAAAATGCACAATTCTTTACTCTGAAATGTATTTAGCTAGTTCGCTAATTAAACGACTTTGGAGGCAAATGCATAACACAACTCTTTTAGAATGCATGTTTGAGGCATTAAAAATGCACAATAATTCTTTACTTAAAGGTGTATTTAGCTAGTTCGCTAATTAAAGGACTTTGGAGGCAAATGCATAACACAACTCTTCTCGAATGCATGTTTGAGGCATTAAAAATGCACAATTCTTTACTTAAAGGTGTATTTAGCTAGTTCGCTAATTTAACGACTTTGGAGGCAAATGCATAACACAACTCTTTCAGAATGCGTGTTTGAGGCATTCAAAATACGCAATTCTTTACTCAAAAGTGTATTTAGCTAGTTCGCTAATTAAACGACTTTGGAGGCAAATGCATAACACAACTTTTCCAGAATGCATGCTTGAGGCATTAAAAATGCGCAATTCTTTACTTAAAAGTGTATTTAGCTAGTTTGCTAATTAAACGACTTTGGAGGCAAATGCAAAACACAACTCTTCCAGAATGCATGCTTGAGGCATTAAAAATGCGCAATTCTTTACTCAAAAGTGTATTTAGCTAGTTCGCTAATTAAACGACTTTGGAAGCAAATGCATAACACAACTCTTCCAGAATGCATGCTTGAGGCATTCAAAATACGCAATTCTTTACTCAAAAGTGTATTTAGCTAGTTCGCTAATTAAACGACTTTGGAGGCAGATGCATAACACAGCTCTTCCAGAATGCATGTTTGAGGCATTCAAAATACGGAATTCTTTACTCAAAAGTGTATTTGCCAGTTCGCTGACTTTGGAGGCAAATGCATAACACAACTCTTTTAGAATGTTTGTTTGAGGCATTCAAAATGCACAATTCTTTACTTAAAGGTGTATTTGCCAGTTCGCTGACTTTGGAGGCAAATGCATAACACAACTCTTCCAGAATGCATGCTTGAGGCATTCAAAATACGCAATTCTTTACTCAAAAGTGTATTTAGCTAGTTCGCTAATTAAACGACTTTGGAGGCAAATGCATAACACAACTCTTTTAGAATGCATGTTTGAGGCATTCAAAATGCACAATTCTTTACTTAAAGGTGTATTTGCCAGTTCGCTGACTTTGGAGGCAAATGCATAACACAACTCTTTTAGAATGCTTGTTTGAGGCATTCAAAATGCACAATTCTTTACTTAAAGATGTATTTAGCTAGTTCGCTAATTTAACGACTTTGGGGGCAAATGCATAACACAACTCTTTTAGAATGCATGTTTGAGGCATTCAAAATGAGCAATTCTTTACTTAAAGGTGTATTTAGCTAGTTCGCTAATTTAACGACTTTGGAGGCAAATGCATAACACAACTCTTTTAGAATTCATGTTTGAGGCATTCAAAATGCACAATTCTTTACTTAAAGGTGTATTTGCCAGTTCGCTGACTTTGGAGGCAAATGCATAACACAACTCTTTTAGAATGCATGTTTGAGTCATTCAAAATGCACAATTCTTTACTTAAAGGTGTATTTAGCTAGTTCGCTAATTTAACGACTTTGGGGGCAAATGCATAACACAACTCTTTTAGAATGCATGTTTGAGGCATTCAAAATGCACAATTCTTTACTTAAAGGTGTATTTAGCTAGTTCGCTAATTTAACGACTTTGGAGGCAAATGCATAACACAACTCTTCTCGAATGCATGTTTGAGGCATTAAAAATGCACAATTCTTTACTCTGAAATGTATTTAGCTAGTTCGCTAATTAAACGACTTTGGGGGCAAATGCATAACACAACTCTTTTAGAATGCATGTTTGAGTCATTCAAAATGCACAATTCTTTACTTAAAGGTGTATTTAGCTAGTTCGCTAATTTAACGACTTTGGGGGCAAATGCATAACACAACTCTTTTAGAATGCATGTTTGAGGCATTCAAAATGCACAATTCTTTACTTAAAGGTGTATTTAGCTAGTTCGCTAATTTAACGACTTTGGAGGCAAATGCATAACACAACTCTTCTCGAATGCATGTTTGAGGCATTAAAAATGCACAATTCTTTACTCTGAAATGCATTTAGCTAGTTCGCTAATTAAACGACTTTGGGGGCAAATGCATAACACAACTCTTTTAGAATGCATGTTTGAGTCATTCAAAATGCACAATTCTTTACTTAAAGGTGTATATAGCTAGTTCGCTAATTTAACGACTTTGGGGGCAAATGCATAACACAACTCTTTTAGAATGCATGTTTGAGGCATTCAAAATGCACAATTCTTTACTTAAAGGTGTATTTAGCTAGTTCGCTAATTTAACGACTTTGGAGGCAAATGCATAACACAACTCTTCTCGAATGCATGTTTGAGGCATTAAAAATGCACAATTCTTTACTCTGAAATGTATTTAGCTAGTTCGCTAATTAAACGACTTTGGGGG
The DNA here is from genome assembly GCA_951230905.1 of Cheilosia variabilis. Classification (NCBI taxonomy): domain Eukaryota; kingdom Metazoa; phylum Arthropoda; class Insecta; order Diptera; family Syrphidae; genus Cheilosia; species Cheilosia variabilis. Next base: position 41,254,645 of record OX579679.1, on the reverse strand, counting down.
CAAATGCATAACACAACTCTTTTAGAATGCATGTTTGAGGCATTCAAAATGCACAATTCTTTACTTAAAGGTGTATTTGCCAGTTCGCTGACTTTGGAGGCAAATGCATAACACAACTCTTTTAGAATGCATGTTTGAGTCATTCAAAATGCACAATTCTTTACTTAAAGGTGTATTTAGCTAGTTCGCTAATTTAACGACTTTGGGGGCAAATGCATAACACAACTCTTTTAGAATGCATGTTTGAGGCATTCAAAATGCACAATTCTTTACTTAAAGGTGTATTTAGCTAGTTCGCTAATTTAACGACTTTGGAGGCAAATGCATAACACAACTCTTCTCGAATGCATGTTTGAGGCATTAAAAATGCACAATTCTTTACTCTGAAATGTATTTAGCTAGTTCGCTAATTAAACGACTTTGGGGGCAAATGCATAACACAACTCTTTTAGAATGCATGTTTGAGGCATTCAAAATGCACAATTCTTTACTTAAAGGTGTATTTGCCAGTTCGCTGACTTTGGAGGCAAATGCATAACACAACTCTTTTAGAATGCATGTTTGAGTCATTCAAAATGCACAATTCTTTACTTAAAGGTGTATTTAGCTAGTTCGCTAATTTAACGACTTTGGGGGCAAATGCATAACACAACTCTTTTAGAATGCATGTTTGAGTCATTCAAAATGCACAATTCTTTACTTAAAGGTGTATATAGCTAGTTCGCTAATTTAACGACTTTGGGGGCAAATGCATAACACAACTCTTTTAGAATGCATGTTTGAGGCATTCAAAATGCACAATTCTTTACTTAAAGGTGTATTTGCCAGTTCGCTGACTTTGGAGGCAAATGCATAACACAACTCTTTTAGAATGCATGTTTGAGTCATTCAAAATGCACAATTCTTTACTTAAAGGTGTATTTAGCTAGTTCGCTAATTTAACGACTTTGGGGGCAAATGCATAACACAACTCTTTTAGAATGCATGTTTGAGGCATTCAAAATGCACAATTCTTTACTTAAAGGTGTATTTAGCTAGTTCGCTAATTTAACGACTTTGGAGGCAAATGCATAACACAACTCTTCTCGAATGCATGTTTGAGGCATTAAAAATGCACAATTCTTTACTCTGAAATGTATTTAGCTAGTTCGCTAATTAAACGACTTTGGGGGCAAATGCATAACACAACTCTTTTAGAATGCATGTTTGAGTCATTCAAAATGCACAATTCTTTTCTTAAAGGTGTATTTAGCTAGTTCGCTAATTTAACGACTTTGGAGGCAAATGCATAACACAACTCTTCTCGAATGCATGTTTGAGGCATTAAAAATGCACAATTCTTTACTCTGAAATGCATTTAGCTAGTTCGCTAATTAAACGACTTTGGGGGCAAATGCATAACACAACTCTTTTAGAATGCATGTTTGAGTCATTCAAAATGCACAATTCTTTACTTAAAGGTGTATATAGCTAGTTCGCTAATTTAACGACTTTGGGGGCAAATGCATAACACAACTCTTTTAGAATGCATGTTTGAGGCATTCAAAATGCACAATTCTTTACTTAAAGGTGTATTTAGCTAGTTCGCTAATTTAACGACTTTGGAGGCAAATGCATAACACAACTCTTCTCGAATGCATGTTTGAGGCATTACAAATGCACAATTCTTTACTCTGAAATGTATTTAGCTAGTTCGCTAATTAAACGACTTTGGGGGCAAATGCATAACACAACTCTTTTAGAATGCATGTTTGAGTCATTCAAAATGCACAATTCTTTTCTTAAAGGTGTATTTAGCTAGTTCGCTAATTTAACGACTTTGGGGGCAAATGCATAACACAACTCTTCCAGAATGCATGTTTGAGGCATTAAAAATGCACAATAATTCTTTACTTAAAGGTGTATTTAGCTAGTTCGCAAATTTAACGACTTTGGAGGCAAATGCATAACACAACTTTTCCAGAATGCATGCTTGAGGCATTAAAAATGCGCAATTCTTTACTTAAAAGTGTATTTAGCTAGTTTGCTAATTAAACGACTTTGGAGGCAAATGCAAAACACAACTCTTCCAGAATGCATGCTTGAGGCATTAAAAATGCGCAATTCTTTACTCAAAAGTGTATTTAGCTAGTTCGCTAATTTAACGACTTTGGAAGCAAATGCATAACACAACTCTTCTCGAATGCATGTTTGAGGCATTAAAAATGCACAATTCTTTACTCTGAAATGTATTTAGCTAGGTCGCTAATTAAACGACTTTGGAGGCAAATGCATAACACAACTCTTTTAGAATGTATGTTTGAGGCATTAAAAATGCACAATAATTCTTTACTTAAAGGTGTATTTAGCTAGTTCGCTAATTTAACGACTTTGGAGGCAAATGCATAACACAACTCTTCTCGAATGCATGTTTGAGGCATTAAAAATGCACAATTCTTTACTCTGAAATGTATTTAGCTAGTTCGCTAATTAAACGACTTTGGAGGCAAATGCATAACACAACTCTTTCAGAATGCATGTTTGAGGCATTAAAAATGCACAATAATTCTTTACTTAAAGGTGTATTTAGCTAGTTCGCAAATTTAACGACTTTGGAGGCAAATGCATAACACAACTCTTTTAGAATGCATGTTTGAGTCATTCAAAATGCACAATTCTTTACTTAAAAGTGTATTTAGCTAGTTTGCTAATTAAACGACTTTGGAGGCAAATGCAAAACACAACTCTTCCAGAATGCATGCTTGAGGCATTAAAAATGCGCAATTCTTTACTCAAAAGTGTATTTAGCTAGTTCGCTAATTTAACGACTTTGGAAGCAAATGCATAACACAACTCTTCTCGAATGCATGTTTGAGGCATTAAAAATGCACAATTCTTTACTCTGAAATGTATTTAGCTAGTTCGCTAATTAAACGACTTTGGGGGCAAATGCATAACACAACTCTTTTAGAATGCATGTTTGAGTCATTCAAAATGCACAATTCTTTTCTTAAAGGTGTATTTAGCTAGTTCGCTAATTTAACGACTTTGGGGGCAAATGCATAACACAACTCTTCCAGAATGCATGTTTGAGGCATTAAAAATGCACAATAATTCTTTACTTAAAGGTGTATTTAGCTAGTTCGCAAATTTAACGACTTTGGAGGCAAATGCATAACACAACTTTTCCAGAATGCATGCTTGAGGCATTAAAAATGCGCAATTCTTTACTTAAAAGTGTATTTAGCTAGTTTGCTAATTAAACGACTTTGGAGGCAAATGCAAAACACAACTTTTCCAGAATGCATGCTTGAGGCATTAAAAATGCGCAATTCTTTACTTAAAAGTGTATTTAGCTAGTTTGCTAATTAAACGACTTTGGAGGCAAATGCAAAACACAACTCTTCCAGAATGCATGCTTGAGGCATTAAAAATGCGCAATTCTTTACTCAAAAGTGTATTTAGCTAGTTCGCTAATTTAACGACTTTGGAAGCAAATGCATAACACAACTCTTCTCGAATGCATGTTTGAGGCATTAAAAATGCACAATTCTTTACTTAAAGGTGTATTTAGCTAGTTCGCTAATTTAACGACTTTGGAGGCAAATGCATAACACAACTCTTTCAGAATGCGTGTTTGAGGCATTCAAAATACGCAATTCTTTACTCAAAAGTGTATTTAGCTAGTTCGCTAATTAAACGACTTTGGAGGCAAATGCATAACACAAATTTTCCAGAATGCATGCTTGAGGCATTAAAAATGCGCAATTCTTTACTTAAAAGTGTATTTAGCTAGTTTGCTAATTAAACGACTTTGGAGGCAAATGCAAAACACAACTCTTCCAGAATGCATGCTTGAGGCATTAAAAATGCGCAATTCTTTACTCAAAAGTGTATTTAGCTAGTTCGCTAATTAAACGACTTTGGAGGCAAATGCATAACACAACTCTTCCAGAATGCATGCTTGAGGCATTCAAAATACGCAATTCTTTACTCAAAAGTGTATTTAGCTAGTTCGCTAATTAAACGACTTTGGAGGCAGATGCATAACACAACTCTTCCAGAATGCATGTTTGAGGCATTCAAAATACGCAATTCTTTACTCAAAAGTGTATTTGCCAGTTCGCTGACTTTGGAGGCAAATGCATAACACAACTCTTTTAGAATGCTTGTTTGAGGCATTCAAAATGCACAATTCTTTACTTAAAGGTGTATTTGCCAGTTCGCTGACTTTGGAGGCAAATGCATAACACAAATTTTCCAGAATGCATGCTTGAGGCATTAAAAATGCGCAATTCTTTACTTAAAAGTGTATTTAGCTAGTTTGCTAATTAAACGACTTTGGGGGCAAATGCATAACACAACTCTTTTAGAATGCATGTTTGAGTCATTCAAAATGCACAATTCTTTACTTAAAGGTGTATATAGCTAGTTCGCTAATTTAACGACTTTGGGGGCAAATGCATAACACAACTCTTCCAGAATGCATGCTTGAGGCATTCAAAATACGCAATTCTTTACTCAAAAGTGTATTTAGCTAGTTCGCTAATTTAACGACTTTGGAAGCAAATGCATAACACAACTCTTCTCGAATGCATGTTTGAGGCATTAAAAATGCACAATTCTTTACTCTGAAATGTATTTAGCTAGGTCGCTAATTAAACGACTTTGGAGGCAAATGCATAACACAACTCTTTTAGAATGCATGTTTGAGGCATTAAAAATGCACAATAATTCTTTACTTAAAGGTGTATTTAGCTAGTTCGCTAATTAAAGGACTTTGGAGGCAAATGCATAACACAACTCTTCTCGAATGCATGTTTGAGGCATTAAAAATGCACAATTCTTTACTTAAAGGTGTATTTAGCTAGTTCGCTAATTTAACGACTTTGGAGGCAAATGCATAACACAACTCTTTCAGAATGCGTGTTTGAGGCATTCAAAATACGCAATTCTTTACTCAAAAGTGTATTTAGCTAGTTCGCTAATTAAACGACTTTGGAGGCAAATGCATAACACAACTTTTCCAGAATGCATGCTTGAGGCATTAAAAATGCGCAATTCTTTACTTAAAAGTGTATTTAGCTAGTTTGCTAATTAAACGACTTTGGAGGCAAATGCAAAACACAACTCTTCCAGAATGCATGCTTGAGGCATTAAAAATGCGCAATTCTTTACTCAAAAGTGTATTTAGCTAGTTCGCTAATTAAACGACTTTGGAGGCAAATGCATAACACAACTCTTCCAGAATGCATGCTTGAGGCATTCAAAATACGCAATTCTTTACTTAAAGGTGTATTTGCCAGTTCGCTGACTTTGGAGGCAAATGCATAACACAACTCTTCTAGAATGCATGTTTGAGGCATTAAAAATGCACAATTCTTTACTCTAAATGTATTTATCTAGTTCGCTAATTAAACGACTTTGAAGGCAAATGCATAACACAACTCTTTTAGAATGCATGTTTGAGGCATTCAAAATGCACAATTCTTTACTTAAAGGTGTATTTGCCAGTTCGCTGACTTTGGAGGCAAATGCATAACACAACTCTTTTAGAATGCTTGTTTGAGGCATTCAAAATGCACAATTCTTTACTTAAAGGTGTATTTGCCAGTTCGCTGACTTTGGAGGCAAATGCATAACACAACTCTTCTAGAATGCATGTTTGAGGCATTAAAAATGCACAATTCTTTACTCTAAATGTATTTATCTAGTTCGCTAATTAAACGACTTTGAAGGCAAATGCATAACACAACTCTTCCAGAATGCATGCTTGAGGCATTCAAAATACGCAATTCTTTACTCAAAAGTGTATTTAGCTAGTTCGCTAATTAAACGACTTTGGAGGCAAATGCATAACACAACTCTTTTAGAATGCATGTTTGAGGCATTCAAAATGCACATTCTTTACTTAAAGGTGTATTTGCCAGTTCGCTGACTTTGGAGGCAAATGCATAACACAACTCTTTTAGAATGCTTGTTTGAGGCATTCAAAATGCACAATTCTTTACTTAAAGATGTATTTAGCTAGTTCGCTAATTTAACGACTTTGGGGGCAAATGCATAACACAACTCTTTTAGAATGCATGTTTGAGGCATTCAAAATGAACAATTCTTTACTTAAAGGTGTATTTAGCTAGTTCGCTAATTTAACGACTTTGGAGGCAAATGCATAACACAACTCTTCTCGAATGCATGTTTGAGGCATTAAAAATGCACAATTCTTTACTCTGAAATGTATTTAGCTAGTTCGCTAATTAAACGACTTTGGGGGCAAATGCATAACACAACTCTTTTAGAATGCATGTTTGAGTCATTCAAAATGCACAATTCTTTTCTTAAAGGTGTATTTAGCTAGTTCGCTAATTTAACGACTTTGGAGGCAAATGCATAACACAACTCTTCTCGAATGCATGTTTGAGGCATTAAAAATGCACAATTCTTTACTCTGAAATGTATTTAGCTAGTTCGCTAATTTAACGACTTTGGAGGCAAATGCATAACACAACCCTTTAGAATGCATGTTTGAGGCATTAAAAATGCGCAATTCTTTACTCAAAAGTGTATTTAGCTAGTTCGCTAATTAAACGACTTTGGAGGCAAATGCATAACACAACTCTTTTAGAATGCATGTTTGAGGCATTCAAAATGCACAATTCTTTACTTAAAGGTGTATTTAGCTAGTTCGCTAATTTAACGACTTTGGAGGCAAATGCATAACACAACTCTTCTCGAATGCATGTTTGAGGCGTTCAAAATGCACAATTCTTTACTTAAAGGTGTATTTAGCTAGTTCGCTAATTTAACGACTTTGGAGGCAAATGCATAACACAACTCTTCTAGAATGCATGTTTGAGGCATTAAAAATGCACAATTCTTTACTCTAAATGTATTTATCTAGTTCGCTAATTAAACGACTTTGAAGGCAAATGCATAACACAACTCTTCTCGAATGCATGTTTGAGGCATTCAAAATGCACAATTCTTTACTTAAAAGTGTATTTAGCTAGTTTGCTAATTAAACGACTTTGGAGGCAAATGCAAAACACAACTCTTCCAGAATGCATGCTTGAGGCATTAAAAATGCGCAATTCTTTACTCAAAAGTGTATTTAGCTAGTTCGCTAATTAAACGACTTTGGAGGCAAATGCATAACACAACTCTTCCAGAATGCATGCTTGAGGCATTCAAAATACGCAATTCTTTACTCAAAAGTGTATTTAGCTAGTTCGCTAATTAAACGACTTTGGAGGCAGATGCATAACACAACTCTTCCAGAATGCATGTTTGAGGCATTCAAAATACGCAATTCTTTACTCAAAAGTGTATTTGCCAGTTCGCTGACTTTGGAGGCAAATGCATAACACAACTCTTTTAGAATGCTTGTTTGAGGCATTCAAAATGCACAATTCTTTACTTAAAGGTGTATTTGCCAGTTCGCTGACTTTGGAGGCAAATGCATAACACAACTCTTCTAGAATGCATGTTTGAGGCATTAAAAATGCACAATTCTTTACTCTAAATGTATTTATCTAGTTCGCTAATTAAACGACTTTGAAGGCAAATGCATAACACAACTCTTCCAGAATGCATGCTTGAGGCATTCAAAATACGCAATTCTTTACTCAAAAGTGTATTTAGCTAGTTCGCTAATTAAACGACTTTGGAGGCAAATGCATAACACAACTCTTTTAGAATGCATGTTTGAGGCATTCAAAATGCACATTCTTTACTTAAAGGTGTATTTGCCAGTTCGCTGACTTTGGAGGCAAATGCATAACACAACTCTTTTAGAATGCTGGTTTGAGGCATTCAAAATGCACAATTCTTTACTTAAAGATGTATTTAGCTAGTTCGCTAATTTAACGACTTTGGGGGCAAATGCATAACACAACTCTTTTAGAATGCATGTTTGAGGCATTCAAAATGAACAATTCTTTACTTAAAGGTGTATTTAGCTAGTTCGCTAATTTAACGACTTTGGAGGCAAATGCATAACACAACTCTTTTAGAATGCATGTTTGAGGCATTCAAAATGCACAATTCTTTACTTAAAGGTGTATTTAGCTAGTTCGCTAATTTAACGACTTTGGGGGCAAATGCATAACACAACTCTTTTAGAATGCATGTTTGAGGCATTCAAAATGCACAATTCTTTACTTAAAGGTGTATTTAGCTAGTTCGCTAATTTAACGACTTTGGAGGCAAATGCATAACACAACTCTTCTCGAATGCATGTTTGAGGCATTAAAAATGCACAATTCTTTACTCTGAAATGTATTTAGCTAGTTCGCTAATTAAACGACTTTGGGGGCAAATGCATAACACAACTCTTTTAGAATGCATGTTTGAGTCATTCAAAATGCACAATTCTTTTCTTAAAGGTGTATTTAGCTAGTTCGCTAATTTAACGACTTTGGAGGCAAATGCATAACACAACTCTTCTCGAATGCATGTTTGAGGCATTAAAAATGCACAATTCTTTACTCTGAAATGTATTTAGCTAATTAAACGCTAATTAAACGACTTTGGGGGCAAATGCATAACACAACTCTTTTAGAATGCATGTTTGAGGCTTTCAAAATGCACAATTCTTTACTTAAAGGTGTATTTAGCTAGTTCGCTAATTTAACGACTTTGGAGGCAAATGCATAACACAACTCTTCTCGAATGCATGTTTGAGGCATTAAAAATGCACAATTCTTTACTCTGAAATGTATTTAGCTAGTTCGCTAATTAAACGACTTTGGGGGCAAATGCATAACACAACTCTTTTAGAATGTATGCTTGAGGCATTCAAAATGCACAATTCTTTACTTAAAGGTGTATTTAGCTAGTTCGCTAATTAAACAACTTTGGAGACAAATGCATAACACAACTCTTCTAGAATGCATGTTTGAGGCATTAAAAATGCACAATTCTTTACTTAAATGTGTATTTAGCTAGTTCGCTAATTTAACGACTTTGGAGGCAAATGCATAACGCAACTCTTCTCGAATGCATGTTTGAGGCATTAAAAATGCACAATTCTTTACTTAAAGGTGTATTTGCCAGTTCGCTGACTTTGGAGGCAAATGCATAACACAACTCTTCCAGAATGCATGCTTGAGGCATTCAAAATACGCAATTCCTTACTCAAAAGTGTATTTAGCTAGTTCGCTAATTAAAGGACTTTGGAGGCAAATGCATAACACAACTCTTCCAGAATGCATGTTTGAGGCATTCAAAATACGCAATTCTTTACTCAAAGGTGTATTTAGCTAGTTCGCTAATTAAACGACTTTGGAGGCAAATGCATATCACAACTCTTCCAGAATGCATGCTTGAGGCATTAAAAATGCATAACACAACTCTTCTCGAATGCATGTTTGCGGCATTAAAAATGCACAATTCTTTACTTAAAGGTGTATTTAGCTAGTTCGATAATTTTACGACTTTGGAGGCAAATGCATAACACAACTCTTCCAGAATGCATGCTTGAGGCATTAAAAATGCGCAATTCTTTACTCAAAAGTGTATTTAGCTAGTTCGCTAATTAAACGACTTTGGAGGCAAACGCATAACACAGCTCTTCCAGAATGCATGTTTGAGGCATTCAAAACGCACAATTCTTTACTTAAAGGTGTATTTAGCTAGTTCGCTAATTTAACGACTTTGGAGGCAAATGCATAACACAACTCTTCTCGAATGCATGTTTGAGGCATTAAAAATGCACAATTCTTTACTCTGAAATGTATTTAGCTAGTTCGCTAATTTAACGACTTTGGAGGCAAATGCATAACACAACTCTTCTCGAATGCATGTTTGAGGCGTTCAAAATGCACAATTCTTTACTTAAAGGTGTATTTAGCTAGTTCGCTAATTTAACGACTTTGGAGGCAAATGCATAACACAACTCTTCTAGAATGCATGTTTGAGGCATTAAAAATGCACAATTCTTTACTCTAAATGTATTTATCTAGTTCGCTAATTAAACGACTTTGAAGGCAAATGCATAACACAACTCTTCTCGAATGCATGTTTGAGGCATTCAAAATGCACAATTCTTTACTTAAAGGTATTACACAACTCTTCTCGAATGCATGCTTGAGGCATTAAAAATGCTCAATTCTTTACTTAAATGTGTATTTAGCTAGTTCGCTAATTTAACGACTTTGGAGGCAAATGCATAACACAACTCTTCTCGAATGCATGTTTGAGGCATTAAAAATGCACAATTCTTTACTCTGAAATGTATTTAGCTAGTTCGCTAATTAAACGACTTTGGGGGCAAATGCATAACACAACTCTTTTAGAATGCATGTTTGAGGCATTCAAATTGCACAATTCTTTACTTAAAGGTGTATTTAGCTAGTTCGCTAATTTAACGACTTTGGGGGCAAATGCATAACACAACTCTATTAGAATGCATGTTTGAGGCTTTCAAAATGCGCAATTCTTTACTTAAAGGTGTATTTAGCTAGTTCGCTAATTTAACGACTTTGGAGGCAAATGCATAACACAACTCTTCCAGAATGCATGCTTGAGGCATTCAACATACGCAATTCTTTACTCAAAAGTGTATTTAGCTAGTTCGCTAATTAAACGACTTTGAAGGCAAATGCATAACACAACTCTTCCAGAATGCGTGTTTGAGGCATTCAAAATACGCAATTCTTTACTCAAAAGTGTATTTAGCTAGTTCGCTAATTAAACGACTTTGGAGGCAATGCAGAACACAACTCTTCCAGAATGCATGCTTGAGGCATTAAAAATGCTCAATTCTTTACTCAAAAGTGTATTTAGCTAGTTCGCTAATTAAACGACTTTGGAGGCAAATGCATAACACAACTCTTTTAGAATGCATGTTTGAGGCATTAAAACTGAGCAATTCTTTACTTAAAGGTGTATTTAGCTAGTTCGCTAATTAAACGACTTTGGAGGCAAATGCATAACACAACTCTTCCAGAATGCATGCTTGAGGCATTAAAAATGCTCAATTCTGTACTCAAAAGTGTATTTAGCTAGTCCGCTAATTAAACGACTTTGGAGGCAAATGCATAACACAGCTCTTCCAGAATGCATGCATGAGGCATTAAAAATGCGCAATTCTTTACTCTGAAATGTATTTAGCTAGTTCGCTAATTAAACGACTTTGGGGGCAAATGCATAACACAACTCTTCCAGAATGCGTGTTTGAGGCATTCAAAATACGCAATTCTTTACTCAAAAGTGTATTTAGCTAGTTCGCTAATTAAACGACTTTGGGGGCAAATGCATAACACAACTCTTCCAGAATGCATGCTTGAGGCATTAAAAATGCTCAATTCTGTACTCAAAAGTGTATTTAGCTAGTCCGCTAATTAAACGACTTTGGAGGCAAATGCATAACACAGCTCTTCCAGAATGCATGCATGAGGCATTAAAAATGCGCAATTCTTTACTCTGAAATGTATTTAGCTAGTTCGCTAATTAAACGACTTTGGAGGCAAATGCATAACACAATTCTTTTAGAATGCATGTTTGAGGCATTAAAACTGAGCAATTCTTTACTTAAAGGTGTATTTAGCTAGTTCGCTAATTAAACGACTTTGGAGGCAAATGCATAACACAACTCTTCCAGAATGCATGCTTGAGGCATTAAAAATGCTCAATTCTGTACTCAAAAGTGTATTTAGCTAGTCCGCTAATTAAACGACTTTGGAGGCAAATGCATAACACAACTCTTCCAGAATGCATGCTTGAGGCATTCAACATACGCAATTCTTTACTCAAAAGTGTATTTAGCTAGTTCACTAATTAAACGACTTTGGAGGCAAATGCATAACACAACTCTTCCAGAATGCGTGTTTGAGGCATTCAAAATACGCAATTCTTTACTCAAAAGTATATTTAGCTAGTTCGCTAATTAAACGACTTTGGGGGCAAATGCATAACACAACTCTTCCAGAATGCGTGTTTGAGGCATTCAAAATACGCAATTCTTTACTCAAAAGTGTATTTAGCTAGTTCGCTAATTAAACGACTTTGGGGGCAAATGCATAACACAACTCTTCCAGAATGCGTGTTTGAGGCATTCAAAATAAGCAATTCTTTACTCAAAAGTGTATTTAGCTAGTTCGCTAATTAAACGACTTTGGGGGCAAATGCATAACACAACTCTTTTAGAATGCATGTTTGAGGCATTAAAACTGCGCAATTCTTTACTTAAATGTGTATTTAGCTAGTTCGCTAATTAAACGACTTTGGGGGCAAATGCATAACACAACTCTTCCAGAATGCATGTTTGAGGCATTAAAACTGCGCAATTCTTTACTCTGAAATGTATTTAGCTAGTTCGCTAATTAAACGACTTTGGGGGCAAATGCATAACACAACTCTTCCAGAATGCGTGTTTGAGGCATTCAAAATACGCAATTCTTTACTCAAAAGTGTATTTAGCTAGTTCGCTAATTAAACGACTTTGGGGGCAAATGCATAACACAACTCTTCCAGAATGCGTGTTTGAGGCATTCAAAATACGCAATTCTTTACTAAAAAGTGTATTTAGCTAGTTCGCTAATTAAACGACTTTGGAGGCAAATGCATAACACAACTCTTTTAGAATGCATGTTTGAGGCATTAAAACTGCGCAATTCTTTACTTAAAGGTGTATTTAGCTAGTTCGCTAATTAAACGACTTTGGGGGCAAATGCATAACACAACTCTTCCAGAATGCATGTTTGAGGCATTAAAACTGCGCAATTCTTTACTCTGAAATGTATTTAGCTAGTTCGCTAATTAAACGACTTTGGGGGCAAATGCATAACACAGCTCTTCCAGAATGCATGCATGAGGCATTAAAAATGCGCAATTCTTTACTCAAAAGTGTATTTAGCTAGTTCACTAATTAAACGACTTTGGGGGCAAATGCATAACACAACTCTTCCAGAATGCGTGTTTGAGGCATTCAAAATACGCAATTCTTTACTCAAAAGTGTATTTAGCTAGTTCGCTAATTAAACGACTTTGGGGGCAAATGCATAACACAACTCTTCCAGAATGCGTGTTTGAGGCATTCAAAATACGCAATTCTTTACTCAAAAGTGTATTTAGCTAGTTCGCTAATTAAACGACTTTGAAGGCAAATGCATAACACAACTCTTCCAGAATGCGTGTTTGAGGCATTCAAAATACGCAATTCTTTACTCAAAAGTGTATTTAGCTAGTTCGCTAATTAAACGACTTTGGAGGCAAATGCATAACACAACTCTTTTAGAATGCATGTTTGAGGCATTAAAACTGCGCAATTCTTTACTTAAAGGTGTATTTAGCTAGTTCGCTAATTAAACGACTTTGGGGGCAAATGCATAACACAACTCTTCCAGAATGCATGTTTGAGGCATTAAAACTGCGCAATTCTTTACTCTGAAATGTATTTAGCTAGTTCGCTAATTAAACGACTTTGAAGGCAAATGCATAACACAACTCTTCCAGAATGCGTGTTTGAGGCATTCAAAATACGCAATTCTTTACTCAAAAGTGTATTTAGCTAGTTCGCTAATTAAACGACTTTGGGGGCAAATGCATAACACAACTCTTCCAGAATGCGTGTTTGAGGCATTCAAAATACGCAATTCTTTACTCAAAAGTGTATTTAGCTAGTTCGCTAATTAAACGACTTTGGGGGCAAATGCATAACACAACTCTTCCAGAATGCGTGTTTGAGGCATTCAAAATACGCAATTCTTTACTCAAAAGTGTATTTAGCTAGTTCGCTAATTAAACGACTTTGGGGGCAAATGCATAACACAACTCTTCCAGAATGCGTGTTTGAGGCATTCAAAATACGCAATTCTTTACTCAAAAGTGTATTTAGCTAGTTCGCTAATTAAACGACTTTGAAGGCAAATGCATAACACAACTCTTCCAGAATGCGTGTTTGAGGCATTCAAAATACGCAATTCTTTACTCAAAAGTGTATTTAGCTAGTTCGCTAATTAAACGACTTTGGGGGCAAATGCATAACACAACTCTTCCAGAATGCGTGTTTGAGGCATTCAAAATACGCAATTCTTTACTTAAAGGTGTATTTAGCTAGTTCGCTAATTAAACGACTTTGGGGGCAAATGCATAACACAACTCTTCCAGAATGCATGTTTGAGGCATTAAAAATGCGCAATTCTTTACTCTGAAATGTATTTAGCTAGTTCGCTAATTAAACGACTTTGAAGGCAAATGCATAACACAACTCTTCCAGAATGCGTGTTTGAGGCATTCAAAATACGCAATTCTTTACTCAAAAGTGTATTTAGCTAGTTCGCTAATTAAACGACTTTGGAGGCAAATGCATAACACAACTCTTCCAGAATGCGTGTTTGAGGCATTCAAAATACGCAATTCTTTACTCAAAAGTGTATTTAGCTAGTTCGCTAATTAAACTTTGGAGGCAAATGCATAACACAACTCTTTTAGAATGCATGTTTGAGGCATTAAAACTGCGCAATTCTTTACTTAAAGGTGTATTTAGCTAGTTCGCTAATTAAACGACTTTGGGGGCAAATGCATAACACAACTCTTCCAGAATGCATGTTTGAGGCATTAAAACTGCGCAATTCTTTACTCTGAAATGTATTTAGCTAGTTCGCTAATTAAACGACTTTGGGGGCAAATGCATAACACAACTCTTCCAGAATGCGTGTTTGAGGCATTCAAAATACGCAATTCTTTACTCAAAAGTGTATTTAGCTAGTTCGCTAATTAAACAACTTTGGGGCAAATGCATAACACAACTCTTCCAGAATGCGTGTTTGAGGCATTCAATATACGCAATTCTTTACTCAAAAGTGTATTTAGCTAGTTCGCTAATTAAACGACTTTGAAGGCAAATGCATAACACAACTCTTCCAGAATGCGTGTTTGAGGCATTCAAAATACGCAATTCTTTACTCAAAAGTGTATTTAGCTAGTTCGCTAATTAAACGACTTTGGAGGCAAATGCATAACACAACTCTTCCAGAATGCGTGTTTGAGGCATTCAAAATACGCAATTCTTTACTCAAAAGTGTATTTAGCTAGTTCGCTAATTAAACGACTTTGGAGGCAAATGCATAACCCAACTCTTCCAGAATGCATGCTTGAGGCATTAAAAATGCTCAATTCTTTACTCAAAAGTGTATTTAGCTAGTTCGCTAATTAAACGACTTTGGAGGCAAATGCATAACACAACTCTTCCAGAATGCATGCTTGAGGCATTAAAAATGCTCAATTCTTTACTCAAAAGTGTATTTAGCTAGTTCACTAATTAAACGACTTTGGAGGCAAATGCATAACACAACTCTTCTAGATTGCATGTTTGAGGCATTAAAAATGCACAATTCTTTACTTAAAGGTGTATTTAGCTAGTTCACTAATTAAACGACTTTGGAGGCAAATGCATAACACAACTCTTCTCGAATGCATGTTTGAGGCACAAAAACTGCGCAATGCTTTACTTAAAGGTGTATTTAGCTAGTTCGCTAATTTAACGACTTTGGAGGCAAATGCATAATACAACTCTTTTAGAATGCATGTTTGAGGCATTAAAAATGCGCAATTCTTTACTCTGAAATGTATTTAGCTAGTTCGCTAATTAAACGACTTGGGGGCAAATGCATAACACAACTCTTCCAGAATGCGTGTTTGAGGCATTCAAAATACGCAATTCTTTACTCAAAAGTGTATTTAGCTAGTTCGCTAATTAAACGACTTTGGGGGCAAATGCATAACACAACTCTTCCAGAATGCGTGTTTGAGGCATTCAAAATACGCAATTCTTTACTCAAAAGTGTATTTAGCTAGTTCGCTAATTAAACGACTTTGGAGGCAAATGCATAACACAACTCTTCCAGAATGCATGCTTGAGGCATTAAAAATGCTCAATTCTTTACTCAAAAGTGTATTTAGCTAGTTCGCTAATTAAACGACTTTGGAGGCAAATGCATAACACAACTCTTCTAGATTGCATGTTTGAGGCATTAAAAATGCACAATTCTTTACTTAAAGGTGTATTTAGCTAGTTCACTAATTAAACGACTTTGGAGGCAAATGCATAACACAACTCTTCTAGAATGCATGTTTGAGGCATTAAAACTGCGCAATTCTTTACTCAAAAGTGTATTTAGCTAGTTCGCTAATTAAACGACTTTGGAGGCAAATGCATAACACAACTCTTTTAGAATGCATGTTTGAGGCACTAAAACTGCGCAATTCTTTACTTAAAGGTGTATTTAGCTAGTTCGCTAATTTAACGTCTTTGGAGGCAAATGCATAACACAACTCTTTTAGAATGCATGTTTGAGGCATTAGAAATGCACAATTCTTTACTCAGAAATGTATTTAACTAGTTCGCTAATTTAACGACTTTGGAGGCAAATGCATAACACAACTCTTTTAGAATGCATGTTTGAGGCATTCAAAATGCGCAATTCTTTACTTAAAGGTGTATTTAGCTAGTTCGCTAATTTAACGACTTTGGAGGCAAATGAATAACACAACTCTTTTAGAATGCATGTTTGAGGCATTAGAAATGCACAATTCTTTACTCAGAAATGTATTTAACTAGTTCGCTAATTTAACGACTTTGGAGGCAAATGCATAACACAACTCTTTTAGAATGCATGTTTGAGGCATTAAAAATGCGCAATTCTTTACTTAAAGGTGTATTTAGCTAGTTCGCTAATTTAACGACTTTGGAGGCAAATGCATAACACAACTCTTTTAGAATGCATGTTTGAGGCATTAGAAATGCACAATTCTTTACTCAGAAATGTATTTAACTAGTTCGCTAATTTAACGACTTTGGAGGCAAATGCATAACACAACTCTTCTCGAATGCATGTTTGAGGCATTAAAAATGCACAATTCTTTACTCTAAAATGTATTTAGCTAGTTCGCTAATTAAACTACTTTGGGGGCAAATGCATAACACAACTCTTCCAGAATGCGTGTTTGAGGCATTAAAATGCACAATTCTTTACTTAAAGGTGTATTTAGCTAGTTCGCTAATTTAACGACTTTGGAGGCAAATGCATAAAACAACTCTTTTAGAATGCATGTTTGAGGCATTAAAACTGCGCAATTCTTTACTTAAAGGTGTATTTAGCTAGTTCGCTAATTTAACGACTTTGGAGGCAAATGCATAACACAACTCTTCCAGAATGCGTGTTTGAGGCATTCAACATACGCAATTCTTTACTCAAAAGTTTATTTAGCTAGTTCACTAATTAAACGACTTTGGAGGCAAATGCATAACACAACTCTTCCAGAATGCGTGTTTGAGCCATTAAAAATACGCAATTCTTTACTCAAAAGTGTATTTAGCTAGTTCGCTAATTAAACGACTTTGAAGGCAAATGCATAACACAACTCTTCCAGAATGCGTGTTTGAGGCATTCAAAATACGCAATTCTTTACTCAAAAGTGTATTTAGCTAGTTCGCTAATTAAACGACTTTGGAGGCAAATGCATAACACAACTCTTCCAGAATGCATGCTTGAGGCATTAAAAATGCTCAATTCTTTACTCAAAAGTGTATTTAGCTAGTTCGCTAATTTAACGACATTGGAGGCAAATGCATAACACAACTCTTCTCGAATGCATGTCTGAAGCATTCAAAATGCACAATTCTTCACTTAAAGGTGTATTTAGCTAGTTCGCTAATTTAACGACTTTGGAGGCAAATGCATAACACAACTCTTTTAGAATGCATGTTTGAGGCATTAAAACTGCGCAATTCTTTACTCAAAAGTGTATTTAGCTAGTTCGCTAATTTAACGACTTTGGAGGCAAATGCATAACACAACTCTTTTAGAATGCATGTTTGACGCATTAAAAAATGCAATTCAAAATGCGCAATTCTTTACTCAAAAGTGTATTTAGCTAGTTCGTTAATTAAACGACTTTGGGGGCAAATGCATAACACAACTCTTTTAGAATGCATGTTTGAGGCATTCAAAATAAGCGATTCTTTACTCAAAAGTGTATTTAGCTAGTTCGCTAATTAAACGACTTTGGAGGCAAATGCATAACACAACTCTTTTAGAATGCATGTTTGAGGCACTAAAACTGCGCAATTCTTTACTTAAAGGTGTATTTAGCTAGTTCGCTAATTTAACGTCTTTGGAGGCAAATGCATAACACAACTCTTTTAGAATGCATGTTTGAGGCATTAGAAATGCACAATTCTTTACTCAGAAATGTATTTAACTAGTTCGCTAATTTAACGACTTTGGAGGCAAATGCATAACACAACTCTTTTAGAATGCATGTTTGAGGCATTAAAAATGCGCAATTCTTTACTTAAAGGTGTATTTAGCTAGTTCGCTAATTTAACGACTTTGGAGGCAAATGCATAACACAACTCTTTTAGAATGCATGTTTGAGGCATTAGAAATGCACAATTCTTTACTCAGAAATGTATTTAACTAGTTCGCTAATTTAACGACTTTGGAGGCAAATGCATAACACAACTCTTTTAGAATGCATGTTTGAGGCATTAAAAATGCGCAATTCTTTACTTAAAGGTGTATTTAGCTAGTTCGCTAATTTAACGACTTTGGAGGCAAATGCATAACACAACTCTTCCAGAATGCGTGTTTGAGGCATTCAAAATACGCAATTCTTTACTCAAAAGTGTATTTAGCTAGTTCGCTAATTAAACGACTTTGAAGGCAAATGCATAACACAACTCTTCCAGAATGCGTGTTTGAGGCATTCAAAATACGCAATTCTTTACTCAAAAGTGTATTTAGCTAGTTCGCTAATTAAACGACTTTGGAGGCAAATGCATAACACAACTCTTCCAGAATGCATGCTTGAGGCATTAAAAATGCTCAATTCTTTACTCAAAAGTGTATTTAGCTAGTTCGCTAATTTAACGACATTGGAGGCAAATGCATAACACAACTCTTCTCGAATGCATGTCTGAAGCATTCAAAATGCACAATTCTTCACTTAAAGGTGTATTTAGCTAGTTCGCTAATTTAATGACTTTGGAGGCAAATGCATAACACAACTCTTTTAGAATGCATGTTTGAGGCATTAAAATTGCGCATTCTTTACTCAAAAGTGTATTTAGCTAGTTCACTAATTAAACGACTTTGGAGGCAAATGCATAACATAACTCTTCTAGATTGCATGTTTGAGGCATTAAAAATGCACAATTCTTTACTTAAAGGTGTATTTAGCTAGTTCACTAATTAAACGACTTTGGAGGCAAATGCATAACACAACTCTTCTAGAATGCATGTTTGAGGCATTAAAAATGCGCCATTCTTTACTCAAAAGTGTATTTAGCTAGTTCGCTAATTTAACGACTTTGGAGGCAAATGCATAACACAACTCTTCTAGAATGCGTGTTTGAGGCATTCAAAATACGCAATTCTTTACTCAAAAGTGTATTTAGCTAGTTCGCTAATTAAACGACTTTGGGGGCAAATGCATAACACAACTCTTCCAGAATGCGTGTTTGAGGCATTCAAAATACGCAATTCTTTACTCAAAAGTGTATTTAGCTAGTTCGCTAATTAAACGACTTTGGAGGCAAATGCATAACACAACTCTTCCAGAATGCATGCTTGAGGCATTAAAAATGCTCAATTCTTTACTCAAAAGTGTATTTAGCTAGTTCGCTAATTAAACGACTTTGGAGGCAAATGCATAACACAACTCTTCTAGATTGCATGTTTGAGGCACTAAAACTGCGCAATTCTTTACTTAAAGGTGTATTTAGCTAGTTCGCTAATTTAACGACTTTGGAGGCAAATGCATAACACAACTCTTTTAGAATGCATGTTTGACGCATTAAAAAATGCAATTCAAAATGCGCAATTCTTTACTCAAAAGTGTATTTAGCTAGTTCGTTAATTAAACGACTTTGGGGGCAAATGCATAACACAACTCTTTTAGAATGCATGTTTGAGGCATTCAAAATAAGCGATTCTTTACTCAAAAGTGTATTTAGCTAGTTCGCTAATTAAACGACTTTGGAGGCAAATGCATAACACAACTCTTTTAGAATGCATGTTTGAGGCACTAAAACTGCGCAATTCTTTACTTAAAGGTGTATTTAGCTAGTTCGCTAATTTAACGTCTTTGGAGGCAAATGCATAACACAACTCTTTTAGAATGCATGTTTGAGGCATTAGAAATGCACAATTCTTTACTCAGAAATGTATTTAACTAGTTCGCTAATTTAACGACTTTGGAGGCAAATGCATAACACAACTCTTTTAGAATGCATGTTTGAGGCATTAATAATGCGCAATTCTTTACTTAAAGGTGTATTTAGCTAGTTCGCTAATTTAACGACTTTGGAGGCAAATGAATAACACAACTCTTTTAGAATGCATGTTTGAGGCATTAGAAATGCACAATTCTTTACTCAGAAATGTATTTAACTAGTTCGCTAATTTAACGACTTTGGAGGCAAATGCATAACACAACTCTTTTAGAATGCATGTTTGAGGCATTAAAAATGCGCAATTCTTTACTTAAAGGTGTATTTAGCTAGTTCGCTAATTTAACGACTTTGGAGGCAAATGCATAACACAACTCTTTTAGAATGCATGTTTGAGGTATTAGAAATGCACAATTCTTTACTCAGAAATGTATTTAACTAGTTCGCTAATTTAACGACTTTGGAGGCAAATGCATAACACAACTCTTCTCGAATGCATGTTTGAGGCATTAAAAATGCACAATTCTTTACTCTAAAATGTATTTAGCTAGTTCGCTAATTAAACTACTTTGGGGGCAAATGCATAACACAACTCTTCCAGAATGTGTGTTTGAGGCATTAAAATGCACAATTCTTTACTTAAAGGTGTATTTAGCTAGTTCGCTAATTTAACGACTTTGGAGGCAAATGCATAAAACAACTCTTTTAGAATGCGTGTTTGAGGCATTAAAACTGCGCAATTCTTTACTTAAAGGTGTATTTAGCTAGTTCGCTAATTTAACGACTTTGGAGGCAAATGCATAACACAACTCTTCTCGAATGCATGTTTGAGGCATTAAAATGCACAATTCTTTACTTAAAGGTGTATTTAGCTAGTTCGCTAATTTAACGACTTTGGAGGCAAATGCATAAAACAACTCTTTTAGAATGCATGTTTGAGGCATTAAAACTGCGCAATTCTTTACTTAAAGGTGTATTTAGCTAGTTCGCTAATTTAACGACTTTGGAGGCAAATGCATAACACAACTCTTCCAGAATGCGTGTTTGAGGCATTCAACATACGCAATTCTTTACTCAAAAGTGTATTTAGCTAGTTCACTAATTAAACGACTTTGGAGGCAAATGCATAACACAACTCTTCCAGAATGCGTGTTTGAGGCATTCAAAATACGCAATTCTTTACTCAAAAGTGTATTTAGCTAGTTCGCTAATTAAACGACTTTGAAGGCAAATGCATAACACAACTCTTCCAGAATGCGTGTTTGAGGCATTCAAAATACGCAATTCTTTACTCAAAAGTGTATTTAGCTAGTTCGCTAATTAAACGACTTTGGAGGCAAATGCATAACACAACTCTTCCAGAATGCATGCTTGAGGCATTAAAAATGCTCAATTCTTTACTCAAAAGTGTATTTAGCTAGTTCGCTAATTTAACGACATTGGAGGCAAATGCATAACACAACTCTTCTCGAATGCATGTCTGAAGCATTCAAAATGCACAATTCTTCACTTAAAGGTGTATTTAGCTAGTTCGCTAATTTAACGACTTTGGAGGCAAATGCATAACACAACTCTTTTAGAATGCATGTTTGAGGCATTAAAACTGCGCAATTCTTTACTCAAAAGTGTATTTAGCTAGTTCGCTAATTTAACGACTTTGGAGGCAAATGCATAACACAACTCTTTTAGAATGCATGTTTGACGCATTAAAAAATGCAATTCAAAATGCGCAATTCTTTACTCAAAAGTGTATTTAGCTAGTTCGTTAATTAAACGACTTTGGGGGCAAATGCATAACACAACTCTTTTAGAATGCATGTTTGAGGCATTCAAAATAAGCGATTCTTTACTCAAAAGTGTATTTAGCTAGTTCGCTAATTAAACGACTTTGGAGGCAAATGCATAACACAACTCTTTTAGAATGCATGTTTGAGGCACTAAAACTGCGCAATTCCTTACTTAAAGGTGTATTTAGCTAGTTCGCTAATTTAACGTCTTTGGAGGCAAATGCATAACACAACTCTTTTAGAATGCATGTTTGAGGCATTAGAAATGCACAATTCTTTACTCAGAAATGTATTTAACTAGTTCGCTAATTTAACGACTTTGGAGGCAAATGCATAACACAACTCTTTTAGAATGCATGTTTGAGGCATTAATAATGCGCAATTCTTTACTTAAAGGTGTATTTAGCTAGTTCGCTAATTTAACGACTTTGGAGGCAAATGAATAACACAACTCTTTTAGAATGCATGTTTGAGGCATTAGAAATGCACAATTCTTTACTCAGAAATGTATTTAACTAGTTCGCTAATTTAACGACTTTGGAGGCAAATGCATAACACAACTCTTTTAGAATGCATGTTTGAGGCATTAAAAATGCGCAATTCTTTACTTAAAGGTGTATTTAGCTAGTTCGCTAATTTAACGACTTTGGAGGCAAATGCATAACACAACTCTTTTAGAATGCATGTTTGAGGCATTAGAAATGCACAATTCTTTACTCAGAAATGTATTTAACTAGTTCGCTAATTTAACGACTTTGGAGGCAAATGCATAACACAACTCTTCTCGAATGCATGTTTGAGGCATTAAAAATGCACAATTCTTTACTCTAAAATGTATTTAGCTAGTTCGCTAATTAAACTACTTTGGGGGCAAATGCATAACACAACTCTTCCAGAATGTGTGTTTGAGGCATTAAAATGCACAATTCTTTACTTAAAGGTGTATTTAGCTAGTTCGCTAATTTAACGACTTTGGAGGCAAATGCATAACACAACTCTTCCAGAATGCATGCTTGAGGCATTAAAAATGCTCAATTCTTTACTCAAAAGTGTATTTAGCTAGTTCGCTAATTTAACGACTTTGGAGGCAAATGCATAACACAACTCTTCCAGAATGTGTGTTTGAGGCATTAAAATGCACAATTCTTTACTTAAAGGTGTATTTAGCTAGTTCGCTAATTTAACGACTTTGGAGGCAAATGCATAAAACAACTCTTTTAGAATGCGTGTTTGAGGCATTAAAACTGCGCAATTCTTTACTTAAAGGTGTATTTAGCTAGTTCGCTAATTTAACGACTTTGGAGGCAAATGCATGACACAACTCTTCTCGAATGCATGTTTGAGGCATTAAAATGCACAATTCTTTACTTAAAGGTGTATTTAGCTAGTTCGCTAATTTAACGACTTTGGAGGCAAATGCATAAAACAACTCTTTTAGAATGCATGTTTGAGGCATTAAAACTGCGCAATTCTTTACTTAAAGGTGTATTTAGCTAATTCGCTAATTTAACGACTTTGGAGGCAAATGCATAACACAACTCTTCCAGAATGCGTGTTTGAGGCATTCAACATACGCAATTCTTTACTCAAAAGTGTATTTAGCTAGTTCACTAATTAAACGACTTTGGAGGCAAATGCATAACACAACTCTTCCAGAATGCGTGTTTGAGGCATTCAAAATACGCAATTCTTTACTCAAAAGTGTATTTAGCTAGTTCGCTAATTAAACGACTTTGAAGGCAAATGCATAACACAACTCTTCCAGAATGCGTGTTTGAGGCATTCAAAATACGCAATTCTTTACTCAAAAGTGTATTTAGCTAGTTCGCTAATTAAACGACTTTGGAGGCAAATGCATAACACAACTCTTCCAGAATGCATGCTTGAGGCATTAAAAATGCTCAATTCTTTACTCAAAAGTGTATTTAGCTAGTTCGCTAATTTAACGACATTGGAGGCAAATGCATAACACAACTCTTCTCGAATGCATGTCTGAAGCATTCAAAATGCACAATTCTTCACTTAAAGGTGTAATTAGCTAGTTCGCTAATTTAACGACTTTGGAGGCAAATGCATAACACAACTCTTTTAGAATGCATGTTTGAGGCATTAAAACTGCGCAATTCTTTACTCAAAAGTGTATTTAGCTAGTTCGCTAATTTAACGACTTTGGAGGCAAATGCATAACACAACTCTTTTAGAATGCATGTTTGACGCATTAAAAAATGCAATTCAAAATGCGCAATTCTTTACTCAAAAGTGTATTTAGCTAGTTCGTTAATTAAACGACTTTGGGGGCAAATGCATAACACAACTCTTTTAGAATGCATGTTTGAGGCATTCAAAATAAGCGATTCTTTACTCAAAAGTGTATTTAGCTAGTTCGCTAATTAAACGACTTTGGAGGCAAATGCATAACACAACTCTTTTAGAATGCATGTTTGAGGCACTAAAACTGCGCAATTCTTTACTTAAAGGTGTATTTAGCTAGTTCGCTAATTTAACGTCTTTGGAGGCAAATGCATAACACAACTCTTTTAGAATGCATGTTTGAGGCATTAGAAATGCACAATTCTTTACTCAGAAATGTATTTAACTAGTTCGCTAATTTAACGACTTTGGAGGCAAATGCATAACACAACTCTTTTAGAATGCATGTTTGAGGCATTAAAAATGCGCAATTCTTTACTTAAAGGTGTATTTAGCTAGTTCGCTAATTTAACGACTTTGGAGGCAAATGCATAACACAACTCTTTTAGAATGCATGTTTGAGGCATTAGAAATGCACAATTCTTTACTCAGAAATGTATTTAACTAGTTCGCTAATTTAACGACTTTGGAGGCAAATGCATAACACAACTCTTTTAGAATGCATGTTTGAGGCATTACAAATGCGCAATTCTTTACTTAAAGGTGTATTTAGCTAGTTCGCTAATTTAACGACTTTGGAGGCAAATGCATAACACAACTCTTCCAGAATGCGTGTTTGAGGCATTCAAAATACGCAATTCTTTACTCAAAAGTGTATTTAGCTAGTTCGCTAATTAAACGACTTTGAAGGCAAATGCATAACACAACTCTTCCAGAATGCGTGTTTGAGGCATTCAAAATACGCAATTCTTTACTCAAAAGTGTATTTAGCTAGTTCGCTAATTAAACGACTTTGGAGGCAAATGCATAACACAACTCTTCAAGAATGCATGCTTGAGGCATTAAAAATGCTCAATTCTTTAATCAAAAGTGTATTTAGCTAGTTCGCTAATTTAACGACATTGGAGGCAAATGCATAACACAACTCTTCTCGAATGCATGTCTGAAGCATTCAAAATGCACAATTCTTCACTTAAAGGTGTATTTAGCTAGTTCGCTAATTTAACGACTTTGGAGGCAAATGCATAACACAACTCTTTTAGAATGCATGTTTGAGGCATTAAAATTGCGCATTCTTTACTCAAAAGTGTATTTAGCTAGTTCACTAATTAAACGACTTTGGAGGCAAATGCATAACACAACTCTTCTAGATTGCATGTTTGAGGCATTAAAAATGCACAATTCTTTACTTAAAGGTGTATTTAGCTAGTTCACTAATTAAACGACTTTGGAGGCAAATGCATAACACAACTCTTCTAGAATGCATGTTTGAGGCATTAAAAATGCGCCATTCTTTACTCAAAAGTGTATTTAGCTAGTTCGCTAATTTAACGACTTTGGAGGCAAATGCATAACACAACTCTTCTAGAATGCGTGTTTGAGGCATTCAAAATACGCAATTCTTTACTCAAAAGTGTATTTAGCTAGTTCACTAATTAAACGACTTTGGAGGCAAATGCATAACACAACTCTTTTAGAATGCATGTTTGAGGCATTAAAACTGCGCAATTCTTTACTTAAAGGTGTATTTAGCTAGTTCGCTAATTTAACGACTTTGGAGGCAAATGCATAACACAACTCTTTTATAATGCATGTTTGACGCATTAAAAATGCGCAATTCTTTACTTAAAGGTGTATTTAGCTAGTTCGCTAATTTAACGACATTGGAGGCAAATGCATAACACAACTCTTCTCGAATGCATGTCTGAAGCATTCAAAATGCACAATTCTTCACTTAAAGGTGTATTTAGCTAGTTCGCTAATTTAACGACTTTGGAGGCAAATGCATAACACAACTCTTTTAGAATGCATGTTTGAGGCATTAAAAATGCGCAATTCTTTACTCTGAAATGTATTTAGCTAGTTCGCTAATTAAATGACTTTGGGGGCAAATGCATAACACAACTCTTCCAGAATGCGTGTTTGAGGCATTCAAAATACGCAATTCTTTACTCAAAAGTGTATTTAGCTAGTTCGCTAATTAAACGACTTTGGAGGCAAATGCATAACACAACTCTTCCAGAATGCATGCTTGAGGCATTAAAAATGCTCAATTCTTTACTCAAAAGTGTATTTAGCTAGTTCGCTAATTTAACGACATTGGAGGCAAATGCATAACACAACTCTTCTCGAATGCATGTCTGAAGCATTCAAAATGCACAATTCTTCACTTAAAGGTGTATTTAGCTAGTTCGCTAATTTAACGACTTTGGAGGCAAATGCATAACACAACTCTTTTAGAATGCATGTTTGAGGCATTAAAAATGCGCAATTCTTTACTCTGAAATGTATTTAGCTAGTTCGCTAATTAAATGACTTTGGGGGCAAATGCATAACACAACTCTTCCAGAATGCGTGTTTGAGGCATTCAAAATACGCAATTCTTTACTCAAAAGTGTATTTAGCTAGTTCGCTAATTAAACGACTTTGGAGGCAAATGCATAACACAACTCTTCCAGAATGCATGCTTGAGGCATTAAAAATGCGCAATTCTTTACTTAAAGGTGTATTTAGCTAGTTCGCTAATTTAACGACATTGGAGGCAAATGCATAACACAACTCTTCTCGAATGCATGTCTGAAGCATTCAAAATGCACAATTCTTCACTTAAAGGTGTATTTAGCTAGTTCGCTAATTTAACGACTTTGGAGGCAAATGCATAACACAACTCTTTTAGAATGCATGTTTGAGGCATTAAAAATGCGCAATTCTTTACTCTGAAATGTATTTAGCTAGTTCGCTAATTAAATGACTTTGGGGGCAAATGCATAACACAACTCTTCCAGAATGCGTGTTTGAGGCATTCAAAATACGCAATTCTTTACTCAAAAGCGTATTTAGCTAGTTCGCTAATTTAACGACTTTGGAGGCAAATGCATAACACAACTCTTCTAGAATGCGTGTTTGAGGCATTCAAAATACGCAATTCTTTACTCAAAAGTGTATTTAGCTAGTTCACTAATTAAACGACTTTGGAGGCAAATGCATAACACAACTCTTTTAGAATGCATGTTTGAGGCATTAAAACTGCGCAATTCTTTACTTAAAGGTGTATTTAGCTAGTTCGCTAATTTAACGACTTTGGAGGCAAATGCATAACACAACTCTTTTAGAATGCATGTTTGAGGCATTAGAAATGCACAATTCTTTACTCAGAAATGTATTTAACTAGTTCGCTAATTTAACGACTTTGGAGGCAAATGCATAACACAACTCTTTTAGAATGCATGTTTGAGGCATTAAAAATGCGCAATTCTTTACTTAAAGGTGTATTTAGCTAGTTCGCTAATTTAACGACTTTGGAGGCAAATGCATAACACAACTCTTCCAGAATGCGTGTTTGAGGCATTCAAAATACGCAATTCTTTACTCAAAAGTGTATTTAGCTAGTTCGCTAATTAAACGACTTTGAAGGCAAATGCATAACACAACTCTTCCAGAATGCGTGTTTGAGGCATTCAAAATACGCAATTCTTTACTCAAAAGTGTATTTAGCTAGTTCGCTAATTAAACGACTTTGGAGGCAAATGCATAACACAACTCTTCCAGAATGCATGCTTGAGGCATTAAAAATGCTCAATTCTTTACTCAAAAGTGTATTTAGCTAGTTCGCTAATTTAACGACATTGGAGGCAAATGCATAACACAACTCTTCTCGAATGCATGTCTGAAGCATTCAAAATGCACAATTCTTCACTTAAAGGTGTATTTAGCTAGTTCGCTAATTTAACGACTTTGGAGGCAAATGCATAACACAACTCTTTTAGAATGCATGTTTGAGGCATTAAAATTGCGCATTCTTTACTCAAAAGTGTATTTAGCTAGTTCACTAATTAAACGACTTTGGAGGCAAATGCATAACACAACTCTTCTAGATTGCATGTTTGAGGCATTAAAAATGCACAATTCTTTACTTAAAGGTGTATTTAGCTAGTTCACTAATTAAACGACTTTGGAGGCAAATGCATAACACAACTCTTCTAGAATGCATGTTTGAGGCATTAAAAATGCGCCATTCTTTACTCAAAAGTGTATTTAGCTAGTTCGCTAATTTAACGACTTTGGAGGCAAATGCATAACACAACTCTTCTAGAATGCGTGTTTGAGGCATTCAAAATACGCAATTCTTTACTCAAAAGTGTATTTAGCTAGTTCACTAATTAAACGACTTTGGAGGCAAATGCATAACACAACTCTTTTAGAATGCATGTTTGAGGCATTAAAACTGCGCAATTCTTTACTTAAAGGTGTATTTAGCTAGTTCGCTAATTTAACGACTTTGGAGGCAAATGCATAACACAACTCTTTTAGAATGCATGTTTGAGGCATTAGAAATGCACAATTCTTTACTCAGAAATGTATTTAACTAGTTCGCTAATTTAACGACTTTGGAGGCAAATGCATAACACAACTCTTCTCGAATGCATGTTTGAGGCACAAAAACTGCGCAATGCTTTACTTAAAGGTGTATTTAGCTAGTTCGCTAATTTAACGACTTTGGAGGCAAATGCATAATACAACTCTTTTAGAATGCATGTTTGAGGCATTAAAAATGCGCAATTCTTTACTCTGAAATGTATTTAGCTAGTTCGCTAATTAAACGACTTTGGGGGCAAATGCATAACACAACTCTTCCAGAATGCGTGTTTGAGGCATTCAAAATGCGCAATTCTTTACTCAAAAGTGTATTTAGCTAGTTCGTTAATTAAACGACTTTGGGGGCAAATGCATAACACAACTCTTTTAGAATGCATGTTTGAGGCATTCAAAATAAGCGATTCTTTACTCAAAAGTGTATTTAGCTAGTTCGCTAATTAAACGACTTTGGAGGCAAATGCATAACACAACTCTTTTAGAATGCATGTTTGAGGTACTAAAACTGCGCAATTCTTTACTTAAAGGTGTATTTAGCTAGTTCGCTAATTTAACGTCTTTGGAGGCAAATGCATAACACAACTCTTTTAGAATGCATGTTTGAGGCATTAGAAATGCACAATTCTTTACTCAGAAATGTATTTAACTAGTTCGCTAATTTAACGACTTTGGAGGCAAATGCATAACACAACTCTTTTAGAATGCATGTTTGAGGCATTAATAATGCGCAATTCTTTACTTAAAGGTGTATTTAGCTAGTTCGCTAATTTAACGACTTTGGAGGCAAATGAATAACACAACTCTTTTAGAATGCATGTTTGAGGCATTAGAAATGCACAATTCTTTACTCAGAAATGTATTTAACTAGTTCGCTAATTTAACGACTTTGGAGGCAAATGCATAACACAACTCTTTTAGAATGCATGTTTGAGGCATTAAAAATGCGCAATTCTTTACTTAAAGGTGTATTTAGCTAGTTCGCTAATTTAACGACTTTGGAGGCAAATGCATAACACAACTCTTTTAGAATGCATGTTTGAGGCATTAGAAATGCACAATTCTTTACTCAGAAATGTATTTAACTAGTTCGCTAATTTAACGACTTTGGAGGCAAATGCATAACACAACTCTTCTCGAATGCATGTTTGAGGCATTAAAAATGCACAATTCTTTACTCTAAAATGTATTTAGCTAGTTCGCTAATTAAACTACTTTGGGGGCAAATGCATAACACAACTCTTCCAGAATGCGTGTTTGAGGCATTAAAATGCACAATTCTTTACTTAAAGGTGTATTTAGCTAGTTCGCTAATTTAACGACTTTGGAGGCAAATGCATAAAACAACTCTTTTAGAATGCGTGTTTGAGGCATTAAAACTGCGCAATTCTTTACTTAAAGGTGTATTTAGCTAGTTCGCTAATTTAACGACTTTGGAGGCAAATGCATAACACAACTCTTCTCGAATGCATGTTTGAGGCATTAAAATGCACAATTCTTTACTTAAAGGTGTATTTAGCTAGTTCGCTAATTTAACGACTTTGGAGGCAAATGCATAAAACAACTCTTTTAGAATGCATGTTTGAGGCATTAAAACTGCGCAATTCTTTACTTAACCCTTCGTTGACCGACGGTACTTGTAAGTACCAGTAGCTAAATCACTGAATATATTCAACATAGAATCAGTTTTTGCACTGCAAACTCAACGAGACTTTAAGGTACCATTAAAAGAAATCGAGTGTGCATTGACTTTTACTTCGCATTCGGTTTTGGGGTTAAAGTAACGGTTTTCGTGTTTGTTGTACTGGTTATTGCTGGAGTAGGTTATCGCATTTTTATTGAGTTGCACAAAGGGTGTGTTTTTAACTCAATCCTTATTTTACTTTTAATTAACATTAATTTGGTGTATGAAGAGTAGTTTTCTTTTATAATTATTAAAACATAAGCATTTTAAAGTTTATTTTCGATCGAAAAAGGAAATTGGACTTGTAAGTACCATTGGGCTGGGTGCTCAATTTGTGAACAGCTTATTTTTTATTTCTTTATGTTTTCAATGGCTTTCTTTCTACGTTATTATTTTTTACTTATGAAGTAAAAAATGGCAGGTATTAGGAGCGCACACATTTCGGAGGGTGACATTTTAGCTATTTTGGAGGAATTGCCACTGGACAATAATGAGGATACTGATGTCGAGTCAGATGATGATTTGGACTTCGTTCCTATTATTGGAAATAATTTTGCAGATGAGTTGGAAAACCAACTAATTCAGGAGGAAGTGTGCAAAGAACCCAATGATGGAGATCTCCAGAAAGAGCTAAATGAACTCCTAGATGATTCAGAAAATTTGGAAATAAATCCAAGTAATCCCGGAAGTAGCTCTAGTTATAGGAAGGTAAAAAGTGCGGCTAAATGCGGACCGATGGAACCTAACCGACACTGGAAAAATGGAAAACGTGAAACGGAAATGCCAGAATATTTATTTCCTGAAGGTCCTGTTCAAGGTATTTTTGAAAATTACACGAAAGCCACCGACTTTTTCCTTAATTTTATGGAAAATTCCATTGAAAATATTGTTTACCAAACAAATCTTTACGCCGTGCAAAAAAATAAGATCCTTGATTTGCGGAAAGGCGAACTCATGGCTTTTATAGGAATAAATTTTCTTATGGGGTACCATAAACTTCCCAGCTGGAGGCATTATTGGAGTCAAAGTGAAGATTTGGGAGTATCTCTCGTAAGCAAAACTATGAGCCGGAACAGATTTGATGCTATTTTGAGTAACCTTCACATAAACGACAACAGCTTGATACCCAAAGATAATAGAGATCGTCTGTTCAAGTTGCGCCCACTGATCGATTCAATAAATGAAAAGTTCGGTTCTGCTTACCATGGCACAAGACAACTTTCAGTCGATGAATCGATGATCCTTTTCAAGGGGAGGAACACGATGAAACAGTACAATCCTATGAAGCCGATAAAAAGAGGGTACAAGCTGTGGTGCTTAGCGGACCAAAATGGTTACGTGAAGAGATTTTCTATTTACCAAGGAAAAGACGAAGAATTGGAGGCGAAATACAAATGCTACGGACTTGGTGAGAGAGTTGTTTTATCCATAACTGAGAAGGAATGGGGTAAATACAAAATAATATTCTTCGATAACTATTTTACCTCTGTAAGGTTGTTAGAAAAGCTGAAATGTGAAAAAACATTAGCATGCGGCACGATTCGTGGGAACAGAAAAGGTAATCCAAAAAACATGAAGGACGAACGAAAAATGAAAAGAGGAGATGTAGATTTCCGTGAGTCCAAAGGCGGAATAAGTTTTTTCAAATGGCAAGATAACCGGTCGGTAAATTTTGCTTCAAATTATCATGGAAATGAACCTACAACTGTCGCCAGAAGGGACCAAAAAGGCGAACTGCACGACATTAGCTGTCCGACAGTGGTAAAGGACTACAATGCCTTTATGGGTGGAGTGGATCATGCTGATCAGCTTCGGTCTGCTTATGGCCTTAATCGTAGGTCAAAGAAATGGTGGCATCGGATCGAATCGGTTTCTAAGGATGTCAGATTAGGAAATCTTGGAATTCACTGGCCGAAGTTTGTTGCAGCGAGGGGAAGATGCGAGATGTGTAGCATTAACAAATTGCAATCAAAGCCTTATTCTAAGTGTAGTCATTGCAATATATATTTATGTTGTAATGATAAAAAGAATTGTTTTGCCAAATACCACGGAGTAATGTGAATTAAAAAATGTTTCCTTACATGTAAACGAAACTATTTTGAAAAAATCTTAGCAATCTTTTCGTATATTTTTTTTATAAACAATCAACCATACCTATTATTAATTATTAATATATGTCTATATAATTATATATATATAATATATAAATATATAATAAAAATGAATTTTAAAATACTTTATTTAATCACATAATGTCTTTTTTTTTTTTTTTATTAACAAAAAAAAGTGTTTCTTGAAACCCAACGGTACTTTATAGTACCACATTCCTATTTACTCCTAGATCGTCCTTGAAAAATAAAAAAAAAATTTTTTTTGCTTAAAATGTTCAGACTATTCCTAAAACTAACATTAACTAAATTTGTTCATACGTTTTATAGGCTTGGTCAACAAAGGGTTAAAGGTGTATTTAGCTAGTTCGCTAATTTAACGACTTTGAAGGCAAATGCATAACACAACTCTTCCAGAATGCGTGTTTGAGGCATTCAAAATACGCAATTCTTTACTCAAAAGTGTATTTAGCTAGTTCGCTAATTAAACGACTTTGGAGGCAAATGCATAACACAACTCTTCCAGAATGCATGCTTGAGGCATTAAAAATGCTCAATTCTTTACTCAAAAGTGTATTTAGCTAGTTCGCTAATTTAACGACATTGGAGGCAAATGCATAACACAACTCTTCTCGAATGCATGTCTGAAGCATTCAAAATGCACAATTCTTCACTTAAAGGTGTATTTAGCTAGTTCGCTAATTTAACGACTTTGGAGGCAAATGCATAACACAACTCTTTTAGAATGCATGCTTGAGGCATTAAAACTGCGCAATTCTTTACTCAAAAGTGTATTTAGCTAGTTCGCTAATTTAACGACTTTGGAGGCAAATGCATAACACAACTCTTTTAGAATGCATGTTTGACGCATTAAAAAATGCAATTCAAAATGCGCAATTCTTTACTCAAAAGTGTATTTAGCTAGTTCGTTAATTAAACGACTTTGGGGGCAAATGCATAACACAACTCTTTTAGAATGCATGTTTGAGGCATTCAAAATAAGCGATTCTTTACTCAAAAGTGTATTTAGCTAGTTCGCTAATTAAACGACTTTGGAGGCAAATGCATAACACAACTCTTTTAGAATGCATGTTTGAGGCACTAAAACTGCGCAATTCTTTACTTAAAGGTGTATTTAGCTAGTTCGCTAATTTAACGTCTTTGGAGGCAAATGCATAACACAACTCTTTTAGAATGCATGTTTGAGGCATTAGAAATGCACAATTCTTTACTCAGAAATGTATTTAACTAGTTCGCTAATTTAACGACTTTGGAGGCAAATGCATAACACAACTCTTTTAGAATGCATGTTTGAGGCATTAAAAATGCGCAATTCTTTACTTAAAGGTGTATTTAGCTAGTTCGCTAATTTAACGACTTTGGAGGCAAATGCATAACACAACTCTTTTAGAATGCATGTTTGAGGCATTAGAAATGCACAATTCTTTACTCAGAAATGTATTTAACTAGTTCGCTAATTTAACGACTTTGGAGGCAAATGCATAACACAACTCTTTTAGAATGCATGTTTGAGGCATTACAAATGCGCAATTCTTTACTTAAAGGTGTATTTAGCTAGTTCGCTAATTTAACGACTTTGGAGGCAAATGCATAACACAACTCTTCCAGAATGCGTGTTTGAGGCATTCAAAATACGCAATTCTTTACTCAAAAGTGTATTTAGCTAGTTCGCTAATTAAACGACTTTGAAGGCAAATGCATAACACAACTCTTCCAGAATGCGTGTTTGAGGCATTCAAAATACGCAATTCTTTACTCAAAAGTGTATTTAGCTAGTTCGCTAATTAAACGACTTTGGAGGCAAATGCATAACACAACTCTTCCAGAATGCATGCTTGAGGCATTAAAAATGCTCAATTCTTTAATCAAAAGTGTATTTAGCTAGTTCGCTAATTTAACGACATTGGAGGCAAATGCATAACACAACTCTTCTCGAATGCATGTCTGAAGCATTCAAAATGCACAATTCTTCACTTAAAGGTGTATTTAGCTAGTTCGCTAATTTAACGACTTTGGAGGCAAATGCATAACACAACTCTTTTAGAATGCATGTTTGAGGCATTAAAATTGCGCATTCTTTACTCAAAAGTGTATTTAGCTAGTTCACTAATTAAACGACTTTGGAGGCAAATGCATAACACAACTCTTCTAGATTGCATGTTTGAGGCATTAAAAATGCACAATTCTTTACTTAAAGGTGTATTTAGCTAGTTCACTAATTAAACGACTTTGGAGGCAAATGCATAACACAACTCTTCTAGAATGCATGTTTGAGGCATTAAAAATGCGCCATTCTTTACTCAAAAGTGTATTTAGCTAGTTCGCTAATTTAACGACTTTGGAGGCAAATGCATAACACAACTCTTCTAGAATGCGTGTTTGAGGCATTCAAAATACGCAATTCTTTACTCAAAAGTGTATTTAGCTAGTTCACTAATTAAACGACTTTGGAGGCAAATGCATAACACAACTCTTTTAGAATGCATGTTTGCGGCATTAAAACTGCGCAATTCTTTACTTAAAGGTGTATTTAGCTAGTTCGCTAATTTAACGACTTTGGAGGCAAATGCATAACACAACTCTTTTATAATGCATGTTTGACGCATTAAAAATGCGCAATTCTTTACTTAAAGGTGTATTTAGCTAGTTCGCTAATTTAACGACATTGGAGGCAAATGCATAACACAACTCTTCTCGAATGCATGTCTGAAGCATTCAAAATGCACAATTCTTCACTTAAAGGTGTATTTAGCTAGTTCGCTAATTTAACGACTTTGGAGGCAAATGCATAACACAACTCTTTTAGAATGCATGTTTGAGGCATTAAAAATGCGCAATTCTTTACTCTGAAATGTATTTAGCTAGTTCGCTAATTAAATGACTTTGGGGGCAAATGCATAACACAACTCTTCCAGAATGCGTGTTTGAGGCATTCAAAATACGCAATTCTTTACTCAAAAGTGTATTTAGCTAGTTCGCTAATTTAACGACTTTGGAGGCAAATGCATAACACAACTCTTCTAGAATGCGTGTTTGAGGCATTCAAAATACGCAATTCTTTACTCAAAAGTGTATTTAGCTAGTTCGCTAATTAAACGACTTTGGGGGCAAATGCATAACACAACTCTTCCAGAATGCGTGTTTGAGGCATTCAAAATACGCAATTCTTTACTTAAAGGTGTATTTAGCTAGTTCGCTAATTTAACGACTTTGGAGGCAAATGCATAACACAACTCTTTTAGAATGCATGTTTGAGGCATTAAAACTGCGCAATTCTTTACTTAAAGGTGTATTTATTAGCTAGTTCGCTAATTAAACGACTTTGGAGGCAAATGCATAACACAACTCTTCCAGAATGCATGCTTGAGGCATTAAAAATGCTCAATTCTTTACTCAAAAGTGTATTTAGCTAGTTCGCTAATTAAACGACTTTGGAGGCAAATGCATAACACAACTCTTTTAGAATGCATGTTTGAGGCATTAAAACTGCGCAATTCTTTATTTATTTTATGTATTTAGCTAGTTCGCTAATTAAACGACTTTGGAGGCAAATGCATAACACAACTCTTCCAGAATGCATGCTTGAGGCATTAAAAATGCTCAATTCTGTACTCAAAAGTGTATTTATGTTTGAGGCATTAAAACTGCGCAATTCTTTACTCAAAAGTGTATTTAGCTAGCTCGCTAATTTAACGACTTTGGAGGCAAATGCATAACACAACTCTTTTAGAATGCATGTTTGACACATTAAAAATGCGCAATTCTTTACTTAAAGGTGTATTTAGCTAGTTCGCTAATTTAACGACATTGGAGGCAAATGCATAACACAACTCTTCTCGAATGCATGTCTGAAGCATTCAAAATGCACAATTCTTCACTTAAAGGTGTATTTAGCTAGTTCGCTAATTTAACGACTTTGGAGGCAAAT
Source organism: Cheilosia variabilis (assembly GCA_951230905.1). Classification (NCBI taxonomy): domain Eukaryota; kingdom Metazoa; phylum Arthropoda; class Insecta; order Diptera; family Syrphidae; genus Cheilosia; species Cheilosia variabilis. Next base: position 41,218,221 of record OX579679.1, on the reverse strand, counting down.
GCATAACACAACTCTTTTAGAATGCATGTTTGAGGCATTAAAATTGCGCAATTCTTTACTCTGAAATGTATTTAGCTAGTTCGCTAATTAAACGACTTTGGGGGCAAATGCATAACACAACTCTTCCAGAATGCGTGTTTGAGGCATTCAAAATACGCAATTCTTTACTCAAAAGTGTATTTAGCTTGTTCGCTAATTAAACGACTTTGGAGGCAAATGCATAACACAACTCTTCCAGAATGCATGCTTGAGGTATTAAAAATGCTCAATTCTTTACTCAAAAGTGTATTTAGCTAGTTCGCTAATTAAACGACTTTGGAGGCAAATGCATAACACAACTCTTTTAGAATGCATGTTTGAGGCATTAAAACTGCGCAATTCTTTATTTAAAGGTGTATTTCGCTAGTTCGCTAATTAAACGACTTTGGAGGCAAATGCATAACACAACTCTTCCAGAATGCATGCTTGAGGCATTAAAAATGCTCAATTCTGTACTCAAAAGTGTATTTAGCTAGTTCGCTAATTAAACGACTTTGGAGGCAAATGCATAACACAGCTCTTCCAGAATGCATGCATGGCATTAAAAATGCGCAATTCTTTACTCAAAAGTGTATTTAGCTAGTTCACTAATTAAACGACTTTGGAGGCAAATGCATAACACAACTCTTCTAGATTGCATGTTTGAGGCATTAAAAATGCACAATTCTTTACTTAAAGGTGTATTTAGCTAGTTCACTAATTAAATGACTTTGGAGGCAAATGCATAACACAACTCTTCTAGAATGCATGTTTGAGGCATTAAAAATGCGCCATTCTTTACTCAAAAGTGTATTTAGCTAGTTCGCTAATTTAACGACTTTGGAGGCAAATGCATAACACAACTCTTCTAGAATGCGTGTTTGAGGCATTCAAAATACGCAATTCTTTACTCAAAAGTTTATTTAGCTAGTTCACTAATTAAACGACTTTGGAGGCAAATGCATAACACAACTCTTTTAGAATGCATGTTTGAGGCATTAAAACTGCGCAATTCTTTACTTAAAGGTGTATTTAGCTAGTTCGCTAATTTAACGACTTTGGAGGCAAATGCATAACACAACTCTTTTAGAATGCATGTTTGACGCATTAAAAATGCGCAATTCTTTACTTAAAGGTGTATTTAGCTAGTTCGCTAATTTAACGACATTGGAGGCAAATGCATAACACAACTCTTCTCGAATGCATGTCTGAAGCATTCAAAATGCACAATTCTTCACTTAAAGGTGTATTTAGCTAGTTCGCTAATTTAACGACTTTGGAGGCAAATGCATAACACAACTCTTTTAGAAAGCATGTTTGAGGCATTAAAAATGCGCAATTCTTTACTCTGAAATGTATTTAGCTAGTTCGCTAATTAAACGACTTTGGGGGCAAATGCATAACACAACTCTTCCAGAATGCGTGTTTGAGGCATTCAAAATACGCAATTCTTTACTCAAAAGTGTATTTAGCTAGTTCGCTAATTAAACGACTTTGGGGGCAAATGCATAACACAACTCTTCCAGAATGCGTGTTTGAGGCATTCAAATACGCAATTCTATACTCAAAAGTGTATTTAGCTAGTTCGCTAATTAAACGACTTTGGAGGCAAATGCATAACACAACTCTTTTAGAATGCATGTTTGAGGCATTCAAAATGCACAATTCTTTACTTAAAGGTGTATTTAGCTAGTTCGCTAATTTAACGACTTTGGAGGCAAATGCATAACACAACTCTTTTAGAATGCATGTTTGAGGCATTAAAACATGCCACTGCAATGTTTTACACCTCAAAAGAAGCGTCTGTGTCACATCTTTCTAGAGGTGTGCAAAATGTTGCCATCTCTGAGATATTAGGATTTTGCCTACAGCTTTTTCATTTTTGTAAGCTTTTGAAAAATGTGCTTTTTAAACTTGGCAACACTGCCACAGCTTTAAAGCCACTGCTATGTTTTACCTCTCAGAAGAAGCGTCTGAGTCTCCTCTTTCCAGAGATGTGCAAAATGTTGATGTAGGTGTTACCATCTCTGAGATATTAGCTTTTTGCCTACAGCAGTTTCCATGTTTTTATTTTTTTAAGCTTTTGAAAAATGTGCTTTTTAAACTTGGCAACATTGCCACAGATTTAAGGCTACTGCTATGTTTTACCTCTCAAAAGAAGCGTCTGAGTCTCCTCTTTCTAGAGATGTGCAAAATGTTGATGTAGGTGTTACCATCTCTGAGATATTAGCTTTTTGCCTACAGCAGTTTCGATGTTTTTATTTTTTTAAGCTTTTGAAAAAACTTGGCAACATTGCCACAGATTTAAGGCTACTGACATGTTTTACCTCTCAAAAGAAGCGTCTGAGTCTCCTCTTTCTAGAGATGTGCAAACCGTTGCTGTAGATGTTACCATCTCTGAGATATTAGCATTGGCCTACAGCATTTTCGATATTTTTATTTTTGTAAGCTTTTGAAAAATGTTCTTTTTAAACTTGGCAACACTGCCACAGCTTTAAAGCCACTGCAATGTTTTACACCTCAAAAGAAGCGTCTGTGTCACATCTTTCTAGAGGTGTGCAAAATGTTGCCATCTCTGAGATATTAGGATTTTGCCTACAGCTTTTTCATTTTTGTAAGCTTTTGAAAAATGTGCTTTTTAAACTTGGCAACACTGCCACAGCTTTAAAGCCACTGCTATGTTTTACCTCTCAAAAGAAGCGTCTGAGTCTCCTCTTTCCAGGGATGTGCAAAATCTTGCTGTAAGTGTTACCATCTCGGAGATATTAGCATTGTGCCTTCAGCATTTTCGATGTTTTTATTTCTGTAAGCTTTTGAAAAATGTGCTTTTTAAACTTGGAAACACTGCCACAGCTTTAAAGCCACTGCTATGTTTTACCTCTCAGAAGAAGCGTCTGAGTCTCCTCTTTCCAGAGATGTGCAAAATCTTGCTGTAAGTGTTACCATCTCTGAGATATTAGCATTGTGCCTACAGCATTTACGATGTTTTTATTTCTGTAAGCTTTTGAAAAATGTGCTTTTTAAACTTGGCAACACTGCCACAGCTTTAAAGCCACTGCTATGTTTTACCTCTCAGAAGAAGCGTCTGAGTCTCCTCTTTCCAGAGATGTGCAAAATCTTGCTGTAAGTGTTACCATCTCTGAGATATTAGCATTGTGCCTACAGCATTTTCGATGTTTTTATTTCTGTAAGCTTTTGAAAAATGTGCTTTTTAAACTTGGCAACACTGCCACAGCTTTAAAGCCACTGCTATGTTTTACCTCTCAGAAGAAGCGTCTGAGTCTCCTCTTTCCAGAGATGTGCAAAATCTTGCTGTAAGTGTTACCATCTCTGAGATATTAGCATTGTGCCTACAGCATTTTCGATGTTTTTATTTCTGTAAGCTTTTGAAAAATGTGCTTTTTAAACTTGGCAACATTGCCACAGATTTAAGGCTACTGCTATGTTTTACCTCTCAAAAGAAGCGTCTGAGTCTCCTCTTTCTAGAGATGTGCAAAATGTTGATGTAGGTGTTACCATCTCTGAGATATTAGCTTTTTGCCTACAGCAGTTTCGATGTTTTTATTTTTTTAAGCTTTTGAAAAAACTTGGCAACATTGCCACAGATTTAAGGCTACTGACATGTTTTACCTCTCAAAAGAAGCGTCTGAGTCTCCTCTTTCTAGAGATGTGCAAACCGTTGCTGTAGATGTTACCATCTCTGAGATATTAGCATTGGCCTACAGCATTTTCGATATTTTTATTTTTGTAAGCTTTTGAAAAATGTTCTTTTTAAACTTGGCAACACTGCCACAGCTTTAAAGCCACTGCAATGTTTTACACCTCAAAAGAAGCGTCTGTGTCACATCTTTCTAGAGGTGTGCAAAATGTTGCCATCTCTGAGATATTAGGATTTTGCCTACAGCTTTTTCATTTTTGTAAGCTTTTGAAAAATGTGCTTTTTAAACTTGGCAACACTGCCACAGCTTAAAGCCACTGCTATGTTTTACATCTCAAAAGAAGCGTCTGAGTCTCCTCTTTCCAGGGATGTGCAAAATCTTGCTGTAAGTGTTACCATCTCGGAGATATTAGCATTGTGCCTACAGCATTTTCGATGTTTTTATTTCTGTAAGCTTTTGAAAAATGTGCTTTTTAAACTTGGCAACACTGCCACAGCTTTAAAGCCACTGCTATGTTTTACCTCTCAGAAGAAGCGTCTGAGTCTCCTCTTTCCAGAGATGTGCAAAATCTTGCTGTAAGTGTTACCATCTCTGAGATATTAGCATTGTGCCTACAGCATTTTCGATGTTTTTATTTCTGTAAGCTTTTGAAAAATGTGCTTTTTAAACTTGGCAACATTGCCACAGATTTAAGGCTACTGCTATGTTTTACCTCTCAAAAGAAGCGTCTGAGTCTCCTCTTTCTAGAGATGTGCAAAATGTTGATGTAGGTGTTACCATCTCTGAGATATTAGCTTTTTGCCTACAGCAGTTTCGATGTTTTTATTTTTTTAAGCTTTTGAAAAAACTTGGCAACATTGCCACAGATTTAAGCTACTGACATGTTTTACCTCTCAAAAGAAGCGTCTGAGTCTCCTCTTTCTAGAGATGTGCAAACCGTTGCTGTAGATGTTACCATCTCTGAGATATTAGCATTGGCCTACAGCATTTTCGATATTTTTATTTTTGTAAGCTTTTGAAAAATGTTCTTTTTAAACTTGGCAACACTGCCACAGCTTTAAAGCCACTGCAATGTTTTACACCTCAAAAGAAGCGTCTGTGTCACATCTTTCTAGAGGTGTGCAAAATGTTGCCATCTCTGAGATATTAGGATTTTGCCTACAGCTTTTTCATTTTTGTAAGCTTTTGAAAAATGTGCTTTTTAAACTTGGCAACACTGCCACAGCTTTAAAGCCACTGCTATGTTTTACCTCTCAAAAGAAGCGTCTGAGTCTCCTCTTTCCAGGGATGTGCAAAATCTTGCTGTAAGTGTTACCATCTCGGAGATATTAGCATTGTGCCTTCAGCATTTTCGATGTTTTTATTTCTGTAAGCTTTTGAAAAATGTGCTTTTTAAACTTGGCAACACTGCCACAGCTTTAAAGCCACTGCTATGTTTTACCTCTCAGAAGAAGCGTCTGAGTCTCCTCTTTCCAGAGATGTGCAAAATCTTGCTGTAAGTGTTACCATCTCTGAGATATTAGCATTGTGCCTACAGCATTTTCGATGTTTTTATTTCTGTAAGCTTTTGAAAAATGTGCTTTTTAAACTTGGCAACACTGCCACAGCTTTAAAGCCACTGCTATGTTTTACCTCTCAGAAGAAGCGTCTGAGTCTCCTCTTTCCAGAGATGTGCAAAATCTTGCTGTAAGTGTTACCATCTCTGAGATATTAGCATTGTGCCTACAGCATTTACGATGTTTTTATTTCTGTAAGCTTTTGAAAAATGTTCTTTTTAAACTTGGCAACACTGCCACAGCTTTAAAGCCACTGCAATGTTTTACACCTCAAAAGAAGCGTCTGTGTCACATCTTTCTAGAGGTGTGCAAAATGTTGCCATCTCTGAGATATTAGGATTTTGCCTACAGCTTTTTCATTTTTGTAAGCTTTTGAAAAATGTGCTTTTTAAACTTGGCAACACTGCCACAGCTTTAAAGCCACTGCTATGTTTTACCTCTCAAAAGAAGCGTCTGAGTCTCCTCTTTCCAGGGATGTGCAAAATCTTGCTGTAGGTGTTACCATCTCGGAGATATTAGCATTGTGCCTACAGCATTTTCGATGTTTTTATTTCTGTAAGCTTTTGAAAAATGTGCTTTTTAAACTTGGCAACACTGCCACAGCTTTAAAGCCACTGCTATGTTTTACCTCTCAGAAGAAGCGTCTGAGTCTCCTCTTTCCAGAGATGTGCAAAATCTTGCTGTAAGTGTTACCATCTCTGAGATATTAGCATTGTGCCTACAGCATTTTCGATGTTTTTATTTCTGTAAGCTTTTGAAAAATGTGCTTTTTAAACTTGGCAACATTGCCACAGATTTAAGGCTACTGCTATGTTTTACCTCTCAAAAGAAGCGTCTGAGTCTCCTCTTTCTAGAGATGTGCAAAATGTTGATGTAGGTGTTACCATCTCTGAGATATTAGCTTTTTGCCTACAGCAGTTTCGATGTTTTTATTTTTTTAAGCTTTTGAAAAAACTTGGCAACATTGCCACAGATTTAAGCTACTGACATGTTTTACCTCTCAAAAGAAGCGTCTGAGTCTCCTCTTTCTAGAGATGTGCAAACCGTTGCTGTAGATGTTACCATCTCTGAGATATTAGCATTGGCCTACAGCATTTTCGATATTTTTATTTTTGTAAGCTTTTGAAAAATGTTCTTTTTAAACTTGGCAACACTGCCACAGCTTTAAAGCCACTGCAATGTTTTACACCTCAAAAGAAGCGTCTGTGTCACATCTTTCTAGAGGTGTGCAAAATGTTGCCATCTCTGAGATATTAGGATTTTGCCTACAGCTTTTTCATTTTTGTAAGCTTTTGAAAAATGTGCTTTTTAAACTTGGCAACACTGCCACAGCTTTAAAGCCACTACTATGTTTTACCTCTCAAAAGAAGCGTCTGAGTCTCCTCTTTCCAGGGATGTGCAAAATCTTGCTGTAAGTGTTACCATCTCGGAGATATTAGCATTGTGCCTTCAGCATTTTCGATGTTTTTATTTCTGTAAGCTTTTGAAAAATGTGCTTTTTAAACTTGGCAACACTGCCACAGCTTTAAAGCCACTGCTATGTTTTACCTCTCAGAAGAAGCGTCTGAGTCTCCTCTTTCCAGAGATGTGCAAAATCTTGCTGTAAGTGTTACCATCTCTGAGATATTAGCATTGTGCCTACAGCATTTTCGATGTTTTTATTTCTGTAAGCTTTTGAAAAATGTGCTTTTTAAACTTGACAACACTGCCACAGCTTTAAAGCCACTGCTATGTTTTACCTCTCAGAAGAAGCGTCTGAGTCTCCTCTTTCCAGAGATGTGCAAAATCTTGCTGTAAGTGTTACCATCTCTGAGATATTAGCATTGTGCCTACAGCATTTTCGATGTTTTTATTTCTGTAAGCTTTTGAAAAATGTGCTTTTTAAACTTGGCAACATTGCCACAGATTTAAGGCTACTGCTATGTTTTACCTCTCAAAAGAAGCGTCTGAGTCTCCTCTTTCTAGAGATGTGCAAAATGTTGATGTAGGTGTTACCATCTCTGAGATATTAGCTTTTTGCCTACAGCAGTTTCGATGTTTTTATTTTTTTAAGCTTTTGAAAAAACTTGGCAACATTGCCACAGATTTAAGGCTACTGACATGTTTTACCTCTCAAAAGAAGCGTCTGAGTCTCCTCTTTCTAGAGATGTGCAAACCGTTGCTGTAGATGTTACCATCTCTGAGATATTAGCATTGGCCTACAGCATTTTCGATATTTTTATTTTTGTAAGCTTTTGAAAAATGTTCTTTTTAAACTTGGCAACACTGCCACAGCTTTAAAGCCACTGCAATGTTTTACACCTCAAAAGAAGCGTCTGTGTCACATCTTTCTAGAGGTGTGCAAAATGTTGCCATCTCTGAGATATTAGGATTTTGCCTACAGCTTTTTCATTTTTGTAAGCTTTTGAAAAATGTGCTTTTTAAACTTGGCAACACTGCCACAGCTTTAAAGCCACTGCTATGTTTTACCTCTCAAAAGAAGCGTCTGAGTCTCCTCTTTCCAGGGATGTGCAAAATCTTGCTGTAAGTGTTACCATCTCGGAGATATTAGCATTGTGCCTTCAGCATTTTCGATGTTTTTATTTCTGTAAGCTTTTGAAAAATGTGCTTTTTAAACTTGGCAACACTGCCACAGCTTTAAAGCCACTGCTATGTTTTACCTCTCAGAAGAAGCGTCTGAGTCTCCTCTTTCCAGAGATGTGCAAAATCTTGCTGTAAGTGTTACCATCTCTGAGATATTAGCATTGTGCCTACAGCATTTTCGATGTTTTTATTTCTGTAAGCTTTTGAAAAATGTGCTTTTTAAACTTGGCAACACTGCCACAGCTTTAAAGCCACTGCTATGTTTTACCTCTCAGAAGAAGCGTCTGAGTCTCCTCTTTCCAGAGATGTGCAAAATCTTGCTGTAAGTGTTACCATCTCTGAGATATTAGCATTGTGCCTACAGCATTTTCGATGTTTTTATTTCTGTAAGCTTTTGAAAAATGTGCTTTTTAAACTTGGCAACATTGCCACAGATTTAAGGCTACTGCTATGTTTTACCTCTCAAAAGAAGCGTCTGAGTCTCCTCTTTCTAGAGATGTGCAAAATGTTGATGTAGGTGTTACCATCTCTGAGATATTAGCTTTTTGCCTACAGCAGTTTCGATGTTTTTATTTTTTTAAGCTTTTGAAAAAACTTGGCAACATTGCCACAGATTTAAGGCTACTGACATGTTTTACCTCTCAAAAGAAGCGTCTGAGTCTCCTCTTTCTAGAGATGTGCAAACCGTTGCTGTAGATGTTACCATCTCTGAGATATTAGCATTGGCCTACAGCATTTTCGATATTTTTATTTTTGTAAGCTTATGAAAAATGTTCTTTTTAAACTTGGCAACACTGCCACAGCTTTAAAGCCACTGCAATGTTTTACACCTCAAAAGAAGCGTCTGTGTCACATCTTTCTAGAGGTGTGCAAAATGTTGCCATCTCTGAGATATTAGGATTTTGCCTACAGCTTTTTCATTTTTGTAAGCTTTTGAAAAATGTGCTTTTTAAACTTGGCAACACTGCCACAGCTTTAAAGCCACTGCTATGTTTTACCTCTCAAAAGAAGCGTCTGAGTCTCCTCTTTCCAGGGATGTGCAAAATCTTGCTGTAAGTGTTACCATCTCGGAGATATTAGCATTGTGCCTTCAGCATTTTCGATGTTTTTATTTCTGTAAGCTTTTGAAAAATGTGCTTTTTAAACTTGGCAACACTGCCACAGCTTTAAAGCCACTGCTATGTTTTACCTCTCAGAAGAAGCGTCTGAGTCTCCTCTTTCCAGAGATGTGCAAAATCTTGCTGTAAGTGTTACCATCTCTGAGATATTAGCATTGTGCCTACAGCATTTTCGATGTTTTTATTTCTGTAAGCTTTTGAAAAATGTGCTTTTTAAACTTGGCAACACTGCCACAGCTTTAAAGCCACTGCTATGTTTTACCTCTCAGAAGAAGCGTCTGAGTCTCCTCTTTCCAGAGATGTGCAAAATCTTGCTGTAAGTGTTACCATCTCTGAGATATTAGCATTGTGCCTACAGCATTTTCGATGTTTTTATTTCTGTAAGCTTTTGAAAAATGTGCTTTTTAAACTTGGCAACATTGCCACAGATTTAAGGCTACTGCTATGTTTTACCTCTCAAAAGAAGCGTCTGAGTCTCCTCTTTCTAGAGATGTGCAAAATGTTGATGTAGGTGTTACCATCTCTGAGATATTAGCTTTTTGCCTACAGCAGTTTCGATGTTTTTATTTTTTTAAGCTTTTGAAAAAACTTGGCAACATTGCCACAGATTTAAGGCTACTGACATGTTTTACCTCTCAAAAGAAGCGTCTGAGTCTCCTCTTTCTAGAGATGTGCAAACCGTTGCTGTAGATGTTACCATCTCTGAGATATTAGCATTGGCCTACAGCATTTTCGATATTTTTATTTTTGTAAGCTTATGAAAAATGTTCTTTTTAAACTTGGCAACACTGCCACAGCTTTAAAGCCACTGCAATGTTTTACACCTCAAAAGAAGCGTCTGTGTCACATCTTTCTAGAGGTGTGCAAAATGTTGCCATCTCTGAGATATTAGGATTTTGCCTACAGCTTTTCATTTTTGTAAGCTTTTGAAAAATGTGCTTTTTAAACTTGGCAACACTGCCACAGCTTTAAAGCCACTGCTATGTTTTACCTCTCAAAAGAAGCGTCTGAGTCTCCTCTTTCCAGGGATGTGCAAAATCTTGCTGTAAGTGTTACCATCTCGGAGATATTAGCATTGTGCCTTCAGCATTTTCGATGTTTTTATTTCTGTAAGCTTTTGAAAAATGTGCTTTTTAAACTTGGCAACACTGCCACAGCTTTAAAGCCACTGCTATGTTTTACCTCTCAGAAGAAGCGTCTGAGTCTCCTCTTTCCAGAGATGTGCAAAATCTTGCTGTAAGTGTTACCATCTCTGAGATATTAGCATTGTGCCTACAGCATTTTCGATGTTTTTATTTCTGTAAGCTTTTGAAAAATGTGCTTTTTAAACTTGGCAACACTGCCACAGCTTTAAAGCCACTGCTATGTTTTACCTCTCAGAAGAAGCGTCTGAGTCTCCTCTTTCCAGAGATGTGCAAAATCTTGCTGTAAGTGTTACCATCTCTGAGATATTAGCATTGTGCCTACAGCATTTTCGATGTTTTTATTTCTGTAAGCTTTTGAAAAATGTGCTTTTTAAACTTGGCAACATTGCCACAGATTTAGGGCTACTGCTATGTTTTACCTCTCAAAAGAAGCGTCTGAGTCTCCTCTTTCCAGAGATGTGCAAAATGTTGATGTAGGTGTTACCATCTCTGAGATATTAGCTTTTTGCCTACAGCAGTTTCGATGTTTTTATTTTTTTAAGCTTTTGAAAAAACTTGGCAACATTGCCACAGATTTAAGGCTACTGACATGTTTTACCTCTCAAAAGAAGCGTCTGAGTCTCCTCTTTCTAGAGATGTGCAAACCGTTGCTGTAGATGTTACCATCTCTGAGATATTAGCATTGGCCTACAGCATTTTCGATATTTTTATTTTTGTAAGCTTTTGAAAAATGTTCTTTTTAAACTTGGCAACACTGCCACAGCTTTAAAGCCACTGCAATGTTTTACACCTCAAAAGAAGCGTCTGTGTCACATCTTTCTAGAGGTGTGCAAAATGTTGCCATCTCTGAGATATTAGGATTTTGCCTACAGCTTTTTCATTTTTGTAAGCTTTTGAAAAATGTGCTTTTTAAACTTGGCAACACTGCCACAGCTTTAAAGCCACTGCTATGTTTTACCTCTCAAAAGAAGCGTCTGAGTCTCCTCTTTCCAGGGATGTGCAAAATCTTGCTGTAAGTGTTACCATCTCGGAGATATTAGCATTGTGCCTTCAGCATTTTCGATGTTTTTATTTCTGTAAGCTTTTGAAAAATGTGCTTTTTAAACTTGGCAACACTGCCACAGCTTTAAAGCCACTGCTATGTTTTACCTCTCAGAAGAAGCGTCTGAGTCTCCTCTTTCCAGAGATGTGCAAAATCTTGCTGTAAGTGTTACCATCTCTGAGATATTAGCATTGTGCCTACAGCATTTTCGATGTTTTTATTTCTGTAAGCTTTTGAAAAATGTGCTTTTTAAACTTGGCAACACTGCCACAGCTTTAAAGCCACTGCTATGTTTTACCTCTCAGAAGAAGCGTCTGAGTCTCCTCTTTCCAGAGATGTGCAAAATCTTGCTGTAAGTGTTACCATCTCTGAGATATTAGCATTGTGCCTACAGCATTTTCGATGTTTTTATTTCTGTAAGCTTTTGAAAAATGTGCTTTTTAAACTTGGCAACATTGCCACAGATTTAAGGCTACTGCTATGTTTTACCTCTCAAAAGAAGCGTCCGAGTCTCCTCTTTCTAGAGATGTGCAAAATGTTGATGTAGGTGTTACCATCTCTGAGATATTAGCTTTTTGCCTACAGCAGTTTCGATGTTTTTATTTTTTTAAGCTTTTGAAAAAACTTGGCAACATTGCCACAGATTTAAGGCTACTGACATGTTTTACCTCTCAAAAGAAGCGTCTGAGTCTCCTCTTTCTAGAGATGTGCAAACCGTTGCTGTAGATGTTACCATCTCTGAGATATTAGCATTGGCCTACAGCATTTTCGATATTTTTATTTTTGTAAGCTTTTGAAAAATGTTCTTTTTAAACTTGGCAACACTGCCACAGCTTTAAAGCCACTGCAATGTTTTACACCTCAAAAGAAGCGTCTGTGTCACATCTTTCTAGAGGTGTGCAAAATGTTGCCATCTCTGAGATATTAGGATTTTGCCTACAGCTTTTTCATTTTTGTAAGCTTTTGAAAAATGTGCTTTTTAAACTTGGCAACACTGCCACAGCTTTAAAGCCACTGCTATGTTTTACCTCTCAAAAGAAGCGTCTGAGTCTCCTCTTTCCAGGGATGTGCAAAATCTTGCTGTAAGTGTTACCATCTCGGAGATATTAGCATTGTGCCTACAGCATTTTCGATGTTTTTATTTCTGTAAGCTTTTGAAAAATGTGCTTTTTAAACTTGGCAACACTGCCACAGCTTTAAAGCCACTGCTATGTTTTACCTCTCAGAAGAAGCGTCTGAGTCTCCTCTTTCCAGAGATGTGCAAAATCTTGCTGTAAGTGTTACCATCTCTGAGATATTAGCATTGTGCCTACAGCATTTTCGATGTTTTTATTTCTGTAAGCTTTTGAAAAATGTGCTTTTTAAACTTGGCAACATTGCCACAGATTTAAGGCTACTGCTATGTTTTACCTCTCAAAAGAAGCGTCTGAGTCTCCTCTTTCTAGAGATGTGCAAAATGTTGATGTAGGTGTTACCATCTCTGATATATTAGCTTTTTGCCTACAGCAGTTTCGATGTTTTTATTTTTTTAAGCTTTTGAAAAAACTTGGCAACATTGCCACAGATTTAAGGCTACTGACATGTTTTACCTCTCAAAAGAAGCGTCTGAGTCTCCTCTTTCTAGAGATGTGCAAAATCTTGCTGTAAGTTTTACCATCTCTGAGATATTAGCATTGTGCCTACAGCATTTTCGATGTTTTTATTTCTGTAAGCTTTTGAAAAATGTGCTTTTTAAACTTGGCAACACTGCCACAGCTTTAAAGCCACTGCAATGTTTTACACCTCAAAAGAAGCGTCTGTGTCACATCTTTCTAGAGGTGTGCAAAATGTTGCCATCTCTGAGATATTAGGATTTTGCCTACAGCTTTTTCATTTTGGTAAGCTTTTGAAAAATGTGCTTTTTAAACTTGGCAACACTGCCACAGCTTTAAAGCCACTGCTATGTTTTACCTCTCAAAAGAAGCGTCTGAGTCTCCTCTTTCCAGGGATGTGCAAAATCTTGCTGTAAGTGTTACCATCTCTGAGATATTAGCATTGTGCCTACAGCATTTACGATGTTTTTATTTCTGTAAGCTTTTGAAAAATGTGCTTTTTAAACATGGCAACACTGCCACAGCTTTAAAGCCACTGCTATGTTTTACCTCTCAAAAGAAGCACCTGAGTCTCCTCTTTCCAGATATGTGCAAAATCTTGCTGTAAGTGTTACCATCTCTGAGATATTAGCATTGTGCCTACAGCATTTTCGATGTTTTTATTTCTGTAAGCTTTTGAAAAATGTGCTTTTTAAACTTGGCAACACTGCCACAGCTTTAAAGCCACTGCTATGTTTTACCTCTCAGAAGAAGCGTCTGAGTCTCCTCTTTCCAGAGATGTGCAAAATCTTGCTGTAAGTGTTACCATCTCTGAGATATTAGCATTGTGCCTACAGCATTTTCGATGTTTTTATTTCTGTAAGCTTTTGAAAAATGTGCTTTTTAAACTTGGCAACATTGCCACAGATTTAAGGCTACTGCTATGTTTTACCTCTCAAAAGAAGCGTCTGAGTCTCCTCTTTCTAGAGATGTGCAAAACGTTGCTGTAGATGTTACCATCTCTGAGATATTAGCATTGGCCTACAGCATTTTCGATATTTTTATTTTTGTAAGCTTTTGAAAAATGTTCTTTTTAAACTTGGCAACACTGCCACAGCTTTAAAGCCACTGCAATGTTTTACACCTCAAAAGAAGCGTCTGTGTCACATCTTTCTAGAGGTGTGCAAAATGTTGCCATCTCTGAGATATTAGGATTTTGCCTACAGCTTTTTCATTTTTGTAAGCTTTTGAAAAATGTGCTTTTAAACTTGGCAACACTGCCACAGCTTTAAAGCCACTGCTATGTTTTACCTCTCAAAAGAAGCGTCTGAGTCTCCTCTTTCCAGTGATGTGCAAAATCTTGCTGTAAGTGTTACCATCTCTGAGATATTAGCATTGTGCCTACAGCATTTTCGATGTTTTTATTTCTGTAAGCTTTTGAAAAATGTGCTTTTTAAACTTGGCAACACTGCCACAGCTTTAAAGCCACTGCTATGTTTTACCTCTCAGAAGAAGCGTCTGAGTCTCCTCTTTCCAGAGATGTGCAAAATCTTGCTGTAAGTGTTACCATCTCTGAGATATTAGCATTGTGCCTACAGCATTTTCGATGTTTTTATTTCTGTAAGCTTTTGAAAAATGTTCTTTTTAAACTTGGCAACACTGCCACAGCTTTAAAGCCACTGCTATGTTTTACATCTTAAAGTAAGCGTCTGTGTCTCCTCTTTCTAGAGATGTGCAAAATGTTGATGTAGGTGTTACCATCTCTGAGATATTAGCTTTTTGCCTACAGCAGTTTCGATGTTTTTATTTTTTTAAGCTTTTGAAAAAACTTGGCAACATTGCCACAGATTTAAGGCTACTGACATGTTTTACCTCTCAGAAGAAGCGTCTGAGTCTCCTCTTTCTAGAGATGTGCAAAACGTTGCTGTAGATGTTACCATCTCTGAGATATTAGCATTGGCCTACAGCATTTTCGATATTTTTATTTTTGTAAGCTTTTGAAAAATGTTCTTTTTAAACTTGGCAACACTGCCACAGCTTTAAAGCCACTGCAATGTTTTACACCTCAAAAGAAGCGTCTGTGTCACATCTTTCTAGAGGTGTGCAAAATGTTGCCATCTCTGAGATATTAGGATTTTGCCTACAGCTTTTTCATTTTTGTAAGCTTTTGAAAAATGTGCTTTTAAACTTGGCAACACTGCCACAGCTTTAAAGTCACTGCTATGTTTTACCTCTCAAAAGAAGCGTCTGAGTCTCCTCTTTCTAGAGATGTGCAAAATCTTGCTGTAAGTTTTACCATCTCTGAGATATTAGCATTGTGCCTACAGCATTTTCGATGTTTTTATTTCTGTAAGCTTTTGAAAAATGTGCTTTTTAAACTTGGCAACACTGCCACAGCTTTAAAGCCACTGCAATGTTTTACACCTCAAAAGAAGCGTCTGTGTCACATCTTTCTAGAGGTGTGCAAAATGTTGCCATCTCTGAGATATTAGGATTTTGCCTACAGCTTTTTCATTTTTGTAAGCTTTTGAAAAATGTGCTTTTTAAACTTGGCAACACTGCCACAGCTTTAAAGCCACTGCTATGTTTTACCTCTCAAAAGAAGCGTCTGAGTCTCCTCTTTCCAGGGATGTGCAAAATCTTGCTGTAAGTGTTACCATCTCTGAGATATTAGCATTGTGCCTACAGCATTTACGATGTTTTTATTTCTGTAAGCTTTTGAAAAATGTGCTTTTTAAACTTGGCAACACTGCCACAGCTTTAAAGCCACTGCTATGTTTTACCTCTCAAAAGAAGCACCTGAGTCTCCTCTTTCCAGAGATGTGCAAAATCTTGCTGTAAGTGTTACCATCTCTGAGATATTAGCATTGTGCCTACAGCATTTTCGATGTTTTTATTTCTGTAAGCTTTTGAAAAATGTGCTTTTTAAACTTGGCAACACTGCCACAGCTTTAAAGCCACTGCTATGTTTTACCTCTCAGAAGAAGCGTCTGAGTCTCCTCTTTCCAGAGATGTGCAAAATCTTGCTGTAAGTGTTACCATCTCTGAGATATTAGCATTGTGCCTACAGCATTTTCGATGTTTTTATTTCTGTAAGCTTTTGAAAAATGTGCTTTTTAAACTTGGCAACATTGCCACAGATTTAAGGCTACTGCTATGTTTTACCTCTCAAAAGAAGCGTCTGAGTCTCCTCTTTCTAGAGATGTGCAAAATGTTGATGTAGGTGTTACCATCTCTGAGATATTAGCTTTTTGCCTACAGCAGTTTCGATGTTTTTATTTTTTTAAGCTTTTGAAAAAACTTGGCAACATTGCCACAGATTTAAGGCTACTGACATGTTTTACCTCTCAAAAGAAGCGTCTGAGTCTCCTCTTTCTAGAGATGTGCAAAACGTTGCTGTAGATGTTACCATCTCTGAGATATTAGCATTGGCCTACAGCATTTTCGATATTTTTATTTTTGTAAGCTTTTGAAAAATGTTCTTTTTAAACTTGGCAACACTGCCACAGCTTTAAAGCCACTGCAATGTTTTACACCTCAAAAGAAGCGTCTGTGTCACATCTTTCTAGAGGTGTGCAAAATGTTGCCATCTCTGAGATATTAGGATTTTGCCTACAGCTTTTTCATTTTTGTAAGCTTTTGAAAAATGTGCTTTTAAACTTGGCAACACTGCCACAGCTTTAAAGCCACTGCTATGTTTTACCTCTCAAAAGAAGCGTCTGAGTCTCCTCTTTCCAGTGATGTGCAAAATCTTGCTGTAAGTGTTACCATCTCTGAGATATTAGCATTGTGCCTACAGCATTTTCGATGTTTTTATTTCTGTAAGCTTTTGAAAAATGTGCTTTTTAAACTTGGCAACACTGCCACAGCTTTAAAGCCACTGCTATGTTTTACCTCTCAGAAGAAGCGTCTGAGTCTCCTCTTTCCAGAGATGTGCAAAATCTTGCTGTAATTGTTACCATCTCTGAGATATTAGCATTGTGCCTACAGCA
Organism: Cheilosia variabilis; assembly: GCA_951230905.1. Taxonomy (NCBI): domain Eukaryota; kingdom Metazoa; phylum Arthropoda; class Insecta; order Diptera; family Syrphidae; genus Cheilosia; species Cheilosia variabilis. Next base: position 41,201,537 of record OX579679.1, on the reverse strand, counting down.
TTTTCGATGTTTTTATTTCTGTAAGCTTTTGAAAAATGTTCTTTTTAAACTTGGCAACACTGCCACAGCTTTAAAGCCACTGCTATGTTTTACATCTTAAAGTAAGCGTCTGTGTCTCCTCTTTCTAGAGATGTGCAAAATCTTGCTGTAAGTGTTACCATCTCTGAGATATTAGCATTGTGCCTACAGCATTTTCGATGTTTTTATTTCTGTAAGCTTTTGAAAAATGTGCTTTTTAAACTTGGCAACACTGCCACAGCTTTAAAGCCACTGCAATGTTTTACACCTCAAAAGAAGCGTCTGTGTCACCTGTTTCTAGAGGTGTGCAAAATGTTGCCATCTCTGAGATATTAGGATTTTGCCTACAGCATTTTCATTTTTGTAAGCTTTTGAAAAATGTGCTTTTTAAACTTGGCAACACTGCCACAGCTTTAAAGCCACTGCTATGTTTTACCTCTCAAAAGAAGCGTCTGAGTCTCCTCTTTCCAGGGATGTGCAAAATCTTGCTGTAAGTGTTACCATCTCTGAGATATTAGCATTGTGCCTACAGCATTTTCGATGTTTTTATTTCTGTAAGCTTTTGAAAAATGTGCTTTTTAAACTTGGCAACACTGCCACAGCTTTAAAGCCACTGCTATGTTTTACATCTCAAAAGAAGCACCTGAGTCTCCTCTTTCCAGAGATGTGCAAAATCTTGCTGTAAGTGTTACCATCTCTGAGATATTAGCATTGTGCCTACAGCATTTTCGATGTTTTTATTTCTGTAAGCTTTTGAAAAATGTGCTTTTTAAACTTGGCAACACTGCCACAGCTTTAAAGCCACTGCTATGTTTTACATCTTAAAGTAAGCGTCTGTGTCTCCTCTTTCTAGAGATGTGCAAAATGTTGATGTAGATGTTACCATCTCTGAGATATTAGCATTGGCCTACAGCATTTTCGATGTTATTATTTTTTTAAGCTTTTGAAAAATGTGCTTTTTAAACTTGGCAACACTGCCACAGCTTTAAAGCCACTGCTATGTTTTACCTCTAAAAAGAAGCGTCTGAGTCTCCTCTTTCCAGAGATGTGCAAAATCTTGCTGTAAGTGTTACCATCTCTGAGATATTAGCATTGTGCCTACAGCATTTTCGATGTTTTATTTCTGTAAGCTTTTGAAAAATGTGCTTTTTAAACTTGGCAACACTGCCACAGCTTTAAAGCCACTGCAATGTTTTACACCTCAAAAGAAGCGTCTGTGTCACATCTTTCTAGAGGTGTGCAAAATGTTGCCATCTCTGAGATATTAGGATTTTGCCTACAGCTTTTTCATTTTTGTAAGCTTTTGAAAAATGTGCTTTTTAAACTTGGCAACACTGCCACAGCTTTAAAGCCACTGCAATGTTTTACACCTCAAAAGAAGCGTCTGTGTCACATCTTTCTAGAGATGTGCAAAATCTTGCTGTAAGTGTTACCATCTCTGAGATATTAGCATTGTGCCTACAGCATTTTCGATGTTTTTATTTCTGTAAGCTTTTGAAAAATGTGCTTTTTAAACTTGGCAACACTGCCACAGCTTTAAAGCCACTGCAATGTTTTACACCTCAAAAGAAGCGTCTGTGTCACATCTTTCTAGAGGTGTGCAAAATGTTGCCATCTCTGAGATATTAGGATTTTGCCTACAGCTTTTTCATTTTTGTAAGCTTTTGAAAAATGTGCTTTTTAAACTTGGCAACACTGCCACAGCTTTAAAGCCACTGCTATGTTTTACCTCTCAAAAGAAGCGTCTGAGTCTCCTCTTTCCAGGGATGTGCAAAATCTTGCTGTAAGTGTTACCATCTCTGAGATATTAGCATTGTGCCTACAGCATTTTCGATGTTTTTATTTCTGTAAGCTTTTGAAAAATGTGCTTTTTAAACTTGGCAACACTGCCACAGCTTTAAAGCCACTGCTATGTTTTACCTCTCAAAAGAAGCGCCTGAGTCTCCTCTTTCCAGAGATGTGCAAAATCTTGCTGTAAGTGTTACCATCTCTGAGATATTAGCATTGTGCCTACAGCATTTTCGATGTTTTTATTTCTGTAAGCTTTTGAAAAATGTGCTTTTTAAACTTGGCAACACTGCCACAGCTTTAAAGCCACTGCTATGTTTTACATCTTAAAGTAAGCGTCTGTGTCTCCTCTTTCTAGAGATGTGCAAAATGTTGATGTAGATGTTACCATCTCTGAGATATTAGCATTGGCCTACAGCATTTTCGATGTTTTTATTTTTTTAAGCTTTTGAAAAATGTGCTTTTTAAACTTGGCAACACTGCCACAGCTTTAAAGCCACTGCTATGTTTTACCTCTCAAAAGAAGCGTCTGAGTCTCCTCTTTCCAGAGATGTGCAAAATCTTGCTGTAAGTGTTACCATCTCTGAGATATTAGCATTGTGCCTACAGCATTTTCGATGTTTTATTTCTGTAAGCTTTTGAAAAATGTGCTTTTTAAACTTGGCAACACTGCCACAGCTTTAAAGCCACTGCAATGTTTTACACCTCAAAAGAAGCGTCTGTGTCACATCTTTCTAGAGGTGTGCAAAATGTTGCCATCTCTGAGATATTAGGATTTTGCCTACAGCTTTTTAATTTTTGTAAGCTTTTGAAAAATGTGCTTTTTAAACTTGGCAACACTGCCACAGCTTTAAAGCCACTGCTATGTTTTACCTCTCAGAAGAAGCGTCTGAGTCTCCTCTTTCCAGAGATGTGCAAAATGTTGATGTAGGTGTTACCATCTCTGAGATATTAGCTTTTTGCCTACAGCAGTTTCGATGTTTTTATTTTTTTAAGCTTTTGAAAAATGTGCTTTTTAAACTTGGCAACATTGCCACAGATTTAAGGCTACTGCTATGTTTTACCTCTCAAAAGAAGCGTCTGAGTCTCCTCTTTCTAGAGATGTGCAAAATGTTGATGTAGGTGTTACCATCTCTGAGATATTAGCTTTTTGCCTACAGCAGTTTCGATGTTTTTATTTTTTTAAGCTTTTGAAAAAACTTGGCAACATTGCCACAGATTTAAGGCTACTGACATGTTTTACCTCTCAAAAGAAGCGTCTGAGTCTCCTCTTTCTAGAGATGTGCAAAACGTTGCTGTAGATGTTACCATCTGTGAGATATTAGCATTGGCCTACAGCATTTTCGATATTTTTATTTTTGTAAGCTTTTGAAAAATGTTCTTTTTAAACTTGGCAACACTGCCACAGCTTTAAAGCCACTGCAATGTTTTACACCTCAAAAGAAGCGTCTGTGTCACATCTTTCTAGAGGTGTGCAAAATGTTGCCATCTCTGAGATATTAGGATTTTGCCTACAGCTTTTTCATTTTTGTAAGCTTTTGAAAAATGTGCTTTTTAAACTTGGCAACACTGCCACAGCTTTAAAGCCACTGCTATGTTTTACCTCTCAAAAGAAGCGTCTGAGTCTCCTCTTTCCAGGGATGTGCAAAATATTGCTGTAAGTGTTACCATCTCTGAGATATTAGCATTGTGCCTACAGCATTTTCGATGTTTTTATTTCTGTAAGCTTTTGAAAAATGTGCTTTTTAAACTTGGCAACACTGCCACAGCTTTAAAGCCACTGCTATGTTTTACCTCTCAAAAGAAGCGCCTGAGTCTCCTCTTTCCAGAGATGTGCAAAATCTTGCTGTAAAAGTTACCATCTCTGAGATATTAGCATTGTACCTACAGCATTTTCGATGTTTTTATTTCTGTAAGCTTTTGAAAAATGTGCTTTTTAAACTTGGCAACACTGCCACAGCTTTAAAGCCACTGCTATGTTTTACATCTTAAAGTAAGCGTCTGTGTCTCCTCTTTCTAGAGATGTGCAAAATGTTGATGTAGATGTTACCATCTCTGAGATATTAGCATTGGCCTACAGCATTTTCGATGTTTTTATTTTTTTAAGCTTTTGAAAAATGTGCTTTTTAAACTTGGCAACACTGCCACAGCTTTAAAGCCACTGCTATGTTTTACCTCTCAAAAGAAGCGTCTAAGTCTCCTCTTTCCAGAGATGTGCAAAATCTTGCTGTAAGTGTTACCATCTCTGAGATATTAGCATTGTGCCTACAGCATTTTCGATGTTTTTATTTCTGTAAGCTTTTGAAAAATGTGCTTTTTAAACTTGGCAACACTGCCACAGCTTTAAAGCCACTGCAATGTTTTACACCTCAAAAGAAGCGTCTGTGTCACATCTTTCTAGAGGTGTGCAAAATGTTGCCATCTCTGAGATATTAGGATTTTGCCTACAGCTTTTTCATTTTTGTAAGCTTTTGAAAAATGTGCTTTTTAAACTTGGCAACACTGCCACAGCTTTAAAGCCACTGCTATGTTTTACCTCTCAGAAGAAGCGTCTGAGTCCCCTCTTTCCAGAGATGTGCAAAATGTTGATGTAGGTGTTACCATCTCTGAGATATTAGCTTTTTGCCTACAGCAGTTTCGATGTTTTTATTTTTTTAAGCTTTTGAAAAATGTGCTTTTTAAACTTGGCAACATTGCCACAGATTTAAGGCTACTGCTATGTTTTACCTCTCAAAAGAAGCGTCTGAGTCTCCTCTTTCTAGAGATGTGCAAAATGTTGATGTAGGTGTTACCATCTCTGAGATATTAGCTTTTTGCCTACAGCAGTTTCGATGTTTTTATTTTTTTAAGCTTTTGAAAAATGTGCTTTTTAAACTTGGCAACACTGCCACAGCTTTAAAGCCACTGCTATGTTTTACCTCTCAAAAGAAGCGTCTAAGTCTCCTCTTTCCAGAGATGTGCAAAATCTTGCTGTAAGTGTTACCATCTCTGAGATATTAGCATTGTGCCTACAGCATTTTCGATGTTTTTATTTCTGTAAGCTTTTGAAAAATGTGCTTTTTAAACTTGGCAACACTGCCACAGCTTTAAAGCCACTGCTATGTTTTACATCTTAAAGTAAGCGTCTGTGTCTCCTCTTTCTAGAGATGTGCAAAATGTTGATGTAGATGTTACCATCTCTGAGATATTAGCATTGGCCTACAGCATTTTCGATGTTTTTATTTTTTTAAGCTTTTGAAAAATGTGCTTTTTAAACTTGGCAACACTGCCACAGCTTTAAAGCCACTGCTATGTTTTACCTCTCAAAAGAAGCGTCTGAGTCTCCTCTTTCCAGAGATGTGCAAAATCTTGCTGTAAGTGTTACCATCTCTGAGATATTAGCATTGTGCCTACAGCATTTTCGATGTTTTATTTCTGTAAGCTTTTGAAAAATGTGCTTTTTAAACTTGGCAACACTGCCACAGCTTTAAAGCCACTGCAATGTTTTACACCTCAAAAGAAGCGTCTGTGTCACATCTTTCTAGAGGTGTGCAAAATGTTGCCATCTCTGAGATATTAGGATTTTGCCTACAGCTTTTTAATTTTTGTAAGCTTTTGAAAAATGTGCTTTTTAAACTTGGCAACACTGCCACAGCTTTAAAGCCACTGCTATGTTTTACCTCTCAGAAGAAGCGTCTGAGTCTCCTCTTTCCAGAGATGTGCAAAATGTTGATGTAGGTGTTACCATCTCTGAGATATTAGCTTTTTGCCTACAGCAGTTTCGATGTTTTTATTTTTTTAAGCTTTTGAAAAATGTGCTTTTTAAACTTGGCAACATTGCCACAGATTTAAGGCTACTGCTATGTTTTACCTCTCAAAAGAAGCGTCTGAGTCTCCTCTTTCTAGAGATGTGCAAAATGTTGATGTAGGTGTTACCATCTCTGAGATATTAGCTTTTTGCCTACAGCAGTTTCGATGTTTTTATTTTTTTAAGCTTTTGAAAAAACTTGGCAACATTGCCACAGATTTAAGGCTACTGACATGTTTTACCTCTCAAAAGAAGCGTCTGAGTCTCCTCTTTCTAGAGATGTGCAAAACGTTGCTGTAGATGTTACCATCTGTGAGATATTAGCATTGGCCTACAGCATTTTCGATATTTTTATTTTTGTAAGCTTTTGAAAAATGTTCTTTTTAAACTTGGCAACACTGCCACAGCTTTAAAGCCACTGCAATGTTTTACACCTCAAAAGAAGCGTCTGTGTCACATCTTTCTAGAGGTGTGCAAAATGTTGCCATCTCTGAGATATTAGGATTTTGCCTACAGCTTTTTCATTTTTGTAAGCTTTTGAAAAATGTGCTTTTTAAACTTGGCAACACTGCCACAGCTTTAAAGCCACTGCTATGTTTTACCTCTCAAAAGAAGCGTCTGAGTCTCCTCTTTCCAGGGATGTGCAAAATATTGCTGTAAGTGTTACCATCTCTGAGATATTAGCATTGTGCCTACAGCATTTTCGATGTTTTTATTTCTGTAAGCTTTTGAAAAATGTGCTTTTTAAACTTGGCAACACTGCCACAGCTTTAAAGCCACTGCTATGTTTTACCTCTCAAAAGAAGCGCCTGAGTCTCCTCTTTCCAGAGATGTGCAAAATCTTGCTGTAAAAGTTACCATCTCTGAGATATTAGCATTGTACCTACAGCATTTTCGATGTTTTTATTTCTGTAAGCTTTTGAAAAATGTGCTTTTTAAACTTGGCAACACTGCCACAGCTTTAAAGCCACTGCTATGTTTTACATCTTAAAGTAAGCGTCTGTGTCTCCTCTTTCTAGAGATGTGCAAAATGTTGATGTAGATGTTACCATCTCTGAGATATTAGCATTGGCCTACAGCATTTTCGATGTTTTTATTTTTTTAAGCTTTTGAAAAATGTGCTTTTTAAACTTGGCAACACTGCCACAGCTTTAAAGCCACTGCTATGTTTTACCTCTCAAAAGAAGCGTCTAAGTCTCCTCTTTCCAGAGATGTGCAAAATCTTGCTGTAAGTGTTACCATCTCTGAGATATTAGCATTGTGCCTACAGCATTTTCGATGTTTTTATTTCTGTAAGCTTTTGAAAAATGTGCTTTTTAAACTTGGCAACACTGCCACAGCTTTAAAGCCACTGCAATGTTTTACACCTCAAAAGAAGCGTTTGTGTCACATCTTTCTAGAGGTGTGCAAAATGTTGCCATCTCTGAGATATTAGGATTTTGCCTACAGCTTTTTCATTTTTGTAAGCTTTTGAAAAATGTGCTTTTTAAACTTGGCAACACTGCCACAGCTTTAAAGCCACTGCTATGTTTTACCTCTCAGAAGAAGCGTCTGAGTCCCCTCTTTCCAGAGATGTGCAAAATGTTGATGTAGGTGTTACCATCTCTGAGATATTAGCTTTTTGCCTACAGCAGTTTCGATGTTTTTATTTTTTTAAGCTTTTGAAAAATGTGCTTTTTAAACTTGGCAACATTGCCACAGATTTAAGGCTACTGCTATGTTTTACCTCTCAAAAGAAGCGTCTGAGTCTCCTCTTTCTAGAGATGTGCAAAATGTTGATGTAAGTGTTACCGTCTCTGAGATATTAGCTTTTTGCCTACAGCAGTTTCGATGTTTTTATTTTTTTAAGCTTTTGAAAAAACTTGGCAACATTGCCACAGATTTAAGGCTACTGACATGTTTTACATCTCAAAAGAAGCGTCTGAGTCTCCTCTTTCTAGAGATGTGCAAAACGTTGCTGTAGATGTTACCATCTGTGAGATATTAGCATTGGCCTACAGCATTTTCGATATTTTTATTTTTGTAAGCTTTTGAAAAATGTTCTTTTTAAACTTGGCAACACTGCCACAGCTTTAAAGCCACTGCAATGTTTTACACCTCAAAAGAAGCGTCTGTGTCACATCTTTCTAGAGGTGTGCAAAATGTTGCCATCTCTGAGATATTAGGATTTTGCCTACAGCTTTTTCATTTTTGTAAGCTTTTGAAAAATGTGCTTTTTAAACTTGGCAACACTGCCACAGCTTTAAAGCCACTGCTATGTTTTACCTCTCAAAAGAAGCGTCTGAGTCTCCTCTTTCCAGGGATGTGCAAAATCTTGCTGTAAGTGTTACCATCTCTGAGATATTAGCATTGTGCCTACAGCATTTTCGATGTTTTTATTTCTGTAAGCTTTTGAAAAATGTGCTTTTTAAACTTGGCAACACTGCCACAGCTTTAAAGCCACTGCTATGTTTTACCTCTCAAAAGAAGCGCCTGAGTCTCCTCTTTCCAGAGATGTGCAAAATCTTGCTGTAAGTGTTACCATCTCTGAGATATTAGCATTGTACCTACAGCATTTTCGATGTTTTTATTTCTGTAAGCTTTTGAAAAATGTGCTTTTTAAACTTGGCAACACTGCCACAGCTTTAAAGCCACTGCAATGTTTTACACCTCAAAAGAAGCGTCTGTGTCACATCTTTCTAGAGGTGTGCAAAATGTTGCCATCTCTGAGATATTAGGATTTTGCCTACAGCTTTTTCATTTTTGTAAGCTTTTGAAAAATGTGCTTTTTAAACTTGGCAGCACTGCCACAGCTTTAAAGCCACTGCTATGTTTTACCTCTCAAAAGAAGCGCCTGAGTCTCCTCTTTCCAGAGATGTGCAAAATCTTGCTGTAAGTGTTACCATCTCTGAGATATTAGCATTGTGCCTACAGCATTTTCGATGTTTTTATTTCTGTAAGCTTTTGAAAAATGTGCTTTTTAAACTTGGCAACACTGCCACAGCTTTAAAGCCACTGCTATGTTTTACATCTTAAAGTAAGCGTCTGTGTCTCCTCTTTCTAGAGATGTGCAAAATCTTGCTGTAAGTGTTACCATCTCTGAGATATTAGCATTGTGCCTACAGCATTTTCGATGTTTTTATTTCTGTAAGCTTTTGAAAAATGTGCTTTTTAAACTTGGCAACACTGCCACAGCTTTAAAGCCACTGCAATGTTTTACACCTCAAAAGAAGCGTCTGTGTCACATCTTTCTAGAGGTGTGCAAAATGTTGCCATCTCTGAGATATTAGGATTTTGCCTACAGCTTTTTAATTTTTGTAAGCTTTTGAAAAATGTGCTTTTTAAACTTGGCAACACTGCCACAGCTTTAAAGCCACTGCTATGTTTTACCTCTCAAAAGAAGCGTCTGAGTCTCCTCTTTCCAGGGATGTGCAAAATCTTGCTGTAAGTGTTACCATCTCTGAGATATTAGCATTGTGCCTACAGCATTTTCGATGTTTTTATTTCTGTAAGCTTTTGAAAAATGTGCTTTTTAAACTTGGCAACACTGCCACAGCTTTAAAGCCACTGCTATGTTTTACACCTCAAAAGAAGCGTCTGTGTCACATCTTTCTAGAGGTGTGCAAAATGTTGCCATCTCTGAGATATTAGGATTTTGCCTACAGCTTTTTCATTTTTGTAAGCTTTTGAAAAATGTGCTTTTTAAACTTGGCAACACTGCCACAGCTTTAAAGCCACTGCTATGTTTTACCTCTCAGAAGAAGCGTCTGAGTCCCCTCTTTCCAGAGATGTGCAAAATGTTGATGTAGGTGTTACCATCTCTGAGATATTAGCTTTTTGCCTACAGCAGTTTCGATGTTTTTATTTTTTTAAGCTTTTGAAAAATGTGCTTTTTAAACTTGGCAACATTGCCACAGATTTAAGGCTACTGCTATGTTTTACCTCTCAAAAGAAGCGTCTGAGTCTCCTCTTTCTAGAGATGTGCAAAATGTTGATGTAAGTGTTACCATCTCTGAGATATTAGCTTTTTGCCTACAGCAGTTTCGATGTTTTTATTTTTTTAAGCTTTTGAAAAAACTTGGCAACATTGCCACAGATTTAAGGCTACTGACATGTTTTACATCTCAAAAGAAGCGTCTGAGTCTCCTCTTTCTAGAGATGTGCAAAACGTTGCTGTAGATGTTACCATCTGTGAGATATTAGCATTGGCCTACAGCATTTTCGATATTTTTATTTTTGTAAGCTTTTGAAAAATGTTCTTTTTAAACTTGGCAACACTGCCACAGCTTTAAAGCCACTGCAATGTTTTACACCTCAAAAGAAGCGTCTGTGTCACATCTTTCTAGAGGTGTGCAAAATGTTGCCATCTCTGAGATATTAGGATTTTGCCTACAGCTTTTTCATTTTTGTAAGCTTTTGAAAAATGTGCTTTTTAAACTTGGCAACACTGCCACAGCTTTAAAGCCACTGCTATGTTTTACCTCTCAAAAGAAGCGTCTGAGTCTCCTCTTTCCAGGGATGTGCAAAATCTTGCTGTAAGTGTTACCATCTCTGAGATATTAGCATTGTGCCTACAGCATTTTCGATGTTTTTATTTCTGTAAGCTTTTGAAAAATGTGCTTTTTAAACTTGGCAACACTGCCACAGCTTTAAAGCCACTGCTATGTTTTACCTCTCAAAAGAAGCGCCTGAGTCTCCTCTTTCCAGAGATGTGCAAAATCTTGCTGTAAGTGTTACCATCTCTGAGATATTAGCATTGTACCTACAGCATTTTCGATGTTTTTATTTCTGTAAGCTTTTGAAAAATGTGCTTTTTAAACTTGGCAACACTGCCACAGCTTTAAAGCCACTGCAATGTTTTACACCTCAAAAGAAGCGTCTGTGTCACATCTTTCTAGAGGTGTGCAAAATGTTGCCATCTCTGAGATATTAGGATTTTGCCTACAGCTTTTTCATTTTTGTAAGCTTTTGAAAAATGTGCTTTTTAAACTTGGCAGCACTGCCACAGCTTTAAAGCCACTGCTATGTTTTACCTCTCAAAAGAAGCGCCTGAGTCTCCTCTTTCCAGAGATGTGCAAAATCTTGCTGTAAGTGTTACCATCTCTGAGATATTAGCATTGTGCCTACAGCATTTTCGATGTTTTTATTTCTGTAAGCTTTTGAAAAATGTGCTTTTTAAACTTGGCAACACTGCCACAGCTTTAAAGCCACTGCTATGTTTTACATCTTAAAGTAAGCGTCTGTGTCTCCTCTTTCTAGAGATGTGCAAAATCTTGCTGTAAGTGTTACCATCTCTGAGATATTAGCATTGTGCCTACAGCATTTTCGATGTTTTTATTTCTGTAAGCTTTTGAAAAATGTGCTTTTTAAACTTGGCAACACTGCCACAGCTTTAAAGCCACTGCAATGTTTTACACCTCAAAAGAAGCGTCTGTGTCACATCTTTCTAGAGGTGTGCAAAATGTTGCCATCTCTGAGATATTAGGATTTTGCCTACAGCTTTTTAATTTTTGTAAGCTTTTGAAAAATGTGCTTTTTAAACTTGGCAACACTGCCACAGCTTTAAAGCCACTGCTATGTTTTACCTCTCAAAAGAAGCGTCTGAGTCTCCTCTTTCCAGGGATGTGCAAAATCTTGCTGTAAGTGTTACCATCTCTGAGATATTAGCATTGTGCCTACAGCATTTTCGATGTTTTTATTTCTGTAAGCTTTTGAAAAATGTGCTTTTTAAACTTGGCAACACTGCCACAGCTTTAAAGCCACTGCTATGTTTTACACCTCAAAAGAAGCGTCTGTGTCACATCTTTCTAGAGGTGTGCAAAATGTTGCCATCTCTGAGATATTAGGATTTTGCCTACAGCTTTTTCATTTTTGTAAGCTTTTGAAAAATGTGCTTTTTAAACTTGGCAACACTGCCACAGCTTTAAAGCCACTGCTATATTTTACCTCTCAGAAGAAGCGTCTGAGTCCCCTCTTTCTAGAGGTGTGCAAAATGTTGCCATCTCTGAGATATTAGGATTTTGCCTACAGCTTTTTAATTTTTGTAAGCTTTTGAAAAATGTGCTTTTTAAACTTGGCAACACTGCCACAGCTTTAAAGCCACTGCAATGTTTTACACCTCAAAAGAAGCGTCTGTGTCACATCTTTCTAGAGGTGTGCAAAATGTTGCCATCTCTGAGATATTAGGATTTTGCCTACAGCTTTTTCATTTTTGTAAGCTTTTGAAAAATGTGCTTTTTAAACTTGGCAACACTGCCACAGCTTTAAAGCCACTGCTATGTTTTACCTCTCAGAAGAAGCGTCTGAGTCCCCTCTTTCCAGAGATGTGCAAAATGTTGATGTAGGTGTTACCATCTCTGAGATATTAGCTTTTTGCCTACAGCAGTTTCGATGTTTTTATTTTTTTAAGCTTTTGAAAAATGTGCTTTTTAAACTTGGCAACATTGCCACAGATTTAAGGCTACTGCTATGTTTTACCTCTCAAAAGAAGCGTCTGAGTCTCCTCTTTCTAGAGATGTGCAAAATGTTGATGTAGGTGTTACCATCTCTGAGATATTAGCTTTTTGCCTACAGCAGTTTCGATGTTTTTATTTTTTTAAGCTTTTGAAAAAACTTGGCAACATTGCCACAGATTTAAGGCTACTGACATGTTTTACCTCTCAAAAGAAGCGTCTGAGTCTCCTCTTTCTAGAGATGTGCAAAACGTTGCTGTAGATGTTACCATCTGTGAGATATTAGCATGGCCTACAGCATTTTCGATATTTTTATTTTTGTAAGCTTTTGAAAAATGTTCTTTTTAAACTTGGCAACACTGCCACAGCTTTAAAGCCACTGCAATGTTTTACACCTCAAAAGAAGCGTCTGTGTCACATCTTTCTAGAGGTGTGCAAAATGTTGCCATCTCTGAGATATTAGGATTTTGCCTACAGCTTTTTCATTTTTGTAAGCTTTTGAAAAATGTGCTTTTTAAACTTGGCAACACTGCCACAGCTTTAAAGCCACTGCTATGTTTTACCTCTCAAAAGAAGCGTCTGAGTCTCCTCTTTCCAGAGATGTGCAAAATCTTGCTGTAAGTGTTACCATCTCTGAGATATTAGCATTGTGCCTACAGCATTTTCGATGTTTTTATTTCTGTAAGCTTTTGAAAAATGTGCTTTTTAAACTTGGCAACACTGCCACAGCTTTAAAGCCACTGCTATGTTTTACCCCTCAAAAGAAGCGCCTGAGTCTCCTCTTTCCAGAGATGTGCAAAATCTTGCTGTAAGTGTTACCATCTCTGAGATATTAGCATTGTACCTACAGCATTTTCGATGTTTTTATTTCTGTAAGCTTTTGAAAAATGTGCTTTTTAAACTTGGCAACACTGCCACAGCTTTAAAGCCACTGCAATGTTTTACACCTCAAAAGAAGCGTCTGTGTCACATCTTTCTAGAGGTGTGCAAAATGTTGCCATCTCTGAGATATTAGGATTTTGCCTACAGCTTTTTCATTTTTGTAAGCTTTTGAAAAATGTGCTTTTTAAACTTGGCAACACTGCCACAGCTTTAAAGCCACTGCTATGTTTTACCTCTCAGAAGAAGCGTCTGAGTCCCCTCTTTCCAGAGATGTGCAAAATGTTGATGTAGGTGTTACCATCTCTGAGATATTAGCTTTTTGCCTACAGCAGTTTCGATGTTTTTATTTTTTTAAGCTTTTGAAAAATGTGCTTTTTAAACTTGGCAACATTGCCACAGATTTAAGGCTACTGCTATATTTTACCTCTCAGAAGAAGCGTCTGAGTCCCCTCTTTCTAGAGGTGTGCAAAATGTTGCCATCTCTGAGATATTAGGATTTTGCCTACAGCTTTTTAATTTTTGTAAGCTTTTGAAAAATGTGCTTTTTAAACTTGGCAACACTGCCACAGCTTTAAAGCCACTGCTATATTTTACCTCTCAGAAGAAGCGTCTGAGTCCCCTCTTTCTAGAGGTGTGCAAAATGTTGCCATCTCTGAGATATTAGGATTTTGCCTACAGCTTTTTCATTTTTGTAAGCTTTTGAAAAATGTGCTTTTTAAACTTGGCAACACTGCCACAGCTTTAAAGCCACTGCTATATTTTACCTCTCAGAAGAAGCGTCTGAGTCCCCTCTTTCTAGAGGTGTGCAAAATGTTGCCATCTCTGAGATATTAGGATTTTGCCTACAGCTTTTTAATTTTTGTAAGCTTTTGAAAAATGTGCTTTTTAAACTTGGCAACACTGCCACAGCTTTAAAGCCACTGCAATGTTTTACACCTCAAAAGAAGCGTCTGTGTCACATCTTTCTAGAGGTGTGCAAAATGTTGCCATCTCTGAGATATTAGGATTTTGCCTACAGCTTTTTCATTTTTGTAAGCTTTTGAAAAATGTGCTTTTTAAACTTGGCAACACTGCCACAGCTTTAAAGCCACTGCTATGTTTTACCTCTCAAAAGAAGCGTCTGAGTCTCCTCTTTCCAGGGATGTGCAAAATCTTGCTGTAAGTGTTACCATCTCTGAGATATTAGCTTTTTGCCTACAGCAGTTTCGATGTTTTTATTTTTTTAAGCTTTTGAAAAATGTGCTTTTTAAACTTGGCAACATTGCCACAGATTTAAGGCTACTGCTATGTTTTACCTCTCAAAAGAAGCGTCTGAGTCTCCTCTTTCTAGAGATGTGCAAAATGTTGATGTAGGTGTTACCATCTCTGAGATATTAGCTTTTTGCCTACAGCAGTTTCGATGTTTTTATTTTTTTAAGCTTTTGAAAAAACTTGGCAACATTGCCACAGATTTAAGGCTACTGACATGTTTTACCTCTCAAAAGAAGCGTCTGAGTCTCCTCTTTCTAGAGATGTGCAAAACGTTGCTGTAGATGTTACCATCTCTGAGATATTATCATTGGCCTACAGCATTTTCGATATTTTTATTTTTGTAAGCTTTTGAAAAATGTTCTTTTTAAACTTGGCAACACTGCCACAGCTTTAAAGCCACTGCAATGTTTTACACCTCAAAAGAAGCGTCTGTGTCACATCTTTCTAGAGGTGTGCAAAATGTTGCCATCTCTGAGATCTTAGGATTTTGCCTACAGCTTTTTCATTTTTGTAAGCTTTTGAAAAATGTGCTTTTTAAACTTGGCAACACTGCCACAGCTTTAAAGCCACTGCTATGTTTTACCTCTCAAAAGAAGCGTCTGAGTCTCCTCTTTCCAGAGATGTGCAAAATCTTGCTGTAAGTGTTACCATCTCTGAGATATTAGCATTGTGCCTACAGCATTTTCGATGTTTTTATTTCTGTAAGCTTTTGAAAAATGTGCTTTTTAAACTTGGCAACACTGCCACAGCTTTAAAGCCACTGCTATGTTTTACCTCTCAAAAGAAGCGCCTGAGTCTCCTCTTTCCAGAGATGTGCAAAATCTTGCTGTAAGTGTTACCATCTCTGAGATATTAGCATTGTACCTACAGCATTTTCGATGTTTTTATTTCTGTAAGCTTTTGAAAAATGTGCTTTTTAAACTTGGCAACACTGCCACAGCTTTAAAGCCACTGCAATGTTTTACACCTCAAAAGAAGCGTCTGTGTCACATCTTTCTAGAGGTGTGCAAAATGTTGCCATCTCTGAGATATTAGGATTTTGCCTACAGCTTTTTCATTTTTGTAAGCTTTTGAAAAATGTGCTTTTTAAACTTGGCAACACTGCCACAGCTTTAAAGCCACTGCTATGTTTTACCTCTCAGAAGAAGCGTCTGAGTCCCCTCTTTCCAGAGATGTGCAAAATGTTGATGTAGGTGTTACCATCTCTGAGATATTAGCTTTTTGCCTACAGCAGTTTCGATGTTTTTATTTTTTTAAGCTTTTGAAAAATGTGCTTTTTAAACTTGGCAACATTGCCACAGATTTAAGGCTACTGCTATGTTTTACCTCTCAAAAGAAGCGTCTGAGTCTCCTCTTTCTAGAGATGTGCAAAATGTTGATGTAGGTGTTACCATCTCTGAGATATTAGCTTTTTGCCTACAGCAGTTTCGATGTTTTTATTTTTTTAAGCTTTTGAAAAAACTTGGCAACATTGCCACAGATTTAAGGCTACTGACATGTTTTACCTCTCAAAAGAAGCGTCTGAGTCTCCTCTTTCTAGAGATGTGCAAAACGTTGCTGTAGATGTTACCATCTCTGAGATATTAGCATTGGCCTACAGCATTTTCGATATTTTTATTTTTGTAAGCTTTTGAAAAATGTTCTTTTTAAACTTGGCAACACTGCCACAGCTTTAAAGCCACTGCAATGTTTTACACCTCAAAAGAAGCGTCTGTGTCACATCTTTCTAGAGGTGTGCAAAATGTTGCCATCTCTGAGATCTTAGGATTTTGCCTACAGCTTTTTCATTTTTGTAAGCTTTTGAAAAATGTGCTTTTTAAACTTGGCAACACTGCCACAGCTTTAAAGCCACTGCTATGTTTTACCTCTCAAAAGAAGCGTCTGAGTCTCCTCTTTCCAGGGATGTGCAAAATCTTGCTGTAAGTGTTACCATCTCTGAGATATTAGCATTGTGCCTACAGCATTTTCGATGTTTTTATTTCTGTAAGCTTTTGAAAAATGTGCTTTTTAAACTTGGCAACACTGCCACAGCTTTAAAGCCACTGCTATGTTTTACCTCTCAGAAGAAGCGTCTGAGTCTCCTCTTTCCAGAGATGTGCAAAATCTTGCTGTAAGTGTTACCATCTCTGAGATATTAGCATTGTGCCTACAGCATTTTCGATGTTTTTATTTCTGTAAGCTTTTGAAAAATGTGCTTTTTAAACTTGGCAACACTGCCACAGCTTTAAAGCCACTGCTATGTTTTACATCTTAAAGTAAGCGTCTGTGTCTCCTCTTTCTAGAGATGTGCAAAATGTTGATGTAGATGTTACCATCTCTGAGATATTAGCATTGGCCTACAGCATTTTCGATGTTTTTATTTTTTTAAGCTTTTGAAAAATGTGCTTCTTAAACTTGGCAACACTGCCACAGCTTTAAAGCCACTGCTATGGTTTACCTCTCAAAAGAAGCGTCTGTGTCACATCTTTCTAGAGGTGTGCAAAATGTTGCCATCTCTGAGATATTAGGATTTTGCCTACAGCTTTTTCATTTTTGTAAGCTTTTGAAAAATGTGCTTTTTAAACTTGGCAACACTGCCACAGCTTTAAAGCCACTGCTATGTTTTACCTCTCAAAAGAAGCGCCTGAGTCTCCTCTTTCCAGAGATGTGCAAAATCTTGCTGTAAGTGTTACCATCTCTGAGATATTAGCATTGTGCCTACAGCATTTTCGATGTTTTTATTTCTGTAAGCTTTTGAAAAATGTGCTTTTTAAACTTGGCAACACTGCCACAGCTTTAAAGCCACTGCTATGTTTTACATCTTAAAGTAAGCGTCTGTGTCTCCTCTTTCTAGAGATGTGCAAAATCTTGCTGTAAGTGTTACCATCTCTGAGATATTAGCATTGTGCCTACAGCATTTTCGATGTTTTTATTTCTGTAAGCTTTTGAAAAATGTGCTTTTTAAACTTGGCAACACTGCCACAGCTTTAAAGCCACTGCAATGTTTTACACCTCAAAAGAAGCGTCTGTGTCACATCTTTCTAGAGGTGTGCAAAATGTTGCCATCTCTGAGATATTAGGATTTTGCCTACAGCTTTTTAATTTTTGTAAGCTTTTGAAAAATGTGCTTTTTAAACTTGGCAACACTGCCACAGCTTTAAAGCCACTGCTATGTTTTACCTCTCAAAAGAAGCGTCTGAGTCTCCTCTTTCCAGGGATGTGCAAAATCTTGCTGTAAGTGTTACCATCTCTGAGATATTAGCATTGTGCCTACAGCATTTTCGATGTTTTTATTTCTGTAAGCTTTTGAAAAATGTGCTTTTTAAACTTGGCAACACTGCCACAGCTTTAAAGCCACTGCTATGTTTTACCTCTCAAAAGAAGCGCCTGAGTCTCCTCTTTCCAGAGATGTGCAAAATCTTGCTGTAAGTGTTACCATCTCTGAGATATTAGCATTGTGCCTACAGCATTTTCGATGTTTTTATTTCTGTAAGCTTTTGAAAAATGTGCTTTTTAAACTTGGCAACACTGCCACAGCTTTAAAGCCACTGCAATGTTTTACACCTCAAAAGAAGCGTCTGTGTCACATCTTTCTAGAGGTGTGCAAAATGTTGCCATCTCTGAGATATTAGGATTTTGCCTACAGCTTTTTAATTTTTGTAAGCTTTTGAAAAATGTGCTTTTTAAACTTGGCAACACTGCCACAGCTTTAAAGCCACTGCTATGTTTTACCTCTCAAAAGAAGCGTCTGAGTCTCCTCTTTCCAGGGATGTGCAAAATCTTGCTGTAAGTGTTACCATCTCTGAGATATTAGCATTGTGCCTACAGCATTTTCGATGTTTTTATTTCTGTAAGCTTTTGAAAAATGTGCTTTTTAAACTTGGCAACACTGCCACAGCTTTAAAGCCACTGCTATGTTTTACCTCTCAAAAGAAGCGCCTGAGTCTCCTCTTTCCAGAGATGTGCAAAATCTTGCTGTAAGTGTTACCATCTCTGAGATATTAGCATTGTACCTACAGCATTTTCGATGTTTTTATTTCTGTAAGCTTTTGAAAAATGTGCTTTTTAAACTTGGCAACACTGCCACAGCTTTAAAGCCACTGCAATGTTTTACACCTCAAAAGAAGCGTCTGTGTCACATCTTTCTAGAGGTGTGCAAAATGTTGCCATCTCTGAGATATTAGGATTTTGCCTACAGCTTTTTAATTTTTGTAAGCTTTTGAAAAATGTGCTTTTTAAACTTGGCAACACTGCCACAGCTTTAAAGCCACTGCTATGTTTTACCTCTCAGAAGAAGCGTCTGAGTCTCCTCTTTCCAGAGATGTGCAAAATCTTGCTGTAAGTGTTACCATCTCTGAGATATTAGCATTGTGCCTACAGCATTTTCGATGTTTTTATTTCTGTAAGCTTTTGAAAAATGTGCTTTTTAAACTTGGCAACACTGCCACAGCTTTAAAGCCACTGCTATGTTTTACATCTTAAAGTAAGCGTCTGTGTCTCCTCTTTCTAGAGATGTGCAAAATGTTGATGTAGATGTTACCATCTCTGAGATATTAGCATTGGCCTACAGCATTTTCGATGTTTTTATTTTTTTAAGCTTTTGAAAAATGTGCTTCTTAAACTTGGCAACACTGCCACAGCTTTAAAGCCACTGCTATGGTTTACCTCTCAAAAGAAGCGTCTGTGTCACATCTTTCTAGAGGTGTGCAAAATGTTGCCATCTCTGAGATATTAGGATTTTGCCTACAGCTTTTTCATTTTTGTAAGCTTTTGAAAAATGTGCTTTTTAAACTTGGCAACACTGCCACAGCTTTAAAGCCACTGCTATGTTTTACCTCTCAAAAGAAGCGCCTGAGTCTCCTCTTTCCAGAGATGTGCAAAATCTTGCTGTAAGTGTTACCATCTCTGAGATATTAGCATTGTGCCTACAGCATTTTCGATGTTTTTATTTCTGTAAGCTTTTGAAAAATGTGCTTTTTAAACTTGGCAACACTGCCACAGCTTTAAAGCCACTGCTATGTTTTACATCTTAAAGTAAGCGTCTGTGTCTCCTCTTTCTAGAGATGTGCAAAATCTTGCTGTAAGTGTTACCATCTCTGAGATATTAGCATTGTGCCTACAGCATTTTCGATGTTTTTATTTCTGTAAGCTTTTGAAAAATGTGCTTTTTAAACTTGGCAACACTGCCACAGCTTTAAAGCCACTGCTATGTTTTACCTCTCAAAAGAAGCGTCTGAGTCTCCTCTTTCCAGGGATGTGCAAAATCTTGCTGTAAGTGTTACCATCTCTGAGATATTAGCATTGTGCCTACAGCATTTTCGATGTTTTTATTTCTGTAAGCTTTTGAAAAATGTGCTTTTTAAACTTGGCAACACTGCCACAGCTTTAAAGCCACTGCTATGTTTTACCTCTCAAAAGAAGCGCCTGAGTCTCCTCTTTCCAGAGATGTGCAAAATCTTGCTGTAAGTGTTACCATCTCTGAGATATTAGCATTGTGCCTACAGCATTTTCGATGTTTTTATTTCTGTAAGCTTTTGAAAAATGTGCTTTTTAAACTTGGCAACACTGCCACAGCTTTAAAGCCACTGCAATGTTTTACACCTCAAAAGAAGCGTCTGTGTCACATCTTTCTAGAGGTGTGAAAAATGTTGCCATCTCTGAGATATTAGGATTTTGCCTACAGCTTTTTAATTTTTGTAAGCTTTTGAAAAATGTGCTTTTTAAACTTGGCAACACTGCCACAGCTTTAAAGCCACTGCTATGTTTTACCTCTCAAAAGAAGCGTCTGAGTCTCCTCTTTCCAGGGATGTGCAAAATCTTGCTGTAAGTGTTACCATCTCTGAGATATTAGCATTGTGCCTACAGCATTTTCGATGTTTTTATTTCTGTAAGCTTTTGAAAAATGTGCTTTTTAAACTTGGCAACACTGCCACAGCTTTAAAGCCACTGCTATGTTTTACCTCTCAAAAGAAGCGCCTGAGTCTCCTCTTTCCAGAGATGTGCAAAATCTTGCTGTAAGTGTTACCATCTCTGAGATATTAGCATTGTACCTACAGCATTTTCGATGTTTTTATTTCTGTAAGCTTTTGAAAAATGTGCTTTTTAAACTTGGCAACACTGCCACAGCTTTAAAGCCACTGCAATGTTTTACACCTCAAAAGAAGCGTCTGTGTCACATCTTTCTAGAGGTGTGCAAAATGTTGCCATCTCTGAGATATTAGGATTTTGCCTACAGCTTTTTCATTTTTGTAAGCTTTTGAAAAATGTGCTTTTTAAACTTGGCAACACTGCCACAGCTTTAAAGCCACTGCTATGTTTTACCTCTCAGAAGAAGCGTCTGAGTCCCCTCTTTCCAGAGATGTGCAAAATGTTGATGTAGGTGTTACCATCTCTGAGATATTAGCTTTTTGCCTACAGCAGTTTCGATGTTTTTATTTTTTTAAGCTTTTGAAAAATGTGCTTTTTAAACTTGGCAACATTGCCACAGATTTAAGGCTACTGCTATGTTTTACCTCTCAAAAGAAGCGACTGAGTCTCCTCTTTCTAGAGATGTGCAAAATGTTGATGTAGGTGTTACCATCTCTGAGATATTAGCTTTTTGCCTACAGCAGTTTCGATGTTTTTATTTTTTTAAGCTTTTGAAAAAACTTGGCAACATTGCCACAGATTTAAGGCTACTGACATGTTTTACCTCTCAAAAGAAGCGTCTGAGTCTCCTCTTTCTAGAGATGTGCAAAACGTTGCTGTAGATGTTACCATCTCTGAGATATTAGCATTGGCCTACAGCATTTTCGATATTTTTATTTTTGTAAGCTTTTGAAAAATGTTCTTTTTAAACTTGGCAACACTGCCACAGCTTTAAAGCCACTGCAATGTTTTACACCTCAAAAGAAGCGTCTGTGTCACATCTTTCTAGAGGTGTGCAAAATGTTGCCATCTCTGAGATCTTAGGATTTTGCCTACAGCTTTTTCATTTTTGTAAGCTTTTGAAAAATGTGCTTTTTAAACTTGGCAACACTGCCACAGCTTTAAAGCCACTGCTATGTTTTACCTCTCAAAAGAAGCGTCTGAGTCTCCTCTTTCCAGGGATGTGCAAAATCTTGCTGTAAGTGTTACCATCTCTGAGATATTAGCATTGTGCCTACAGCATTTTCGATGTTTTTATTTCTGTAAGCTTTTGAAAAATGTGCTTTTTAAACTTGGCAACACTGCCACAGCTTTAAAGCCACTGCTATGTTTTACCTCTCAGAAGAAGCGTCTGAGTCTCCTCTTTCCAGAGATGTGCAAAATCTTGCTGTAAGTGTTACCATCTCTGAGATATTAGCATTGTGCCTACAGCATTTTCGATGTTTTTATTTCTGTAAGCTTTTGAAAAATGTGCTTTTTAAACTTGGCAACACTGCCACAGCTTTAAAGCCACTGCTATGTTTTACATCTTAAAGTAAGCGTCTGTGTCTCCTCTTTCTAGAGATGTGCAAAATGTTGATGTAGATGTTACCATCTCTGAGATATTAGCATTGGCCTACAGCATTTTCGATGTTTTTATTTTTTTAAGCTTTTGAAAAATGTGCTTCTTAAACTTGGCAACACTGCCACAGCTTTAAAGCCACTGCTATGGTTTACCTCTCAAAAGAAGCGTCTGTGTCACATCTTTCTAGAGGTGTGCAAAATGTTGCCATCTCTGAGATATTAGGATTTTGCCTACAGCTTTTTCATTTTTGTAAGCTTTTGAAAAATGTGCTTTTTAAACTTGGCAACACTGCCACAGCTTTAAAGCCACTGCTATGTTTTACCTCTCAAAAGAAGCGCCTGAGTCTCCTCTTTCCAGAGATGTGCAAAATCTTGCTGTAAGTGTTACCATCTCTGAGATATTAGCATTGTGCCTACAGCATTTTCGATGTTTTTATTTGTGTAAGCTTTTGAAAAATGTGCTTTTTAAACTTGGCAACACTGCCACAGCTTTAAAGCCACTGCTATGTTTTACATCTTAAAGTAAGCGTCTGTGTCTCCTCTTTCTAGAGATGTGCAAAATCTTGCTGTAAGTGTTACCATCTCTGAGATATTAGCATTGTGCCTACAGCATTTTCGATGTTTTTATTTCTGTAAGCTTTTGAAAAATGTGCTTTTTAAACTTGGCAACACTGCCACAGCTTTAAAGCCACTGCAATGTTTTACACCTCAAAAGAAGCGTCTGTGTCACATCTTTCTAGAGGTGTGCAAAATGTTGCCATCTCTGAGATATTAGGATTTTGCCTACAGCTTTTTAATTTTTGTAAGCTTTTGAAAAATGTGCTTTTTAAACTTGGCAACACTGCCACAGCTTTAAAGCCACTGCTATGTTTTACATCTTAAAGTAAGCGTCTGTGTCTCCTCTTTCTAGAGATGTGCAAAATCTTGCTGTAAGTGTTACCATCTCTGAGATATTAGCATTGTGCCTACAGCATTTTCGATGTTTTTATTTCTGTAAGCTTTTGAAAAATGTGCTTTTTAAACTTGGCAACACTGCCACAGCTTTAAAGCCACTGCAATGTTTTACACCTCAAAAGAAGCGTCTGTGTCACATCTTTCTAGAGGTGTGCAAAATGTTGCCATCTCTGAGATATTAGGATTTTGCCTACAGCTTTTTAATTTTTGTAAGCTTTTGAAAAATGTGCTTTTTAAACTTGGCAACACTGCCACAGCTTTAAAGCCACTGCTATGTTTTACCTCTCAAAAGAAGCGTCTGAGTCTCCTCTTTCCAGGGATGTGCAAAATCTTGCTGTAAGTGTTACCATCTCTGAGATATTAGCATTGTGCCTACAGCATTTTCGATGTTTTTATTTCTGTAAGCTTTTGAAAAATGTGCTTTTTAAACTTGGCAACACTGCCACAGCTTTAAAGCCACTGCTATGTTTTACCTCTCAAAAGAAGCGCCTGAGTCTCCTCTTTCCAGAGATGTGCAAAATCTTGCTGTAAGTGTTACCATCTCTGAGATATTAGCATTGTGCCTACAGCATTTTCGATGTTTTTATTTCTGTAAGCTTTTGAAAAATGTGCTTTTTAAACTTGGCAACACTGCCACAGCTTTAAAGCCACTGCTATGTTTTACATCTTAAAGTAAGCGTCTGTGTCTCCTCTTTCTAGAGATGTGCAAAATCTTGCTGTAAGTGTTACCATCTCTGAGATATTAGCATTGTGCCTACAGCATTTTCGATGTTTTTATTTCTGTAAGCTTTTGAAAAATGTGCTTTTTAAACTTGGCAACACTGCCACAGCTTTAAAGCCACTGCAATGTTTTACACCTCAAAAGAAGCGTCTGTGTCACATCTTTCTAGAGGTGTGCAAAATGTTGCCATCTCTGAGATATTAGGATTTTGCCTACAGCTTTTTAATTTTTGTAAGCTTTTGAAAAATGTGCTTTTTAAACTTGGCAACACTGCCACAGCTTTAAAGCCACTGCTATGTTTTACCTCTCAAAAGAAGCGTCTGAGTCTCCTCTTTCCAGGGATGTGCAAAATCTTGCTGTAAGTGTTACCATCTCTGAGATATTAGCATTGTGCCTACAGCATTTTCGATGTTTTTATTTCTGTAAGCTTTTGAAAAATGTGCTTTTTAAACTTGGCAACACTGCCACAGCTTTAAAGCCACTGCTATGTTTTACCTCTCAAAAGAAGCGCCTGAGTCTCCTCTTTCCAGAGATGTGCAAAATCTTGCTGTAAGTGTTACCATCTCTGAGATATTAGCATTGTGCCTACAGCATTTTCGATGTTTTTATTTCTGTAAGCTTTTGAAAAATGTGCTTTTTAAACTTGGCAACACTGCCACAGCTTTAAAGCCACTGCAATGTTTTACACCTCAAAAGAAGCGTCTGTGTCACATCTTTCTAGAGGTGTGCAAAATGTTGCCATCTCTGAGATATTAGGATTTTGCCTACAGCTTTTTAATTTTTGTAAGCTTTTGAAAAATGTGCTTTTTAAACTTGGCAACACTGCCACAGCTTTAAAGCCACTGCTATGTTTTACCTCTCAAAAGAAGCGTCTGAGTCTCCTCTTTCCAGGGATGTGCAAAATCTTGCTGTAAGTGTTACCATCTCTGAGATATTAGCATTGTGCCTACAGCATTTTCGATGTTTTTATTTCTGTAAGCTTTTGAAAAATGTGCTTTTTAAACTTGGCAACACTGCCACAGCTTTAAAGCCACTGCTATGTTTTACCTCTCAAAAGAAGCGCCTGAGTCTCCTCTTTCCAGAGATGTGCAAAATCTTGCTGTAAGTGTTACCATCTCTGAGATATTAGCATTGTGCCTACAGCATTTTCGATGTTTTTATTTCTGTAAGCTTTTGAAAAATGTGCTTTTTAAACTTGGCAACACTGCCACAGCTTTAAAGCCACTGCAATGTTTTACACCTCAAAAGAAGCGTCTGTGTCACATCTTTCTAGAGGTGTGCAAAATGTTGCCATCTCTGAGATATTAGGATTTTGCCTACAGCTTTTTCATTTTTGTAAGCTTTTGAAAAATGTGCTTTTTAAACTTGGCAACACTGCCACAGCTTTAAAGCCACTGCTATGTTTTACCTCTCAGAAGAAGCGTCTGAGTCCCCTCTTTCCAGAGATGTGCAAAATGTTGATGTAGGTGTTACCATCTCTGAGATATTAGCTTTTTGCCTACAGCAGTTTCGATGTTTTTATTTTTTTAAGCTTTTGAAAAATGTGCTTTTTAAACTTGGCAACATTGCCACAGATTTAAGGCTACTGCTATGTTTTACCTCTCAAAAGAAGCGTCTGAGTCTCCTCTTTCTAGAGATGTGCAAAATGTTGATGTAGGTGTTACCATCTCTGAGATATTAGCTTTTTGCCTACAGCAGTTTCGATGTTTTTATTTTTTTAAGCTTTTGAAAAAACTTGGCAACATTGCCACAGATTTAAGGCTACTGACATGTTTTACCTCTCAAAAGAAGCGTCTGAGTCTCCTCTTTCTAGAGATGTGCAAAACGTTGCTGTAGATGTTACCATCTCTGAGATATTAGCATTGGCCTACAGCATTTTCGATATTTTTATTTTTGTAAGCTTTTGAAAAATGTTCTTTTTAAACTTGGCAACACTGCCACAGCTTTAAAGCCACTGCAATGTTTTACACCTCAAAAGAAGCGTCTGTGTCACATCTTTCTTTCTAGAGGTGTGCAAAATGTTGCCATCTCTGAGATATTAGGATTTTGCCTACAGCTTTTTCATTTTTGTAAGCTTTTGAAAAATGTGCTTTTTAAACTTGGCAACACTGCCACAGCTTTAAAGCCACTGCTATGTTTTACCTCTCAAAAGAAGCGTCTGAGTCTCCTCTTTCCAGGGATGTGCAAAATCTTGCTGTAAGTGTTACCATCTCTGAGATATTAGCATTGTGCCTACAGCATTTTCGATGTTTTTATTTCTGTAAGCTTTTGAAAAATGTGCTTTTTAAACTTGGCAACACTGCCACAGCTTTAAAGCCACTGCTATGTTTTACCTCTCAGAAGAAGCGTCTGAGTCTCCTCTTTCCAGAGATGTGCAAAATCTTGCTGTAAGTGTTACCATCTCTGAGATATTAGCATTGTGCCTACAGCATTTTCGATGTTTTTATTTCTGTAAGCTTTTGAAAAATGTGCTTTTTAAACTTGGCAACACTGCCAGAGCTTTAAAGCCACTGCTATGTTTTACATCTTAAAGTAAGCGTCTGTGTCTCCTCTTTCTAGAGATGTGCAAAATGTTGATGTAGATGTTACCATCTCTGAGATATTAGCATTGGCCTACAGCATTTTCGATGTTTTTATTTTTTTAAGCTTTTGAAAAATGTGCTTCTTAAACTTGGCAACACTGCCACAGCTTTAAAGCCACTGCTATGGTTTACCTCTCAAAAGAAGCGTCTGAGTCACATCTTTCTAGAGGTGTGCAAAATGTTGCCATCTCTGAGATATTAGCATTGTGCCTACAGCATTTTCGATGTTTTTATTTCTGTAAGCTTTTGAAAAATGTGCTTTTTAAACTTGGCAACACTGCCACAGCTTTAAAGCCACTGCAATGTTTTACACCTCAAAAGAAGCGTCTGTGTCACATCTTTCTAGAGGTGTGCAAAATGTTGCCATCTCTGAGATATTAGGATTTTGCCTACAGCTTTTTCATTTTTGTAAGCTTTTGAAAAATGTGCTTTTTAAACTTGGCAACACTGCCACAGCTTTAAAGCCACTGCTATGTTTTACCTCTCAGAAGAAGCGTCTGAGTCCCCTCTTTCCAGAGATGTGCAAAATGTTGATGTAGGTGTTACCATCTCTGAGATATTAGCTTTTTGCCTACAGCAGTTTCGATGTTTTTATTTTTTTAAGCTTTTGAAAAATGTGCTTCTTAAACTTGGCAACACTGCCACAGCTTTAAAGCCACTGCTATGTTTTACCTCTCAAAAGAAGCGCCTGAGTCTCCTCTTTCCAGAGATGTGCAAAATCTTGCTGTAAGTGTTACCATCTCTGAGATATTAGCATTGTGCCTACAGCATTTTCGATGTTTTTATTTCTGTAAGCTTTTGAAAAATGTGCTTTTTAAACTTGGCAACACTGCCACAGCTTTAAAGCCACTGCAATGTTTTACACCTCAAAAGAAGCGTCTGTGTCACATCTTTCTAGAGGTGTGCAAAATGTTGCCATCTCTGAGATATTAGGATTTTGCCTACAGCTTTTTCATTTTTGTAAGCTTTTGAAAAATGTGCTTTTTAAACTTGGCAACACTGCCACAGCTTTAAAGCCACTGCTATGTTTTACCTCTCAGAAGAAGCGTCTGAGTCCCCTCTTTCCAGAGATGTGCAAAATGTTGATGTAGGTGTTACCATCTCTGAGATATTAGCTTTTTGCCTACAGCAGTTTCGATGTTTTTATTTTTTTAAGCTTTTGAAAAATGTGCTTTTTAAACTTGGCAACATTGCCACAGATTTAAGGCTACTGCTATGTTTTACCTCTCAAAAGAAGCGTCTGAGTCTCCTCTTTCTAGAGATGTGCAAAATGTTGATGTAGGTGTTACCATCTCTGAGATATTAGCTTTTTGCCTACAGCAGTTTCGATGTTTTTATTTTTTTAAGCTTTTGAAAAAACTTGGCAACATTGCCACAGATTTAAGGCTACTGACATGTTTTACCTCTCAAAAGAAGCGTCTGAGTCTCCTCTTTCTAGAGATGTGCAAAACGTTGCTGTAGATGTTACCATCTCTGAGATATTAGCATTGGCCTACAGCATTTTCGATATTTTTATTTTTGTAAGCTTTTGAAAAATGTTCTTTTTAAACTTGGCAACACTGCCACAGCTTTAAAGCCACTGCAATGTTTTACACCTCAAAAGAAGCGTCTGTGTCACATCTTTCTTTCTAGAGGTGTGCAAAATGTTGCCATCTCTGAGATATTAGGATTTTGCCTACAGCTTTTTCATTTTTGTAAGCTTTTGAAAAATGTGCTTTTTAAACTTGGCAACACTGCCACAGCTTTAAAGCCACTGCTATGTTTTACCTCTCAAAAGAAGCGTCTGAGTCTCCTCTTTCCAGGGATGTGCAAAATCTTGCTGTAAGTGTTACCATCTCTGAGATATTAGCATTGTGCCTACAGCATTTTCGATGTTTTTATTTCTGTAAGCTTTTGAAAAATGTGCTTTTTAAACTTGGCAACACTGCCACAGCTTTAAAGCCACTGCTATGTTTTACCTCTCAGAAGAAGCGTCTGAGTCTCCTCTTTCCAGAGATGTGCAAAATCTTGCTGTAAGTGTTACCATCTCTGAGATATTAGCATTGTGCCTACAGCATTTTCGATGTTTTTATTTCTGTAAGCTTTTGAAAAATGTGCTTTTTAAACTTGGCAACACTGCCAGAGCTTTAAAGCCACTGCTATGTTTTACATCTTAAAGTAAGCGTCTGTGTCTCCTCTTTCTAGAGATGTGCAAAATGTTGATGTAGATGTTACCATCTCTGAGATATTAGCATTGGCCTACAGCATTTTCGATGTTTTTATTTTTTTAAGCTTTTGAAAAATGTGCTTCTTAAACTTGGCAACACTGCCACAGCTTTAAAGCCACTGCTATGGTTTACCTCTCAAAAGAAGCGTCTGAGTCTCCTCTTTCCAGAGATGTGCAAAATCTTGCTGTAAGTGTTACCATCTCTGAGATATTAGCATTGTGCCTACAGCATTTTCGATGTTTTTATTTCTGTAAGCTTTTGAAAAATGTGCTTTTTAAACTTGGCAACACTGCCACAGCTTTAAAGCCACTGCAATGTTTTACACCTCAAAAGAAGCGTCTGTGTCACATCTTTCTAGAGGTGTGCAAAATGTTGCCATCTCTGAGATATTAGGATTTTGCCTACAGCTTTTTCATTTTTATAAGCTTTTGAAAAATGTGCTTTTTAAACTTGGCAACACTGCCACAGCTTTAAAGCCACTGCTATGTTTTACCTCTCAAAAGAAGCGCCTGAGTCTCCTCTTTCCAGAGATGTGCAAAATCTTGCTGTAAGTGTTACCATCTCTGAGATATTAGCATTGTGCCTACAGCATTTTCGATGTTTTTATTTCTGTAAGCTTTTGAAAAATGTGCTTTTTAAACTTGGCAACACTGCCACAGCTTTAAAGCCACTGCTATGTTTTACATCTTAAAGTAAGCGTCTGTGTCTCCTCTTTCTAGAGATGTGCAAAATCTTGCTGTAAGTGTTACCATCTCTGAGATATTAGCATTGTGCCTACAGCATTTTCGATGTTTTTATTTCTGTAAGCTTTTGAAAAATGTGCTTTTTAAACTTGGCAACACTGCCACAGCTTTAAAGCCACTGCTATGTTTTACCTCTCAAAAGAAGCGCCTGAGTCTCCTCTTTCCAGAGATGTGCAAAATCTTGCTGTAAGTGTTACCATCTCTGAGATATTAGCATTGTGCCTACAGCATTTTCGATGTTTTTATTTCTGTAAGCTTTTGAAAAATGTGCTTTTTAAACTTGGCAACACTGCCACAGCTTTAAAGCCACTGCAATGTTTTACACCTCAAAAGAAGCGTCTGTGTCACATCTTTCTAGAGGTGTGCAAAATGTTGCCATCTCTGAGATATTAGGATTTTGCCTACAGCTTTTTCATTTTTGTAAGCTTTTGAAAAATGTGCTTTTTAAACTTGGCAACACTGCCACAGCTTTAAAGCCACTGCTATGTTTTACCTCTCAGAAGAAGCGTCTGAGTCCCCTCTTTCCAGAGATGTGCAAAATGTTGATGTAGGTGTTACCATCTCTGAGATATTAGCTTTTTGCCTACAGCAGTTTCGATGTTTTTATTTTTTTAAGCTTTTGAAAAATGTGCTTTTTAAACTTGGCAACATTGCCACAGATTTAAGGCTACTGCTATGTTTTACCTCTCAAAAGAAGCGTCTGAGTCTCCTCTTTCTAGAGATGTGCAAAATGTTGATGTAGGTGTTACCATCTCTGAGATATTAGCTTTTTGCCTACAGCAGTTTCGATGTTTTTATTTTTTTAAGCTTTTGAAAAAACTTGGCAACATTGCCACAGATTTAAGGCTACTGACATGTGTTACCTCTCAAAAGAAGCGTCTGAGTCTCCTCTTTCTAGAGATGTGCAAAACGTTGCTGTATATGTTACCATCTCTGAGATATTAGCATTGGCCTACAGCATTTTCGATATTTTTATTTTTGTAAGCTTTTGAAAAATGTTCTTTTTAAACTTGGCAACACTGCCACAGCTTTAAAGCCACTGCAATGTTTTACACGTCAAAAGAAGCGTCTGTGTCACATCTTTCTAGGGGTGTGCAAAATGTTGCCATCTCTGAGATATTAGGATTTTGCCTACAGCTTTTTCATTTTTGTAAGCTTTTGAAAAATGTGCTTTTTAAACTTGGCAACACTGCCACAGCTTTAAAGCCACTGCTATGTTTTACCTCTCAAAAGAAGCGTCTGAGTCTCCTCTTTCCAGGGATGTGCAAAATCTTGCTGTAAGTGTTACCATCTCTGAGATATTAGCATTGTGCCTACAGCATTTTCGATGTTTTTATTTCTGTAAGCTTTTGAAAAATATGCTTTTTAAACTTGGCAACACTGCCACAGCTTTAAAGCCACTGCTATGTTTTACCTCTCAGAAGAAGCGTCTGAGTCTCCTCTTTCCAGAGATGTGCAAAATCTTGCTGTAAGTGTTACCATCTCTGAGATATTAGCATTGTGCCTACAGCATTTTCGATGTTTTTATTTCTGTAAGCTTTTGAAAAATGTGCTTTTTAAACTTGGCAACACTGCCACAGCTTTAAAGCCACTGCTATGTTTTACATTTTAAAGTAAGCGTCTGTGTCTTCTCTTTCTAGAGATGTGCAAAATGTTGATGTAGGTGTTACCATCTCTGAGATATTAGCTTTTTGCCTACAGCAGTTTCGATGTTTTTATTTTTTTAAGCTTTTGAAAAATGTGCTTTTTAAACTTGGCAACATTGCCACAGATTTAAGGCTACTGCTATGTTTTACCTCTCAAAAGAAGCGTCTGAGTCTCCTCTTTCTAGAGATGTGCAAAATGTTGCTGTAGGTGTTACCATCTCTGAGATATTAGCATTGGCCTACAGCATTTTCGATATTTTTATTTTTGTAAGCTTTTGAAAAATGTTCTTTTTAAACTTGGCAACACTGCCACAGCTTTAAAGCCACTGCTATGTTTTACCTCTCAGAAGAAGCGTCTGAGTCTCCTCTTTCCAGAGATGTGCAAAATCTTGCTGTAAGTGTTACCATCTCTGAGATATTAGCATTGTGCCTACAGCATTTTCGATGTTTTTATTTCTGTAAGCTTTTGAAAAATGTGCTTTTTAAACTTGGCAACACTGCCACAGCTTTAAAGCCACTGCTATGTTTTACCTCTCAAAAGAAGCGCCTGAGTCTCCTCTTTCCAGAGATGTGCAAAATCTTGCTGTAAGTGTTACCATCTCTGAGATATTAGCATTGTGCCTACAGCATTTTCGATGTTTTTATTTCTGTAAGCTTTTGAAAAATGTGCTTTTTAAACTTGGCAACACTGCCACAGCTTTAAAGCCACTGCTATGTTTTACATCTTAAAGTAAGCGTCTGTGTCTCCTCTTTCTAGAGATGTGCAAAATGTTGATGTAGATGTTACCATCTCTGAGATATTAGCATTGGCCTACAGCATTTTCGATGTTTTTATTTTTTTAAGCTTTTGAAAAATGTGCTTTTTAAACTTGGCAACACTGCCACAGCTTTAAAGCCACTGCTATGGTTTACCTCTCAAAAGAAGCGTCTGAGTCTCCTCTTTCCAGAGATGTGCAAAATCTTGCTGTAAGTGTTACCATCTCTGAGATATTAGCATTGTGCCTACAGCATTTTCGATGTTTTTATTTCTGTAAGCTTTTGAAAAATGTGCTTTTTAAACTTGGCAACACTGCCACAGCTTTAAAGCCACTGCAATGTTTTACACCTCAAAAGAAGCGTCTGTGTCACATCTTTGTAGAGGTGTGCAAAATGTTGCCATCTCTGAGATATTAGGATTTTGCCTACAGCTTTTTCATTTTTGTAAGCTTTTGAAAAATGTGCTTTTTAAACTTGGCAACACTGCCACAGCTTTAAAGCCACTGCTATGTTTTACCTCTCAGAAGAAGCGTCTGAGTCCCCTCTTTCCAGAGATGTGCAAAATGTTGATGTAGGTGTTACCATCTCTGAGATATTAGCTTTTTGCCTACAGCAGTTTCGATGTTTTTATTTTTTTAAGCTTTTGAAAAATGTGCTTTTTAAACTTGGCAACATTGCCACAGATTTAAGGCTACTGCTATGTTTTACCTCTCAAAAGAAGCGTCTGATTCTCCTCTTTCTAGAGATGTGAAAAATGTTGATGTAGGTGTTACCATCTCTGAGATATTAGCTTTTTGCCTACAGCAGTTTCGATGTTTTTATTTTTTTAAGCTTTTGAAAAATGTTCTTTTTAAACTTGGCAACACTGCCACAGCTTTAAAGCCACTGCTATGTTTTACCTCTCAAGAGAAGCGCCTGAGTCTCCTCTTTCCAGAGATGTGCAAAATCTTGCTGTAAGTGTTACCATCTCTGAGATATTAGCATTGTGCCTACAGCATTTTCGATGTTTTTATTTCTGTAAGCTTTTGAAAAATGTGCTTTTTAAACTTGGCAACACTGCCACAGCTTTAAAGCCACTGCTATGTTTTACATCTTAAAGTAAGCGTCTGTGTCTCCTCTTTCTAGAGATGTGCAAAATGTTGATGTAGATGTTACCATCTCTGAGATATTAGCATTGGCCTACAGCATTTTCGATGTTTTTATTTTTTTAAGCTTTTGAAAAATGTGCTTTTTAAACTTGGCAACACTGCCACAGCTTTAAAGCCACTGCTATGGTTTACCTCTCAAAAGAAGCGTCTGAGTCTCCTCTTTCCAGAGATGTGCAAAATCTTGCTGTAAGTGTTACCATCTCTGAGATATTAGCATTGTGCCTACAGCATTTTCGATGTTTTTATTTCTGTAAGCTTTTGAAAAATGTGCTTTTTAAACTTGGCAACACTGCCACAGCTTTAAAGCCACTGCAATGTTTTACACCTCAAAAGAAGCGTCTGTGTCACATCTTTGTAGAGGTGTGCAAAATGTTGCCATCTCTGAGATATTAGGATTTTGCCTACAGCTTTTTCATTTTTGTAAGCTTTTGAAAAATGTGCTTTTTAAACTTGGCAACACTGCCACAGCTTTAAAGCCACTGCTATGTTTTACCTCTCAGAAGAAGCGTCTGAGTCCCCTCTTTCCAGAGATGTGCAAAATGTTGATGTAGGTGTTACCATCTCTGTGATATTAGCTTTTTGCCTACAGCAGTTTCGATGTTTTTATTTTTTTAAGCTTTTGAAAAATGTGCTTTTTAAACTTGGCAACATTGCCACAGATTTAAGGCTACTGCTATGTTTTACCTCTCAAAAGAAGCGTCTGAGTCTCCTCTTTCTAGAGATGTGCAAAATGTTGATGTAGGTGTTACCATCTCTGAGATATTAGCTTTTTGCCTACAGCAGTTTCGATGTTTTTATTTTTTTAAGCTTTTGAAAAAACTTGGCAACATTGCCACAGATTTAAGGCTACTGACATGTTTTACCTCTCAAAAGAAGCGTCTGAGTCTCCTCTTTCTAGAGATGTGCAAAACGTTGCTGTAGATGTTACCATCTCTGAGATATTAGCATTGGCCTACAGCATTTTCGATATTTTTATTTTTGTAAGCTTTTGAAAAATGTTCTTTTTAAACTTGGCAACACTGCCACAGCTTTAAAGCCACTGCAATGTTTTACACCTCAAAAGAAGCGTCTGTGTCACATCTTTCTAGAGGTGTGCAAAATGTTGCCATCTCTGAGATATTAGGATTTTGCCTACAGCTTTTTCATTTTTGTAAGCTTTTGAAAAATGTGCTTTTTAAACTTGGCAACACTGCCACAGCTTTAAAGCCACTGCTATGTTTTACCTCTCAAAAGAAGCGTCTGAGTCTCCTCTTTCCAGGGATGTGCAAAATCTTGCTGTAAGTGTTACCATCTCTGAGATATTAGCATTGTGCCTACAGCATTTTCGATGTTTTTATTTCTGTAAGCTTTTGAAAAATGTGCTTTTTAAACTTGGCAACACTGCCACAGCTTTAAAGCCACTGCTATGTTTTACCTCTCAGAAGAAGCGTCTGAGTCTCCTCTTTCCAGAGATGT
This sequence comes from Cheilosia variabilis, assembly GCA_951230905.1. NCBI lineage: Eukaryota > Metazoa > Arthropoda > Insecta > Diptera > Syrphidae > Cheilosia > Cheilosia variabilis. The sequence goes on along the minus strand of OX579679.1, from coordinate 41,167,719 downwards.
GCAAAATCTTGCTGTAAGTGTTACCATCTCTGAGATATTAGCATTGTGCCTACAGCATTTTCGATGTTTTTATTTCTGTAAGCTTTTGAAAAATGTGCTTTTTAAACTTGGCAACACTGCCACAGCTTTAAAGCCACTGCTATGTTTTACATTTTAAAGTAAGCGTCTGTGTCTTCTCTTTCTAGAGATGTGCAAAATGTTGATGTAGGTGTTACCATCTCTGAGATATTAGCTTTTTGCCTACAGCAGTTTCGATGTTTTTATTTTTTTAAGCTTTTGAAAAAACTTGGCAACATTGCCACAGATTTAAGGCTACTGACATGTTTTACCTCTCAAAAGAAGCGTCTGAGTCTCCTCTTTCTAGAGATGTGCAAAACGTTGCTGTAGATGTTACCATCTCTGAGATATTAGCATTGGCCTACAGCATTTTCGATATTTTTATTTTTGTAAGCTTTTGAAAAATGTTCTTTTTAAACTTGGCAACACTGCCACAGCTTTAAAGCCACTGCAATGTTTTACACCTCAAAAGAAGCGTCTGTGTCACATCTTTCTAGAGGTGTGCAAAATGTTGCCATCTCTGAGATATTAGGATTTTGCCTACAGCTTTTTCATTTTTGTAAGCTTTTGAAAAATGTGCTTTTTAAACTTGGCAACACTGCCACAGCTTTAAAGCCACTGCTATGTTTTACCTCTCAAAAGAAGCGTCTGAGTCTCCTCTTTCCAGGGATGTGCAAAATCTTGCTGTAAGTGTTACCATCTCTGAGATATTAGCATTGTGCCTACAGCATTTTCGATGTTTTTATTTCTGTAAGCTTTTGAAAAATGTGCTTTTTAAACTTGGCAACACTGCCACAGCTTTAAAGCCACTGCTATGTTTTACCTCTCAGAAGAAGCGTCTGAGTCTCCTCTTTCCAGATATGTGCAAAATCTTGCTGTAAGTGTTACCATCTCTGAGATATTAGCATTGTGCCTACAGCATTTTCGATGTTTTTATTTCTGTAAGCTTTTGAAAAATGTGCTTTTTAAACTTGGCAACACTGCCACAGCTTTAAAGCCACTGCTATGTTTTACATTTTAAAGTAAGCGTCTGTGTCTTCTCTTTCTAGAGATGTGCAAAATGTTGATGTAGGTGTTACCATCTCTGAGATATTAGCTTTTTGCCTACAGCAGTTTCGATGTTTTTATTTTTTTAAGCTTTTGAAAAAACTTGGCAACATTGCCACAGATTTAAGGCTACTGACATGTTTTACCTCTCAAAAGAAGCGTCTGAGTCTCCTCTTTCTAGAGATGTGCAAAACGTTGCTGTAGATGTTACCATCTCTGAGATATTAGCATTGGCCTACAGCATTTTCGATATTTTTATTTTTGTAAGCTTTTGAAAAATGTGCTTTTTAAACTTGGCAACACTGCCACAGCTTTAAAGCCACTGCTATGTTTTACATTTTAAAGTAAGCGTCTGTGTCTTCTCTTTCTAGAGATGTGCAAAATGTTGATGTAGGTGTTACCATCTCTGAGATATTAGCTTTTTGCCTACAGCATTTTCGATATTTTTATTTTTGTAAGCTTTTGAAAAATGTTCTTTTTAAACTTGGCAACACTGCCACAGCTTTAAAGCCACTGCTATGTTTTACCTCTCAAAAGAAGCGTCTGAGTCTCCTCTTTCCAGGGATGTGCAAAATCTTGCTGTAAGTGTTACCATCTCTGAGATATTAGCATTGTGCCTACAGCATTTTCGATGTTTTTATTTCTGTAAGCTTTTGAAAAATGTGCTTTTTAAACTTGGCAACACTGCCACAGCTTTAAAGCCACTGCTATGTTTTACCTCTCAGAAGAAGCGCCTGAGTCTCCTCTTTCCAGAGATGTGCAAAATCTTGCTGTAAGTGTTACCATCTCTGAGATATTAGCATTGTGCCTACAGCATTTTCGATGTTTTTATTTCTGTAAGCTTTTGAAAAATGTGCTTTTTAAACTTGGCAACACTGCCACAGCTTTAAAGCCACTGCAATGTTTTACAACTCAAAAGAAGCGTCTGTGTCACATCTTTCTAGAGGTGTGCAAAATGTTGCCATCTCTGAGATATTAGGATTTTGCCTACAGCTTTTTAATTTTTGTAAGCTTTTGAAAAATGTGCTTTTTAAACTTGGCAACACTGCCACAGCTTTAAAGCCACTGCTATGTTTTACCTCTCAAAAGAAGCGTCTGAGTCTCCTCTTTCCAGGGATGTGCAAAATCTTGCTGTAAGTGTTACCATCTCTGAGATATTAGCCTTGTGCCTACAGCATTTTCGATGTTTTTATTTCTGTAAGCTTTTGAAAAATGTGCTTTTTAAACTTGGCAACACTGCCACAGCTTTAAAGCCACTGCTATGTTTTACCTATCAAAAGAAGCGCCTGAGTCTCCTCTTTCCAGAGATGTGCAAAATCTTGCTGTAAGTGTTACCATCTCTGAGATATTAGCATTGTGCCTACAGCATTTTCGATGTTTTTATTTCTGTAAGCTTTTGAAAAATGTGCTTTTTAAACTTGGCAACACTGCCACAGCTTTAAAGCCACTGCTATGTTTTACATCTTAAAGTAAGCGTCTGTGTCTCCTCTTTCTAGAGATGTGCAAAATGTTGATCTAGATGTTACCATCTCTGAGATATTAGCATTGGCCTACAGCATTTTCGATGTTTTTATTTTTTTAAGCTTTTGAAAAATGTGCTTTTTAAACTTGGCAACACTGCCACAGCTTTAAAGCCACTGCTATGGTTTACCTCTCAAAAGAAGCGTCTGAGTCTCCTCTTTCCAGAGATGTGCAAAATCTTGCTGTAAGTGTTACCATCTCTGAGATATTAGCATTGTGCCTACAGCATTTTCGATGTTTTTATTTCTGTAAGCTTTTGAAAAATGTGCTTTTTAAACTTGGCAACACTGCCACAGCTTTAAAGCCACTGCAATGTTTTACACCTCAAAAGAAGCGTCTATGTCACATCTTTGTAGAGGTGTGCAAAATGTTGCCATCTCTGAGATATTAGGATTTTGCCTACAGCTTTTTCATTTTTGTAAGCTTTTGAAAAATGTGCTTTTTAAACTTGGCAACACTGCCACAGCTTTAAAGCCACTGCTATGTTTTACCTCTCAGAAGAAGCGTCTGAGTCCCCTCTTTCCAGAGATGTGCAAAATGTTGATGTAGGTGTTACCATCTCTGAGATATTAGCTTTTTGCCTACAGCAGTTTCGATGTTTTTATTTTTTTAAGCTTTTGAAAAATGTGCTTTTTAAACTTGGCAACATTGCCACAGATTTAAGGCTACTGCTATGTTTTACCTCTCAAAAGAAGCGTCTGAGTCTCCTCTTTCTAGAGATGTGCAAAATGTTGATGTAGGTGTTACCATCTCTGAGATATTAGCTTTTTGCCTACAGCAGTTTCGATGTTTTTATTTTTTTAAGCTTTTGAAAAAACTTGGCAACATTGCCACAGATTTAAGGCTACTGACATGTTTTACCTCTCAGAAGAAGCGTCTGAGTCTCCTCTTTCCAGAGATGTGCAAAATCTTGCTGTAAGTGTTACCATCTCTGAGATATTAGCATTGTGCCTACAGCATTTTCGATGTTTTTATTTCTGTAAGCTTTTGAAAAATGTGCTTTTTAAACTTGGCAACACTGCCACTGCTATGTTTTACATTTTAAAGTAAGCGTCTGTGTCTTCTCTTTCTAGAGATGTGCAAAATGTTGATGTAGGTGTTACCATCTCTGAGATATTAGCTTTTTGCCTACAGCAGTTTCGATGTTTTTATTTTTTTAAGCTTTTGAAAAATGTGCTTTTTAAACTTGGCAACATTGCCACAGATTTAAGGCTACTGCTATGGTTTACCTCTCAAAAGAAGCGTCTGAGTCTCCTCTTTCTAGAGATGTGCAAAATGTTGCTGTAGGTGTTACCATCTCTGAGATATTAGCATTGGCCTACAGCATTTTCGATATTTTTATTTTTGTAAGCTTTTGAAAAATGTTCTTTTTAAACTTGGCAACACTGCCACAGCTTTAAAGCCACTGCAATGTTTTACACCTCAAAAGAAGCGTCTGTGTCTCCTCTTTCTAGAGGTGTGCAAAATGTTGCCATCTCTGAGATATTAGGATTTTGCCTACAGCATTTTCATTTTTGTAAGCTTTTGAAAAATGTGCTTTTTAAACTTGGCAACACTGCCACAGCTTTAAAGCCACTGCTATGTTTTACCTCTCAAAAGAAGAGTCTGTGTCTCCTCTTTCTAGAGATGTGCAAAATGTTGCCATCTCTGAGATATTAGGATTTTGCCTACAGCATTTTCATTTTTGTAAGCTTTTGAAAAATGTGCTTTTTAAACTTGGCAACACTGCCATAGCTTTAAAGCCACATCTATGTTTTACATCTCAAAAGAAGCCTCTGAGTCTCCTCTTTCTAGAGATGTGCAAAATTTTGCTGTAGGTGTTACCATCTCTGAGAGATTAGCTTTTTGCCTACAGCAGTTTCGATGTTTTTATTTTGTTAAGCTTTTGAAAAATGTGCTTTTTAAACTTGGCAACATTGCCACAGATTTAAGGCTACAGCTATGTTTTACCTCTCAAAAGAAGCGTCTGAGTCTTCTCTTTCTAGAGATGTGCAAACTGTTGCTGTAGGTGTTACCATCTCTGAGATATTAGCATTGGCCTACAGCATTTTCGATGTTTTTATTTTTGTAAGCTTTTGAAAAATGTTCTTTTTAAACTTGGCAACACTGCCACAGCTTTAAAGCCACTGCAATGTTTGACACCTCAAAAGAAGCGTCTGTGTCTCCTCTTTCTAGAGATGTGCAAAATGTTGCTGTAGATGTTACCATCTCTGAGATATTAGCATTGGCCTACAGCATTTTCGATGTTTTTATTTTTTTAAGCTTTTGAAAAATGTGCTTTTTAAACTTGGCAACATTGCCACAGATTTAAGGCTACAGCTATGTTTTACCTCTCAAAAGAAGCGTCTGAGTCTCCTCTTTCTAGAGATGTGCAAAATGTTGCTGTAGATGTTACCATCTCTGAGATATTAGCATTGGCCTACAGCATTTTCGATGTTTTTATTTTTTTAAGCTTTTGAAAAATGTGCTTTTTAAACTTGGCAACATTGCCACAGATTTAAGGCTACAGCTATGTTTTACCTCTCAAAAGAAGCGTCTGAGTCTTCTCTTTCTAGAGATGTGCAAACTGTTGCTGTAGGTGTTACCATCTCTGAGATATTAGCATTGGCCTACAGCATTTTCGATGTTTTTATTTTTGTAAGCTTTTGAAAAATGTTCTTTTTAAACTTGGCAACACTGCCACAGCTTTAAAGCCACTGCAATGTTTGACACCTCAAAAGAAGCGTCTGTGTCTCCTCTTTCTAGAGGTGTGCAAAATGTTGCCATCTCTGAGATATTAGCTTTTTGCCTACAGCAGTTTCGATGTTTTTATTTTGTTAAGCTTTTGAAAAATGTGCTTTTTAAACTTGGCAACATTGCCACAGATTTAAGGCTACTGATATTTTTTACCTCTCAAAAGAAGCGTCTGAGTCTCCTCTTTCCAGAGATGTGCAAAATCTTGCTGTAAGTGTTACCATCTCTGAGATATTAGCATTGTGCCTACAGCATTTTCGATGTTTTTATTTCTGTAAGCTTTTGGAAAATGTGCTTTTTAAACTTGGCAACACTGCCACAGCTTTAAAGCCACTGCACTGTTTTACACCTCAAAAGAAGCGTCTGTGTCACATCTTTCTAGAGGTGTGCAAAATGTTGCCATCTCTGAGATATTAGGATTTTGCCTGCAGCTTTTTCATTTTTGTAAGCTTTTGAAAAATGTGCTTTTTAAACTTGGCAACACTGCCACAGCTTTAAAGCCACTGCTATGTTTTACCTCTCAAAAGAAGCGTCTGAGTCTCCTCTTTCCAGGGATGTGCAAAATCTTCCTGTAAGTGTTACCATCTCTGAGATATTAGCATTGGCCTACAGCATTTTCGATGTTTTTATTTTTGTAAGCTTTTGAAAAATGTTCTTTTTAAACTTGGCAACACTGCCACAGCTTTAAAGCCACTGCAATGTTTGACACCTCAAAAGAAGCGTCTGTGTCTCCTCTTTCTAGAGGTGTGCAAAATGTTGCCATCTCTGAGATATTAGCTTTTTGCCTACAGCAGTTTCGATGTTTTTATTTTGTTAAGCTTTTGAAAAATGTGCTTTTTAAACTTGGCAACATTGCCACAGATTTAAGGCTACTGATATTTTTTACCTCTCAAAAGAAGCGTCTGAGTCTCCTCTTTCCAGAGATGTGCAAAATCTTGCTGTAAGTGTTACCATCTCTGAGATATTAGCATTGTGCCAACAGCATTTTCGATGTTTTTATTTCTGTAAGCTTTTGGAAAATGTGCTTTTTAAACTTGGCAACACTGCCACAGCTTTAAAGCCACTGCACTGTTTTACACCTCAAAAGAAGCGTCTGTGTCACATCTTTCTAGAGGTGTGCAAAATGTTGCCATCTCTGAGATATTAGGATTTTGCCTGCAGCTTTTTCATTTTTGTAAGCTTTTGAAAAATGTGCTTTTTAAACTTGGCAACACTGCCACAGCTTTAAAGCCACTGCTATGTTTTACCTCTCAAAAGAAGCGTCTGAGTCTCCTCTTTCCAGGGATGTGCAAAATCTTCCTGTAAGTGTTACCATCTCTGAGATATTAGCATTGTGCCTACAGCATTTTCGATGTTTTTATTTCTGTAAGCTTTTGAAAAATGTGCTTTTTAAACTTGGCAACACTGCCACAGCTTTAAAGCCACTGCTATGTTTTACCTCTCAGAAGAAGCGTCTGAGTCTCCTCTTTCCAGAGATGTGCAAAATCTTGCTGTAAGTGTTACCATCTCTGAGATATTAGCATTGTGCCTACAGCATTTTCGATGTTTTTATTTCTGTAAGCTTTTGAAAAATGTGCTTTTTAAACTTGGCAACACTGCCACAGCTTTAAAGCCACTGCTATGTTTTACCTCTCAGAAGAAGCGTCTGTGTCTCCTCTTTCTAGAGATGTGCAAAATGTTGATGTAGGTGTTACCATCTCTGAGATATTAGCTTTTTGCCTACAGCAGTTTCGATGTTTTTATTTTTTTAAGCTTTTGAAAAAACTTGGCAACATTGCCACAGATTTAAGGCTACTGACATGTTTTACATCTCAAAAGAAGCGTCTGAGTCTCCTCTTTCCAGGGATGTGCAAAATCTTGCTGTAAGTGTTACCATCTCTGAGATATTAGCATTGTGCCTACAGCATTTTCGATGTTTTTATTTCTGTAAGCTTTTGAAAAATGTGCTTTTTAAACTTGGCAACACTGCCACAGCTTTAAAGCCACTGCTATGTTTTACATTTTAAAGTAAGCGTCTGTGTCTCCTCTTTCTAGAGATGTGCAAAATGTTGATGTAGGTGTTACCATCTCTGAGATATTAGCTTTTTGCCTACAGCAGTTTCGATGTTTTTATTTTTTTAAGCTTTTGAAAAAACTTGGCAACATTGCCACAGATTTAAGGCTACTGACATGTTTTACATCTCAAAAGAAGCGTCTGAGTCTCCTCTTTCCAGGGATGTGCAAAATCTTGCTGTAAGTGTTACCATCTCTGAGATATTAGCATTGGCCTACAGCATTTTCGATGTTTTTATTTTTTTAAGCTTTTGAAAAATGTGCTTTTTAAACTTGGCAACACTGCCACAGCTTTAAAGCCACTGCAAAGTTTTACACCTCAAAAGAAGCGTCTGTGTCACATCTTTCTAGAGGTGTGCAAAATGTTGCCATCTCTGAGATATTAGGATTTTGCCTACAGCTTTTTAATTTTTGTAAGCTTTTGAAAAATGTGCTTTTTAAACTTGGCAACACTGCCACAGCTTTAAAGCCACTGCTATGTTTTACATTTTAAAGTAAGCGTCTGTGTCTCCTCTTTCTAGAGATGTGCAAAATGTTGATGTAGGTGTTACCATCTCTGAGATATTAGCTTTTTGCCTACAGCAGTTTCGATGTTTTTATTTTTTTAAGCTTTTGAAAAAACTTGGCAACATTGCCACAGATTTAAGGCTACTGACATGTTTTACATCTCAAAAGAAGCGTCTGAGTCTCCTCTTTCCAGGGATGTGCAAAATCTTGCTGTAAGTGTTACCATCTCTGAGATATTAGCATTGGCCTACAGCATTTTCGATGTTTTTATTTTTTTAAGCTTTTGAAAAATGTGCTTTTTAAACTTGGCAACACTGCCACAGCTTTAAAGCCACTGCAAAGTTTTACACCTCAAAAGAAGCGTCTGTGTCACATCTTTCTAGAGGTGTGCAAAATGTTGCCATCTCTGAGATATTAGGATTTTGCCTACAGCTTTTTAATTTTTGTAAGCTTTTGAAAAATGTGCTTTTTAAACTTGGCAACACTGCCACAGCTTTAAAGCCACTGCTATGTTTTACCTCTTAAAAGAAGCGTCTGAGTCTCCTCTTTCCAGGGATGTGCAAAATCTTGCTGTAAGTGTTACCATCTCTGAGATATTAGCATTGTGCCTACAGCATTTTCGATGTTTTTATTTCTGTAAGCTTTTGAAAAATGTGCTTTTTAAACTTGGCAACACTGCCACAGCTTTAAAGCCACTGCAAAGTTTTACACCTCAAAAGAAGCGTCTGAGTCTCCTCTTTCCAGGGATGTGCAAAATCTTGCTGTAAGTGTTACCATCTCTGAGATATTAGCATTGTGCCTACAGCATTTTCGATGTTTTTATTTCTGTAAGCTTTTGAAAAATGTGCTTTTTAAACTTGGCAACACTGCCACAGCTTTAAAGCCACTGCTATGTTTTACATTTTAAAGTAAGCGTCTGTGTCTTCTCTTTCTAGAGATGTGCAAAATGTTGATGTAGGTGTTACCATCTCTGAGATATTAGCTTTTTTCCTACAGCAGTTTCGATGTTTTTATTTTTTTAAGCTTTTGAAAAATGTGCTTTTTAAACTTGGCAACATTGCCACAGATTTAAGGCTACTGCTATGTTTTACCTCTCAAAAGAAGCGTCTGAGTCTCCTCTTTCTAGAGATGTGCAAAATGTTGCTGTAGGTGTTACCATCTCTGAGATATTAGCATTGGCCTACAGCATTTTCGATATTTTTATTTTTGTAAGCTTTTGAAAAATGTTCTTTTTAAACTTGGCAACACTGCCACAGCTTTAAAGCCACTGCAATGTTTTACACCTCAAAAGAAGCGTCTGTGTCTCCTCTTTCTAGAGGTGTGCAAAATGTTGCCATCTCTGAGATATTAGGATTTTGCCTACAGCATTTTCATTTTTGTAAGCTTTTGAAAAATGTGCTTTTTAAACTTGGCAACACTGCCACAGCTTTAAAGCCACTGCTATGTTTTACCTCTCAAAAGAAGAGTCTGTGTCTCCTCTTTCTAGAGATGTGCAAAATGTTGCCATCTCTGAGATATTAGGATTTTGCCTACAGCATTTTCATTTTTGTAAGCTTTTGAAAAATGTGCTTTTTAAACTTGGCAACACTGCCATAGCTTTAAAGCCACATCTATGTTTTACATCTCAAAAGAAGCGTCTGAGTCTCCTCTTTCTAGAGATGTGCAAAATTTTGCTGTAGGTGTTACCATCTCTGAGATATTAGCTTTTTGCCTACAGCAGTTTCGATGTTTTTATTTTGTTAAGCTTTTGAAAAATGTGCTTTTTAAACTTGGCAACATTGCCACAGATTTAAGGCTACTGATATTTTTTACCTCTCAAAAGAAGCGTCTGAGTCTCCTCTTTCTAGAGATGTGCAAAATGTTGCTGTAGATGTTACCATCTCTGAGATATTAGCATTGGCCTACAGCATTTTCGATGTTTTTATTTTTTTAAGCTTTTGAAAAATGTGCTTTTTAAACTTGGCAACATTGCCACAGATTTAAGGCTACAGCTATGTTTTACCTCTCAAAAGAAGCGTCTGAGTCTTCTCTTTCTAGAGATGTGCAAACTGTTGCTGTAGGTGTTACCATCTCTGAGATATTAGCATTGGCCTACAGCATTTTCGATGTTTTTATTTTTGTAAGCTTTTGAAAAATGTTCTTTTTAAACTTGGCAACACTGCCACAGCTTTAAAGCCACTGCAATGTTTGACACCTCAAAAGAAGCGTCTGTGTCTCCTCTTTCTAGAGGTGTGCAAAATGTTGCCATCTCTGAGATATTAGCTTTTTGCCTACAGCAGTTTCGATGTTTTTATTTTTTTAAGCTTTTGAAAAATGTGCTTTTTAAACTTGGCAACATTGCCACAGATTTAAGGCTACTGCTATGTTTTACCTCTCAAAAGAAGCGTCTGAGTCTCCTCTTTCTAGAGATGTGCAAAATGTTGATGTAGGTGTTACCATCTCTGAGATATTAGCTTTTTGCCTACAGCAGTTTCGATGTTTTTATTTTTTTAAGCTTTTGAAAAAACTTGGCAACATTGCCACAGATTTAAGGCTACTGACATGTTTTACCTCTCAAAAGAAGCGTCTGAGTCTCCTCTTTCTAGAGATGTGCAAAACGTTGCTGTAGATGTTACCATCTCTGAGATATTAGCATTGGCCTACAGCATTTTCGATATTTTTATTTTTGTAAGCTTTTGAAAAATGTTCTTTTTAAACTTGGCAACACTGCCACAGCTTTAAAGCCACTGCAATGTTTTACACCTCAAAAGAAGCGTCTGTGTCACATCTTTCTAGAGGTGTGCAAAATGTTGCCATCTCTGAGATATTAGGATTTTGCCTACAGCTTTTTCATTTTTGTAAGCTTTTGAAAAATGTGCTTTTTAAACTTGGCAACACTGCCACAGCTTTAAAGCCACTGCTATGTTTTACCTCTCAAAAAAAGCGTCTGAGTCTCCTCTTTCCAGGGATGTGCAAAATCTTGCTGTAAGTGTTACCATCTCTGAGATATTAGCATTGTGCCTACAGCATTTTCGATGTTTTTATTTCTGTAAGCTTTTGAAAAATGTGCTTTTTAAACTTGGCAACACTGCCACAGCTTTAAAGCCACTGCTATGTTTTACCTCTCAGAAGAAGCGTCTGAGTCTCCTCTTTCCAGAGATGTGCAAAATCTTGCTGTAAGTGTTACCATCTCTGAGATATTAGCATTGTGCCTACAGCATTTTCGATGTTTTTATTTCTGTAAGCTTTTGAAAAATGTGCTTTTTAAACTTGGCAACACTGCCACTGCTATGTTTTACATTTTAAAGTAAGCGTCTGTGTCTTCTCTTTCTAGAGATGTGCAAAATGTTGATGTAGGTGTTACCATCTCTGAGATATTAGCTTTTTGCCTACAGCAGTTTCGATGTTTTTATTTTTTTAAGCTTTTGAAAAATGTGCTTTTTAAACTTGGCAACATTGCCACAGATTTAAGGCTACTGCTATGGTTTACCTCTCAAAAGAAGCGTCTGAGTCTCCTCTTTCTAGAGATGTGCAAAATGTTGCTGTAGGTGTTACCATCTCTGAGATATTAGCATTGGCCTACAGCATTTTCGATATTTTTATTTTTGTAAGCTTTTGAAAAATGTTCTTTTTAAACTTGGCAACACTGCCACAGCTTTAAAGCCACTGCAATGTTTTACACCTCAAAAGAAGCGTCTGTGTCTCCTCTTTCTAGAGGTGTGCAAAATGTTGCCATCTCTGAGATATTAGGATTTTGCCTACAGCATTTTCATTTTTGTAAGCTTTTGAAAAATGTGCTTTTTAAACTTGGCAACACTGCCACAGCTTTAAAGCCACTGCTATGTTTTACCTCTCAAAAGAAGAGTCTGTGTCTCCTCTTTCTAGAGATGTGCAAAATGTTGCCATCTCTGAGATATTAGGATTTTGCCTACAGCATTTTCATTTTTGTAAGCTTTTGAAAAATGTGCTTTTTAAACTTGGCAACACTGCCATAGCTTTAAAGCCACATCTATGTTTTACATCTCAAAAGAAGCGTCTGAGTCTCCTCTTTCTAGAGATGTGCAAAATTTTGCTGTAGGTGTTACCATCTCTGAGATATTAGCTTTTTGCCTACAGCAGTTTCGATGTTTTTATTTTGTTAAGCTTTTGAAAAATGTGCTTTTTAAACTTGGCAACATTGCCACAGATTTAAGGCTACTGATATTTTTTACCTCTCAAAAGAAGCGTCTGAGTCTCCTCTTTCTAGAGATGTGCAAAATGTTGCTGTGGATGTTACCATCTCTGAGATATTAGCATTGGCCTACAGCATTTTCGATGTTTTTATTTTTTTAAGCTTTTGAAAAATGTGCTTTTTAAACTTGGCAACATTGCCACAGATTTAAGGCTACAGCTATGTTTTACCTCTCAAAAGAAGCGTCTGAGTCTTCTCTTTCTAGAGATGTGCAAACTGTTGCTGTAGGTGTTACCATCTCTGAGATATTAGCATTGGCCTACAGCATTTTCGATGTTTTTATTTTTGTAAGCTTTTGAAAAATGTTCTTTTTAAACTTGGCAACACTGCCACAGCTTTAAAGCCACTGCAATGTTTGACACCTCAAAAGAAGCGTCTGTGTCTCCTCTTTCCAGGGATGTGCAAAATCTTCCTGTAAGTGTTACCATCTCTGAGATATTAGCATTGTGCCTACAGCATTTTCGATGTTTTTATTTCTGTAAGCTTTTGAAAAATGTGCTTTTTAAACTTGGCAACACTGCCACAGCTTTAAAGCCACTGCTATGTTTTACATTTTAAAGTAAGCGTCTGTGTCTCCTCTTTCTAGAGGTGTGCAAAATGTTGCCATCTCTGAGATATTAGCTTTTTGCCTACAGCAGTTTCGATGTTTTTATTTTGTTAAGCTTTTGAAAAATGTGCTTTTTAAACTTGGCAACATTGCCACAGATTTAAGGCTACTGATATTTTTTACCTCTCAAAAGAAGCGTCTGAGTCTCCTCTTTCCAGAGATGTGCAAAATCTTGCTGTAAGTGTTACCATCTCTGAGATATTAGCATTGTGCCTACAGCATTTTCGATGTTTTTATTTCTGTAAGCTTTTGGAAAATGTGCTTTTTAAACTTGGCAACACTGCCACAGCTTTAAAGCCACTGCACTGTTTTACACCTCAAAAGATGCGTCTGTGTCACATCTTTCTAGAGGTGTGCAAAATGTTGCCATCTCTGAGATATTAGGATTTTGCCTGCAGCTTTTTCATTTTTGTAAGCTTTTGAAAAATGTGCTTTTTTAACTTGGCAACACTGCCACAGCTTTAAAGCCACTGCTATGTTTTACCTCTCAAAAGAAGCGTCTGAGTCTCCTCTTTCCAGGGATGTGCAAAATCTTCCTGTAAGTGTTACCATCTCTGAGATATTAGCATTGTGCCTACAGCATTTTCGATGTTTTTATTTCTGTAAGCTTTTGAAAAATGTGCTTTTTAAACTTGGCAACACTGCCACAGCTTTAAAGCCACTGCTATGTTTTACCTCTCAGAAGAAGCGTCTGAGTCTCCTCTTTCCAGAGATGTGCAAAATCTTGCTGTAAGTGTTACCATCTCTGAGATATTAGCATTGTGCCTACAGCATTTTCGATGTTTTTATTTCTGTAAGCTTTTGAAAAATGTGCTTTTTAAACTTGGCAACACTGCCACAGCTTTAAAGCCACATCTATGTTTTACATCTCAAAAGAAGCGTCTGAGTCTCCTCTTTCTAGAGATGTGCAAAATTTTGCTGTAGGTGTTACCATCTCTGAGATATTAGCTTTTTGCCTACAGCAGTTTCGATGTTTTTATTTTGTTAAGCTTTTGAAAAATGTGCTTTTTAAACTTGGCAACATTGCCACAGATTTAAGGCTACTGATATTTTTTACCTCTCAAAAGAAGCGTCTGAGTCTCCTCTTTCTAGAGATGTGCAAAATGTTGCTGTAGATGTTACCATCTCTGAGATATTAGCATTGGCCTACAGCATTTTCGATGTTTTTATTTTTTTAAGCTTTTGAAAAATGTGCTTTTTAAACTTGGCAACATTGCCACAGATTTAAGGCTACAGCTATGTTTTACCTCTCAAAAGAAGCGTCTGAGTCTTCTCTTTCTAGAGATGTGCAAACTGTTGCTGTAGGTGTTACCATCTCTGAGATATTAGCATTGGCCTACAGCATTTTCGATGTTTTTATTTTTGTAAGCTTTTGAAAAATGTTCTTTTTAAACTTGGCAACACTGCCACAGCTTTAAAGCCACTGCAATGTTTGACACCTCAAAAGAAGCGTCTGTGTCTCCTCTTTCTAGAGGTGTGCTAAATGTTGCCATCTCTGAGATATTAGCTTTTTGCCTACAGCAGTTTCGATGTTTTTATTTTTTTAAGCTTTTGAAAAATGTGCTTTTTAAACTTGGCAACATTGCCACAGATTTAAGGCTACTGCTATGTTTTACCTCTCAAAAGAAGCGTCTGAGTCTCCTCTTTCTAGAGATGTGCAAAATGTTGATGTAGGTGTTACCATCTCTGAGATATTAGCTTTTTGCCTACAGCAGTTTCGATGTTTTTATTTTTTTAAGCTTTTGAAAAAACTTGGCAACATTGCCACAGATTTAAGGCTACTGACATGTTTTACCTCTCAAAAGAAGCGTCTGAGTCTCCTCTTTCTAGAGATGTGCAAAACGTTGCTGTAGATGTTACCATCTCTGAGATATTAGCATTGGCCTACAGCATTTTCGATATTTTTATTTTTGTAAGCTTTTGAAAAATGTTCTTTTTAAACTTGGCAACACTGCCACAGCTTTAAAGCCACTGCAATGTTTTACACCTCAAAAGAAGCGTCTGTGTCACATCTTTCTAGAGGTGTGCAAAATGTTGCCATCTCTGAGATATTAGGATTTTGCCTACAGCTTTTTCATTTTTGTAAGCTTTTGAAAAATGTGCTTTTTAAACTTGGCAACACTGCCACAGCTTTAAAGCCACTGCTATGTTTTACCTCTCAAAAAAAGCGTCTGAGTCTCCTCTTTCCAGGGATGTGCAAAATCTTGCTGTAAGTGTTACCATCTCTGAGATATTAGCATTGTGCCTACAGCATTTTCGATGTTTTTATTTCTGTAAGCTTTTGAAAAATGTGCTTTTTAAACTTGGCAACACTGCCACAGCTTTAAAGCCACTGCTATGTTTTACCTCTCAGAAGAAGCGTCTGAGTCTCCTCTTTCCAGAGATGTGCAAAATCTTGCTGTAAGTGTTACCATCTCTGAGATATTAGCATTGTGCCTACAGCATTTTCGATGTTTTTATTTCTGTAAGCTTTTGAAAAATGTGCTTTTTAAACTTGGCAACACTGCCACTGCTATGTTTTACATTTTAAAGTAAGCGTCTGTGTCTTCTCTTTCTAGAGATGTGCAAAATGTTGATGTAGGTGTTACCATCTCTGAGATATTAGCTTTTTGCCTACAGCAGTTTCGATGTTTTTATTTTTTTAAGCTTTTGAAAAATGTGCTTTTTAAACTTGGCAACATTGCCACAGATTTAAGGCTACTGCTATGGTTTACCTCTCAAAAGAAGCGTCTGAGTCTCCTCTTTCTAGAGATGTGCAAAATGTTGCTGTAGGTGTTACCATCTCTGAGATATTAGCATTGGCCTACAGCATTTTCGATATTTTTATTTTTGTAAGCTTTTGAAAAATGTTCTTTTTAAACTTGGCAACACTGCCACAGCTTTAAAGCCACTGCAATGTTTTACACCTCAAAAGAAGCGTCTGTGTCTCCTCTTTCTAGAGGTGTGCAAAATGTTGCCATCTCTGAGATATTAGGATTTTGCCTACAGCATTTTCATTTTTGTAAGCTTTTGAAAAATGTGCTTTTTAAACTTGGCAACACTGCCACAGCTTTAAAGCCACTGCTATGTTTTACCTCTCAAAAGAAGAGTCTGTGTCTCCTCTTTCTAGAGATGTGCAAAATGTTGCCATCTCTGAGATATTAGGATTTTGCCTACAGCATTTTCATTTTTGTAAGCTTTTGAAAAATGTGCTTTTTAAACTTGGCAACACTGCCATAGCTTTAAAGCCACATCTATGTTTTACATCTCAAAAGAAGCGTCTGAGTCTCCTCTTTCTAGAGATGTGCAAAATTTTGCTGTAGGTGTTACCATCTCTGAGATATTAGCTTTTTGCCTACAGCAGTTTCGATGTTTTTATTTTGTTAAGCTTTTGAAAAATGTGCTTTTTAAACTTGGCAACATTGCCACAGATTTAAGGCTACTGATATTTTTTACCTCTCAAAAGAAGCGTCTGAGTCTCCTCTTTCTAGAGATGTGCAAAATGTTGCTGTAGATGTTACCATCTCTGAGATATTAGCATTGGCCTACAGCATTTTCGATGTTTTTATTTTTTTAAGCTTTTGAAAAATGTGCTTTTTAAACTTGGCAACATTGCCACAGATTTAAGGCTACAGCTATGTTTTACCTCTCAAAAGAAGCGTCTGAGTCTTCTCTTTCTAGAGATGTGCAAACTGTTGCTGTAGGTGTTACCATCTCTGAGATATTAGCATTGGCCTACAGCATTTTCGATGTTTTTATTTTTGTAAGCTTTTGAAAAATGTTCTTTTTAAACTTGGCAACACTGCCACAGCTTTAAAGCCACTGCAATGTTTGACACCTCAAAAGAAGCGTCTGTGTCTCCTCTTTCCAGGGATGTGCAAAATCTTCCTGTAAGTGTTACCATCTCTGAGATATTAGCATTGTGCCTACAGCATTTTCGATGTTTTTATTTCTGTAAGCTTTTGAAAAATGTGCTTTTTAAACTTGGCAACACTGCCACAGCTTTAAAGCCACTGCTATGTTTTACATTTTAAAGTAAGCGTCTGTGTCTCCTCTTTCTAGAGGTGTGCAAAATGTTGCCATCTCTGAGATATTAGCTTTTTGCCTACAGCAGTTTCGATGTTTTTATTTTGTTAAGCTTTTGAAAAATGTGCTTTTTAAACTTGGCAACATTGCCACAGATTTAAGGCTACTGATATTTTTTACCTCTCAAAAGAAGCGTCTGAGTCTCCTCTTTCCAGAGATGTGCAAAATCTTGCTGTAAGTGTTACCATCTCTGAGATATTAGCATTGTGCCTACAGCATTTTCGATGTTTTTATTTCTGTAAGCTTTTGGAAAATGTGCTTTTTAAACTTGGCAACACTGCCACAGCTTTAAAGCCACTGCACTGTTTTACACCTCAAAAGAAGCGTCTGTGTCACATCTTTCTAGAGGTGTGCAAAATGTTGCCATCTCTGAGATATTAGGATTTTGCCTGCAGCTTTTTCATTTTTGTAAGCTTTTGAAAAATGTGCTTTTTTAACTTGGCAACACTGCCACAGCTTTAAAGCCACTGCTATGTTTTACCTCTCAAAAGAAGCGTCTGAGTCTCCTCTTTCCAGGGATGTGCAAAATCTTCCTGTAAGTGTTACCATCTCTGAGATATTAGCATTGTGCCTACAGCATTTTCGATGTTTTTATTTCTGTAAGCTTTTGAAAAATGTGCTTTTTAAACTTGGCAACACTGCCACAGCTTTAAAGCCACTGCTATGTTTTACCTCTCAGAAGAAGCGTCTGAGTCTCCTCTTTCCAGAGATGTGCAAAATCTTGCTGTAAGTGTTACCATCTCTGAGATATTAGCATTGTGCCTACAGCATTTTCGATGTTTTTATTTCTGTAAGCTTTTGAAAAATGTGCTTTTTAAACTTGGCAACACTGCCACAGCTTTAAAGCCACTGCTATGTTTTACATTTTAAAGTAAGCGTCTGTGTCTCCTCTTTCTAGAGATGTGCAAAATGTTGATGTAGGTGTTACCATCTCTGAGATATTAGCTTTTTGCCTACAGCAGTTTCGATGTTTTTATTTTTTTAAGCTTTTGAAAGAACTTGGCAACATTGCCACAGATTTAAGGCTACTGACATGTTTTACATCTCAAAAGAAGCGTCTGAGTCTCCTCTTTCCAGGGATGTGCAAAATCTTGCTGTAAGTGTTACCATCTCTGAGATATTAGCATTGTGCCTACAGCATTTTCGATGTTTTTATTTCTGTAAGCTTTTGAAAAATGTGCTTTTTAAACTTGGCAACACTGCCACAGCTTTAAAGCCACTGCTATGTTTTACATTTTAAAGTAAGCGTCTGTGTCTCCTCTTTCTAGGGATGTGCAAAATGTTGATGTAGGTGTTACCATCTCTGAGATATTAGCTTTTTGCCTACAGCAGTTTCGATGTTTTTATTTTTTTAAGCTTTTGAAAAAACTTGGCAACATTGCCACAGATTTAAGGCTACTGACATGTTTTACATCTCAAAAGAAGCGTCTGAGTCTCCTCTTTCCAGGGATGTGTAAAATCTTGCTGTAAGTGTTACCATCTCTGAGATATTAGCATTGGCCTACAGCATTTTCGATGTTTTTATTTTTTTAAGCTTTTGAAAAATGTGCTTTTTAAACTTGGCAACACTGCCACAGCTTTAAAGCCACTGCAAAGTTTTACACCTCAAAAGAAGCGTCTGTGTCACATCTTTCTAGAGGTGTGCAAAATGTTGCCATCTCTGAGATATTAGGATTTTGCCTACAGCTTTTTAATTTTTGTAAGCTTTTGAAAAATGTGCTTTTTAAACTTGGCAACACTGCCACAGATTTAAAGCCACTGCTATGTTTTACCTCTCAAAAGAAGCGTCTGAGTCTCCTCTTTCCAGGGATGTGCAAAATATTGCTGTAAGTGTTACCATCTCTGAGATATTAGCATTGTGCCTACAGCATTTTCGATGTTTTTATTTCTGTAAGCTTTTGAAAAATGTGCTTTTTAAACTTGGCAACACTGCCACAGCTTTAAAGCCACTGCTATGTTTTACATTTTAAAGTAAGCGTCTGTGTCTTCTCTTTCTAGAGATGTGCAAAATGTTGATGTAGGTGTTACCATCTCTGAGATATTAGCTTTTTTCCTACAGCAGTTTCGATGTTTTTATTTTTTTAAGCTTTTGAAAAATGTGCTTTTTAAACTTGGCAACACTGCCACAGCTTTAAAGCCACTGCTATGTTTTACATTTTAAAGTAAGCGTCTGTGTCTCCTCTTTCTAGAGATGTGCAAAATGTTGATGTAGGTGTTACCATCTCTGAGATATTAGCATTGTGCCTACAGCATTTTCGATGTTTTTATTTCTGTAAGCTTTTGAAAAATGTGCTTTTTAAACTTGGCAACACTGCCACAGCTTTAAAGCCACTGCTATGTTTTACATTTTAAAGTAAGCGTCTGTGTCTCCTCTTTCTAGAGGTGTGCAAAATGTTGCCATCTCTGAGATATTAGCTTTTTGCCTACAGCAGTTTCGATGTTTTTATTTTGTTAAGCTTTTGAAAAATGTGCTTTTTAAACTTGGCAACATTGCCACAGATTTAAGGCTACTGATATTTTTTACCTCTCAAAAGAAGCGTCTGAGTCTCCTCTTTCCAGAGATGTGCAAAATCTTGCTGTAAGTGTTACCATCTCTGAGATATTAGCATTGTGCCTACAGCATTTTCGATGTTTTTATTTCTGTAAGCTTTTGGAAAATGTGCTTTTTAAACTTGGCAACACTGCCACAGCTTTAAAGCCACTGCACTGTTTTACACCTCAAAAGAAGCGTCTGTGTCACATCTTTCTAGAGGTGTGCAAAATGTTGCCATCTCTGAGATATTAGGATTTTGCCTGCAGCTTTTTCATTTTTGTAAGCTTTTGAAAAATGTGCTTTTTTAACTTGGCAACACTGCCACAGCTTTAAAGCCACTGCTATGTTTTACCTCTCAAAAGAAGCGTCTGAGTCTCCTCTTTCCAGGGATGTGCAAAATCTTCCTGTAAGTGTTACCATCTCTGAGATATTAGCATTGTGCCTACAGCATTTTCGATGTTTTTATTTCTGTAAGCTTTTGAAAAATGTGCTTTTTAAACTTGGCAACACTGCCACAGCTTTAAAGCCACTGCTATGTTTTACCTCTCAGAAGAAGCGTCTGAGTCTCCTCTTTCCAGAGATGTGCAAAATCTTGCTGTAAGTGTTACCATCTCTGAGATATTAGCATTGTGCCTACAGCATTTTCGATGTTTTTATTTCTGTAAGCTTTTGAAAAATGTGCTTTTTAAACTTGGCAACACTGCCACAGCTTTAAAGCCACTGCTATGTTTTACATTTTAAAGTAAGCGTCTGTGTCTCCTCTTTCTAGAGATGTGCAAAATGTTGATGTAGGTGTTACCATCTCTGAGATATTAGCTTTTTGCCTACAGCAGTTTCGATGTTTTTATTTTTTTAAGCTTTTGAAAGAACTTGGCAACATTGCCACAGATTTAAGGCTACTGACATGTTTTACATCTCAAAAGAAGCGTCTGAGTCTCCTCTTTCCAGGGATGTGCAAAATCTTGCTGTAAGTGTTACCATCTCTGAGATATTAGCATTGTGCCTACAGCATTTTCGATGTTTTTATTTCTGTAAGCTTTTGAAAAATGTGCTTTTTAAACTTGGCAACACTGCCACAGCTTTAAAGCCACTGCTATGTTTTACATTTTAAAGTAAGCGTCTGTGTCTCCTCTTTCTAGGGATGTGCAAAATGTTGATGTAGGTGTTACCATCTCTGAGATATTAGCTTTTTGCCTACAGCAGTTTCGATGTTTTTATTTTTTTAAGCTTTTGAAAAAACTTGGCAACATTGCCACAGATTTAAGGCTACTGACATGTTTTACATCTCAAAAGAAGCGTCTGAGTCTCCTCTTTCCAGGGATGTGTAAAATCTTGCTGTAAGTGTTACCATCTCTGAGATATTAGCATTGGCCTACAGCATTTTCGATGTTTTTATTTTTTTAAGCTTTTGAAAAATGTGCTTTTTAAACTTGGCAACACTGCCACAGCTTTAAAGCCACTGCAAAGTTTTACACCTCAAAAGAAGCGTCTGTGTCACATCTTTCTAGAGGTGTGCAAAATGTTGCCATCTCTGAGATATTAGGATTTTGCCTACAGCTTTTTAATTTTTGTAAGCTTTTGAAAAATGTGCTTTTTAAACTTGGCAACACTGCCACAGATTTAAAGCCACTGCTATGTTTTACCTCTCAAAAGAAGCGTCTGAGTCTCCTCTTTCCAGGGATGTGCAAAATATTGCTGTAAGTGTTACCATCTCTGAGATATTAGCATTGTGCCTACAGCATTTTCGATGTTTTTATTTCTGTAAGCTTTTGAAAAATGTGCTTTTTAAACTTGGCAACACTGCCACAGCTTTAAAGCCACTGCTATGTTTTACATTTTAAAGTAAGCGTCTGTGTCTTCTCTTTCTAGAGATGTGCAAAATGTTGATGTAGGTGTTACCATCTCTGAGATATTAGCTTTTTTCCTACAGCAGTTTCGATGTTTTTATTTTTTTAAGCTTTTGAAAAATGTGCTTTTTAAACTTGGCAACATTGCCACAGATTTAAGGCTACTGCTATGTTTTACCTCTCAAAAGAAGCGTCTGAGTCTCCTCTTTCTAGAGATGTACAAAATGTTGCTGTAGGTGTTACCATCTCTGAGATATTAGCATTGGCCTACAGCATTTTCGATATTTTTATTTTTGTAAGCTTTTGAAAAATGTTCTTTTTAAACTTGGCAACACTGCCACAGCTTTAAAGCCACTGCAATGTTTTACACCTCAAAAGAAGCGTCTGTGTCTCCTCTTTCTAGAGGTGTGCAAAATGTTGCCATCTCTGAGATATTAGGATTTTGCCTACAGCATTTTCATTTTTGTAAGCTTTTGAAAAATGTGCTTTTTAAACTTGGCAACACTGCCACAGCTTTAAAGCCACTGCTATGTTTTACCTCTCAAAAGAAGAGTCTGTGTCTCCTCTTTCTAGAGATGTGCAAAATGTTGCCATCTCTGAGATATTAGGATTTTGCCTACAGCATTTTCATTTTTGTAAGCTTTTGAAAAATGTGCTTTTTAAACTTGGCAACACTGCCATAGCTTTAAAGCCACATCTATGTTTTACATCTCAAAAGAAGCGTCTGAGTCTCCTCTTTCTAGAGATGTGCAAAATTTTGCTGTAGGTGTTACCATCTCTGAGATATTAGCTTTTTGCCTACAGCAGTTTCGATGTTTTTATTTTGTTAAGCTTTTGAAAAATGTGCTTTTTAAACTTGGCAACATTGCCACAGATTTAAGGCTACTGATATTTTTTACCTCTCAAAAGAAGCGTCTGAGTCTCCTCTTTCTAGAGATGTGCAAAATGTTGCTGTAGATGTTACCATCTCTGAGATATTAGCATTGGCCTACAGCATTTTCGATGTTTTTATTTTTTTAAGCTTTTGAAAAATGTGCTTTTTAAACTTGGCAACATTGCCACAGATTTAAGGCTACAGCTATGTTTTACCTCTCAAAAGAAGCGTCTGAGTCTTCTCTTTCTAGAGATGTGCAAACTGTTGCTGTAGGTGTTACCATCTCTGAGATATTAGCATTGGCCTACAGCATTTTCGATGTTTTTATTTTTGTAAGCTTTTGAAAAATGTTCTTTTTAAACTTGGCAACACTGCCACAGCTTTAAAGCCACTGCAATGTTTGACACCTCAAAAGAAGCGTCTGTGTCTCCTCTTTCTAGAGGTGTGCAAAATGTTGCCATCTCTGAGATATTAGCTTTTTGCCTACAGCAGTTTCGATGTTTTTATTTTGTTAAGCTTTTGAAAAATGTGCTTTTTAAACTTGGCAACATTGCCACAGATTTAAGGCTACTGATATTTTTTACCTCTCAAAAGAAGCGTCTGAGTCTCCTCTTTCCAGAGATGTGCAAAATCTTGCTGTCAGTGTTACCATCTCTGAGATATTAGCATTGTGCCTACAGCATTTTCGATATTTTTATTTTTGTAAGCTTTTGAAAAATGTTCTTTTTAAACTTGGCAACACTGCCACAGCTTTAAAGCCACTGCAATGTTTTACACCTCAAAAGAAGCGTCTGTGTCTCCTCTTTCTAGAGGTGTGCAAAATGTTGCCATCTCTGAGATATTAGGATTTTGCCTACAGCATTTTCATTTTTGTAAGCTTTTGAAAAATGTGCTTTTTAAACTTGGCAACACTGCCACAGCTTTAAAGCCACTGCTATGTTTTACCTCTCAAAAGAAGAGTCTGTGTCTCCTCTTTCTAGAGATGTGCAAAATGTTGCCATCTCTGAGATATTAGGATTTTGCCTACAGCATTTTCATTTTTGTAAGCTTTTGAAAAATGTGCTTTTTAAACTTGGCAACACTGCCATAGCTTTAAAGCCACATCTATGTTTTACATCTCAAAAGAAGCGTCTGAGTCTCCTCTTTCTAGAGATGTGCAAAATGTTGCTGTAGATGTT
Source organism: Cheilosia variabilis (assembly GCA_951230905.1). Taxonomy (NCBI): domain Eukaryota; kingdom Metazoa; phylum Arthropoda; class Insecta; order Diptera; family Syrphidae; genus Cheilosia; species Cheilosia variabilis. The sequence goes on along the minus strand of OX579679.1, from coordinate 41,144,488 downwards.
ACCATCTCTGAGATATTAGCATTGGCCTACAGCATTTTCGATGTTTTTATTTTTTTAAGCTTTTGAAAAATGTGCTTTTTAAACTTGGCAACATTGCCACAGATTTAAGGCTACAGCTATGTTTTACCTCTCAAAAGAAGCGTCTGAGTCTTCTCTTTCTAGAGATGTGCAAACTGTTGCTGTAGGTGTTACCATCTCTGAGATATTAGCATTGGCCTACAGCATTTTCGATGTTTTTATTTTTGTAAGCTTTTGAAAAATGTTCTTTTTAAACTTGGCAACACTGCCACAGCTTTAAAGCCACTGCAATGTTTGACACCTCAAAAGAAGCGTCTGTGTCTCCTCTTTCTAGAGGTGTGCAAAATTATTATTATTATTATTATTATTTATTTCAATATTTTTTAATTCAACAATTGTTACATAGGTACAATCTTAATTTAACAAAGTTATATTTAAAAAATAAGTAGTGACATTTTTATTTGAAAACAGAAATAGTTGTAATGTCACTTCATAAAAAATAACAACTAGAAGTGGGGTGAATGCGAATAAATACAAAAACAAGACAAAAAGCAAAAAGCAAGAAGAAAAAGAAGAGAAATCTAAATGAAACGATTTTAAACAAATCAAATAACATAGCGCAACAAAACTTTAATTTCCTCGTGATCGAAACTAAGAAGCCAAATTTTAACCTTATTTATAAATTCGGGTAAAGATCTAATTACACGAATATTCATAGGAAATCTATTAAACAATTTACGGGATACAATGGAGTAGAAGTTTTTGAACAAAGCGGTGCGAAAAGTCGGCAAAACTACAAAATTACTTGAATTACTACGCAAAGTGCAGGTGTTAGAAATTGGACTCTGCATGTAGCCACCTCTCATAAAAAAAATTTTTGAAACTTTAAAGTAATACAAGTGTTTTAACGGTAGAATTTTCAATGTTCTGAATAAAACCATAGAACTAGCTAAGCGATTTGCCCTACAAACTATCCTGATAGCGCACTTTTGCAAAACAACCAAGGGCTGAAGCTTCGTTTGGTAGGCACCCCCCCAGCAACTAATACCATACTGTAATTTTGATTGAAATATTCCAAAATAAACAGTTTTTAGTGTCCTATTATTACAGTATTTCCTAAGACGATAAAAGCTACGGACAGTAGAGCGAAAATATTGTTTCAAGTTTGAAATATGTTCAGACCAACTCATATTTTGCCCAAAAGTAACACCCAAATATTTAAACTGTTTTACCTGTTCAATTTTAAAACACTTAGTTCCACAGGGCAGTTGGTTATTCGACGACGTCCTTACAGGTGCCACATTACAGGAACAATTAGACATGCCTGATCTATTACAATTTAATTCGTGAAAAAAGATTTCATAGTCAGGGAACTCTTGTATACTGGAGCTGAAGTTCATTAATTTAGTTTTGCTACTGACAACTAGCTTGTGCACAGCAAACCATATTCTCAGAATATGAACATCGTGATTTATATGGGCCCTTAAGCTTAAAGGGTTAACAGACTGATACGCAATGCCAAGATCGTCTGCAAAGGCTGTTACTTTCCCTATAAAGGGTTGACTAAACAGGGAATTTATATAGATTAAGAACAATATTGGACCAAGAACAGAGCCCTGAGGAACACCTATGTTTATGGTTCTCGAACTACTCACAAAATTTTGTATTTTAACTTTTTGAATTCTGTCCTTCAAATAAGACTCAAACCAATTATACATAAAGCCTCGAAATCCTGCACAATATAATTTGTGGAGGAGCACTTTGTGGTTAACCATGTCAAATGCTTTTGTGATATCTACGAAGAGACCAGCGCAACATTTCTTATTGTCTAGTGAATTATATATAACAGAGCAAAACTCCAAAAGGGCATCTTCTGTAGAGAGCCTTTCCCTAAATCCAAACTGAGCTGGGTGAAGGAAACTTATTTTAGCAAAATAGTCCAGTACTCTACTCTTAACAGCTTTTTCAAAAATTTTTGAGATTGAAGATAGTAATGAAATTGGCCTGTAATTATTTTTATCGCTTACGCTTCCCTGTTTATGAAGAGGTATAACATTTGCATGCTTAAGTTTTTCAGGAAAAATACCTGAACAAATACTTAAGTTGAAAATATAAGCAAGTATGTCCACTATATTAAGTGCTATATTTTTAAGAGTAATATTGGAAATACCGTCATTTCCACAAGAACTAGAGTTGCTTAATGAACTGATAATTTTGTAGAGCTCTAAACCAGTAATTTCTAAAAAGAAGAAGCTACTATTTCTTACAGCATCTTCGACTAATTGAGAACTAAAGCACTGGTTACAGTGTGAAGGAGACTCCTTAGAAAGAGACCTCAGACCAACAGTGGAAAAGAAATCATTAAAAATATTAGCTGTTGCTAAGGGATCATCAATAGTAACACCATCATTACACAACACTATAGGATTAGAAATATTAGGAGGGTTGCCACCAATAATACTATTAACAGTTTTCCATTCCTTTCTTGGGTTACCAAGAGCATTTCTTACTTTAGAGTAAAAATATCTATCTCGAGCCAACTTAATATCTTTATTAACGTGTTTACTTATAATATTGAACCGGGTTTTAAGAGCAGTATTAAGTGGATGTTTAAAGCATTTTTTCCATAATTTATTTTTAAGCTTTATTTTCTTTAAAATCGAATAGCTAATCCACGGTTTAAGCCTCATTTCAGATTTTTTACGAACAATGGTAAATGTAAAACTGTTTACATAATTTTGAAGAAACGATAAAAACAGATCATAAGCTTTAGAAGCGTTGCCTTCTATATAGATTTCGTCCCAAGTTTCAGAACGTAGCTCAATATTAAGTAGGTCGAAATTTACCTTAGTTATCACAGATGGAAAAATATGTTTGATAGGCTTCTCACTTTTTAAACTATTAAACAAAATGCCAGTCATAGAATGATCAGTAATGCGGAGATCAAGGTTAACGCCAGCACATTGGTTCCCGGATATTTTTAAGAAACGACCGAATACATGGTCAAGGCAAGTACTTGAAATAGGCCTAGTAACCTCATTAATGAAAGAATAAAGACCATGCTCAGCGATTATTGCAAGGTAAGAGTCAGATAAAGTGCTTGAAGACAATATATCTATATTAAAATCACCTAAGAGTACAAGATTTGCGGCTTTATCGTTATTTAAAAGCACTGAAAATTCACTCAAAAACACTTGTACATTGATAACGTGTAACCTATAAACACAAATAAAATTAAACGATTCATTACCTATATTGCACGATACTTCAATAACATCCGCACTCAACAGATTGGGACAGTTAACTTTATAGTTACCCAAATTTAAGGAATCACGAACAAAAACTCCCACGCCACCTGCCGCATATGTTTCATTAGTGTTTGGATGCAAATTATATCCCGGGATAAAATAGTCCAATTTTTCACAATTAAAGATCCAAATCTCACTTACGAATATAAGATCGGGTAATGACACTAGCGCTTCCAAGTTACACACTAATAAATCAAAATTTTGTCGCAAACTACGTATATTTTGATGTACAACAAAAAAGGAATCATCTTCAATGGAACTACAAAACAAATTTAAATCATTGATATTTACTATTTTATTAAAGGTTGAGTTGTTGCTTAAAAAATTATCATTAATATTGAACACAGACATAAAAGACAATTAGTCTTTCAATGAAGCAAAATCAAGAAACGATCTTATAGCAACAACCCTACCTTTTTCAACCTTTCTCATCAAAATTCGCGAGTTTTGAAACCATAAATATTTGTAGTTTTTTTCTATTTTAATTTTTTTAGCTTCCATAAACAAGGCTCTAGTGTAACTAGTAAAGCTATGATTAATGAAAATATTGTCTTTAGAGCCCGGTACAAACAATGACGAATTTAATTTTTTCTTTGCAGTTTTTTTGCACTTCATTACTTTTTCTTTAGTTTCTGAACAAGAAAAATGTACACAAATAATTTTATTGCGATTGTTGTTGTTGTTGTTTGTTCCCCACGCACTCTTAACATAGCATTTTTGTATATCTGAGGAAGCCACAGCCACCTCCAATGCATTGTTGAAAATCGTCTGCGCACATTCTTCTGCGTTCGTATTGTTTACCCCAGGCACTCCAATAATTTCAACTACGTTCTCCACACTCTTCTGCTCTCTCCAGTTTAGTCTACTCTCTAACGATGAAACCTTCAAATTCAATTTTACATTTTCTTCTTTCAGAATATTGATTGTGCTGAGAAAGTCACCGTTCATTTTCTTAAGACAAATTATCTCTTTATAAAGCATTTGCAACGTTATTACACCATCGTCGGCCTGTTCTGGTATATCAGAAGTTGTTGTTGATGTTGAGGCTTGTCGTTTGTCTGTTGACACAGTGCCGATCTTTAAAGTAGCGGCTGTTTGTTGGTTGCGCTTTGGTCGCTGTTTCGCTATAGTAGCTTCTGCTGCTGCTGCTGTCGATGCTATCGAAACATTTTGTTGTTGCAACGATTTACGACGAAGAACGGAGCAATTGTCACAACGATATGGTACACTGTTGGTTTTCATGAACTCTAAATCAGATGAGTGAAGATTCACACACAAGCAATGATAAACCATATTACAGTCCGCGCAGGTGATTTTAGTTTCACAGCTGCGATCTATTCTTTTTTTGCAAATTAGACAATCCATTTTAGAAAATTGGGTTTGTAAAAAACTGAACGTAAATAAACAATAAGTTACACCCCACGAAACTCAAAGTAAACACGTCCGTTCTCTCTCACTGTCAGAGAGTGAAATGTTGCCATCTCTGAGATATTAGCTTTTTGCCTACAGCAGTTCCGATGTTTTTATTTTGTTAAGCTTTTGAAAAATGTGCTTTTTAAACTTGGCAACATTGCCACAGATTTAAGGCTACTGATATTTTTTACCTCTCAAAAGAAGCGTCTGAGTCTCCTCTTTCCAGAGATGTGCAAAATCTTGCTGTAAGTGTTACCATCTCTGAGATATTAGCATTGTGCCTACAGCATTTTCGATGTTTTTATTTCTGTAAGCTTTTGAAAAATGTGCTTTTTAAACTTGGCAACACTGCCACAGCTTTAAAGCCACTGCACTGTTTTACACCTCAAAAGAAGCGTCTGTGTCACATCTTTCTAGAGGTGTGCAAAATGTTGCCATCTCTGAGATATTAGGATTTTGCCTGCAGCTTTTTCATTTTTGTAAGCTTTTGAAAAATGTTCTTTTTAAACTTGGCAACACTGCCACAGCTTTAAAGCCACTGCAATGTTTTACACCTCAAAAGAAGCGTCTGTGTCTCCTCTTTCTAGAGGTGTGCAAAATGTTGCCATCTCTGAGATATTAGGATTTTGCCTACAGCATTTTCATTTTTGTAAGCTTTTGAAAAATGTGCTTTTTAAACTTGGCAACACTGCCACAGCTTTAAAGCCACTGCTATGTTTTACCTCCCAAAAGAAGAGTCTGTGTCTCCTCTTTCTAGAGATGTGCAAAATGTTGCCATCTCTGAGATATTAGGATTTTGCCTACAGCATTTTCATTTTTGTAAGCTTTTGAAAAATGTGCTTTTTAAACTTGGCAACACTGCCATAGCTTTAAAGCCACATCTATGTTTTACATCTCAAAAGAAGCGTCTGAGTCTCCTCTTTCTAGAGATGTGCAAAATTTTGCTGTAGGTGTTACCATCTCTGAGATATTAGCTTTTTGCCTACAGCAGTTTCGATGTTTTTATTTTGTTAAGCTTTTGAAAAATGTGCTTTTTAAACTTGGCAACATTGCCACAGATTTAAGGCTACTGATATTTTTTACCTCTCAAAAGAAGCGTCTGAGTCTCCTCTTTCTAGAGATGTGCAAAATGTTGCTGTAGATGTTACCATCTCTGAGATATTAGCATTGGCCTACAGCATTTTCGATGTTTTTATTTTTTTAAGCTTTTGAAAAATGTGCTTTTTAAACTTGGCAACATTGCCACAGATTTAAGGCTACAGCTATGTTTTACCTCTCAAAAGAAGCGTCTGAGTCTTCTCTTTCTAGAGATGTGCAAACTGTTGCTGTAGGTGTTACCATCTCTGAGATATTAGCATTGGCCTACAGCATTTTCGATGTTTTTATTTTTGTAAGCTTTTGAAAAATGTTCTTTTTAAACTTGGCAACACTGCCACAGCTTTAAAGCCACTGCAATGTTTGACACCTCAAAAGAAGCGTCTGTGTCTCCTCTTTCTAGAGGTGTGCAAAATGTTGCCATCTCTGAGATATTAGCTTTTTGCCTACAGCAGTTTCGATGTTTTTATTTTGTTAAGCTTTTGAAAAATGTGCTTTTTAAACTTGGCAACATTGCCACAGATTTAAGGCTACTGATATTTTTTACATCTCAAAAGAAGCGTCTGAGTCTCCTCTTTCCAGAGATGTGCAAAATCTTGCTGTAAGTGTTACCATCTCTGAGATATTAGCATTGTGCCTACAGCATTTTCGATATTTTTATTTTTGTAAGCTTTTGAAAAATGTTCTTTTTAAACTTGGCAACACTGCCACAGCTTTAAAGCCACTGCAATGTTTTACACCTCAAAAGAAGCGTCTGTGTCTCCTCTTTCTAGAGGTGTGCAAAATGTTGCCATCTCTGAGATATTAGGATTTTGCCTACAGCATTTTCATTTTTGTAAGCTTTTGAAAAATGTGCTTTTTAAACTTGGCAACACTGCCACAGCTTTAAAGCCACTGCTATGTTTTACCTCTCAAAAGAAGAGTCTGTGTCTCCTCTTTCTAGAGATGTGCAAAATGTTGCCATCTCTGAGATATTAGGATTTTGCCTACAGCATTTTCATTTTTGTAAGCTTTTGAAAAATGTGCTTTTTAAACTTGGCAACACTGCCATAGCTTTAAAGCCACATCTATGTTTTACATCTCAAAAGAAGCGTCTGAGTCTCCTCTTTCTAGAGATGTGCAAAATTTTGCTGTAGGTGTTACCATCTCTGAGATATTAGCTTTTTTCCTACAGCAGTTTCGATGTTTTTATTTTGTTAAGCTTTTGAAAAATGTGCTTTTTAAACTTGGCAACATTGCCACAGATTTAAGGCTACTGATATTTTTTACCTCTCAAAAGAAGCGTCTGAGTCTCCTCTTTCTAGAGATGTGCAAAATGTTGCTGTAGATGTTACCATCTCTGAGATATTAGCATTGGCCTACAGCATTTTCGATGTTTTTATTTTTTTAAGCTTTTGAAAAATGTGCTTTTTAAACTTGGCAACATTGCCACAGATTTAAGGCTACAGCTATGTTTTACCTCTCAAAAGAAGCGTCTGAGTCTTCTCTTTCTAGAGATGTGCAAACTGTTGCTGTAGGTGTTACCATCTCTGAGATATTAGCATTGGCCTACAGCATTTTCGATGTTTTTATTTTTGTAAGCTTTTGAAAAATGTTCTTTTTAAACTTGGCAACACTGCCACAGCTTTAAAGCCACTGCAATGTTTGACACCTCAAAAGAAGCGTCTGTGTCTCCTCTTTCTAGAGGTGTGCAAAATGTTGCCATCTCTGAGATATTAGCTTTTTGCCTACAGCAGTTTCGATGTTTTTATTTTGTTAAGCTTTTGAAAAATGTGCTTTTTAAACTTGGCAACATTGCCACAGATTTAAGGCTACTGATATTTTTTACCTCTCAAAAGAAGCGTCTGAGTCTCCTCTTTCCAGAGATGTGCAAAATCTTGCTGTAAGTGTTACCATCTCTGAGATATTAGCATTGTGCCTACAGCATTTTCGATGTTTTTATTTCTGTAAGCTTTTGAAAAATGTGCTTTTTAAACTTGGCAACACTGCCACAGCTTTAAAGCCACTGCACTGTTTTACACCTCAAAAGAAGCGTCTGTGTCACATCTTTCTAGAGGTGTGCAAAATGTTGCCATCTCTGAGATATTAGGATTTTGCCTGCAGCTTTTTCATTTTTGTAAGCTTTTGAAAAATGTGCTTTTTAAACTTGGCAACACTGCCACAGCTTTAAAGCCACTGCTATGTTTTACCTCTCAAAAGAAGCGTCTGAGTCTCCTCTTTCCAGGGATGTGCAAAATCTTCCTGTAAGTGTTACCATCTCTGAGATATTAGCATTGTGCCTACAGCATTTTCGATGTTTTTATTTCTGTAAGCTTTTGAAAAATGTGCTTTTTAAACTTGGCAACACTGCCACAGCTTTAAAGCCACTGCTATGTTTTACCTCTCAGAAGAAGCGTCTGAGTCTCCTCTTTCCAGAGATGTGCAAAATCTTGCTGTAAGTGTTACCATCTCTGAGATATTAGCATTGTGCCTACAGCATTTTCGATGTTTTTATTTCTGTAAGCTTTTGAAAAATGTGCTTTTTAAACTTGGCAACACTGCCACAGCTTTAAAGCCACTGCTATGTTTTACATTTTAAAGTAAGCGTCTGTGTCTCCTCTTTCTAGAGATGTGCAAAATGTTGATGTAGGTGTTACCATCTCTGAGATATTAGCTTTTTGCCTACAGCAGTTTCGATGTTTTTATTTTGTTAAGCTTTTGAAAAATGTGCTTTTTAAACTTGGCAACATTGCCACAGATTTAAGGCTACTGATATTTTTTACCTCTCAAAAGAAGCGTCTGAGTCTCCTCTTTCCAGAGATGTGCAAAATCTTGCTGTAAGTGTTACCATCTCTGAGATATTAGCATTGTGCCTACAGCATTTTCGATGTTTTTATTTCTGTAAGCTTTTGAAAAATGTGCTTTTTAAACTTGGCAACACTGCCACAGCTTTAAAGCCACTGCACTGTTTTACACCTCAAAAGAAGCGTCTGTGTCACATCTTTCTAGAGGTGTGCAAAATGTTGCCATCTCTGAGATATTAGGATTTTGCCTGCAGCTTTTTCATTTTTGTAAGCTTTTGAAAAATGTTCTTTTTAAACTTGGCAACACTGCCACAGCTTTAAAGCCACTGCAATGTTTTACACCTCAAAAGAAGCGTCTGTGTCTCCTCTTTCTAGAGGTGTGCAAAATGTTGCCATCTCTGAGATATTAGGATTTTGCCTACAGCATTTTCATTTTTGTAAGCTTTTGAAAAATGTGCTTTTTAAACTTGGCAACACTGCCACAGCTTTAAAGCCACTGCTATGTTTTACCTCCCAAAAGAAGAGTCTGTGTCTCCTCTTTCTAGAGATGTGCAAAATGTTGCCATCTCTGAGATATTAGGATTTTGCCTACAGCATTTTCATTTTTGTAAGCTTTTGAAAAATGTGCTTTTTAAACTTGGCAACACTGCCATAGCTTTAAAGCCACATCTATGTTTTACATCTCAAAAGAAGCGTCTGAGTCTCCTCTTTCTAGAGATGTGCAAAATTTTGCTGTAGGTGTTACCATCTCTGAGATATTAGCTTTTTGCCTACAGCAGTTTCGATGTTTTTATTTTGTTAAGCTTTTGAAAAATGTGCTTTTTAAACTTGGCAACATTGCCACAGATTTAAGGCTACTGATATTTTTTACCTCTCAAAAGAAGCGTCTGAGTCTCCTCTTTCTAGAGATGTGCAAAATGTTGCTGTAGATGTTACCATCTCTGAGATATTAGCATTGGCCTACAGCATTTTCGATGTTTTTATTTTTTTAAGCTTTTGAAAAATGTGCTTTTTAAACTTGGCAACATTGCCACAGATTTAAGGCTACAGCTATGTTTTACCTCTCAAAAGAAGCGTCTGAGTCTTCTCTTTCTAGAGATGTGCAAACTGTTGCTGTAGGTGTTACCATCTCTGAGATATTAGCATTGGCCTACAGCATTTTCGATGTTTTTATTTTTGTAAGCTTTTGAAAAATGTTCTTTTTAAACTTGGCAACACTGCCACAGCTTTAAAGCCACTGCAATGTTTGACACCTCAAAAGAAGCGTCTGTGTCTCCTCTTTCTAGAGGTGTGCAAAATGTTGCCATCTCTGAGATATTAGCTTTTTGCCTACAGCAGTTTCGATGTTTTTATTTTGTTAAGCTTTTGAAAAATGTGCTTTTTAAACTTGGCAACATTGCCACAGATTTAAGGCTACTGATATTTTTTACATCTCAAAAGAAGCGTCTGAGTCTCCTCTTTCCAGAGATGTGCAAAATCTTGCTGTAAGTGTTACCATCTCTGAGATATTAGCATTGTGCCTACAGCATTTTCGATATTTTTATTTTTGTAAGCTTTTGAAAAATGTTCTTTTTAAACTTGGCAACACTGCCACAGCTTTAAAGCCACTGCAATGTTTTACACCTCAAAAGAAGCGTCTGTGTCTCCTCTTTCTAGAGGTGTGCAAAATGTTGCCATCTCTGAGATATTAGGATTTTGCCTACAGCATTTTCATTTTTGTAAGCTTTTGAAAAATGTGCTTTTTAAACTTGGCAACACTGCCACAGCTTTAAAGCCACTGCTATGTTTTACCTCTCAAAAGAAGAGTCTGTGTCTCCTCTTTCTAGAGATGTGCAAAATGTTGCCATCTCTGAGATATTAGGATTTTGCCTACAGCATTTTCATTTTTGTAAGCTTTTGAAAAATGTGCTTTTTAAACTTGGCAACACTGCCATAGCTTTAAAGCCACATCTATGTTTTACATCTCAAAAGAAGCGTCTGAGTCTCCTCTTTCTAGAGATGTGCAAAATTTTGCTGTAGGTGTTACCATCTCTGAGATATTAGCTTTTTTCCTACAGCAGTTTCGATGTTTTTATTTTGTTAAGCTTTTGAAAAATGTGCTTTTTAAACTTGGCAACATTGCCACAGATTTAAGGCTACTGATATTTTTTACCTCTCAAAAGAAGCGTCTGAGTCTCCTCTTTCTAGAGATGTGCAAAATGTTGCTGTAGATGTTACCATCTCTGAGATATTAGCATTGGCCTACAGCATTTTCGATGTTTTTATTTTTTTAAGCTTTTGAAAAATGTGCTTTTTAAACTTGGCAACATTGCCACAGATTTAAGGCTACAGCTATGTTTTACCTCTCAAAAGAAGCGTCTGAGTCTTCTCTTTCTAGAGATGTGCAAACTGTTGCTGTAGGTGTTACCATCTCTGAGATATTAGCATTGGCCTACAGCATTTTCGATGTTTTTATTTTTGTAAGCTTTTGAAAAATGTTCTTTTTAAACTTGGCAACACTGCCACAGCTTTAAAGCCACTGCAATGTTTGACACCTCAAAAGAAGCGTCTGTGTCTCCTCTTTCTAGAGGTGTGCAAAATGTTGCCATCTCTGAGATATTAGCTTTTTGCCTACAGCAGTTTCGATGTTTTTATTTTGTTAAGCTTTTGAAAAATGTGCTTTTTAAACTTGGCAACATTGCCACAGATTTAAGGCTACTGATATTTTTTACCTCTCAAAAGAAGCGTCTGAGTCTCCTCTTTCCAGAGATGTGCAAAATCTTGCTGTAAGTGTTACCATCTCTGAGATATTAGCATTGTGCCTACAGCATTTTCGATGTTTTTATTTCTGTAAGCTTTTGAAAAATGTGCTTTTTAAACTTGGCAACACTGCCACAGCTTTAAAGCCACTGCACTGTTTTACACCTCAAAAGAAGCGTCTGTGTCACATCTTTCTAGAGGTGTGCAAAATGTTGCCATCTCTGAGATATTAGGATTTTGCCTGCAGCTTTTTCATTTTTGTAAGCTTTTGAAAAATGTGCTTTTTAAACTTGGCAACACTGCCACAGCTTTAAAGCCACTGCTATGTTTTACCTCTCAAAAGAAGCGTCTGAGTCTCCTCTTTCCAGGGATGTGCAAAATCTTCCTGTAAGTGTTACCATCTCTGAGATATTAGCATTGTGCCTACAGCATTTTCGATGTTTTTATTTCTGTAAGCTTTTGAAAAATGTGCTTTTTAAACTTGGCAACACTGCCACAGCTTTAAAGCCACTGCTATGTTTTACCTCTCAGAAGAAGCGTCTGAGTCTCCTCTTTCCAGAGATGTGCAAAATCTTGCTGTAAGTGTTACCATCTCTGAGATATTAGCATTGTGCCTACAGCATTTTCGATGTTTTTATTTCTGTAAGCTTTTGAAAAATGTGCTTTTTAAACTTGGCAACACTGCCACAGCTTTAAAGCCACTGCTATGTTTTACATTTTAAAGTAAGCGTCTGTGTCTCCTCTTTCTAGAGATGTGCAAAATGTTGATGTAGGTGTTACCATCTCTGAGATATTAGCTTTTTGCCTACAGCAGTTTCGATGTTTTTATTTTTTTAAGCTTTTGAAAAAACTTGGCAACATTGCCACAGATTTAAGGCTACTGACATGTTTTACATCTCAAAAGAAGCGTCTGAGTCTCCTCTTTCCAGGGATGTGCAAAATCTTGCTGTAAGTGTTACCATCTCTGAGATATTAGCATTGTGCCTACAGCATTTTCGATGTTTTTATTTCTGTAAGCTTTTGAAAAATGTGCTTTTTAAACTTGGCAACACTGCCACAGCTTTAAAGCCACTGCTATGTTTTACATTTTAAAGTAAGCGTCTGTGTCTCCTCTTTCTAGAGATGTGCAAAATGTTGATGTAGGTGTTACCATCTCTGAGATATTAGCATTGTGCCTACAGCAGTTTCGATGTTTTTATTTTTTTAAGCTTTTGAAAAAACTTGGCAACATTGCCACAGATTTAAAGCTACTGACATGTTTTACATCTCAAAAGAAGCGTCTGAGTCTCCTCTTTCCAGGGATGTGCAAAATCTTGCTGTAAGTGTTACCATCTCTGAGATATTAGCATTGGCCTACAGCATTTTCGATGTTTTTATTTTTTTAAGCTTTTGAAAAATGTGCTTTTTAAACTTGGCAACACTGCCACAGCTTTAAAGCCACTGCAAAGTTTTACACCTCAAAAGAAGCGTCTGTGTCACATCTTTCTAGAGGTGTGCAAAATGTTGCCATCTCTGAGATATTAGGATTTTGCCTACAGCTTTTTAATTTTTGTAAGCTTTTGAAAAATGTGCTTTTTAAACTTGGCAACACTGCCACAGCTTTAAAGCCACTGCTATGTTTTACCTCTCAAAAGAAGCGTCTGAGTCTCCTCTTTCCAGGGATGTGCAAAATCTTGCTGTAAGTGTTACCATCTCTGAGATATTAGCATTGTGCCTACAGCATTTTCGATGTTTTTATTTCTGTAAGCTTTTGAAAAATGTGCTTTTTAAACTTGGCAACACTGCCACAGCTTTAAAGCCACTGCTATGTTTTACATTTTAAAGTAAGCGTCTGTGTCTTCTCTTTCTAGAGATGTGCAAAATGTTGATGTAGGTGTTACCATCTCTGAGATATTAGCTTTTTGCCTACAGCAGTTTCGATGTTTTTATTTTTTTAAGCTTTTGAAAAATGTGCTTTTTAAACTTGGCAACATTGCCACAGATTTAAGGCTACTGCTATGTTTTACCTCTCAAAAGAAGCGTCTGAGTCTCCTCTTTCTAGAGATGTGCAAAATGTTGCTGTAGGTGTTACCATCTCTGAGATATTAGCATTGGCCTACAGCATTTTCGATATTTTTATTTTTGTAAGCTTTTGACAAATGTTCTTTTTAAACTTGGCAACACTGCCACAGCTTTAAAGCCACTGCAATGTTTTACACCTCAAAAGAAGCGTCTGTGTCTCCTCTTTCTAGAGGTGTGCAAAATGTTGCCATCTCTGAGATATTAGGATTTTGCCTACAGCATTTTCATTTTTGTAAGCTTTTGAAAAATGTGCTTTTTAAACTTGGCAACACTGCCACAGCTTTAAAGCCACTGCTATGTTTTACCTCTCAAAAGAAGAGTCTGTGTCTCCTCTTTCTAGAGATGTGCAAAATGTTGCCATCTCTGAGATATTAGGATTTTGCCTACAGCATTTTCATTTTTGTAAGCTTTTGAAAAATGTGCTTTTTAAACTTGGCAACACTGCCATAGCTTTAAAGCCACATCTATGTTTTACATCTCAAAAGAAGCGTCTGAGTCTCCTCTTTCTAGAGATGTGCAAAATTTTGCTGTAGGTGTTACCATCTCTGAGATATTAGCTTTTTGCCTACAGCAGTTTCGATGTTTTTATTTTGTTAAGCTTTTGAAAAATGTGCTTTTTAAACTTGGCAACATTGCCACAGATTTAAGGCTACTGATATTTTTTACCTCTCAAAAGAAGCGTCTGAGTCTCCTCTTTCCAGAGATGTGCAAAATCTTGCTGTAAGTGTTACCATCTCTGAGATATTAGCATTGTGCCTACAGCATTTTCGATGTTTTTATTTCTGTAAGCTTTTGAAAAATGTGCTTTTTAAACTTGGCAACACTGCCACAGCTTTAAAGCCACTGCACTGTTTTACACCTCAAAAGAAGCGTCTGTGTCACATCTTTCTAGAGGTGTGCAAAATGTTGCCATCTCTGAGATATTAGGATTTTGCCTGCAGCTTTTTCATTTTTGTAAGCTTTTGAAAAATGTGCTTTTTAAACTTGGCAACACTGCCACAGCTTTAAAGCCACTGCTATGTTTTACCTCTCAAAAGAAGCGTCTGAGTCTCCTCTTTCCAGGGATGTGCAAAATCTTCCTGTAAGTGTTACCATCTCTGAGATATTAGCATTGTGCCTACAGCATTTTCGATGTTTTTATTTCTGTAAGCTTTTGAAAAATGTGCTTTTTAAACTTGGCAACACTGCCACAGCTTTAAAGCCACTGCTATGTTTTACCTCTCAGAAGAAGCGTCTGAGTATCCTCTTTCCAGAGATGTGCAAAATCTTGCTGTAAGTGTTACCATCTCTGAGATATTAGCATTGTGCCTACAGCATTTTCGATGTTTTTATTTCTGTAAGCTTTTGAAAAATGTGCTTTTTAAACTTGGCAACACTGCCACAGCTTTAAAGCCACTGCTATGTTTTACATTTTAAAGTAAGCGTCTGTGTCTCCTCTTTCTAGAGATGTGCAAAATGTTGATGTAGGTGTTACCATCTCTGAGATATTAGCTTTTTGCCTACAGCAGTTTCGATGTTTTTATTTTTTTAAGCTTTTGAAAAAACTTGGCAACATTGCCACAGATTTTAGGCTACTGACATGTTTTACATCTCAAAAGAAGCGTCTGAGTCTCCTCTTTCCAGGGATGTGCAAAATCTTGCTGTAAGTGTTACCATCTCTGAGATATTAGCATTGTGCCTACAGCATTTTCGATGTTTTTATTTCTGTAAGCTTTTGAAAAATGTGCTTTTTAAACTTGGCAACACTGCCACAGCTTTAAAGCCACTGCTATGTTTTACATTTTAAAGTAAGCGTCTGTGTCTCCTCTTTCTAGAGATGTGCAAAATGTTGATGTAGGTGTTACCATCTCTGAGATATTAGCATTGTGCCTACAGCAGTTTCGATGTTTTTATTTTTTTAAGCTTTTGAAAAAACTTGGCAACATTGCCACAGATTTAAGGCTACTGACATGTTTTACATCTCAAAAGAAGCGTCTGAGTCTCCTCTTTCCAGGGATGTGCAAAATCTTGCTGTAAGTGTTACCATCTCTGAGATATTAGCATTGGCCTACAGCATTTTCGATGTTTTTATTTTTTTAAGCTTTTGAAAAATGTGCTTTTTAAACTTGGCAACACTGCCACAGCTTTAAAGCCACTGCAAAGTTTTACACCTCAAAAGAAGCGTCTGTGTCACATCTTTCTAGAGGTGTGCAAAATGTTGCCATCTCTGAGATATTAGGATTTTGCCTACAGCTTTTTAATTTTTGTAAGCTTTTGAAAAATGTGCTTTTTAAACTTGGCAACACTGCCACAGCTTTAAAGCCACTGCTATGTTTTACCTCTCAAAAGAAGCGTCTGAGTCTCCTCTTTCCAGGGATGTGCAAAATCTTGCTGTAAGTGTTACCATCTCTGAGATATTAGCATTGTGCCTACAGCATTTTCGATGTTTTTATTTCTGTAAGCTTTTGAAAAATGTGCTTTTTAAACTTGGCAACACTGCCACAGCTTTAAAGCCACTGCTATGTTTTACATTTTAAAGTAAGCGTCTGTGTCTTCTCTTTCTAGAGATGTGCAAAATGTTGATGTATGTGTTACCATCTCTGAGATATTAGCTTTTTGCCTACAGCAGTTTCGATGTTTTTATTTTTTTAAGCTTTTGAAAAATGTGCTTTTTAAACTTGGCAACATTGCCACAGATTTAAGGCTACTGCTATGTTTTACCTCTCAAAAGAAGCGTCTGAGTCTCCTCTTTCTAGAGATGTGCAAAATGTTGCTGTAGGTGTTACCATCTCTGAGATATTAGCATTGGCCTACAGCATTTTCGATATTTTTATTTTTGTAAGCTTTTGAAAAATGTTCTTTTTAAACTTGGCAACACTGCCACAGCTTTAAAGCCACTGCAATGTTTTACACCTCAAAAGAAGCGTCTGTGTCTCCTCTTTCTAGAGGTGTGCAAAATGTTGCCATCTCTGAGATATTAGGATTTTGCCTACAGCATTTTCATTTTTGTAAGCTTTTGAAAAATGTGCTTTTTAAACTTGGCAACACTGCCACAGCTTTAAAGCCACTGCTATGTTTTACCTCTCAAAAGAAGAGTCTGTGTCTCCTCTTTCTAGAGATGTGCAAAATGTTGCCATCTCTGAGATATTAGGATTTTGCCTACAGCATTTTCATTTTTGTAAGCTTTTGAAAAATGTGCTTTTTAAACTTGGCAACACTGCCATAGCTTTAAAGCCACATCTATGTTTTACATCTCAAAAGAAGCGTCTGAGTCTCCTCTTTCTAGAGATGTGCAAAATTTTGCTGTAGGTGTTACCATCTCTGAGATATTAGCTTTTTGCCTACAGCAGTTTCGATGTTTTTATTTTGTTAAGCTTTTGAAAAATGTGCTTTTTAAACTTGGCAACATTGCCACAGATTTAAGGCTACTGATATTTTTTACCTCTCAAAAGAAGCGTCTGAGTCTCCTCTTTCTAGAGATGTGCAAAATGTTGCTGTAGATGTTACCATCTCTGAGATATTAGCATTGGCCTACAGCATTTTCGATGTTTTTATTTTTTTAAGCTTTTGAAAAATGTGCTTTTTAAACTTGGCAACATTGCCACAGATTTAAGGCTACAGCTATGTTTTACCTCTCAAAAGAAGCGTCTGAGTCTTCTCTTTCTAGAGATGTGCAAACTGTTGCTGTAGGTGTTACCATCTCTGAGATATTAGCATTGGCCTACAGCATTTTCGATGTTTTTATTTTTGTAAGCTTTTGAAAAATGTTCTTTTTAAACTTGGCAACACTGCCACAGCTTTAAAGCCACTGCAATGTTTGACACCTCAAAAGAAGCGTCTGTGTCTCCTCTTTCTAGAGGTGTGCAAAATGTTGCCATCTCTGAGATATTAGCTTTTTGCCTACAGCAGTTTCGATGTTTTTATTTTGTTAAGCTTTTGAAAAATGTGCTTTTAAACTTGGCAACATTGCCACAGATTTGAGGCTACTGATATTTTTTACCTCTCAAAAGAAGCGTCTGAGTCTCCTCTTTCCAGAGATGTGCAAAATCTTGCTGTAAGTGTTACCATCTCTGAGATATTAGCATTGTGCCTACAGCATTTTCGATGTTTTTATTTCTGTAAGCTTTTGAAAAATGTGCTTTTTAAACTTGGCAACACTGCCACAGCTTTAAAGCCACTGCACTGTTTTACACCTCAAAAGAAGCGTCTGTGTCACATCTTTCTAGAGGTGTGCAAAATGTTGCCATCTCTGAGATATTAGGATTTTGCCTGCAGCTTTTTCATTTTTGTAAGCTTTTGAAAAATGTGCTTTTTAAACTTGGCAACACTGCCACAGCTTTAAAGCCACTGCTATGTTTTACCTCTCAAAAGAAGCGTCTGAGTCTCCTCTTTCCAGGGATGTGCAAAATCTTCCTGTAAGTGTTACCATCTCTGAGATATTAGCATTGTGCCTACAGCATTTTCGATGTTTTTATTTCTGTAAGCTTTTGAAAAATGTGCTTTTTAAACTTGGCAACACTGCCACAGCTTTAAAGCCACTGCTATGTTTTACCTCTCAGAAGAAGCGTCTGAGTCTCCTCTTTCCAGAGATGTGCAAAATCTTGCTGTAAGTGTTACCATCTCTGAGATATTAGCATTGTGCCTACAGCATTTTCGATGTTTTTATTTCTGTAAGCTTTTGAAAAATGTGCTTTTTAAACTTGGCAACACTGCCACAGCTTTAAAGCCACTGCTATGTTTTACATTTTAAAGTAAGCGTCTGTGTCTTCTCTTTCTAGAGATGTGCAAAATGTTGATGTAGGTGTTACCATCTCTGAGATATTAGCTTTTTGCCTACAGCAGTTTCGATGTTTTTATTTTTTTAAGCTTTTGAAAAATGTGCTTTTTAAACTTGGCAACATTGCCACAGATTTAAGGCTACTGCTATGTTTTACCTCTCAAAAGAAGCGTCTGAGTCTCCTCTTTCTAGAGATGTGCAAAATGTTGCTGTAGGTGTTACCATCTCTGAGATATTAGCATTGGCCTACAGCATTTTCGATATTTTTATTTTTGTAAGCTTTTGAAAAATGTTCTTTTTAAACTTGGCAACACTGCCACAGCTTTAAAGCCACTGCAATGTTTTACACCTCAAAAGAAGCGTCTGTGTCTCCTCTTTCTAGAGGTGTGCAAAATGTTGCCATCTCTGAGATATTAGGATTTTGCCTACAGCATTTTCATTTTTGTAAGCTTTTGAAAAATGTGCTTTTTAAACTTGGCAACACTGCCACAGCTTTAAAGCCACTGCTATGTTTTACCTCTCAAAAGAAGAGTCTGTGTCTCCTCTTTCTAGAGATGTGCAAAATGTTGCCATCTCTGAGATATTAGGATTTTGCCTACAGCATTTTCATTTTTGTAAGCTTTTGAAAAATGTGCTTTTTAAACTTGGCAACACTGCCATAGCTTTAAAGCCACATCTATGTTTTACATCTCAAAAGAAGCGTCTGAGTCTCCTCTTTCTAGAGATGTGCAAAATTTTGCTGTAGGTGTTACCATCTCTGAGATATTAGCTTTTTGCCTACAGCAGTTTCGATGTTTTTATTTTGTTAAGCTTTTGAAAAATGTGCTTTTTAAACTTGGCAACATTGCCACAGATTTAAGGCTACTGATATTTTTTACCTCTCAAAAGAAGCGTCTGAGTCTCCTCTTTCTAGAGATGTGCAAAATGTTGCTGTAGATGTTACCATCTCTGAGATATTAGCATTGGCCTACAGCATTTTCGATGTTTTTATTTTTTTAAGCTTTTGAAAAATGTGCTTTTTAAACTTGGCAACATTGCCACAGATTTAAGGCTACAGCTATGTTTTACCTCTCAAAAGAAGCGTCTGAGTCTTCTCTTTCTAGAGATGTGCAAACTGTTGCTGTAGGTGTTACCATCTCTGAGATATTAGCATTGGCCTACAGCATTTTCGATGTTTTTATTTTTGTAAGCTTTTGAAAAATGTTCTTTTTAAACTTGGCAACACTGCCACAGCTTTAAAGCCACTGCAATGTTTGACACCTCAAAAGAAGCGTCTGTGTCTCCTCTTTCTAGAGGTGTGCAAAATGTTGCCATCTCTGAGATATTAGCTTTTTGCCTACAGCAGTTTCGATGTTTTTATTTTGTTAAGCTTTTGAAAAATGTGCTTTTTAAACTTGGCAACATTGCCACAGATTTAAGGCTACTGATATTTTTTACCTCTCAAAAGAAGCGTCTGAGTCTCCTCTTTCCAGAGATGTGCAAAATCTTGCTGTCAGTGTTACCATCTCTGAGATATTAGCATTGTGCCTACAGCATTTTCGATATTTTTATTTTTGTAAGCTTTTGAAAAATGTTCTTTTTAAACTTGGCAACACTGCCACAGCTTTAAAGCCACTGCAATGTTTTACACCTCAAAAGAAGCGTCTGTGTCTCCTCTTTCTAGAGGTGTGCAAAATGTTGCCATCTCTGAGATATTAGGATTTTGCCTACAGCATTTTCATTTTTGTAAGCTTTTGAAAAATGTGCTTTTTAAACTTGGCAACACTGCCACAGCTTTAAAGCCACTGCTATGTTTTACCTCTCAAAAGAAGAGTCTGTGTCTCCTCTTTCTAGAGATGTGCAAAATGTTGCCATCTCTGAGATATTAGGATTTTGCCTACAGCATTTTCATTTTTGTAAGCTTTTGAAAAATGTGCTTTTTAAACTTGGCAACACTGCCATAGCTTTAAAGCCACATCTATGTTTTACATCTCAAAAGAAGCGTCTGAGTCTCCTCTTTCTAGAGATGTGCAAAATGTTGCTGTAGATGTTACCATCTCTGAGATATTAGCATTGGCCTACAGCATTTTCGATGTTTTTATTTTTTTAAGCTTTTGAAAAATGTGCTTTTTAAACTTGGCAACATTGCCACAGATTTAAGGCTACAGCTATGTTTTACCTCTCAAAAGAAGCGTCTGAGTCTTCTCTTTCTAGAGATGTGCAAACTGTTGCTGTAGGTGTTACCATCTCTGAGATATTAGCATTGGCCTACAGCATTTTCGATGTTTTTATTTTTGTAAGCTTTTGAAAAATGTTCTTTTTAAACTTGGCAACACTGCCACAGCTTTAAAGCCACTGCAATGTTTGACACCTCAAAAGAAGCGTCTGTGTCTCCTCTTTCTAGAGGTGTGCAAAATGTTGCCATCTCTGAGATATTAGCTTTTTGCCTACAGCAGTTTCGATGTTTTTATTTTGTTAAGCTTTTGAAAAATGTGCTTTTTAAACTTGGCAACATTGCCACAGATTTAAGGCTACTGATATTTTTTACCTCTCAAAAGAAGCGTCTGAGTCTCCTCTTTCCAGAGATGTGCAAAATCTTGCTGTAAGTGTTACCATCTCTGAGATATTAGCATTGTGCCTACAGCATTTTCGATGTTTTTATTTCTGTAAGCTTTTGAAAAATGTGCTTTTTAAACTTGGCAACACTGCCACAGCTTTAAAGCCACTGCACTGTTTTACACCTCAAAAGAAGCGTCTGTGTCACATCTTTCTAGAGGTGTGCAAAATGTTGCCATCTCTGAGATATTAGGATTTTGCCTGCAGCTTTTTCATTTTTGTAAGCTTTTGAAAAATGTTCTTTTTAAACTTGGCAACACTGCCACAGCTTTAAAGCCACTGCAATGTTTTACACCTCAAAAGAAGCGTCTGTGTCTCCTCTTTCTAGAGGTGTGCAAAATGTTGCCATCTCTGAGATATTAGGATTTTGCCTACAGCATTTTCATTTTTGTAAGCTTTTGAAAAATGTGCTTTTTAAACTTGGCAACACTGCCACAGCTTTAAAGCCACTGCTATGTTTTACCTCTCAAAAGAAGAGTCTGTGTCTCCTCTTTCTAGAGATGTGCAAAATGTTGCCATCTCTGAGATATTAGGATTTTGCCTACAGCATTTTCATTTTTGTAAGCTTTTGAAAAATGTGCTTTTTAAACTTGGCAACACTGCCATAGCTTTAAAGCCACATCTATGTTTTACATCTCAAAAGAAGCGTCTGAGTCTCCTCTTTCTAGAGATGTGCAAAATTTTGCTGTAGGTGTTACCATCTCTGAGATATTAGCTTTTTGCCTACAGCAGTTTCGATGTTTTTATTTTGTTAAGCTTTTGAAAAATGTGCTTTTTAAACTTGGCAACATTGCCACAGATTTAAGGCTACTGATATTTTTTACCTCTCAAAAGAAGCGTCTGAGTCTCCTCTTTCTAGAGATGTGCAAAATGTTGCTGTAGATGTTACCATCTCTGAGATATTAGCATTGGCCTACAGCATTTTCGATGTTTTTATTTTTTTAAGCTTTTGAAAAATGTGCTTTTTAAACTTGGCAACATTGCCACAGATTTAAGGCTACAGCTATGTTTTACCTCTCAAAAGAAGCGTCTGAGTCTTCTCTTTCTAGAGATGTGCAAACTGTTGCTGTAGGTGTTACCATCTCTGAGATATTAGCATTGGCCTACAGCATTTTCGATGTTTTTATTTTTGTAAGCTTTTGAAAAATGTTCTTTTTAAACTTGGCAACACTGCCACAGCTTTAAAGCCACTGCAATGTTTGACACCTCAAAAGAAGCGTCTGTGTCTCCTCTTTCTAGAGGTGTGCAAAATGTTGCCATCTCTGAGATATTAGCTTTTTGCCTACAGCAGTTTCGATGTTTTTATTTTGTTAAGCTTTTGAAAAATGTGCTTTTTAAACTTGGCAACATTGCCACAGATTTAAGGCTACTGATATTTTTTACATCTCAAAAGAAGCGTCTGAGTCTCCTCTTTCCAGAGATGTGCAAAATCTTGCTGTAAGTGTTACCATCTCTGAGATATTAGCATTGTGCCTACAGCATTTTCGATATTTTTATTTTTGTAAGCTTTTGAAAAATGTTCTTTTTAAACTTGGCAACACTGCCACAGCTTTAAAGCCACTGCAATGTTTTACACCTCAAAAGAAGCGTCTGTGTCTCCTCTTTCTAGAGGTGTGCAAAATGTTGCCATCTCTGAGATATTAGGATTTTGCCTACAGCATTTTCATTTTTGTAAGCTTTTGAAAAATGTGCTTTTTAAACTTGGCAACACTGCCACAGCTTTAAAGCCACTGCTATGTTTTACCTCTCAAAAGAAGAGTCTGTGTCTCCTCTTTCTAGAGATGTGCAAAATGTTGCCATCTCTGAGATATTAGGATTTTGCCTACAGCATTTTCATTTTTGTAAGCTTTTGAAAAATGTGCTTTTTAAACTTGGCAACACTGCCATAGCTTTAAAGCCACATCTATGTTTTACATCTCAAAAGAAGCGTCTGAGTCTCCTCTTTCTAGAGATGTGCAAAATTTTGCTGTAGGTGTTACCATCTCTGAGATATTAGCTTTTTTCCTACAGCAGTTTCGATGTTTTTATTTTGTTAAGCTTTTGAAAAATGTGCTTTTTAAACTTGGCAACATTGCCACAGATTTAAGGCTACTGATATTTTTTACCTCTCAAAAGAAGCGTCTGAGTCTCCTCTTTCTAGAGATGTGCAAAATGTTGCTGTAGATGTTACCATCTCTGAGATATTAGCATTGGCCTACAGCATTTTCGATGTTTTTATTTTTTTAAGCTTTTGAAAAATGTGCTTTTTAAACTTGGCAACATTGCCACAGATTTAAGGCTACAGCTATGTTTTACCTCTCAAAAGAAGCGTCTGAGTCTTCTCTTTCTAGAGATGTGCAAACTGTTGCTGTAGGTGTTACCATCTCTGAGATATTAGCATTGGCCTACAGCATTTTCGATGTTTTTATTTTTGTAAGCTTTTGAAAAATGTTCTTTTTAAACTTGGCAACACTGCCACAGCTTTAAAGCCACTGCAATGTTTGACACCTCAAAAGAAGCGTCTGTGTCTCCTCTTTCTAGAGGTGTGCAAAATGTTGCCATCTCTGAGATATTAGCTTTTTGCCTACAGCAGTTTCGATGTTTTTATTTTGTTAAGCTTTTGAAAAATGTGCTTTTTAAACTTGGCAACATTGCCACAGATTTAAGGCTACTGATATTTTTTACCTCTCAAAAGAAGCGTCTGAGTCTCCTCTTTCCAGAGATGTGCAAAATCTTGCTGTAAGTGTTACCATCTCTGAGATATTAGCATTGTGCCTACAGCATTTTCGATGTTTTTATTTCTGTAAGCTTTTGAAAAATGTGCTTTTTAAACTTGGCAACACTGCCACAGCTTTAAAGCCACTGCACTGTTTTACACCTCAAAAGAAGCGTCTGTGTCACATCTTTCTAGAGGTGTGCAAAATGTTGCCATCTCTGAGATATTAGGATTTTGCCTGCAGCTTTTTCATTTTTGTAAGCTTTTGAAAAATGTGCTTTTTAAACTTGGCAACACTGCCACAGCTTTAAAGCCACTGCTATGTTTTACCTCTCAAAAGAAGCGTCTGAGTCTCCTCTTTCCAGGGATGTGCAAAATCTTCCTGTAAGTGTTACCATCTCTGAGATATTAGCATTGTGCCTACAGCATTTTCGATGTTTTTATTTCTGTAAGCTTTTGAAAAATGTGCTTTTTAAACTTGGCAACACTGCCACAGCTTTAAAGCCACTGCTATGTTTTACCTCTCAGAAGAAGCGTCTGAGTCTCCTCTTTCCAGAGATGTGCAAAATCTTGCTGTAAGTGTTACCATCTCTGAGATATTAGCATTGTGCCTACAGCATTTTCGATGTTTTTATTTCTGTAAGCTTTTGAAAAATGTGCTTTTTAAACTTGGCAACACTGCCACAGCTTTAAAGCCACTGCTATGTTTTACATTTTAAAGTAAGCGTCTGTGTCTCCTCTTTCTAGAGATGTGCAAAATGTTGATGTAGGTGTTACCATCTCTGAGATATTAGCTTTTTGCCTACAGCAGTTTCGATGTTTTTATTTTTTTAAGCTTTTGAAAAAACTTGGCAACATTGCCACAGATTTAAGGCTACTGACATGTTTTACATCTCAAAAGAAGCGTCTGAGTCTCCTCTTTCCAGGGATGTGCAAAATCTTGCTGTAAGTGTTACCATCTCTGAGATATTAGCATTGTGCCTACAGCATTTTCGATGTTTTTATTTCTGTAAGCTTTTGAAAAATGTGCTTTTTAAACTTGGCAACACTGCCACAGCTTTAAAGCCACTGCTATGTTTTACATTTTAAAGTAAGCGTCTGTGTCTCCTCTTTCTAGAGATGTGCAAAATGTTGATGTAGGTGTTACCATCTCTGAGATATTAGCATTGTGCCTACAGCAGTTTCGATGTTTTTATTTTTTTAAGCTTTTGAAAAAACTTGGCAACATTGCCACAGATTTAAAGCTACTGACATGTTTTACATCTCAAAAGAAGCGTCTGAGTCTCCTCTTTCCAGGGATGTGCAAAATCTTGCTGTAAGTGTTACCATCTCTGAGATATTAGCATTGGCCTACAGCATTTTCGATGTTTTTATTTTTTTAAGCTTTTGAAAAATGTGCTTTTTAAACTTGGCAACACTGCCACAGCTTTAAAGCCACTGCAAAGTTTTACACCTCAAAAGAAGCGTCTGTGTCACATCTTTCTAGAGGTGTGCAAAATGTTGCCATCTCTGAGATATTAGGATTTTGCCTACAGCTTTTTAATTTTTGTAAGCTTTTGAAAAATGTGCTTTTTAAACTTGGCAACACTGCCACAGCTTTAAAGCCACTGCTATGTTTTACCTCTCAAAAGAAGCGTCTGAGTCTCCTCTTTCCAGGGATGTGCAAAATCTTGCTGTAAGTGTTACCATCTCTGAGATATTAGCATTGTGCCTACAGCATTTTCGATGTTTTTATTTCTGTAAGCTTTTGAAAAATGTGCTTTTTAAACTTGGCAACACTGCCACAGCTTTAAAGCCACTGCTATGTTTTACATTTTAAAGTAAGCGTCTGTGTCTTCTCTTTCTAGAGATGTGCAAAATGTTGATGTAGGTGTTACCATCTCTGAGATATTAGCTTTTTGCCTACAGCAGTTTCGATGTTTTTATTTTTTTAAGCTTTTGAAAAATGTGCTTTTTAAACTTGGCAACATTGCCACAGATTTAAGGCTACTGCTATGTTTTACCTCTCAAAAGAAGCGTCTGAGTCTCCTCTTTCCAGAGATGTGCAAAATGTTGATGTAGGTGTTACCATCTCTGAGATATTAGCTTTTTGCCTACAGCAGTTTCGATGTTTTTATTTTTTTAAGCTTTTGAAAAAACTTGGCAACATTGCCACAGATTTAAGGCTACTGACATGTTTTACATCTCAAAAGAAGCGTCTGAGTCTCCTCTTTCCAGGGATGTGCAAAATCTTGCTGTAAGTGTTACCATCTCTGAGATATTAGCATTGTGCCTACAGCATTTTCGATGTTTTTATTTCTGTAAGCTTTTGAAAAATGTGCTTTTTAAACTTGGCAACACTGCCACAGCTTTAAAGCCACTGCTATGTTTTACATTTTAAAGTAAGCGTCTGTGTCTCCTCTTTCTAGAGATGTGCAAAATGTTGATGTAGGTGTTACCATCTCTGAGATATTAGCATTGTGCCTACAGCAGTTTCGATGTTTTTATTTTTTTAAGCTTTTGAAAAAACTTGGCAACATTGCCACAGATTTAAAGCTACTGACATGTTTTACATCTCAAAAGAAGCGTCTGAGTCTCCTCTTTCCAGGGATGTGCAAAATCTTGCTGTAAGTGTTACCATCTCTGAGATATTAGCATTGGCCTACAGCATTTTCGATGTTTTTATTTTTTTAAGCTTTTGAAAAATGTGCTTTTTAAACTTGGCAACACTGCCACAGCTTTAAAGCCACTGCAAAGTTTTACACCTCAAAAGAAGCGTCTGTGTCACATCTTTCTAGAGGTGTGCAAAATGTTGCCATCTCTGAGATATTAGGATTTTGCCTACAGCTTTTTAATTTTTGTAAGCTTTTGAAAAATGTGCTTTTTAAACTTGGCAACACTGCCACAGCTTTAAAGCCACTGCTATGTTTTACCTCTCAAAAGAAGCGTCTGAGTCTCCTCTTTCCAGGGATGTGCAAAATCTTGCTGTAAGTGTTACCATCTCTGAGATATTAGCATTGTGCCTACAGCATTTTCGATGTTTTTATTTCTGTAAGCTTTTGAAAAATGTGCTTTTTAAACTTGGCAACACTGCCACAGCTTTAAAGCCACTGCTATGTTTTACATTTTAAAGTAAGCGTCTGTGTCTTCTCTTTCTAGAGATGTGCAAAATGTTGATGTAGGTGTTACCATCTCTGAGATATTAGCTTTTTGCCTACAGCAGTTTCGATGTTTTTATTTTTTTAAGCTTTTGAAAAATGTGCTTTTTAAACTTGGCAACATTGCCACAGATTTAAGGCTACTGCTATGTTTTACCTCTCAAAAGAAGCGTCTGAGTCTCCTCTTTCTAGAGATGTGCAAAATGTTGCTGTAGGTGTTACCATCTCTGAGATATTAGCATTGGCCTACAGCATTTTCGATATTTTTATTTTTGTAAGCTTTTGAAAAATGTTCTTTTTAAACTTGGCAACACTGCCACAGCTTTAAAGCCACTGCAATGTTTTACACCTCAAAAGAAGCGTCTGTGTCTCCTCTTTCTAGAGGTGTGCAAAATGTTGCCATCTCTGAGATATTAGGATTTTGCCTACAGCATTTTCATTTTTGTAAGCTTTTGAAAAATGTGCTTTTTAAACTTGGCAACACTGCCACAGCTTTAAAGCCACTGCTATGTTTTACCTCTCAAAAGAAGAGTCTGTGTCTCCTCTTTCTAGAGATGTGCAAAATGTTGCCATCTCTGAGATATTAGGATTTTGCCTACAGCATTTTCATTTTTGTAAGCTTTTGAAAAATGTGCTTTTTAAACTTGGCAACACTGCCATAGCTTTAAAGCCACATCTATGTTTTACAACTCAAAAGAAGCGTCTGAGTCTCCTCTTTCTAGAGATGTGCAAAATTTTGCTGTAGGTGTTACCATCTCTGAGATATTAGCTTTTTGCCTACAGCAGTTTCGATGTTTTTATTTTGTTAAGCTTTTGAAAAATGTGCTTTTTAAACTTGGCAACATTGCCACAGATTTAAGGCTACTGATATTTTTTACCTCTCAAAAGAAGCGTCTGAGTCTCCTCTTTCCAGAGATGTGCAAAATCTTGCTGTAAGTGTTACCATCTCTGAGATATTAGCATTGTGCCTACAGCATTTTCGATGTTTTTATTTCTGTAAGCTTTTGAAAAATGTGCTTTTTAAACTTGGCAACACTGCCACAGCTTTAAAGCCACTGCACTGTTTTACACCTCAAAAGAAGCGTCTGTGTCACATCTTTCTAGAGGTGTGCAAAATGTTGCCATCTCTGAGATATTAGGATTTTGCCTGCAGCTTTTTCATTTTTGTAAGCTTTTGAAAAATGTGCTTTTTAAACTTGGCAACACTGCCACAGCTTTAAAGCCACTGCTATGTTTTACCTCTCAAAAGAAGCGTCTGAGTCTCCTCTTTCCAGGGATGTGCAAAATCTTCCTGTAAGTGTTACCATCTCTGAGATATTAGCATTGTGCCTACAGCATTTTCGATGTTTTTATTTCTGTAAGCTTTTGAAAAATGTGCTTTTTAAACTTGGCAACACTGCCACAGCTTTAAAGCCACTGCTATGTTTTACCTCTCAGAAGAAGCGTCTGAGTATCCTCTTTCCAGAGATGTGCAAAATCTTGCTGTAAGTGTTACCATCTCTGAGATATTAGCATTGTGCCTACAGCATTTTCGATGTTTTTATTTCTGTAAGCTTTTGAAAAATGTGCTTTTTAAACTTGGCAACACTGCCACAGCTTTAAAGCCACTGCTATGTTTTACATTTTAAAGTAAGCGTCTGTGTCTCCTCTTTCTAGAGATGTGCAAAATGTTGATGTAGGTGTTACCATCTCTGAGATATTAGCATTGTGCCTACAGCAGTTTCGATGTTTTTATTTTTTTAAGCTTTTGAAAAAACTTGGCAACATTGCCACAGATTTAAGGCTACTGACATGTTTTACATCTCAAAAGAAGCGTCTGAGTCTCCTCTTTCCAGGGATGTGCAAAATCTTGCTGTAAGTGTTACCATCTCTGAGATATTAGCATTGGCCTACAGCATTTTCGATGTTTTTATTTTTTTAAGCTTTTGAAAAATGTGCTTTTTAAACTTGGCAACACTGCCACAGCTTTAAAGCCACTGCAAAGTTTTACACCTCAAAAGAAGCGTCTGTGTCACATCTTTCTAGAGGTGTGCAAAATGTTGCCATCTCTGAGATATTAGGATTTTGCCTACAGCTTTTTAATTTTTGTAAGCTTTTGAAAAATGTGCTTTTTAAACTTGGCAACACTGCCACAGCTTTAAAGCCACTGCTATGTTTTACCTCTCAAAAGAAGCGTCTGAGTCTCCTCTTTCCAGGGATGTGCAAAATCTTGCTGTAAGTGTTACCATCTCTGAGATATTAGCATTGTGCCTACAGCATTTTCGATGTTTTTATTTCTGTAAGCTTTTGAAAAATGTGCTTTTTAAACTTGGCAACACTGCCACAGCTTTAAAGCCACTGCTATGTTTTACATTTTAAAGTAAGCGTCTGTGTCTTCTCTTTCTAGAGATGTGCAAAATGTTGATGTAGGTGTTACCATCTCTGAGATATTAGCTTTTTGCCTACAGCAGTTTCGATGTTTTTATTTTTTTAAGCTTTTGAAAAATGTGCTTTTTAAACTTGGCAACATTGCCACAGATTTAAGGCTACTGCTATGTTTTACCTCTCAAAAGAAGCGTCTGAGTCTCCTCTTTCTAGAGATGTGCAAAATGTTGCTGTAGGTGTTACCATCTCTGAGATATTAGCATTGGCCTACAGCATTTTCGATATTTTTATTTTTGTAAGCTTTTGAAAAATGTTCTTTTTAAACTTGGCAACACTGCCACAGCTTTAAAGCCACTGCAATGTTTTACACCTCAAAAGAAGCGTCTGTGTCTCCTCTTTCTAGAGGTGTGCAAAATGTTGCCATCTCTGAGATATTAGGATTTTGCCTACAGCATTTTCATTTTTGTAAGCTTTTGAAAAATGTGCTTTTTAAACTTGGCAACACTGCCACAGCTTTAAAGCCACTGCTATGTTTTACCTCTCAAAAGAAGAGTCTGTGTCTCCTCTTTCTAGAGATGTGCAAAATGTTGCCATCTCTGAGATATTAGGATTTTGCCTACAGCATTTTCATTTTTGTAAGCTTTTGAAAAATGTGCTTTTTAAACTTGGCAACACTGCCATAGCTTTAAAGCCACATCTATGTTTTACATCTCAAAAGAAGCGTCTGAGTCTCCTCTTTCTAGAGATGTGCAAAATTTTGCTGTAGGTGTTACCATCTCTGAGATATTAGCTTTTTGCCTACAGCAGTTTCGATGTTTTTATTTTGTTAAGCTTTTGAAAAATGTGCTTTTTAAACTTGGCAACATTGCCACAGATTTAAGGCTACTGATATTTTTTACCTCTCAAAAGAAGCGTCTGAGTCTCCTCTTTCTAGAGATGTGCAAAATGTTGCTGTAGATGTTACCATCTCTGAGATATTAGCATTGGCCTACAGCATTTTCGATGTTTTTATTTTTTTAAGCTTTTGAAAAATGTGCTTTTTAAACTTGGCAACATTGCCACAGATTTAAGGCTACAGCTATGTTTTACCTCTCAAAAGAAGCGTCTGAGTCTTCTCTTTCTAGAGATGTGCAAACTGTTGCTGTAGGTGTTACCATCTCTGAGATATTAGCATTGGCCTACAGCATTTTCGATGTTTTTATTTTTGTAAGCTTTTGAAAAATGTTCTTTTTAAACTTGGCAACACTGCCACAGCTTTAAAGCCACTGCAATGTTTGACACCTCAAAAGAAGCGTCTGTGTCTCCTCTTTCTAGAGGTGTGCAAAATGTTGCCATCTCTGAGATATTAGCTTTTTGCCTACAGCAGTTTCGATGTTTTTATTTTGTTAAGCTTTTGAAAAATGTGCTTTTAAACTTGGCAACATTGCCACAGATTTGAGGCTACTGATATTTTTTACCTCTCAAAAGAAGCGTCTGAGTCTCCTCTTTCCAGAGATGTGCAAAATCTTGCTGTAAGTGTTACCATCTCTGAGATATTAGCATTGTGCCTACAGCATTTTCGATGTTTTTATTTCTGTAAGCTTTTGAAAAATGTGCTTTTTAAACTTGGCAACACTGCCACAGCTTTAAAGCCACTGCACTGTTTTACACCTCAAAAGAAGCGTCTGTGTCACATCTTTCTAGAGGTGTGCAAAATGTTGCCATCTCTGAGATATTAGGATTTTGCCTGCAGCTTTTTCATTTTTGTAAGCTTTTGAAAAATGTGCTTTTTAAACTTGGCAACACTGCCACAGCTTTAAAGCCACTGCTATGTTTTACCTCTCAAAAGAAGCGTCTGAGTCTCCTCTTTCCAGGGATGTGCAAAATCTTCCTGTAAGTGTTACCATCTCTGAGATATTAGCATTGTGCCTACAGCATTTTCGATGTTTTTATTTCTGTAAGCTTTTGAAAAATGTGCTTTTTAAACTTGGCAACACTGCCACAGCTTTAAAGCCACTGCTATGTTTTACCTCTCAGAAGAAGCGTCTGAGTCTCCTCTTTCCAGAGATGTGCAAAATCTTGCTGTAAGTGTTACCATCTCTGAGATATTAGCATTGTGCCTACAGCATTTTCGATGTTTTTATTTCTGTAAGCTTTTGAAAAATGTGCTTTTTAAACTTGGCAACACTGCCACAGCTTTAAAGCCACTGCTATGTTTTACATTTTAAAGTAAGCGTCTGTGTCTTCTCTTTCTAGAGATGTGCAAAATGTTGATGTAGGTGTTACCATCTCTGAGATATTAGCTTTTTGCCTACAGCAGTTTCGATGTTTTTATTTTTTTAAGCTTTTGAAAAATGTGCTTTTTAAACTTGGCAACATTGCCACAGATTTAAGGCTACTGCTATGTTTTACCTCTCAAAAGAAGCGTCTGAGTCTCCTCTTTCTAGAGATGTGCAAAATGTTGCTGTAGGTGTTACCATCTCTGAGATATTAGCATTGGCCTACAGCATTTTCGATATTTTTATTTTTGTAAGCTTTTGAAAAATGTTCTTTTTAAACTTGGCAACACTGCCACAGCTTTAAAGCCACTGCAATGTTTTACACCTCAAAAGAAGCGTCTGTGTCTCCTCTTTCTAGAGGTGTGCAAAATGTTGCCATCTCTGAGATATTAGGATTTTGCCTACAGCATTTTCATTTTTGTAAGCTTTTGAAAAATGTGCTTTTTAAACTTGGCAACACTGCCACAGCTTTAAAGCCACTGCTATGTTTTACCTCTCAAAAGAAGAGTCTGTGTCTCCTCTTTCTAGAGATGTGCAAAATGTTGCCATCTCTGAGATATTAGGATTTTGCCTACAGCATTTTCATTTTTGTAAGCTTTTGAAAAATGTGCTTTTTAAACTTGGCAACACTGCCATAGCTTTAAAGCCACATCTATGTTTTACATCTCAAAAGAAGCGTCCGAGTCTCCTCTTTCTAGAGATGTGCAAAATTTTGCTGTAGGTGTTACCATCTCTGAGATATTAGCTTTTTGCCTACAGCAGTTTCGATGTTTTTATTTTGTTAAGCTTTTGAAAAATGTGCTTTTTAAACTTGGCAACATTGCCACAGATTTAAGGCTACTGATATTTTTTACCTCTCAAAAGAAGCGTCTGAGTCTCCTCTTTCTAGAGATGTGCAAAATGTTGCTGTAGATGTTACCATCTCTGAGATATTAGCATTGGCCTACAGCATTTTCGATGTTTTTATTTTTTTAAGCTTTTGAAAAATGTGCTTTTTAAACTTGGCAACATTGCCACAGATTTAAGGCTACAGCTATGTTTTACCTCTCAAAAGAAGCGTCTGAGTCTTCTCTTTCTAGAGATGTGCAAACTGTTGCTGTAGGTGTTACCATCTCTGAGATATTAGCATTGGCCTACAGCATTTTCGATGTTTTTATTTTTGTAAGCTTTTGAAAAATGTTCTTTTTAAACTTGGCAACACTGCCACAGCTTTAAAGCCACTGCAATGTTTGACACCTCAAAAGAAGCGTCTGTGTCTCCTCTTTCTAGAGGTGTGCAAAATGTTGCCATCTCTGAGATATTAGCTTTTTGCCTACAGCAGTTTCGATGTTTTTATTTTGTTAAGCTTTTGAAAAATGTGCTTTTAAACTTGGCAACATTGCCACAGATTTAAGGCTACTGATATTTTTTACCTCTCAAAAGAAGCGTCTGAGTCTCCTCTTTCCAGAGATGTGCAAAATCTTGCTGTAATTGTTACCATCTCTGAGATATTAGCATTGAGCCTACAGCATTTTCGATGTTTTTATTTCTGTAAGCTTTTGAAAAATGTGCTTTTTAAACTTGGCAACACTGCCACAGCTTTAAAGCCACTGCACTGTTTTACACCTCAAAAGAAGCGTCTGTGTCACATCTTTCTAGAGGTGTGCAAAATGTTGCCATCTCTGAGATATTAGGATTTTGCCTGCAGCTTTTTCATTTTTGTAAGCTTTTGAAAAATGTGCTTTTTAAACTTGGCAACACTGCCACAGCTTTAAAGCCACTGCTATGTTTTACCTCTCAAAAGAAGCGTCTGAGTCTCCTCTTTCCAGGGATGTGCAAAATCTTCCTGTAAGTGTTACCATCTCTGAGATATTAGCATTGTGCCTACAGCATTTTCGATGTTTTTATTTCTGTAAGCTTTTGAAAAATGTGCTTTTTAAACTTGGCAACACTGCCACAGCTTTAAAGCCACTGCTATGTTTTACCTCTCAGAAGAAGCGTCTGAGTCTCCTCTTTCCAGAGATGTGCAAAATCTTGCTGTAAGTGTTACCATCTCTGAGATATTAGCATTGTGCCTACAGCATTTTCGATGTTTTTATTTCTGTAAGCTTTTGAAAAATGTGCTTTTTAAACTTGGCAACACTGCCACAGCTTTAAAGCCACTGCTATGTTTTACATTTTAAAGTAAGCGTCTGTGTCTCCTCTTTCTAGAGATGTGCAAAATGTTGATGTAGGTGTTACCATCTCTGAGATATTAGCTTTTTGCCTACAGCAGTTTCGATGTTTTTATTTTTTTAAGCTTTTGAAAAAACTTGGCAACATTGCCACAGATTTAAGGCTACTGACATGTTTTACATCTCAAAAGAAGCGTCTGAGTCTCCTCTTTCCAGGGATGTGCAAAATCTTGCTGTAAGTGTTACCATCTCTGAGATATTAGCATTGTGCCTACAGCATTTTCGATGTTTTTATTTCTGTAAGCTTTTGAAAAATGTGCTTTTTAAACTTGGCAACACTGCCACAGCTTTAAAGCCACTGCTATGTTTTACATTTTAAAGTAAGCGTCTGTGTCTCCTCTTTCTAGAGATGTGCAAAATGTTGATGTAGGTGTTACCATCTCTGAGATATTAGCTTTTTGCCTACAGCAGTTTCGATGTTTTTATTTTTTTAAGCTTTTGAAAAATGTGCTTTTTAAACTTGGCAACATTGCCACAGATTTAAGGCTACTGCTATGTTTTACCTCTCAAAAGAAGCGTCTGAGTCTCCTCTTTCTAGAGATGTGCAAAATGTTGCTGTAGGTGTTACCATCTCTGAGATATTAGCATTGGCCTACAGCATTTTCGATATTTTTATTTTTGTAAGCTTTTGAAAAATGTTCTTTTTAAACTTGGCAACACTGCCACAGCTTTAAAGCCACTGCAATGTTTTACACCTCAAAAGAAGCGTCTGTGTCTCCTCTTTCTAGAGGTGTGCAAAATGTTGCCATCTCTGAGATATTAGGATTTTGCCTACAGCATTTTCATTTTTGTAAGCTTTTGAAAAATGTGCTTTTTAAACTTGGCAACACTGCCACAGCTTTAAAGCCACTGCTATGTTTTACCTCTCAAAAGAAGAGTCTGTGTCTCCTCTTTCTAGAGATGTGCAAAATGTTGCCATCTCTGAGATATTAGGATTTTGCCTACAGCATTTTCATTTTTGTAAGCTTTTGAAAAATGTGCTTTTTAAACTTGGCAACACTGCCATAGCTTTAAAGCCACATCTATGTTTTACATCTCAAAAGAAGCGTCTGAGTCTCCTCTTTCTAGAGATGTGCAAAATTTTGCTGTAGGTGTTACCATCTCTGAGATATTAGCTTTTTGCCTACAGCAGTTTCGATGTTTTTATTTTGTTAAGCTTTTGAAAAATGTGCTTTTTAAACTTGGCAACATTGCCACAGATTTAAGGCTACTGATATTTTTTACCTCTCAAAAGAAGCGTCTGAGTCTCCTCTTTCTAGAGATGTGCAAAATGTTGCTGTAGATGTTACCATCTCTGAGATATTAGCATTGGCCTACAGCATTTTCGATGTTTTTATTTTTTTAAGCTTTTGAAAAATGTGCTTTTTAAACTTGGCAACATTGCCACAGATTTAAGGCTACAGCTATGTTTTACCTCTCAAAAGAAGCGTCTGAGTCTTCTCTTTCTAGAGATGTGCAAACTGTTGCTGTAGGTGTTACCATCTCTGAGATATTAGCATTGGCCTACAGCATTTTCGATGTTTTTATTTTTGTAAGCTTTTGAAAAATGTTCTTTTTAAACTTGGCAACACTGCCACAGCTTTAAAGCCACTGCAATGTTTGACACCTCAAAAGAAGCGTCTGTGTCTCCTCTTTCTAGAGGTGTGCAAAATGTTGCCATCTCTGAGATATTAGCTTTTTGCCTACAGCAGTTTCGATGTTTTTATTTTGTTAAGCTTTTGAAAAATGTGCTTTTAAACTTGGCAACATTGCCACAGATTTAAGGCTACTGATATTTTTTACCTCTCAAAAGAAGCGTCTGAGTCTCCTCTTTCCAGAGATGTGCAAAATCTTGCTGTAAGTGTTACCATCTCTGAGATATTAGCATTGAGCCTACAGCATTTTCGATGTTTTTATTTCTGTAAGCTTTTGAAAAATGTGCTTTTTAAACTTGGCAACACTGCCACAGCTTTAAAGCCACTGCACTGTTTTACACCTCAAAAGAAGCGTCTGTGTCACATCTTTCTAGAGGTGTGCAAAATGTTGCCATCTCTGAGATATTAGGATTTTGCCTGCAGCTTTTTCATTTTTGTAAGCTTTTGAAAAATGTGCTTTTTAAACTTGGCAACACTGCCACAGCTTTAAAGCCACTGCTATGTTTTACCTCACAAAAGAAGCGTCTGAGTCTCCTCTTTCCAGGGATGTGCAAAATCTTCCTGTAAGTGTTACCATCTCTGAGATATTAGCATTGTGCCTACAGCATTTTCGATGTTTTTATTTCTGTAAGCTTTTGAAAAATGTGCTTTTTAAACTTGGCAACACTGCCACAGCTTTAAAGCCACTGCTATGTTTTACCTCTCAGAAGAAGCGTCTGAGTCTCCTCTTTCCAGAGATGTGCAAAATCTTGCTGTAAGTGTTACCATCTCTGAGATATTAGCATTGTGCCTACAGCATTTTCGATGTTTTTATTTCTGTAAGCTTTTGAAAAATGTGCTTTTTAAACTTGGCAACACTGCCACAGCTTTAAAGCCACTGCTATGTTTTACATTTTAAAGTAAGCGTCTGTGTCTCCTCTTTCTAGAGATGTGCAAAATGTTGATGTAGGTGTTACCATCTCTGAGATATTAGCTTTTTGCCTACAGCAGTTTCGATGTTTTTATTTTTTTAAGCTTTTGAAAAAACTTGGCAACATTGCCACAGATTTAAGGCTACTGACATGTTTTACATCTCAAAAGAAGCGTCTGAGTCTCCTCTTTCCAGGGATGTGCAAAATCTTGCTGTAAGTGTTACCATCTCTGAGATATTAGCATTGTGCCTACAGCATTTTCGATGTTTTTATTTCTGTAAGCTTTTGAAAAATGTGCTTTTTAAACTTGGCAACACTGCCACAGCTTTAAAGCCACTGCTATGTTTTACATTTTAAAGTAAGCGTCTGTGTCTCCTCTTTCTAGAGATGTGCAAAATGTTGATGTAGGTGTTACCATCTCTGAGATATTAGCTTTTTGCCTACAGCAGTTTCGATGTTTTTATTTTTTTAAGCTTTTGAAAAAACTTGGCAACACTGCCACAGCTTTAGGCCACTGCTATGTTTTACCCCTCAAAAGCGCGTGTATCTCCTCCTTCTAGAGATGTGCAAAATGTTGCTGTAGGTGCTACCATCTCTGAGATATTAACATTTTGCCTACAGCATTTTCGATGTTTTTATTTTTTTAAGCTTTTGAAAAATGTGCTTTTTCAACTTGGCAACACTGCCACAGCTTTAAGACACTGCTATGCTTTACCCCTAAAAAGAAGCGTCTGTGTCTCCTCTTTCTAGGGCTGTCCAAAATGTTGCTGTAGGTGTTACCATCTCTGAGATATTAGCATTTGCCTACAGCATTTTCGATGTTTTTATTTTTTTAAGCTTCTGAAAAATGTGCTTTTTAAACTTGGCAACACAGCTTTAAGCTTTTGAAAAATGTGCTTTTTAAACTTGGAAACACTGCCACAGCTTTAAGCCACTGCTATGTTTTACCCTTAAAAAAAAGCGTCTGTGTCTGCTCTTTCTAGAGATGTGCAAAATGTTGGTGTAAGTGTTACCATCTCTGAGATATTAGCATTTTGCCTACATTATTTACGATGTTTTTATTTTTTTCATCTTTTGAAAAATGTGCTTTTTAAACTTGGCAACACTGCCACAGCTTTAAGCCACTGCTATGTTTTACACCTAAAAAAAAGCGCCTCTGTCTGCTCTTTCTAGAGATGTGCAAAATGTTGCTGTAGGTGTTACCAGCTCTGAGATATTGGCATTTTTCCTACAGCATTTTCGATGTTTTTATTTTTTTAAGCTTTTGAAAAATGTGCTTTTTAAACTTGGCAACACTGCCACAGCTTTAAGACACTGCTATGTTTTACCACTAAAAAGAAGCGTCTGTGTCTCCTCTTTCTAGGGCTGTGCAAAATGTTGCTGTAGGTGTTACCAGCTCTGAGATATTAGCATTTTGCCTACATTATTTACGATGTTTTTTTTTTTTTAAGCTTTTAAAAAATGTGCTTTTTAAAATTGGCAACACTGCCACAGCTTTAGGCCACTGCTATGTTTTACCCCTCAAAAGCGCCTGTGTCTCCTCTTTCTAGAGATGTGCAAAATGTTACTGTAGGTGTTACCAGCTCTGAGATATTGGCATTTTTCCTACAGCATTTTCGATGTTTTTATTTTTTTAAGCTTTTGAAAAATGTGCTTTTTAAACTTGGCAACACTGCCACAGCTTTAAACCACTGCTATTTTTTACCCTTAGAAAAAAGCGTCTGTGTCTGTTCTTTCTAGAGATGTGCAAAATGTTGCTGTAAGTGTTACCATCTCTGAGATATTAGCATTTTGCCTACATTATTTACCATGTTTTTATTTTGTTCATTTTTTGAAAAGTGCGCTTTTTAAACTTGGCAACACTGCCACAGCTTTAAGCCACAGCTATGTTTTACACCTAAAAAAAAGCGTCTCTGTCTGCTCTTTCTAGAGATGTGCAAAATGTTGCTGTAGGTGTTACCAGCTCTGAGATATTGGCATTTTTCCTACAGCATTTTCGATGTTTTTATTTTTTTAAGCTTTTGAAAAATGTGCTTTTTAAACTTGGCAACACTGCCACAGCTTTAAGACACTGCTATGTTTTACCCCTAAAAAGAAGCGTCTGTGTCTCCTCTTTCTAGGGCTGTGCAAAATGTTGCTGTAGGTGTTACCAGCTCTGAGATATTAGCATTTTGCCTATATTATTTACGATGTTTTTATTTTTTTAAGCATTTGAAAAATGTGCTTTTTAAACTTGGCAACACTGCCACAGCTTTAGGCCACTGCTATGTTTTACCCTTAAGAAGAAGCGTCTGTGTCTGCTCTTTCTAGAGATGTGCAAAATGTTACTGTAGGTGTTACCAGCTCTGAGATATTGGTATTTTTCCTACAGCATATTCGATGTTTTTAGTTTTTAAGCTTTTAAAAAATGTGCTTTTTAAACTTGGAAACATTGCCACAGCTTTACAGCCACTGCTATGTTTTACCCCTAAAAAAAAGCGGCTCTGTCTGCTCTTTCTAGAGATGTGCAAAATGTTGCTGTAGGTGTTACCAGCTCTGAGACGTTAGCATTTTGCCTACAGCATCTTCGGTGTTTTTAGTTTTTAAGCTTTTAAAAAATGTGCTTTTTAAACTTGGCAACACTGCCACAGCTTTAAGACACTGCTATGTTTTACCCCTAAAAAGAAGCGTCTGTGTCTCCTCTTTCTAGGGCTGTGCAAAATGTTGCTGTAGGTGTTACCAGTTCTGAGATATTAGCATTTTGCCTACATTATTTACGATGTTTTTTTTTTTTTAAGCTTTTAAAAAATGTGCTTTTTAAAATTGGCAACACTGCCACAGCTTTAGGCCACTGCTATGTTTTACCCCTCAAAAGCGCCTGTGTCTCCTCTTTCTAGAGATGTGCAAAATGTTACTGTAGGTGTTACCAGCTCTGAGATATTGGCATTTTTCCTACAGCATTTTCGATGTTTTTATTTTTTTAAGCTTTTGAAAAATGTGCTTTTTAAACTTGGCAACACTGCCACAGCTTTAGGCCACTGCTATGTTTTACCCCTCAAAAGCGCCTGTATCTCCTCCTTCTAGAGATGTGCAAAATGTTGCTGTAGGTGCTACCATCTCTGAGATATTAACATTTTGCCTACAGCATTTTCGATGTTTTATTTTTTTAAGCTTTTGAAAAATGTGCTTTTTCAACTTGGCAACACTGCCACAGCTTTAAGACACTGCTATGCTTTACCCCTAAAAAGAAGCGTCTGTGTCTCCTCTTTCTAGGGCTGTCCAAAATGTTGCTGTAGGTGTTACCATCTCTGAGATATTAGCATTTGCCTACAGCATTTTCGATGTTTTTATTTTTTTAAGCTTCTGAAAAATGTGCTTTTTAAACTTGGCAACACAGCTTTAAGCTTTTGAAAAATGTGCTTTTTCAACTTGGCAACACTGCCACAGCTTTAAGACACTGCTATGCTTTACCCCTAAAAAGAAGCGTCTGTGTCTCCTCTTTCTAGGGCTGTCCAAAATGTTGCTGTAGGTGTTACCATCTCTGAGATATTAGCATTTGCCTACAGCATTTTCGATGTTTTTATTTTTTTAAGCTTCTGAAAAATGTGCTTTTTAAACTTGGCAACACAGCTTTAAGCTTTTGAAAAATGTGCTTTTTAAACTTGGAAACACTGCCACAGCTTTAAGCCACTGCTATGTTTTACACCTAAAAAGAAGCGACTGTGTCTCCTCTTTCTAGAGATGTGGAAACTGTTGTTGTATGTGTTACCATCTCTGAGATATTAACATTATGCCTACATTATTTACGATGTTTTTATTTTTTTCATCTTTTTAAAAATGTGCTTTTTAAACTTGGCAACACTGCCACAGCTTTACAGCCACTGCTATGTTTTACCCCTAAAAAAAAGCGGCTCTGTCTGCTCTTTCTAGAGATGTGCAAAATGTTGCTGTAGGTGTTACCATCTCTGAGATATTAGCATTTGCCTACAGCATTTTCGATGTTTTTATTTTTTTAAGCTTCTGAAAAATGTGCTTTTTAAACTTGGCAACACTGCCACAGCTTTAAGCCACTGCTATGTTTTACAATTAAAAAGAAGCGTCTGTGTCTGCTCTTTTTAGAGATGTGCAAAATGTTGCTGTAGGTGTTACCAGCTCTGAGATATTAGCATTTTTCCTACAGCATTTTCAACGTTTTTATTTTTTTAAGCTTTTGAAAAATGTGCTTTTTAAACTTGGCAACACTGCCACAGCTTTAAGACACTGCTATGTTTTACCCCTAAAAAGAAGCGTCTGTGTCTCCTCTTTCTAGGGCTGTGCAAAATGTTGCTGTAGGTCTTACCATCTCTGAGATATTAGCATTTTGCCTACATTATTTACGATGTTGTTATTTTTTTAAGCTTTTGAAAAATGTGCTTTTTAAACTTGGCAACACTGCCACAGCTTTAGGCCACTGCTATGTTTTACCCCTCAAAAGCGCCTGTGTCTCCTCTTTCTAGAGATGTGAAAAATGTTGCTGTAGATGTTACCATCTCTGAGATATTAGCATTTGCCTACATTATTTTCGATGTTTTTATTTTTTTAAGCTTTTGAAAAATGTGCTTTTTAAACTTGGCAACACTGCCACAGCTTTAGGCCACTGCTATGTTTTACCCCTCAAAAGCGCCTGTATCTCCTCCTTCTAGAGATGTGCAAAATGTTGCTGTAGGTGCTACCATCTCTGAGATATTAACATTTTGCCTACAGCATTTTCGATGTTTTTATTTTTTTAAGCTTTTGAAAAATGTGCTTTTTCAACTTGGCAACACTGCCACAGCTTTAAGACACTGCTATGCTTTACCCCTAAAAAGAAGCGTCTGTGTCTCCTCTTTCTAGGGCTGTCCAAAATGTTGCTGTAGGTGTTACCATCTCTGAGATATTAGCATTTGCCTACAGCATTTTCGATGTTTTTATTTTTTTAAGCTTCTGAAAAATGTGCTTTTTAAACTTGGCAACACAGCTTTAAGCTTTTGAAAAATGTGCTTTTTCAACTTGGCAACACTGCCACAGCTTTAAGACACTGCTATGCTTTACCCCTAAAAAGAAGCGTCTGTGTCTCCTCTTTCTAGGGCTGTGCAAAATGTTGCTGTAGGTGCTACCATCTCTGAGATATTAACATTTTGCCTACAGCATTTTCGATGTTTTTATTTTTTTAAGCTTTTGAAAAATGTGCTTTTTCAACTTGGCAACACTGCCACAGCTTTAAGCCACTGCTATGTTTTACCCTTAAAAAAAAGCGTCTGTGTCTGCTCTTTCTAGAGATGTGCAAAATGTTGGTGTAAGTGTTACCATCTCTGAGATATTAGCATTTTGCCTACATTATTTACGATGTTTTTATTTTTTTTATCTTTTGAAAAATGTGCTTTTTAAACTTGGCAACACTGCCACAGCTTTAAGCCAGTGCTATGTTTTACACCTTAAAAAAAGCGCCTCTGTCTGCTCTTTCTAGAGATGTGCAAAATGTTGCTGTAGGTGTTACCAGCTCTGAGATATTGGCATTTTTCCTACAGCATTTTCGATGTTTTTATTTTTTTAAGCTTTTGAAAAATGTGCTTTTTAAACTTGGCAACACTGCCACAGCTTTAAGACACTGCTATGTTTTACCACTAAAAAGAAGCGTCCTCTTTCTAGGGCTGTGCAAAATGTTGCTGTAGGTGTTACCAGCTCTGAGATATTAGCATTTTGCCTACATTATTTACGATGTTTTTTTTTTTTTAAGCTTTTAAAAAATGTGCTTTTTAAAATTGGCAACACTGCCACAGCTTTAGGCCACTGCTATGTTTTACCCCTCAAAAGCGCCTGTGTCTCCTCTTTATAGAGATGTGCAAAATGTTACTGTAGGTGTTACCAGCTCTGAGATATTGGCATTTTTCCTACAGCATTTTCGATGTTTTTATTTTTTTAAGCTTTTGAAAAATGTGCTTTTTAAACTTGGCAACACTGCCACAGCTTTAAACCACTGCTATTTTTTACCCTTAAAAAAAAGCGTCTGTGTCTGTTCTTTCTAGAGATGTGCAAAATGTTGCTGTAAGTGTTACCATCTCTGAGATATTAGCATTTTGCCTACATTATTTACCATGTTTTTATTTTGTTCATTTTTTGAAAAATGCGCTTTTTAAACTTGGCAACACTGCCACAGCTTTAAGCCACAGCTATGTTTTACACCTAAAAAAAAGCGTCTCTGTCTGCTCTTTCTAGAGATGTGCAAAATGTTGCTGTAGGTGTTACCAGCTCTGAGATATTGGCATTTTTCCTACAGCATTTTCGATGTTTTTATTTTTTTAAGCTTTTGAAAAATGTGCTTTTTAAACTTGGCAACACTGCCACAGCTTTAAGACACTGCTATGTTTTACCCCTAAAAAGAAGCGTCTGTGTCTCCTCTTTCTAGGGCTGTGCAAAATGTTGCTGTAGGTGTTACCAGCTCTGAGATATTAGCATTTTGCCTACATTATTTACGATGTTTTTATTTTTTTAAGCATTTGAAAAATGTGCTTTTTAAACTTGGCAACACTGCCACAGCTTTAGGCCACTGCTATGTTTTACCCTTAAGAAGAAGCGTCTGTGTCTGCTCTTTCTAGAGATGTGCAAAATGTTACTGTAGGTGTTACCAGCTCTGAGATATTGGTATTTTTCCTACAGCATATTCGATGTTTTTATTTCTTTAAGCTTTTGAAAAATGTGCTCTTTAAACTTGGCAACACTACCACAGCTTTAAGACACTGCTATGTTTTACCATTAAAAAGAAGCGTCTGTGTCTCCTCTATCTAGGGCTGTGCAAAATGTTGCTGTAGGTGTTACCAGCTCTGAGATATTAGCATTTTGCCTACATTATTTACGATGTTTTTATTTTTTTAAGCATTTGAAAAATGTGCTTTTTAAACTTGGCAACACTGCCACAGCTTTAGGCCACTGCTATGTTTTACCCTTAAGAAGAAGCGTCTGTGTCTGTTCTTTCTAGAGATGTGCAAAATGTTGCTGTAAGTGTTACCATCTCTGAGATATTAGCATTTTGCCTACATTATTTACCATGTTTTTATTTTGTTCATTTTTTGAAAAATGCGCTTTTTAAACTTGGCAACACTGCCACAGCTTTAAGCCACAGCTATGTTTTACACCTAAAAAAAAGCGTCTCTGTCTGCTCTTTCTAGAGATGTGCAAAATGTTGCTGTAGGTGTTACCAGCTCTGAGATATTGGCATTTTTCCTACAGCATTTTCGATGTTTTTATTTTTTTAAGCTTTTGAAAAATGTGCTTTTTAAACTTGGCAACACTGCCACAGCTTTAAGACACTGCTATGTTTTACACCTAAAAAGAAGCGTCTGTGTCTCCTCTTTCTAGGGCTGTGCAAAATGTTGCTGTAGGTGTTACCAGCTCTGAGATATTAGCATTTTGCCTACATTATTTACGATGTTTTTATTTTTTTAAGCATTTGAAAAATGTGCTTTTTAAACTTGGCAACACTGCCACAGCTTTAGGCCACTGCTATGTTTTACCCTTAAGAAGAAGCGTCTGTGTCTGCTCTTTCTAGAGATGTGCAAAATGTTACTGTAGGTGTTACCAGCTCTGAGATATTGGTATTTTTCCTACAGCATATTCGATGTTTTTATTTCTTTAAGCTTTTGAAAAATGTGCTTTTTAAACTTGGCAACACTACCACAGCTTTAAGACACTGCTATGTTTTACCATTAAAAAGAAGCGTCTGTGTCTCCTCTATCTAGGGCGGTGCAAAATGTTGCTGTAGGTGTTACCAGCTCTGAGATATTAGCATTTTGCCTACATTATTTACGATGTTTTTATTTTTTTAAGCATTTGAAAAATGTGCTTTTTAAACTTGGCAACACTGCCACAGCTTTAGGCCACTGCTATGTTTTACCCT
The DNA here is from genome assembly GCA_951230905.1 of Cheilosia variabilis. NCBI lineage: Eukaryota > Metazoa > Arthropoda > Insecta > Diptera > Syrphidae > Cheilosia > Cheilosia variabilis. The sequence goes on along the minus strand of OX579679.1, from coordinate 41,100,617 downwards.
TAAGAAGAAGCGTCTGTGTCTGCTCTTTCTACAGATGTGCAAAATGTTGCTGTAGGTGTTACCATCTCTGAGATATTAGCATTTTGCCTACAGCATTTTCGATGTTTTTATTTTTTTAAGCTTTTGAAAAATGTGCTTTTTAAACTTGGCAACACTGCCACAGCTTTAAGACACTGCTATGTTTTACCCCTAAAAAGAAGCGTCTGTGTCTGCTCTTTCTAGAGATGTGTAAAATGTTGCTGTAGGTGTTACCAGCTCTGAGATATTGGCATTTTTCCTACAGCATTTTCGATGTTTTTATTTTTTTAAGCTTTTGAAAAATGTGCTTTTTAAACTTGGCAACACTGCCACAGCTTTAAGACACTGCTATGTTTTACCACTAAAAAGAAGCGTCCTCTTTCTAGGGCTGTGCAAAATGTTGCTGTAGGTGTTACCAGCTCTGAGATATTAGCATTTTGCCTACATTATTTACGATGTTTTTTTTTTTTTAAGCTTTTAAAAAATGTGCTTTTTAAAATTGGCAACACTGCCACAGCTTTAGGCCACTGCTATGTTTTACCCCTCAAAAGCGACTGTGTCTCCTCTTTCTAGAGATGTGCAAAATGTTACTGTAGGTGTTACCAGCTCTGAGATATTGGCATTTTTCCTACAGCATTTTCGATGTTTTTATTTTTTTAAGCTTTTGAAAAATGTGCTTTTTAAACTTGGCAACACTGCCACAGCTTTAAACCACTGCTATTTTTTACCCTTAAAAAAAGCGTCTGTGTCTGTTCTTTCTAGAGATGTGCAAAATGTTGCTGTAAGTGTTACCATCTCTGAGATATTAGCATTTTGCCTACATTATTTACCATGTTTTTATTTTGTTCATTTTTTGAAAAATGCGCTTTTTAAACTTGGCAACACTGCCACAGCTTTAGGCCACTGCTATGTTTTACCCTTAAGAAGAAGCGTCTCTGTCTGCTCTTTCTAGAGATGTGCAAAATGTTGCTGTAGGTGTTACCAGCTCTGAGATATTGGCATTTTTCCTACAGCATTTTCGATGTTTTTATTTTTTTAAGCTTTTGAAAAATGTGCTTTTTAAACTTGGCAACACTGCCACAGCTTTAAGACACTGCTATGTTTTACCCCTAAAAAGAAGCGTCTGTGTCTCCTCTTTCTAGGGCTGTGCAAAATGTTGCTGTAGGTGTTACCAGCTCTGAGATATTAGCATTTTGCCTACATTATTTACGATGTTTTTATTTTTTTAAGCATTTGAAAAATGTGCTTTTTAAACTTGGCAACACTGCCACAGCTTTAGGCCACTGCTATGTTTTACCCTTAAGAAGAAGCGTCTGTGTCTGCTCTTTCTAGAGATGTGCAAAATGTTACTGTAGGTGTTACCAGCTCTGAGATATTGGTATTTTTCCTACAGCATATTCGATGTTTTTATTTCTTTAAGCTTTTGAAAAATGTGCTTTTTAAACTTGGCAACACTGCCACAGCTTTAAGACACTGCTATGTTTTACCATTAAAAAGAAGCGTCTGTGTCTCCTCTATCTAGGGCTGTGCAAAATGTTGCTGTAGGTGTTACCAGCTCTGAGATATTAGCATTTTGCCTACATTATTTACGATGTTTTTATTTTTTTAAGCATTTGAAAAATGTGCTTTTTAAACTTGGCAACACTGCCACAGCTTTAGGCCACTGCTATGTTTTACCCTTAGGAAGAAGCGTCTGTGTCTGCTCTTTCTACAGATGTGCAAAATGTTGCTGTAGATGTTACCATCTCTGAGATATTAGCATTTGCCTACATTATTTTCGATGTTTTTATTTTTTTAAGCTTTTGAAAAATGTGCTTTTTAAACTTGGCAACACTGCCACAGCTTTAGGCCACTGCTATGTTTTACCCCTCAAAAGCGCCTGTGTCTCCTCTTTCTAGAGATGTGAAAAATGTTGCTGTAGATGTTACCATCTCTGAGATATTAGCATTTGCCTACATTATTTTCGATGTTTTTATTTTTTTAAGCTTTTGAAAAATGTGCTTTTTAAACTTGGCAACACTGCCACAGCTTTAGGCCACTGCTATGTTTTACCCCTCAAAAGCGCCTGTATCTCCTGCTTCTAGAGATGTGCAAAATGTTGCTGTAGGTGCTACCATCTCTGAGATATTAACATTTTGCCTACAGCATTTTCGATGTTTTTATTTTTTTAAGCTTTTGAAAAATGTGCTTTTTCAACTTGGCAACACTGCCACAGCTTTAAGACACTGCTATGCTTTACCCCTAAAAAGAAGCGTCTGTGTCTCCTCTTTCTAGGGCTGTCCAAAATGTTGCTGTAGGTGTTACCATCTCTGAGATATTAGCATTTGCCTACAGCATTTTCGATGTTTTTATTTTTTTAAGCTTCTGAAAAATGTGCTTTTTAAACTTGGCAACACTGCCACAGCTTTAAGCTTTTGAAAAATGTGCTCTTTAAACTTGGAAACACTGCCACAGCTTTAAGCCACTGCTATGTTTTACCCTTAAAAAAAAGCGTCTGTGTCTGCTCTTTCTAGAGATGTGCAAAATGTTGGTGTAAGTGTTACCATCTCTGAGATATTAGCATTTTGCATACATTATTTACGATGTTTTTATTTTTTTCATCTTTTGAAAAATGTGCTTTTTAAACTTGGCAACACTGCCACAGCTTTAAGCCACTGCTATGTTTTACACCTAAAAAAAAGCGCCTCTGTCTGCTCTTTCTAGAGATGTGCAAAATGTTGCTGTAGGTGTTACCAGCTCTGAGATATTGGCATTTTTCCTACAGCATTTTCGATGTTTTTATTTTTTTAAGCTTTTGAAAAATGTGCTTTTTAAACTTGGCAACACTGCCACAGCTTTAAGACACTGCTATGTTTTACCACTAAAAAGAAGCGTCTGTATCTCCTCTTTCTAGGGCTGTGCAAAATGTTGCTGTAGGTGTTACCAGCTCTGAGATATTAGCATTTTGCCTACATTATTTACGATGTTTTTTTTTTTTTAAGCTTTTGAAAAATGTGCTTTTTAAACTTGGCAACACTGCCACAGCTTTAGGCCACTGCTATGTTTTACCCCTCAAAAGCGCCTGTGTCTCGTCTTTCTAGAGATGTGCAAAATGTTACTGTAGGTGTTACCAGCTCTGAGATATTGGCATTTTTCCTACAGCATTTTCGATGTTTTTATTTTTTTAAGCTTTTGAAAAATGTGCTTTTTAAACTTGGCAACACTGCCACAGCTTTAAGACACTGCTATGTTTTACCCCTAAAAAGAAGCGTCTGTGTCTCCTCTTTCTAGGGCTGTGCAAAATGTTGCTGTAGGTGTTACCAGCTCTGAGATATTAGCATTTTGCCTACATTATTTACGATGTTTTTATTTTTTTAAGCATTTGAAAAATGTGCTTTTTAAACTTGGCAACACTGCCACAGCTTTAGGCCACTGCTATGTTTTACCCTTAGGAAGAAGCGTCTGTGTCTGCTCTTTCTAGAGATGTGCAAAATGTTACTGTAGGTGTTACCAGCTCTGAGATATTGGTATTTTTCCTACAGCATTTTCGATGTTTTTATTTCTTTAAGCTTTTGAAAAATGTGCTTTTTAAACTTGGCAATACTGCCACAGCTTTAAGACACTGCTATGTTTTACCCCTAAAAAGAAGCGTCTGTGTCTCCTCTTTCTAGGGCTGTGCAAAATGTTGCTGTAGGTGTTACCAGCTCTGAGATATTAGCATTTTGCCTACATTATTTACGATGTTTTTATTTTTTTAAGCATTTGAAAAATGTGCTTTTAAACTTGGCAACACTGCCACAGCTTTAGGCCACTGCTATGTTTTACCCTTAAGAAGAAGCGTCTGTGTCTGCTCTTTCTATAGATGTGCAAAATGTTACTGTAGGTGTTACCGGCTCTGAGATATTGGCATTTTTCCTACAGCATTTTCGATGTTTTTATTTTTTTAAGCTTTTGAAAAATGTGCTTTTTAAACTTGGCAACACTGCCACATCTTTAAGACACTGCTATATTTTACCCCTAAAAAGAAGCGTCTGTGTCTGCTCTTTCTACAGATGTGCAAAATGTTGCTGTAGGTGTTACCATCTCTGAGATATTAGCATTTTGCCTACAGCATTTTCGATGTTTTTATTTTTTTAAGCTTTTTAAAAATGTGCTTTTTAAACTTGGCAACACTGCCACAGCTTTAAGACACTGCTATGTTTTACCCCTAAAAAGAAGCGTCTGTGTCTCCTCTTTCTAGGGCTGTGCAAAATGTTGCTGTAGGTGTTACCAGCTCTGAGATATTAGCATTTTGCCTACATTATTTACGATGTTTTTTTTTTTTAAGCATTTGAAAAATGTGCTTTTTAAACTTGGCAAAACTGCCACAGCTTTAAGCCACAGCTATGTTTTACACCTAAAAAAAAGCGTCTCTGTCTGCTCTTTTTAGAGATGTGCAAAATGTTGCTGTAGGTGTTACCAGCTCTGAGATATTAGCATTTTTCCTACAGCATTTTCGATGTTTTTATTTTTTTAAGCTTTTGAAAAATGTGCTTTTTAAACTTGGCAACACTGCCACAGCTTTAAGACACTACTATGTTTTACCCCTAAAAAGAAGCGTCTGTGTCTCCTCTTTCTAGGGCTGTGCAAAATGTTGCTGTAGGTGTTACCATCTCTGAGATATTAGCGTTTGCCTACATTATTTACGATGTTTTTATTTTTTTCATCTTTTGAAAAATGTGCTTTTTAAACTTGGCAGCAATGCCACAGCTTTAAGCCACTGCTATGTTTTACACCTAAAAAAAAGCGTCTCTGTCTGCTCTTTTTAGAGATGTGCAAAATGTTGCTGTAGGTGTTACCAGCTCTGAGATATTGGCATTTTTCCTACAGCATTTTCGATGTTTTTATTTTTTTAAGCTTTTGAAGAATGTGCTTTTTAAACTTGGCAACACTGCTACAGCTTTAAGACACTGCTATATTTTACCCCTAAAAAGAAGCGTCTGTGTCTGCTCTTTCTACAGATGTGCAAAATGTTGCTGTAGGTGTTACCATCTCTGAGATATTAGCATTTTGCCTACAGCATTTTCGATGTTTTTATTTTTTTAAGCTTTTGAAAAATGTGCTTTTTAAACTTGGCAACACTGCCACAGCATTAAGACACTGCTATGTTTTACCCTAAAAAGAAGCGTCTGTGTCTCCTCTTTCTAGGGCTGTGCAAAATGTTGCTGTAGGTGTTACCAGCTCTGAGATATTAGCATTTTGCCTACATTATTTACGATGTTTTTATTTTTTTAAGCATTTGAAAAATGTGCTTTTTAAACTTGGCAAAACTGCCACAGCTTTAAGCCACAGCTATGTTTTACACCTAAAAAAAAGCGTCTCTGTCTGCTCTTTTTAGAGATGTGCAAAATGTTGCTGTAGGTGTTACCAGCTCTGAGATATTAGCATTTTTCCTACAGCATTTTCGATGTTTTTATTTTTTTAAGCTTTTGAAAAATGTGCTTTTTAAACTTGGCAACACTGCCACAGCTTTAAGACACTACTATGTTTTACCCCTAAAAAGAAGCGTCTGTGTCTCCTCTTTCTAGGGCTGTGCAAAATGTTGCTGTAGGTGTTACCATCTCTGAGATATTAGCGTTTGCCTACATTATTTACGATGTTTTTATTTTTTTCATCTTTTGAAAAATGTGCTTTTTAAACTTGGCAGCAATGCCACAGCTTTAAGCCACAGCTATGTTTTACACCTAAAAAAAAGCGTCTCTGTCTGCTCTTTTTAGAGATGTGCAATATGTTGCTGTAGGTGTTACCAGCTCTGAGATATTGGCATTTTTCCTACAGCATTTTCGATGTTTTTATTTTTTTAAGCTTTTGAAAAATGTGCTTTTTAAACTTGGCAACACTGCCACAGCTTTAAGACACTGCTATATTTTACCCCTAAAAAGAAGCGTCTGTGTCTGCTCTTTCTACAGATGTGCAAAATGTTGCTGTAGGTGTTACCATCTCTGAGATATTAGCATTTTGCCTACAGCATTTTCGATGTTTTTATTTTTTTAAGCTTTTGAAAAATGTGCTTTTTAAACTTGGCAACACTGCCACAGCTTTAAGACACAGCTATGTTTTACCCCTAAAAAGAAGCGTCTGTGTCTCCTCTTTCTAGGGCTGTGCAAAATGTTGCTGTAGGTGTTACCAGCTCTGAGATATTAGCATTTTGCCTACATTATTTACGATGTTTTTATTTTTTTAAGCATTTGAAAAATGTGCTTTTTAAACTTGGCAAAACTGCCACAGCTTTAAGCCACAGCTATGTTTTACACCTAAAAAAAAGTGTCTCTGTCTGCTCTTTTTAGAGATGTGCAAAATGTTGCTGTAGGTGTTACCAGCTCTGAGATATTAGCATTTTTCCTACAGCATTTTCGATGTTTTTATTTTTTTAAGCTTTTGAAAAATGTGCTTTTTAAACTTGGCAACACTGCCACAGCTTTAAGACACTGCTATGTTTTACCACTAAAAAGAAGCGTCTGTATCTCCTCTTTCTAGGGCTGTGCAAAATGTTGCTGTAGGTGTTACCAGCTCTGAGATATTAGCATTTTGCCTACATTATTTACGATGTTTTTTTTTTTTTAAGCTTTTGAAAAATGTGCTTTTTAAACTTGGCAACACTGCCACAGCTTTAGGCCACTGCTATGTTTTACCCCTCAAAAGCGCCTGTGTCTCCTCTTTCTAGAGATGTGCAAAATGTTACTGTAGGTGTTACCAGCTCTGAGATATTGGCATTTTTCCTACAGCATTTTCGATGTTTTTATTTTTTTAAGCTTTTGAAAAATGTGCTTTTTAAACTTGGCAACACTGCTATTTTTTACCCTTAAAAAAAAGCGCCTGTGTCTGTTCTTTCTAGAGATGTGCAACATGTTGCTGTAAGTGTTACCATCTCTGAGATATTAGCATTTTGCCTACATTATTTACGATGTTTTTATTTTTTTAAGCATTTGAAAAATGTGCTTTTTAAACTTGGCAACACTGCCACAGCTTTAGGCCACTGCTATGTTTTACCCCTCAAAAGCGCCTGTGTCTCGTCTTTCTAGAGATGTGCAAAATGTTACTGTAGGTGTTACCAGCTCTGAGATATTGGCATTTTTCCTACAGCATTTTCGATGTTTTTATTTTTTTAAGCTTTTGAAAAATGTGCTTTTTAAACTTGGCAACACTGCCACAGCTTTAAGACACTGCTATGTTTTACCCCTAAAAAGAAGCGTCTGTGTCTCCTCTTTCTAGGGCTGTGCAAAATGTTGCTGTAGGTGTTACCAGCTCTGAGATATTAGCATTTTGCCTACATTATTTACGATGTTTTTATTTTTTTAAGCATTTGAAAAATGTGCTTTTTAAACTTGGCAACACTGCCACAGCTTTAGGCCACTGCTATGTTTTACCCTTAGGAAGAAGCGTCTGTGTCTGCTCTTTCTAGAGATGTGCAAAATGTTACTGTAGGTGTTACCAGCTCTGAGATATTGGTATTTTTCCTACAGCATTTTCGATGTTTTTATTTCTTTAAGCTTTTGAAAAATGTGCTTTTTAAACTTGGCAATACTGCCACAGCTTTAAGACACTGCTATGTTTTACCCCTAAAAAGAAGCGTCTGTGTCTCCTCTTTCTAGGGCTGTGCAAAATGTTGCTGTAGGTGTTACCAGCTCTGAGATATTAGCATTTTGCCTACATTATTTACGATGTTTTTATTTTTTTAAGCATTTGAAAAATGTGCTTTTAAACTTGGCAACACTGCCACAGCTTTAGGCCACTGCTATGTTTTACCCTTAAGAAGAAGCGTCTGTGTCTGCTCTTTCTATAGATGTGCAAAATGTTACTGTAGGTGTTACCGGCTCTGAGATATTGGCATTTTTCCTACAGCATTTTCGATGTTTTTATTTTTTTAAGCTTTTGAAAAATGTGCTTTTTAAACTTGGCAACACTGCCACAGCTTTAAGACACTGCTATATTTTACCCCTAAAAAGAAGCGTCTGTGTCTGCTCTTTCTACAGATGTGCAAAATGTTGCTGTAGGTGTTACCATCTCTGAGATATTAGCATTTTGCCTACAGCATTTTCGATGTTTTTATTTTTTTAAGCTTTTTAAAAATGTGCTTTTTAAACTTGGCAACACTGCCACAGCTTTAAGACACTGCTATGTTTTACCCCTAAAAAGAAGCGTCTGTGTCTCCTCTTTCTAGGGCTGTGCAAAATGTTGCTGTAGGTGTTACCAGCTCTGAGATATTAGCATTTTGCCTACATTATTTACGATGTTTTTTTTTTTTAAGCATTTGAAAAATGTGCTTTTTAAACTTGGCAAAACTGCCACAGCTTTAAGCCACAGCTATGTTTTACACCTAAAAAAAAGCGTCTCTGTCTGCTCTTTTTAGAGATGTGCAAAATGTTGCTGTAGGTGTTACCAGCTCTGAGATATTAGCATTTTTCCTACAGCATTTTCGATGTTTTTATTTTTTTAAGCTTTTGAAAAATGTGCTTTTTAAACTTGGCAACACTGCCACAGCTTTAAGACACTGCTATGTTTTACCACTAAAAAGAAGCGTCTGTATCTCCTCTTTCTAGGGCTGTGCAAAATGTTGCTGTAGGTGTTACCAGCTCTGAGATATTAGCATTTTGCCTACATTATTTACGATGTTTTTTTTTTTTTAAGCTTTTGAAAAATGTGCTTTTTAAACTTGGCAACACTGCCACAGCTTTAGGCCACTGCTATGTTTTACCCCTCAAAAGCGCCTGTGTCTCCTCTTTCTAGAGATGTGCAAAATGTTACTGTAGGTGTTACCAGCTCTGAGATATTGGCATTTTTCCTACAGCATTTTCGATGTTTTTATTTTTTTAAGCTTTTGAAAAATGTGCTTTTTAAACTTGGCAACACTGCTATTTTTTACCCTTAAAAAAAAGCGCCTGTGTCTGTTCTTTCTAGAGATGTGCAACATGTTGCTGTAAGTGTTACCATCTCTGAGATATTAGCATTTTGCCTACATTATTTACGATGTTTTTATTTTTTTAAGCATTTGAAAAATGTGCTTTTTAAACTTGGCAACACTGCCACAGCTTTAGGCCACTGCTATGTTTTACCCCTCAAAAGCGCCTGTGTCTCGTCTTTCTAGAGATGTGCAAAATGTTACTGTAGGTGTTACCAGCTCTGAGATATTGGCATTTTTCCTACAGCATTTTCGATGTTTTTATTTTTTTAAGCTTTTGAAAAATGTGCTTTTTAAACTTGGCAACACTGCCACAGCTTTAAGACACTGCTATGTTTTACCCCTAAAAAGAAGCGTCTGTGTCTCCTCTTTCTAGGGCTGTGCAAAATGTTGCTGTAGGTGTTACCAGCTCTGAGATATTAGCATTTTGCCTACATTATTTACGATGTTTTTATTTTTTTAAGCATTTGAAAAATGTGCTTTTTAAACTTGGCAACACTGCCACAGCTTTAGGCCACTGCTATGTTTTACCCTTAGGAAGAAGCGTCTGTGTCTGCTCTTTCTAGAGATGTGCAAAATGTTACTGTAGGTGTTACCAGCTCTGAGATATTGGTATTTTTCCTACAGCATTTTCGATGTTTTTATTTCTTTAAGCTTTTGAAAAATGTGCTTTTTAAACTTGGCAATACTGCCACAGCTTTAAGACACTGCTATGTTTTACCCCTAAAAAGAAGCGTCTGTGTCTCCTCTTTCTAGGGCTGTGCAAAATGTTGCTGTAGGTGTTACCAGCTCTGAGATATTAGCATTTTGCCTACATTATTTACGATGTTTTTATTTTTTTAAGCATTTGAAAAATGTGCTTTTAAACTTGGCAACACTGCCACAGCTTTAGGCCACTGCTATGTTTTACCCTTAAGAAGAAGCGTCTGTGTCTGCTCTTTCTATAGATGTGCAAAATGTTACTGTAGGTGTTACCGGCTCTGAGATATTGGCATTTTTCCTACAGCATTTTCGATGTTTTTATTTTTTTAAGCTTTTGAAAAATGTGCTTTTTAAACTTGGCAACACTGCCACAGCTTTAAGACACTGCTATATTTTACCCCTAAAAAGAAGCGTCTGTGTCTGCTCTTTCTACAGATGTGCAAAATGTTGCTGTAGGTGTTACCATCTCTGAGATATTAGCATTTTGCCTACAGCATTTTCGATGTTTTTATTTTTTTAAGCTTTTTAAAAATGTGCTTTTTAAACTTGGCAACACTGCCACAGCTTTAAGACACTGCTATGTTTTACCCCTAAAAAGAAGCGTCTGTGTCTCCTCTTTCTAGGGCTGTGCAAAATGTTGCTGTAGGTGTTACCAGCTCTGAGATATTAGCATTTTGCCTACATTATTTACGATGTTTTTTTTTTTTAAGCATTTGAAAAATGTGCTTTTTAAACTTGGCAAAACTGCCACAGCTTTAAGCCACAGCTATGTTTTACACCTAAAAAAAAGCGTCTCTGTCTGCTCTTTTTAGAGATGTGCAAAATGTTGCTGTAGGTGTTACCAGCTCTGAGATATTAGCATTTTTCCTACAGCATTTTCGATGTTTTTATTTTTTTAAGCTTTTGAAAAATGTGCTTTTTAAACTTGGCAACACTGCCACAGCTTTAAGACACTACTATGTTTTACCCCTAAAAAGAAGCGTCTGTGTCTCCTCTTTCTAGGGCTGTGCAAAATGTTGCTGTAGGTGTTACCATCTCTGAGATATTAGCGTTTGCCTACATTATTTACGATGTTTTTATTTTTTTCATCTTTTGAAAAATGTGCTTTTTAAACTTGGCAGCAATGCCACAGCTTTAAGCCACTGCTATGTTTTACACCTAAAAAAAAGCGTCTCTGTCTGCTCTTTTTAGAGATGTGCAAAATGTTGCTGTAGGTGTTACCAGCTCTGAGATATTGGCATTTTTCCTACAGCATTTTCGATGTTTTTATTTTTTTAAGCTTTTGAAGAATGTGCTTTTTAAACTTGGCAACACTGCTACAGCTTTAAGACACTGCTATATTTTACCCCTAAAAAGAAGCGTCTGTGTCTGCTCTTTCTACAGATGTGCAAAATGTTGCTGTAGGTGTTACCATCTCTGAGATATTAGCATTTTGCCTACAGCATTTTCGATGTTTTTATTTTTTTAAGCTTTTGAAAAATGTGCTTTTTAAACTTGGCAACACTGCCACAGCTTTAAGACACTGCTATGTTTTACCCTAAAAAGAAGCGTCTGTGTCTCCTCTTTCTAGGGCTGTGCAAAATGTTGCTGTAGGTGTTACCAGCTCTGAGATATTAGCATTTTGCCTACATTATTTACGATGTTTTTATTTTTTTAAGCATTTGAAAAATGTGCTTTTTAAACTTGGCAAAACTGCCACAGCTTTAAGCCACAGCTATGTTTTACACCTAAAAAAAAGCGTCTCTGTCTGCTCTTTTTAGAGATGTGCAAAATGTTGCTGTAGGTGTTACCAGCTCTGAGATATTAGCATTTTTCCTACAGCATTTTCGATGTTTTTATTTTTTTAAGCTTTTGAAAAATGTGCTTTTTAAACTTGGCAACACTGCCACAGCTTTAAGACACTACTATGTTTTACCCCTAAAAAGAAGCGTCTGTGTCTCCTCTTTCTAGGGCTGTGCAAAATGTTGCTGTAGGTGTTACCATCTCTGAGATATTAGCGTTTGCCTACATTATTTACGATGTTTTTATTTTTTTCATCTTTTGAAAAATGTGCTTTTTAAACTTGGCAGCAATGCCACAGCTTTAAGCCACAGCTATGTTTTACACCTAAAAAAAAGCGTCTCTGTCTGCTCTTTTTAGAGATGTGCAAAATGTTGCTGTAGGTGTTACCAGCTCTGAGATATTGGCATTTTTCCTACAGCATTTTCGATGTTTTTATTTTTTTAAGCTTTTGAAAAATGTGCTTTTTAAACTTGGCAACACTGCCACAGCTTTAAGACACTGCTATATTTTACCCCTAAAAAGAAGCGTCTGTGTCTGCTCTTTCTACAGATGTGCAAAATGTTGCTGTAGGTGTTACCATCTCTGAGATATTAGCATTTTGCCTACAGCATTTTCGATGTTTTTATTTTTTTAAGCTTTTGAAAAATGTGCTTTTTAAACTTGGCAACACTGCCACAGCTTTAAGACACAGCTATGTTTTACCCCTAAAAAGAAGCGTCTGTGTCTCCTCTTTCTAGGGCTGTGCAAAATGTTGCTGTAGGTGTTACCAGCTCTGAGATATTAGCATTTTGCCTACATTATTTACGATGTTTTTATTTTTTTAAGCATTTGAAAAATGTGCTTTTTAAACTTGGCAAAACTGCCACAGCTTTAAGCCACAGCTATGTTTTACACCTAAAAAAAAGCGTCTCTGTCTGCTCTTTTTAGAGATGTGCAAAATGTTGCTGTAGGTGTTACCAGCTCTGAGATATTAGCATTTTTCCTACAGCATTTTCGATGTTTTTATTTTTTTAAGCTTTTGAAAAATGTGCTTTTTAAACTTGGCAACACTGCCACAGCTTTAAGACACTACTATGTTTTACCCCTAAAAAGAAGCGTCTGTGTCTCCTCTTTCTAGGGCTGTGCAAAATGTTGCTGTAGGTGTTACCATCTCTGAGATATTAGCGTTTGCCTACATTATTTACGATGTTTTTATTTTTTTCATCTTTTGAAAAATGTGCTTTTTAAACTTGGCAGCAATGCCACAGCTTTAAGCCACAGCTATGTTTTACACCTAAAAAAAAGCGTCTCTGTCTGCTCTTTTTAGAGATGTGCAAAATGTTGCTGTAGGTGTTACCAGCTCTGAGATATTGGCATTTTTCCTACAGCATTTTCGATGTTTTTATTTTTTTAAGCTTTTGAAAAATGTGCTTTTTAAACTTGGCAACACTGCCACAGCTTTAAGACACTGCTATATTTTACCCCTAAAAAGAAGCGTCTGTGTCTGCTCTTTCTACAGATGTGCAAAATGTTGCTGTAGGTGTTACCATCTCTGAGATATTAGCATTTTGCCTACAGCATTTTCGATGTTTTTATTTTTTTAAGCTTTTGAAAAATGTGCTTTTTAAACTTGGCAACACTGCCACAGCTTTAAGACACTGCTATGTTTTACCCCTAAAAAGAAGCGTCTGTGTCTCCTCTTTCTAGGGCTGTGCAAAATGTTGCTGTAGGTGTTACCAGCTCTGAGATATTAGCATTTTGCCTACATTATTTACGATGTTTTTATTTTTTTAAGCATTTGAAAAATGTGCTTTTTAAACTTGGCAAAACTGCCACAGCTTTAAGCCACAGCTATGTTTTACACCTAAAAAAAAGCGTCTCTGTCTGCTCTTTTTAGAGATGTGCAAAATGTTGCTGTAGGTGTTACCAGCTCTGAGATATTAGCATTTTTCCTACAGCATTTTCGATGTTTTTATTTTTTTAAGCTTTTGAAAAATGTGCTTTTTAAACTTGGCAACACTGCCACAGCTTTAAGACACTACTATGTTTTACCCCTAAAAAGAAGCGTCTGTGTCTCCTCGTTCTAGGGCTGTGCAAAATGTTGCTGTAGGTGTTACCATCTCTGAGATATTAGCGTTTGCCTACATTATTTACGATGTTTTTATTTTTTTCATCTTTTGAAAAATGTGCTTTTTAAACTTGGCAGAAATGCCACAGCTTTAAGCCACAGCTATGTTTTACACCTAAAAAAAAGCGTCTCTGTCTGCTCTTTTTAGAGATGTGCAAAATGTTGCTGTAGGTGTTACCAGCTCTGAGATATTGGCATTTTTCCTACAGCATTTTCGATGTTTTTATTTTTTTAAGCATTTGAAAAATGTGCTTTTTAAACTTGGCAACACTGCCACAGCTTTAAGCCACAGCTATGTTTTACACCTAAAAAAAAGCGTCTCTGTCTGCTCTTTTTAGAGATGTGCAAAATGTTGCTGTAGGTATCACCAGCTCTGAGATATTAGCATTTTTCCTACAGCATTTTCGATGTTTTTATTTTTTTAAGCTTTTGAAAAATGTGCTTTTTAAACTTGGCAACACTGCCACAGCTTTAAGACACTACTATGTTTTACCCCTAAAAAAAGGCGCCTGTATCCCCTCTTTCTATAGATGTACAAAATGTTGATGTAGGTGCTACCATCTCTGAGATATTAGCATTTTGCCTACAGCATTTTCGATGTTTTTATTTTTTTAAGCTTTTGAAAAATGTGCTTTTTAAACATGGAAACACTGCCACAGCTTTAAGACACTGCTATGTTTTACCCCTAAAAAGAAGCGTCTGTGTCTGCTCTTTCTACAGATGTGCAAAATATTGATGTAGGTGCTATCATCTCTGAGATATTAGCATTTTGCCTACAGCATTTTCGATGTTTTTATTTTTTTAAGCTTTTGAAAAATGTGCTTTTTAAACTTGGCAACACTGCCACAGCTTTAAGACACTACTATGTTTTACCCCTAAAAAAAGGCGCCTGTATCCCCTCTTTCTATAGATGTGCAAAATGTTGATGTAGGTGCTACCATCTCTGAGATATTAGCATTTTGCCTACAGCATTTTCGATGTTTTTATTTTTTTAAGCTTTTGAAAAATGTGCTTTTTAAACATGGAAACACTGCCACAGCTTTAAGACACTGCTATGCTTTACCCCTAAAAAGAAGCGTCTGTGTCTCCTCTTTCTAGGGCTGTCCAAAATGTTGCTGTAGGTGTTACCATCTCTGAGATATTAGCATTTGCCTACAGCATTTTCGATGTTTTTATTTTTTTAAGCTTCTGAAAAATGTGCTTTTTAAACTTGGCAACACTGCCACAGCTTTAAGCTTTTGAAAAATGTGCTTTTTAAACTTGGAAACACTGCCACAGCTTTAAGCCACTGCTATGTTTTACCCCTAAAAAGAAGCGTCTGTGTCTGCTCTTTCTAGGGCTGTGCAAAATGTTGCTGTAGGTGTTACCAGCTCTGAGATATTAGCATTTTGCCTACATTATTTACGATGTTTTTATTTTTTTAAGCATTTGAAAAATGTGCTTTTTAAACTTGGCAACACTGCCACAGCTTTAAGCCACAGCTATGTTTTACACCTAAAAAAAAGCGTCTCTGTCTGCTCTTTTTAGAGATGTGCAAAATGTTGCTGTAGGTGCTACCAGCTCTGAGATATTTGCATTTTTCCTACAGCATTTTCGATGTTTTTATTTTTTAAGCTTTTGAAAAATGTGCTTTTTAAACTTGGCAACACTGCCACAGCTTTAAGACACTACTATGTTTTACCCCTAAAAAGAAGCGTCTGTGTCTCCTCTTTCTAGGGCTGTGCAAAATGTTGCAGTAGGTGTTACCATCTCTGAGATATTAGCGTTTGCCTACATTATTTACGATGTTTTTATTTTTTTCATCTTTTGAAAAATGTGCTTTTTAAACTTGGCAGCAATGCCACAGCTTTACAGCCACTGCTATGTTTTACCCCTCAAAAGCGCCTGTATCCCCTCTTTCTAGAGATGTGCAAAATGTTGATGTAGGTGCTACCATCTCTGAGATATTAGCATTTTGCCTACAGCATTTTCGATGTTTTTATTTTTTTAAGCTTTTGAAAAATGTGCTTTTTAAACATGGAAACACTGCCACAGCTTTAAGACACTGCTATGTTTTACCCCTAAAAAGAAGCGTCTGTGTCTGCTCTTTCTAGAGATGTGCAAAATGTTGCTGTAGGTGTTACCATCTCTGAGATATTAGCATTTTGCCTACAGCATTTTCGATGTTTTTATTTTTTTAAGCTTTTGAAAAATGTGCTTTTTAAACTTGGCAACACTGCCACAGCTTTAAGACACTGCTATGTTTTACCCCTAAAAAGAAGCGTCTGTGTCTGCTCTTTCTACAGATGTGCAAAATGTTGCTGTAGGTGTTACCATCTCTGAGATATTAGCATTTTGCCTACAGCATTTTCGATGTTTTTATTTTTTTAAGCTTTTGAAAAATGTGCTTTTTAAACTTGGCAACACTGCCACAGCTTTAAGACACTGCTATGTTTTACCCCTAAAAAGAAGCGTCTGTGTCTGCTCTTTCTACAGATGTGCAAAATGTTGCTGTAGGTGTTACCGTCTCTGAGATATTAGCATTTTGCCTACAGCATTTTCGATGTTTATATTTTTTTAAGCTTTTGAAAAATGTGCTTTTTAAACTTGGCAACACTGCCACAGCTTTAAGACACTGCTATGTTTTACCCCTAAAAAGAAGCGTCTGTGTCTCCTCTTTCTAGAGATGTGAAAAATGTTGCTGTAGATGTTACCATCTCTGAGATATTAGCATTTGCCTACATTATTTTCGATGTTTTTATTTTTTTAAGCTTTTGAAAAATGTGCTTTTTAAACTTGGCAACACTGCCACAGCTTTAGGCCACTGCTATGTTTTACCCCTCAAAAGCGCCTGTATCTCCTCCTTCTAGAGATGTGCAAAATGTTGCTGTAGGTGCTACCATCTCTGAGATATTAACATTTTGCCTACAGCATTTTCGATGTTTTTATTTTTTTAAGCTTTTGAAAAATGTGCTTTTTCAACTTGGCAACACTGCCACAGCTTTAAGACACTGCTATGCTTTACCCCTAAAAAGAAGCGTCTGTGTCTCCTCTTTCTAGGGCTGTCCAAAATGTTGCTGTAGGTGTTACCATCTCTGAGATATTAGCATTTGCCTACAGCATTTTCGATGTTTTTATTTTTTTAAGCTTCTGAAAAATGTGCTTTTTAAACTTGGCAACACTGCCACAGCTTTAAGCTTTTGAAAAATGTGCTTTTTAAACTTGGAAACACTGACACAGCTTTAAGCCACTGCTATGTTTTACCCTTAAAAAAAAGCGTCTGTGTCTGCTCTTTCTAGAGATGTGCAAAATGTTGCTGTAGGTGTTACCATCTCTGAGATATTAGCATTTTGCCTACAGCATTTTCGATGTTTTTATTTTTTTAAGCTTTTGAAAAATGTGCTTTTTAAACTTGGCAACACTGCCACAGCTTTAAGACACTGCTATGTTTTACCCCTAAAAAGAAGCGTCTGTGTCTGCTCTTTCTACAGATGTGCAAAATGTTGCTGTAGGTGTTACCATCTCTGAGATATTAGCATTTTTCCTACAGCATTTTCGATGTTTTTATTTTTTTAAGCTTTTGAAAAATGTGCTTTTTAAACTTGGCAACACTGCCACAGCTTTAAGACACTGCTATGTTTTACCCCTAAAAAGAAGCGTCTGTGTCTCCTCTTTCTAGAGATGTGAAAAATGTTGCTGTAGATGTTACCATCTCTGAGATATTAGCATTTGCCTACATTATTTTCAATGTTTTTATTTTTTTAAGCTTTTGAAAAATGTGCTTTTTAAACTTGGCAACACTGCCACAGCTTTAGGCCACTGCTATGTTTTACCCCTCAAAAGCGCCTGTATCTCCTCCTTCTAGAGATGTGCAAAATGTTGCTGTAGGTGCTACCATCTCTGAGATATTAACATTTTGCCTACAGCATTTTCGATGTTTTTATTTTTTTAAGCTTTTGAAAAATGTGCTTTTTCAACTTGGCAACACTGCCACAGCTTTAAGACACTGCTATGCTTTACCCCTAAAAAGAAGCGTCTGTGTCTCCTCTTTCTAGGGCTGTCCAAAATGTTGCTGTAGGTGTTACCATCTCTGAGATATTAGCATTTGCCTACAGCATTTTCGATGTTTTTATTTTTTTAAGCTTCTGAAAAATGTGCTTTTTAAACTTGGCAACACTGCCACAGCTTTAAGCTTTTGAAAAATGTGCTTTTTAAACTTGGAAACACTGCCACAGCTTAAAGCCACTGCTATGTTTTACCCTTAAAAAAAAGCGTCTGTGTCTGCTCTTTCTAGAGATGTGCAAAATGTTGGTGTAAGTATTACCATCTCTGAGATATTAGCATTTTGCCTACATTATTTACGATGTTTTTATTTTTTTCATCTTTTGAAAAATGTTTTTTAAACTTGGCAACACTGCCACAGCTTTAAGCCACTGCTATGTTTTACGCCTAAAAAAAAGCGCCTCTGTCTGCTCTTTCTAGAGATGTGCAAAATGTTGCTGTAGGTGTTACCAGCTCTGAGATATTGGCATTTTTCCTACAGCATTTTCGATGTTTTTATTTTTTTAAGCTTTTGAAAAATGTGCTTTTTAAACTTGGCAACACTGCCAAAGCTTTAAGACACTGCTATGTTTTACCACTAAAAAGAAGCGTCTGTGTCTCCTCTTTCTAGGGCTGTGCAAAATGTTGCTGTAGGTGTTACCATCTCTGAGATATTAGCATTTTGCCTACATTATTTACTATGTTTTTTTTTTTTTAAGCTTTTGAAAAATGTGCTTTTTAAACTTGGCAACACTGCCACAGCTTTAGGCCACTGCTATGTTTTACCCCTCAAAAGCGCCTGTGTCTCCTCTTTCTAGAGATGTGCAAAATGTTGCTGTAGGTGTTACCAGCTCTGAGATATTGGTATTTTTCCTACAGCATTTTCGATGTTTTTATTTCTTTAAGCTTTTGAAAAATGTGCTTTTTAAACTTGGCAACACTGCCACAGCTTTAAGACACTGCTATGTTTTACCCCTAAAAAGAAGCGTCTGTGTCTCCTCTTTCTAGGGCTGTGCAAAATGTTGCTGTAGGTGTTACCAGCTCTGAGATATTAGCATTTTGCCTACATTATTTACGATGTTTTTATTTTTTTAAGCATTTGAAAAATGTGCTTTTTAAACTTGGCAACACTGCCACAGCTTTAGGCCACTGCTATGTTTTACCCTTAAGAAGAAGCGTCTGTGTCTGCTCTTTCTAGAGATGTGCAAAATGTTGCTGTAGATGTTACCATCTCTGAGATATTAGCGTTTGCCTACATTATTTACGATGTTTTTATTTTTTTCATCTTTTGAAAAATGTGCTTTTTAAACTTGGCAGCAATGCCACAGCTTTAAGACACTGCTATGTTTTACCCCTAAAAAGAAGCGTCTGTGTCTGCTCTTTCTAGAGATGTGCAAAATGTTGCTGTAGGTGTTACCATCTCTGAGATATTAGCATTTTGCCTACAGCATTTTCGATGTTTTTATTTTTTTAAGCTTTTGAAAAATGTGCTTTTTAAACATGGAAACACTGCCACAGCTTTAAGACACTGCTATGTTTTACCCCTAAAAAGAAGCGTCTGTGTCTGCTCTTTCTAGAGATGTGCAAAATGTTGCTGTAGATGTTACCATCTCTGAGATATTAGCGTTTGCCTACATTATTTACGATGTTTTTATTTTTTTCATCTTTTGAAAAATGTGCTTTTTAAACTTGGCAGCAATGCCACAGCTTTAAGACACTGCTATGTTTTACCCCTAAAAAGAAGCGTCTGTGTCTGCTCTTTCTAGAGATGTGCAAAATGTTACTGTAGGTGTTACCAGCTCTGAGATATTGGTATTTTTCCTACAGCATTTTCGATGTTTTTATTTTTTTCATCTTTTGAAAAATGTGCTTTTTAAACTTGGCAACACTGCCACAGCTTTAAGCCACTGCTATGTTTTACACCTAAAAAAAAGCGTCTCTGTCTGCTCTTTCTAGAGATGTGAGAAATGTTGCTGTAGGTGTTACTATCCCTGAGATATTAGCATTTTTCCTACAGCATTTTCGATGTTTTTATTTTTTTAAGCTTTTGAAAAATGTGCTTTTTAAACTTGGCAACACTGCCACAGCTTTAAGCCACTGCTATGTTTTACACCTAAAAAAAAGCGTCTCTGTCTGCTCTTTCTAGAGATGTGAGAAATGTTGCTGTAGGTGTTACTATCCCTGAGATATTAGCATTTTTCCTACAGCATTTTCGATGTTTTTATTTTTTTAAGCTTTTGAAAAATGTGCTTTTTAAACTTGGCAACACTTCCACAGCCTTAAGCCACTGCTATGTTTTACACCTAAAAAGAAGCGACTGTGTCTGCTCTTTCTAGAGATGTGCAAAATGTTGCTGTAGATGTTACCATCTCTGAGATATTAGCGTTTGCCTACATTATTTACGATGTTTTTATTTTTTTCATCTTTTGAAAAATGTGCTTTTTAAACTTGGCAGCAATGCCACAGCTTTACAGCCACTGCTATGTTTTACCCCTCAAAAGCGCCTGTATCCCCTCTTTCTAGAGATGTGCAAAATGTTGATGTAGGTGCTACCATCTCTGAGATATTAGCATTTTGCCTACAGCATTTTCGATGTTTTTATTTTTTTAAGCTTTTGAAAAATGTGCTTTTTAAACATGGAAACACTGCCACAGCTTTAAGACACTGCTATGTTTTACCCCTAAAAAGAAGCGTCTGTGTCTGCTCTTTCTAGAGATGTGCAAAATGTTGCTGTAGGTGTTACCATCTCTGAGATATTAGCATTTTGCCTACAGCATTTTCGATGTTTTTATTTTTTTAAGCTTTTGAAAAATGTGCTTTTTAAACTTGGCAACACTGCCACAGCTTTAAGACACTGCTATGTTTTACCCCTAAAAAGAAGCGTCTGTGTCTGCTCTTTCTACAGATGTGCAAAATGTTGCTGTAGGTGTTACCATCTCTGAGATATTAGCATTTTGCCTACAGCATTTTCGATGTTTTTATTTTTTTAAGCTTTTGAAAAATGTGCTTTTTAAACTTGGCAACACTGCCACAGCTTTAAGACACTGCTATGTTTTACCCCTAAAAAGAAGCGTCTGTGTCTCCTCTTTCTAGAGATGTGAAAAATGTTGCTGTAGATGTTACCATCTCTGAGATATTAGCATTTGCCTACATTATTTTCGATGTTTTTATTTTTTTAAGCTTTTGAAAAATGTGCTTTTTAAACTTGGCAACACTGCCACAGCTTTAGGCCACTGCTATGTTTTACCCCTCAAAAGCGCCTGTATCTCCTCCTTCTAGAGATGTGCAAAATGTTGCTGTAGGTGCTACCATCTCTGAGATATTAACATTTTGCCTACAGCATTTTCGATGTTTTTATTTTTTTAAGCTTTTGAAAAATGTGCTTTTTCAACTTGGCAACACTGCCACAGCTTTAAGACACTGCCATGCTTTACCCCTAAAAAGAAGCGTCTGTGTCTCCTCTTTCTAGGGCTGTCCAAAATGTTGCTGTAGGTGTTACCATCTCTGAGATATTAGCATTTGCCTACAGCATTTTCGATGTTTTTATTTTTTTAAGCTTCTGAAAAATGTGCTTTTTAAACTTGGCAACACTGCCACAGCTTTAAGCTTTTGAAAAAAGTGCTTTTTAAACTTGGAAACACTGACACAGCTTTAAGCCACTGCTATGTTTTACCCTTAAAAAAAAGCGTCTGTGTCTGCTCTTTCTAGAGATGTGCAAAATGTTGCTGTAGGTGTTACCATCTCTGAGATATTAGCATTTTGCCTACAGCATTTTCGATGTTTTTATTTTTTTAAGCTTTTGAAAAATGTGCTTTTTAAACTTGGCAACACTGCCACAGCTTTAAGACACTGCTATGTTTTACCCCTGAAAAGAAGCGTCTGTGTCTGCTCTTTCTACAGATGTGCAAAATGTTGCTGTAGGTGTTACCATCTCTGAGATATTAGCATTTTGCCTACAGCATTTTCGATGTTTTTATTTTTTTAAGCTTTTGAAAAATGTGCTTTTTAAACTTGGCAACACTGCCACAGCTTTAAGACACTGCTATGTTTTACCCCTAAAAAGAAGCGTCTGTGTCTCCTCTTTCTAGAGATGTGAAAAATGTTGCTGTAGATGTTACCATCTCTGAGATATTAGCATTTGCCTACATTATTTTCAATGTTTTTATTTTTTTAAGCTTTTGAAAAATGTGCTTTTTAAACTTGGCAACACTGCCACAGCTTTAGGCCACTGCTATGTTTTACCCCTCAAAAGCGCCTGTATCTCCTCCTTCTAGAGATGTGCAAAATGTTGCTGTAGGTGCTACCATCTCTGAGATATTAACATTTTGCCTACAGCATTTTCGATGTTTTTATTTTTTTAAGCTTTTGAAAAATGTGCTTTTTCAACTGGGCAACACTGCCACAGCTTTAAGACACTGCTATGCTTTACCCCTAAAAAGAAGCGTCTGTGTCTCCTCTTTCTAGGGCTGTCCAAAATGTTGCTGTAGGTGTTACCATCTCTGTGATATTAGCATTTGCCTACAGCATTTTCGATGTTTTTATTTTTTTAAGCTTCTGAAAAATGTGCTTTTTAAACTTGGCAACACTGCCACAGCTTTAAGCTTTTGAAAAATGTGCTTTTTAAACTTGGAAACACTGCCACAGCTTAAAGCCACTGCTATGTTTTACCCTTAAAAAAAAGCGTCTGTGTCTGCTCTTTCTAGAGATGTGCAAAATGTTGGTGTAAGTGTTACCATCTCTGAGATATTAGCATTTTGCCTACATTATTTACGATGTTTTTATTTTTTTCATCTTTTGAAAAATGTTTTTTAAACTTGGCAACACTGCCACAGCTTTAAGCCACTGCTATGTTTTACACCTAAAAAAAAGCGCCTCTGTCTGCTCTTTCTAGAGATGTGCAAAATGTTGCTGTAGGTGTTACCAGCTCTGAGATATTGGCATTTTTCCTACAGCATTTTCGATGTTTTTATTTTTTTAAGCTTTTGAAAAATGTGCTTTTTAAACTTGGCAACACTGCCACAGCTTTAAGACACTGCTATGTTTTACCACTAAAAAGAAGCGTCTGTGTCTCCTCTTTCTAGGGCTGTGCAAAATGTTGCTGTAGGTGTTACCAGCTCTGAGATATTAGCATTTTGCCTACATTATTTACTATGTTTTTTTTTTTTTAAGCTTTTGAAAAATGTGCTTTTTAAACTTGGCAACACTGCCACAGCTTTAGGCCACTGCTATGTTTTACCCCTCAAAAGCGCCTGTGTCTCCTCTTTCTAGAGATGTGCAAAATGTTGCTGTAGGTGTTACCAGCTCTGAGATATTGGTATTTTTCCTACAGCATTTTCGATGTTTTTATTTCTTTAAGCTTTTGAAAAATGTGCTTTTTAAACTTGGCAACACTGCCACAGCTTTAAGACACTGCTATGTTTTACCCCTAAAAAGAAGCGTCTGTGTCTCCTCTTTCTAGGGCTGTGCAAAATGTTGCTGTAGGTGTTACCAGCTCTGAGATATTAGCATTTTGCCTACATTATTTACGATGTTTTTATTTTTTTAAGCATTTGAAAAATGTGCTTTTTAAACTTGGCAACACTGCCACAGCTTTAGGCCACTGCTATGTTTTACCCTTAAGAAGAAGCGTCTGTGTCTGCTCTTTCTAGAGATGTGCAAAATGTTACTGTAGGTGTTACCAGCTCTGAGATATTGGTATTTTTCCTACAGCATTTTCGATGTTTTTATTTTTTTCATCTTTTGAAAAATGTGCTTTTTAAACTTGGCAACACTGCCACAGCTTTAAGCCACTGCTATGTTTTACACCTAGAAAAAAGCGTCTCTGTCTGCTCTTTCTAGAGATGTGAGAAATGTTGCTGTAGGTGTTACTATCCCTGAGATATTAGCATTTTTCCTACAGCATTTTCGATGTTTTTATTTTTTTAAGCTTTTGAAAAATGTGCTTTTTAAACTTGGCAACACTGCCACAGCTTTAAGCCACTGCTATGTTTTACACCTAAAAAAAGCGACTGTTTCTGCTCTTTCTAGAGATTTGCAAAATGTTGCTGTAGATGTTACCATCTCTGAGATATTAGCATTTGCCTACATTATTTTCGATGTTTTTATGTTTTTAAGCTTTTGAAAAATGTGCTTTTTAAACTTGGCAACACTGCCACAGCTTTAGGCCACTGCTATGTTTTACCCTTAAAAAGAAGCGTCTGTGTCTGCTATTTCTAGAGATGTGCAAAATGTTACTGTAGGTGTTACCAGCTCTGAGATATTAGCATTTTGACTACAGCATCTTCGGTGTTTTTAGTTTTTAAGCTTTTGAAAAATGTGCTTTTTAAACTTGGCAACACTGCCACAGCTTTAAGCCACTGCTATGTTTTACACCTAAAAAGAAGCGACTGTGTCTCCTCTTTCTAGGGATGTGGAAACTGTTGCTGTATGTGTTACCATCTCTGAGATATTAGCATTTTGCCTACATTATTTACGATGTTTTTATTTTTTTCATCTTTTTAAAAATGTGCCTTTTAAACTTGGCAACACTGCCACAGCTTTACAGCCACTGCTATGTTTTACCCCTAAAAAAAAGCGGCTCTGTCTGCTCTTTCTAGAGATGTGCAAAATGTTGCTGTAGGTGTTACCAGCTCTGAGACGTTAGCATTTTGCCTACAGCATTTTCGATGTTTTTATTTTTTTTAAGCTTTTTAAACTTGGCAACACTGCCACAGCTTTAAGACACTGCTATGTTTTACACCTAAAAAGAAGCGACTGTGTCTGCTATTTCTAGAGATGTGCAAAATGTTGCTGTAGATGTTACCATCTCTGAGATATTAGCATTTTGCCTACATTATTTTCGATGTTTTTATTTTTTTAAGCTTCTGAAAAATGTGCTTTTTAAACTTGGCAACACTGCCACAGCTTTAAGCCACTGCTATGTTTTACAATGAAAAAGAAGCGTCTGTGTCTGCTCTTTTTAGAGATGTGCAAAATGTTGCTGTAGGTGTTACCAGCTCTGAGATATTAGCATTTTTCCTACAGCATTTTCAACGTTTTTTTTTTTTAAGCTTTTGAAAAATGTGCTTTTTAAACTTGGCAACACTGCCACAGCTTTAAGACACTGCTATGTTTTAGCCCTAAAAAGAAGCGTCTGTGTCTCCTCTTTCTAGGGCTGTGCAAAATGTTGCTGTAGGTCTTACCATCTCTGAGATATTAGCATTTTGCCTACATTATTTACGATGTTTTTATTTTTTTAAGCTTTTGAAAAATGTGCTTTTTAAACTTGGCAACACTGCCACAGCTTTAGGCCACTGCTATGTTTTACCCCTCAAAAGCGCCTGTGTCTCCTCTTTCTAGAGATGTGAAAAATGTTGCTGTAGATGTTACCATCTCTGAGATATTAGCATTTGCCTACATTATTTTCGATGTTTTTATTTTTTTAAGCTTTTGAAAAATGTGCTTTTTAAACTTGGCAACACTGCCACAGCTTTAGGCCACTGCTATGTTTTACCCCTCAAAAGCGCCTGTATCTCCTCCTTCTAGAGATGTGCAAAATGTTGCTGTAGGTGCTACCATCTCTGAGATATTAACATTTTGCCTACAGCATTTTCGATGTTTTTATTTTTTTAAGCTTTTGAAAAATGTGCTTTTTCAACTTGGCAACACTGCCACAGCTTTAAGACACTGCTATGCTTTACCCCTAAAAAGAAGCGTCTGTGTCTCCTCTTTCTAGGGCTGTCCAAAATGTTGCTGTAGGTGTTACCATCTCTGAGATATTAGCATTTGCCTACAGCATTTTCGATGTTTTTATTTTTTTAAGCTTCTGAAAAATGTGCTTTTTAAACTTGGCAACACAGCTTTAAGTTTTTGAAAAATGTGCTTTTTAAACTTGGAAACACTGCCACAGCTTTAAGACACTGCTATGCTTTACCCCTAAAAAGAAGCGTCTGTGCCTCCTCTTTCTAGGGCTGTGCAAAATGTTGCTGTAGGTGTTACCAGCTCTGAGATATTAGCATTTTGCCTACATTATTTACTATGTTTTTTTTTTTTTAAGCTTTTGAAAAATGTGCTTTTTAAACTTGGCAACACTGACACAGCTTTAGGCCACTGCTATGTTTTACCCCTCAAAAGCGCCTGTGTCTCCTCTTTCTAGAGATGTGCAAAATGTTGCTGTAGGTGTTACCAGCTCTGAGATATTGGTATTTTTCCTACAGCATTTTCGATGTTTTTATTTCTTTAAGCTTTTGAAAAATGTGCTTTTTAAACTTGGCAACACTGCCACAGCTTTAAGACACTGCTATGTTTTACCCCTAAAAAGAAGCGTCTGTGTCTCCTCTTTCTAGGGCTGTGCAAAATGTTGCTGTAGGTGTTACCAGCTCTGAGATATTAGCATTTTGCCTACATTATTTACGATGTTTTTATTTTTTTAAGCATTTGAAAAATGTGCTTTTTAAACTTGGCAACACTGCCACAGCTTTAGGCCACTGCTATGTTTTACCCTGAAGAAGAAGCGTCTGTGTCTGCTCTTTCTAGAGATGTGCAAAATGTTACTGTAGGTGTTACCAGCTCTGAGATATTGGTATTTTTCCTACAGCATTTTCGATGTTTTTATTTTTTTTAAGCTTTTTAAACTTGGCAACACTGCCACAGCTTTAGGCCACTGCTATGTTTTACCCTTAAAAAGAAGCGTCTGTGTCTGCTCTTTTTAGAGATGTGCAAAATGTTGCTGTAGGTGTTACCAGCTCTGAGATATTAGCATTTTTCCTACAGCATTTTCAACGTTTTTTTTTTTTAAGCTTTTGAAAAATGTGCTTTTTAAACTTGGCAACACTGCCACAGCTTTAAGACACTGCTATGTTTTACCCCTAAAAAGAAGCGTCTGTGTCTCCTCTTTCTAGAGCTGTGCAAAATGTTGCTGTAGGTCTTACCATCTCTGAGATATTAGCATTTTGCCTACATTATTTACGATGTTTTTATTTTTTTAAGCTTTTGAAAAATGTGCTTTTTAAACTTGGCAACACTGCCACAGCTTTAAGCCACTGCTATGTTTTACACCTAAAAAAAGCGACTGTGTCTGCTCTTTCTAGAGATTTGCAAAATGTTGCTGTAGATGTTACCATCTCTGAGATATTAGCATTTGCCTACATTATTTTCGATGTTTTTATGTTTTTAAGCTTTTGAAAAATGTGCTTTTTAAACTTGGCAACACTGCCACAGCTTTAGGCCACTGCTATGTTTTACACCTAAAAAGAAGCGACTGTGTCTCCTCTTTCTAGAGATGTGGAAACTGTTGCTGTATGTGTTACCATCTCTGAGATATTAGCATTTTGCCTACATTATTTTCGATGTTTTTATGTTTTTAAGCTTTTGAAAAATGTGCTTTTTAAACTTGGCAACACTGCCACAGCTTTAGGCCACTGCTATGTTTTACCCTTAAAAAGAAGCGTCTGTGTCTGCTATTTCTAGAGATGTGCAAAATGTTACTGTAGGTGTTACCAGCTCTGAGATATTAGCATTTTGACTACAGCATCTTCGGTGTTTTTAGTTTTTAAGCTTTTGAAAAATGTGCTTTTTAAACTTGGCAACACTGCCACAGCTTTAGGCCACTGCTATGTTTTACCCTTAAAAAGAAGCGTCTGTGTCTGCTCTTTTTAGAGATGTGCAAAATGTTGCTGTAGGTGTTACCAGCTCTGAGATATTAGCATTTTTCCTACAGCATTTTCAACGTTTTTTTTTTTTAAGCTTTTGAAAAATGTGCTTTTTAAACTTGGCAACACTGCCACAGCTTTAAGACACTGCTATGTTTTACCCCTAAAAAGAAGCGTCTGTGTCTCCTCTTTCTAGAGCTGTGCAAAATGTTGCTGTAGGTCTTACCATCTCTGAGATATTAGCATTTTGCCTACATTATTTACGATGTTTTTATTTTTTTAAGCTTTTGAAAAATGTGCTTTTTAAACTTGGCAACACTGCCACAGCTTTAGGCCACTGCTATGTTTTACCCCTCAAAAGCGCCTGTGTCTCCTCTTTCTAGAGATGTGAAAAATGTTGCTGTAGATGTTACCATCTCTGAGATATTAGCATTTGCCTACATTATTTTCGATGTTTTTATTTTTTTAAGCTTTTGAAAAATGTGCTTTTTAAACTTGGCAACACTGCCACAGCTTTATGCCACTGCTATGTTTTACCCCTCAAAAGCGCCTGTATCTCCTCCTTCTAGAGATGTGCAAAATGTTGCTGTAGGTGCTACCATCTCTGAGATATTAACATTTTGCCTACAGCATTTTCGATGTTTTTATTTTTTTAAGCTTTTGAAAAATGTGCTTTTTCAACTTGGCAACACTGCCACAGCTTTAAGACACTGCTATGCTTTACCCCTAAAAAGAAGCGTCTGTGTCTCCTCTTTCTAGGGCTGTCCAAAATGTTGCTGTAGGTGTTACCATCTCTGAGATATTAGCATTTGCCTACAGCATTTTCGATGTTTTTATTTTTTTAAGCTTCTGAAAAATGTGCTTTTTAAACTTGGCAACACAGCTTTAAGTTTTTGAAAAATGTGCTTTTTAAACTTGGAAACACTGCCACAGCTTTAAGCCACAGCTATGTTTTACCCCCAAAAAGAAGCGTCTGTGTCTCCTCTTTCTAGAGATGTGAAAAATGTTGCTGTAGATGTTACCATCTCTGAGATATTAGCATTTGCCTACATTATTTTCAATGTTTTTATTTTTTTAAGCTTTTGAAAAATGTGCTTTTTAAACTTGGCAACACTGCCACAGCTTTAAGCCACTGCTATGTTTTACACCTAAAAAAAGCGCCTCTGTCTGCTCTTTCTAGAGATGTGCAAAATGTTGCTGTAGGTGTTACCAGCTCTGAGATATTGGCATTTTTCCTACAGCATTTTCGATGTTTTTATTTTTTTAAGCTTTTGAAAAATGTGCTTTTTAAACTTGGCAACACTGCCACAGCTTTAAGACACTGCTATGTTTTACCACTAAAAAGAAGCGTCTGTGTCTCCTCTTTCTAGGGCTGTGCAAAATGTTGGTGTAAGTGTTACCATCTCTGAGATATTAGCATTTTGCCTACATTATTTACGATGTTTTTATTTTTTTCATCTTTTGAAAAATGTGCTTTTTAAACTTGGCAACACTGCCACAGCTTTAGGCCACTGCTATGTTTTACCCCTCAAAAGCGCCTGTGTCTCCTCTTTCTTGAGATGTGCAAAATGTTACTGTAGGTGTTACCAGCTCTGAGATATTGGCATTTTTCCTACAGCATTTTCGATGTTTTTATTTTTTTAAGCTTTTGAAAAATGTGCTTTTTAAACTTGGCAACACTGCCACAGCTTTAAACCACTGCTATTTTTTACCCTTAAAAAAAAGCGTCTGTGTCTGTTCTTTCTAGAGATGTGCAAAATGTTGCTGTAAGTGTTACCATCTCTGAGATATTAGCATTTTGCCTACATTATTTACCATGTTTTTATTTTGTTCATTTTTTGAAAAATGCGCTTTTTAAACTTGGCAACACTGCCACAGCTTTAAGCCACAGCTATGTTTTACAACTAAAAAAAAGCGTCTCTGTCTGCTCTTTCTAGAGATGTGCAAAATGTTGCTGTAGGTGTTACCAGCTCTGAGATATTGGCATTTTTCCTACAGCATTTTCGATGTTTTTATTTTTTTAAGCTTTTGAAAAATGTGCTTTTTAAACTTGGCAACACTGCCACAGCTTTAAGACACTGCTATGTTTTACCCCTAAAAAGAAGCGTCTGTGTCTCCTCTTTCTAGGGCTGTGCAAAATGTTGCTGTAGGTGTTACCAGCTCTGAGATATTAGCATTTTGCCTACATTATTTACGATGTTTTTATTTTTTTAAGCATTTGAAAAATGTGCTTTTTAAACTTGGCAACACTGCCACAGCTTTAGGCCACTGCTATGTTTTACCCTTAAGAAGAAGCGTCTGTGTCTGCTCTTTCTAGAGATGTGCAAAATGTTACTGTAGGTGTTACCAGCTCTGAGATATTGGTATTTTTCCTACAGCATATTCGATGTTTTTATTTCTTTAAGCTTTTGAAAAATGTGCTTTTTAAACTTGGCAACACTGCCACAGCTTTAAGACACTGCTATGTTTTACCCCTAAAAAGAAGCGTCTGTGTCTCCTCTATCTAGGGCTGTGCAAAATGTTGCTGTAGGTGTTACCAGCTCTGAGATATTAGCATTTTGCCTACATTATTTACGATGTTTTTATTTTTTTAAGCATTTGAAAAATGTGCTTTTTAAACTTGGCAACACTGCCACATCTGTAGGCCACTGCTATGTTTTACCCTTAAGAAGAAGCGTCTGTGTCTGCTCTTTCTACAGATGTGCAAAATGTTGCTGTAGGTGTTACCATCTCTGAGATATTAGCATTTTGCCTACAGCATTTTCGATGTTTTTATTTTTTTAAGCTTTTGAAAAATGTGCTTTTTAAACTTGGCAACACTGCCACAGCTTTAAGACACTGCTATGTTTTAACCCTAAAAAGAAGCGTCTGTGTCTCCTCTTTCTAGGGCTGTGCAAAATGTTGCTGTAGGTCTTACCATCTCTGAGATATTAGCATTTTGCCTACATTATTTACGATGTTTTTATTTTTTTAAGCTTTTGAAAAATGTGCTTTTTAAACTTGGCAACACTGCCACAGCTTTAGGCCACTGCTATGTTTTACCCCTCAAAAGCGCCTGTGTCTCCTCTTTCTAGAGATGTGAAAAATGTTGCTGTAGATGTTACCATCTCTGAGATATTAGCATTTGCCTACATTATTTTCGATGTTTTTATTTTTTTAAGCTTTTGAAAAATGTGCTTTTTAAACTTGGCAACACTGCCACAGCTTTAGGCCACTGCTATGTTTTACCCCTCAAAAGTGCCTGTATCTCCTCCTTCTAGAGATGTGCAAAATGTTGCTGTAGGTGCTACCATCTCTGAGATATTAACATTTTGCCTACAGCATTTTCGATGTTTTTATTTTTTTAAGATTTTGAAAAATGTGCTTTTTCAACTTGGCAACACTGCCACAGCTTTAAGACACTGCTATGCTTTACCCCTAAAAAGAAGCGTCTGTGTCTCCTCTTTCTAGCGCTGTCCAAAATGTTGCTGTAGGTGTTACCATCTCTGAGATATTAGCATTTGCCTACAGCATTTTCGATGTTTTTATTTTTTTAAGCTTCTGAAAAATGTGCTTTTTAAACTTGGCAACACTGCCACAGCTTTAAGCTTTTGAAAAATGTGCTTTTTAAACTTGGAAACACTGCCACAGCTTTAAGCCACTGCTATGTTTTACCCTTTAAAAAAAGCGTCTGTGTCTGCTCTTTCTAGAGATGTGCAAAATGTTGGTGTAAGTGTTACCATCTCTGAGATATTAGCATTTTGCCTACATTATTTACGATGTTTTTATTTTTTTCATCTTTTGAAAAATGTGCTTTTTAAACTTGGCAACACTGCCACAGCTTTAAGCCACTGCTATGTTTTACACCTAAAAAAAAGCGCCTCTGTCTGCTCTTTCTAGAGATGTGCAAAATGTTGCTGTAGGTGTTACCAGCTCTGAGATATTGGCATTTTTCCTACAGCATTTTCGATGTTTTTATTTTTTTAAGCTTTTGAAAAATGTGCTTTTTAAACTTGGCAACACTGCCACAGCTTTAAGACACTGCTATGTTTTACCACTAAAAAGAAGCGTCTGTGTCTCCTCTTTCTAGGGCTGTGCAAAATGTTGCTGTAGGTGTTACCAGCTCTGAGATATTAGCATTTTGCCTACATTATTTACGATGTTTTTTTTTTTTTAAGCTTTTGAAAAATGTGCTTTTTAAACTTGGCAACACTGCCACAGCTTTAGGCCACTGCTATGTTTTACCCCTAAAAAGAAGCGTCTGTGTCTGCTCTTTCTACAGATGTGCAAAATGTTGCTGTAGGTGTTACCATCTCTGAGATATTAGCATTTTGCCTACAGCATTTTCGATGTTTTTATTTTTTTAAGCTTTTGAAAAATGTGCTCTTTAAACTTGGCAACACTGCCACAGCTTTAAGACACTGCTATGTTTTACCCCTAAAAAGAAGCGTCTGTGTCTGGTCTTTCTACAGATGTGCAAAATGTTGATGTAGGTGTTACCATCTCTGAGATATTAGCATTTGGCCTACAGCATTTTCGATGTTTTTATTTTTTTAAGCTTTTGAAAAATGTGCTTTTTAAACTTGGCAACACTGCCACAGCTTTAAGACACTGCTATGTTTTAACCCTAAAAAGAAGCGTCTGTGTCTCCTCTTTCTAGAGAAGTGAAAAATGTTGCTGTAGATGTTACCATCTCTGAGATATTAGCATTTGCCTACATTATTTTCGATGTTTTTATTTTTTTAAGCTTTTGAAAAATGTGCTTTTTAAACTTGGCAACACTGCCACAGCTTTAAGCCACTGCTATGTTTTACCCCTCAAAAGCGCCTGTGTCTCCTCTTTCTAGAGATGTGAAAAATGTTGCTGTAGGTGTTACCAGCTCTGAGATATTGGCATTTTTCCTACAGCATTTTCGATGTTTTTATTTTTTTAAGCTTTTGAAAAATGTGCTTTTTAAACTTGGCAACACTGCCACAGCTTTAAGACACTGCTATGTTTTACCACTAAAAAGAAGCGTCTGTGTCTCCTCTTTCTAGGGCTGTGCAAAATGTTGCTGTAGGTGTTACCAGCTCTGAGATATTAGCATTTTGCCTACATTATTTACGATGTTTTTTTTTTTTAAGCTTTTGAAAAATGTGCTTTTTAAACTTGGCAACACTGCCACAGCTTTAGGCCACTGCTATGTTTTACCCCTCAAAAGCGCCTGTGTCTCCTCTTTCTAGAGATGTGCAAAATGTTACTGTAGGTGTTACCATCTCTGAGATATTAGCATTTGGCCTACAGCATTTTCGATGTTTTTATTTTTTTAAGCTTTTGAAAAATGTGCTTTTTAAACTTGGCAACACTGCCACAGCTTTAAGACACTGCTATGTTTTAACCCTAAAAAGAAGCGTCTGTGTCTCCTCTTTCTAGAGAAGTGAAAAATGTTGCTGTAGATGTTACCATCTCTGAGATATTAGCATTTGCCTACATTATTTTCGATGTTTTTATTTTTTTAAGCTTTTGAAAAATGTGCTTTTTAAACTTGGCAACACTGCCACAGCTTTAAGCCACTGCTATGTTTTACACCTCAAAAGCGCCTGTGTCTCCTCTTTCTAGAGATGTGAAAAATGTTGCTGTAGGTGTTACCAGCTCTGAGATATTGGCATTTTTCCTACAGCATTTTCGATGTTTTTATTTTTTTAAGCTTTTGAAAAATGTGCTTTTTAAACTTGGCAACACTGCCACAGCTTTAAGACACTGCTATGTTTTACCACTAAAAAGAAGCGTCTGTGTCTCCTCTTTCTAGGGCTGTGCAAAATGTTGCTGTAGGTGTTACCAGCTCTGAGATATTAGCATTTTGCCTACATTATTTACGATGTTTTTTTTTTTTAAGCTTTTGAAAAATGTGCTTTTTAAACTTGGCAACACTGCCACAGCTTTAGGCCACTGCTATGTTTTACCCCTCAAAAGCGCCTGTGTCTCCTCTTTCTAGAGATGTGCAAAATGTTACTGTAGGTGTTACCAGCTCTGAGATATTCGCATTTTTCCTACAGCATTTTCGATGTTTTTATTTTTTTAAGCTTTTGAAAAATGTGCTTTTTAAACTTGGCAACACTGCCACAGCTTTAAGCCACTGCTATTTTTTACCCTTAAAAAAAAGCGTCTGTGTCTGTTCTTTCTAGAGATGTGCAACATGTTGCTGTAAGTGTTACCATCTCTGAGATATTAGCATTTTGCCTACATTATTTACCATGTTTTTATTTTTTTCATCTTTTGAAAAATGCGCTTTTTAAACTTGGCAACACTGCCACAGCTTTAAGCCACAGCTATGTTTTACACCTAAAAAAAAGCGTCTCTGTCTGCTCTTTCTAGAGATGTGCAAAATGTTGCTGTAGGTGTTACCAGCTCTGAGATATTGGCATTTTTCCTACAGCATTTTCGATGTTTTTATTTTTTTAAGCATTTGAAAAATGTGCTTTTTAAACTTGGCAACACTGCCACAGCTTTAAGACACTGCTATGCTTTACCCCTAAAAAGAAGCGTCTGTGTCTCCTCTTTCTAGGGCTGTCCAAAATGTTGCTGTAGGTGTTACCATCTCTGAGATATTAGCATTTGCCTACAGCATTTTCGATGTTTTTATTTTTTTAAGCTTCTGAAAAATGTGCTTTTTAAACTTGGCAACACTGCCACAGCTTTAAGCTTTTGAAAAATGTGCTTTTTAAACTTGGCAACACTGCCACAGCTTTAAGACACTGCTATGTTTTACCCCTAAAAAGAAGCGTCTGTGTCTCCTCTATCTAGGGCTGTGCAAAATGTTGCTGTAGGTGTTACCAGCTCTGAGATATTAGCATTTTGCCTACATTATTTACGATGTTTTTATTTTTTTAAGCATTTGAAAAATGTGCTTTTTAAACTTGGCAACACTGCCACATCTGTAGGCCACTGCTATGTTTTACCCTTAAGAAGAAGCGTCTGTGTCTGCTCTTTCTACAGATGTGCAAAATGTTGCTGTAGGTGTTACCATCTCTGAGATATTAGCATTTTGCCTACAGCATTTTCGATGTTTTTATTTTTTTAAGCTTTTGAAAAATGTGCTTTTTAAACTTGGCAACACTGCCACAGCTTTAAGACACTGCTATGTTTTAACCCTAAAAAGAAGCGTCTGTGTCTCCTCTTTCTAGGGCTGTGCAAAATGTTGCTGTAGGTCTTACCATCTCTGAGATATTAGCATTTTGCCTACATTATTTACGATGTTTTTATTTTTTTAAGCTTTTGAAAAATGTGCTTTTTAAACTTGGCAACACTGCCACAGCTTTAGGCCACTGCTATGTTTTACCCTTAAGAAGAAGCGTGGCATTTGCATTTTTCCTACAGCATTTTCGATGTTTTTATTTTGTTAAGCTTTTGAAAAATGTGCTTTTTAAACTTGGCAACACTGCCACAGCTTTAAGACACTGCTATGTTTTACCCCTAAAAAGAAGCGTCTGTGTCTCCTCTATCTAGGGCTGTGCAAAATGTTGCTGTAGGTGTTACCAGCTCTGAGATATTGGCATTTTTCCTACAGCATTTTCGATGTTTTTATTTTTTTAAGCATTTGAAAAATGTGCTTTTTAAACTTGGCAACACTGCCACAGCTTTAGGCCACTGCTATGTTTTACCCTTAAGAAGAAGCGTGGCATTTGCATTTTTCCTACAGCATTTTCGATGTTTTTATTTTGTTAAGCTTTTGAAAAATGTGCTTTTTAAACTTGGCAACACTGCCACAGCTTTAAGACACTGCTATGTTTTACCCCTAAAAAGAAGCGTCTGTGTCTGCTCTTTCTACAGATGTGCAAAATGTTGCTGTAGGTGTTACCATCTCTGAGATATTAGCATTTTGCCTACAGCATTTTCGATGTTTTTATTTTTTTAAGCTTTTGAAAAATGTGCTTTTTAAACTTGGCAGCAATGCCACAGCTTTACAGCCACTGCTATGTTTTACCCCTCAAAAGCGCCTGTATCCCCTCTTTCTAGAGATGTGCAAAATGTTGATGTAGGTGCTACCATCTCTGAGATATTAGCATTTTGCCTACAGCATTTTCGATGTTTTTATTTTTTTAAGCTTTTGAAAAATGTGCTTTTTAAACTTGGCAACACTGCCACAGCTTTAAGACACTGCTATGTTTTACCCCTAAAAAGAAGCGTCTGTGTCTGCTCTTTCTACAGATGTGCAAAATGTTGCTGTAGGTGTTACCATCTCTGAGATATTAGCATTTTGCCTACATTATTTACGATGTTTTTATTTTTTTCATCTTTTGAAAAATGCGCTTTTTAAACTTGGCAACACTGCCACAGCTTTAAGCCACTGCTATGTTTTACCCCTAAAAAGAAGCGTCTGTGTCTGCTCTTTCTACAGATGTGCAAAATGTTGCTGTAGGTGTTACCATCTCTGAGATATTAGCATTTTGCCTACATTATTTACGATGTTTTTATTTTTTTCATCTTTTGAAAAATGTGCTTTTTAAACTTGGCAACACTGCCACAGCTTTAAGCCACTGCTATGTTTTACCCCTAAAAAGAAGCGTCTGTGTCTGCTCTTTCTACAGATGTGCAAAATGTTGCTGTAGGTGTTACCATCTCTGAGATATTAGCATTTTGCCTACATTATTTACGATGTTTTTATTTTTTTCATCTTTTGAAAAATGCGCTTTTTAAACTTGGCAACACTGCCACAGCTTTAAGCCACTGCTATGTTTTACCCCTAAAAAGAAGCGTCTGTGTCTGCTCTTTCTACAGATGTGCAAAATGTTGCTGTAGGTGTTACCAGCTCTGAGATATTGGCATTTTTCCTACAGCATTTTCGATGTTTTTATTTTGTTAAGCTTTTGAAAAATGTGCTTTTTAAACTTGGCAACACTGCCACAGCTTTAAGACACTGCTATGTTTTACCCCTAAAAAGAAGCGTCTGTGTCTGCTCTTTCTACAGATGTGCAAAATGTTGCTGTAGGTGTTACCATCTCTGAGATATTAGCATTTTGCCTACATTATTTACGATGTTTTTATTTTTTTCATCTTTTGAAAAATGTGCTTTTTAAACTTGGCAACACTGCCACAGCTTTAAGCCACTGCTATGTTTTACACCTAAAAAAAAGCACCTCTGTCTGCTCTTTCTAGAGATGTGCAAAATGTTGCT
Organism: Cheilosia variabilis; assembly: GCA_951230905.1. NCBI lineage: Eukaryota > Metazoa > Arthropoda > Insecta > Diptera > Syrphidae > Cheilosia > Cheilosia variabilis. The sequence continues at coordinate 41,064,309 of OX579679.1, read as the reverse complement.
GTAGGTGTTACCAGCTCTGAGATATTGGCATTTTTCCTACAGCATTTTCGATGTTTTTATTTTTTTAAGCTTTTGAAAAATGTGCTTTTTAAACTTGGCAACACTGCCACAGCTTTAAGACACTGCTATGTTTTACCACTAAAAAGAAGCGTCTGTGTCTCCTCTTTCTAGGGCTGTGCAAAATGTTGCTGTAGGTGTTACCAGCTCTGAGATATTAGCATTTTGCCTACATTATTTACGATGTTTTTTTTTTTTTAAGCTTTTGAAAAATGTGCTTTTTAAACTTGGCAACACTGCCACAGATTTAGGCCACTGCTATGTTTTACCCCTCAAAAGCGCCTGTGTCTCCTCTTTCTAGAGATGTGCAAAATGTTACTGTAGGTGTTACCAGCTCTGAGATATTGGCATTTTTCCTACAGCATTTTCGATGTTTTTATTTTTTTAAGCTTTTGAAAAATGTGCTTTTTAAACTTGGCAACACTGCCACAGCTTTAAGCCACTGCTATGTTTTACACCTCAAAAGCGCCTGTGTCTCCTCTTTCTAGAGATGTGAAAAATGTTGCTGTAGGTGTTACCAGCTCTGAGATATTGGCATTTTTCCTACAGCATTTTCGATGTTTTTATTTTTTTAAGCTTTTGAAAAATGTGCTTTTTAAACTTGGCAACACTGCCACAGCTTTAAGACACTGCTATGTTTTACCACTAAAAAGAAGCGTCTGTGTCTCCTCTTTCTAGGGCTGTGCAAAATGTTGCTGTAGGTGTTACCAGCTCTGAGATATTAGCATTTTGCCTACATTATTTACGATGTTTTTTTTTTTTAAGCTTTTGAAAAATGTGCTTTTTAAACTTGGCAACACTGCCACAGCTTTAGGCCACTGCTATGTTTTACCCCTCAAAAGCGCCTGTGTCTCCTCTTTCTAGAGATGTGCAAAATGTTACTGTAGGTGTTACCAGCTCTGAGATATTCGCATTTTTCCTACAGCATTTTCGATGTTTTTATTTTTTTAAGCTTTTGAAAAATGTGCTTTTTAAACTTGGCAACACTGCCACAGCTTTAAGCCACTGCTATTTTTTACCCTTAAAAAAAGCGTCTGTGTCTGTTCTTTCTAGAGATGTGCAACATGTTGCTGTAAGTGTTACCATCTCTGAGATATTAGCATTTTGCCTACATTATTTACCATGTTTTTATTTTTTTCATCTTTTGAAAAATGCGCTTTTTAAACTTGGCAACACTGCCACAGCTTTAAGCCACAGCTATGTTTTACACCTAAAAAAAAGCGTCTCTGTCTGCTCTTTCTAGAGATGTGCAAAATGTTGCTGTAGGTGTTACCAGCTCTGAGATATTGGCATTTTTCCTACAGCATTTTCGATGTTTTTATTTTTTTAAGCATTTGAAAAATGTGCTTTTTAAACTTGGCAACACTGCCACAGCTTTAGGCCACTGCTATGTTTTACCCTTAAGAAGAAGCGTGGCATTTGCATTTTTCCTACAGCATTTTCGATGTTTTTATTTTGTTAAGCTTTTGAAAAATGTGCTTTTTAAACTTGGCAACACTGCCACAGCTTTAAGACACTGCTATGTTTTACCCCTAAAAAGAAGCGTCTGTGTCTGCTCTTTCTACAGATGTGCAAAATGTTGCTGTAGGTGTTACCATCTCTGAGATATTAGCCTTTTGCCTACAGCATTTTCGATGTTTTTATTTTTTTAAGCTTTTGAAAAATGTGCTTTTTAAACTTGGCAGCAATGCCACAGCTTTACAGCCACTGCTATGTTTTACCCCTCAAAAGCGCCTGTATCCCCTCTTTCTAGAGATGTGCAAAATGTTGATGTAGGTGCTACCATCTCTGAGATATTAGCATTTTGCCTACAGCATTTTCGATGTTTTTATTTTTTTAAGCTTTTGAAAAATGTGCTTTTTAAACTTGGAAACACTGCCACAGCTTTAAGACACTGCTATGTTTTACCCCTAAAAAGAAGCGTCTGTGTCTGCTCTTTCTACAGATGTGCAAAATGTTGCTGTAGGTGTTACCATCTCTGAGATATTAGCATTTTGCCTACAGCATTTTCGATGTTTTTATTTTTTTAAGCTTTTGAAAAATGTGCTTTTTAAACTTGGCAACACGGCCACAGCTTTAAGACACTGCTCTGTTTTACCCCTAAAAAGAAGCGTCTGTGTCTGGTCTTTCTATAGATGTGCAAAATGTTGCTGTAGGTGTTACCATCTCTGAGATATTAGCATTTTGCCTACAGCATTTTCGATGTTTTTATTTTTTTAAGCTTTTGAAAAATGTGCTTTTTAAACTTGGCAACACTGCCACAGCTTTAAGACACTGCTATGTTTTACCCCTAAAAAGAAGCGTCTGTGTCTCCTCTTTCTAGAGATGTGAAAAATGTTGCTGTAGATGTTACCATCTCTGAGATATTAGCATTTGCCGACATTATTTTCGATGTTTTTATTTTTTTAAGCTTTTGAAAAATGTGCTTTTTAAACTTGGCAACACTGCCACAGCTTTAGGCCACTGCTATTTTTTACCCCTCAAAAGCGCCTGTATCTCCTCCTTCTAGAGATGTGCAAAATGTTGCTGTAGGTGCTACCATCTCTGAGATATTAACATTTTGACTACAGCATTTTCGATGTTTTTATTTTTTTAAGCTTTTGAAAAATGTGCTTTTTCAACTTGGCAACACTGCCACAGCTTTAAGACACTGCTATGCTTTACCCCTAAAAAGAAGCGTCTGTGTCTCCTCTTTCTAGGGCTGTCCAAAATGTTGCTGTAGGTGTTACCATCTCTGAGATATTAGCATTTGCCTACAGCATTTTCGATGTTTTTATTTTTTAAAGCTTCTGAAAAATGTGCTTTTTAAACTTGGCAACACTGCCACAGCTTTAAGCTTTTGAAAAATGTGCTTTTTAAACTTGGAAACACTGCCACCGCTTTAAGCCACTGCTATGTTTTACCCCTAAAAAGAAGCGTCTGTTTCTGCTCTTCCTAGAGATGTGCAAAATGTTGCTGTAGGTGTTACTGTCCCTGAGATATTAGCATTTTTCCTACAGCATTTTCGATGTTTTTATTTTTTTAAGCTTTTGAAAAATGTGCTTTTTAAACTTGGCAACACTGCCACAGCTTTAAGCCACTGCTATGTTTTACACCTAAAAAAAAGCGCCTCTGTCTGCTCTTTCTAGAGATGTGCAAAATGTTGCTGTAGGTGTTACCAGCTCTGAGATATTGGCATTTTTCCTACAGCATTTTCGATGTTTTTATTTTTTTAAGCTTTTGAAAAATGTGCTTTTTAAACTTGGCAACACTGCCACAGCTTTAGGCCACTGCTATGTTTTACCCTTAAGAAGAAGCGTGGCATTTGCATTTTTCCTACAGCATTTTCGATGTTTTTATTTTGTTAAGCTTTTGAAAAATGTGCTTTTTAAACTTGGCAACACTGCCACAGCTTTAAGACACTGCTATGTTTTACCCCTAAAAAGAAGCGTCTGTGTCTGCTCTTTCTACAGATGTGCAAAATGTTGCTGTAGGTGTTACCATCTCTGAGATATTAGCATTTTGCCTACAGCATTTTCGATGTTTTTATTTTTTTAAGCTTTTGAAAAATGTGCTTTTTAAACTTGGCAGCAATGCCACAGCTTTACAGCCACTGCTATGTTTTACCCCTCAAAAGCGCCTGTGTCTGGTCTTTCTACAGATGTGCAAAATGTTGCTGTAGGTGTTACCATCTCTGAGATATTAGCATTTTGCCTACAGCATTTTCGATGTTTTTATTTTTTTAAGCTTTTGAAAAATGTGCTTTTTAAACTTGGCAACACTGCCACAGCTTTAAGACACTGCTATGTTTTACCCCTAAAAAGAAGCGTCTGTGTCTGCTCTTTCTAGAGATGTGCAAAATGTTGGTGTAAGTGTTACCATCTCTGAGATATTAGCATTTTGCCTACATTATTTACGATGTTTTTATTTTTTTCATCTTTTGAAAAATGTGCTTTTTAAACTTGGCAACACTGCCACAGCTTTAAGCCACTGCTATGTTTTACACCTAAAAAAAAGCGCCTCTGTCTGCTCTTTCTAGAGATGTGCAAAATGTTGCTGTAGGTGTTACCAGCTCTGAGATATTGGCATTTTTCCTACAGCATTTTCGATGTTTTTATTTTTTTAAGCTTTTGAAAAATGTGCTTTTTAAACTTGGCAACACTGCCACAGCTTTAAGACACTGCTATGTTTTACCACTAAAAAGAAGCGTCTGTGTCTCCTCTTTCTAGGGCTGTGCAAAATGTTGCTGTAGGTGTTACCAGCTCTGAGATATTAGCATTTTGCCTACATTATTTACGATGTTTTTTTTTTTTAAGCTTTTGAAAAATGTGCTTTTTAAACTTGGCAACACTGCCACAGCTTTAGGCCACTGCTATGTTTTACCCCTCAAAAGCGCCTGTGTCTCCTCTTTCTAGAGATGTGCAAAATGTTACTGTAGGTGTTACCAGCTCTGAGATATTAGCATTTTGCCTACATTATTTTCGATGTTTTTATTTTTTTTATCTTTTGAAAAATGTGCTTTTTAAACTTGGCAGCAATGCCACAGCTTCACAGCCACCGCTATGTTTTACCCCTCGAAAGCGCCTGTGTCTCCTCTTTCTAGAGATGTGAAAAATGTTGCTGTAGATGTTACCATCTCTGAGATATTAGCATTTGCCTACATTATTTTCGATGTTTTTATTTTTTTAAGCTTTTGAAAAATGTGCTTTTTAAACTTGGCAACACTGCCACAGCTTTAAGCCACTGCTATGTTTTACACCTAAAAAAAGCGTCTCTGTCTGCTCTTTCTAGAGATGTGCAAAATGTTGCTGTAGGTGTTACCAGCTCTGAGATATTGGCATTTTTCCTACAGCATTTTCGATGTTTTTATTTTTTTAAGCATTTGAAAAATGTGCTTTTTAAACTTGGCAACACTGCCACAGATTTAGGCCACTGCTATGTTTTACCCTTAAGAAGAAGCGTGGCATTTGCATTTTTCCTACAGCATTTTCGATGTTTTTATTTTGTTAAGCTTTTGAAAAATGTGCTTTTTAAACTTGGCAACACTGCCACAGCTTTAAGACACTGCTATGTTTTACCCCTAAAAAGAAGCGTCTGTGTGTGCTCTTTCTACAGATGTGCAAAATGTTGCTGTAGATGTTACCATCTCTGAGATATTAGCATTTTGCCTACAGCATTTTCGATGTTTTTATTTTTTTAAGCTTTTGAAAAATGTGCTTTTTAAACTTGGCAGCAATGCCACAGCTTTACAGCCACTGCTATGTTTTACCCCTCAAAAGCGCCTGTATCCCCTCTTTCCAGAGATGTGCAAAATGTTGATGTAGGTGCTACCATCTCTGAGATATTAGCATTTTGCCTACAGCATTTTCGATGTTTTTATTTTTTTAAGCTTTTGAAAAATGTGCTTTTTAAACTTGGAAACACTGCCACAGCTTTAAGACACTGCTATGTTTTACCCCTAAAAAGAAGCGTCTGTGTCTGCTCTTTCTACAGATGTGCAAAATGTTGCTGTAGGTGTTACCATCTCTGAGATATTAGCATTTTGCCTACAGCATTTTCGATGTTTTTATTTTTTTAAGCTTTTGAAAAATGTGCTTTTTCAACTTGGCAACACTGCCACAGCTTTAAGACACTGCTATGCTTTACCCCTAAAAAGAAGCGTCTGTGTCTCCTCTTTCTAGGGCTGTCCAAAATGTTGCTGTAGGTGTTACCATCTCTGAGATATTAGCATTTGCCTACAGCATTTTCGATGTTTTTATTTTTTAAAGCTTCTGAAAAATGTGCTTTTTAAACTTGGCAACACTGCCACAGCTTTAAGCTTTTGAAAAATGTGCTTTTTAAACTTGGAAACACTGCCACAGCTTTAAGACACTGCTATGTTTTACCCCTAAAAAGAAGCGTCTGTGTCTGCTCTTTCTACAGATGTGCAAAATGTTGCTGTAGGTGTTACCATCTCTGAGATATTAGCATTTTGCCTACAGCATTTTCGATGTTTTTATTTTTTTAAGCTTTTGAAAAATGTGCTTTTTAAACTTGGCAACACTGCCACAGCTTTAAGACACTGCTATGTTTTACCCCTAAAAAGAAGCGTCTGTGTCTGGTCTTTCTACAGATGTGCAAAATGTTGCTGTAGGTGTTACCATCTCTGAGATATTAGCATTTTGCCTACAGCATTTTCGATGTTTTTATTTTTTTAAGCTTTTGAAAAATGTGCTTTTTAAACTTGGCAACACTGCCACAGCTTTAAGACACTGCTATGTTTTACCCCTAAAAAGAAGCGTCTGTGTCTCCTCTTTCTAGAGATGTGAAAAATGTTGCTGTAGATGTTACCATCTCTGAGATATTAGCATTTGCCTACATTATTTTCGATGTTTTTATTTTTTTAAGCTTTTGAAAAATGTGCTTTTTAAACTTGGCAACACTGCCACAGCTTTAGGCCACTGCTATGTTTTACCCCTCAAAAGCGCCTGTATCTCCTCCTTCTAGAGATGTGCAAAATGTTGCTGTAGGTGCTACCATCTCTGAGATATTAACATTTTGACTACAGCATTTTCGATGTTTTTATTTTTTTAAGCTTTTGAAAAATGTGCTTTTTCAACTTGGCAACACTGCCACAGCTTTAAGACACTACTATGCTTTACCCCTAAAAAGAAGCGTCTGTGTCTCCTCTTTCTAGGGCTGTCCAAAATGTTGCTGTAGGTGTTACCATCTCTGAGATATTAGCATTTTGCCTACATTATTTACGATGTTTTTATTTTTTTAAGCTTTTGGAAAATGTGCTTTTTAAACTTGGCAACACTGCCACAGCTTTAGGCCACTGCTATGTTTTACCCCTCGAAAGCGCCTGTGTCTCGTCTTTCTAGAGATGTGAAAAATGTTGCTGTAGATGTTACCATCTCTGAGATATTAGCATTTGCCAACATTATTTTCGATGTTTTTATTTTTTTAAGCTTTTGGAAAATGTGCTTTTTAAACTTGGCAACACTGCCACAGCTTTAGGCCACTGCTATGTTTCACCCCTCAAAAGCGCCTGTATCTCCTCTTTCTAGAGATGTGCAAAATGTTGCTGTAGGTGCTACCATCTCTGAGATATTAACATTTTGCCTACAGCATTTTCGATGTTTTTATTTTTTTAAGCTTTTGAAAAATGTGCTTTTTAAACTTGGCAACACTGCCACAACTTTAAGACACTGCTATGCTTTACCCCTAAAAAGAAGCGTCTGTGTCTCCTCTTTCTAGGGCTGTCCAAAATGTTGCTGTAGGTGTTACCATCTCTGAGATATTAGCATTTTGCCTACATTATTTACGATGTTTTTATTTTTTTTATCTTTTGAAAAATGTGCTTTTTAAACTTGGCAGCAATGCCACAGCTTCACAGCCACTGCTATGTTTTACCCCTCAAAAGCGCCTGTATCTCCTCTTTCTAGAGATGTGCAAAATGTTGCTGTAGGTGCTACCATCTCTGAGATATTAACATTTTGCCTACAGCATTTTCGATGTTTTTATTTTTTTAAGCTTTTGAAAAATGTGCTTTTTAAACTTGGTAACACTGCCACAGCTTTAAGCCACTGCTATGTTTTACAACTAAAAAGAAGCGTCTGTTTCTGCTCTTCCTAGAGATGTGCAAAATGTTGCTGTAGGTGTTACTGTCCCTGAGATATTAGCATTTTTCCTACAGCATTTTCGATGTTTTTATTTTTTTAAGCTTTTTTAACTTGGCAACACTGCCACAGCTTTACAGCCACTGCTATGTTTAACCCTCAAAAGAAGCGCCTGTGTCTCCTCTTTCTAGAGATGTGAAAAATGTTGCTGTAGATGTTACCATCTCTGAGATAATAGGCATTTGCCTACATTATTTTCGATGTTTTTATTTTTTTAAGCTTTTGAAAAATGTGCTTTTTAAACTTGGCAACACTGCCACAGCTTTAAGCCACTGCTATGTTTTACCCTAAAAAAAAGCGACTCTGTCTGCTCTTTCTAGAGATGTGCAAAATGTTGCTGTAGGTGTTACCAGCTCTGAGACGTTAGCATTTTGCCTACAGCATTTTCGATGTTTTTATTTTTTTTAAGCTTTTTTAACTTGGCAACACTGCCACAGCTTTACAGCCACTGCTATGTTTAACCCTCAAAAGAAGCGCCTGTGTCTCCTCTTTCTAGAGATGTGAAAAATGTTGCTGTAGATGTTACCATCTCTGAGATAATAGGCATTTGCCTACATTATTTTCGATGTTTTTATTTTTTTAAGCTTTTGAAAAATGTGCTTTTTAAACTTGGCAACACTGCCATAGCTTTAGGCCACTGCTATGTTTTACCCCTCGAAAGCGCCTGTGTCTCCTCTTTCTAGAGATGTGAAAAATGTTGCTGTAGATGTTACCATCTCTGAGATATTAGCATTTGCCTACATTATTTTCGATGTTTTTATTTTTTTAAGCTTTTGAAAAATGTGCTTTTTAAACTTGGCAACACTGCCACAGCTTTAAGACACTGCTATGTTTTACCCCTAAAAAGAAGCGTCTATGTCTCCTCTTTCTAGGGCTGTGCAAAATGTTGCTGTAGGTGTTACCAGCTCTGAGATATTAGCATTTTGCCTACATTATTTACGATGTTTTTATTTTTTTAAGCATTTGAAAAATGTGCTTTTTAAACTTGGCAACACTGCCACAACTTTAAGACACTGCTATGTTTTACCCCTAAAAAGAAGCGTCTGTGTCTCCTCTTTCTAGGGCTGTGCAAAATGTTGCTGTAGGTGTTACCAGCTCTGAGATATTAGCATTTTGCCTACATTATTTTCGATGTTTTTATTTTTTTAAGCTTTTGAAAAATGTGCTTTTTAAACTTGGCAACACTGCCATAGCTTTAGGCCACTGCTATGTTTTACCCCTCGAAAGCGCCTGTGTCTCCTCTTTCTAGAGATGTGAAAAATGTTGCTGTAGATGTTACCATCTCTGAGATATTAGCATTTGCCTACATTATTTTCGATGTTTTTATTTTTTTAAGCTTTTGAAAAATGTGCTTTTTAAACTTGGCAACACTGCCACAGCTTTAGGCCACTGCTATGTTTTACCCTTAAGAAGAAGCGTCTGTGTCTGCTCTTTCTAGAGATGTGCAAAATGTTACTGTAGGTGTTACCAGCTCTGAGATATTGGTATTTTTCCTACATTATTTTCGATGTTTTTATTTTTTTAAGCTTTTGAAAAATGTGCTTTTTAAACTTGGCAACACTGCCACAGCTTTAAGCCACTGCTATGTTTTACACCTCAAAAGCGCCTGTGTCTCCTCTTTCTAGAGATGTGAAAAATGTTGCTGTAGGTGTTACCAGCTCTGAGATATTGGCATTTTTCCTACAGCATTTTCGAAGTTTTTATTTTTTTAAGCTTTTGAAAAATGTGCTTTTTAAACTTGGCAACACTGCCACAGCTTCAAGACACTGCTATGTTTTACCACTAAAAAGAAGCGTCTGTGTCTCCTCTTTCTAGGGCTGTGCAAAATGTTGCTGTAGGTGTTACCAGCTCTGAGATATTAGCATTTTGCCTACATTATTTACGATGTTTTTTTTTTTTAAGCTTTTGAAAAATGTGCTTTTTAAACTTGGCAACACTGCCACAGCTTTAGGCCACTGCTATGTTTTACCCCTCAAAAGCGCCTGTGTCTCCTCTTTCTAGAGATGTGCAAAATGTTACTGTAGGTGTTACCAGCTCTGAGATATTGGCATTTTTCCTACAGCATTTTCGATGTTTTTATTTTTTTAAGCTTTTGAAAAATGTGCTTTTTAAACTTGGCAACACTGCCACAGCTTTAAGCCACTGCTATTTTTTACCCTTAAAAAAAAGCGTCTGTGTCTGTTCTTTCTAGAGATGTGCAACATGTTGCTGTAAGTGTTACCATCTCTGAGATATTAGCATTTTGCCTACAGCATTTTCGATGTTTTTATTTTTTTAAGCTTTTGAAAAATGTGCTTTTTCAACTTGGCAACACTGCCACAGCTTTAAGACACTACTATGCTTTACCCCTAAAAAGAAGCGTCTGTGTCTCCTCTTTCTAGGGCTGTCCAAAATGTTGCTGTAGGTGTTACCATCTCTGAGATATTAGCATTTGCCTACAGCATTTTCGATGTTTTTATTTTTTAAAGCTTCTGAAAAATGTGCTTTTTAAACTTGGCAACACTGCCACAGCTTTAAGCTTTTGAAAAATGTGCTTTTTAAGCTTGGAAACACTGCCACCGCTTTAAGCCACTGCTATGTTTTACCCCTAAAAAGAAGCGTCTGTTTCTGCTCTTCCTAGAGATGTGCAAAATGTTGCTGTAGGTGTTACTGTCCCTGAGATATTAGCATTTTTCCTACAGCATTTTCGATGTTTTTATTTTTTTAAGCTTTTGAAAAATGTGCTTTTTAAACTTGGTAACACTGCCACAGCTTCACAGCCACTGCTATGTTTTACCCCTCAAAAGCGCCTGTATCTCCTCTTTCTAGAGATGTGCAAAATGTTGCTGTAGGTGCTACCAGCTCTGAGATATTAGCATTTTGCCTACATTATTTACGATGTTTTTTTTTTTTTAAGCTTTTGAAAAATGTGCTTTTTAAACTTGGCAACACTGCCACAGCTTTAGGCCACTGCTATGTTTTACCCCTCAAAAGCGCCTGTGTCTGGTCTTTCTACAGATGTGCAAAATGTTGCTGTAGGTGTTACCATCTCTGAGATATTAGCATTTTGCCTACAGCATTTTCGATGTTTTTATTTTTTTAAGCTTTTGAAAAATGTGCTTTTTAAACTTGGCAACACTGCCACAGCTTTAAGACACTGCTATGTTTTACCCCTAAAAAGAAGCGTCTGTGTCTGCTCTTTCTAGAGATGTGCAAAATGTTGGTGTAAGTGTTACCATCTCTGAGATATTAGCATTTTGCCTACATTATTTACGATGTTTTTATTTTTTTCATCTTTTGAAAAATGTGCTTTTTAAACTTGGCAACACTGCCACAGCTTTAAGCCACTGCTACGTTTTACACCTAAAAAAAAGCGCCTCTGTCTGCTCTTTCTAGAGATGTGCAAAATGTTGCTGTAGGTGTTACCAGCTCTGAGATATTGGCATTTTTCCTACAGCATTTTCGATGTTTTTATTTTTTTAAGCTTTTGAAAAATGTGCTTTTTAAACTTGGCAACACTGCCACAGCTTTAAGACACTGCTATGTTTTACCACTAAAAAGAAGCGTCTGTGTCTCCTCTTTCTAGGGCTGTGCAAAATGTTGCTGTAGGTGTTACCAGCTCTGAGATATTAGCATTTTGCCTACATTATTTACGATGTTTTTTTTTTTTAAGCTTTTGAAAAATGTGCTTTTTAAACTTGGCAACACTGCCACAGCTTTAGGCCACTGCTATGTTTTACCCCTCAAAAGCGCCTGTGTCTCCTCTTTCTAGAGATGTGCAAAATGTTACTGTAGGTGTTACCAGCTCTGAGATATTAGCATTTTGCCTACATTATTTTCGATGTTTTTATTTTTTTTATCTTTTGAAAAATGTGCTTTTTAAACTTGGCAGCAATGCCACAGCTTCACAGCCACCGCTATGTTTTACCCCTCGAAAGCGCCTGTGTCTACTCTTTCTAGAGATGTGCAAAATGTTGCTGTAGGTGTTACCATCTCTGAGATATTAGCATTTGCCTACATTATTTTCGATGTTTTTATTTTTTTAAGCTTTTGAAAAATGTGCTTTTTAAACTTGGCAACACTGCCACAGCTTTAAGCCACTGCTATGTTTTACACCTAAAAAAAAGCGTCTCTGTCTGCTCTTTCTAGAGATGTGCAAAATGTTGCTGTAGGTGTTACCAGCTCTGAGATATTAGCATTTTTCCTACAGCATTTTCGATGTTTTTATTTTTTTAAGCATTTGAAAAATGTGCTTTTTAAACTTGGCAACACTGCCACAGCTTTAGGCCACTGCTATGTTTTACCCTTAAGAAGAAGCGTGGCATTTGCATTTTTCCTACAGCATTTTCGATGTTTTTATTTTGTTAAGCTTTTGAAAAATGTGCTTTTTAAACTTGGCAACACTGCCACAGCTTTAAGACACTGCTATGTTTTACCCCTAAAAAGAAGCGTCTGTGTCTGCTCTTTCTACAGATGTGCAAAATGTTGCTGTAGGTGTTACCATCTCTGAGATATTAGCATTTTGCCTACAGCATTTTCGATGTTTTTATTTTTTTAAGCTTTTGAAAAATGTGCTTTTTAAACTTGGCAGCAATGCCACAGCTTTACAGCCACTGCTATGTTTTACCCCTCAAAAGCGCCTGTATCCCCTCTTTCTAGAGATGTGCAAAATGTTGATGTAGGTGCTACCATCTCTGAGATATTAGCATTTTGCCTACAGCATTTTCGATGTTTTTATTTTTTTAAGCTTTTGAAAAATGTGCTTTTTAAACTTGGAAACACTGCCACAGCTTTAAGACACTGCTATGTTTTACCCCTAAAAAGAAGCGTCTCTGTCTGCTCTTTCTAGAGATGTGCAAAATGTTGCTGTAGGTGTTACCATCTCTGAGATATTAGCATTTTGCCTACAGCATTTTCGATGTTTTTATTTTTTTAAGCTTTTGAAAAATGTGCTTTTTAAACTTGGCAACACTGCCACACCTTTAAGACACTGCTATGTTTTACCCCTAAAAAGAAGCATCTGTGTCTCCTCTTTCTAGAGATGTGAAAAATGTTGCTGTAGATGTTACCATCTCTGAGATATTAGCATTTGCCTACATTATTTTCGATGTTTTTATTTTTTTAAGCTTTTGAAAAATGTGCTTTTTAAACTTGGCAACACTGCCACAGCTTTAGGCCACTGCTATGTTTTACCCCTCAAAAGCGCCTGTATCTCCTCCTTCTAGAGATGTGCAAAATGTTGCTGTAGGTGCTACCATCTCTGAGATATTAACATTTTGACTACAGCATTTTCGATGTTTTTATTTTTTTAAGCTTTTGAAAAATGTGCTTTTCAACTTGGCAACACTGCCACAGCTTTAAGACACTGCTATGCTTTACCCCTAAAAAGAAGCGTCTGTGTCTCCTCTTTCTAGGGCTGTCCAAAATGTTGCTGTAGGTGTTACCATCTCTGAGATATTAGCATTTGCCTACAGCATTTTCGATGTTTTTATTTTTTAAAGCTTCTGAAAAATGTGCTTTTTAAACTTGGCAACACTGCCACAGCTTTAAGCTTTTGAAAAATGTGCTTTTTAAACTTGGAAACACTGCCACCGCTTTAAGCCACTGCTATGTTTTACCCTTAAAAAAAAGCGTCTGTGTCTGCTCTTTCTAGAGATATCTCTGAGATATTAGCATTTTGCCTACATTATTTACGATGTTTTTATTTTTTTTATCTTTTGAAAAATGTGCTTTTTAAACTTGGCAGCAATGCCACAGCTTCACAGCCACTGCTATGTTTTACCCCTCAAAAGCGCCTGTATCTCCTCTTTCTAGAGATGTGCAAAATGTTGCTGTAGGTGCTACCATCTCTGAGATATTAACATTTTGCCTACATTATTTTCGATGTTTTTATTTTTTTAAGCTTTTGAAAAATGTGCTTTTTAAACTTGGCAACACTGCCACTGCTATGTTTTACACCTAAAAAAAAGCGTCTCTGTCTGCTCTTTCTAGAGATGTGCAAAATGTTACTGTAGGTGTTACCAGCTCTGAGATATTGGTATTTTTCCTACAGCATTTTCGATGTTTTTATTTCTTTAAGCTTTTGAAAAATGTGCTTTTTAAACTTGGCAACACTGCCACAGCTTTAAGCCACTGCTATGTTTTACACCTAAAAAAAAGCGTCTCTGTCTGCTCTTTCTAGAGATGTGCAAAATGTTACTGTAGGTGTTACCAGCTCTGAGATATTGGTATTTTTCCTACAGCATTTTCGATGTTTTTATTTCTTTAAGCTTTTGAAAAATGTGCTTTTTAAACTTGGCAACACTGCCACAGCTTTAAGACACTGCTATGTTTTACCCCTAAAAAGAAGCGTATGTGTCTCCTCTTTCTAGGGCTGTGCAAAATGTTGCTGTAGGTGTTACCAGCTCTGAGATATTAGCATTTTGCCTACATTATTTACGATGTTTTTATTTTTTTAAGCATTTGAAAAATGTGCTTTTTAAACTTGGCAACACTGCCACAGCTTTAGGCCACTGCTATGTTTTACCCTTAAGAAGAAGCGTCTGTGTCTGCTCTTTCTAGAGATGTGCAATATGTTACTGTAGGTGTTACCAGCTCTGAGATATTGGTATTTTTCCTACAGCATTTTCGATGTTTTTATTTCTTTAAGCTTTTGAAAAATGTGCTTTTTAAACTTGGCAACACTGCCACAGCTTTAAGCCACTGCTATGTTTTACATCTAAAAAAAAAGCGTCTCTGTCTGCTCTTTCTACAGATGTGCAAAATGTTGCTGTAGGTGTTACCAGCTCTGAGATATTAGCATTTTGCCTACATTATTTACGATGTTTTTATTTTTTTAAGCTTTTGAAAAATGTGCTTTTTAAACTTGGCAACACTGCCACAGCTTTAGGCCACTGCTATGTTTTACCCCTCGAAAGCGCCTGTGTCTCGTCTTTCTAGAGATGTGAAAAATGTTGCTGTAGATGTTACCATCTCTGAGATATTAGCATTTGCCAACATTATTTTCGATGTTTTTATTTTTTTAAGCTTTTGGAAAATGTGCTTTTTAAACTTGGCAACACTGCCACAGCTTTAGGCCACTGCCATGTTTCACCCCTCAAAAGCGCCTGTATCTCCTCTTTCTAGAGATGTGCAAAATGTTGCTGTAGGTGCTACCATCTCTGAGATATTAACATTTTGCCTACAGAATTTTCGATGTTTTTATTTTTTTAAGCTTTTGAAAAATGTGCTTTTTAAACTTGGCAACACTGCCACAGCTTTAAGACACTGCTATGCTTTACCCCTAAAAAGAAGCGTCTGTGTCTCCTCTTTCCAGGGCTGTCCAAAATGTTGCTGTAGGTGTTACCATCTCTGAGATATTAGCATTTTGCCTACATTATTTACGATGTTTTTATTTTTTTTATCTTTTGAAAAATGTGCTTTTTAAACTTGGCAGCAATGCCACAGCTTCACAGCCACTGCTATGTTTTACCCCTCAAAAGCGCCTGTATCTCCTCTTTCTAGAGATGTGCAAAATGTTGCTGTAGGTGCTACCATCTCTGAGATATTAACATTTTGCCTACAGCATTTTCGATGTTTTTATTTTTTTAAGCTTTTGAAAAATGTGGTTTTTAAACTTGGTAACACTGCCACAGCTTTAAGCCACTGCTATGTTTTACAACTAAAAAGAAGCGTCTGTTTCTGCTCTTCCTAGAGATGTGCAAAATGTTGCTGTAGGTGTTACTGTCCCTGAGATATTAGCATTTTTCCTACAGCATTTTCGATGTTTTTATTTTTTTAAGCTTTTTTAACTTGGCAACACTGCCACAGCTTTACAGCCACTGCTATGTTTAACCCTCAAAAGAAGCGCCTGTGTCTCCTCTTTCTAGAGATGTGAAAAATGTTGCTGTAGATGTTACCATCTCTGAGATAATAGGCATTTGCCTACATTATTTTCGATGTTTTTATTTTTTTAAGCTTTTGAAAAATGTGCTTTTTAAACTTGGCAACACTGCCACAGCTTTAAGCCACTGCTATGTTTTACCCTAAAAAAAAGCGACTCTGTCTGCTCTTTCTAGAGATGTGCAAAATGTTGCTGTAGGTGTTACCAGCTCTGAGACGTTAGCATTTTGCCTACAGCATTTTCGATGTTTTTATTTTTTTTAAGCTTTTTTAACTTGGCAACACTGCCACAGCTTTACAGCCACTGCTATGTTTAACCCTCAAAAGAAGCGCCTGTGTCTCCTCTTTCTAGAGATGTGAAAAATGTTGCTGTAGATGTTACCATCTCTGAGATAATAGGCATTTGCCTACATTATTTTCGATGTTTTTATTTTTTTAAGCTTTTGAAAAATGTGCTTTTTAAACTTGGCAACACTGCCATAGCTTTAGGCCACTGCTATGTTTTACCCCTCGAAAGCGCCTGTGTCTCCTCTTTCTAGAGATGTGAAAAATGTTGCTGTAGATGTTACCATCTCTGAGATATTAGCATTTGCCTACATTATTTTCGATGTTTTTATTTTTTTAAGCTTTTGAAAAATGTGCTTTTTAAACTTGGCAACACTGCCACAGCTTTAAGACACTGCTATGTTTTACCCCTAAAAAGAAGCGTCTGTGTCTCCTCTTTCTAGGGCTGTGCAAAATGTTGCTGTAGGTGTTACCAGCTCTGAGATATTAGCATTTTGCCTACATTATTTACGATGTTTTTATTTTTTTAAGCATTTGAAAAATGTGCTTTTTAAACTTGGCAACACTGCCACAGCTTTAGGCCACTGCTATGTTTTACCCTTAAGAAGAAGCGTCTGTGTCTGCTCTTTCTAGAGATGTGCAAAATGTTACTGTAGGTGTTACCAGCTCTGAGATATTGGTATTTTTCCTACAGCATTTTCGATGTTTTTATTTCTTTAAGCTTTTGAAAAATGTGCTTTTTAAACTTGGCAACACTGCCACAACTTTAAGACACTGCTATGTTTTACCCCTAAAAAGAAGCGTCTGTGTCTCCTCTTTCTAGGGCTGTGCAAAATGTGGCTGTAGGTGTTACCAGCTCTGAGATATTAGCATTTGCCTACATTATTTTCGATGTTTTTATTTTTTTAAGCTTTTGAAAAATGTGCTTTTTAAACTTGGCAACACTGCCACAGCTTTAAGCCACTGCTATGTTTTACACCTCAAAAGCGCCTGTGTCTCCTCTTTCTAGAGATGTGAAAAATGTTGCTGTAGGTGTTACCAGCTCTGAGATATTGGCATTTTTCCTACAGCATTTTCGAAGTTTTTATTTTTTTAAGCTTTTGAAAAATGTGCTTTTTAAACTTGGCAACACTGCCACAGCTTCAAGACACTGCTATGTTTTACCACTAAAAAGAAGCGTCTGTGTCTCCTCTTTCTAGGGCTGTGCAAAATGTTGCTGTAGGTGTTACCAGCTCTGAGATATTAGCATTTTGCCTACATTATTTACGATGTTTTTTTTTTTAAGCTTTTGAAAAATGTGCTTTTTAAACTTGGCAACACTGCCACAGCTTTAGGCCACTGCTATGTTTTACCCCTCAAAAGCGCCTGTGTCTCCTCTTTCTAGAGATGTGCAAAATGTTACTGTAGGTGTTACCAGCTCTGAGATATTGGCATTTTTCCTACAGCATTTTCGATGTTTTTATTTTTTTAAGCTTTTGAAAAATGTGCTTTTTAAACTTGGCAACACTGCCACAGTTTTAAGCCACTGCTATTTTTTACCCTTAAAAAAAAGCGTCTGTGTCTGTTCTTTCTAGAGATGTGCAACATGTTGCTGTAAGTGTTACCATCTCTGAGATATTAGCATTTTGCCTACATTATTTACCATGTTTTTATTTTTTTCATCTTTTGAAAAATGCGCTTTTTAAACTTGGCAACACTGCCACAGCTTTAAGCCACAGCTATGTTTTACACCTAAAAAAAAGCGTCTCTGTCTGCTCTTTCTAGAGATGTGCAAAATGTTGCAGTAGGTGTTACCAGCTCTGAGATATTGGCATTTTTCCTACAGCATTTTCGATGTTTTTATTTTTTTAAGCATTTGAAAAATGTGCTTTTTAAACTTGGCAACACTGCCACAGCTTTAGGCCACTGCTATGTTTTACCCTTAAGAAGAAGCGTGGCATTTGCATTTTTCCTACAGCATTTTCGATGTTTTTATTTTGTTAAGCTTTTGAAAAATGTGCTTTTTAAACTTGGCAACACTGCCACAGCTTTAAGCCACTGCTATGTTTTACCCCTAAAAAGAAGCGTCTGTGTCTGCTCTTTCTACAGATGTGCAAAATGTTGCTGTAGGTGTTACCATCTCTGAGATATTTGCAGTTTGC
This sequence comes from Cheilosia variabilis, assembly GCA_951230905.1. Lineage (NCBI taxonomy): Eukaryota > Metazoa > Arthropoda > Insecta > Diptera > Syrphidae > Cheilosia > Cheilosia variabilis. The sequence continues at coordinate 41,046,326 of OX579679.1, read as the reverse complement.
CTACAGCATTTTTGATGTTTTTATTTTTTTAAGCTTTTGAAAAATGTGCTTTTTAAACTTGGCAGCAATGCCACAGCTTTACAGCCACTGCTATGTTTTACCCCTCAAAAGCGCCTGTATCCCCTCTTTCTAGAGATGTGCAAAATGTTGATGTAGGTGCTACCATCTCTGAGATATTAGCATTTTGCCTACAGCATTTTCGATGTTTTTATTTTTTTAAGCTTTTGAAAAATGTGCTTTTTAAACTTGGAAACACTGCCACAGCTTTAAGACACTGCTATGTTTTACACCTAAAAAGAAGCGTCTGTGTCTGCTCTTTCTACAGATGTGCAAAATGTTGCTGTAGGTGTTACCATCTCTGAGATATTAGCATTTTGCCTACAGCATTTTCGATGTTTTTATTTTTTTAAGCTTTTGAAAAATGTGCTTTTTAAACTTGGCAACACTGCCACAGCTTTAAGACACTGCTATGTTTTACCCCTAAAAAGAAGCGTCTGTGTCTGGTCTTTCTACAGATGTGCAAAATGTTGCTGTAGGTGTTACCATCTCTGAGATATTAGCATTTTGCCTACAGCATTTTCGATGTTTTTATTTTTTTAAGCTTTTGAAAAATGTGCTTTTTAAACTTGGCAACACTGCCACAGCTTTAAGACACTGCTATGTTTTACCCCCAAAAAGAAGCGTCTGTGTCTCCTCTTTCTAGAGATGTGAAAAATGTTGCTGTAGATGTTACCATCTCTGAGATATTAGCATTTGCCTACATTATTTTCGATGTTTTTATTTTTTTAAGCTTTTGAAAAATGTGCTTTTTAAACTTGGCAACACTGCCACAGCTTTAGGCCACTGCTATGTTTTACCCCTCAAAAGCGCCTGTATCTCCTCCTTCTAGAGATGTGCAAAATGTTGCTGTAGGTGCTACCATCTCTGAGATATTAACATTTTGACTACAGCATTTTCGATGTTTTTATTTTTTTAAGCTTTTGAAAAATGTGCTTTTTAAACTTGGCAACACTGCCACAGCTTTAGGCCACTGCTATGTTTTACCCTTAAGAAGAAGCGTCTGTGTCTGCTCTTTCTAGAGATGTGCAAAATGTTACTGTAGGTGTTACCAGCTCTGAGATATTGGTATTTTTCCTACAGCATTTTCGATGTTTTTATTTTTTTAAGCATTTGAAAAATGTGCTTTTTAAACTTGGCAACACTGCCACAGCTTTAGGCCACTGCTATGTTTTACCCTTAAGAAGAAGCGTCTGTGTCTGCTCTTTCTAGAGATGTGCAAAATGTTACTGTAGGTGTTACCAGCTCTGAGATATTGGTATTTTTCCTACAGCATTTTCGATGTTTTTATTTCTTTAAGCTTTTGAAAAATGTGCTTTTTAAACTTGGCAACACTGCCACAACTTTAAGACACTGCTATGTTTTACCCCTAAAAAGAAGCGTCTGTGTCTCCTCTTTCTAGGGCTGTGCAAAATGTTGCTGTAGGTGTTACCAGCTCTGAGATATTAGCATTTTGCCTACATTATTTACGATGTTTTTTTTTTTAAGCTTTTGAAAAATGTGCTTTTTAAACTTGGCAACACTGCCACAGCTTTAGGCCACTGCTATGTTTTACCCCTCAAAAGCGCCTGTGTCTCCTCTTTCTAGAGATGTGCAAAATGTTACTGTAGGTGTTACCAGCTCTGAGATATTGGCATTTTTCCTACAGCATTTTCGATGTTTTTATTTTTTTAAGCTTTTGAAAAATGTGCTTTTTAAACTTGGCAACACTGCCACAGCTTTAAGCCACTGCTATTTTTTACCCTTAAAAAAAAGCGTCTGTGTCTGTTCTTTCTAGAGATGTGCAACATGTTGCTGTAAGTGTTACCATCTCTGAGATATTAGCATTTTGCCTACATTATTTACCATGTTTTTATTTTTTTCATCTTTTGAAAAATGCGCTTTTTAAACTTGGCAACACTGCCACAGCTTTAAGCCACAGCTATGTTTTACACCTAAAAAAAAGCGTCTCTGTCTGCTCTTTCTAGAGATGTGCAAAATGTTGCTGTAGGTGTTACCAGCTCTGAGATATTGGCATTTTTCCTACAGCATTTTCGATGTTTTTATTTTTTTAAGCATTTGAAAAATGTGCTTTTTAAACTTGGCAACACTGCCACAGCTTTAGGCCACTGCTATGTTTTACCCTTAAGAAGAAGCGTGGCATTTGCATTTTTCCTACAGCATTTTCGATGTTTTTATTTTGTTAAGCTTTTGAAAAATGTGCTTTTTAAACTTGGCAACACTGCCACAGCTTTAAGACACTGCTATGTTTTACCCCTAAAAAGAAGCGTCTGTGTCTGCTCTTTCTACAGATGTGCAAAATGTTGCTGTAGGTGTTACCATCTCTGAGATATTAGCATTTTGCCTACAACATTTTCGATGTTTTTATTTTTTTAAGCTTTTGAAAAATGTGCTTTTTAAACTTGGCAGCAATGCCACAGCTTTACAGCCACTGCTATGTTTTACCCCTCAAAAGCGCCTGTATCCCCTCTTTCTAGAGATGTGCAAAATGTTGATGTAGGTGCTACCATCTCTGAGATATTAGCATTTTGCCACAGCATTTTCGATGTTTTTATTTTTTTAAGCTTTTGAAAAATGTGCTTTTTAAACTTGGAAACACTGCCACAGCTTTAAGACACTGCTATGTTTTACCCCTAAAAAGAAGCGTCTGTGTCTGCTCTTTCTACAGATGTGCAAAATGTTGCTGTAGGTGTTACCATCTCTGAGATATTAGCATTTTGCCTACAGCATTTTCGATGTTTTTATTTTTTTAAGCTTTTGAAAAATGTGCTTTTTAAACTTGGCAACACTGCCACAGCTTTAAGACACTGCTATGTTTTACCCCTAAAAAGAAGCGTCTGTGTCTCCTCTTTCTAGAGATGTGAAAAATGTTGCTGTAGATGTTACCATCTCTGAGATATTAGCATTTGCCTACATTATTTTCGATGTTTTTATTTTTTTAAGCTTTTGAAAAATGTGCTTTTTAAACTTGGCAACACTGCCACAGCTTTAGGCCACTGCTATGTTTTACCCCTCAAAAGCGCCTGTATCTCCTCCTTCTAGAGATGTGCAAAATGTTGCTGTAGGTGCTACCATCTCTGAGATATTAACATTTTGACTACAGCATTTTCGATGTTTTTATTTTTTTAAGCTTTTGAAAAATGTGCTTTTTCAACTTGGCAACACTGCCACAGCTTTAAGACACTGCTATGCTTTACCCCTAAAAAGAAGCGTCTGTGTCTCCTCTTTCTAGGGCTGTCCAAAATGTTGCTGTAGGTGTTACCATCTCTGAGATATTAGCATTTGCCTACAGCATTTTCGATGTTTTTATTTTTTAAAGCTTCTGAAAAATGTGCTTTTTAAACTTGGCAACACTGCCACAGATTTAAGCTTTTGAAAAATGTGCTTTTTAAACTTGGAAACACTGCCACCGCTTTAAGCCACTGCTATGTTTTACCCTTAAAAAAAAGCGTCTGTGTCTGCTCTTTCTAGAGATGTGCAAAATGTTGGTGTAAGTGTTACCATCTCTGAGATATTAGCATTTTGCCTACATTATTTACGATGTTTTTATTTTTTTCATCCTTTGAAAAATGTTTTTTAAACTTGGCAACACTGCCACAGCTTTAAGCCACTGCTATGTTTTACACCTAAAAAAAAGCGCCTCTGTCTGCTCTTTCTAGAGATGTGCAAAATGTTGCTGTAGGTGTTACCATCTCTGAGATATTAGCATTTGCCTACATTATTTTCGATGTTTTTATTTTTTTAAGCTTTTGAAAAATGTGCTTTTTAAACTTGGCAACACTGCCACAGCTTTAAGCCACTGCTATGTTTTACACCTAAAAAAAAGCGTCTCTGTCTGCTCTTTCTAGAGATGTGCAAAATGTTACTGTAGGTGTTACCAGCTCTGAGATATTGGTATTTTTCCTACAGCATTTTCGATGTTTTTATTTCTTTAAGCTTTTGAAAAATGTGCTTTTTAAACTTGGCAACACTGCCACAGCTTTAAGCCACTGCTATGTTTTACACCTAAAAAAAAGCGTCTCTGTCTGCTCTTTCTAGAGATGTGCAAAATGTTACTGTAGGTGTTACCAGCTCTGAGATATTGGTATTTTTCCTACAGCATTTTCGATGTTTTTATTTCTTTAAGCTTTTGAAAAATGTGCTTTTTAAACTTGGCAACACTGCCACAGCTTTAAGACACTGCTATGTTTTACCCCTAAAAAGAAGCGTATGTGTCTCCTCTTTCTAGGGCTGTGCAAAATGTTGCTGTAGGTGTTACCAGCTCTGAGATATTAGCATTTTGCCTACATTATTTACGATGTTTTTATTTCTTTAAGCATTTGAAAAATGTGCTTTTTAAACTTGGCAACACTGCCACAGCTTTAGGCCACTGCTATGTTTTACCCTTAAGAAGAAGCGTCTGTGTCTGCTCTTTCTAGAGATGTGCAAAATGTTACTGTAGGTGTTACCAGCTCTGAGATATTGGTATTTTTCCTACAGCATTTTCGATGTTTTTATTTCTTTAAGCTTTTGAAAAATGTGCTTTTTAAACTTGGCAACACTGCCACAGCTTTAAGCCACTGCTATGTTTTACATCTAAAAAAAAAGCGTCTCTGTCTGCTCTTTCTAGAGATGTGCAAAATGTTGCTGTAGGTGTTACCAGCTCTGAGATATTAGCATTTTGCCTACATTATTTACGATGTTTTTATTTTTTTAAGCTTTTGAAAAATGTGCTTTTTAAACTTGGCAACACTGCCACAGCTTTAGGCCACTGCTATGTTTTACCCCTCGAAAGCGCCTGTGTCTCGTCTTTCTAGAGATGTGAAAAATGTTGCTGTAGATGTTACCATCTCTGAGATATTAGCATTTGCCAACATTATTTTCGATGTTTTTATTTTTTTAAGCTTTTGGAAAATGTGCTTTTTAAACTTGGCAACACTGCCACAGCTTTAGGCCACTGCTATGTTTCACCCCTCAAAAGCGCCTGTATCTCCTCTTTCTAGAGATGTGCAAAATGTTGCTGTAGGTGCTACCATCTCTGAGATATTAACATTTTGCCTACAGCATTTTCGATGTTTTTATTTTTTTAAGCTTTTGAAAAATGTGCTTTTTAAACTTGGCAACACTGCCACAGCTTTAAGACACTGCTATGCTTTACCCCTAAAAGGAAGCGTCTGTGTCTCCTCTTTCTAGGGCTGTCCAAAATGTTGCTGTAGGTGTTACCATCTCTGAGATATTAGCATTTTGCCTACATTATTTACGATGTTTTTATTTTTTTTATCTTTTGAAAAATGTGCTTTTTAAACTTGGCAGCAATGCCACAGCTTCACAGCCACTGCTATGTTTTACCCCTCAAAAGCGCCTGTATCTCCTCTTTCTAGAGATGTGCAAAATGTTGCTGTAGGTGCTACCATCTCTGAGATATTAACATTTTGCCTACAGCATTTTCGATGTTTTTATTTTTTTAAGCTTTTGAAAAATGTGCTTTTTAAACTTGGTAACACTGCCACAGCTTTAAGCCACTGCTATGTTTTACAACTAAAAAGAAGCGTCTGTTTCTGCTCTTAATAGAGATGTGCAAAATGTTGCTGTAGGTGTTACTGTCCCTGAGATATTAGCATTTTTCCTACAGCATTTTCGATGTTTTTATTTTTTTAAGCTTTTTTAACTTGGCAACACTGCCACAGCTTTACAGCCACTGCTATGTTTAACCCTCAAAAGAAGCGCCTGTGTCTCCTCTTTCTAGAGATGTGAAAAATGTTGCTGTAGATGTTACCATCTCTGAGATAATAGGCATTTGCCTACATTATTTTCGATGTTTTTATTTTTTTAAGCTTTTGAAAAATGTGTTTTTAAACTTGGCAACACTGCCACAGCTTTAAGCCACTGCTATGTTTTACCCTAAAAAAAAGCGACTCTGTCTGCTCTTTCTAGAGATGTGCAAAATGTTGCTGTAGGTGTTACCAGCTCTGAGACGTTAGCATTTTGCCTACAGCATTTTCGATGTTTTTATTTTTTTTAAGCTTTTTTAACTTGGCAACACTGCCACAGCTTTAGGCCACTGCTATGTTTTACCCCTCGAAAGCGCCTGTGTCTCCTCTTTCTAGAGATGTGAAAAATGTTGCTGTAGATGTTACCATCTCTGAGATATTAGCATTTGCCTACATTATTTTCGATGTTTTTATTTTTTTAAGCTTTTGAAAAATGTGCTTTTTAAACTTGGCAACACTGCCACAGCTTTAAGACACTGCTATGTTTTACCCCTAAAAAGAAGCGTCTGTGTCTCCTCTTTCTAGGGCTGTGCAAAATGTTGCTGTAGGTGTTACCAGCTCTGAGATATTAGCATTTTGCCTACATTATTTACGATGTTTTTATTTTTTTAAGCATTTGAAAAATGTGCTTTTTAAACTTGGCAACACTGCCACAGCTTTAGGCCACTGCTATGTTTTACCCTTAAGAAGAAGCGTCTGTGTCTGCTCTTTCTAGAGATGTGCAAAATGTTACTGTAGGTGTTACCAGCTCTGAGATATTGGTATTTTTCCTACAGCATTTTCGATGTTTTTATTTCTTTAAGCTTTTGAAAAATGTGCTTTTTAAACTTGGCAACACTGCCACAACTTTAAGACACTGCTATGTTTTACCCCTAAAAAGAAGCGTCTGTGTCTCCTCTTTCTAGGGCTGTGCAAAATGTTGCTGTAGGTGTTACCAGCTCTGAGATATTAGCATTTTGCCTACATTATTTACGATGTTTTTATTTTTTTAAGCATTTGAAAAATGTGCTTTTTAAACTTGGCAACACTGCCACAGCTTTAGGCCACTGCTATGTTTTACCCTTAAGAAGAAGCGTCTGTGTCTGCTCTTTCTAGAGATGTGCAAAATGTTGCTGTAGGTGTTACCATCTCTGAGATATTAACATTTTGCCTACAGCATTTTCGATGTTTTTATTTTTTTAAGCTTTTGAAAAATGTGCTTTTTAAACTTGGCAACTCTGCCACAGCTTTAAGCCACTGCTATGTTTTACCCTAAAAAAAAAGCGACTCTGTCTGCTCTTTCTAGAGATGTGCAAAATGTTGCTGTAGGTTTTACCAGCTCTAAGACGTTAGCATTTTGCCTACAGCATTTTCGATGTTTTTATTTTTTTTAAGCTTTTTTAACTTGGCAACACTGCCACAGCTTTACAGCCACTGCTATGTTTAACCCTCAAAAGAAGCGCCTGTGTCTCCTCTTTCTAGAGATGTGAAAAATGTTGCTGTAGATGTTACCATCTCTGAGATAATAGGCATTTGCCTACATTATTTTCGATGTTTTTATTTTTTTAAGCTTTTGAAAAATGTGCTTTTTAAACTTGGCAACACTGCCACAGCTTTAGGCCACTGCTATGTTTTACCCGTCGAAAGCGCCTGTGTCTCCTCTTTCTAGAGATGTGAAAAATGTTGCTGTAGATGTTACCATCTCTGAGATATTAGCATTTGCCTACATTATTTTCGATGTTTTTATTTTTTTAAGCTTTTGAAAAATGTGCTTTTTAAACTTGGCAACACTGCCACAGCTTTAAGACACTGCTATGTTTTACCCCTAAAATGAAGCGTCTGTGTCTCCTCTTTCTAGGGCTGTGCAAAATGTTGCTGTAGGTGTTACCAGCTCTGAGATATTAGCATTTTGCCTACATTATTTAGGATGTTTTTATTTTTTTAAGCATTTGAAAAATGTGCTTTTTAAACTTGGCAACACTGCCACAGCTTTAGGCCACTGCTATGTTTTACCCTTAAGAAGAAGCGTCTGTGTCTCCTCTTTCTAGGGCTGTGCAAAATGTTGCTGTAGGTGTTACCAGCTCTGAGATATTAGCATTTTGCCTACATTATTTACGATGTTTTTATTTTTTTAAGCATTTGAAAAATGTGCTTTTTAAACTTGGCAACACTGCCACAGCTTTAGGCCACTGCTATGTTTTACCCTTAAGAAGAAGCGTCTGTGTCTGCTCTTTCTAGAGATGTGCAAAATGTTACTGTAGGTGTTACCAGCTCTGAGATATTGGTATTTTTCCTACAGCATTTTCGATGTTTTTATTTTGTTCATCTTTTGAAAAATGTGCTTTTTAAACTTGGCAACACTGCCACAGCTTTAAGACACTGCTATGTTTTACCCCTAAAAAGAAGCGTCTGTGTCTCCTCTTTCTAGGGCTGTGCAAAATGTTGCTGTAGGTGTTACCAGCTCTGAGATATTAGCATTTTGCCTACATTATTTACGATGTTTTTATTTTTTTAAGCATTTGAAAAATGTGCTTTTTAAACTTGGCAACACTGCCACAGCTTTAGGCCACTGCTATGTTTTACCCTTAAGAAGAAGCGTCTGTGTCTGCTCTTTCTAGAGATGTGCAAAATGTTACTGTAGGTGTTACCAGCTCTGAGATATTGGTATTTTTCCTACAGCATTTTCGATGTTTTTATTTCTTTAAGCTTTTGAAAAATGTGCTTTTTAAACTTGGCAACACTGCCACAGCTTTAAGACACTGCTATGTTTTACCCCTAAAAAGAAGCGTCTGTGTCTCCTCTTTCTAGGGCTGTGCAAAATGTTGCTGTAGGTGTTACCAGCTCTGAGATATTAGCATTTTGCCTACATTATTTACGATGTTTTTATTTTTTTAAGCATTTGAAAAATGTGCTTTTTAAACTTGGCAACCTTGCCACAGCTTTAGGCCACTGCTATGTTTTACCCTTAAGAAGAAGCGTCTGTGTCTGCTCTTTCTAGAGATGTGCAAAATGTTACTGTAGGTGTTACCAGCTATGAGATATTGGTATTTTTCCTACAGCATTTTCGATGTTTTTATTTTTTTCATCTTTTGAAAAATGTGCTTTTTAAACTTGGCAACACTGCCACAGCTTTAATCCACTGCTATGTTTTACACCTAAAAAAAAGCGTCTCTGTCTGCTCTTTCTAGAGATGTGAAAAATGTTGCTGTAGATGTTACCATCTCTGAGATATTAGCATTTGCCTACATTATTTTCGATGTTTTTATTTTTTTAAGCTTTTGAAAAATGTGCTTTTTAAACTTGGCAACACTGCCACAGCTTTAGGCCACTGCTATGCTTCACCCCTCAAAAGCGCCTGTATCTCCTCTTTCTAGAGATGTGCAAAATGTTGCTGTAGGTGCTACCATCTCTGAGATATTAACATTTTGCCTACAGCATTTTCGATGTTTTTATTTTTTTAAGCTTTTGAAAAATGTGCTTTTTAAACTTGGCAACACTGCCACAGCTTTACAGCCACTGCTATGTTTTACCCCTAAAAAGAAGCGACTCTGTCTGCTCTTTCTAGACATGTGCAAAATGTTGCCGTAGGTGTTACCAGCTCTGAGACGTTAGCATTTTGCCTACAGCATTTTCGATGTTTTTATTTTTTTTAAGCTTTTTAAACTTGGCAACACTGCCACAGCTTTAAGCCACTGCTATGTTTTACCCTTAAGAAGAAGCGTCTGTGTCTGCTCTTTCTAGAGATGTGCAAAATGTTACTGTAGGTGTTACCAGCTCTGAGATATTGGTATTTTTCCTACAGCATTTTCGATGTTTTTATTTTGTTCATCTTTTGAAAAATGTGCTTTTTAAACTTGGCAACACTGCCACAGCTTTAAGACACTGCTATGTTTTACCCCTAAAAAGAAGCGTCTGTGTCTCCTCTTTCTAGGGCTGTGCAAAATGTTGCTGTAGGTGTTACCAGCTCTGAGATATTAGCATTTTGCCTACATTATTTACGATGTTTTTATTTTTTTAAGCATTTGAAAAATGTGCTTTTTAAACTTGGCAACACTGCCACAGCTTTAGGCCACTGCTATGTTTTACCCTTAAGAAGAAGCGTCTGTGTCTGCTCTTTCTAGAGATGTGCAAAATGTTACTGTAGGTGTTACCAGCTCTGAGATATTGGTATTTTTCCTACAGCATTTTCGATGTTTTTATTTCTTTAAGCTTTTGAAAAATGTGCTTTTTAAACTTGGCAACACTGCCACAGCTTTAAGACACTGCTATGTTTTACCCTTAAGAAGAAGCGTCTGTGTCTGCTCTTTCTAGAGATGTGCAAAAAGTTGCTGTAGGTGTTACCAGCTCTGAGATATTAGCATTTTGCCTACATTATTTACGATGTTTTTATTTTTTTAAGCATTTGAAAAATGTGCTTTTTAAACTTGGCAACCTTGCCACAGCTTTAGGCCACTGCTATGTTTTACCCTTAAGAAGAAGCGTCTGTGTCTGCTCTTTCTAGAGATGTGCAAAATGTTACTGTAGGTGTTACCAGCTATGAGATATTGGTATTTTTCCTACAGCATTTTCGATGTTTTTATTTTTTTCATCTTTTGAAAAATGTGCTTTTTAAACTTGGCAACACTGCCACAGCTTTAATCCACTGCTATGTTTTACACCTAAAAAAAAGCGTCTCTGTCTGCTCTTTCTAGAGATGTGAAAAATGTTGCTGTAGATGTTACCATCTCTGAGATATTAGCATTTGCCTACATTATTTTCGATGTTTTTATTTTTTTAAGCTTTTGAAAAATGTGCTTTTTAAACTTGGCAACACTGCCACAGCTTTAGGCCACTGCTATGCTTCACCCCTCAAAAGCGCCTGTATCTCCTCTTTCTAGAGATGTGCAAAATGTTGCTGTAGGTGCTACCATCTCTGAGATATTAACATTTTGCCTACAGCATTTTCGATGTTTTTATTTTTTTAAGCTTTTGAAAAATGTGCTTTTTAAACTTGGCAACACTGCCACAGCTTTACAGCCACTGCTATGTTTTACCCCTAAAAAGAAGCGACTCTGTCTGCTCTTTCTAGACATGTGCAAAATGTTGCCGTAGGTGTTACCAGCTCTGAGACGTTAGCATTTTGCCTACAGCATTTTCGATGTTTTTATTTTTTTTAAGCTTTTTAAACTTGGCAACACTGCCACAGCTTTAAGCCACTGCTATGTTTTACCCCTGAAAAGAAGCGTCTGTGTCTCCTCTTTCTAGAGATGTGCAAACTGTTGCTGTAGATGTTACCATCTCTGAGATATTAGCATTTGACTACATTATTTTCGATGTTTTTATGTTTTTAAGCTTTTGAAAAATGTGCTTTTTAAACTTGGCAACACTGCCACAGCTTTAAGCCACTGCTATGTTTTACACCTAAAAAGAAGCGTCTGTGTCTCCTCTTTCTAGGGCTGTCCAAAATGTTGCTGTGGGTGTTACCATCTCTGAGATATTAGCATTTTGCCTACATTATTTACGATGTTTTTATTTTTTTTATCTTTTGAAAAATGTGCTTTTTAAACTTGGCAGCAATGCCACAGCTTCACAGCCACTGCTATGTTTTACCCCTCAAAAGCGCCTGTATCTCCTCTTTCTAGAGATGTGCAAAATGTTGCTGTAGGTTCTACCATCTCTGAGATATTAACATTTTGCCTACAGCATTTTCGATGTTTTTATTTTTTTAAGCTTTTGAAAAATGTGCTTTTTAAACTTGGTAACACTGCCACAGCTTTAAGCCACTGCTATGTTTTACCCCTAAAAAGAAGCGTCTGTTTCTGCTCTTCCTAGAGATGTGCAAAATGTTGCTGTAGGTGTTACTGTCCCTGAGATATTAGCATTTTTCCTACAGCATTTTCGATGTTTTTATTTTTTTAAGCTTTTGAAAAATGTGCTTTTTAAACTTGGCAACTCTGCCACAGCTTTAAGCCACTGCTATGTTTTACCCTAAAAAAAAAGCGACTCTGTCTGCTCTTTCTAGAGATGTGAAAAATGTTGCTGTAGGTGTTACCAGCTCTGAGACGTTAGCATTTTGCCTACAGCATTTTCGATGTTTTTATTTTTTTTAAGCTTTTTTAACTTGGCAACACTGCCACAGCTTTACAGCCACTGCTATGTTTAACCCTCAAAAGCGCCTGTGTCTCCTCTTTCTAGAGATGTGAAAAATGTTGCTGTAGATGTTAATATCTCTGAGGTATTAGCATTTGCCTACATTATTTTCGATGTTTTTATTTTTTTAAGCTTTTGAAAAATGTGCTTTTTAAACTTGGTAACACTGCCACAGCTTTAAGCCACTGCTATGTTTTACAACTAAAAAGAAGCGTCTGTTTCTGCTCTTCCTAGAAATGTGCAAAATGTTGCTGTAGGTGTTACTGTCCCTGAGATATTAGCATTTTTCCTACAGCATTTTCGATGTTTTTATTTTTTTAAGCTTTTGAAAAATGTGCTTTTTAAACTTGGCAACTCTGCCACAGCTTTAAGCCACTGCTATGTTTTACCCTAAAAAAAAGCGACTCTGTCTGCTCTTTCTAGAGATGTGCAAAATGTTGCTGTAGGTGTTACCAGCTCTGAGACGTTAGCATTTTGCCTACAGCATTTTCGATGTTTTAATTTTTTTTAAGCTTTTTTAACTTGGCAACACTGCCACAGCTTTACAGCCACTGCTATGTTTAACCCTCAAAAGAAGCGCCTGTGTCTCCTCTTTCTAGAGATGTGAAAAATGTTGCTGTAGATGATACCATCTCTGAGATAATAGGCATTTGCCTACATTATTTTCGATGTTTTTATTTTTTTAAGCTTGTGAAAAATGTGCTTTTTAAACTTGGCAACACTGCCACAGCTTTAGGCCACTGCTATGTTTTACCCCTCGAAAGCGCCTGTGTCTCCTCTTTCTAGAGATGTGAAAAATGTTGCTGTAGATGTTACCATCTCTGAGATATTAGCATTTGCCTACATTATTTTCGATGTTTTTATTTTTTTAAGCTTTTGAAAAATGTGCTTTTTAAACTTGGCAACTCTGCCACAGCTTTAAGCCACTGCTATGTTTTACCCTAAAAAAAAGCGACTCTGTCTGCTCTTTCTAGAGATGTGCAAAATGTTGCTGTAGGTGTTACCAGCTCTGAGACGTTAGCATTTTGCCTACAGCATTTTCGATGTTTTAATTTTTTTTAAGCTTTTTTAACTTGGCAACACTGCCACAGCTTTACAGCCACTGCTATGTTTAACCCTCAAAAGAAGCGTCTGTGTCTCCTCTTTCTAGGGCTGTGCAAAATGTTGCTGTAGGTGTTACCAGCTCTGAGATATTAGCATTTTGCCTACATTATTTACGATGTTTTTATTTTTTTAAGCATTTGAAAAATGTGCTTTTTAAACTTGGCAACACTGCCACAGCTTTAGGCCACTGCTATGTTTTACCCTTAAGAAGAAGCGTCTGTGTCTCCTCTTTCTAGGGCTGTGCAAAATGTTGCTGTAGGTGTTACCAGCTCTGAGATATTAGCATTTTGCCTACATTATTTACGATGTTTTTATTTTTTTAAGCATTTGAAAAATGTGCTTTTTAAACTTGGCAGCACTGCCACAGCTTTAGGCCACTGCTATGTTTTACCCTTAAGAAGAAGCGTCTGTGTCTGCTCTTTCTAGAGATGTGCAAAATGTTACTGTAGGTGTTACCAGCTCTGAGATATTGGTATTTTTCCTACAGCATTTTCGATGTTTTTATTTTTTTCATCTTTTGAAAAATGTGCTTTTTAAACTTGGCAACTCTGCCACAGCTTTAAGCCACTGCTATGTTTTACCCTAAAAAAAAAGCGACTCTGTCTGCTCTTTCTAGAGATGTGCAAAATGTTGCTGTAGGTGTTACCAGCTCTGAGACGTTAGCATTTTGCCTACAGCATTTTCGATGTTTTTATTTTTTTTAAGCTTTTTTAACTTGGCAACACTGCCACAGCTTTACAGCCACTGCTATGTTTAACCCTCAAAAGCGCCTGTGTCTCCTCTTTCTAGAGATGTGAAAAATGTTGCTGTAGATGTTACCATCTCTGAGGTATTAGCATTTGCCTACATTATTTTCGATGTTTTTATTTTTTTAAGCTTTTGAAAAATGTGCTTTTTAAACTTGGTAACACTGCCACAGCTTTAAGCCACTGCTATGTTTTACAACTAAAAAGAAGCGTCTGTTTCTGCTCTTCCTAGAAATGTGCAAAATGTTGCTGTAGGTGTTACTGTCCCTGAGATATTAGCATTTTTCCTACAGCATTTTCGATGTTTTTATTTTTTTAAGCTTTTGAAAAATGTGCTTTTTAAACTTGGCAACTCTGCCACAGCTTTAAGCCACTGCTATGTTTTACCCTAAAAAAAAGCGACTCTGTCTGCTCTTTCTAGAGATGTGCAAAATGTTGCTGTAGGTGTTACCAGCTCTGAGACGTTAGCATTTTGCCTACAGCATTTTCGATGTTTTAATTTTTTTTAAGCTTTTTTAACTTGGCAACACTGCCACAGCTTTAGGCCACTGCTATGTTTTACCCCTCGAAAGCGCCTGTGTCTCCTCTTTCTAGAGATGTGAAAAATGTTGCTGTAGATGTTACCATCTCTGAGATATTAGCATTTGCCTACATTATTTTCGATGTTTTTATTTTTTTAAGCTTTTGAAAAATGTGCTTTTTAAACTTGGCAACACTGCCACAGCTTTAAGACACTGCTATGTTTTACCCCTAAAAAGAAGCGTCTGTGTCTCCTCTTTCTAGGGCTGTGCAAAATGTTGCTGTAGGTGTTACCAGCTCTGAGATATTAGCATTTTGCCTACATTATTTACGATGTTTTTATTTTTTTAAGCATTTGAAAAATGTGCTTTTTAAACTTGGCAACACTGCCACAGCTTTAGGCCACTGCTATGTTTTACCCTTAAGAAGAAGCGTCTGTGTCTCCTCTTTCTAGGGCTGTGCAAAATGTTGCTGTAGGTGTTACCAGCTCTGAGATATTAGCATTTTGCCTACATTATTTACGATGTTTTTATTTTTTTAAGCATTTGAAAAATGTGCTTTTTAAACTTGGCAACACTGCCACAGCTTTACAGCCACTTTTACCTCTCAAAAGCGCCTGTATCTCCTCTTTCTAGAGATGTGCAAAATGTTGCTGTAGATGTTACCATCTCTGAGATATTGGTATTTTTCCTACAGCATTTTCGATGTTTTTATTTTTTTCATCTTTTGAAAAATGTGCTTTTTAAACTTGGCAACACTGCCACAGCTTTAAGCCACTGCTATGTTTCACACCTAAAAAGAAGCGACTGTGTCTGCTCTTTCTAGAGATGTGCAAAATGTTGCTGTAGATCTTACCAGCTCTGAGATATTAGCATTTGCCTACATTATTTTCGATGTTTTTATGTTTTTAAGCTTTTGAAAAATGTGCTTTTTAAACTTGGCAACACTGCCACAGCTTTAAGCCATTGCTATGTTTTACCCCTATGAAAAAGCGGCTCTGTCTGCTCTTTCTAGAGATGTGCAAAATGTTGCTGTAGATGTTACCAGCTCTGAGACGTTAGCATTTTGCCTACAGCATTTTCGATGTTTTTATTTTTTTAAGCTTTTGAAAAATGTGCTTTTTAAACTTGGCAACACTGCCACAGCTTTAAGACACTGCTATGTTTTTCCTCTAAAAAGAAGCGTCTGTGTCTGCTCTTTCTAGAAATGTGCAAAATGTTGCTGTAGGTGTTACCATCTCTGAGATATTAGCATTTTGCCTACATTTGTTTTCGATGTTTTTATTTTTTTAAGCTTTTGAAAAATGTGCTTTTTAAACTTGGCAACACTGCCACAGCTTTACAGCCACTTTTACCTCTCAAAAGCGCCTGTATCTCCTCTTTCTAGAGATGTGCAAAATGTTGCTGTAGATGTTACCATCTCTGAGATATTAGCATTTGCCTACATTATTTTCGATGTTTTTATGTTTTTAAGCTTTTGAAAAATGTGCCTTTTAAACTTGGCAACACTGCCACAGCTTTAAGCTACTGCTATGATTTACCCCTAAAAAAAAGCGTCTCTGTCTGCTCTTTCTAGAGATGTGCAAAATGTTGCTGTGGGTGTTACCATCTCTGAGATATTAACATTTTGCCTACAGCATTTTCGATGTCTTTATTTTTTTAAGCTTTTGAAAAATGTGCTCTTTAAACTTGGTAACACTGCCACAGCTTTAAGCCACTGCTATGTTTTACCCCTGAAGAGAAGCGTCTGTTTCTGCTCTTGCTAGAGATGTGCAAAATGTTGCTGTAGATCTTACCATCTCTGAGATATTAGCATTTGCCTACATTATTTTCGATGTTTTTATGTTTTTAAGCTTTTGAAAAATGTGCTTTTTAAACTTGGCAACACTGCCACAGCTTTAAGCCACTGCTATGTTTTACACCTAAAAAGAAGCGACTGTGTCTCCTCTTTCTCGAGATGTGCAAACTGTTGCTGTATGTGTTACCATCTCTGAGATATTAGCATTTTGCCTACATTATTTACGATGTTTTTATTTTGTTCATCTTTTGAAAAATGTGCTTTTTATACTTGGCAACACTTCCACAGCTTTACAGCCACTGCTATGTTTTACCCATAAAAAGAAGCGGCTCTGTCTGCTCTTTCTAGAGATGTGCAAAATGTTGCTGTAGGTGTTACCAGCTCTGAGACGTTAGAATTTTGCCTACAGCATTTTCGATGTTTTTATTTTTTTTAAGCATTTTAAACTTGGCAACACTGCCACAGCTTTACGGCCACTGCTATGTTTAACCCTCATAAGAAGCGCCTGTGTCTCCTCTTTCTAGAGATATGCCAAATGTTTCTGTAGGTGGTACCATCTCTGAGATATTAGCATTTTGCCTACAGCATTTTCGATGTTTTTATTTTTTTAAGCTTTTGAAAAATGTGCTTTTTAAACTTGGCAACACTGCCACAGCTTTAAGCCACTGCTATGTTTTACACCCAAAAAAAAGTGGCTCTGTCTGCTCTTTCTAGAGATGTGCAAAATGTTGTTGTAGGTGTTACCGTCATTGAGATATTAGCATTTTGCCTACATTATTTACGATGTTTTTATTTTTTTCATCTTTTGAAAAATGTGCTTTTTAAACTTGGCAGCAATGCCACAGCTTTACAGCCACTGCTATGTTTTACCCCTCAAAAGCGCCTGTACCTCCTCTTTCTAGAGATGTGCAAAATGTTGCTGTACGTGCTACCATCTCTGAGATATTAACATTTTGCCTACAGCATTTTCGATGTTTTTATTTTTGTAAGCTTTGGAAAAATGTGCTTTTTAAACTTGGCAACACTGCCACAGCTTTAAGCCACTGCTATGTTTTACCTCTAAAAAGAAGCGTCTGTGTCTGCTCTTTCTAGAGATGTGCATACTGTTTCTGTAGGTGTTACCATCTCTGTTGCTGTAGATGTTACCATCTCTGAGATATTAGCATTTGCCTACATTATTTTCGATGTTTTTATTTTTTTAAGCTTTTGAAAAATGTGCTTTTTAAGCTTGGCAACACTGCAACAGCTTTAAGCCACTGCTATGTTTTACCCCTAAAAAGAAGCGTCTGTGTCTCCTCTTTCTAGAGGTGTGCACAATGTTGCTGTAGATGTTACCATCTCTGAGATATTAGCATTTGCCTACATTATTTTCGATGTTTTTATTTTTTTAAGCTTTTGAAAAATGTGCTTTTTAAACTTGGCAACACTGCCACAGCTTTACAGCCACTGCTGTGTTTTAGCCCTCAAAAGAAGCGTCTGTGTCTCCTTTACCTTTACCTTCCCAAAATCACTCAATGTGACTCACCTATGGCAACTAAATTACCTACAATTTGACTTAGCTGCCCCTAATGTGAAAACGAATAGAAACTAACAAATTTTCAAGAAAGTTAGCATGTTTCCAGCCCCAAAAAATTAAAATTAGATCATCATATTAGTTTAATCTAACATAGCAAATTTATTCAGTTCAAATTTATTCCCGGCGGACACCCTGTACAAACGAATGTATTTTAATTTTAGCAAAATTTACTTTTATGTTGTGAGAGTTAAGAGATTAATTAATTGTTTACTTTCATTAATCGTTTAATTTTTTTACTTTTGAAAATCAATTTTTGTGTTGCATGATATGTACGAGTATTATGTGTCTTTTTTTATATGGAAATTTTATATGTGTAGTTAATTTCAATAATTGGGTAACAAAAGACTTACGTATATTGTGATCCTTTTTAAGGATCTTACTTATTGAAATTTGAATCTGTTTTATTTGTGTGTCTGTGTAAATGTGTATTCCAATTATGCTGCAAAAGTGCTGTGCGCACAATCCTTCCTTGGAATCTAAGTAGAATATCGCAGTGCGAAATAAGCACGTACACAACGGGCTAGAGAAATTTACATATAATATTAAGTCACGTGGAAGGGAATCATTTAAATTGACTTAACTACAAATATCTGCCCAAAGATTCTAAATTTTTTTTCTTTTTTGTATCTTTAAATAATAGTTAAAATTTCAGTGCTTTTACTGGTTAACCTTTAAGGTGTAAAAACCAAATAATAAAAAAATAGCAACAAATTATTCAGTGTTGGGATTCACTAACGCCATCCTATGCAATACAAGGGTCCTTGCTTAATAGGAATTTAATTGGAAACCCGGCTATAAGCACTAAAATTGTATACCCATGTGCGTTTGCTATTATCCGGGGACTACTGTTTTTCATTTTCGGGCATGTTCCTGTACGTTTCAAGATTCAATTTATTTCTTAAAACACTATTTCTAATGAAAATTTCATTACGATGCGTCAACTCCGTACCCACAAATGCGTCAACTCCCTGCCACAAAGCCAGACAAGTCAGTCAGTACAAAAATTACGGGTTAATAGCCTACTTTCCTTAAAACACTAAATATATTTTTAACGAATATATGGCTATTCG
Source organism: Cheilosia variabilis (assembly GCA_951230905.1). NCBI lineage: Eukaryota > Metazoa > Arthropoda > Insecta > Diptera > Syrphidae > Cheilosia > Cheilosia variabilis. The sequence goes on along the minus strand of OX579679.1, from coordinate 41,027,599 downwards.
ACCATGATTTGTACACTGACTGACGTTAGTCAAGCTTTGAACCAAATATAACAATATCTAATTACATTAATTATTTTGCCAGAGACAATACTGAGACCACCAACTTCGGCCGTTTTCCCAATTAAGAATCTGTGTGACATGCAAAAACATACAAAATATACAAAAATAAATGCTGCTAACCGCGGCATACAAGGGGAAATGTGAGAGAGTTCGAGAATACCACATTTACATACATTACTGAATAGTTATTATAAATTGTTAAAAGGCATTTGATTGGTTAACAAAACTACCTAAAGGAGATGTTCCATATACTAGAAACATATAATATACATACATACATGGTTGTGTGTTTTCCGCTTTTGGACATCATTAACTTACATTATACATTTTTCTTAAATAATGAAGACAATTTGGACAAAGTGTTTTTTTTTTCCCCTGAACCAATCTACATTCTTAATTTTTCATGAATATTTTAAGCAAATATAGAAAAATAATAAAAAATATTATCCAGACGTAACAAAATAATTCAAATTAAACGGATAAAATTGTGTTGTTGCCAGTGTTGTTCATAGTGGCATATGCAAGGTGCGAGTGTGTTGGTGAGCCGGAATTTTTTGAAGTTACGTGACATTAGTCAATACGAATTTCTATGTAGCAATACTAACGCACTTAGCAATTGCCCCCCCCCCCCCATTAAAATATAGCTTTTAGGCAAGTAATGGGAAATCGACCGAAGTTGGTGGTCACAGTATGATTTGTCTATGGTTTAGAGTTTAAGACGATGCTTTTACATCGTGTAACAACAAAAAGCGATAGGCGTCGAAACGATTGGGCGAATCTCGTGTTTTGTTGCTTCACGTTGCTAATTCATCCATCAAATACCACCGTCGAAACGATTCGATTGAACGAGGCTATTTTGCAATCGTTTTAACGTTTTTGGTGCATTTCTTCAGTTTTAATTAGGTCTAAGAGAAGTGTAAAAAAGGAAGACTAACACTTATGTTTTCCGTATTAGCTAAGTCTAGTCTCATGGCATGCTTCCGTAGAAGGCAGTGTCCAAAGAGTATTCCTACCGTTAATCTTAACTTTGTTCTACTGAGATTTAGTAGTTCTTCAGATTTTTTCCTATTTAAGACGGGCCTTTGAGAATCTGTGCCCTTCTAACTGTGACCATCTTGTTGCTGCTTTATTGGTGGTTTTCTCGAAGATAACCCTTTTAGCAACGGCCATAGGTGGGCTAATACCCTTAATCATTGTGTTTAGTTGGAGCTCCGCTCCTTCCTTAGCCAGAACGTCGGCTTTCTCGTTACCCTCAATATCGCAATGCCCAGGTACCCAAAACAATCTGACACGGTTCCGCAAACATAATGCCTTAAGCATTGTGCGGCAATTCCTGACTAGTTCAGATTTGGTGGTATGTGATTCTAGCGCTTTGAGCGCAGCCTGGCTATCAATGTAGATGGCGATATTATTTCTTATTGGATATCGATCTCATCTCAAGTTCCTCTGTAGCTTTGAGTACGGCCAGAATCTCTGCCTGGAACACACTGCATGTGTCCGGGAGTCTCAGGGCCATATGTAGGTCCAACTCGCAGGAGTATATACCTGACCCTGCACTCTCACTGGTTTTGGAACCGTCAGTATATACTGAGGTCTCATCTTCCCTCAAGACTAGCTTCCTATGCCAGTCTTGTCTGTTCGGGTACGACACATTGTATGGAGTGTCGAAATCAAGTGTACCAAGACTTTCATTAGCTTTTTCCGGGACTTCGGAGAAAGATTCCTTTAAGATAGTGCTGTGTCCTATCCTATTGTTTTTAAAAAGCCCTGCGCTAGTGAGGCGTAGCGCACTATTACCTGCATTTGATTGTATTTGTAAGTCCAGTGGTAAAAGATGCAAGAATGCTTCCAGTGCAGCCGTTGGTGTGGTAGTCAAATACCCGATTGACCGCGTCTGTAACATTGACCGAAATCTGGAAAGTTTTTAAATCCGCTCTAGTCGCTACATGAAGCGAACAAATATACTGTTCTCTTCAGAAATTGGTTGCCCTATTATTCTCCAGATGGCATTTTCAGCAGTAAGCAGATTTCCTGGCACAGATGTCACTTCTGTCGATAAAAAGTAAGTGCGGTTCAAAAGGCGAAAGTTCGAGTGCGGGAAACTTTTATTTGTAAAATATAGCTTGACCCTCGGTCAATGTTAGGGCTCATACTTATTGTAGGGGGCTCAAAACATTGACCAAGCTTTTTTTTTCAAATATTTTTGATTCAGAATGCCAAAAGTAACCAAAAAGCGACGTTACAATAGCACTTCAGCTAGGGATATGGAACTAGCTTTGCGAGAAATAAAAGATGGAAGATTAAGCATCAACGCGTGTGCTAAAAAGTACAAAATAGCGAAGGGAACCCTTATGAACCGAATTAAAGGACTAAGAGGGAAAAAAATTGGTTGTCCAACGGTACTTTCAGATGTGGAAGAAATGGAGATAGTCAATTCTTTCATAACAGTAAGTGAGTGGGGCTTTCCTTTTACTGGGGACAATTTGAGATGTCTCACAAAAAACTATCTCGATTCCTGCAAACGTGAAGTTCCTTCATTTAAAAAGTGTAACTTGCCGGGCAGAAAATGGTTAAAAGGATTTCTTTCAAGGCACAAACATGAACTTTGTATTCGAGCATCGCAAAATTTAAAGCCGGCCAAAGCAAAGGTCAGTCATGAGCATGTAGGCGACTTTTTTAGTAATTTGAAAACTACACTAACCCTGGAAAATGAGTTCATACCCCCTGAAAACATTTTCAACTATGATGAGACAAACCTTTCCGATGATCCGGGCTCAAAAAAATGCGTTTTCAAGAGAGGAGTAAGGTACCCCGAAAACATAAAGGACTCAACAAAGTCTAACATTTCGATAATGTTTTGTGGATCTGCGGCAGGGGAGCTCATTCCACCATATGTTGTTTACAAAGCGGAAAACTTATGGGCGTCTTGGTTATTGGGAGGTCCTCCAAAAACGAAGTACAACCGAAGCAAGTCAGGGTGGTTCTATGGGACTATCTTTAAAGACTGGTTCTTAAACCATTTCCTTCCGAACACGAGGAGGTTAAGCGGTCCTATTGTTCTTCTTGGTGACAATTTGGCAAGTCACTTTTCCCCTGCCGTCGTTTCAGGTGCTCAGCAAAACAACATACGCTTCGCTTGTTTGTTGCCAAATTCAACACATATTTGCCAACCTTTGGATGTCGCCTTTTTTGGACCGCTTAAAAAAGTTTGGCGTCGAATTTTAGATGAGTTGAAAGACAGGCGTGCGCACAAAGCTCAAACGCTTTCTAAAGATGCATTTCCGCCATTATTAAAAAAATTAATAGAAGAAAGCGTGAACACACAAAACCGATCCACAAACCTTATATCTGGATTTAGGAAATGTGGTATAGTGCCTTTTAATCCAAACGAAGTTCTTTCACGTTTACCGGATCCAACAAATAGCGAAATAAATAATGATGAGATTCGGTCCAACGTAGCTGAATCTGTTGTAGCAGTTTTAAAACATCTGCGCTTTGGTTCTGGAGAATCGCCAATCCGAAAAAGGCGCACAAAGGTCAAAACTCAGCCAGGCCTTGGAATTATGCTTGAGGATATAGATGGTTACGATGCAACCCTTGAAATGGAAAATGCTTATGATGGAGCAGTGTCTGTGAATGACGATGTAGCTACCAACACTCAACATCCCCTTGTAGCAGATGCTGCTGAGTTTTTTAATGAGCAAGTTGAGACTGGTTCACTCCAAGAACTCCAAATCGAAATCTTGGGTTCCAATGGTGATGATGACTCTTCAGTCGAAGACCTTTTCCAGCAAGTCTTGCTGAGCTCCAAAGATAATTATTAGTTCTAAAACTTAATATTTTTTAACCTCTTTTTTAAATAACCTTATTAATATAATATATAGGTAAGCAAGACTGGTTTTTATATAGATGCAACACAAAAATTACAATGAATTAAGTACCTGATCTATGTAATAAAAATGCTTTAAGTTTCCTTTTTTAATTAAGTCTGCATGTTTTCTGTATTTATGCGTTTAAATAAATTGAAGTAAATGTGTTCTGTTTCATTTTAATAATTCTTAATTTTCTTAATTTTATTAAAAAATACGAAATAAACAACTGTGTTTTCATTATTTAGCCGGTGGTCAATGTTAAGAACATTTCGCGGTCAATGTTAGGAACAAATGGGATGTAACATTGACCATCACAGTTTTCTTAATAACTACTTCAAAATCATTTGCATCTCTGCAAATTTCTGAAAATTGGCAAAGAGTGATTGTCCCCTTAGCCTTCAATTGTATTTATGCAGATAATCCTGCACAGGGCTGTTAAATCTGCGTTTAAAGTTCAAAATCGGTCAATGTAAGGGCATTTGACGTACGCAAAGCACCCGTAACGGCAATGCAGGCTGTTCTTTGTACCCTGATCAACATATCCCGTACATACTTCTTGTTCGAGGCTTTCCACCGGACAAGAGCCCCATATGTAACTATGGGCCTTACTACCATTATGTATAGACAATACAACATTGACGGCCTAATGCCCCATTTCTTTCCTGCTGTCCTCTTACAGATGAAGAGAGCGTTTTGAGCATTTTGGACTCTTTAACGTTCAGGAAAGTTTCCAGTTTAGTTTCCTGTCTAAGATATTTTGCGCTCTTCGAGAAGAAAGCTCCACTCCAGCAAGACTGGACAGCTTGAATGGCGGTATCTTGTATTTTGTACTAAATAGTACGAGTTCGGTCTACTGATTTTCCGCTACAACACTTGCTTCTTATATGAATGTCAATAAGCCTTTCAAGTGTCTTGAGGAAAAATGACAATAGACTAATAGGTCTGAAATCTTTCGCTGAAGTAGGACCTGGTTTACCCGCTTTAGGTATAAAAACCACTCGTACTTCTCTCCACGCCCTAGGTACATAGCCTAATCGCAGGCAGTGTATAAAAATATTTCCGATCGTTATCCGTGACTATACCTGGCGCCCTTTGAAGCATAACCGGCAGAATGCCATCAGAACCAGTTTCTTTCCACTAATGATGTTGTTATCAACTTACGTCTATCCCTGCGCTAATGTTATGTTCGTTAGGTAACGGAGACATTGGCGCGCTATTTCCTGGAAAATGGGCTTCCACTAGTACTTTCAGAACCTCCTCGCTGTTTTCGGCCCACGAACCGTCCGATTTATTGATAAAGCTAGGGACAGCCGCGTCCTTGGCCAGCATTTTGCGGAGTCTTGAAGTCTCGCTAGTATATGCGATCGCCTCGCAGAAAAGCATCCAAGATTTTCTCTTAGATTGCCTGATCAAGTATGTAAACTGTTTCTTGCTTTCTATGTACAGCTCCCATGTAATGTCATCCCCTACAACTTTGGCCCTATTGTAGAAATCTCTAACCTATCTTCTTTTGGAGTTGAACTCCTTGCTCCACCACTGAGGCTGGGACCTCTTGGTTGGTTTCTTGAGCGGGCAAACATGTTCGTAAGCCACCCTCATAATCTTGCCTAAGTTATCGTCTGCCTTGTCTTAGTCTAATGAAGTGTCAAGACATGGTACTGCATTTCCTAGCTGATGTATAATTATGGATTCGTGGCTATTCCAGTCGGCATTCCTGGGGTTCCGATAAGTATTCGTGGTCGACCTGCGGAAGCCTATCTGAAAGCGAATCCACTTATGATCCGACAGGGATACCTCTTCTAGTACCCTCCATTTCTCGAATGTAAGGGAATCAGTATAGGATACGAGAGTGATATCTAACACCTCCTGTCTGTTCCGTACCACAAAAGCTGGGGTGTTGCCCTTGTTGCATATAGTAAGTTTGATCGATAAGATAAAATCAAAAAGACACTCTCCCTTTGCGTTAGTATCGCTGCTACCCCACTGCATATGATGCGCATTAGCATCACATCCTAGGCCGAAGAGCCATTTGTCCCTGGCCATCAGCTGCCATAAGTTGTAGGAAGTCACCGTCATCGACTCGTACGGAAGATGGCCGATATCAGGCACACCGGTTTGCTTCCCTGTTTTTCGCAAGAAATTGCGGTTAGATCTCCGTCACTAAAATTATTCAAAAGAAATGCATTTATATTGTTTTTTAGTAGGATGCAAGTCCTAATTTTACCTTCGTTAGCTTTTAAGTAAAGGGTTTAATCCCTTATGGAGAGCCCCTGGATGCGATTGTTTTTGTTGATCAAGCACGCCTTCGCAGGCTTACTGTGATGCAGGTTTATTTACATCGTCTCCATCATTATGGGGTTCTTCCACCTCCGCTCCCTTGGTCACGATCTTAACCATTACCTTCCCCATGCTATATCGCACCATCCCCTTGGTCTTTTCAAGGGGTGGGAGCGATTCCTTATTAAGGCTCAGAAGGAAGTGGTGACCAAATTGCCTTCTAGGCCCTGTTTTTATCACCTTCCATGAGTCGGCTTTGAGTTCCCTATTGTGGATGTGGAGAAGGCCGAGTAGTTTGTCGGGATACGTGTACGGCTGCGGAACCCATACCGTATTTTATTTGGCGAGAGATAGGTACAGATTTGAAGTTAAATGCAAATTCGCAAAAGTTCTCTGAAATCTGAAAAAGATTCGTACTAAACAGAAATAGTGACCTAGAGCAAAAAAAAGTGCTCTTAGAGGCCTAATCGACTACCACATCAGTGTGTGCTAAAAGTAACTTTATTATTTCTGCACAAATTGTCCTATTCAAATTTCACAAAACTTTTAACAAACACTTAATATTATTTTTTTTTTTGTATTTCGCACGTTATTACAAACTTTTAAATATAAACCAAACTGGACCCTAATTCTCAAAAATTCTCGCATACGCTTATCTGTCAAAATATCCGATGAGAAGCGAAAAAACTGAAATTTGCAATTCTCAAAATCCGTATACGAGAATTTCTCTTCGAATTGTACTCGTCTGCCTATTCCATGCGGATTTGCGTCTCGCATAGGGAGTTGCTTACTGACGATTGGCTCGGTTGATAGATGCGGTTATCTCTTATGCAGTTCTGCTATCTTCCAACTGCAAAAAATCGAAGGGAACACAACTTATCTGATTTTTCAACACCAATTAAATAAGCTCTTATATTATGTTTACCTTTTCTTGAGCCGTTAAAGCGTTTCATTTAAATTGGTCAAGCATATGCGGAGCCAAGAAATCGATAAATTCGTGTGCTTATTTAGCAGAAAACAATTTATAAACTTTGTATGGAGAGTTCAAAGCATTCTTGTGGCTCTCGAATAGCTCGGTATATTTCCTTTGCATCTAACTGCTCCATTGCCAAATCAACAAATGCTAAGCCCAAATCACTATAAGAATCCACTGCGAAAAATCATAAAAACAAGTAATTTAAAATATCTCTTTTTTTTGTCAATCGAAATAATAATTTGAAAACAATTTAATTTTGAATATTGGTTTTTGATTTGATGGGATTTTTTTTTTTCACAACCTGTCAAAATCGTTTACTTGACGTAGGTACTCCAAAACTCTACCTCAGGTGAATATAATTTTCGCATAGGTGGAATAAAACTCGCACAGCTTTGAGAAATTGGGGTCCTGAAACCAAACCAAACCAATAATGAAAATTCGCCCGCGATTTTTGTATTGACTGACGTTTGTCTGTTTGGGACACGGCTCAAAATTGACTTAACGTAATGCTGTTTAATTAATAATAGTGCTGTGTGAATTCGATTAAATTGTTAATTCTGTTTACCGCGGGTGGGGGGAGAAATAACCAGACTTGCCTTCGACTTTATGTTCCAAGTGCCTTTATTTCTTAAAATTGGTTTGCTTAAATACTACATTATTGCTAAGTAATCATAATGCTGCCCTACTGACAATTTATGCATTGCTACCTTATTGCTACCTTATTGCTAAGTAATCACGATGCTGCCCTACTGACCATTAATGCGTGCCATCGTGATTACGCCATGCAATTATGCTGTTTTTGCATGACCTTCGTTTTATTGTTGACTGTGTCAACATGTTCCCCCTTTTGAAGTTAGTCTACTTCAACCGTGAATCTCTCGTCAGCCTTGACCATTCGAGGCGGTACGATCGGTGTCATCTGCTGTTGTCGTCGTTTCCAGTATCGAAATATTGCACAGCCAACCAATAACAGCACCATTGCATAAGACACCGAAAATTGATGGATGTCATGAATTGATATGTCCGGTGAGCTTGTGGTGTCAGCAAGGTGAACCTTTAATTCGCTAAACTGATGATTCTTCTCGAATACTAGTGGCTGTATGACTTTTATGCGTCGTTTCATAGCCAACGGATTAGCTAACCAATTGGGGTTGATTGGGTGGATGCGCCTTATCTTGGCAGCTCGTGTGCCCCGATTCTGGCGCCTTGTGATACTTGAGAAAGTGCTGTCATCATCTGTACTTCTACTGCGTTTTGAGGTTGCTGTTAATGATGTATCCGATGGTGATATCATCTCCTTGCTTGTTGTTGCAGTTAATGCTGTTCTCTTATGAGCCTTATTTGGAATCTCCTCTGTTGTGATCGTCGATGATACTGCTTCTTCTATCTTGGCTTCACTGTCCTCCGGTTGAGATGTTTCGATCGGCAGTGGACAAATTTTAGCAACTGCTCGTTTGAATATCCCCCCTTTTTCCGTACGTCCACTACTCTGACCACATTGTCTTCACCTGAGTATGCCTTAATTACTCTGCCAAGTGGCCATTTAAGTGATGGCTGATTGTCGTCTGCCAATAGTACCATTGTTCCTGGGGAAATGTTTGTCGTACCGGTTCTCCATTTTGATCGATTCTGCAATTGTGACAGGTATTCCTGGGACCACCTTTTCCAAAACTGCTGTTGAATAAACTGCAACCGTTGGAATCGTCTGAGGTAATTTATATTATCATCGGTGACATCAGGTTCCGGAATTGCACACAGCGGCTCTCCAATCAAAAAGTGTACTGGCGTTAATGCTTCTAAATCATTTGGATCATTTGACATCTGGGTAATTGGACGGGAATTAAGAATTGCTTCTATTTGGGATAATGCTGTACTCAACTCCTCGTATGTTAATGGGGCCATTCCTGTGTATCTTATCAGGAGATGTTTTGCTGACTTCACTGCGGCCTCCCAGATTCCCCCGAAATGAGGAGACCTTGGAGGTATGAACTTCCATTCTATAGCCCTTTCCTGGCAGAGGTTATCGACGCCTTCTCTTAGTTGCTGTGATTTTAGAAGACTAGAGAGGCGATTTAATTCTGATTTTGCGCCTACGAAGTTAGTGGCGTTATCGCAGGAAATTGAGGAACAATATCCTCGCCGTGAGATAAATCTTTTTAAGGCGTTTAGAAATGCCTCGGTTGTTAGATCGCATACTGCCTCCAAATGTACTGCCTTTGTTGTAAAGCATACAAACACTGCTACATATCCTTTAATCGGAGCTCGTCCCCGTATTCTTGATGTATTTGGACAGGACCAGCGAAATCAACTCCAGTGTGCAAGAAAGCTCTTGACGGAGTTACGCGCTCCCTTGGTAAATTGCCCATTATTTGGGTGATGTGGTTTGGTTTGCATTTAAAGCAACGTATGCACTTATGTACTACATCGGTAGCCATCCTTTTAACGTTCAGAATCCAATATTGTTGACGAGATAGGGCTACTAAAGCCGATGGTCCCACATGCATGTTCTGTTTGTGTAGTCCTTCCAATATCAGTTGCGTTAGTTTGCCTTGTTTTGGAAGAAGCATTGGGTGTTTGCTGTCTACCGCCACGTTTGATTGCCTTAATCGACCGCCGACACGCATTGCGCCATTTTCATCTAAAAATGGTTGTAGCAGTAACAGCTTACTTGTTCTTTCCAGTGCCTGACCCCTTTCCAACTGTGCATACTCCTTTGGAAAGGACATGAGTTGTGTGTTCTTAATTGCTGCCATGAGTCCTAGCCTTAGTTCGCCTTGAGTTAAACGTTCTTCCTTTACTCTTAGTGCCTGTGCTACTCGCATATTGTTTATGAATCGTGAACAATACGCAAAAATCCGTTGAACGCGTTGTATTGAGCCAAGCTTATGTATGGCAGATGTCAGCTCGAATATGTGCGTCCTTTCTGAAGTTGCAGTAAGCACGCACTTAACGGCTCTTCTACCCGGTACCTCGGTTTCCAGACATGCCATATTTATCGGCCAGTGTTCCTCAGATCGTTTCAGGAAGGCTGGTCCTTTAAACCATATTGATGAGTCCAGTAGCTGTGCCGCGGGAAGCCCTCTTGAAATTAGGTCGGCTGGGTTGTCCTTCCCCGGTATGTGCTGCCATTGTTCCTGTTGTGATAGCGATTGGATGCGTGCAACTCGATTCGCTATGAATGTCTCCCAAGTGTAGGATGGGGAAGAGATCCATGCGAGTACAGTGGTGCTGTCAGTGTAGTAACATATCTTGTCTATTTTTATCGTTAGTACACCCATCAGACGATTTACCAGCTCTGTCACTAGTTCTGCTGCACATAGTTACAATCTTGCTAGGGTAGTGGTTTTTAAAGGTTTGATTTAGCACATAGTAGGGACACTTGATGTTGTCCCTTGTCATCCGTAGATCGTAGGTAGCAGCATGCACCATAGGCTTACATGCTGCTATCGGCAAACGCATGGAGTTGGATGCTTGATGCTCGCGGGATGAGTGCACATCTTGGAATGCGTACCTTGCTCAGGGCGTATAGTTGTACCTTATACTCTTCCGATTTTTGACATTGTTCCTTGGAGAGTGGTTCATCCCACGGTGTCTGGGATTTCCACAACACCTGCATGAAGAGTTTCCCGAGTACAACAACTGGGCCTACAATACCCAGTGGGTCAAATAGTCGGGATATCTCTGAGTATGCAATCCGCTTTGTTATGGACTCCGTGCCCTTGATGAAATTAGAACTGTTAAAAAAGAAGATGTCGTTATTGGGTTCCCATATCAACCCCAGCGTCTTAACGACATCTCTTTGATCGATGGATAACGTCTTTTCCCTATGTTCCATGGGAATGCCTGTCAGGACGTCTACGTGACTGGCGCAAAATTTTCGTAGCTCTAATTTCGCCTGAGTAAGTAGCTCCATAACTTGATCCCTTATCCTTAACGCTTCTTCGATTGTTCCAGCTCCTGTCAATATGTCATCTACATAAGTTTCCTCGGCAATGATTTGCGATGCTCTAGGTGCGGTGGCTTTATTTTCCTCTGCCAATTGTTTTAGGCATCTTGTCGCCAAAAATGGTGCGGATGCAGTTCCGTAGGTGACTGTGTTAAGCTGATAAGTTTTTATTGGGTCCGTTGATTTGTACCTCCAGAATATTGTTTGATACTTTCGATGTGATTCATCAACAAGTATCTGCCTATACATTTGTCGTATGTCCGCTGAGAATGCAATTTGGTTTAGCCGAAACCTTATCACCACCGCGAAAAGGTCTGACTGTACTGTGCTTCCTACCATCGCGACCTGGTTTAGTGACGTTCCACTTGTTGTTTTTGCTGAAGCATCAAATACAACTCACAGTTTCGTGGTTGAACTATCGGGTTTAAGAATGCCATGATGTGGGATGAAATAGCTATGTTCTGGTACTTCCCATCTGTTAATTTCCTTCATGTGTCCGCTGTCTTCATAATCCCGCATGAATTGGTGGTAGAGTTTTTGTAGCTCTGGTTGTTTAGCTAGTTTCCGCTCTAGAGCCATAAACCGCTGAATTGCCATGCCCTCTGAGTGACCTATGGCATTTGGATCTTGCTTGAATGGAATTTGAGCTATAAAGCGGCCGTCCTTGTTCCTGCGGAATGTGTCACAGAAATGGGTTTCACATTCCACTTCTTCCTTTGTTTTTGGATTTCTTTCCTCTTTGTGAGTTTCAATTTCCCAAAAACGTTCTATTTGCTTCTCTATGGTGGACGTTCCATGTTTGGTTGCAATGGTGCATATCTGCCTTGACCGAGTAGGTACCTTGCTGATTTGAACCTTTCCAGCAACTATCCATCCCAATTGCGTGTTTTGAAGAGTGGGTAGTGATGCACCAAGGTTAGCCTGACCAGGAATTATTAGTTTTAGATAAAGTTCAGCACCCAGTAATAGGTCGATTCGCTGTGGTCGGTTGAATTTCGGGTCTGCCATCGATGTGTGCGGTGGTATTTTCCACCCTTTGGTCTCTATGTATACTGCTGGCTGTACTTCGCTTATTTTTGGTAAAATAATTGCTTCGATTGTTGTTTGGAAGTGCGAAGTACGGGACTGTAGTCTTACAGTCGTCCTGTGTTTGGCTATCACCTCTGTGTTACCTATTCCCGCAATTGATAAATTTATCCGAGTTCTGGGTAGTCCAAGTTCCTGACAGACTCTCTCTGTTATAAAGTGCAATTGTGACCCGGAGTCCAATATTGCCCGTGTTGACATTGTGGTTCCATGTACATTGAGTACTTCTACAACAGCTGTTGCTAGCATGATTTCACCTTGCTGGCCAGCTCCTGTATTGGCTTGTAATGAACTGGTGTTCCTCTTGTTGATAACCGGATCTGGGTGGATCATCGTATGATGTCGGCCGTTGCATTTGCTGCAACCTGGCGCAGAGCAGCTTCTACTCCTGTGGCCCTTCTGAAGACAGTTGAAGCAGACCTCTAGTTGCTTCAACAGCTGATACCGTGAGTTGTAAAGGGTGATTTTTTAAGAGGTTTAGAACTTTTTTTAAAAAAAAAACACAAAAAATTCGAAAAAATGAATGAAATATTTATTTGAATCGATAGTTTGAACCTTGCAATTTAATGTTTAAAGATAATTTCATGCAAATGTTGACCGCGGCTGCGTCTCAGGTAGCCCATCCGCTGAGTCCAATTTTGGCATACTCTTTCACACATATCGGCCGGTATCTCACGAATGAATGCATGGATGTTGGCTTCCAGTGCGTCAATCGAAGCGGGCTTGTCCCTATACACATTAGCCTTGGCATACCCCCACAAAAAATAATCTAATGGTGTCAAATCGCACGATCTAGGCGGCCAATTGACCGGCCCGAAACGTGAAATTAACTGTTCATCAAACTCGCCTCGCAATTGCGCCATTGTTTCGCGTGCTGTGTGGCATGTGGCACCGTCTTGTTGAAACCACATATCATGCAAGTCAAGAACTTCCATTTCGGGCAAAAAAAAGTTTGTTATCATCGCTCGGTAGCGTTCACCATTGACAGTAACGCTGCGATTCGCATCATCTTTGAAGAAATATGGCCCAATAATGCCGCCGGCCCATAAACCGCACCAAACAGTGGCTTTTTCGGGATGCATTGGTAGCTGTTGCAATGCTTCTGGCTGATCTTCACTCCAAATGCGGCAATTTTGCTTATTTACGTACCCATTCAACCAAAAATGAGCCTCATCGCTGAACACAATTTTTCGATAAAAAAGCGGATCCTCGGCCAGCTTTCCGAGCACGAATTTTGATAGTAAAATTCAATAATTTGCAAGCGTTGTTCATTTGTAAGACGATCCATGGTTAAATTGCAAGCCAAACTGAAGCTGTTTGACAGTGACACAAGGTACTAAACACACGTCAGCTGTCAAAACCAGTGTTGCCAAAACCAAACCAGCTAAAAAATCACCCTTTAGTTCCTTTGACTGAACTGTTTGCATTGACGGATGTTGTGTCCGTGGATCTGACACACAATGCATTGTTCTTGAGTGGAGGTCATGAAGCTTGTCTGACGTCTCCTATCCTCCTTTGAATTTATGGCTTCTAACGTTTGGTATCTGGAAGTTAGAAACTCGTAAAGATCGGGGAGTGTCTGTATGTCCCTGCTGGACTTGAGGGACTGTTCGTAGAGTCTTCTACTCTCCTTGTCAAGCCGTTGAAGTACTAAATGAAGTACCAGAGGATCCCAGTTTTGCACGTCGACTCCCAGGTTTGATATCGCTGCTAAACACTCCCTCGTGGTATCCAATAGTCGTTTCAATGGACCAGCGGCCTCTGTTGTTATTACCGGCTGTTGGCACAGGTTATTTAGTAATGCTGTTACCAGCAACCGCTTGTTCTCGTAACGTTCCACCAACGTATCCCAGGCTGTTTTGTAGTTCTGGTCAGTTGTGGTGAGGTGTTGTAGTAGTTTTCTAGGCTCGCCCAGTAAGTTTGCCTTGAGGTAGTGCAATTTCTGCGCCCCACTCATGTTGCGCCTGTGGATGAGCTCCATAAACAGATCCTTGAATCCTGTCCAATGTGAGTACTGACCGTTGAATGTGGGTAAAGTTATCGTTGGAAGTTTAACGTCACCAACACATTCCTTCTGTGTATATCTGATTGCCTCTATATATTCTTGGAGCCGGATCGACGCCTTAAGGTATTCGTCCTCTACCTCGAAGTATTCTTCTTCCTTGTAATCACCAGTAGACTCTAGTCTCATTATCGATTGATGACCAATGGCTATGATGTTCCAGTATTTGTTGATTGCATCTAATGTCTTCCCATAGTATGCTTTCGATCTATTTGTTCCATCCTCGTCAGTAGATTGTTGGTCCGTTTGTTGAACCAACCGTGTCAATGCCTTGATTGATAATCGTTGGTGTCGTACCAGTTCCACAGTCCCTTGATCGGTTTCGTTCAGCATTTTGTCATCTAATTGTTGCTGATCCGGTTTGGTCGACTCCTTTGAACTGCTTGCATTATCATCTTCTGGTCGCTTCTCGTTTAGGGCTGTCAGCATCTTCTCAGAATACTTCATGTACAATGCCTCTATTTTCTCAAAATAGTTGCTCGAGAAGTATTCCTCGTTAGGCAGGCTCCCTTTATTTTTCTCCAGTTGGTGGTGTCGCCCTCGGAACTGACTCCACTCCATGTGGAGACAGCTCATTCTCTGCACGAGATACGCCTTGCTCCAACGTTTCGGTCCATCCTTGGAAAAGTTGCTACAGATTGATTCGATCTGCTTTCCTATAGCGGTGTAGTTCAAACTCTCTTGAAATCCTTCAAGCTACAGGTTCTCCTGGCAGGATCGCCAATGTGTGAATTCGATTAAATTGTTAATTCTTCTACCGCGGGTGGGGGGAGAAATAACCAGACTTGCCTTCGACTTTCTGTTCCAAGTGCCTTTATTTCTTAAAATTGGTTTGCTTAAATACTACATTATTGCTAAGTAGTCATAATGCTGCCCTACTGACAATTTATGCATTACTACCTTATTGCTACCTTATTGCTAAGTAATCACGATGCTGCCCTACTGACCATTAATGCGTGCCATCGTGATTACGCCATGGAATTATGTTGTTTTTGCATGACCTTCGTTTTATTGTTGACTGTGTCAACAAGTGCTTTAAGCAGTTTTTTTTTTTGTTTTTCAATTCATTTTTATTAATTCATTATTTAAACTTATATTCTAGACAAAAACGATTAAATCTAATTAAAAACTAACATTTATCTTATTCCAGCTTACTGGCTATTGCTATTGCTATTGCCTTTCGGCCTTAAATCTATCAATCGCTATTTTGTGTTGTTTTTTTTATTTTCAAGAAACTTTATAAAACTTGAATTCTTTATTATTGTTTATTACTTAAAAACTACTTAAAACTACCTAAGCTACTTAATCTAAAATACCTATAATCAGGGAGGTGAGCAATCTCTCCGATTGGTCACCATCCTGATTGCGTCCCTGGGCGCCTGAGAACCGCCAACAAGGTGCACATACGCGCCGCCGAGACTCGAGCGAGGCCTTAAGCGTCGGTCCAGTCTCGGTAGCACTCCTTCATGTTGGCTAGCCCGGCCCCTCCCAAAGACCCCCTACTCTAAACCTAAACCTACAAAACTTAAATTCTAGCTTAAAACTAAGGAGGATGCTACGTAAGTAGCGCACCGGCCCGGGAGAGCGTATCCACCCTCACCTCTTCATCAAGCCACCAATATTCGGTGAACTGCTTTAACGTATCGACCGATGTCCCGAGCTCCTGAGCATTGGCGGCGTACCCGACGTGGATGAGCCGCTTATCCCTCGCGCCGCGGTGGCTGTGGTACAATACCGGCACAACATCTTTTTGCTGGACTAACCCTTTCATATCTACATGAAGAAATGCTTCAGGCGGGATAAGGCCAGACCGATCAGGTTATTATCACTGGCCATCGCCCTCGCAACGTGCCTCCGAATCACCTTAATAAGGAAATTGTCAATCCTATTCAGTCGAGCCCCATTGTATAGGGTCTCGTTGGAATAATATTTTATGTACTAAGATTCGGGAGTTCTAAGCAACCCTAGATAGGCCCTGAGACATTGCCTCTCACACACCCGAATCTTTTCCATATAGAACGGCGCTATATTGAACCACATGGGACAGCCATAAGCGATGATAGGCCTTATAAGGGCCACGTAGCAAATCACCTTCACCCTGTTGTCAAGTTAACTGCTACGAAACAGTCTCCTTGTCAGAGCGTTATAAAATTGAACCTCCAACTGTGTGAAACCAAGTGTTATCACGAGTTTCAACTAGTAGAAGAGAAATTCCCAATTGATACAGACGGCATTCTAGGCAGAGATTTTCTACAAAAATTTCTATGCAAAATAGATTACGAAACCTTCACAATATCCCTAAATGATGAAGAAAAAACCATAACATTGCCAATGCAAACCAAACCCTTGCACACTCTCGCAATAAAAGTGCCTGCAAGAACAGAAATGATACAACCATTAAGACTAAAATTAGAAAACGACACTCTCATTACCAACAAAGAAATAGCACATAGAATCGTCGACAGATTAGGACGATCTAAATGGTTTTCCACACTTGACATGACTAGTTCATTTCACCAAATAGGACTCCACAAGGATTCAAGACCACTAACTGCGTTTTCCACACGCAATGGTCACTACCAATTTAAAAGACTTCCATTCGGACTAAAAATTTCATCCAACAGTTTCCAAAGAATGCTAACAATCGCTTTAGCAGGACTAGACACCGAAGCCTTTTTGTACGTAGACGACATCATTATCTACGGCTGTAGTCTTAACCATCACAATGAAAACTTAGTACGTGTTCTTGAACGACTCAAACGGTATAACCTAAAACTAAATGCAGAAAAATGCAATTTCCTTTGTCCAGAAGTAATATACTTGGGACATCTCATCACGCGAGACGGAGTAAAAACTGACCCAGCGAAACACAAAATAATTAAAGAATATCCAACCCCAAAAAATTCAGATGAAGTAAGATGCTTTATAGCCTTCTGTAACTACTACAGAAGATTCATACCAGATTTTGCTGAAATCGCACAAAGTTTGAATGCACTACTAAAGAAAAACACAAAATTTAATTGGAGTACAAACTGTCAACAAGCATTTGATACATTAAAAAATAAACTTATTGAGCCCCCAATACTACAATACCCGAATTTCGAAAAACCATTTATTCTAACTACAGATGCATCGAATTATGCACTAGGAGCAATACTATCGCAAGGCGAAATAGGTAAAGATCTACCTATATCCTACGCAAGCAAATCGCTTCAAAAACATGACCTAAGCAAATCTGTCATAGAAAAGGAACTGCTTGCAATCCATTGGGGAATACAATTTTTCCGACCATACCTATACGGAAACAAATTTACTGTTGTCACAGACCACAGACCTTTGGTATCACTATTTTCACATAAAAATCCATCATCAAAAATGACTAGAATTCGTCTGGATTTATGTGACTATGATTTTGAGATAATATACAAGAAAGGAAAAATGAATTCAAACGCAGATGCTCTATCTAGAATCAAAATAGACTCTGACATACTTAAACATATGATACCAACAGAAATCGATGAAAACGCAAAGAGAACACTAATCATCACAAGGGGGATGAAAAATAAAAATAATACAAACAATAGCAAGGAGAAATGCAACTCTCAACAGAAGCCTGATCAACTTCAAATTTGGGAATGTATATCTATTAATGACGTCAAAAACATGAAGAAATTAAAATTCAATATTGATAAAAACGCGAGGAATTAAAAAATTACGATTGATAAGAATTTTGTGCACGTGCGTTGTAGCGACAAATCAACGAATCCAGATTCAACCTTGAGGAAGCATACATCAGATAAGGAAACATATACTATGCATAGAGGATCTAACGATAACTCAGCGACACTAGAGTCGACACTGAAGAAATTAGCATCCAGAATGAAGAAAGAAAATATAAATGAACTTGCTATAATAAACGACGATGAAATATTTAAGCATTTTGAAAAAGAAGAATTAAAAGAAGCGTACGCAAATATAAAAATAAACGGCCAGAATCCTATGCTGAAAATCATAATATACAACGCCCCCCAACAAATATTTGATGATATTACCAAATACAAACTCATCGATGAATTCCACAACTCTTTGCACGGAGGACATCTAGGTGTTCGAAAAACCCTGACAAAACTAAAACAAAGATACATCTGGCGAAAAATGAGCCAAATGGTGAAGAAATTCATAGCAAACTGCGACTCATGCGCAAGAAATAAACAAACAAAACATACAAAAGAACCACAAACAATAACCGACACCCCCAACAACAGTTTTGAAGTTGTGTCAATCGACACTGTCGGACCATTACGATTATCGAATGGAAAAAGATACATTCTCACAATGCAGTGTGAATTAACGAAATTCGTTATTGCATATCCTATGACATCAAAAGATGCAACAACAACGGCTAAGACTTTGGTGGAGGAATTCATTCTTAAATATGGACATTTCAAAATGTTAAAATCAGACAAAGGGACAGAATTCAATAACGAACTGATAACAAATATATGCTCACTTCTAAAAATCAAGCAAACATTCTCCTCCCCATACCATCATCAAACGATAGGTGCACTTGAAAGAAATCACAGGGTACTTAACGAATTTTTGTTATCATTTGTCGACGATAATGAATGGGACAAATGGGTCCCGTACTTTACATTCGCTTATAATACGACACCACATAAAGATACCGGGTATTCACCATATGAACTCGTTTATGGGAAATTACCATGTTTACCCTCCGACACCATAAACAATAAAACAAAAATCTATGACTACGACAATTATGCTCGCGAACTACGAATTAGGTTAAAATATGCTCTCGCTAAAGCAAAAGAAATGACAACAAAAACAAAAGAGAAAAGAACACTCCATGAAAATAAGAAGTATAATAAAGAATTAGATTTAGACATAGATGACTTAGTATTACTGAAAGTAGAAAATAAGAAAAAAAATCAAGCACCATATATAGGTCCATTTAAAATAATAAAAAGAAAAGGAGTTAACTCCATTATAGATTTCAACGGAATAAATAAAGAAATACATAATAATCTCCTGAAACCATATAAACCAAACCAACGTACTTAAAATTTTTTAGTTCATAAATAATTTACACCCAAAAATGTTTCTTAAGGGCAAGGGTGTAGTGTAGCCACTTGCAGACACCACTGTTCACAACATATTAATCATAGATTAGATTTCACACGACAACAAAGTGACGACAGAATGTATAGTTCAATCGAGTACAATGTGTCACACAGGTTGATATGCACAGCATATCACATAACTAGATGTGTCATGCACTCAATTGAACTGAATGTCACTCAATAGAAACAAGATCCTCTTGAATGGCGCATAGCCAATAGGAATTTAGAATAAGTTATTCACTATCGCTATTGTGAGTAGAAATAAGATAGAAGATAAGTATAACAGTCACTGTAAATAGTATTTAAGAATTGAAATTTTGATAATAAGGTAATGATTTGGTTTGGATACCAGAGTCGGCAGTTGCCCCTTTTTTCTTTAGTTGCGGCGAGTAATCGCCTATCTATTCAGCGTGGTACGCTTAAATACCAAAAATAGGAAAGAAACCAAGAAATCACTACAGTCCAATAATTGTTAATTTTCTCCAGTTTTTTCTGGTATCCCTAGAGGTCGAAGCCAATGGAGTTCTGAACAGGATTGTTTCCGATTTTTGGAAGTTGATTTTCAACCTCCAATCATCGCAATACCTCTTAATTTGTTCGAAGTCACGCTGCAGAAGGATGTTGATGACCTAGATTTTTGGTCCTGGCCTGTACGCCACTAAATCGTCTGCGTACGCTATAGCATGTCTGAGGGAACCCACCAGATCACTCGTGTAAACATTAAACAGGATCGGAGAATTCACTGCTCCCTGTTGTAAGCCGTTTTTAATTTCGAAAGCCCTGCTCGAAGTCACATTGCCAACTTTGACAACGAACTTCTTTCCCACAAGCATGTCATAAGGGTTTTTGCATGCCCATTCTGGTCAACCATACGGTATCGAAGGCCTTCTCAAAGTCCATCAGGCAGGCACCCGTGCATTGGTTCTTACTTTTGTTCCATTGAATGTCGGAGACCAGTTTCGACGCGGCATGAATAGTGTCATGCCCCGCTCTAAACCCAAACTGGTTCTCGGGAATAATCTTATTTTCCTCAACCCATCTTAAAAGAGATCTATTGATGACTTTCTCGAATACCTTGCTAACATTCGGGAGCAAACTAATTGACCGAAGATTAACAGGGTTTGTCCTATCTTTATCCTTTTTCGGGATAGGGTGTACCACCGCTATTTTCCACTGCGCCGGATAATATGCATTATTCAGCGCATTGTTAAATAGTGGCGAAGATATCTATCGCCTCTAGCGGCAGGTGTCTTAATACGACGTTTGGGACACCGTCCACTCCCGCCGACTTTTTGTTCTTCAGTGACTCGAAGATGCAACGGAGTTCATCTTTTCTCACGAACAGGTGAGAACTTACATCGGCGATTGTGCCATTTGCACGGTTGTCGTCATTGAACACGGTGAAACCGTTGTTCTCGGATCGCCAATTTTGGATTTCGGTCCGTAGACAAAAGTGGTTAAGAAAGGCCCTCTCCTCGAGGTTGCGATTACAGCTACTAGGATTGTTCACCGTATACACAGCCTCAAAGAAAGCTCCAATCAAATCCGCCCTCTCCTGCGGGTCCTCGACCACGAAAAAACCGTCGTTCGAGTCAGCACTTTCCGGACTTATGCCAGCAGTCAGTAGTGTCTGTCTGTTCTCGTTCGTCCGAGGTATTCGGACACATGAAATGTCGTTATGATCTTTCCGCCTGAACAGTTTATTTATTTGTGGGAACATATTCGGACAACTGGATTTTATCGCCCGAATTTTATTGCCCCAATACAAACTTACAGATTTTCTGTAATTCTCGGTGATCAACTGTTTCAAGTTTTTGATCATCGACTTCAGTGTCCTTAGCTCGGGATCGTTCCTGTCGGTAAACTGTCTGTGTAGCCGTTTAAGCCTCGAGAGCAGTCTACTTTTGTGTCTGTACAGAGCATCTATTGTCGCGTTTCGATACTTTTCAGTTTGTTCTTCGTCGGTGGAACGTCCTACCCGAGGGATAGTCCGCTCCATTGTCTGTTTGATGACGACATTCATTTGCCGTAAATGACTGTCGATCTCATCGTTCGTTAAGTTCCTGTTTGTCGGTGGGTCGATCTCGCATGAGCGTATCTCGCGCTTTAGGACTCTGGAGAAGCGCGACCACTGCGCTCTTCGGTAATCGAAGGAACGCACTTGGTCGTACTGCTCCAGCTGCGATTGCTCGTTCGGGATCCGTATTACGGCGGCAAGTCCGTAGTGATCACTATCGTACTCAACCGCTCGTAAACAGTTCCGCGTGCTTAGATCAGTGTTCGTTAGTTCTAGTCTATCGTCAACTAGCGCCAAGTCCAAGAAAGAACCATCTCTAGGGAAAGACGGGATATCTGTCGCGTACAGTTCGAGTTTGTACTCAATCATATTATGACGCCACCAGTCGTAAAACTGGTTGCCCCTAGGGTTGGGAATATCATTTCCCCATGCCGCATGTTTAGCATTGAGGTCTCCGCCCAAAAAGTAGTAATTGTCTTCCGATTGAAGCTGTAAGCAACGAAAAAGCGTCTCGATCTCATTTAAAAATTCAATGCGTTGAGGAGATTCAGGTGCATAAAGAGACACCACATACACCCGCCTCTGGCTATTGAGGGGAATGCATACGATGCATGCTTCCAGCACCTGGAACCTTCGCACGTCCCCGTTTTAAGCAGTTGCCTAGTGGTTAATGTACACAAATAACTTTTAAAGGTTTTTTCCACTGCACCACCTCTCGCAAACGTCTGACAAACGTTTGTCACAAAAATAAAAACACCAAACGAATGGTTGTAAAGCTTACATTAAACTGTATGCCAATTATGCATATGAATGCCAACAGGCAAATGATTATATGCAAAATGACTAAAATGTCGGGATTATCAAGACTGTATTTTCGACTATTATGACCGAAATTACCAATATGGTCATATTTGCCTTGATGATGACCATCATTAAGGCATTTGTTATTTATATATATCAGATAAATATATATATCAAATAAATCAAAATTCCACGAACTCAGACACCGGTGATAATAAAATAATTCTTGTTCCATCAAAAATGCCAGCAATGCCATAACGAAATTTCAATAAAGTGCATATGGACATATAGTGGGGACTAGATTCTCACTAGATGAAACTCGGCTCTGATTAGGGGAAATCGGTCGTGAGAGCAGATGTTTCAGTTGACGTTTATGGAGGGGTAGCCGACGAATCTAGTCGAGAAATTCGTGACTGAGTACTAAGTTGACAGTTCTCATATGTGGCTGACGTAGAAAACGTGAAATTCCCGACCAATCCAGTTTTTGCGTTCAGGTTACATCTCATCCAGACCAATCTAGTCGACTTAAGATGACTAGATTCTTGAATGTGCCCATTGGTCTTGTAGCCGGGATAAGTCTGTAATGCAAAACGTTCAAACGTTTTCGTGTGCACGAAGAAAGATTGGTAGGGAACGTCACTTTTTCTACGTCAGCCACATATCCGAAGTGTCAACTTACGTGGTATTCGATTGGGCGCTCTCAGAGCGCCTGAAAAGAAACGAATTGAATCGGGTTGATCTATTTTTTGTTAATTATTTATATACAAATGTTTAAAAATCGATCTGAGCGAGCATTTTGAATGTTTTCATATAAAATTTAACCAGTGAATGGAAAAGCTTAGAAAAGTGTCGACGGCTACACATATTCCAATCGCACAAATGTCAACACAAAAAAGAGCAAGTGAGGTTTTTATGTTCGACTAGAGACACAAAATCTGAAATCTGAGAGCGAATCTGAAGAAGCCCAATCGAATATACTCAGTCACGAATTTCTTGACTTGATTCGTCGGCTACCCCTCCATAAACATCAACTGAAACAGCTGCTCATATGACCGATTTCGACCAATCAAAACCGAGATACATCTAGTGAGAGAGTTGTAAGACTTATGTGGTGTTCAACCCGATGCGTTTTCGCATCGTTTTCGTTTCTTTTCAAGCGAGCTAAACTAAATTTTATCTGGTCTCCAACTTTTCTCTCCAAACATCAGCTAAAGTCCTAGCTAAATTTTGATAAAGAGTACGTCGTGGATAAGTGTCACAGAAAACAGCTGTTCTTTGAAAAAAAATTCCTTCAACAATTTAATTCTCTCTTATTTCAACTTTGTCTGATTCCTGATTCTAGGTACTTTTCGTCCATGTAATAATTAAAAGAGCTCATCCTGCAGAACAACAAATACAAAACGATCTGTCACAATTTAGCTTGAGAAAATGTGCCGACCCATTAAATAGGCACGCTAAATTTTGACAGCCACATGAAGTACATTCTGAATTTACTAAGCTTAATAAGACAAAAAATCTGAATTTGGATTTATGTTGCATTTACACCATCACGCATGCGCATTTTTGCACGATACGGGGCAGAGAGATCCGTTTGTCCGCAGTCAATGCTATTAAAGGCGTAAGAATGAGATCACAAATCATACGCCTAAGGTGTCATGGATGTTCTACCCATAATTATAGATACGTAAAACGGAAATAAACACAATTACAATTAATTATTAACAACATTTCTACAATCACTTGAAGTAGAAAGGCGGCTCAATAAAAGCTCTTTTCCCGAAATATTCATGAAATCACGCACTTTTGCTCATTTCTTTTCTAATGTGAGTTCATGAATTCGACTTTAATACAATAATTCGCTATTCCAAAATGTGTATTTCACTATTTTTTTTTATTTTAATCGAAGCCTTAACACAAACCAAACTAGTTCAATACGAAACACAAAACAATTGTACACTGCGATGTCCATAAAAGCAAAAGGAATGGTGGCCGGCCATTGGCAACATGCTCTTTTTAAGTCACACGTATTCACAGCCAAGAATTGAAATTACAAAAACAACAATGTAAACAAATGGGTTTTGGGGGGATAGACGTACAAAAGATATCCATCTCTGGTTTATGCCAGATTCCATTATCTATGGTTTATGCCAGAGACAATACTGAGACCACCAAATCCGGCCGATTTCCCGTTACTTGCCTACAAGCTATATTTTCATGGGGTGGCAAACGCTAAGTGCGTTAGTATTGTTACATAGAAATTCGTATTGACAAATGTCACGTAACTTCAAAAATTCCGGATCACCAAACCGCTCGCACCTTGCATATGCCACTTCCGCTGTGGACAAAGCTGCTGACAGCGTTCATAAAATTTTATCCGTTAAATTTGAAATTTATATACGTATATTGGATAGTATTTTTTTTAGGAATAAGTGTACATTTGCTTAAAATATTTATGAAAAATTGCCAATGCAGAATGGATGCATAAAAATAAAAACATTTTGAGCAAGTTTTCTTCAGTTATTAAAGAAAAATTCACACAATCAATCGATCTTAATGATATCGAAAAGAGGTAAATACACAACCATGTTTGTCCTTATATGTTCTAGTATATAAAACATATATTTTAGATAATTTTACTAACCAACCAAATCAAATTATTCGCCTTTTAACAATTTATAATAACTAACCAATGGCATTCAGTAATATTAAAATGTGGAATTCCTGAACTCTTTCACATTTCCCCACGGTTGCCGCGGTTGGCAGCATTTATTTTTGTAGTTTTTGTGTGTTTTTGCATGTCGCACTGATTCTTTTTTGACATAACACCGATAGGAATACAAAATGGCGAATTTGAAAAAAAAATTGAGGGGCCCAGCGGCAAGAGGATTGTGAGTTGGGGGTCTCAGTATGGTTTGTCTATGGTTTATGCTTTGGTTTATAGCTTTCCAGTGGAATGGCATCTGCTACAAGCTGTTTTCCCGAAAATTTCATGAAGTCACGCACATATGCTCATTTCTTTTCTAGGATACGTGAGTTCGAATTGAACTTTAATGCAAGAATTCGGTATTTTCTAATGTGTATTTCACTATTTTTTCGAAACACAAAACAATTAAACACCGCGATGCCCATAAAAGCAAGACGATTGGCGGCCGGCCTTTAGCAACATAGACAAACCATACTGAGACCCCCAACTCACAATCATCTTGCCGTTGGCCCCCTCAGTTTTTTTTCAAATTCGCCATTTTGTTTTCCTATCAAAAAAGAATCCGTGTGACATGCAAAAACATACAAAAAATGCAAAAATAAATGCTGCCAACCGCGGTAACCGTGGGGAAATGTGAAAGACTTCGGGAATACCACATTTTTGTATTACTGAATGCCATTGGTTATTTAATATAAATTGTTAAGAGGCGAATAATTTGATTTGGTTGGTTAGTAAAATTATTTAAAGTTGATGTTCTATATACTAGAAACATATTAGGACAAACATGGTTGCGTATTTTCCGCTTTTGGATATCATTAACTTCGATTTTGTGTGTAAATTTTTCTTAAATAAAGAAGAAAATTTGCTCAAAATGTTTTCATTTTCCCTCAACCAATCTACATTGTTAATTTTTCATGAACATTTTAAGCAAATGTGCACTTATTCTTAAAAAAAAATATTATCACGCGTAACGAACAATTAAAAATTAAACGGATACAATTCTATGAACTCTGCCAGCAACTTTGCCCACAGAGGAAGTGTCTCATATCTCCTGGGAGTGTGTTGGTGAGCAGAATTTTGTGACATTTGTCAATACGATTTTCTATGTAAGAATACTAGCGGACCAAACGTGAACACTCCATAAAAATATAGCTTGTACACTAAGTAACGGGAAATCGGCCGTAGTTGGTGGTCTTAGTATAGTCTCCGATTAGCAACATGTTTTTTTGTAGCTCACACGTATTCATAGACGGGGGTTGGAATTACAAATACAACAATGTAAATAAATATCTTTTATTCGTTCATCTCTGATGCTGACTACTAGGATCAGTGCTGCCATTCAGATTAGATTCCGGTCATATCTGACTTTCACTCTGAGGCTTAGTACGCTGCTCGAGCTAAATTTTCGCTTCCATACAAAATTCTCTCCAAATTTAGCTGAGCTAAATTTAAGCGAACCCATTTAGCTGAGTGGTACGCAGCTCGAGCTATATAATAAACTTTTGTTTCTGAATGTACTTCATGTGTCTGCGAAAATTTAGGGTGCCCATTTAATGGGTCGGCTCATTTTCAAGCTAAATTGTGACAGATCGTTGTGTATTTGTTGTTCTGTGGCGGCAGTCTCATTTGAATGCAAGACTGAAATTAAGTGACAAGTGACTACGCCATGCAAGATTTATAGGAATTCTTATGATAAGAAATAATCCTTATTCCTGATGAAATCATAAGAAAAATATTGACAATGTATATAAAAATTATAATTCAAGCGATTCCGAGAGCGATGAGGATGTTGAACTTTTTTAATAATTTTTAAATGTATATTTTTTTGTAAATTATTTGCCATAATAAGACTGAATAAGATTGAAAGTTCCTTTTTTTGCAAAACTTTGTGATTAAAACATTCATTGAGATGTTATTTTGTTTTATTAAATTTAAGATTAGTTTGAAAAAAAAAGAAACTACGTACATATAATTTACATATAATATCATTTTATTTTTTTATATTTATATTATTATATATTCCTATAATTATATAATATATTAATTTCCAAACTAACTGGACTTCACTCTAATTTCCTAATGTGGATTCCTACTTAACGGATCGTATCCAGTATGTTCGCATAAATGACACGTTCTCGTCACCAGTTTATGTTACCTCTGTGGTACCTCAAGGTAGTTATTTAGGCCCTCTGTTCTTCCTTTTGTTTATTAAAGACATTCCTGACTTGTTTTTGAGTTCCCAGTGTCTTATGTTTGCCGACGATTTGAAGGTGTTCCGACCTATATGATTGTATTTTTTTACAAGAGGACCTTGAACGACTGTTCATAATATGGTGCCACAGTAATGACCTTCATCTCAATCTTCTTCTTATCGTAACCTCTCCCCAATTCACTTTACGTACGTAATAGATAATACCCCTCTGTACATTATTTCATCCAAAAGAGATCTTGGAGTTATTTTCGACGTAAAACTTTTTTCTTTTTGCAAGCACATTGAATCTTTTGTTGCCAAAGGTAATCATATAATTAGGTTTCGTGTTGTGGAATTCGAAAGACTTTAAAGATCCACATACCCTTAAATGTTTATTTTGTGCACATTTCCGATCTCATCTTGAGTACTGCAGTATAATACGGAATCCGTTTTATGACGAACAAGGTGGGCCAAAAGAAGTCATCCGATGTTGTTTGGCTCTCATTTTTTTTCTAAATGAAAAACTTCGATTCTGTTTTTTGGTTATGTTTATTTGAACCTTTAGAATTGTATTGGTAAATTAAATAGATGATATCGGCCAAATGGGCGCCGTCACAATTGATTGTCATACGGGCTCGTTTTATGGCATTTTTCATCACTTCGGCGAGAACTTCGGGCGACAGATTCTCGCACTCGTGTCGAATGTTGTCCTTGAGGGCTTCTACGGTCTGGAACGGTTAAATCGGGAGATCTTGCGGGCCAGTGCAAATCGCCAAAACGAGAGATGAGGCGACCCGGGAACGCCGCCTTCAGAATATCGGTTGTGGCTCGCGCAGTGTGTGCCGTAGCTTCGTTCTGTTGGAACCACATGTCCTCCAGTCCTAATTCGTCCAATTGCGGCAGAAAAAACTCGGTTAACACGGCACTATAGCGCGCACCGTCCACTGTTGCCGTTTGGCCAGCGGCGTTCTCGAAAAAAATGGCCCGATGACTCCTCCAGCGTGAACAGCGCACCATGCAGTAACTTTGAGCGGGTGTAATGGCTCCTCGAGCATTACTCGTGGATTTTCGGTGACCCAGAAGCGATAGTTTTGCTTGTTCACGTACCCGCTGAGGTGGAAATGAGCCTCATCGCTCATTATTATTTTGGTCGAAAAATCGTCCACTTCGTCCTCGAGATTGAGGATGGCTTGGGCGTAGGGTACACGCGTTTGGCGGTCGACAGGCAGCAGCTGATGCACGGACTGGACTTTGTACGGGAACATGCGCAAGTCTTTGACCAAAATTCACCTTAGGGACGACCGGCTGATGGCTAATTGCGAGGCACGGCGTCTGGTCGATGTTTCCGGCGACAGCTCGACATCCTCGTCAACAGCGGCGATATTCTCGGCACAACGGGCGCTCCGGGGCCGGCCACTCTTGGCAACGTCTCGTGTGGTCCCATACTCTTCAAGGTTGGTGGCCAAACGGCGCAGTGTTTGCGCAGTCGGTGTCGGACGGCCGTGGAATCGGCGACGGAATTCGCGCTGCGCCAACACTACAGACGAATTGTTACGCAAAAAAATAGACACGATTATTCCGCGTTCTTGGGGAGTAGATCGCTCAATGGCTTGTTCACTTGTATTCTACGTCTGTCTAGTCCACAAATGTCAAAACAGATTTGACATTGGCGGCCATTTGCAAAAATAAGAGCGTCTTCCAATAGGGTGATCTCTTTTGGCCCACCTTGTACATTCTATAAGAATAGAGGGGATCCAAAAGCGTCTTACTAGAGTAGCCGTTCGTAGACGTCTTCGTACGCCTTTTTAAACGGAGGCAATATTTTTCAATTATGTTTATTCGTGATTTGATAAATGGTCATATCGATTGCCCTTTCCTATTATCATTAATTGGATTTAAAACTCCTTCGAGAGCTCTTAGAAATAGTCTTTTATTTTATGTACCTTATCATAGAGTTCCTTTTGGATACAATAGCTGTTTTTTATTATCAGCTGTGATCCATTAGATCATCGATATACATGCACTTACAACAACAGCACATGATCCTGCTTCTCATCGAGATCACGAATCATGATCTGAAAATTATTTCTACTATTTACAACTAGGTGGCTTGTTTTATTTTTAAATGTTGGTGTGCCTGTAAACGATAGCCACACAATCACGTTGCCAGACTAAAAAAAGGAACACAAAAAATCAATTGATTTCTTTCGCATTCGAATAAAGTCCTTGTCCGTATTCCGAGTTATTTTGTTTTTTTCTTGTTCTATAAAGCTATGTCCAGGCCAGCCAAACATTTGATAAACAATTAAATACCTACATGTTCCATATTTATTTCTAAAACACTTATTAAACAAAACAATTTTTATGAAATGTTTAGAAATGTTTTGCTGGTTTGTTCCTGGACACCAAAAAAACGTTTATGAAATGTTTCACAGTTACCCAATCGTGATGGGAAATAATTTTTGTTTTACAAGTATCCCTGCACAAAGTGAGCGCTGTTATAAAAATATCCAGAAAAGCTAAAAACCTACTGAGAAAGTGATTCATTTAATACGATTATTTGAATTAAATCGCGTGTCGCGTGATTGCCCAGACTAAAATTACTAAAATAAAAACTCGCTTCTAATAATCCCACCACATTATTTTCTTCTAGTCCAAAACAGGATAAAGTTGAAACCATAGACAAACCATACTGAGACCCCCAACTCACAATCCTCTTGCCGCTGGGCCCCTCAATTTTTTTTTTAAATTCGCCATTTTGTATTCCTATCGGTGTTAGTCAAAAAAGAATCAGTGTGACATGCAAAAACACACAAAAACTACAAAAATAAATGCTGCCAACCGCGGCAACCGTGGGGAAATGTGACAGAATTCGGGAATTCAACATTTTTACATAACTGATTGCCATTGGTTAGTTATTATTAATTGTTAAAAGGCGAATAATTTGATTTGTTTGGTTAGTAAAACTATCTAAAGTTGATGTTCTATATACTAGAAATATATTAGGACAAACATGGTTGTGTATTTTCCGCTTTTGGATATCATTAACTTCGATTTCGTGTGTAAATTTTTCTTAAATAATGAAGAAAATTTGCTCAAAATGTTTTCATTTTCCCTCAACCAATCTACATTGTTAATTTTTCATGAACATTTTAAGCAAATGTGCACTTATTCCCAAAAAAAAATATTATCCACACGTAACGAACAATTTCAAATTTAACGGATAAAACTCTATGAACTCTGCCAGCAACTTTGCCCACAGCGGAAGTTTCTCATATCTGCTGGGAGTGTGTTGGTGAGCCGGAATTTTTGAAGTTTCGTGACATTTGTCAATACGATTTTCTATGTAACAATACTAGCGCACCAGATGTGTACACTCCATAAAAAATATAGCTTGTAGGCTAAGTAACGGGAAATCGGCCGGAGTTGGTGGTCTCAGTATTGTCTCTGGTTGAAACATTTCACAAACATTCACACCCGTATTAATAAACAAATAAGTATACAAAAATTTGACGTAGCTGCTGAGTAAGGAGTTGATAACTTATACGCAGTGTTTATTAATACGGGGGCTAGTAAATAAATTTCAGAAATCTTTTATAAATGTTTATAAAATCTGTCCGATTTGCTTCAGACACGTTTCATAACCATTTCTGAAATGTTTCGGTGGTCTGGACACACCTTAATATGCCAAGATAAACTCAAGCGGTAGCAGCAAATATTGTTCATGTGTTGCATATTTGAACATAAAATACTAAATTTGTTTCACAAAAATATATTTGAAAAGAAAAATTATGCAAATTTGATTCAAATATGGTAACACCCCCGACTTTGCAAGTGAAATGACATGTGCCTTGTGTGACGTCACGTTGAGAAGAATATTTGCAATATGGCTGGTGGCAATATGAAGTTTGAAATACCCTGTATTATCTGTTTTGCTTTTGAAAGCAACTGTTGCCAAAATTCCAAAATTAAACTTTTCAATGATCCGTTCTGTTTTATTTTCGTGATCTGATCCGAATCAGATCACGCAGATAATAAAAAACAGATAATGATTTTCAATTTCTAGATGCCTTAAGCCCGTATGACACTACATTTTTTTTTTTGCATTTTGTCTGCTTTTAAAATTAAACTAGAGCAGTACGAAAAATTAGAACGAAAATTCCCGATAGGAGTAAGTGCGAGAAACATACAAAAAAATGCATTAAAAATGTATTCAAATCATATTTTTCAGCTGATGGCAGCTTTTTTTTAGACATTTCAAGATTATTTGAAAATAAATTCGATTGAAAATTTGCGGTTGCTTTGCAAACAATTGCTATCCTTTTCGTAATACACTTTTAGTCTCTTTTACACACCGCTGACTTTTCAACATTAGCCGTGTTTTTTTGAGCTTCGATCTCAGCAAAGCAAAGTAAAGTAGGATTTTCATCATGCAATTACAACAACTACGCTCCACTTGACACTTCGAGACTCGGTTGTAGTTGTTGTTATCGCGTGCTGAAAATCCTACTTTACTTTGCTTTGCTGAGATCGAAGCTCAAAAAAACACGCCTATTATAAAAATGAGGAAAAAATGTAGTGCCATACGGGCTTTAGGGAATCCGATAAATATTGGAGTATATTCGATTTTCTTAGTAGGGATTCATTTAGGAATAAATTAATTCTGTTGTTAAGCTTTGGTGGTCGTTTCTAAGAATATTTTTGTATTAAGTAATTAAGAATTATTAAGAACAGTATATGTACTCATTTGATTGAAAATAAACAAACTATGTAATGGCGTTTACGATTGAAGAAAAGAATTACGCCTTCTATGAAAAGGGCAAATCTAGAAGTGCTCTTTCGATCTATTCTATGTTACATTGAAAAAAAAAGTGCACTTCCAGGTCAATGCTTAACACGACAGAAGTGTCCGGAATATTTTTAGAGAATTGCCCTGAACTCACCAGCGCATACTAACAAAACGTTAGATTGAAGTGTTTGTTGTGTTTTTAGAAACTAATTTTTAGCTTGTGATCCAAAAATATACAATTATGCGTGCAAAATGTAAACTAAAATTGATATAAATGTATATTATTGAGTATTGACTTGGCCTATTAAAACATTCATATTTACTGTAGAAAACAACAAAAAAAGTAAGAACAGAAAACCAAGTGTCGCATATGGTAGGTTCGTTCGCATACGCGGTTTGAATCGAACGCAGTCGATATAAATCGATTCCAATCGCACAAAGTCTATACACGTACCCATCAAAAATGACAGAAAAAGAGAAAATTATCAAAATAACGAGTAACGAGCAGTTCCTCTCTTGGCTCGAAACAGCTCAGAGAATTTCCACCGGCAAGTAGGTACTGATAAAAATGTCAAATGCGCAAAATTGACAGGAAACAAATTCAAAATCCGTTTTAAAAATTACAAAACTAAAATATCTGAAAATAAAGAAAATTCAGTGGTGGTCGAATGTTCTCCTAGAACG
Organism: Cheilosia variabilis; assembly: GCA_951230905.1. Lineage (NCBI taxonomy): Eukaryota > Metazoa > Arthropoda > Insecta > Diptera > Syrphidae > Cheilosia > Cheilosia variabilis. Next base: position 40,994,993 of record OX579679.1, on the reverse strand, counting down.
TTTCATATGTCGCGAAAAGGTAAGTACACATTTTTTCGTGATATGGATTAGATTTGAAAGATGTAAGTGGCTCAAAGTAGGTCGAAGTGTATCCACGTACTTTTTCAGCTCTCTGAGAGTGTTTCGCTCAATTTTTCGAGTTTGACAGATTTTTAGTGCTTGGCTCGTGAAAGTACGCGAATGGACCTGGTGTCTACCACTATTACAAAAGTGCTCCAACGAATTTCATTGAAAAGAGCAGTTCTGAATTTCGGGGTAATTCTCTCGTAACTTGAATGAAAAACGCCATAAGTATATTTCATTTTTGACCGGACTTCTGGTCAAACATTTTTATTTTATATTTCGATCGAATTTAAAAAAAATGAAAATGATAGTGGCAGCACTGGTTTGGATGGTTTTATTCATTCAACTTTGGTCTTTGGCCAATAGCCATTTTATTGATAGGTTTTGTTGCTGTTCCTAATACCCACTGAGTTATTTGATATACATTATTTTTTACATATATAGATAGATATAATTGTTATACAATTTAAAATTGTTGTTAGTATCGAGTAATTATGTGGAATCTTACAAAATTCTCGAGAATTAGTATCGCCCGAAAAGCTACGATACGTTCTCATTTTACATATTACCCTGAAACATCAAAAAACAAAAACGCGGCTGTGCAGAAGATGAACATGTTTCAAGCTATCAATAATGCTATCGACACTGCATTGGAAGCGGACAAATCGGCTTTAGTTTTTGGTGAAGATGTGGGTTTTGGAGGAGTATTTAGATGTACAATGAACTTGCAGAAAAAATACGGAAAAGGTAGAGTTTTTAATACTCCACTTTGTGAGCAAGGTATTGCTGGTTTTGCTATAGGAGTTGCAAACGCTGGTGCTACTGCCATAGCTGAAATTCAGTTTGCAGACTACATTTTTCCCGCTTTTGACCAAATTGTAAATGAAGCGGCTAAGTACAGATATCGAAGTGGAAATATGTTTGATTGTGGGTCGCTAACTATTAGAGCGCCATGTGGAGCAGTAGGTCATGGTGCACTATACCATTCACAGAGTCCCGAAGCGTACTTTGCCCATACCCCAGGCTTAAAAATTGTTGTCCCACGTGGACCGTTGCAGGCAAAGGGACTTTTATTGGCTTGCGTTAAAGAACGAGATCCTTGCATTATATTCGAACCAAAGACTCTCTACAGGGCAGCTGTCGAGGATGTTCCAATAGATGCCTTTTACCTTCCGTTAGGAAAAGCAGATATCGTAAGGAAAGGAACTGATATAACATTAATTGGATGGGGAACTCAAATCCATGTTTTGCTTGAGGTTTATATTACAGAACTAAATTTGAAACAACTCTTAATATCTTATTCCAACAGGCAGCAGATTTAGCTAAAACAATGTTCAAAGCCAACTGTGAAGTAATTGATCTGGTATCAATATTACCTTGGGATAGAGAGACAATAATAAATGTGAGTAAATGGCTCTGAATGGCGATATAAGGCATAATTTAAGTTTAAATTGGGGACGTTCGGATACCTAGTTTATATAAAACGTCAACTAAATTTGTCTTCACTAGGTATCCGAACGCGTTTTCTAGGCAGCTTGAATTGAATTGCTTTTGAATTCTCGGTCAGCGTTACCTTTGTTTGAATAAAGTAGTAATTTGGCACTTTTTTCGAGAGCCTGACACATTTTTTTCTATTTTGGCACTTATTTTTTAGTTGGAAAAGGGCGCTTCAAAACATGTTAAAATGCTGTTATTTCCAACTAAAAACCTTTTAAATGTAGCGCAGTTGCGAATCACAATACTATTATAGTGTTTAGCGAACCAATACTTGTTAAATATCGTTCAAAAATTCTAAATAAGCAATTCTGCTTCAGCGCTCACCTTCTGCAGGGAAACTTGTAAAACAAAAATAATTTTACATCACGTAACTCTGAAACATTTCATAAATGTTTTTTTTTGTGTCCAGATCCAAATCTGCAAAACATTTCATAAAAATTTTATTTTTTAATAAATGTTTTAGAATTATTTATGAAACATGTAGGCAAGCAAATGTACACTTATTCCAAGTAACGAATGATTTCAAATTAAAGGGATAAAATTCTATAAACGGTGGCAGCAACTTTGCCCAAAGCGGAAATGGCAACTGCAAGGTGCGAGTGTGTTGCTGAGCCGGAATTTTTGAGGTTAGGTTAGGTTAGGTTAGAGTGGCAGGCCGCCTCAAGTGCAACCTCACTTAGGCCAGAGTAGGCCCATTGTGATACCACAGGATCGGTGCTCTCATAGACTACCCGTTGAACCAGCCGGAGCTTAGAATGAAGCGTTGGAGGCAGTTGATTCCTATGTTCGCGAGTTCGCTGAGATTGTCGAAGAAGTATTCTCCGAGGTGTAGTTTTCTGCGGAAGGACAGTGCTGGACACGTGCAGAGAAGGTGAAGAATAGTCTCCTCCTCCTCCTCGTCCATACATGTTCTACAGAAATCATTAGAGGGGAGACCTAACCTGAGAGCATGTCTCCCTATGATGCAGTGTCCCGTGATGACACCTACTAAAGTGTTTACCATGGGTCTATTCAGTGCAGTAAGATTTTTTGAGCGCTTGAAATCCAGCTGAGGCCAGATCTGTTTCGAGATGTGGCACGTTGTACAATTAGACCACCTGCGATTCGTTGCGCTAATCGCGTTTTGCTTAATTAGGAGCTTGCATGTAGCAAGAGGTATGTAGAGATTCTCCTTTTCCGGTAGAATCGACATAGTAGTGCCTTGTCTGGCGAGCTCGTCGGCCATACAATTCCCTGGAATGTCTCTATGACCCGGCACCCATATAAGGTGAATTTTGAATTGTTTCACCATCTCGTTAAGAGATAATCGGCAATTGAGGGCAGTTGTGGAATTGAAGATGACAGAATCCAGGGATTTAATCGCGGCTTGACTGTCGGTAAAGATGGTGATATCCTTTACAGATATTACATTATACCGAAGCCACGACAAGGCCTCTTTAATCGCCATGATTTCCGCCTGGAATACACTACAGTGATTAGGAAGGCTGAATGAGATTTTGCAATCTAGTTCAAAGGAGAAGACACCCCCCCAACTCCTGTTTCAGTTTTGGACCCGTCTGTATAGAAGCAGACTGACTCCTTACGAGGCACTACATCATTCTCCCAGTCACTCCGGGAGGGTATGTAGGTTTCGAAATTCTTATCGAATTGAAACTGAGGAAGGGTGTAGTCAGTTTCTTTTGGAATGCATTCTAATGTATCTAGAATAGATGAGTGACCAGTTTGCCGGCTGGTCCACAAACGAATTGCGTTTAAGCGAGTGGCTGCGTTTGCTGCCACTTGTTTGCAATATATGTCTAGCGGTAGCAGGTGGAACATTACTTCCATGGCCGCTGTTGGAGTGGTCCTAAGGGCTCCACTAATGAATACGCATGCCGTTCTTTGAACACGGCTGAGGTGATTGTAGTAGACGGCCTTCTCAAGGGCAGTCCACCACACGAGAACGCCATACGTAAGTATAGGTCTGATAACGGACACATATATCCAATGTGTAATTCGAGGCTGAAGCCCCCATCTGCTTCCAATGGCTTTTTTACAGCAGTACAGGGCCGTGGTGGCTTTCTGAACTCTCCGCAGAATATTGGGTTTCCAGCTCAGTTTGCTATCTAAAACGAGGCCCAAGTAACTAGCCGTGTTAGTGAGCACCAGAGGGGTGCCGTTTAGTTTAGGGGGTACAAATGTTGGGATTTTGTATTTCCTTGTAAAGAGGACTAACTCAGTTTTCTGAGGATTGACCGCCAGACCACATTTATTGGTCCATTTAGAGAGCTTAGAGAGGGCATTCTGCAAGAGATCCCTGAGTGTATTGAGGTATTTTCCTGAGACAGCGATAGCAACGTCATCTGCATAGGCAATTACCTTGCAACCTTCCCCTTCCAGTATTAGTAGTAGTTCATTCACCACTAGGTTCCAAAGAAGAGGTGAGATTACGCCACCTTGAGGCGTACCCCTACTGACGAACCTCCGAGCCGAGGCCTCGCCCAGCTTTGAGTTGATGAACCTGTTAGTGAGCAACTGGCCCACCAACTCGCCAATCGATTTCTCAATTCCAAGGCCCGTCAGTGCGCCGAGAATTGCCCCTGCTTCGACGTTGTTGAACGCTCCCTCAATATCCAGGAAAGCAACCAATGTGAATTCTTTGCAATCGAGTGATTTTTCAATGGAAGATACAAGTGAGTGAAGGGCCGTTTCAACCGATTTCCCTTTACTATACGCGTGTTGAGAAGCTGACAGAAGATTTGAGTTGACACTGCAACGTATGTGTATGTCAATCAGTTTCTCTAAGGTTTTTAGTAGAAATGAAGACAAAGTAATGGGTCTGAGATCTTTGGGGTTTACATGTGTGCCTTTACCAGCCTTGGGTATAAAAACCACATTAACTTCTGTCCATAACTTGGGAATATGAGCCAAATCCAGGCAACTTTTGAAAATTACAGTTACCCAAGGAAGGATTAGGTCAACGTTCCTCTGAAGTTCGGCCGGTATTATACCATCTGGTCCAGGAGACTTAAATGGCTTAAAGCTTTTTATGGCCCAAAGAATTTTGGTCTTGGTAATAAGACTTGAAGAGCTGCTTGTTATTGGCCTTCCAGAAGACCTAGTTGGTATCGAGGCAGCAGTACAGCTATTAGGGAAGTGAGAATCCAGTAGAAGGTCCAGAGATTCTTCACTGGAGGTGGTCCACGATCCATCAGCTCTCTTAAGGTAGCTCGCTACTTTAGGAGTGGATGCAAGAATTTTCCTGAGTCTGGAGGCCTCAGAGATTTCTTCTATCTTTCCGCAGAAGAGTCTCCAGGAGTTCCGTTGGGCTTTCCTGACTAAGGTTTTATAGGATTTGAGAGCTTTCTTATACAAGATCCAGTCTGAGGCTTCGCGGAATCGCTTGGCCTGATTGAAGAGCTGCCTGCATTCTTGACGTAGAGATACAATCTCCTGATTCCACCAAGGTGGTCTAGGCTTGCCCCGAGGTTTGCTTATGGGACAGGAGAAAGACATAGCCCGATTGAGAGCCTTAGTGAGTTCTTCAACCATGCTATCTAGTTCATTTGTGTTAGTGGGGGGAACAGGAATTCTGTTGATAGCAGATAATTCCATACTGTTCCTATATTTGCTCCAATCCGTTCTCCTGAAATTCCTAAAGACGGGTTGGACATGAGGGAGGCAGTTTATGCCAAATTGAATGTACCTGTGGTCTGAGAAGGAGTGTTCGTTAGACACTTTCCATTCCCTGATATCATATTATATGGTATCGGAGACTAGCGTGATGTCTAGGACCTCTTGTCTATTACAAGTGACAAAGGTGGGTTCGCATCCAGTGTTGCATATGATTAGTTTAGTACTAATTAAGTAATCAAAAAGTAGCTCACCTCTTTTATTGATATCGGAGCTGCCCCATACTGTGTGGTGTGCATTGGCATCACATCCCAGGATCAGTGCAGCTTTGGACTTCTCCACATCAGCAATCGTTCTCCCCAGTAGTGCCGCAGGGAGGGGAAGGTCAAACGCCAGATACGCCGAAGTCAACCAGAATTTCCGCAGTCCGACTTCAGCGCTAACTGTCACGGTATCAAGATCGCTGTAATTAGGGAGAAGTAAAATATTTAGTGTGCTCTTCGCAAGGATGCAGGCTCTCGGTGTACCTTCATTCCTCACGTAGAAAAGTTTATAACTAGGAGTCCTGAGTCCGTGCACCCGATCATTAATGACCCAGGGTTCCTGAATCAGGACAATGTCTTCCGCGCTTTTGGATAGCCGCAGAAGAAGAGAGGCCGAAGCCGTTTTTGAGTGATGTAGGTTAATCTGAAGTAACCGCAGCATCATTGCTATAATTACCACCAGAAACCTCCACCACAGTGTTGTTAGCCTCATCCGTATCCGACTCCAGTGACACATCAGTCACGGATGGGCTGCCGAGGCCGCTGGATAGATCCAGGTCCGACAGTCCTATGCTGTCCATGTCCAGATCTATCCGTGGGGCCAAATTGGAGTAAGAGAGAAGGGGGGCCTTCCCAGGAGCGCAATCGCCCGCCGCCACCTTAGCCGCTGTGGTCGGTATATTACTGACCAATGCAGTTTCGGCAGCGGCGGGAGATCGCACTAATTTTTGAGGTTACTTGACATATTGTCAATACGAATTTCTATGTAAAAATACTAGCGCACTAATATTTTTATGTAACTTTAGTATTTCTATTTCTTTAAGGTTTTCAAAATATGAGTTTATAATACTATCAAAAGTTAGCATTTTAATTAGAGTCCTATTGACAATTATTAGGGTAAAAAAAAAAAACTTATCATATTACCTTTTGGTTATAAACATATTTGGTTATATAAAGGGTGATTTTTTAAGAGGTTTAGAACTTTTTTTAAAAAAAAACACAAAAAATTCGAAAAAATGAATGAAATATTTATTTGAATCGATAGTTTGAACCTTGCAATTTAATGTTTAAAGATAATTTCATGCAAATGTTGACCGCGGCTGCGTCTCAGGTAGCCTATCCGCTGAGTCCAATTTTGGCATACTCTTTCACACATATCGGCCGGTATCTCACGAATGAATGCATGGATGTTGGCTTCCAGTGCGTCAATCGAAGCGGGCTTGTCCCTATACACATTAGCCTTGGCATACCCCCACAAAAAATAATCTAATGGTGTCAAATCGCACGATCTAGGCGGCCAATTGACCGGCCCGAAACGTGAAATTAACTGTTCACCAAACTCGCCTCGCAATTGCGCCATTGTTTCGCGTGCTGTGTGGCATGTGGCACCGTCTTGTTGAAACCACATATCATGCAAGTCAAGAACTTCCATTTCGGGCAAAAAAAAGTTTGTTATCATCGCTCGGTAGCGTTCACCATTGACAGTAACGCTGCGATTCGCATCATCTTTGAAGAAATATGGCCCAATAATGCCGCCGGCCCATAAACCGCACCAAACAGTGGCTTTTTCGGGATGCATTGGTAGCTGTTGCAATGCTTCTGGCTGATCTTCACTCCGAATGCGGCAATTTTGCTTATTTACGTACCCATTCAACCAAAAATGAGCCTCATCGCTGAACACAATTTTTCGATAAAAAAGCGGATCCTCGGCCAGCTTTCCAAGAGCCCATTCACCAAAAATTCGGCGTTGTGGTAGGTCGGCTGGCTTTAGTTCTTGCACCAGCTGTATCTTAAAAGGCTTTACGCCCAAATCCTTCCGCAAAATTTTCCACGTAGTGCTGTAACAAAGGCCTAACTGCTGGGAACGGCGCCGAATCGACATTTCGCGGTCTTCTGTCACACTAGCTGATACGGCCGCAATATTTTCTTCACTACGCACAGTACGTAAACGTGTTGGTGGTTTAATGTCCAACAAAGTAAATTTGGTGCGAAATTTGGTCACAATCTTCCGAATAGACTGCTCAGAAGGTCGAGAATGCCGATCATAAAATGGAAGCAGCGCGCGATGAACATTTCGAACCGAGCACGAATTTTGATAGTAAAATTCAATAATTTGCAAGCGTTGTTCATTTGTAAGACGATCCATGGTTAAATTGCAAACCAAACTGAAGCTGTTTGACAGTGACACAAGGTACTAAACACACGTCAGCTGTCAAAACCAGTGTTGCCAAAACCAAACCAGCTAAAAAATCACCCTTTACAATTTGACAATTGTAAAAATTAATTAAATTATTTTTTATTACAGTAAGATTTCTGTTGTCACAATTTTGTTTCAATTTATCTTGTACTGCATTTTTTACTAATAGTGATTCTTCATCAATTATTTCAATTTTCGTTTTATTGTTATATTTTAATTTACATTCGTTGTTCCAAATACAGTTATTGCTGATTGTTAAATCTCTTAACATTCTGCGATTCTAATAATAATTTTTAGTGTCCGGGCTAAATTTTTCGAACTCACAATTGTGATATTTTCCATTCAAAATTTCATATTGTGACCGATGTATGTTTAGTGTGAAGGTTGAAAATGATTATTAGTAAGGCCCATTGTGTTTTCTTTATAAGTTAACATTTTGTTGGCAATTGTTACAATATTCTTTTGATCATCTATTTCAAAGTATTCAGTGTTTGGTAGAGGTATAACCAATTTTAAGTCAACCTGGCTTTTTGGGATTTTAATTGCTATTCTTAATGCACCGTACTAATAACAAATTTTAGTCTCGAAATTTGTAAGAACTACCTACTAAAATTAAGAGTCGAAACTAAAAATGTTTATTGGTAAGGCCCAATGACTCATTATTATATTGTAATACTCCTACTTTCATTAACTTGAGCTTATAATATATATATTATATATTACATTTTTGAATTGATGTCCAACCGGTGATTTGACATTCTTTGGGACAGGAACTGTTTTGTTGTACCGATGTAGCAAAGGTTCCAACTTTCATTAGTGTTACCTATGCAGTTGATTTTGTACACAACGTCAGTACGTTTTAACTTCTTAGTTGTGGGTTTAAGCTTGGAGAACGAAGATGCCAGAGTCTGATTCGACTTAAACGCTATGTAAAGGTCCTTGGAACTGCTGCTGATCATTTGTTTAAAGTTCTCGGCGAGTCTGGGAACATAGACAACACTTCTGTAAGCCGGCAATGTGTCTTCTGTTCCTTTATTACGTGGAACCTTGCGTTTATGATTTAGGATTATATTTCGTATGAAGCCATCTGGGTAACTATTGTCCTTGAGGATTTTTGTGACTTTACGTTCATTCATAATATGAAACTTCTCGTCACTTAACGTAAAAACCTTATGGACAAGATTCGAAGCAGTGTTTTTGATGATGTGCTTTACTTGGTTAGCCTTAAAGTTGACGAGTCTTCCAGCCGGCCGTATCTTTTTGATGCCAGTTAAATGAAAGCTGATGTTGGTCACGACTGATTAGAATATCCAAAAACGCTATGGAACCATTTTTCTCCATCTTAGATTAGATTAGATTGTTAGGGGGAGGTGGAAACAAGTGGGCCTAATGTGATTTCCTCCATTTAGAGCTCGCTCATGATACCGGACTTTGTGATGAATCCTCTGAATCTTTGAGCGGGCTGTCAGATATGTCCTCTGCCTCAAGGTAAGGTTTTCCTAGAAGGTGTTGACGTAGTCTGACTAGACATTCACAGTAACACAGTATGTGTTCTGCTTATACTTCGTCCTCGTTGCATAGTCGGCAATTATTGTTTTCTGTTAATCCCATAGTCATGAGGTGTTTTTTGACTAAACAATGTGGTAATGGGTAATCCACAGAATGGTCTTGGCATCATGAAGGTCGATGCCGATCCTTTTCTGGCTAGTATGTCTGCTATTTCATGTCCGCTGTGTCCTGACACCCAAATGATATGTACTCTGTTTGTGCTGGCTAGCGATGTAAGCAGTTGTAAGCGATCCCATACTAGTTTTGATGTAATTTCATAGTTGTTAATAGCCAGGAGTGTAGCTTTGCTTGTTCTTGTTTGTTATGGATTTTTTTAGATTTTCTCTGAGACATAGTTCTATTGCAAAGATTTCTGCTTGAAAAACGGAGTTGCACTTGCCCATGCTTTTGTGGGTGAACGTTTTTGTGTTAACCCCATATACTCCAGCTCCAACTCCTTAATCTGTTTTCGACCCATAGCGCGGTGCTATGGAAAGGATGTCATCGTTTCCTTCCGTACTCAGGGTTCCGTACCCTGTGAGGATTATTATCGCCTCTTCACCGTACGATGCCCTGTTGAGAGAGACCTTCTTGTCTACCCCTCGGACTGTTTGTATGTCTCCGTTGGTAACCGACACAAAGCATTCAGCAGCTTGACTGGTGACTACACTAATGTTTTCGGTATTTCTTGAGGCCGCATCCAATGGAGGAGTAGCCGTCGTACACATTGCTCTGGCGGCAGCGCTGGTGCTAGCCACTGGATCTGTAGCATTTGTGTTTGACGCCGGTTTGCTCGTTGTGAAGGTGTCGATTGTTTTTAATGTTGTGTTTGCAGATTTGTCTGCACTTTTTAAAATTAGTTTGATCTGTCCAAATCGGAACGAGACCAAACCCTTAAGTTCAACGAACCGCCTCATGATATTTTCATTTATGGTAAAGACCATGTGAGCGATATCTTTATCGTCAGATCTTTGCAGAACTCTCCACGTTCTGGTGTTCAGCTCTTTGTTCTGGCCATCTAATATTGCCAGTATTCTTTCATTGGCTACCACGGTACTCTGTGGGAATAAACTTCTAATGACATGTGGCTTTGGAAAGTTATCCTCGCCCACAAGCATTATATCTAGTCCACATTTCTCCTTTAGCTTGATAAAATTTTCTTTCATCCACTCTACAGTGGTGTTGTCCGAGCACACGATCATGAGCCATCCAGCTTTGAAAGTTGAGCCACGGAAGCTGGCTTTGTGTTTTCGTCGCGTAATTCGATCGTAATGTCCATAATACTCTCCTGTAACTGAACCATTTGTTCTTTACTGAGAGGGTTCCGATCCAGATCTACCGGTATTACACCCTATAGGAGACTTTGTCGACGGTTGTTTTCCCTGTTCGAGTCCGTTTCGCCTCGGACTGGAGTGTTGTCCTCGGATCGCATACGTTTTGATTCCGACCCTTTTGTGTCATCTGTCGACTTTGCATAAATACGGGCTTGCTCAATAGAGCTACCCTGCTTCAGCGATCGCTTAAAGCGGCGTTGCTCTGATGGCGTAAATCTGACGCGTTTGGACTCATTCTGTGCCTGTTTGCCAGAAATCTCAGACACGCCCATGTGTTCAGGATGCAATTCATCCGATAGTATACTGATGTTGTATACTGTACTGGATTCTGAGATGGAGTCGCTTAGAAGAGACGAGTTCTCTTCTAGGTTCCTCATCTCAGAATCTATATTTTGTGACCCTTCCCGAGTGGCAGGTGTCAAGTCTGTTACGACAGAGTGTTTTAAAACATCCTGATGATGCGTTTATAGAGGCATCATTCTCTAATTGTTTTGGAATATTTATTTGTTCAATTGTATTCGGGATATATAGGTCGCCCGTGGTCTACCCGTTTAACCACATGAAGGCTGTCTTGAAGTCGGAGGTCGCCTAGTATCCGAAGTTCTAAGTAACTATCGACGAAGCACCCTCCTAGCCATGCATCCCTCGTCGTTTGCTGTTCCGACTTGGATTAAAGATTTATTCAAAGAGGTTTACTCCCCTTCCCTGCTCCTTTATCCGGGATTGGGATCGGCAAGTTACCCTTGTAACCAGCCGGAGTTTAGTGTCCTTTGCTTTCGGTACTCATCTGGAGGAAACTCGAGAATCTTTGCCCTTACTCAGCCCCTTTAACTCGACAAGTTCGACGCTCATTGAAAGGGGTTTTAATAAATAAATCTTTCCAATACGATTGACTTTTAGTCATATCAATTTGTATAATTCTTATACCATGAACCACTTCCAATTCTTTTGTTACATTATGTGTTAATATCAATTGGGTTTAATACTTATTCAAAATTTCCTCCTTGATTGGAAAGTGATCTAGTAGGTGTTCTGCTACAGAGTGAATTGTAGCTACATCTGATTGGTTATCATTCAAATCATCATCTAAATTCTTAACATTCTCTATTCTGCTCAGAAAATCAGCCACTTTATTTTCCCTTCCTTTTAAATATTCTATTTCGTAATTAAATTCTGATAGTTTTAACAGCCACCGTTGGTTCCTTTTTGAAAACTCTTTACCGCTATATTTCTTATTTAAGTATTTAATGGATTGGTGATCATTTATTATTCTCAGTTAAGGGATCTTGATGCATAGCATACCGGTTGCCCTTCTTGAGTTAAAACAGCTCCAATTACATAGTTAGAGGCGTCAGTAAAGGGTTTATCAAATCTTGGAAATCGCAGTATTTGATGATTGACAATACTAAGTTTTAATGTTTCAAATGCTTGAATATACTCGGGATCATTTATGTTAGTTTTGGAATCTTTTTTCAGATATCTAGTCATCGGATAGTGTTGCTGGCTGTAAGATCGGGCCCCGTGCTGCCGTTTGGAATGTAACCCACAAATCAAATCCGAATGATGATTAGTATTTAGAAGATTTCATTTCAAAGGAGTATTAAAACTTACTCTTTTTGGCAACACGTTCGGCGACCTGGGCTTCCAATCTTCAAGTGACACAGAGAATCGAATTGCGCTTTTACTCAAGTGTCAAAAAATGACACATTCAGCCGTAGGTTAGTTTGTTTTAATTTAATTTGCATTTCTGTTCGTTTAGAAGTCCAGGTCGCCGACGTTCACAAACATATTAATTGAAACATTGAAACTTTTCAACACTCCACCCCCCGTGAGGCACAAGGACCCTCCAACGCCTCACCAACGTTCAAAACCGCAAGCTTTACTGCTGGCCTCCGAAGAATCCCGGTTGCAGTCTTTACCTCAGCTGTACGGACTTGACCATCTGCTCCTGGAAACACTTTGGTAATTCGTCCTCTCTTCCACTGGCTTCTTGGCAAGTCCACTTCGCATATGAGGACCAAATCTCCTACGATGAGAGCTCGAACCACTTGCTCCGTCTGGTGAGATCTGGCAGGTACTCCCGGATCCATCGTCTCCAGAAATGGTTCTTGATCTGTTGAGATACCCGTTTTACCATTGTTTACGTAGGCAGAGCGCTCTCTTGTCGAATTCACCTGGAGTTTGCGTCGAATTCAAAGCACCCAGTAAAAAGTGATTCGGAGTTAGGGGCTCTTCATCATCGGACGAAACTGGCAAGTGCGTTAGTGGGCGGCTGTTGATGATGTTCTCTGCTTCCAATAAACTGCTCAGTATGTAAAGGGTGATTTTTTAAGAGGTTTAGAACTTTTTTAAAAAAAAAAACACAAAAAATTCGAAAAAATTAATGAAATATTTATTTGAATCGATAGTTTGAACCTTGCAATTTAATGTTTAAAGATAATTTCATGCAAATGTTGACCGCGGCTGCGTCTCAGGTAGCCCATCCGCTGAGTCCAATTTTGGCATACTCTTTCACACATATCGGCCGGTATCTCACGAATGAATGCATGGATGTTGGCTTCCAGTTCGTCAATCGAAGCGGGCTTGTCCCTATACACATTAGCCTTGGCATACCCCCACAAAAAATAATCTATTGGTGTCAAATCGCACGATCTAGGCAGCCAATTGACCGGCCCGAAACGTGAAATTAACTGTTCACCAAACTCGCCTCGCAATTGCGCCATTGTTTCGCGTGCTGTGTGGCATGTGGCACCGTCTTGTTGAAACCACATATCATGCAAGTCAAGAACTTCCATTTCGGGCAAAAAAAAGTTTGTTATCATCGCTCGGTAGCGTTCACCATTGACAGTAACGCTGCGATTCGCATCATCTTTGAAGAAATATGGCCCAATAATGCCGCCGGCCCATAAACCGCACCAAACAGTGGCTTTTTCGGGATGCATTGGTAGCTGTTGCAATGCTTCTGGCTGATCTTCACTCTAAATGCGGCAATTTTGCTTATTTACGTACCCATTCAACCAAAAATGAGCCTCATCGCTGAACACAATTTTTCGATAAAAAAGCGGATCCTCGGCCAGCTTTCCAAGAGCCCATTCACCAAAAATTCGGCGTTGTGGTAGGTCGGCTGGCTTTAGTTCTTGCACCAGCTGTATCTTAAAAGGCTTTACGCCCAAATCCTTCCGAAAAATTTTCCACGTAGTGCTGTAACAAAGGCCTAACTGCTGGGAACGGCGCCGAATCGACATTTCGCGGTCTTTTGTCACACTAGCTGATACGGCCGCAATATTTTCTTCACTACGCACAGTACGTAAACGTGTTGGTGGTTTAATGTCCAACAAAGTAAATTTGGTGCGAAATTTGGTCACAATCTTCCGAATAGACTGCTCAGAAGGTCGAGAATGCCGATCATAAAATGGAAGCAGCGCGCGATGAACATTTCGAACCGAGCACGAATTTTGATAGTAAAATTCAATAATTTGCAAGCGTTGTTCATTTGTAAGACGATCCATGGTTAAATTGCAAACCAAACTGAAGCTGTTTGACAGTGACACAAGGTACTAAACACACGTCAGCTGTCAAAACCAGTGTTGCCAAAACCAAACCAGCTAAAAAATCACCCTTTAGTATGTACGACAATGCTCTCCTCACAGAGCGAACGAGCCTCTCCCAACATCCTCCAGCGTGCGGGTTCAAAGGGCAGTTAAAGACCCAGTCTATTCCTCTCGTACAAAGTTCTCTCTTCAGAGCATCGTTATCAAAAATTTCGGATGTCAACAGCTCCTTTTTTGCACCAATGAAGTTAGTGCCGTTATCACTTCTGATTCGTAGCGGAACCCCTCTCCTGTTGACGAAATTACGAATGCACAAAATGCAGGCATCCGTAGACAGATCAAACGCGACTTCAAGGTGAATCGCTCTTAGGGTCATACAAGTAAATAGAGCGACCCATCGCTTCTCCTTCCGGCGGTTCGCTGTTACGTAGACTGGCCCAAAATAATCAAGGCCTGTATATGTAAATGGTCGTACAAACGCGGTGAGACGGTCCTTGGATAACTGTCCCATCAAAGGTGGTGATGGCTGAGCAGCTCGAACGCGGCAATATAAGCACTGGGTTTTTGCTTTCTTGAAGGCAGAGCGAACACTCGGTACCCAGTACTTGCGACGTAACTCGTTGGCAATCGTGTCATCGTTTTGATGATGGAATAGTCGGTGATAATGATCGACTATCAACTTCGTCAGCGGATGTACCTTCGGCACGATGATCGGGCGTCTGGCGGCAAACGGAATGGTCGTAGCAGCGTCTACACGACCGTATACGCGGAGCAGGCCATCGTCCGCTAAGTAGGGTGCTAACTTGAAGATAGAACTGCTCTTTCCGACTGGAAAATTGTCACTAAAGCGGGCGAATTCGTAACTAAAGGCATCTCTCTGGGCTTGGCGGCACAACTTTATATCGGCTTCATTCATTTCCGCTATCGACAGTTCTCCTGCTTCGATCGTTGGCATACTCGAATGAACCGAAGCACCCAGGCCATACTTCTTTGAAGCTTACGATACCTAGAGAATCTAGACAAATCAATGGCTGGGGTACTCACCACAGTATGTAGAAGCGTTTTCGGTCGCTGCTCCTCCTTGCACACATGACTGCTGATATCATCTGGTGGTTCGGGCCAGTACTCTTCAGGCATTTGTAGGAATTTTGGACCTCTTATCCAACTGTTGTTAACTTTAAGTTTGGGTGGATATCTAGCTCGTGTCGCCTCGTCTGCTGGGTTGAGTCTTGAAGGAATCCATCGCCATTGGTTTACCTTGGTACTTTCAAGAATCTCGGTAATTCGAAAGGCTACGAACTGCTTTTTTTGTAGGAATTTTGGACCTCTTATCCAACTGTTGTTAACTTTAAGTTTGGGTGGATATCTAGCTCGTGTCGCCTCGTCTGCTGGGTTGAGTCTTGAAGGAATCCATCGCCATTGGTTTACCTTGGTACTTTCAAGAATCTCGGTAATTCGAAAGGCTACGAACTGCTTTTGTCGGCGAGGGTCTGAGTGAAGCCAATGGATAACCGTCTTCGAATCGCTCCAGAATACGCGAGTCTTGAATGGTAATTCATGATGTTCTACAACAGCATCGCAGAGTCTTACTCCCAAAATGGCTGCCGACAACATGAGGCGAGGAATGGAAGTTAACTTTTTCGGCGCGCACCTCGTTTTGCCGCAGATAAATGATACGCAAATCCGGTTTTCAAACTCAGCCCGAAGATATGTCACCGCACTAAACGCCTCTTCACTGGCATCGACGAAGGTGTAAAGAACTACATTATGGGCTGACGTCAAGTAGGAATCATGACATCTTGGAATCCTATACTGCGTGAGGGTCGGGAGCTCTGCTTTCCACTGTTGCCAACGTTCATGAATGTCCTCAGGTATGGGTTCGTCCCAGCCAACACCATGTCTCCAAACCGCCTGCAACAATAACTTCATGTGTATCACAAAGTTGGCGATCATTCCAAACGGGTCAAACATAGACATGGCGACGCTCAGGAACTCTCTTTTAGTTGGGCACCTGGAGTCCGATATAACATCCTGGCTGACACGAGGAAACTTCAATTTGAATGTAAAGACATCTTCGACTGGTTCCCAACACATACCGAGAACCTTTTCCACTGCGGCATCCATATTCATATCGACCATGTTCTTCTGCTGCTCGTCGGCCTTCGGATGAAAAATGTCTCGTAGCACCTCCTTGGAGTTCGAAGCGAAATTGCACAGTTCAAAGCCCCCATTTTTATGAATTTGAATAACAGCTTGGGTGACGTTGACTGCTTCGGCTACGCTATCAAAGCTGTCCACGTAGTCGTCTACGTAGTGGTGATCTAAAGGGTGATTTTTTAAGAGGTTTAGAACTTTTTTTAAAAAAAAAACACAAAAAATTCGAAAAAATGAATGAAATATTTATTTGAATCGATAGTTTGAACCTTGCAATTTAATGTTTAAAGATAATTTCATGCAAATGTTGACCGCGGCTGCGTCTCAGGTAGCCCATCCGCTGAGTCCAATTTTGGCATACTCTTTCACACATATCGGCCGGTATCTCACGAATGAATGCATGGATGTTGGCTTCCAGTGCGTCAATCGAAGCGGGCTTGTCCCTATACACATAAGCCTTGGCATACCCCCACAAAAAATAATCTAATGGTGTCAAATCGCACGATCTAGGCGGCCAATTGACCGGCCCGAAACGTGAAATTAACTGTTCACCAAACTCGCCTCGCAATTGCGCCATTGTTTCGCGTGCTGTGTGGCATGTGGCACCGTCTTGTTGAAACCACATATCATGCAAGTCAAGAACTTCCATTTCTTGCACCAGCTGTATCTTAAAAGGCTTTACGCCCAAATCCTTCCGCAAAATTTTCCACGTAGTGCTGTAACAAAGGCCTAACTGCTGGGAACGGCGCCGAATCGACATTTCGCGGTCTTCTGTCACACTAGCTGATACGGCCGCAATATTTTCTTCACTACGCACAGTACGTAAACGTGTTGGTGGTTTAATGTCCAACAAAGTAAATTTGGTGCGAAATTTGGTCACAATCTTCCGAATAGACTGCTCAGAAGGTCGAGAATGCCGATCATAAAATGGAAGCAGCGCGCGATGAACATTTCGAACCGAGCACGAATTTTGATAGTAAAATTCAATAATTTGCAAGCGTTGTTCATTTGTAAGACGATCCATGGTTAAATTGCAAACCAAACTGAAGCTGTTTGACAGTGACACAAGGTACTAAACACACGTCAGCTGTCAAAACCAGTGTTGCCAAAACCAAACCAGCTAAAAAATCACCCTTTACTATCGCCTTTACCGCTCTTGGAAAATCACTCTAAAATCTCATGGCGTTAAGATTTTTGACGAAGTTTGCTGAGCATGGCGAACAGCTGGCACCGAACGTCATAGATTGCATGACGTAAATGTCGATAGGCATACTCTCCTCATCTCTCCAAAGGAATCGTTGTGAATGTTGATCCTCCTTTCGCATCACCACCTGGTGGAACATTTCCTTAATGTCACCGGTCACTGCTACAGGCCGCATTCGAAAATTGAAGAGAATCGCTAGAAGTGGCTTCAGATCATCTGGGCCTTTTAAAAGAAAGCTGTTCAGCGAAACATCGTTTACCTTGGCGGCTGCATCAAACACCAATCTGGTTTTGTCTGGCTTGTTTGGGTTCTTCCAAAATGCGGTAGATACCAGGTCTTCGGTGTACTTAGGCGTGCTTCAGCATCGCTTAGCTTCTTAGCGTATCCCTTTTCTATGTACTTCTTTATGATGTCCTTATATGCCGAGGCAAAGGCAGGTTCCCTGCGTAGCTTCCTTTCAAGACCTAAAAGACGTCTCCTGGCCATTTCATAGCTGCTTGGTACTTCGACCGAATCTTCCTTCCACAATAGACCCGTCTGGTAATGAGTCCCCACTTGTTTAGTCGTGTCAGAGAGAATTTGTAGTGCTCTTTTGTCGGCGGCGGACACCAATTGCTTCGAAGGCTTCTTCACTCCAAAATTCTCCAAGCTGAAGTACTCCTCCACCATCAAGTCTAGGCGTAGATCATCTTCTAGTTGCGTCTGGTTGACATGTAGGACTGATGCATAATTACCACTCTCAACTATATCCGGCGAAGTCCTACCGTAGATTACCCAACCGAGCTTAGTTTCGGTGACGACTGGCTCCACATCTGCAGGTTCGATTGTGCGCAATGGCGCTCCCAAGCGGCAATTGTCCAGGCCGATCAACAACTGTGGCTTTGCGTTGGTGTACTCAGCGAATGAAGGGATGTTTCGGTGCTGATGCAACTGTTGCACGTCGGCGTCGGTAAGTGTCTGAGTCGGCAAGTCTAACTCACTGACGGCGTGTACCCCATTCAATTTAAACCTTTCAGCCTGATCCTTGTCAGCACTTATCTGAAGATCCACGATTAGGGATTGCTCCGAGAACGTCTCCTTCCCAAGCCACTGCAAATTTAGAGATCTTGTTTCCCCCTCTAACTTAAGCTGTCCGGCTAGATCTGTACTCATTATAGAAATAGACGAGCCTTCATCCAGGAGTGCATACGTTTTCACCATGATGTCACCATTGTACAGCCTCACAGGTAGGACGCGAAACAGGATTTTGGAGCTGGCATCTGCATCACAGCTATGTAAAGTCTTCTTGGGTTCTTGGCTTACGCACCCTTCCGCTGGTGTAGTTGAAACTTCTTGCTCTTGATCCTCATGAAGCGTTGGATTGTGTACTTTGTTGCATCCGCCGATCCCACACGTCCTACGTGACTTACAAAAACTCACAGAATGCCCATATTTTAAGCAACAGAAGCACAGTCGGTTTTTTTTCACAAAATTCCACTTTTTTGGAACCTCCAGATCTGTGTAGGCATTGCAACTGGTTACTGGGTGCGACTTTCCTTTGCAGTGGCGGTATAAATCACTGCTGGCTACATCTGCTGGTTTGGGCTGCTCCTTCGTGTGAAGAACATTTCTTGCCTTTGGTTTATTCTCCAGTTTGACCGGTTGAAGAGAATTCGTTGCGACCAAACAAACCAGTCTGGCGATACCACTAAGCCATTCGTCGAAGTGTTTCAGAGTAGGATATGGCGTTATGTAAACACTTCTTTGGGCCCACTCCAAACGTTTGCTCATGGGCAGCTTGCTTACGAGTTCGTCCATGAGCGTCGGGTTGGCCAGGTGTTGGTGCAAACCACTCGACTCCAAGAATGTGGAGAGATTTTTAACCCTGGTTGAGAACGGGATTAACATTTCTAACTTACCCTCCGAAATAGGCGCAATGTCCCTCACCCTCGCTAGTTGACTACGTAGAAGACACTCCGGTCGACCGAAGCGAAACTCCAAAGCTGACATAACTCGGTCGACGTTGTTTGGATGAATGAGCAGTGCCTCAACCACCTCCTTAGCTTCACCCTTGATACATTTTTGTAGGCGAAATATATTTTCAACTTTTGAATAGTTGAACATTAACGTCGACTCTGTGAAGGCATTGCAGAACATTGGCCATTCTTCGGGCTTTCCAGTGAATACAGGTAGATCGTGCAGCTTCCTTCCACCGTGTGATGTTGGCTGGCTTCCTGCAAATGACGGTGATGCATAAAATGGCGGTGGAGGCAAATTCGTTGGCTGACTATAGGGTGGAATGGTGTTCAAGGATGGCAGAAATTTTGACACTCTTTGGGCGTCCGAAGAACTTGGGTTTGTGTCTCCCGTAGTCATACCTATTGTCTGTGTTGCGTGCGGCAGAGTGAACGATAAATAGCTAGGAGCTGTACTCACGTTCATAGTTGCTGGCACCGACAGCTGCGGCGATATGGACGTAGGTGGAAGCCGTGAGTGCTGTGTGTATTGGGTGTCGATGACACTGGCGGCCATTTCAGGAACTGTGGATGTGGTAAGTATGCTAGCGCTTTGACATAAACTCGCTGATGAATATACTGGCAGTTGGTGGTTTGTTGAAGAAACGTTGAGAATAGACGTAGACGTAGACGCAGCAGTGAAAATCTGCCTCGTAACGTCGACGATTGTTGCGTCCATTTCTGTTTCGCTTTCGGTTTCTTCAGTTGACGAATCCCTCTCCAGAATAGTTCCCAATTTAGTAGAACTGTCCTCTGCTTCAAGATCAGATGGCTTTTGGTAGTGGCGAGGACTTCTCCTCGGTTGCGTGTCGTTCGGCATTGACGACGGCTGTGGCGATCGTGAGATTTTCGTTGGCGGCAAACTAAAAGTCAATTATTGAATTGACTCGTGATGACGAATAAATCCCACGAGAATTAGTAACCAGTTGAAGGTACGGTAACTCAGTCATCCGCTATTAAAATGCGGCGCAATAACTGTCCATGCTGCAACTGTACACGAATACGGCTTGCAGACAAGAAATTTCGCAAGTAGCGGTTGTTGGCACTAACGGTGAGTCTTTCGACGACTGGAAAATTCCGCAAGGAACAGTAAACAGGCGGCAGAGTTTGCAGGAAAATTCCACACTCGAACGAAGACGATAATTCGTGTAGATGATACTCAGGCGGCTAATATTTTTTGCGAATACACAAATATTCCGCAAAAAGAAGAATAAATTTTGTTGCTGGCTGTAAGATCGGGCCCCGTGCTGCCGTTTGGAATGTAACCCACAAATCAAATCCGAATGATGATTAGTATTTAGAAGAGGAGGATTTATTCTCTGTAAATATGATTTTTTAAAGACATTTCAAAGGAGTATTAAAACTTACTCTTTTTGGCAACACGTTCGGCGACCTGGGCTTCCAATCTTCAAGTGACACCAGAGAATCGAATTGCGCTTTTACTCAAGTGTCAAAATGACACATTCAGCCGTAGGTTAGTTTGTTTTAATTTAATTTGCATTTGCCGATGTCGTCGGCGTAAGCGAGTAGGTGGACGGACTTTTGGTGTTAGCGTTTGAGTTTTGCACTATTCTTTTAAGAACGATGTTAAAGAAGTCACATGACAGCGCATCGCCTTGTCTAAATCCTTTTTTGACATCGAAGGTTTCGGTGAGTTCTTTACCGACTTAATGGAGCAGCGTGCATTCTCCATTGTCATCCTGCACAGACGGAAGAGTTTGGTAGGGATGCCAAAACTAAACATTGGTCTGTATAGCTCGTCTCTATAAATGCTGTCATAGGCGGCCTTAAAATCGATAAAAAGGCGGTGGGTATCGATTTGGACTTCCTGGGTTTTCTCCAAGATCTGTCGCAGTGCGAATATTTGGTCAACAGTAGACTTTCCTGGCCTGAAGCCACACTAATAGGGACCAATCAGGTTGTTGACGAAAGGCTTCAGGCGTTCACACAACACGGCAGATAAGATCTTGTAGGCGATGTTAAGAAGACTTATACCTCTGTAGTTGGCGCAGTTCAGAGGGTCTCCTTTCTTGAGGATCGGGCAAACAATGCTGAGGTTCCATTCATCGGGCATACTTTCCTCCGACCATATTTTACAGATGAGTTGGTGCATGCTCCTAACCAAGTCATCGCCTGCCGCTTTGAATAGCTCGGCGGCTAGGCCATCTGCTCCAGCGGTCTGTATTCACAGACAGGCATTGAAATTACAACAAGTAAAAGTGTTATCATTGGCCTGGCCGATGCTTTGATACCCTCCACTGCATACAAGTCATGCAAAGTTTTAGGCATGTGAGGTAGTACGTAATTACATTGAACAACAGACAGAGAGACACATGGGCCTAATATTGATTTTGTATGGGAGGTACCAGAACTAACGGACCGAAATAGCCCATTTTTAATACCAACTTGACGACAATACGAAGAAGTCGTCTCACAAAATTTCATTTTCATTTCAGATTCTTTTCGACGCTATCGTGCTTTCAACATGTGTTTTCTAATATTGGTTTTGTGTGGGAGGTACCAGAACTACTTGACCGACATAGCCCATTTTTAATATCAACCTAACGACAATAAAAATAAGTCCTTTCTCCAAACTTGATTCGCCTAAGTTGATTCCTTTGGACGCTATCGTATTTTCAACAGACAGAGAGACACATGGGTCTAATATTGATTTTGTATGGGAGGTACCAGAACTACTTGACCGACATAGCCCATTTTCAATACCAACCTGACGACGATAAAAATAAGTCCTTTCACCAACTTTCATTCGCCTATGTCAATTCCTTTGGGCGCTATCGTGCTTTCAACAGACAGACAGACGGACATGGCTAAATCGATTCAGAATGTGATCCTGATTCAGAATATATATACTTTATGAGGTCTCCGGTGACTCCTTCTTGGCGTTACAAATGTAATGACAAAGTGAATATACCTTCCTGTGGAGGGTATAAAAATAACAATGTAAACAAATGGGTTTGAGAGGATAGACGTACGAAAGATATCCATCTCTTTTATTCATTCATCTTTGGCTATGGCCCTCTGACAAGAGACGGAAAGAGTTGGAAAAAGTTACTAATTTTGACACTGAATTGTGTATTTTATATAATCTGTTTGGCACAATTGCCTGATTGTAACAAAAATTATCCGTTGACATCGCAGGCAGTTTCCACACCAATCCCATCCCAATGGGATGATTTCCCTGAAACGTCAGCCATCGATCTCCTCGCAAACTCGCCAACACCATCCACATCATTGTACCATCAAACTGGACATACTCCTGCACAAAAAAAGAATAATAATTTGCACTCCCCAATTTCTTCTTCGGTCATGGTGTGGCACATATCCATTGACGACATATATGCGCTTCAATGAAGTCTATGGTTTGTGCAAAGTATTTGCTTACCGATGGTTGAGCAAGTCCCAAATTAAAATCATTTCCAGCACCGAGTTGGTAGGTATCCTTCTTCCGTAAGAATTCTTAAACTTGCTTATATCCTCAACACAGACGGCGCTGATGACGACCGGAATGCGTCGGGAATGTCGACTTCATCTAGCAAAAAGTAATTTAACGGTTCCTCACTATCTGAACTGTAAAACATTTCAATGCTCATCTTATAAATCTTTTGAAAACTGAAATATTTGAAGAAGCAAAATCATTTCCACAACCATGTAATTTCAAAATGAAAAATAAACATCTTTTCGACATTTTCATATAAGTGCAACCAATCCTTCGAAAAGATTTTACTACATTCTAGTCGTTTACAAATCTGCTACAAATTTGGCGGGTCGTCTGTGTTAGGTAATGAGGATTGAAAAACGACACGACTCAAGAAACGTCAATAGTCGTTTTCGACAAACGACAACGGTAATCGAGGTGATTATCTTTGGCCATAGCCATAGCTATTTGTAGTTGTAGCAGTTTAATTAAAATTCCAAGAACGTTCAAAATCGACTTTATTTAAATCCTTGTTGAATTTTTTCGCCAGATGAACATTCTTTTCCATTAAGAAAAAAGAACTTGGGATTGTTTTTTTATTTTTTATTCTTAATTTTATTTTTTTTGTTCTCATTTGTTTTGGAAATAAAAACGAAAAATGTATTAGCAAAAAACAAATGCCTGCATTTATGTGTGCGTTTTTCCGTTAAAAATAAATTAATTCTCTTTAAAAAAACTGAATACTACCTGTCGGAGGCGAAATTGCAAACGACAAAAACGGTCGTTTTTCAGGGAATTAGTCGTGTCGCTTTAACTTAGTACAGTCGTGCGACGACTACAAAACTATTTCAAAAAGGCATTTGACATTTTCATCCGACCTTTGTCGTGTGAAAACGACAAGCGTAATACAGATTTGGAAGAGTCGTGTATTTTTGAGTCGGAAACGACAACGAGGTGAATATGTTGAAATTTATAAATTACATATGTATAACGAATCTTTTTAGATATTCATTTTTTGTGTCCATCATTAAACAACTCACGGTTATTTTTGTCTATGCCACCCTATGTCCTTTTACGCTTTATAAGCAATGTCATACAATTATTTATGCATGCTTACATTAAAAGGAGCATGTTGCGTGTTGAGGTATAACTGCTGTACCAACTTCTTGTGTACACCTACAACAGACATTAGTTTCTAGTGTAAGTGAAGATTGTTTGGAAAAGCGCCAAAACATTATGGTATCATTTGGTGTTCAATCGACTGCTCGATTCGCATAGCTTTAAAGTAGTAACATTTAATAGCAACTTCACAGTTTTTGTGTGTTTTAATATGTTACAGTAAAGGACTTTATTTGTATGTATCTCTGAGACGCGAATGGTAGTAAAAATGTCAAATAAAGGGTGATTTTTTAGCTGGTTTGGTTTTGGCAACACTGTTTTTGACAGCTGACGTGTGTTTAGTACCTTGTGTCACTGTCAAACAGCTTCAGTTTGGTTTGCAATTTAACCATGGATCGTCTTACAAATGAACAACGCTTGAAAATTATTGAATTTTACTATAAAAATTCGTGCTCGGTTCGAAATGTTCATCGCGCGCTGCTTCCATTTTATGATCGGCATTCTCGACCTTCTGAGCAGTCTATTCGGAAGATTGTGACCAAATTTCGCACCAAATTTACTTTGTTGGACATTAAACCACCAACACGTTTACGTACTGTGCGTAGTGAAGAAAATATTGCGGCCGTATCAGCTAGTGTGACAGAAGACCGCGAAATGTCGATTCGGCGCCGTTCCCAGCAGTTAGGCCTTTGTTACAGCACTACGTGGAAAATTTTGCGGAAGGATTTGGGCGTAAAGCCTTTTAAGATACAGCTGGTGCAAGAACTAAAGCCAGCCGACCTACCACAACGCCGAATTTTTGGTGAATGGGCTCTTGGAAAGCTGGCCGAGGATCCGCTTTTTTATCGAAAAATTGTGTTCAGCGATGAGGCTCATTTTTGGTTGAATGGGTACGTAAATAAGCAAAATTGCCGCATTTGGAGTGAAGATCAGCCAGAAGCATTGCAACAGCTACCAATGCATCCCGAAAAAGCCACTGTTTGGTGCGGTTTATGGGCCGGCGGCATTATTGGGCCATATTTCTTCAAAGATGATGCGAATCGCAGCGTTACTGTCAATGGTGAACGCTACCGAGCGATGATAACAAACTTTTTTTTGCCCGAAATGGAAGTTCTTGACTTGCATGATATGTGGTTTCAACAAGACGGTGCCACGTGCCACACAGCACGCGAAACAATGGCGCAATTGCGAGGCGAGTTTGGTGAACAGTTAATTTCACGTTTCGGGCCGGTCAATTGGCCGCCTAGATCGTGCGATTTGACACCATTAGATTATTTTTTGTGGGGGTATGCCAAGGCTAATGTGTATAGGGACAAGCCCGCTTCGATTGACGCACTGGAAGCCAACATCCATGCATAAATTCGTGAGATACCGGCCGATATGTGTGAAAGAGTATGCCAAAATTGGACTCAGCGGATGGGCTACCTGAGACGCAGCCGCGGTCAACATTTGCATGAAATTATCTTTAAACATTAAATTGCAAGGTTCAAACTATCGATTCAAATAAATATTTCATTCATTTTTTCGAATTTTTTGTGTTTTTTTTTTAAAAAAAGTTCTAAACCTCTTAAAAAATCACCCTTTAGTTACCATCTTATTGGAATGGTTTTATCCACACAAACTTGAGTTAAATATACCGTGTGGTACTAACACAAATTTCTACTTGGGTAGAGTAGAGTAGAGCCCTAAACACCTCTTATAAGATCCCACTGAGTAAAACTGATGTTCGTGTAGTTCATAATAACGGGAAAGTAAATCCATCCTAAATCAATGTATCAGTTAATTTATTAATGTAAATCTGAATCTATTTTCTTCATAAAAATCTTATTAAAATTAAAAGAAAATACTTTGGATAAAAATATCATGCTTATTTATATAAGTGTGAAGGCTAAAAATGATTATTAGTAGGGCTCAAAGTCAATGTATTACAGACAAAAAACAATTTTTTGGTACATTGGGAGAGTAGGTATTGCTGCATTGCCACTTCTACTGTCAATCATGAGAATGTATTTGACGGAAAGAAGAGTTCTAGATATGCGACAAATAATTACTCTCTTAGCTGATTTTCGTTAATTTACGAGACGTTTTTGTTGCATTTTAACCGAGTACGAAACAAAATGCGCAGCCAACAATTAAAAAATTAGATCTACAAAAAAACAACACGTTATTTCCATTAAAGTTTTTGAAAATAAGTAGACTTAGATGTGATATAAATTATATAAGTTATTGTTTTTTATTTTCAGTCTGTAAAAAAAAATGGGAGAGCCCTAATAGCACATGAAGCCCCTATCACACAGGGTTTTGGAGCTGAGATTGCTGCACACATTCAAGAGACATGTTTTCTTCACCTAGAAGCTCCAATTCAAAGGGTTGCTGGGTGGGACACACCCTTCCCACATGCTTTCGAACCTTTCTACTTGCCTGATAAGTACAGGTGTTTGGCTGCTATTAAGAAGGCATTAGACTATTAAACTTTTTAGTTTGTAGTAAAAACCAACAAAAACGAATTGCATTTATAAAAACTCCTCATAATAACACATATACATAATATCATACTTGGTAATAAAGTCTTTCTTTACAATTACAACCTGAAAACGTTTAAATCAATAATTAAAAAGCTATGTAGCAAATAAGTATGTGTCTACTTGTACTCTTGTACTTGTAAAAGGTCTAAGGCCAAACAGTAAAAACTAATTTTAGATGTGTTTTAAAAATTAAATAAACTAACTATCTACCTACAGCTGTAAGAAAATGGAAAGAAATCCAAGGCAGCCTTACAGTAAAGTGCAGCACACGTTGATAAGGGAAAGTGGAGTAGATCTAATTAAAAAAGTATCAGAAACCCTTACATTTACATTGATATCATTATACATTAGGCATTAGGGGAATCAATTGGAAAGCTGAGTTTGATTTGGTTCAAAAATATTTTATTGAAAACGAAATAAATAATCCGGTGGTTATGGGAGATGTCAATGGTCGAATAGGTGAATCGCAGCGGACTGTAGAGGGCATAGACAAACCATACTGAGACCCCCAACTCACAATCCTCTTGCCGCTGGCCCCCTCAGTTTTTTTTCAAATTCGCCATTTTGTTTTCCTATCGGTGTTACGTCAAAAAAGAATCAGTGTGACATGCGAAAACATACAAAAAATGCAAAAATAAATGCTGCCAACGTCGGCAACCGTGGGGAAATGTGAAAGAGTTCGGGAATTCAACATTTTTATATTACTGAATGCCATTGGTTAGTTATTATAAATTGTTAAAAGGCGAATAATTTGATTTGGTTGGTTAGTAAAATTATCGAAAGTTGATGTTCTATATACTAGAAAGATATTAGGACAAACGTGGTTGTGTATTTTCCGCTTTTGGATATCATTAACTTCGATTTAGTGTGTAAATTTTTTTTAAATAATGAAGAAAATTTGCTCAAAATGTTTTCATTTTCCCTCAACCAATCTACATTGTTAATTTTTCATGAACATTTTAAGCAAATGTGCACTTATTCCTAAAAAAAAATATTATCCACACGTAACGAACAATTTCAAATTTAACGGATAAAACTCTATGAACTCTGCCAGCAACTTTGCCCACAGCGGAAGTGTCTCATATCTGCCGGGAGTGTGTTGGTGAGCCGGAATTTTTGAAGTTTCGTGGCATTTGTCAATACGATTTTCTATGTAACAATACTAGCGCACCAGATGTGTACACTCCGTAAAAAATATAGCTTGTAGGCTAAGTAACGGGAAATCGGCCGGAGTTGGTGGTCTCAGTATTGTCTCTGGTAGAGGGCTTTTACATAGAAGAGTTCGCTGTCGCACTCATAGAAGGCGCTCAAAAGATTTAGTAATAAATTCAAATGGCCGACGATACCTAGAATTTTGCAACAATAATGGTCCCAGGTTCGAATCCCGAAAAAACCAAATTCCAATGGTTTTTTCCGCTGCGCCACCTCTCGCGAAGAAAGCAAAAACTCCTAAGGAAGTCTGGGAAAAATGATCAGCGGCATTTGATGACTCGGGCTTAACAATAGTTGGACTACTACGTGAATAAACAACTACTCGCTTGGATGAATGTGCTTCTATCGTGGAGTACGCCACTAAAATTATTGAAACTGCAAACAAGCTTAATTCTATTAAAATAAAAGTCGACGACGAGTGGATAGGCAGTTTGTTTTTGAGTGGTGTGCTTAATGAATTTCAGCCTATGATGATGGCAATTGAGAGCAGTGGTATCAAAATTATGGCTGATGCAATGAAGGCCAAGTTGTTGCAGGATTTTGATTCCTATTGCAAAGCGTCAAATTCGAATGTGCAGTCAATGGCAACATTTCGAGGCAAAGACAAGAGCAAGGCGAAGAATAAGGGCAAAGGAGGTAAAAGCTTTGGTTGTGGTGGTCATGGACACATTAAAAATAATTGTCCACAGTCTACGTCAGGAGATACTGCCAGATTTGCAGTGTATGCATATGTTATGCATATTCCGTAAAACAAGAAAGTAATTTTAACTGGTTTGTTGACTCTGGCGCATCATCTCACATGGCTAAGAATGCGGATCTATTTGAGAACTACGTTGAGTTTCCAAAAAAGGATTTTTTGATTTTGGCAGATGTGGACGAAAAGCAACAAATGAAATATTTCTTCGTGATATGCTTTATCTACCAAACATTTACCCGAGTAAGAAAGTGTTACAGAAATTGGAATCAGGTGGTGTTGGAATGGAAAATGTGTGTGGAGGTTATGATTCTTGCATTTCGTGCTGCGAAAGGGAAGCAGTGCAGACTTAAATGTAAGCCATCTACAAGTTGCACCTCCGATGTTCTGCAATTAATTCATTCGGATTTATGCGGGCCAATGGAGAAACCATCGCTAGGAGGAGCCAGGTTGTGTATGCACATAAAGGCAACATTTTTCATTTTATATAATTTTTCGGGATTTCGTTTTCGGGATTCTTTATTTTAATTTCAATGTAAAATAGACAAGTGTTTGTCCATTCCATTTACCGTAATAATGTTTTGCAATTTTTTGCGTTGTAATGTTTTGCAATTCGTAATGTGCATTCAGTTGTGCTGATCTCTTATCGTGATAGCTGACCGACTAGATTTTTGTTAGCCAGTGAACATCGTAATACAAAGTGAGTATCGTGCATGCCTTTATAATTAAAAACTTTATATTATCAGTGACATTTTGTGTTTGAAGTTTAAGTAAAAATGAACGTGTCCATCGTGAAAACAAACAAACAGCGTGAGAAACTGCTTATTGACGGCTACAGTTACCATGTCAACAAAAAATACAAGGATACATTTTACTGGGAGTGTGAGCAGCGAAAGGAAACATTGTGCAAATCACGCCTGACCACAATATTTAAGAACAACTCGCACAATATAAAAAAATTCCCCATAGACCATTGCCACGAGGCGTTATCGTACTCGAAAGCGATATATGTAACAAATGAGTACGTGAAGGAGAAAGCAAAAACATCATTTCAGCCACCATCGAAAATTGTTGCATCGTCTGAAGTTGAGTGTTCACAAAACAAGCGAGTGTATTTGCCAAACTTATCAACACAGAAAAAGAAGATAAGACGAGTTCGTAACAAATTTCGTCAGGTTGAGCCAACGACATTGGACGGCATAGAAATTCCAAATGATTTAAAGCTTGTAGATGGCGAAGTTTTCGTACTCGCTGAGAAGTCATTCGACAATGAAAAAATTATTATTTTGGGAACTTTGGCCAATATTCGTCAGCTAGCTGATTGTGTATTATGGCTCATGGATGGTACGTTTGAAGTAGTACCAACTATTTTTCGTCAACTATTTTCAATTCATGGACAAGTTGACGGTCAAATAGTTCCATTGTTGTACTGCCTCATGTCCTCCAAGAGCCTAAAATGTTACACGGAATTTTGAAGGTAATACTCATAATATTAACTATTTTGTTGTGTAAAAAAAATAATACAAAAATGTTCTACAATTTTTTAGATTTCAGTTTACAAATGAGGATGCTAAAAAGCCTAGCTTTCGTGCCACCTGAAGAGATTGCAGATTATTTTGATGTTTTTAAGCACAATTATTGTTCTGATAATATGTCTGCTCCAATTGTCAAGTGGTTTGGAGAAAATTATGTGAATGGTAATGATAAAGGCTACAATTTAATTGGAAAGTACATATTAACAATAAAGATTTCTTTGCAGGTAAGAAAAGTAGAAAAAGAAAACGTTTCGAAATTGCAGGTAGTCCTGCATACTCCCCTAATTTTTGGTCGGTTTGTAACCTTTTGGAACAAAGTCTGCCGCGGACACAGAACAACGTAGAGGCGTGGCACCGCCGGCTGAAAGTTCTCGCGGGGCATTCACATATTGGTGTATATTCACTGATTGCTCTTTTATGTGAAGAGCAAATCCGTGTGAAAACATGTTTGACTAAAATAACTGCCGGTGAGAAGCACCAACTAAGAAAACTTTACGTGACAAAGGAAAAAAGAATTAGAAAAATTTACGCGGAACGTAACGAGCGTTCTGAAATAAGTTTCCTCACAGGAATTGCGTACAATTTGAACTTGTATTTATTAGATATTGTTTTGTCATGGATCGTTTTTGATGTGTTTTTTGTTATGTTTTATTTATTTGAAGTTTGTTATTTTGTTGATTTTGTTAAATAAATTTGCCCAATTGTTTTGTTGCTAAAATAAAATTTTTAGTTTCATTTTCGGGATTTTGGCTTTTCGGGATTTGTGGCTTTTCGGGATTGTGGCCTTTCGGGATTTTTGGCTTTTCGGGATTTTGGCTTTTCAGGTTTGGGGCTTTTCGGGATTGTGGCTTTTCGGGATTAGTGGCTTTTCGGGATTTTGGATTTTCGGTATTTTGGGCTTTCGGGATTGCGTTTTTCGGGATTCTGTCCGACTCCCGGGAAAAACGATGTTATGCTAAGAAATTTATTGTGTTTAAGAACATGGTTGAAAATCAGTCAAATAAAAAAATAAAAGCTTTTCGCTCTGACAATGGAACCGAGTTTGTCAATACAGCAATGCGAAAATGCTTTGAATCTTCTGGAATCGTGCATCAAACTTCTGCTCCGTATACTCCTGAGCAAAATGGGGAGTCACGGAGGATGAATCGCACGAGATCGTGGAGAAGGCACCAAAATGCTGGATGGTCATCTCAATAAGCGTTATTGGGGAAGGCAGTGAACAATGCTGCATATTTAATCAAAAGAACTCCAATCAAAAGCTTACAAAATCGATGTCCGGAGGAAGTGTGGTCTGGTGTAAAGCCAGATTTGTCTCATCTGTGTGTCTTTGGCTCAGTCGGTATGGCTTTTATCCCGAAACAAAAACGTTTTAAATTTGATGCGAAATCCATCAAATGCATAATGGTTAGATATGCCGAACATACAAAAGGATACCGAATGTACGATCATGTGGATAAAAAATTGAGCATAACAAGAGAAGTTAAGTTGTTGGAAGATCGATCGGAAGGTGATTCCATCATAAAGCGAAACTAATTTAATCAAACTGGAACTGTCTGCAGATCATAATTTAGTGGGGAATTTGAGAAGAATTTCTGATCTTATTATACGGACTGAACTTGAAGTTGCTGATGATGTTTATGAGGTGTCGACTGAAGATGAGAACGACGAAGATGAAAAGACTGTGGTAGAGTCCGATGATGTTTTTTCAGAAAATGAGTCATATCTGACTGCAACTGATTAATTCAGATCCAGATGAAAATTCAAGTTCGGATTTTATTCCTTCGTCATTAGTATTCAGTGGGGATACAGTTGGAGCTGTGCGACGGTTTAAAGGAGTTCCTAAGCCAACGAAACTGCGTTACGTTTGTCAACGAGGGACCTGAAGATGCTAATTTTTGGCCCAGTGACGTACAAATTCGTGCTTTTGTTAATGTTCCAAAAAACTAATATTGAACCAACGTTCCATTTCACCTCTGCATGTTGTTGATAAGCGGATTCTTGACAATTCGAACCTTAAAATTTACTATCATAATGCCAGTGGCATTCGGACTAAAACCTTTAAATTATTTAATTTATCTAGTCATCTTGATTATGATGTTATTATTATCACAGAATCATGGTTGTACAAAGATATTGCTGACTCTGAAATTTTCGATGAGTCCTTTTATTGTGTTTTTCGTTTTGATCGGTGTAAAAAGAAAGAGGATCGCGGAGGAGGAATTCTCGCAGCTGTTCGTCGAGGTATTACCTGCTGGGAGGTTCCGTTACCAGATGGTGAAGTGGAACAGCTCTGTTTTTCATTAAACGTCACAGGCGTCGTGAGTTCATTAATTTTTATTGTAAATTATGTCCCATCAGGGAGTAAATTAGATGTCTATGAAAAACACATATCTAACATTAATTTCATTTTTGATAATCACGATAATACCGCCAGTATATGTATTTTGGGCGATTTCAATGTTGGAGACATTGTTTGGTCTTGGTCCGATGACGATAAAATGCTTGTACCATGTAACTTAAAGAAAGATATTGAATTTATTTTAATTGATTTCCTAATTTCTCATAATTTGTGTCAAATAAGCTCAATTGTAAATTCACAAAATAGATTACTAGATCTTGTTTTTATCTGCTGTGATGAGATTAAGGCAAATACTTTTGAAGCCCCATATTCTTTGTTAAACAATTCTATTTACCATAATGAGACTTCGATTGAAATTGAGGTGTACGATTTTCTAGAAACTGACAGCAATCTGGTTAAAACGTTTAATTTTAATGGTTTGAATGATTACCTTAGTAGCATAGATTGGAACAGTAATCTGAGACATTTGTCCCTTCAGGAATCATATAATTATTTCAAGTCTGTATTATTTAACGGATTTAACACTTTTGTCCCATATAGGGCGAAGAAGAAGTTATCTAAGCCTCCATGGTACAATAGAAGGCTCTCTCACCTTAAGAACCTTAAAAACAAGGCTCATAAAAATTTCAAAATTTCCAATAGCCCGGTGGATTATGTTCATTTTGACAAACTGCGTAAGGACTTTCTTGCCTTAAGCAAATTTCTACAGGCAAATTATGTAATTCAAATTGAAAATCAAATAAGAACTGACTCTAAACGCTTCTGGACCTTCATAAATAGCAAAAGAAAATCGACTGGTCTGCCGAAATCCATGCTTTATAAAAACATTGAATCTAGAGATGTTAATACAACACTAGATTTTTTTGCTAAATTCTTTCAATCTGTGTATACAAAGCCTGATACACCTAGTTTGGTACCAGCTACCGAATGCAGAATTGATATCGGCCTCATCCAACTTAGTCCTCAGGATATTTTATTAGCTCTTGATAATCTTAAGCCCAATTCAATTCCAGGCCCCGATGGTATTCCTGCAATTATTTTTAAAAAGTGTTTCCAAGCTATTTCCAATCCCCTCCATCATATTTTTAACATGTCTCTGTCCTCTGGTATTTTTCTTGATGAATGGAAGTCGTCTTTTCTTATTCCAATTTTTAAATCTGGTTCCAAGAACGATATTGAAAATTACAGAGGAATTTGCAAATTACCCGCTTTGCCTAAGCTTTTCGAAAGTATGGTTAAATCAAAAATTGAATTTTCGGTTAGAGAATTTATTTGTGATACACAGCATGGCTTCGTCACCGGCAGGTCCACTACCACTAATTTGGCTTGCTTGTCTCATTATACCATCAATGCTATCGAAGATGGTTATCAAGTCGACTGTGTTTACACTGACTTCAGTAAAGCATTTGACTCCGTCAATCATCTAATTTTGCTAAGAAAACTTGAAAGTTTTGGATTTCACTCTGCAATGCTCGAGTGGATAAGATCTTATTTGATTGGCAGGATTCAAAGAGTGAAAATTGATAATTACTTATCACGATCGTTTGGGTGCAGCTCGGGAGTACCACAAGGTAATCATTTGGGTCCGCTCCTGTTTATAATTTTTATCAATGACATATCGTGTGCATTAAAATATTGCCATTGCTTGATGTATGCAGATGACTTAAAGCTGTTCCTTAAAATCAAAACTTCACTTGACTGTGAGTTTTTACAATATGATCTAAGAAACTTATCTGTCTGGTGCGTCAAAAATTGTCTACACTTGAATATTAATAAATGCTGTATAATATCCTTCTACAGAAGTTCGTATCATTTAGAGTTTCAGTACGAAATCGACACTATTCGATTAAACAGAGTCGATGTGGTGAAAGATCTTGGCATTATAATTGATTCGAGGTTCACCTTCGCATCTCATATCGACCACGTTATTGCCAAAGCAAATAAGCTTTGTGGTTTTATAAAACGAAATAGCAGCGAATTTTCGGATCCTCATACCCTTATTTCGCTTTTTATTGCGTTGGTTAGATCTCTGCTTGAATATGCTGATGTTATATGGACCCCATTCTATAAAATTCACTCAGACCGCCTTGAAAAAATCCAGAGGCGTTTCACAAAATACATTTTCAGGAAAATGAGCTGGGATTTTGAAATTTCTTACCGGACTCGATGTCAATTGTTGAGCATATCAACTTTATGCTCTAGAAGAAAAGCCCATGACATCATGCTAATAAGGGATTTATTATGTTATCACATTAAATGTCCATCTCTTTTAGCCTTAGTGCCAATCTATGCCCCAACCAGACCTTTAAGGGAAAGAAACCTTCTTCTTCGACCTGTTCATAGAACTAATTACGGTCATAATGAGCCCATGTCCAGAGCTATTGCTTCATTCAACGATGTTTATATTTTTATTGATCTTTATTATTCACGCGATCGCTTCAAAAGTATTATACTCAATTTGGCAGCATTATCTTAGTATTAAGTACATTGTTTTTATATAATTTTTATACTTATACTTATATTGTATACTTATATCGTAATCTGTATAGCTTAGCTAGTAGATGATATGAAATAAATTAATAAATAAATAAAAATCAAACATGGGATGTGGTTGATCTTCCAGTTGGCAAAAAAGAATTGAATACGAGGTGGGTATTTAAGAGCAAGTGAGATATGAGCGGTGAAGTTGTTCGATACAAGGCGCGATTGGTGCAAAAGGTTGCGCTCAGCGGAAAGGTGTCGATTTTGATGAGCGGTATCTGCTGTCACTTGCAACGAAGATGGATTTATGCATTGAACAATTAGATGCAATAACAGCATTTTTGCAGGGTGAGTTATCCCAAGATATTTTTGTTGTTCCACCCAAAGGTTTAAACATTGCTAAAAACAAAGTTTTAAAGCTAAGAAAATCTATTTACGGATTGAAACAATCGTCAAAGACATGGAATAATAAGCTCAGTAAAGCACTTAAGGTGTTTAATTTCCGTCAATTAAAGTGTGATCCATGTATTTATTTTATGAATGGTAACAGTAATGAGTTTTTGATAATAGCTGTCTATGTCGACGATCTATTGAATATTTCAAGAGATTTAGAAGTATTTGAAAATATAAAAACTTATTTAAAATCAAAATTTCAAATGCAAGAACTGGGTTAAGTAAATTCATTCCTAGGTATGAATATAGAAAACGATAAAGAATCGGGTAGGCTGAGTATTAGCCAAGAACGCTATCTCGTTTTGGTTGGAGTAATCCTGGTTCAACCCCTATGGATGTTAATGTTACATTGAGCAAAGCTAACTGTCTACGATCAGAACAAGATAGAACTGAAATGAAAAACATACCTTACCAGGAGTTAATAGGAACACGGAAAGAATTTTAAGATCAAATCAAGAAAAATAAGCGCAGAATCTCGAAAAGTTTGTCTAGTTTTAGAGCTTAGCTAAGGATTTACTAATTCACGACTTTTTATTCGCAATTCTAGAAATTGAGCGAAGTGAAGATATTGACCCTCAAAAGTCGTGAATCAACACTTTTCATTATCAATAATGAGATCGAATGAGAAGTACATATTGCAATAACCGATCGCAATTTGACACAAATAGTTATCAATTTGATATTACGTGGATTGTAAATTGCAAAAATAATTCGTAAATTACCACTTTTCTGTTGTAAATTACGATTTCCTCCCATAGCAAATTACAACCACTTCTTCTTGAATTGCAACTCAATAGTGTTGATTTGCGAACTAACAGGGGTAGATTTACTACTTCAGAAGTTGCAATTTGCAAATTTTCAATCGTCAATTGCAACTTATTTTTATCATTTTGGAATTCGTATTTTGCAATTTACGTTTCTTGAGTAGTGATTTGAGGCATCATCGTATTAAATTGAAAATGTTTTTCCGTGAAATTAGAAAACTTTATTCTTAATTTAAAACTTATATCTTGTAATTTACAAGTCAGAATTCATAGTTGTATTATTATACATAATATTTATAGCCGTATTCCTCCTGATATCCAAGAAAATCATGCGGCGCCATATCGTCCGGAGACAACGGGATTTGTCTGGGCTGGTTTTTCAGTCTATGCTGAAATTTAATAAACAAAAAAAATATTTAGATGAACTTGACATTGATACGAACCTTTGCAATTCGTTTCGATTACATATTTTACAATCCATTCCAATTTACTTCTTTTCGAATAGCGAGATGTACATTCTGAA
This sequence comes from Cheilosia variabilis, assembly GCA_951230905.1. Classification (NCBI taxonomy): domain Eukaryota; kingdom Metazoa; phylum Arthropoda; class Insecta; order Diptera; family Syrphidae; genus Cheilosia; species Cheilosia variabilis. The sequence continues at coordinate 40,958,475 of OX579679.1, read as the reverse complement.
ACAAATACAGATCTATATGCATACTTCGGCGTTTTTGGAATTATTCAATAGGTACTTACAAAATATATTCCATGATGCTTTATAATTAGTAGTACACTCACTATCCATACGAACTTGTTAAACAACTTTAACCCGACTGCTTTAAACAAAGATTGAATAACGACTGCCTGTCTCTGCTCCGACACGCAATGTGCACAATGAAAATTTAACTTCATGATTGCAGCTGTCTAGCAATACCACATATATACATTCAACCATAAAGAGAAAGGATTTAAAAGGATTTCGATAGGTACATGGACTATGGAAGATTCCACACATCATGGCAATTACAAAAAATATTTTGAAATTTACGACTTCTCTACGTCAATATACGTTTTCAGTTTCATGTGTTAAATTATTATAAGGTTTTATTGATTCATCATTCTGTGTTTGTAAATCACCAAATATTTTTTGCAATTTCAGATTGTAAAGTGGTGTTTGAGAAATTGACCTATTGGAGTGGTAAATTGTGCCAAACAATTTTGCAAATCACTACAAATAAAAGAAACTCGAATTGATATATTCTCCGCCGTTTTCAATGTTAGATTACCAATTTTTGTATCAATCCAAGACAAAAGCGTTGTGATTTACGAAAAATATATAATTTGTAAATTGCAACTCAAAAATTTGCAATTGGTAATTTTCAATTCTTTCCGTGTAGTTTACTCTTCGCGGCCCAAATTAGTCGACCTGATATTATGTTACGCCGTCAATTTTTTGAGCCGATTTAAAATTAACCCAGGCAAGGAACATTGGTTCGCAGCGAAAAGGCTCTTAAGATACGCATAAATGGAAACGCAGATATAATTGTTTATTGCGACGCTGACTACGCAAACGATTTTGATGAACGAAAATCCATAAGCGGATATGTGTTGGTGTTACAAGGTGCTGCAGTGTCATGGGGGTCGAAAAAGCCAGGTACGGTGGCCTTATCCATAACTGAGGCGTACAAGGTACGAAGGAGCTGATGCAAACAAAAATGATGCAAACAGAAATTATTTTTCTGTCGCAACACACGATCTTACCTTACCTTTGTTTTTGGCATAGAGTATGTCGTATGCTAACAACGACCCTAATCCCATCATCTAATCCTTATTGATAAATTGTTCTTGGATTATGGCCAGATCCAGCTGCTCTTCCTCAAGGAACAGCCTCAGGTTGCCTGAGGCTACCTTAATGTGATGTAGGTTGACTTGGACTACCCTCATTCCTGGGTGTAGGCGAATCCTCCAAAGTCTTAGGCGCTCTTGCATTATCTGCAGTTCGCTTAAATAGCTTGAGGGTAACCTTGCTCGCTGAAAATGATAGGGGGCTCTGCATGTTCTTTTTCAATGTTACAGGTGGTTTATCAAATATGATGATGTACCCTCTTGCACCATTCTTCGGCTCCTCGTCGGACACAATTTCCCCTCATCGAAATCTGTGGATTTCGTGCCCTTCGAAAGCTAAGGATTTCCTCACGTTTTACCCCTATCTCTGAGAAGGATACTCTACCATTTGCCGTTTAACACGGTCTTGGCAAAGTCATTTGATGCCTGGTCCTTGCAATCCATGTATGTAATACCTTTGGACCATCTCATCTTGAGGTAAGCGGGGGCCACTGAATCAGTCTTCGCCGGGAAGTGGGAGATAATTGCTGCACCTAGTGTGTTCTCGATTATTTGAGTACTGGCCACTGCGACACTTGGTTTCCTAGAGTACACCACAGCTTACTGAAGCGGATTCCTAGTCACCTCCTTGTATTTCCCGCTTGGGTCGGTTTCGCACATGGCTATCCTTTCGGGGCTACCCGTGCTCGTCTCGCTCCGCTTTGCCTTCTTCGGAATGTTGGGGGCGTCCTCAGGCGACCTCAACCTCTTCGAGGTTAGGTCTTTGTTTCAAAGCCTCTCAGGGATAGGTTTCCTCTGGAGTCCACTCTCGCCCGGCTTAGTGTCGGTCTTCTGATGTTCCGGCTTTGGCACCTTATTCGCTGAGGAGCTACGGTAGGCTTTGGGGTTTGTCTTACCGCCAGCGTCCCACGGCCGTTTTGCGCCATGTGGTGCGCTTTTTGAGCCCGACCTGCTGGTCATCCCTAAAGCGGTATATGGTCTTTTAGGCTCAGTCCATTCCAAGGAGGCTCGCTCCTTCTCTGTAAGTGACCTCAAGGTATTCCCGTTTCCTTAACAGGCCTGCCGGCACCACCACTTCTTCTTCGTTTGATTTGAAGATAAACAGGTAGAAGGAAGTTAAGGGAGCTCAAAACCAGCCTGTGGAGTTGAGAAATTTGATGATCTTGTTGAAATTTCACCAAGATCATCAAATTTCATAAATGTCGTCATAAAACGGATGACCTAGTGCACTGCGTCTGGTTTTGGCTAGGGCCGGACACTCACAAAGAAGATGAAACACTGTTTCTCTCTTGTTAGTCTGGCGACATCTGCACGCGTTCTGGGTAAGAGGTTGCTTGTTCTGGCATAATCGTAAGCTGAAATGACGCAGTTCGTCAGGTTCATCCATCTAGTCTTGGCCCTTGAGGTGAAGTGCAGGAGGGCTTCTATCTCTACGTATCCCAGCGGAGGGAAGACTTCCTCAGGCAAGTTCATCGGCTTCCTCATTCCCCTCAATGTTCCTATGGCCGGGAACCCAGACGAGAGTGTTTTCAAACCGATGACAAGCCCTGGTCAGTGTCTCCCTGCATTCCACAACAAGCCATGGACGTTGAATTAGTTGAACCGGCAGCTTTAATCGTGGCCTGACTGTCGAAGAAGATGCCTATTTTTTTTCTGAGTTTCGCTATATTAAGTAACAGTCAACACGCCTCCTTAATTGCCAGTACTTCTGCATGAAAGCAGCTAGCTGCGTTGGGAAGGCGAACAGTTTTAGAGATGTCTGTTGAGAAAATGCCCCCTCCCACTCCATAGTTCATTTTGGAACCATCTGTGAAGATAGGTATGTCGAATTCGTTTACGACCGCATTGTCCTCCCATTCTGATCTAGAGGGGAATCTAACAGAGAAGTTTTTATGGAAGTTGAATTTGGGTACAATGTAGCCCGTGGATATACGATCTATGCCGTCAGGAAGGGAAAGTAGGATGCTGGTGTGGCAATTAGGCCTTTTGGACCAACATTTAGATTCTTTCAATTCTGCACTACACGCTGCAATGTTTTTTATGTGCAGATCCACAGGAAATTGAGAATCACATTGAGCGCCTCGGTCGCACTTGATCGTAGGGCTCCTGTGATTCCAATTCCAGCTGTTCTTTGGACTCAACTTCCAGTTGAGTTTAGGGTCGAGCATGACTCCAAAGTATTTACCGCTGGTGGATAAAGGAAGATTTTGGTTATTTAGGCGGGTAAGTGAGGAGGTTGGTATTTTGGTTTTAGTGGTGAAAAGCATCAGTTCAGTTTTGCTTGGGTTAAAGTTAAGACCACAACTTGTAGCCCAACCGCTAATCTTACCCAGTACTATTTTCATTATTTCACTTATCACGTTCGGAAACATTCCTGATACTAAAACAACCACGTCATCCGCAAACGCAACGTCTTTAATACCTTCCCTGTCGAGTCTTGACAGGATTTTGTTAAGTACCATAATCCAAAAGAGTGGCGAGATCACCCCACCTTGAGTTGTTCCTCTGCTTACTTACTTGGTTAAGAGGGTGTTACCAAGTTTTGCTTGAATGATCCTTGTTTTGAGCATGGCAATGATCCATGAAGTGACGAAATCCTATACCCCTAGTTCTAAGAGAGATTCCTTGTCCACATCGGTGGCGAGGTTTTTAAGGAAACCAGGGGTCGTTCCGCAAGGGACTGCCCAAGACCGTTATACGTGGTGAAAACCACATCCTGCACGAGGTGTCACTGCTTTCGACTGAATATAACGGATCTAGAGTGGAATAACTCTATAAAACCCGTAATCCCGGGTTAACTACCGCGCCCATGGTATGTATGGCACAACGTTATGTATCTTTTAGCGGCGAACTCTAGATACCTGGGGACCTCTAGTTTCAATCCAAATTCCCCTTTTCTGTATACAGGGGGTGAGTACATAATGACATCTCCTTCCCCCTTACTCGTTGGTCCAAAATAGACAAATTAAAAACTAAACCACAAAACAAAGGGACTGGCGTACTTCGGGCACCAAGAACTTCGGCAACACCGATTCTCATACGAACATGACGGAGGAGGAAGAAAATCGCTTACTCCAAGAACCGTCAACTAGTAGGGCAGCTTCGGTTGAGGCAAGCAAGTTGACTTCGGACTCGAGAATCTTTTCCTCGAGGAAGATGACAACCGCTCTACCGCCAGCTCATCCAAATTCTCCATATCGTCTACAGCTTCAATTAGGAAAAGAGTGCTGAACTATAAGATGACGATCAAGAAACTGAAGAAGAAGCACTAGCTAGGGCCCGGGAGACAGTTAAGTCAACCGAAGGCGCATGGCGCAGCAGCCTAGTAGCGAGGAGGCAGAACCCGATCGACAAAGGGAAGCTGTCTGGACCAAGGGAGGAATGCCGTTTGCCTTCCGCCTTGGGATTGATTCTCCGGGGAAAGATAAGGGGGCTGAACTCTAAAGATTTGGTTATTTACCACAATACACCAGTAAATGGTAAGTCTCGTACATGTATTGTCGCCAGCAAACAGCTAAAACTCTTTCTTTTACCTAGCCTCAGCGACTCGGACCAAACGGCTGTCAAATGGGACAGCGCAGGAAAAGGCGCGCTGGTACTGGCGACAATATATATGCCACATGAGACAGACAATCCACCCTCAGAGATATCATGCACACTAGCCAGAACAGCTTAAAGAGAAAGATGGGACCTGATTGTTGGCTGCGATGCCAACTCCCATCATACGCTCTGGGGAAGTACGGGCATATAGAATTATAGAATTTCTAGTAGATGAACAAATAATAGGCACAGGTAAATTCAGGAACCCAAGACTCACCAACTGGGATACTTTTGTCTCAGAGGTCGTGAGGAATGGTCAAAATCTTAAGAACCAAGAACACCACACGAAATCGATGCATTCACAGAGTTTAAATAAAATCCTAAGCAAGGTATGCGATCCTCTACGGACAGTCAGGAAAAGGAACTCTCAATCGTGGTGGTCCAAAGATCTCCTCAAACTCAGAAGAAAACCCAGATCTCTGTTTAATTTGGCCAAGCGCACTAACTCACAGTCAGACTGGGATTTATACAAAGCCGGTCAACGTAAATTTAAAAGTGCCGTCACTAGCGCTAATCGTACAGCCTGGCAGAAATTCTGTAATGAAATAGAAGATACTAGGGATCAGCTAGACTTAGGAAAATCCTATCTAAAGACAACAGTGGTAACTGCACGCAGTCCTCTGAAGAGACTCTGAGTCTGCTTCTACGAACGCACTTCCCGGGATGCATCCCCGAAACAACCGTCGCAGGGTATGGCGAGAAGTAAAGGTCGTCTTCATTCCGAAGGCAGGCAAGTCCAGCCACACGACTGCTAATGACTTCCAGCCTATAAGCCTAACATCTTTCATCTTAAAAACCTTCGAAAAGCTTTTAAACGTTTTTATCCGCAGTCGGCTTGACGATAGTGTGATCTCAACGGCCCAACATGCATACGTTAAAGGTAAAGGAGTTGAGACTGCATTGCATGAGGTCACCGGCATCATTGAAAAGTCCCTAAAGGAAAACAATATACACTAGTCGCGTTCCTAGACATTGAAGATTCATTCAACAATGTTAGACCGTGCGCAGTAAAAAGAGCGCTACTCAACTCCAACGTTGACCAAACGCTAATCAATGTGATTGAAAGCTTGCTCAATGAGAGAAAAATCAATGCAAAACTAGGTAACACTGACCTTAGAGTGACAGCCTTAAGAGGTACACCACAAGGTGGAGTCATATCCCCTTTACTCTGGGTCCTTGTCATAAATGAAATACTAGTGAAACTCGAAAATAAAGGGGTCAAAGTAACCGCCTATGCAGACGATGAAGTAATACTTGGTACAGCAAATTCCTACCTACCATAAGCAAACTGCTAGGAAACGCATTACTTAATATGTGGGCAAAACAATGCGACCTTGGAGTCAATCCACAGAAGACTGAACTAGTCTTGTTCTGTAACAAAAGAGTGATTCCAAACTTCGATCCTCCAGCTATTGAGGGCACACCCCTCAGGGTAGCCGATAGTGCTAAGTATCTGGGTACAATCTTAGATAGGAAGCTTAACTGGAAAATGAACGTCAATGAAAGAGTAAAAAAAGCTGCAAACGCTTTTTACGCATGCAACCGAATCTTCGGCAAAAGGTGGGGACCAAGCCCTAAAATAATTCTGTGGATGTATACGGCTATTGTGCGTCCAATACTCACGTACGGAAGCTAAATCTGGTGGCAAGTCACAAACAAAGCATCAAACCTCAAAATAATGACCAGAATACAAAGACTAGCGTGTATAGGTACAACCAGTGCAATAAGGACAACACCTACGGCTGGAATGGAGGCAATCCTCAACCTGATAACGTTAGACCTTTACATGCAAGAATCTGCAGCCAAAAGTGCCCTTAGGATCAGCCAATCCAAAAGCTGGTAACCCTATAGAATGGGACACGCACATATTCTGAACAAATACATGGAAGATACTGTCATTTCCGACTACTTGTCTCCCTACCTTGACTTCGATAAACCATTCTCTTGCTATTTTCCCACCAGAGAAGAATGGAACACCTCTATATAGATGGTTCTAAGATGGACTGTGGAACAGGTGCTGGAATTTTCTCTGAAGAACTGAATATACATCACTCGATCAGACTACCTGACCATAGTAGTGTCTTTCAGGCGGAGGTTGTGGCAATCGCCGAAGCTGCCCATATGGTGTCAATGTTAGAAATACCAAATGATGATATTACTATATTCATTGATAGCCAGGCGGCTATAAAAGCAGTATCTGCTATTGAAATAAAATCGAAGCTAGTTCGCCGCTGCCGCGAAGAGCTTAAGGTTCTCTGCTCGCAGCATACCACGCGCTTATGCTGGGTCCCTGGACACAGGTACATAACCGGTAACGAGATGGCTGACGAACTGGCAAGAAATGGATCTGCTATGGATCAAGACCGTGCAACTCAAATTATCAAACCACCACTCTGTAACCTCAGAGAGAGAGTAAAAAATAAGATTCGCATGAAAGCCAACAACAGGTGGAAAGAATTAACTACCTGCGAAATATCACGGAAGATGTGGCCGAAATACAATCCAAGTCTGGTAGGGGCCCTAACGGGTCAAAACTTCCTAAGAAACAACACAATGAAATTAAAACTCAAGAATGACGATATATGTAGGGGTTGCGGAGACGTCCTCGTACACGAGGATACACCTAACTTCCTCTGTCAATGCCCAAGTCTTTGTCGCTTGAGGAATAGAACACTTGGTGGATACTACTTCCATGACATACATGAACTTTCGGATGTCTCTCTACCTGATCTTTCCAGGTTCATTACACATCAGGATGGCTGGACAAAGTCGAGTAACCGTGAGGGAGCTAACATCATCGCCAACAACATCGGCTAATCCTCAACAAGGGCATCACAATGGGTCCACATGGACCTAAGTGGGGTGCTGCAGGGCTTGCCGCATCCCGTAACCCGTAAACCTAACCTAACCTAAGAGAGATTCCTGGATCGATTCAGTGTGGACGTTGTTAAAGGCGCCTTCTATATTTAAAAAGGTAGCTAAGGTGTATTGATTTTGGGAAAGTGACCTTTCAGCTGTACGCACTACCTCATGAAGAGCGGTCTCCGTCGACTTGCCCTTGAGGCATGCGTGTTGTGAATGACATAAGGGAGACCTTTCAAGGCCTGTTCTTATGTGAAGGTCAAGTATACGTTCTAAAGTTTTGAGTATGAAGGAGGTTAAGCTAATTGGTCGGAAGTCCTTCGCGGATTCATGACCTCTTTTGCCGACTTTCGGTATGAAAACTACTCGGACATACTTCCAAGACTGAGGTATTTGATTAAACTTAACTGTAAACTGTAAACTTTCACGAGAATAGTATAATTTTGCCAATCTTGGGGCACAGGGAGCAGGGAGCCATTCTGTGGTTTTAGAGTTTGATTGACAGCTGAATGTTCCAATTGCGGTTATGTTTGGAATGCTACAATTGCTGTTAAGTTGTTTATTTTATTTTTGTCCGAAGTGATAAGGGTTATTTTGGTTGTCAAATTTGTTGTTCGGGGCGCACTTTTATTTCTATAAAAAGAGTTGCTGTCATTAAGGAATTAGTAATTGTTGGAAATGTATTGGTTGATTCTGATCAAGGGCAAGATGTGCAAAAATGTGCTAGTCTTTCGTTGTCTTCCGATAGGAGTACATCGTTGCATACAAGTTGTGTGAAGGCAATGGGATTGTAATTCATTCGGTCAAGTCAAGTGTTAGAAATTGAGACATACTGCTAATTCGCTTGCTCGATAATTTAATTTTACAAAAAATATGTAGGGCTTTATTTATGATATTTGCCAGGAGGAATTTACCTTAAATAAAAATTTTAGGAGGCATATTTTGAACAGACATAAAAATAATAGAGTGCAATGTAATATTTGCGATAAAGCGTTAAACAGGAGTGACGTTCTATTGAATCATAAAATTAAGTATCATAGGGTGCGTTCGGCTGATCACATTACAAATGCAAGTGTAAATAGTTCTGGAAAAAAAATGATGTGAAAATTCTTCGGCGGTATGTTTAAAAACGAAAATATGTAGAGTATAAAAAAGAGGTTCCAAAAAGTGTATGGTACTCGCGCATTCGCACAAATTTAGATAAAAAGAATAAATGATAAAACGCTCCCGCCTCTAGATAAATTCTTTAGCACAATTAGTAATTCTAGTTGTACCGAAGACGAAATTTTCCAAAAAAGTATGGAAAAACTTCAAGTGCGAAAGTCTATTAGATTATTTGACGATTTATTTAAAAGCAGACGTTTTATTATTGGCTGATATATTTGAAAATTTCAGAAAAATATGTAGAACTATTTATGGACTGGATCCCTACCAGTATTACACATCACCTGGTTTATCATGGGATGCCATGCTAAAAGTAACAAAAATTAATTTGGAACTTTTAACTGATATAAATCTGTATACTTTTATACAAAGAGGCATTCGAGGTGGTATTGTGCAATGTTGTTGCAGACACTCCAAATCGAACAATAAATGCATGAAATATTTTAAAATAGAAAATCCGTCCGAGTATTTGATGTATTTGGATGCTAATAACTTATATGGTTGGGCAATGTCACAAAATCTGCCGTATGGTGAATTTGAATGGTTAGAAATCGATAACTTAAATGTGTTCAATATACCATCAGATTCACAACATTTTGGAAGTTCCAGAGCATATTCACGATGATCATAGTGATTTTCCCTTGTATTTTTTTTTTTCATTGTTTTAGAAACTTATAGATTTTGATATTTATTTTGTTGGAAAAACGAAAGGATTGTAATCAACACAACAAAAAATATACAAAGGAAAAAATAATTAAATATACAAAATAAAGACGTTTTCATGAGTAGTAGGTATAACAACTTTACAGTCCATCCTCTTACCAGCTGAACTTTCGATAGTGCTAAAGAATTTATCTAGAGGCGGGAGCGTTTTATCATTTAATCTTTCCCATGAATTTACATATCCATATGGAACAATTCCCTTTCTCGTCATTAAATTGAAGTCATCATCAGACTTAAAAACCGAACGAACAATTTTAGAATACATTTTTAACCAAAACATCTAAGCTAGATGCCATCAATTTAAAAGAATCTAGAAATCGAATCTCAAACGATTTATCAGAAACAAGATTAATTGATTTTCTAAGTGATATATATACCTTTCCTTATTCACTGCAATTACATTTATATTACCTGGAATATTTGAGAATTCTTTTATGAACAAATGGCAGTCTTAGCCCGAAAAATTATAAAAAAAATACTGGGATGAATTTCGCTAGCTTAAATTTTAAATTACATTCATTATGAGCTGAGCCCCTATATTTACCTGATGGCAGTGATCTGCTACCCGATTATTATCTAATAAGCTTTTGCAAATATGATAAAATAGACTTTTGTTATGAAATTCCGGCGTCAGTAAGAGAATTCATCGGTGTCTTAACAGAAAAATATTTTTCATTTATATCTTGTGCATCGTTAATTAAAAACTCAACGAACATTTTTGATGCATCTAATCCTTTATAGATTCTGAGCACATTTAATGTGTTGTTAAAAGAACACTGAATGCGCAAGGGATATGTTCTTGAACTATAGTAGTAGATGGTATATTTGGATGTGGAACGCAAGTACATATCTACATCTTTAAGAATACATTCGAAATCGGCATAGACTACAAATGGAACATCCATCTGTCTTTCATAATGACTATATTCTAAATAAGACTCATCAATGGATGGTAATTTACTAACAATTTTCTTACATTCTAGCTTATGTGTATTAAAATTACGCTCGTTACCGAAATTTTGAAGACAGCTGTTGCATATAAAAAACTTGTGTCCATTCGTTCTTATTTGAGTATTTAATAGTCTGAAATTAAAAAGAAAATTGATAAAAAGTATAGAAACTAATTACGCATTCTTACTTTGAAATATTCTTAATCCATACATAATGGAATTTCTCCATATCCGGTAACAGTAACAAATTGATATGAATTTCCTTTTCTTCAGACGTGATGTAACAAGGGCCCACAATCTTCTTATTCTCCTCCTCGTAACCGAAAACATTAACACTTATATTTGTATTCAATAGTTCAAATGATTTTATATCTTTTATTTTCAACGGAAATTCTAAATCTCCGAATTTTAGTGTCACTCCATTTTAAAATGAAATTGTTCTTTCTGTAATGTCATTTATGTTGTAGGATGATGTCCTTTGCGGTTTAATACTTGACGGTACTACTGCCGATATTACATTCAATTTAAAACAAAATTCATCACTATTTTCAATGTTAATACACGCATTTTTTATTTGACAAAAAACTTGGTAGTACTATAAATTGTGACCCTCTAATTGGCCTATATTCATTCATGTTAATTTCAATATGGCTAATTCTTATAAATGCCCATCCACTATCCCTCTCTTGAAATTCTTTCATTTTTCTAACAATATTCATACACATTTCTTTATATAATGACTTTAACTCTATCGCACCCTTGGCAAGATGCATTTTTGATTGAAATGATTTTATTGATATAAAAGTCGGTTTAAATTTTCGCAAATTACATTTTCGGACTGATTTAAAAATGTCATAGGTTCTATGATTTCTTCGTTTTTGTTCTCATACATTAATGTCTGTATGCGGTTATAGAAAGTGCTTTTGACCACCTTTAATTGATCGCATTTGTAATGTGATCAGCCGAACGCACCCTATGATAGTTAATTTTATGATTTAATAGAGCGTCACTCCTCTTTAACACTTTATCGCAAATATTATATTGCACTCTATTATTTTTATGTTTGTTCAAAATATGCCTCCTCAAATTTTTATTTAAGGTAAATTCCTCCTGGCAAATATAACAAATAAAGCCCTTCATATTTTTTTGTAAAATTAAATTATCGAGCTAGCGAGTTAGCAGTATGTCTCAATTTCTAACACTTGACTCGACCGAATAAATTACAATCACATTGCCTTCACACAACTTGTATGCAACGATGTACTCCTACCGGAAGACAACGAAAGACTAGCACATTTTTTATTACACATATTACCCTTGATCAGAATCAACCAATACTTCCAACAAGTAATTCCTTAATGACAGCAACTCTTTTGCCGAACAACAAAATTGTACAACCAAAACGACTCTTATCACTTCAGACAAAAATAAAATAAACAACTTAACCGCAATTGGAGCATTCCAAACTTAACCGCAATTGGAACATTCAGCTGTCAATCAAACTCTAAAACCACAGAATGGCTCCCTGCTCCATATGGCCCAGGATTGGCAAATTTATACTATGGTGCCCTACTAAGCGCGAAGTCCTAAGGGTGTTGATGACGATATTTGATTTATTGGGGCTGATATCCTACTTTCTCAAGTACATTAAGATTTTCCTGAAGAAAATTTGGCGCTCTGGAATTGAATGGGATAAGAAGTAAGTACGCATGTACGTCTCAACGACTTTCATCGTCGATACAAACACAAAAATGACAAAACGGTTACAGCGTTATACACTGTAAGTTCTGTATCACAGAATTGCGATCTCCCACTCCGTCAAGAGGACAACCACGACCACCAATCATGGCACAGCGGCCTCTTGCACGACTTGCGGCATTTTATCGACCATTTTCCTCTTTCGGGGTCGATTTTTTTGGGCCAATGACAGGCGGAAAAGCGTTGAGGGTTTTTGCTTGCATGCCTTACTACGAGGGCCGTCCACATAGAGGTAGCTCATACTCTTAATGCAGACTCGGGTATTTTGTGTCTTCGAAATTTTATTGCAGGGCGAGGACCCCTATCGAATTCCACGACAATGGGACAAATATTCACGGGGCAGAGCGGGAGCAGCGAGAAGCATCAAAAATGATTCAAAAGTAAAAATTAAAGAGGCCTTTATGACAATGAACACCAAGTGGAAGCTCATACCACCAAACTCCCCGCATATAAGCGGCAGAGACCTGTAATTAAACTGGCGGTCGTTGATGTTGTAGCCCTAAAAGATACCAGTCCATAGGAGAAACTACCGGGGGAAGTGTGGAGACATGTGCAAATGCATCCTGGAAAGTAGTTTCTCCTACCGACTAAAGGATCTGTGTAATGCGGATCTCTGCACAGATGGGCCTCTCTTCTCCGCTACTCGTGGGTCCTAATGAACAAAAAACAAAAACAAAAAACTTTAGAGTCCGGTGCTCTTAAACTACCGGCTGGAAGTACTGAATCTGAGCCCGCTTCCAGTACTAGTGTTCCTGCAACGATGGCAGCTAAGAACTTGGTAACCAAGCCTGATTTAGTCCTGCCGAAAGATGCAAAGAGCGCTCAACGCTAAAACCTGGTGCTGCATGTCGTACTGCCTCGAGCTCGCGGCATGAAAGCACCTCTACTAGGCAATACAGGGAGCGACGTGCTGCCTCTAGAATTCTGGAGCGCTATAGGGACGTCCCTCAAGACAAGCTCTCGGAGAGAAGCAAAGATTCAATCTCCTGGGCAACGAAAGTTGTCCTCCTGACTCCTCAAGAAAGGACTCCACGTCCAAACGACAAAGATCGATTGAGGAGTCCTCTGTCGACCCCAAAAGAGTGAAGGTCAACTGCGGTAGTTCCTCACTCACCTTGAAGCACAACAAACCATTCAGTGATGTCCTCAAGGCTCACCTTGTCCTCGCTGTAATAGGCAGGAGTGACATAGATGGTAGCATTTCATCTGACAAATGGATAAAAGTAGAAGTTAAGTTGACAACTAACTTTCTACAAGTCATGGAGGATCATCCAGGGCCTCCTCCCTCCTCCGATGGCGGATGGCATCAGGGCCATGTGAAGCTGATCGCATGTGCTGATCAAAGGTCCGCGGACCTATACAAAATAGCAATTTCGTCTCTGGGTGAGGTGTGGAAAGAGGCGCAACTCGAGGTCGTAAGCAGGGAAGAAATTCCTAGCAGACCTAGAACTCGCTCCTGGATCCCTGCCGAACCCTCTGACCTCGCGACCATCATGAAAATCATCAGGGCAAGTAACCCTCATCTTCCCACTGCCAACTGGAAGATTGCTAAGCTGGAGGAACCTAAAGGGGCCAAAAGATCTGCGATCAATGTAGAGTCCCTGGCCCCTCTGGCTGCAACGGAAGGGCAAATTAGCTACGGCTTCGGAGCTATAAACCTTAGGGTTTATAAGAAGGATGAGGAGGACCCTACCAGGGAGGGAGCGCGGCCCCCCTCCTCTGCCGACACTGTTGAACAGGTTGGTAATAAACCGACCAGTCGGGCAGCAAAAGCGGAGGGGGAGGGCTGCAATCCCGCTAGAGAAGTGCAATCTCCCGCCGCTCGGCCCCACGGATAGATCTGGACATGGACAGCATAGGACTGTCGGACCTGGATCTATCCAGCGGGCTCGGCAGCCCATCCGTGACTGATGTGTCACTGGAATCGGACACGGATGAGGCTAACAACACTGTGGTGGAGGTTTCTGGTGGTAATTGTAGCAATGATGCTGCGGTTACTTCAGATTAACCTACATCACTCAAAAACGGCTACGGCCTCTCTTCTTCTGCGGTTATCCAAAAGCGCGGAAGACATTGTCCTGATTCAGGAACCCCGGGGTCATTAATGATCGGGTGCACGGACTTAGGACTCCTAGCTATAAACTTTTTTACATGAGGAATGAAGGTACACCGAGAGCCTGCATCCTTGCGAAGATGCAAGATGCACTAAATATTTTCCTTCTCCCTAATTACAGCGATCTTGATACCACGACAGTTAGAGTTGAAGTCGGACTGCGGAAATTCTGGTTGACTTCGGCGTATCTGGCGTTTGACCGTCCCCTCTCTGCGGCACTACTGGGGAAAACGATTGCTGATGTGGAGAAGTCCAAAGCTTCACTGATCCTGGGATGTGATGCCAATGCACATCACACAGTATGGGGCACTTAATTAGTACTAAACTTTTTATATTGCTTGCTTTATTCATCTACCGAGCTTAACTCTAACAGATTTCAGATATAATATATGGTGATATAATAATTAAAAGTATATAGTATACAATAAATTTTAAGTAACTTTAGGAATTAATAAATTAACAAGAAGCAAAATTTTATTATGATACATGAATATTTAAAATTACTGATTTAACTTTCTCTCTATCATCACATAAATCAATTTCTGTACAAACTGAATTGAATAAGTTAATACATTTAGTAGTAGGTCATTAAGACCATAATTGTAAATATGCCTAGGATTAAATAATAAATTTCTAGATCTGAGTATTCTTTCAGGTGCGTAAAATAAAAAAATTCTTTAGAATATCAGGACACTTTATACGATAAGAAAACACATCATGAACAAACAATATACACTGAACATTACGTCTTTTTTCAAGGGTATCTAGCCCTATTAATGCACATGTAGTAGAATAAGAGGGTCTTTCATCAAGGTTCCATTTCAATTGAGCAATTACAAATCTTGTAAATGACTTTTGCACTCTTTCCAACCGATTTATGGAAGTTAAATAGTTAGTGTTGGGTGAATAATATGAACCAAACATTCACTGAACATATCCACTTCCACAATCCACTTCTCACATCTACATTCCACAACAAGATGGCGGCAATCTATTTTTCCGTCTGTCATTCTTCCTTTTTTGACTTCTTCTGAATTATATATATATTGTAATAAAACTTCTTTCCTTTTTAAATCGAAGGTAATCGCTTTTATTCCCGTGCGCAACTCATTAGGTTATGGGCCCAGGCCATAACAAAAACAAAGAAAAAACTCAACACAAAATTATTTTTGTTGGAAATTTTCCATATTAAATTATTGGAATAATTATGAGCTCTTCAAGTTCGCATGGTCGGATACCTCTTCTAAATGGAGATAACTTCATTACCTGGAAGGCACAGATGGAGGCAGTACTTCATCGTGGGAGACTTTTACAATACGTAAAAGGCGAAATCCCACGCCCGGCACTGGATGGACCGGAGCAGAAGCAGTGGGATGATAAGGATTTGGATCCCCGCGCGGAGTTGCTAATAGCAATGGAAGCAAGTATTGTCGCCTTAACTGCAAATCACAAAACATCGAAAGAAGTATGGAATTTTTTATTGGAGTGCTACGACAAAAAGGGACCACGCCAGAAGACAGAAGAGTATCGGAAGCTAACTAACCTTGAAATGTCACCAGGCCAATCAATCGCTGAATATGTTCGAGAGTTTAAGACAATTACCAATAGACTAAAGGAGTTAGCAGCTACTTTGGACGAGGATTTGCTCGTAGTAGTACTTTTAGACGGACTGTCGGAAGACTACAAAGATATACGATCTGCTTTTGATGCCCAAAGCGTATATCCCGAAGCTGCAACCGTTTGTACTAGGTTGCTGGAAGTGGGCGATAGGAAAAAGGACTGCTTGAACAACAATGTTCTCAGCGCCAAACACATTAAGTTTCAAAAATACAATAAAAAGCCAAGTCAAAATAAGGTAAAAACTGATTCTTTTCCATATAATTGCAGAAAGTGCGGAAAGCGGGGGCACATGGCCAAGGATTGCTGGAGCAAAAGTTATAGAGTCAAACAAACTCAAGGTGGAAGCGAATGTCAACAGGGTTTCGTCGTACAGGAGTGTATATCACCGCAATCAGCTAATGCCACGTGTGAGTCAAGCCACGAAAGTATGTCATGGTGCCTGGACAGCGGGGCTTCTTCACATATGTGTGCCTTGGAGTCAAAATTCGTCAATTTAAACAAAACGGAGGTAACGAATCACGTGAAATTAGCTGATAATCACATAGTAAATGTTACGGGGATCGGAACTGCGAAATTTGGAAACAGTGTTGAAAATGGAGGCAAACCATTTTACCTTTACAACACTTTGCTGGTTCCGAAATTAACGGACAACCTCATTTCTGTCAGCAAGGCAACCGATCATGGCTATAAAGTAGTTTTTGAAGGTCCTGGAGCCAACATCTTAGACAAATCAAACCGCCTGGTAATGAGAGCTGAAAAGAGGAACGGTTTGTATTACATAGTAGCTGATGAAAAAGCACAAATGGGCAGCAGTACAACAGGAACCCCTAAGTTGAATAGTGGATCACTAATGGCATGGCATAAAAGGCTAGGGCATGTAAATATAAATTCTTTGAAACAGTTGCTATCAAAGGAAATGGTCCGCGGGCTGCCGGATAGTTTTAAAGAAGATTACACTTCATGTACGACGTGTTTGCGATCGAAGCAGACTCAACTTCCCTTCCCGAACAGCGAAAAGAAAACAACCGAGAAATTGCAGCTAGTCCATTCTGACATTTGTGGTCCTATGCGTACAGAATCTTTAGGAAAAGCGAAATACTTTATAACCTTCATTGATGACTTCTCGCGGAAGATATTCGTCTACTTTTTAAAACGCAAAAGCGAAGGTCTCGAAGCTTTCAAGAAATTTAAGGCTTTCGCTGAGAATCAAACCGGCCGGAAAATCAAGATACTAAGAACCGACAATGGAATGGAATTCTGCAACAGGGATTTCCAATATTTTATGGAACAGAGCGGAATTTTGCATCAAAAAACTGTTCCATATACCCCGCAGCAAAATGGAGTCGCGGAAAGGGCAAATCGGACTTTAACTGAAATGGCTAGGTGTTTAATGGACGAAAGTAAACTACCGGAGATGATGTGGGGCGAGCTAGTCAACACAGCTGCGTTTTTACGAAACCGATGTCCAACAAAAAGCAACGGTGATATTACCCCGGAGGAGCTGTGGAACAAAAAAAAACCAAATGTGTCGTTTCTCAGGGAGATAGGGACAAGAGTTTACACTCTCGATAAGGGCTCCAACTTGGGTAAATTTGAGTGTAAATCAGAGGAAGGCATCCTCATCGGTTACTCGGAAGAAACGAAAGCTTACAGGATTTGGGTGCAAAGCAGGCGCAGTGTGATTAAAAGTAGAGACGTCAGATTTGTCAACAGTAGCAACAGGATCCTAGGAAAAGATACTAAATGCGAAAATAATAACTATTATACTTTCTCTTTTCAGGATAGTGCTGATTTTTCCGATGTACCTCCTGAAAATTGCAAGAACTTTAACAATTCAGAACTTGACACTTTGGAACAGGACTCGGAGTCGGATGACCCATTGAATGAACTTGATGTGACAATCGTTCCTAAGGATGAGTTGAACCAGGTACGCATCGATCCAGTAACAGTTAAGGAAATTGGTGGTTTGGAAGATGCAAACGAGTGGGAAGAGGCGATGAGGAATGAGTACAACTCCCTTATGAAGAATAACACGTGGAGTTTGGTTGACAGACCAGTGAATCGGAAGGTGATCAAGTCAAAGTGGGTCTTTAAAACCAAATACCGACCCGATGGAACCGTGGAAAAGAAGAAGGCACGCCTCGTGGCTAGGGGTTTCGATCAAATTCAAGGTATCGACTACCAAGATACTTATTCACCAGTGGCGAATGTTAGTTCGATCAGATTAACTATGGCAATCGCAATTGAAAAGGGCTTGAACCTACATCATCTGGACGTTTCTTCAGCCTACCTAAATGGGGAGATTGACGCAATCGTTTTTATGGAGCAACCGGAAGGTTTTGTGGACGGTGATCAAGTATGCAAACTGAACAAGGCGATATATGGACTGAAGCAGAGCGGACGGCAGTGGAACTTAAAACTGGATGCGACACTCAAGACCCTTGGATTTATCGCTTCAAAATATGACAGGTGTATTTATTACAAGTCTGCAGGCGAGAAAATTACGCTGGTTACTGTGTATGTGGACGACCTGCTAGTGGCGACAAACAATGAGAACGAGTTTGATGTGCTGAAGCAACACTTATCTGATGTTTTTGAGATAAAGGACCTCGGATATCCAGTGCTGTGTGTTGGACTAAAGGTCACACGGTTCACCGACGGTCTTCGTATCAGCCAAGGTGGATTTATCAGCAACCTATTGGATAAATATGGGCTTGCGGATTGTAAGCCAGGCCGGGTACCAATGCCGACAAATTTGAAATTGGAACAAGAACCAACTGTTCCAGGAGAAAGAAAAGAGATGGAAAAAACAAAATATCGTCGTTTGGTAGGAAGTCTGCTTCACCTCTCCACCTTTAGTAGACCAGACATAGCCTATGCAGTAAACGCGTTGTCGCAATTCAACAGCGATCCTCGGCAGCAACATTGGAATGCAGCAATGCACGTTCTTCGCTACCTTCAGGGTTCAAGGAATGCTGGAATCGTTTATAGGAAGACATCAATTGAACTTTACGCGTTTGCCGATGCTAGTTGGGCGAGTGATTTCAATGATAGGAAGTCACAAAGCGGATATGCATTTATCTACGGAGGCGGATCAATCCTTTGGGCTTCGAAGAAACAGAGGATTGTGACGACATCGAGCACAGAAGTGGAGTATGTGAATCTTAGTTCCGTTGCAAAGGAAGCCGCGTTTTTGAGTAATCTAATGGAGGAACTCGGATTTCCACAAGGAGCAGTGACGATTTGGAGCGACAGTCGCAGTGCACAAGCGATAGCGAATGCAATGGGAGTTCAGGGGAGAACCAAACACCTCGACATCCGACATCATTTTATCAAGGAGGCAGTAGCGGAAGGCAAGGTCAGGATAGCTTTCGTCAGATCAGAAGAAATGGCTGCAGATGCATTAACGAAATCTATGGCAGTACCAGCTCACATCCGATGTTTCACAGATTTAGGGATGCTCTTTTTAGATTAAACTCACGACTACGGATTGTGAAATTGAGGAGGGGTGTTGGGTGAATAATATGAACCAAACATTCACTGAACATATCCACTTCCACAATCCACTTCTCACA